>OY288230.1:1456105-2912211 GCA_958449745.1 Ochropleura leucogaster | reverse complement strand
CAATCGACGGACGGGTACTTCCCCTTCAGGTAGCATTACAAAATTCCACCCTATATACTAACTGTTGGATCAAAATGTTCGTTAAATAAATTGAATTGATTATATTTTGTTAACAGAATCAACGCACTTCTGATAGCAGATGAGATTAGACGGGCCGTCGCGATTGACGTGGGTCTTGGCATACCCAAAATCAATGATAAGTTTACGCCCAAGTTCCAGTGGCCACCTTTGGACTTCGGTTGGAGTTTGGCTGAAGTAAGTTCGCTATTTTCTCTGAAAATCATTCGTTTGTTTTTAACCGACTTTAAAAAAGGAGAAGGATCCATGTTTGGCTGTTGTTTTGGGGTTATATTTGGTGAATTGGGTAGTTGACACCATTAACCAATAATTTAAAAACACAATTTTTCTGAAAGAACACTTTATTCTAGACCTGAGAACTCCATTCATTTCAAAATAACTTTAAAATTCGATTTTTAGTTGCTTTTAAATCAATAAATAGTTGCATCATTGACTTGACAACTTAGTGATGTCATCGGTTGCGAGTCTCATACAAAATCTATGGGGGAAGCGCGTTTTGACAGCTCATAAAAAGTATATCAATTGATTGGTGGTGTCATCTACCCTATTATAGCATCGTATTGGATATGTATGTAAAGGTGCTATAAATTAGTGGTAAATCCTTACTAATCACACAAACAAACTCGCTTTCGCTTTTATAATTAACTAGCTTTTGCCCGCGGCTTCGCTCGCGTTAAATTCGGTAGCGCCTTATTGATTTGTAATGGTAACGATAGGTTTTTTTCTTTTCTTCCCTCTTTCTCCCTCATATGTCAATTATCATGTAGCCTATGTCCGTCTCCTGGTTCCCAACTATCTCTGTACCAAAATTCATCAAAATCGGTTTAGCCATTAAAGCGTGAAGAGGTAACAAACAAACAAACTCACTTTCGCTTTTATAATATTAAGTAATGAAAGTGAGTTTGTTTGTTTGTTACGTCTTCACGCCTATATGACTAAACCGATTTTGATGAATTTTGGTACAGAGATAGTTGGGAACCAGGAGACGGACATAGGCTACATGATAATTGACATATGAGGGAGAAAGAGGGAAGAAAATGGAAAACTTAGCATTGCTATTACAATAAATAAGGCGCAAGGGTAAAAACTACAGGAAGCAGGTACCTGTAAATCAGGAAAGGGGAACTGTGTTACCTTTAATTTAACGGTAGCGAAGCCGTGGGCAAAAGCTAGTAAATAATAAATGTTTTGACTGACTAGATTTAGAGGTATGATTTACTTCACGCGTTACCGAGATAAAGGATCTTGACAGACAGAAAGATGCACAACAAAGTAATCTAATAAGGGTTCCGCTGTTTCTTTTTGAGGTACGGAACCTTAAATAACGGAGGCCATATAGGATCATTTTTTTGGAACGAAGTTCCTTATCGCGCGTTGTTGTTAAAGGAGGCTAGACGGAAAAAATTCTTACGAAAAGTTGTCACGACACTTTTTGCTATAGTAAGCTATTGTAAGCTGTGCGGCGTCGCATGTTTCTCTGTCTGTCTGTCTGTCTCTCTCTCTCTCTCTCTCTCTCTTATATAAAGCAAGCCAGATATTTTCATTTCTATTTCGCATTGAACAGTGTGGTGTCGCGACGAGAACTTCGTTCCATCCGGGTTTCCCTTGACACCTCTAAATTTTTGTCTTTCTGTCAAGGCCCTTTATCTCGGGAACTCGAGAAAACGCGGTATCGGGATTGGTTCGGTATCGAGTTAAAATTAAAACTATATATAATACTCAAACCCGTGGTTCCTTGGAGCTGTGAAAAAACCCTCGGCAGTGGTCCAACCGCCGACGAGAAAACGACTAACTATCGGCGATTTTCTCTCTCAAGAAACGCAAAACTTTATTAATAACTAGCTGTGCCCAGCGGTTTCACCCGCTGCGCACTTAGGGGTATGAAAAATAGATGTTGGCCGATACTCAGACCTACCCGATATGTACACAAAATTTCGTTTAAATCGGTCCAGCCGTTTCGGAGGAGTATGGGAACGAAAACTGTGACACGAGAATTTTATATATTAGATTAAAGATTCTATCACCACGCGATTGAAACTGCAGGGCGCAGCTAGTATATCTATAAACTAACTATGTTATATATATTTTTTCCAGGTGTTAAGTCAAGACTCTGAAAAACATGAAAAGAGGAAAGACGAGGAATCTAAGAAAGAAATTAAAGAGAAAGAGTCAAGGTGAGATTTATTATATCATTAATTTAATAAAAGGCGGTGACTTCCCCCGCTCTGGGCGGAGCGGGGGGCATGTCAGACTTGTACTGACTAAAACCCACCCATGTTCCTTCTATTGCCCTTTACGTTCCGGGGCCGCGGTATCACTTTCGAACAACCCGCAACCCCGGCAGGCGGAGGCTCTGGCAAGCCCCTCTGCTTTGCTGACATCTCTTTGAGGCGCGCGTGAAACACGAACGCGCCGTCGACACGGCCTGTCGTCAATCGACGGACGGACGGTGAGCTACCCATTGCCTACTGTTATACGTCCGTCATATCACCATATCAGGTCCAGTTGAAAACCAGCGTCGGGCACTAGCTGCTCGGCAGTTTGCTGAACTGGGCCTATTTGGCGCAACCGTAAGACACACATTATTGGAGTTTACTCCTTAAGAATCGATTTTCATATATAAGGCGCCCGGTATGAGAAAAATCCGAGGGGTAAAACCTACTAAAGTAACGAAAATGTGTCACGTTTTTGGCGCGCACCTTTAGTGCGCAACTTTCTAATTTGGCTGTGAGTGTATTAAGACGTACATTATGGTATGCTGTATAGGCGACTATACCTGTATACTATATGTTATTGGGCTTGTTTGTTTCTATCAGTGTCGATGTATTTATATTGCTATTTTTTTCATTAATTTGTGAATTTACCCTTTCATATTATGATATTAATCTTTTTTCAGTTGAATAAACTCTTTTTGCGTATGGTTAGATACTCGTACTTAAGGAGTAAACTCCAGTCGTGCGTCGGAGCTGACACACACACTTTTTTATTTTATTTGTGTTCAGAATTAAGTTTCATAATTTTTTATTAGTGTGGGCATTTATGGCTTGTGCCAAATAAACTTGTTTTCTTTCTTTCTCTTTCTTTCATTGCTCACCGTCCATAGGCCTGCATCTACGGTGGCCGGGTGTAGTTTCGCGGCGCCCGACGCCCGCGGTGCCGGGGTTGGTTTGAGGTTGTCTCCCTAAACGCCCGGCCACCTGCTTCGCTAGATATATCCTTCCTTTTTTTTTTCGGGTTGAGAAATCATCCAATGACTTCCCCCGCTCTGGGCGGAGCGGGGGGGCATGTCAGACTTGTACTGACTAAAACTCACCCATGTTCCTTCTATTGCCCTTTACGTTCCGGGGCCGCGGTATCTCTTTCGAACAACCCCCCAACTATATATCCTTCCTTACTTACAAATCAATGTTTGAATCGGAGTTTAGTAACAAACACCGCGGCGCGACAATTTTATTTATTTGATTACGTACTTCTTTGTAGAGAAACGGAAGGAAAAGCAGAGAAGGCAGAAGGAGAAGAGGACAGCACAGAAGAGAAGTCGAACGAAGAAGTTAAAGAGAAGACTATCAACGAGATATTGCAGGAGAAAGAAGAGGCCGCAGCCGAAGCTGCTGTAAGTATAAGCTGTACACCAGGGAACTTGCTGCCAAACGAAAAGCTATCTTAACCTCTAGAGCCCTAGCGGCACAAAAACGTGCCAGTAAACAAGTATTACCGTTGAGCCCTGCTGGTACAAATTTGTGCCACCAAACCCCGACCGATTTAAAACTATATTTGTAGAAAAGGTAAGTCTTAAAATCAGATTACGCTTACGATAAGAGCCCGCCCGGCGATGCTTGACACATAGTTGACGTAAATAATGGCGGTCCTTGAGAGGTCCTTTTACAAAAAAATGGTAACATCCTTCATTTCGAGATTAACATATATTTTCAGAACGAAATAGTTAAACAGGCTTATTAAAAGCATCTAGAGCAAGCATTACTGTTACCCTACCATGACGTATTAAAACAGAACTTATTCCACTGAGGGAAAAAGACAGAGCTATACAGGGTGTCTAGCACCATCTCTTTCTCACACAGGAAGAACAGTCTAACCGGATGCAGCTGAATATCAGTATTTTACATGGAGTGACTGCCTATCTGACCTCCACAACCCAGTTAATACTAAGTACTACGATATCCCTTGGTAAGACTGGTTGTCAGACTTTCGGAACACTGACTATCTGTAACGATTGTCAAAGATCTACAAATGACAGCCGGGACCAACGGCTTAACGTGCTCTCCGAGGCACGGAGGAAACTCGGTATGTAACGGGTGGTCATCCATCCACACACCAACCTAGGCAAGCGCGGCTTAAAGATCGACCCGAGCGGCTGCTATTATTTAGCCACGAGCTCCTGACATTATTATTAATTGAAAAATGTTATTGAAGTTATACTTATTTTGGCGCGATGGAGAAAACTGATGAGAGTTTTTTAGTTTTACGATGCGCGCGCACACCTACAGCGACATCGTGAAATTAGTTGTAGGTGGCATGAAAATCGATAACTATGTTCAAGTTGTATATTCTAGTATTTTTATATTTAGAACACGTGTTTCCTAACATTACAATGAAGAATGTTAACTAATTTTGATTATTAGCAGTCCATATTCTCTGACAAAAATAAAAAATACTAGTGAAAGAATTGATTATATATGTCAATTAGTTTCCGATTTAGAAGTAAAGCAAGACGCGGGCTGCCGGTTACGATGTGACGTCATCACACAACATGCTCAGTCTGGCTCATTCAGTCCGCTCGTGGTTGCGCGCCCTTACCGTTGAAATTATAACTAAATACTTTTGAAAAAGTTCAATCTTAGTACTAGGAAATGATGTGTTGTGCCTAAATGTAAAAATACAACGCGCGGCGCATTGTGAAATGACGTCACAAGCGGTCATGTGACAAGTAGCGGGCTCGTAATTTTTCGAAACTTTGAATGCCTATAAAATCATATACATCAGCGGTCGGCAACCTTTTGGCAAGCAAGGGCCGCAAGGTGACAAATTAAACTAAAGGCGGGCCGCAGTCATTTTACTCGCATTAACCCAAGAAGCCCAATATACCTGCTCATTATAATTGGTCATATTCCATAAAAAAAAAATGCCATTGAAAATTGTTAAAACGTAGGGAATTTAATTCGTACACGTAATACTATTTTTTTTGTTTTTGGGGTGGGAAATCATCAAATAACTTCCGCCGCTCTGGGCGGAGCGGGGGGTGTGTCAGACTTGTACTGACTAAAACCGACCCATGTTCCTTCTATTGCCCTTTGTGTTCCGCGGCCGCGGTATCTCTTTCGAACAACCCGCAAACCCGGCAGGCCCCTCTGCTTTGCTGACATCTCTTTGAGGCGCGCGTGAAACAAGCGCGCCGTGGACCCGGCCGGTCCTCAATAGACGGACGCATCTACGGTGGCCGGGAGTCGTCTCCCGGCGTCCGGCGCCCGGGGCGACTCCCGCGGCGCGGCTGGGTTGGTTTGAGGTTCTCTCCCTCAAACGCCCGGCCAACTCCTTTGCTAGCATTACTGTTTCGCAGAAGGATGTGACCGCTTCCTATCCCTCTCACTCTGGACTATGGAATAAACCAGGGCCGGACGCGAGAGATCGCCGCCGCCGGAAGTGCTCCACGAAATTCCACCGGCTGTCGAGGACGATTCCCAGGAACTTCATCGTCGACCCGACACCGATGCGAACAACCCCTCATGCCATCAGCTGGGATCCCGACGGTGGCGTATCCCTGCGGCCATAAAAGACCATGTCCTGGATCCTGGTCCGTGGATTTGTGCAATGCCACCTCAGGACCCAGTAGCCGGATCCTCTTCGCGACTATCCCAACCCCGCGTGTCATTGTTTCGAGGAGTGAGGCCGATTTCTGTGCGACACCGCACGACATGTCTCGCCGGTTCCACTCTTCAGAGCGACCGGGGTAGATGCATGATGGCGTCGAGCGCCTCCCGCAGAAACCATACTGGTGCTCCGCAAGATCCGGCCCCGTCCCCACAAGGTGCCCGACGAGGCGGTTTGCAATTACTCTTTGAAAGAGCTTGCCCACCTAGTCGACCACTATAAGCCGGAATGCGGACGGAGAGTCCGCAAGGCGCCCCGGCTTAGGTATGAGGACCAGCTTCCCCGTCTTCCAACGAAGTGGGAACTGGCCCCTCTCCAAGCATGCACGCATTTTAGGAGTCCTCAGGACCCAGGCTTTGCCGTGCAAGCCATTGGGACCCGGGGTGGTATTTTTGGCTGTAGAATAGTGTTCAAATGCTCATCTGTAAGACGAAAAGCATATTTATTTTTTCTATTATTGACAATTAAAAAATTGTAATGAACTGCTTAGCAAACTTTTTCAATTCGTCAAAATCAGATGGCATTTAACAAGACCATTGGATTCATAGAAGGAGCTCTGATATTATCAGCTAGTATGACACATTTCAAAGTGTTAAAAGGCGCGCTTACTTAATGCGTTGATTTTAGTAATAATTAAACTTATTTGCATAACATTCACGGGCCGCAAGGAAGACGTCCGCGGGTTGCCGACCCCTGATATACATACATAATCATAAACATACAGGCCTTACTGAGAAAACATTTCAACCGATTTGGCATTCCTAGTAACATTCTCCATTTAACAGTGTGAATAAATAAATATTATTTTAATGTTTTTTTTTTCTATACGCCAAAGAACAATAACTTCTAACGAGTGTACTTATTCTGTAGCTGACTTCCTAAATGACTGACATATAAACTGTGTACATTTAATTAATTGACATACCTAATTATTTGACGGGCCTGTTGGTCCAGTGGTTAGTGGCCCTGACTGCTGAGCCGGAGGTCGTGGGTTCGATTCCCACCCAGGACAAACTTTGTGTGATGAGCATGATTGTTTGTGCTGTGTCTGGGTGTGATTTATCTATAATATGTATGTATTTATAAATTATATAAGTATGTATATCAGTTGTCTGGTTACCATAACACAAGCTCTGCTTAGCTTGGGATCAGATAGCCGTGTGTGAGTTGTCTCAAGATATTTATTTATTTATTTATTATCGAAGCACTATTTTTTTGTAATTATATTTTTTTTGTGTATGAAATTTATATCGATTATTTTAATTTTAATCTCAATTATAAAAAAGAAAACATATACCTATATAATTAATGTTTGCATGCCTACTATAAGGCAGATTGTACAAGGCTCACCCAATCATTGTTACACCTTAGTTTATGTACAGACGCCAGCAGGTCAAGCTACCCAAAACTGTCAGTTTTTCCCAATGAACTTTGAACCTAATACTTTAGAAATAAAGTCGAAAATCTATTAAAGAAATCTGACAGATTGTAGTAGCTTGATGTGCAGGCGTCTGTACCTACAATCTATGCAAATAAACTTTACTTTACGATACTTCGGTCGGATACTATTTTTGTTATACCCTGTATGTATACTGCAATAAAATTGTATGTTTCTAGTTCGAAATAGGGACATGGAGTAACGACATGGCATCTTCAATACCTGAGACATCAGAGTATGATGACTTGAGAGATCCTCTGCCTCCTAATCTGACCTTCTGCACGTCTGCTTCTGGTAAGATCTATTTATTTTCTAACTAGCTTCCGCCCGCGGCTTCGTCTGCGTGGCATAGTTACTTTGGGCTAACGCTAACTTTAACCCGAGTGATGATCGAAAAAAAAATCTATTTTTTTGTCTCCCCGGAATAGGCTTCTTGTCTCTTTCTAACCCCTCACTTCCCTAAAATGTGGGGTGATTATTCGAATGTATTTGGAAACTAGTTTGAACTGTTAAAGGTTTTATCAATGTTATCAAATCTTTACAGTACACCTTATTTTTACCCTTTGCATGCCAGCATCTCTTTACGTCGTCACCAAATTAGTTATCCTTATCCTTACTTCCTTACTAATATTATATAAGCAAAAGTGAGTTTGTTCGTTTTTATTTAAAAAAAAGTGGAATGTGAGGGAGAAAAAGGGAAGAAAAGCTAAAACTTAGCGTTGCTATTACAAATCAATAAGGCGCAAGAGGAACTGTGTTACCCCAAATTTAACGCGGGTGAAGACGCGGGCGAAAGCTAGTCAGATATAAATATATTTAACTAAATTCCTGGTCAAAATATATTGGTTATGTCCCTTTGTTGTCCATATAGGTGGAACCAATTGGTGCGATCCTATAAGCAGACCCAAGCCGCAGTACAACGCGGGGAAGAACTTCTCCATGGCGGACTCCGATGATTCTTTCATGTCCAGGTTAGTGAACTATCCCCCGAATACTGAAACGTCACTCAAAATGTGAGGGCTGCTTAACATTTGAGCAGCTCTTAAACTTTAGATTTTGTATGGTCAAACGTCACTTCTGAGTGTCTGTTAAACTTAAGTGGGACTTAAATTTTGAGTGACGTTTCAGTATTCGGGGGTGAATCTATGTCCAAGTTAGTTATCTATAAAAATAAGATGAAGATGTAATCCGTACTAATCCTTACTAATATTATAAAAGCGAAAGTGAGTTTGTTTGCTACGTCTTCACGCCTAAATAGCTAAATCGATTTTGATCAACTTTGGTACAAAGATAGTTGGGACCCTGGAGACGGATATAGGCTATTTTTTGTTTTAAAAAAAGGAGAAATGAGGGAGACAGAGGGAAGAAAGGGAAAACTTCGGTTTGCTATAACAATAAATAAGGCGCTAGGGCAAAAACTACAGGTAGCAGGTACCTGCAAATCAGGAAAGGAGAACTGTGTTACACCGAATTTAACGCGAGCGAGCTATATCTAGTATCTATCTATACTAATATTATAAAGCTGAAGAGTTTGTTTGTTTGTTTGAACGCGCTAATCTCAGGGACTACTGGTTGGAATCGGAAAATTCTTTTAGTGTTGGATAGTCCATTTCTCGAGGAAGGCTATAGGCTATATAACATCACGCTAAGACCAACAGGTGCTGAGCAGCGTGGGTGAAACCGCGTGGAACAGCTAGTGTAATATACTATGCGTAAAAACTCCCGAGTGGTTTATCGGACCATGAATATATATATTTTTTTGTACTTTGACGACTGTTATTGCTTTTTTTACGATTACCCGTACCTCAAAAAGAATTTAAGGTAAAAGCTCGCGAACACTTACGTAAGAAGTTGGCAGACTCTTCTCAAAATTAAATAGTTGTCAGTTTTTCATCATATTTAGTAGTTTTTACCTCTCTTTACTTTTGTATATTTTCTATGTATGTATATATGTATTTATTATTAATATAATTAACATTTCCTGTCACATTGCACCTACTATGTCTTTGTCTCTGCATCACCCTAAGGTTGACTGGTAGCAAATGGCCAAAGCATTAAGTCCGCCTTTGTACAATGTTTTTGTTACTTGTGCATGAAGTTTTAATAAATAAATAAAAAGAAAAAATGGAAGGGAATCCTGTTTTAGGATATCATGAAATAACTCCCGTTCTGGGCGAAGCGGGAGGAGTGCCGCTACTGCTTTTTAAATCCGGGGACAGTAAAGACACTAACAACTATAGGCCCGTATCCGTTTAGCCAGTACTCAGCAAGGTGTTTAATAAATAAATAAATAAATATCTTGGGACAACTCACACACGGCTATCTGATCCCAAGCTAAGCAGAGCTTGTGTTATGGTAACCAGACAACTGATATACATACTTATATAATTTATAAATACATACATATCCTTATCCTTACTAATATTATAAAAGCGAAAGTGAGTTTGTTTATTTGTTACCTCTTCACGCTTTAATGGCTAAACCGATTTTGATGAATTTTGGTACAGAGATAGTTGGGAACCAGGACACGGTCATAGGCTATTTTTTATTTAAAAAAAAGTGGGATGTGCGGGAGAAAGAGGGAAGAAAAGGGAAATCTTAGCATTGCTATTACAAATCAATAAGGCGCAAGGGGAACTGTGTTACCCCGAATTTAACGCGAGCGAAGCCGCGGGCAAAAGCTAGTTATAGATAAATCACACCCAGACACAGAACAAACAATCATGCTCATCACACAAAGTTTGTCCTGGGTGGGAATCGAACCCACGACCTCCGGCTCAGCAGTCAGGGCCACTAACCACTAGACCAACAGGCCCGTGGTCGTCGTTTGATTTTATAATTTATAAATGTTTGTGATGCTTTGCATGTTTCATGTTTTTTTTTGTTATTTTATGTGCTCGTCGTAATTTGCGACTTAAAAATGTTTTTTTTCTTTCTAATAAGGGTACCGGTTTTCCCTTTTGAGGTATACGATGATAACAAAATGACTGACTCAATATTCTCTTTCTCAGTGACCTAGATTCTGATGACACGGACCTAGATTTCGACGGCAGTGATGAAGATACAGACACCAGTGGCTTCTGCAGCAGCCGGGGTAACAGTAAGTCCTTACTAATATTATAAAAGCGAAAGTGGGTTTGTTTGTTACGTCTTCACGTCTAAATTGCTTAACTGATTTTGATGAAGTTTGGTACATAGATAGTTGGGACCCTGGAAACGGACATTGGCTATTTTTTAAATGACTAAAGGGGAAGAAAAAAAGGAAAACTTAGCATTCCTATTACAATAAATAAGGCACAAGTGCAAAAACTAAAAGTAGCAGGTACCTGCAAATCAAGAAAGGGGAACTGTGTTACTTCGAATTTAACGCGAGCGAAGTCGCGGGCAAAAGCTAGTTGAAATTAATACTTTAAGTTTTAAAACCCAACACCTCAAGTTCAACAGTTGCGCTTGTGACTACTGAACCAACAAATAAATCTTCTTTTCTCATTTTCTGATAGATAGAATATTCTTTATTATGTACACCATACAAGTAACAAGAATAACAGTATACAACTTATAAATAGGGTGACACAATGGGCGGTCTTATCGCTAAAAGCGATCTTTTCAAGACAACCTTTGGATGGATTTAAAGGAGGAGAGACAGTACTGTAGATAGTCTGTGGTGTTTCATTTTACGAACGAATAGCTACATTTATAAAAAAACTAGCTGTGCCCCGCGGTTTCACCCGCTGAGGTTTAGGGGTATGAAAAATAGATGTTAGCGGATTCTCAGACCTACCTAAAATGTACCCAACATTTCATTAGAATCATAAGAATAAATTAACTTACATGCTGACACGGAAATTTTATATATTAGATAAATACTTATCTAACATATAAAATTCTCGTGTCACAATTTTCGTTCCCATACTCCTCGGAAACGGCTGGACCGATTTAAACGAAATTTTGTGTACATATCGGGTGGGTCTGAGAATCGGCCAGCATCTATTTTTCATACCCCTAAGTGAGCAGCGGGTGAAACTGATGGGCACAGCTAGTCTACTATATAAAAATAAGTCGGGTTTTCCTTCCTGACGCTATAACTCCAGAACGCACGAACCGATTTCCACGGTTTTGCATTCGTTGAAAAGGTCTCGGGCTCCGTGAGGCTTATAGCGTAGGGTAGGTAGGAAAATGCATAGCAACGCATCCCGCACAGCTAGTATATAAATACATATAAAATAATAATCATGAAGAGCAAAGAAATCTATATAATAATATATATATATATATATATATCGACGCAGGAAGGCCTGCAGAGCTTTAGTTCTTTCATTATGCGGCGTGGATAAGCAGTTGGGAAATGACAGCTAAATAAATGTCCTCTTTTTAACTCAAATTATTTCAATTTCTCATTAGTTCTTGTTAATTTAAAATAAATCTACTAACACGATAACCACAACTATTAAACGTTAACACAACACCAATTTTGGTTAAAGCAACTTAGATTAAGACGCTTGCTAGCGATTCGTCGTACACGTGGTGCTTAGACGCCCGTCCTTTTCCTAAGATGGCCGCCTGGCTACCATCAACACGACGCTCCGCTAGAGTGACAACCTGCCACTCTTGACGTTCTTGCATTGACATGCCATGACACGCCGACATATTTATATATAATATTATAAAGCTGAAGAGTTTGTTTGTTTGTTTGAACGCGCTAATCTCAGGGACTACTGGTTGGAATTGGAAAATTCTTTTAGTGTTGGATAGTCCATTTCATGAGGAAGGCTATATAACATCACGCTACGACCAACAGGTGCTGAGCAGCGTGGGTGAAACCGCGTGGAACAGCTAGTATAAAATAATAATCATGAAGAGCAAAGAAATATTTCATATTGTTGTTTAACGAGAGAGGTAGTGCTTTTAGACAAGGTTTGAGCTCTCCATACAGACACGGGCAGGGCATTCCATAGCCGTACAGCTTGAACCGTAAAGGATTTATATCTGATACCTTAATTCTTCTTTCACAGCCACAATGGGAGTCAGAATAGAATACAAAACAGCGCATGAGGCCGAAGCGTTCGATATAGAACGGACCAAGAAAGTGAATCCTGCGCCGATGCCTGATGAACAAGATGACGCTAAAGACAGGGAGGCCCATGATGAGCTGATACGACAGGGGTCTGCTCCTCAAGAGGTAAGGGTATGATGCAGCCAGATGGCACAGTAACACGTGTCCCTCAAAGTAGAGGAACCTGCCAGGGCTACCGAATGTCGGGGTTGCGGGTTGTTCGAAAGAGATAACGCGGCCTATGAGTGGGTTTTAGTCAGTACAAGTCTGACACTACCCTCGGCTCCGCCTAGAGCAGGGGAAGTTATTTGATGATTTCTCATCTACTCAGTGTTTTAAAGAAGATCATATTTCGGATGATTAAAAAAAATCTCAAAAACTAAACATGCTAGTTAAATGGGAATAGCAATTCTTGAATTAAAATGATTTAAGCTACTTATAAGTTGACGTTGACGAGCCTGTTGGTCTAGTGGTTAGTGGCCCTGACTGCTGAGCCGGAGGTCGTGGGTTCGATTCCCACGCAGGACAAACTTTGTGTGATGAGCATGATTATTTGTTCTGTGTCTGGGTGTGATTTATCTATAATATGTATATATTTATAAATTATATAAGTATGTATATCAGTTGTCTGGTTACCATAACACAAGCTCTGCTTAGCTTGGGATCAGATAACCGTGTGTGAGTTGTCCCAAGATAAAAAAAAAAGTGTGATCTGTAACAAACTAATTTAGTACAAAAATAAATATTACTACTGACAACAAATTAATTCACAATTAATCTCCTTTCTACAGTACATCGACAAATTCCGTTCCTCAGTAGCTAAGCACAAACAAGATATCTTGGAGAAACGCCACCTCATCTCGAAAGAGGAACACATCACAGAAGTTCTACCAGAGACAAAAGACACCTACCACAGCACAGTAATATGCAGAAAAACCGAACGAGAAGCCATAAACGAACTCTTTCCATTCGGCACACAAGAATTAACTGTCAAAAACGGGCAAATAGACGTCGAAAGCATAGAGAGGAATAAAAGAGTGTTGCTAGCAAAAATAAAGAAAAAGTTGCCAGTTGAAGAAATAAAAAAATTGAATTGTTTCTCTATGAGGGATATTAATGTTGATGACAAAGATTATGTTAATGAAAAGGTGGTGAATGTTGGTTTTGATACCAAGGAAGGGTATGGGAAGATTTGTAAGGGAGACGGGGAATTTGAACCTTATTATGCAGATTTTAGTCCCTTGCCTTCGTATTTAAGTGGGAAGGAATTTGATTTTGATTATCAACCGACGTTGGAGGGACATCCGGGGCCAAGTCCTAGTGTTATTTTGCAGGTGAGAATTTCAAAAGTTTATTTTTATTTCAACACTAGCTTTTGCCCGCGGCTTCGCCCGCGTTAAATTTGTGGTAACTCAGTTCCGCTTGCGCCTTATTGATTTGTAATAGCAACGCTAAGTTTTCCCGTTTCTTCCCTCTTTCTCCCTCACATCCCACTTTTTTAAAATAAAAAGTAGCCTATGTCCGTCTCTTGGTTCCCAACTATCTCTGTACCAAAATTCATCAAAAACGGTTTAGCCATTTTGACGTGAAGAGGTAACAAACAAACAAACTCACTTTCGCTTTTATAATATTAGTAAGGATTCTTTTCGTACGCCAAATACGCGCCTTGGTTGTGAAGTTGCAGGCACCAGCTCGTTATACAATACAATGTTATTTATATTTATTTAATTATTCCCTTAACAGGCACTAACAATGTCGAATGCAAACGACGGCATCAACTTGGAGCGCTTGGAAACGATCGGCGACAGCTTCTTAAAGTTCGCTATAACTGCGTACTTGTACTGCGCACACCCCACCGTTCACGAGGGGAAGCTTAGTCACATGAGAAGTAAACAGGTGAGAAAAACACACTCCTAGACACCCAAAAACACCCTAGATGAAATGCGCTCGCACACTAACACACACACCCCCACACACTCACTCGCACACACACCTTCTAGATAACATACAACTCTAACACACCCCCATACACTCACTCGCACACACACCTTCTAGATACCATACAACTCTAACACACCCACACACCCTACTCCCTCAACCCCCCGCCATTACCTCTAGATACCTACACACAATCTAGGTCCCTCACACATACTCTATAGACACATACACTCATCCCCACTCCGACAAACACACTCACACATCCACTTGACTGATTAGAGACGATCGGTGACAGCTTCTTAAAGTTCGCGATAACTGCGTATTTGTACTGAGCACATCTTGCCGTACACGAGGGGAAGCTTCGTCACATGAGAAGTAAACAGGTAAGAAAAACACACCCCACACATTCCCAAAAACACCCTAGATAATATAAGCAAATCTGTTAGACACCTACAAACCTCCTAGACACACTTCTGGACACTACCTCACCTTTTTCAACTACACACCCACTAGATAACATACGTACAACCTCTAGATACGTACACACCATCTAGGTCACTCACACTCACGCAATCACATACACACACACACGCCCAAACTCAGTTGCACGCAGACCCTCTAGATACCATGCGTTGTTACCTTACACACCCACACATACATATAATACCTACACACTGTTGCACTGTATACACCATCTAGGTTCGCCTCACATACCTTCTAGACATTCACTCACTAACTAGATAACCTACATGGCAAAAAAAAAGCATATTATTATCCGCACCTTATAATACACCTACACACACCCACTTCAATGATTAGAGACGATAGGTGTCAGTTTCCTCAACTTCTCTTGTACGCACGGTAGAGCAAACAGTTAAAATAAACAGATCCCACTCACACCCACTAGGCAACAAAAACGCTCTATTATTACTATTACGCCCTTTTAGCCTTTGTTTTTTTTTCATTGGAAACGGCACGTACACCAAGCGTAGTATTTTTGACTACCTACTATGACGTCACATGCAGTTAATTTAGTGATGTGACGTTTATTTATTTATCGATGACAGTTGTTCAAATCAAATTATTTATTTCAATTAGACCATTACAGGCACTTTTGAATGTCAAGAAATAAAATGAATCTACAGTCCCGGTCACAAGGCATAATATCTTGTGAAAGTACTGTTGTTGCCCATTCCAAAGTGTTGATCTCTATGGAGAAGAATGGGCAAGAAACTCCATGGACACTCTTTTAAATAATAATAATATTTTTACAAAATCGTATTTACATCATTCATGTTGAGATTATACAAATATATGAGAACGATGTAGAAAGACCTGCACAGTAAGAACGTCCAGAGTAAATAAAAAGCAAAATTCAATTTAAAATCTAAATAAATTAAAAATGACCGTGGTAGCTAAAAAATTACCAGTCACAACTGACAGCGCCCGTTCACAAATTTTAAACAAATTTAAATTCGGTAACTGACATTCGCCTTCCTACTCCTTTCGCACAGCCTAGGAGTCAATTCTCTGCCTATTTTTTTCCGGATAGGAAAACATCAAACGACTTCCCCAGCTCTTAACGGAGCGGGGGGAGTGGCAGACTAAAACCCATCCATGTTCCTTCTTTTGCCCTTCGTTTTTCGGGTACTTACCCTTTACGAACCCAAATTTACTGTTTTCACATTTTTAAAACAGCTGTATTTCTTCCACAGGTGTCAAATTTAAACTTGTACCGTTTGGGACGTAACAAACGGCTCGGCGCGCGCATGATAGCGTCTAAGTTCGAGCCTCATGACAACTGGTTACCTCCCTGTCATAAGCCACCGCCTACGTTACATCCTAGGATTAATGTGAGTATATTCTTATCCTTACTAATATTATAAAAGTGAAAGGGAGTTTGTTACGTCTTCACTCCTAAATGGTCAAACCGATTTTGATGAATTTTGGTAAAGAGATAATTGGGACCTTGGAGACGGATATAGGCAAAAAATAGAGATCAGGATCCCACACTGGAAACGACATAAGCTAATTAAAAAAAAAAAAAAACTTGCGAAAAGGGGGAGAAAGAGGAAAGAAAAAGGGAGATGAAGATATATTTTTTTTCGACCGTGGTGGTCGAAAAAAAATTAAAGTTAGCTCGTTTAAAGTTAGCTCAAAGTAACTATGCCACGCGGACGAAGTGGCGGGCGGAAGCCAGTATCGTATAGTTTGAAAGTTGCGCCTGTTACAAAAAAAATTAAAGGGAGTCGTTTTGGTATGGACATGTAATGAGCAGGGACGATGCGCATGTGAGGGACAAAGTGGTTGCTAGTGTGAATAAGATTAGCTTTGATGTTGTGTAAGGATGTAAGGAACGCCATTTTTTTTTACATTTACACTTTTGTTTGTGTCCAATAAAACAAGGCTCAACCAATCTCTCCAACATCCTCTATTTTGTCATTGTTGTTACTTGTTGATGAACGATCACCATATAATGTAGTTTTATCAAACATGCTTGGAAATTTGGACATTGAATTTGGCAACCTTTTTTAAAATTAATTGAAATTTCTGTACGTGCCAAATACATGCAAGCAGCGGCCGGCAAAAGTTTTATTAAAGTCCAGCGGCCGAATAAATTACAATATAAACTCATTGTCCTGTAATTTAAAAATGGATCGATCATTTACTGCAAAACATGGCAGCCAAGGCGGTAACTTATCAAAAGTCTTGTTTAAATTTCGAACTGGCTTGTAAATAGAAAGCTGTTTATAGAAAAAAAAAATGACAAATGAACATTTTGGCGCGTGAAAAATAGTTGTTGTTCTTTAGTATATTTCAAACTAACTGTTCCACGCGTTTTCACCCACGCTGCTCAGCACCTGTCGGTCGTAGCGTGATGTTATATAGCCTAAAGCCTTCCTCATGAAATGGACTATCCAACACTAAAAGAATTTTTCAATTCTAACCAGTAGTCCCTGAGATTAGCGCGTTCAAACAAACAAACAAACTCTTCAGCTTTATAATATTAGTATAGATTATGTATTAAATTAAAAATATATGATCATAATTTTTGAATTAAATATTTCACTTACTGAGTAGAAATTATTTTCCAATAGCCATAATTAAAGATGAACTGAAGGGCTACTATGACATTTTATAGCAATTCTTATTCCACTGAGTGAAAGAGATGGTGCTAGACACCCTGTATAGCTCTGTCTCTTTCCCTCAGCGGAATAAGAATTGCTTTAAGAGGTCATAGTAGGGCTACAGAGAAGCAGAACGACATACAGACAGTTTTATAGCTAGGTATATTAAATTTTCAGGGTGAAGGCAAGGACATAATGCAACATCTAGAAACTCCTTTGGATTCCGCTGGATGCTTCATACCGTACAATCTGATCACCCAGCACAGTATACCAGGTAACATTCAATTTATTGATAAAAGGGCATCATAAGTTCCGGGTTGTTCGAAAGAGAGAACGGGCGCTGTCAGTTGGGACTGGTCATTTTTTTAACTACCACGGTCATTCTCAATTTATTTAGATTTTAAATTGAATTTTGCTTTTTATTTACTCTGGACGCTCTTACTGTGCACGTCTCACTACTTCGTTCTTACATATTGGTATAATCTCAGCACGAATGATCTAAATACGATTTTGTAAAATATTATAATTTAAAAGAGTGTCCATGGAGTTTCTTGCCCATTCTTCTCCATAGAGATCAACGCTTTGGAATGGGCAACTACAGTACTTTCACAAGTTATTATGACTTGTGACCGGGACTGTAGATTCATTTTGTTTTTTGACATTCAAAAGTGCCTGTAATGGTCTAATTGAAATAAATGATTTGATTTGATACCGTGGCCCCGGAACATAGAGGGCAATAGAAGGAACTTGGGTGGGTTTTAGTCAGTACAAGTCTGGGAGTATCAGACGGAGCTGCGAGCGGAGCGGAGAGTCTCCGCACCGCCCAGAGCAGGGGAAGTTATTTAATGATTTCGCATCTGTAAAAAAAGGGTTCCGTACCTCAAAAGGAAAATAAGGGAACCCTTATAGTTCCGTTCTGTGTCCGTGAGACCACTAACTGGCCCTGTCAGAATACCCAGCGCTGTTATTTTTATCCTAAAATATCGCAGCTTATGCTGAGACAGGGACCATTTTGGTCTCGCACAAACAATAACCTTGTCTGTACTATTTTATTTCATTTTGTTACTGTTTTACTTGAATGTTGAGTCCCAAATAAAAGTGTTTCTTTCTTTCTTATAGGATCACTTTGTTGTCTGGCTGTCAAGATTCTTAACTTAGGGAGGTATTAAAAAGCTCCCTTGAAGCTGAGAAAAATCAATCCTCTAAATCTACACAGTCAAAAGATATGACCGTTTGTGTCTCAAATTTCGACCGGTTTTAATTTTTTCCACAGACAAATCAATAGCCGACTGCGTGGAAGCCCTAATAGGCGCTTACCTCCTGGAGTGCGGCCCCCGTGGAGCCCTGCTATTCATGTCGTGGCTGGGCATTCGAGTCCTGCCCTGCCACCATGTCCCTCTAGATGATGACCATCCGTACGTCAGACGAGCTGCACAGCATGAGGTGAGAGGGGACGAGACAGCATTCATATATAAGGCGCCCGGTATGAGAAAAATCCGAGGGGTAAAACCTACTAAAGTAACGAAAATGTGTCACGTTGTTGGCGCGCACCTTTAGTGCGCAACTTTCTAATTTGGCTGTGAGTGTATTAAGACGTACATATGGTATGCTGTATAGGCGACTATACCTATATACTATATGTTATTGGGCTTGTTTGTTTCTATCAGTGCGATGTATTTATATTGCTATTTTTTTTCATTAATTTGTGAATTTACCCTTTCATATGATATTAATCTTTTTTTCAGTTGAATAAACTCTTTTTGCGTATGATTAGATACTTGTACTTAAGGAGTAAACTCCAGTCGTGCGTCGGAGCTGACACACACACTTTTTTTTTTGACGACACTGTTGGCGCAGTGGCTGAGCGATCGACTTCTGCGCTGCATGTCGCGGGTTGTATGTTGTATGACCTACAGATAGTTGTTTCGGGTCTGGCTGTTTGTGTATGTGGGTTTAAATGTTTTTAAACGCACCCACGATACTGGTTAATTCCTAGTGCAGGGCAAAGTTAAAAAAAAAAGTACAAGTTCCTTCCAGATTCGTTAAGTACTTTTACGCTTTTATAAATAACTAGCTTTTGCCCGCGGTTTCGCTTTCGTTAAATTCGGGGTAACACTATAATTCTTATATAACACAATAATTCTGATTTCTGATTAAAACAAAACTAAACCTTGTCACAGTCAACAACATCACCACCATCACCAGAACACAAGCGCTCCTCATCAACATCATCATCGTGTTCTGATGATGAAGCTTCTCCGCAGCAGGAGATGTTCCCAGACGAAGACTGGTCCTGGCAGGCTAGAGCAGTGGGGTCTTTGCAGCCTTATAAAGATTCGCAAGGGAGGTGGATGCAGGTATGTCATTTACTACAGTACGGCCAACGAGAAGCGATACGAAAGGTCATTAACCTAAAGAACAACTGTGGCGTTGACAATCTAATATTTAGCTCTTTCCATCTTGTGCCTTTGTCGTAATGTCTCGTTCTCCCGGCAAAAACATGACAACGTTAAGACGGGTTCGCCAACATTCGGGCGGCCATTTTAGATGGGGTTTTAGCATGGGTTTTGTTTACATTTGGTATCGCTTCTCGTTGGCCGTACTGTAGCTAGCGCCCGCGGCTTCGCCCGCGTGATATCGAAAACAAAACTATATTAAGTGTTATTCCAGACTGTAATCTACGTCTGTGCCAAATTTCATCAAGATCCGTTCAGCCGTATTGACGTGATAGAGTAACAAACATCCAAGCTATTTTTTGTTCTTTTTATTTATGTATTTATAAATGTTTGTGATCATTTGAAAGAAAGAAAAAACATTTATTTGGCCCATGCCACAAGTTCACACAAAATGAGATAAACTTAAAACTAAACGATAATAACAAATACGTAACGAGATTTGAATGGTAGGGCACACGTGTGCGTTTTTGTTTAGGCGTTCAAACGGTTTAACCTAATAAATATTGCTCATAAATTAGCGAGCTTTTACAAACAACGTCGTGGTTGTAAGTCTTTAAACTGATATGGTCACTAACATTATTATTAACACTTAAAACGGGATATTTACCATGTTTGTTATTTGTATCGAGTTTCCGATATTTCGGCGATGTTGCAAACGCCATGATTACGGTTGAACTGAAGTTATTGCGGGTGGATGATTATGAGCAGACAAAACGATCTACCCTCTTCCTTCAGTTCATCCGTGAAATATCGGAAACTCAGAATAAATAACAAATAAATGAAAATATAAATATCTTGGGATAACTCAAACACGGCTATCTGATCCCAAGCTAAGCAGAGCTTGTGTTATGGTAACCAGACAACTGATATACATACTTATATAATTTATAAATACATACATATTATGGATAAATCACACCCAGACACAGAACAAACAATCATGCTCATCACACAAAGTTTGTCCTGGGTGGGAATCGAACCCACGACCTCCGGCTGAGCAGTCAGGGCCACTAACCACTAGACCAACAGGCCCGTCAAATAATAACATCGTGCTTGTCCGCAGCCAATATTTGGAGAGTTGAAAGCGCCCCCTTCACCGCTGCTCCGATACATTGAAGATCCGGAAGGCGAACTGAACCAAATGCTGTCAGGTGAGCTGCACGTTTTTAACCGACTTCAAATAAGGAGGTTCTATGTTTCAGCGTTTTTTTAATGTATGTTTTGGCTGTTTGGTTGCAGGAGAAATTCCTAGTGTGGGGCAATGTTATTAAAATAATAAATAAAAATAAGTACAAGTGCCTTACAGATTCGTCCTCTTTATAAATGACTAGCTTTTGCCCGCGGCTTCGCTCGCGTTAAATTCGGCGTAACGCAGTGTAGTAGGTAGTGTACCTGCTACCTGTAGTTTTTGCCCTTGCGCCTTATTTATTGTAATAGCAAAGTTAAGTTTTTCGTTTTCTTTCCGCGTCGTTCTCCTTCATTTCTCACTTCAAAATTCAGCAAAATCGGTTTTGCTATTTAGGCGTGAAGACGTAACAAACAAACAAACTATCTTTCGCTTTTAAAATATTAGTAAGGATTGTTTTATTTTAAGTCTTTCAACTGACACGATCACCAATATTATTATTAAAACGGGATATTTACCATATTCACTCGAAACAAATAACAAACATGGTAAAAATCCCGTTTCAAGTTTTAATAATGTCACGGCACGGTTGACGCAGTGGCTGAACGATCGACTGCTGCGCTGCGTGTCGCGGGTTCGATTCCCGCACTGAACAAATATTTGTATGGCTACAGATAGTTGTTCTGGGTCTGGCTGTTTGTGTATGTGAGTTTAAATGTTTGTAAACGCACCCACGATGCAGGAGAAATCGCTAGTGTGGGGCAACGTTTAAATAATTTTTTTTTTCTTTTTTCTGCAGGATATGAAGCATTAGAAGCAACTCTACAATACCGGTTTAAAGACCGCTCGCTTTTACTTCAAGCTTTGACGCACGCGTCCCATCACAGTAACCGACTCACCGATTGTTATCAACGACTTGAGTTCTTAGGAGACGCTATATTAGGTAAGTTAAATAAATAAATAAATATCTTGGGACAACTCACACACGGCTATCTGATCCCAAGCTAAGCAGAGCTTGTGTTATGGTAACCAGACAACTGATATACATACTTATATAATTTATAAATACATACATATTATAGATAAATCACACCCAGACACAGAACAAACAATCATGCTCATCACACAAAGTTTGTCCTGGGTGGGAATCGAACCCACGACCTCCGGCTCAGCAGTCAGGGCCACTAACCACTAGACCAACAGGCCCGTCAATAGGCGTAAGGCGCGGCCATAAGCTAATCTTTAGGTATTCGCGGAAGTGACGCTAGCTGCATACTACGGCATGTCTGACACAAGTACACGACAGTATTGCATCGAAAGAATAGAAATAAGGTCGAAAATATTTCGGTATTTGATTTTATTTGAATATCATGTCCGCCAAAATGGTCATTTTGCAGTTTTTATTGAATACTAGCTGTGCTGTACTAGCTGTGTGTACTATGCGTTGCTATGCAATTTTGTACCTTTTTACCTACCCTACCTACCCTACCTACCCTACCTACCCTACCTACCCTACCTACCCTACCTACCCTACCTACCCTACATACCCTACATACCCTACCTACCCTACCTACCTTTTCTTTGCTATAAACCTCACGGAGCCCGAGACCTTTCCAACGAATGCAAAACCGTGGAAATCGGTTCGTCCGTTCTGGAGTTATCAGGAAGGAAAACCCGACTTATTTTTATATAGTAGATAAAAAAAATACAGCTACGTGTTTGAAAAATTTTAGATACCTATCTCTTTAGTCTATACAATTTTCTTTGTTATAGATATAAAAAACATGATGGTTGTCGCTGAAAAAATAGACGAAAATTTTTTTTTCTTGGTCTTTTTAAACATTTTTTTTTGTAGTACTAGACCACTTTTGTAAACTGATTTTGTTTAACTCTTTACTTTATATATTGAACTATACACGGTATTTTTTTTGGTGGCATGTACAGATACGGCTAATTTTGAGACGAAAATCTAGACGTTTTACGAAGTGTTTGCTTTGTACAGCGCCTTAAACCTTTTTCTACCTCCTCTAACCTCGTTTTTTTACATCGTTCTCACATGTATTTTTGATCTCAACATGAATGATGTATTGTTTTGTAAAATATTATGATTTAATAGAGTATCCATGGAGTTTCTTGCCCATTCTTCTCCATAGAGATCTACGCTTTGGAATGGGCTACTACAGTACTTTCACAAATTATTATGTCTTGTGACTGGAACTGTAGCAGCATCTTTTTTTTTGTTTTCATGACATTCAAAAGTGCCTGTAATGGTCTAATTGATTTTTTTTTTTTATTTGACTTTTTATACCCTTGAAGAGGGATGAAGCACATGTGACTAAAAGGCACAGCCAGGCTCCAGCCTGTCGCTTTGCTGAGGGAGGACAGCAAAGGGACAGGCTGGAGCTGAGTGAGTGAGTTGACGGGCCTGTTGGTCTAGTGGTTAGTGGTCCTGACTGCTGAGCCGGAGGTCGTGGGTTCGATTCCCACCCAGGACAAATTTTGTGTGTTGAGCATGATTGTTTGTTCTGTGTCTGGGTGTGATTTATCTATAATATGTATGTATTTATAAATTATATAAGTATATATATCAGTTGTCTGGTTACCATAACACAAGCTCTGCTTAGCTTGGGATCAGATAGCCGTGTGTGAGTTGTCCCAAGATATTTATTTATTTATATTTAGTGATATTATTTGGGGACTGGCTTGGACTTGCTCAGCATCGCAAGCTGGCCGTGTGACGACACACCGGGGAGACAGCAAAGCAGAGGGGCTTACCAGGGACACCGCCTGCCAAGCTGAAGAGTTATTTGAAAGAGATACCGCGGCCCCGGAACATAAAGGGCAAAAGAAGGAACACGGATGGTTTTTAGTCAGTACAAGTCTGACACTCCCTCCCGCTCGGCCTGATGCGGGGGGAGTTACTTGAAGGTCTCTGGACCCCAAAAAAAATCATTTTTATAAACTTATTGAATTGTTTCAGATTATCTAATAACGCGCCACCTCTACGAAGACCCGCGGCGTCACTCGCCTGGTGCTCTCACAGATCTGCGGTCGGCTCTCGTTAACAACACTATATTCGCTACTCTGGCAGCCAGACACGGATTTCACAAGTAAATAAACAATTTCTAATTAATCCTTACTAATAATTTACATTAGACATAGGCTAATTTAAATAAAAAGTGATATGAAGGGGAAAAAGGGGAAAGAAAAGGGGAGATATATTTTTTTCGATCATCACGCGGGTTAAAGTTAGCATTAGCCAAAAGTATAGTTACTTTGGGTTAATGTCATAGTGGCATACTTGCCAGGCGGACGAAATCGCGGTTGGAAGCAGTCCTTACTAATATTATAAAAGTGAAAGTGAGTTTGATTATTACGTCTTCACGCCTAAATAGCTGAACCGATTTTGATTAATTTTGGTACAGAGATAGTTGGGACCCTGGAGATGAACATAGGCTAATTAAAAAAAAAGGTAGATAATTGGGAGAAAGGGGAGAGAAAGTTTTTTTTTCGATCATCGCGCTGGTTAAAGCTAGCATTAGCCCAAAGTAACTATGTCACGCGGACGAAGTCGCGGGCGGAAGCTAATCCTTACTCCTTACTATAATATTATAAAAGCGAAAGTGAGTTTGTTTGTTTGTTTGTTACCTCTTCACGCTTTAATGGCTGAACCGATTTGGATGAATTTTGGTACAGAGATAGTTGGGAACCAGGAGACGGACATAGGCTAATATTTTTTTTGAAAAAAGTGGGATGTGAGGGAGAAAGAGGGAAGAGAAGGTAAAACTTAGCGTTGCTATTACAAATCAATAAGGCACAAGGGGAACTGTGTTACCCCAAATTTAACGCGGGCGAAGCCGCGGGCAAAAGCTAGTACACTATAAAATACGGATTTGTTTACTTCCGGAAGTCGGTGGCCAAACAGCTCTGTCCTATCCTTCAAGTTAACAGTCGCGATGTTGTTATGTTAAATTAATATTTGTTTTTTTTTACAGATATTTTAGGCACATGTCGCCGGGATTAAATGAAGTTCTTACAAAATACGTCAAAATACAAGAGGAGAATGGACATTCTATTAGTGAAGAGGTAAGTTCATTACAATATTAGTTTAAGTTTATGCAAAACGAAACATTTGTCTAAAACAAAATATTTTTTTATTTCACATAGGCCTTTTTTGGGGTGGGAAATTATCAAATAACTTCCTCCGCTCTGGGCGGGTTGGGGGGTGTAGTGTCAAACTTATACTGACTAAACCCACCCATGTTCCTTCCATTGCCCTTTAAGTTCCGGGGTCGATGTATCTCTTTCCAACAACCCGCAACACGCTATGACTCTTATGAGGTGAGCAGCGGGTAAAACTGTTGGGCGGGTCGCTAGTTTTGAATAAAATTCTTAAAATACAGACGCAGTTAATATAGTAAATTGTTACTTTGTGACCATTTTACGAATGGTAATGTAATTCATATTATTTATACATTCTGATTCTGCATAAGCGCCCATTTTTGGACAACCAGGTAGGAACGACCAGGTAGCCTCAATTGCCCTTGTCTATACTAATGGTTTTTTTACAGCTTTAATACTTTATCTTATAGATACTTAGGCTGTAGTTATAGTATTTTATTGATTAGGGATTCTTACATGTCACGGGTTCACTACTCTGAGAAGAAACAGCCGAAACAAACTCAGAGGTCATAGTCTCTTTTAAAGTCCAGACAAAAAATCTTGACCAATTTACATGATGACTATGCAGATTAGTGTCTGAAATGGTCTTTTTAAGAAAGCACCACACAGATTGAGTGGACCTGTCCAGTCAGTGCAAGCATTTGTCAGTTATCGTGTAGCTCAACTCATAACCCAACTATGGTCCTCCTTGAGTTTTGAGTCGAGCTACACGATAACTGAGGGCATGATCCATACGTTATGTTCGTGAACGGGCGCTGTCAGTTGGGACTGGTCATGTTTTAGACACGGTACATTTTTAACATATCTAGATTTTAAATTGAATTTTGCTTTTTATTTACTCTGGACGCTCTTACTGTACACGTCTTTCTACATCGTTCTCACAAATTCATATAATGAATGATGGAAATACGATTTTGTTTTTTTTTGTGCCTATCTGCAATCAGTCTTAAACTATAAGCAGATTTGTTCTCCGTCGTTCATGTCTTATAGAAGGAGCTCCTCAGCAGGAGACACCTCTTCCTTCACCATCTGTCACCAAGTTTCTGGATATCATGGCGCTTCAGTCGTTTAGTGTAGCTAATAGTTGCTAGCGCGGTGGCTAGGTCATTTGGATGAATTTCCAGCCATGTTCTGTATTTGTGCCCTGTTAGTTTTAACTCCTCTTTAACAGTCTTTATGCTAAGAGCCTCATGGATCTCCGTGTTGGTGAAAATACGATTTTGTAATAATATTATAATTTTAAAGAGTGTCCATGGAGTTTCTTGCTCATTCTTCTCCATAGAGATCTACGCTTTGGAATGGGCAACTGCAGTACTTTCACAAGTTATTATGCCTTGTGACCGGGACTGTAGATTCATTTTGTTTCTTGACATTCAAAAGTGCTTGTAATGGTCTAACTGAAATAAATGATTTGATTTGATCTGACAAAGTATAAATCTGTATGTATAGTTTGACGGGCCTGTTGGTCTAGTGGTTAGTGGCCCTGACTGCTGAGCCGGAGATCGTGGGTTTGATTCCCACCTAGGACAAACTTTGTGTGGTGAGCATGATTGTTTGTTCTGTGTCTGGGTGTGATTTATCTATAATATGTATGTATTTATAAATTATAATAGTATGTATATCAGTTGTCTGGTTACCATAACACAAGCTCTGCTTAGCTTGGGATCAGATAGCCGTGTGTGAGTTGTCCCAAGATATTTATTTATTTATAGTTGTATACCTTTTGTTTGGTTTCAGCACTATTTAATTCAAGAGGATGAAATGGAGCAAGCCGAAGATGTTGAAGTGCCCAAAGCTCTAGGGGACTTGTTCGAGTCCGTGGCGGGAGCTATATTCTTGGATTCAGGTACGCTTTAGCCCGCGACTTCGACCGCGTGGCATAGTTACTTTAGGCTAACGCTAGCTTTAACCCGCGTGATGTTCGAAAAAAAAGCCTGTGTCCGTCTCCAAGGTCCCAACTATCTCTAGCTAAATTCATCAAAATCGGTTTGGCCATTTAGGCGTGGAGACGTAACAAACAAACTCACTTTCGCTTTTATTATATTAGTAAAGATATTTGAGGACATGGTTGGCGCAGTGGCTGAGCGGTTGACTACTGCGCTGCTTGTCGCGGGTTCGATTCCCGCACGGAACAAATATTTTTATGACCTACAGATAGTTGTTCCGGGTCTGGCTGTTTGTGTATGTGAGTTTAAGTGTTTGTAAACGCACCCACGATGCAGGAGAAATTCCTAGTGTGGGGCAAAGCTTTTTTTTTTTTAAAAAAAAAATAAGTTAAGTCCCACTTACGTCTAACTTTTATTTGGTTTTTGCTGTTCAGTTTTTATTTTATAATCCATACTAATATTATAAAGCTGAAGAGTTTGTTTGTTTGTTTGAACGCGCTAATCTCAGGGACTACTGGTTGGAATTGGAAAATTCTTTTAGTGTTGGATAGCCCATTTCTTGAGGAAGGCTATAGGCATATAACATCACGCTACGACCAACAGGTGCTGAGCAGCGTGGGTGAAACCGCGTGGAACAGCTAGTTTATCATAAGTAATGACACTCGCGCAACCAAAACTTATCGGGCGACGTATAAATTATCTAAATCAGTTCATCCGTTTAGAAAGAAACAGAAACAAACACACAAACAGATTAAACACATAACCTGCTTTTTGGGCTTCACCGCTTCGTTATGATAGATATATACTTGTTTTCTTTATAGGAATGTCCCTGGGCGCAGTATGGAAGTCATACGTGAACTTAATGGGCGCAGAATTAGAAGCGTTCAGTGCAGCTGCACCCAAGTCTCCAGTGCGAGAACTCCTGGAGGCTGAACCGGATACCGCCAAGTTTGGGTAAGTATATTTGTTTTCGTACCACTTGCTCAAAAAAGTGACATTCTATGCCTCAAAAAGCGAACATAACAATAGTCATTTTTAATCTGTCAAAATCAGGGAAAGAAAATTGTACTGAATTTCATTCATCCCCTAGGGAGAGAATGTGATTTAAAATTGGAACGCCATTGAGTTTGTAGGTATATAAAGCATCAAGCATCTTTTTTTAAAAAAAGAACACGCAATTAATATGCAGTTATGATTATTAAATAAAATTACCAAAACCGACGAGGTCGTATGAGCTTGATGACTTTGCTTTTCCGACAAAACATATTAGTCTAGGAATTTGCCGCGATTTTGTTTTCTTCAAATACATAAACGTTAAGTTTGTTTTTATAAATAAGTTAATGTTCTAAAAATACATTGTTAAATCAAAGCGACAGTGACAGTGTATTGTCGGATTCCATCAGTGCAAATGCTGCCGCAATCATAACTGCGCGGGTGAAACCGTGGGGAACAGCTAGTTCTAGACTATAGTCTACATTTGTGCCAAATTTTAGTAAGATCCGTTCAGCCGTTTTGACGTGAAAGAGTAACACACATCCATCCGACCTCACAAAATTTGCGTTTATTTTTTACTAGCTTTTGCCCGCGGCTTCGTTCGCGTTAAATTCGGGGTAACACAGTTCTCCTTGCGCCTTATCGATTTGTAATAGCAACGCTAAGCTTTCCCTTTTCTTCCTTCTTTCTCCCTCACATCCCACTTTTTTTAAAATAAAAATTAGCCCATGTCCGTCTCCTGGTTCCCAACTATCTCTGTACAAAAACTCATCAAAATCGGTTTAGAGGCTAAGTTAAAAAAAAAGTGGGATTTACGAGGGAGAAAGAGGGAAGAAAAGGGAAAAATTAGCGTTGCTATTACAAATCAATAGGGCGCAAGATCAAATCAGGGAAGGGTAACACGGTTCACGCGAATTTAACGCGAGCAAAGCCACGGGCAAAAGCTAGTATAACAACATTATAAATAAATCTCAGTTTATTTATATAATCCTCTGTTATTTTCGCCCAATCCCATCAATAATAATAATTATGAATACATACTTGTAGCGACACTACAATTTCGACTACGTCAAAAAGTAATCCAGCGCCATTCAAAATCATAAACAACTGAACAGAATATGGCGGCATAGACAATTTACATTGTATGCTTTATACTATAGTACGGCCAACGAGAAGCGATACCAAATGTAAACAAAACCCATGCTAAAACCCCATCTAAAATGGCCGCCCGAATGTTGGCGAACCCGTCTTAACGTTGTCATGTTTTTGCCGGGAGAACGAAACATTACGACAAAGGCACAAGATGGAAAGAGCTAAATATTAGATTGTCAACGCCACAGTTGTTCTTTAGGTTAATGACCTTTCGTATCGCTGCTAGTTGGCCGTACTATAGTTCTAACAATTATTTCAGTAAACCGGAGCGCTTGGCCGAT
Organism: Ochropleura leucogaster; assembly: GCA_958449745.1. Taxonomy (NCBI): domain Eukaryota; kingdom Metazoa; phylum Arthropoda; class Insecta; order Lepidoptera; family Noctuidae; genus Ochropleura; species Ochropleura leucogaster. The sequence goes on along the minus strand of OY288230.1, from coordinate 2,882,614 downwards.
GGCCGTCGTGTCCGCGTGTGTGTCGAGGTGTTCGGTCGTGGCACTTTTAAAGGCGTCGGCCGCAACTACCGCATCGCTAAGGGTACAGCCGCCAGGTGTGCCCTGCGACATCTTAAGGTAAGAGATTGATTCATGTTTCTATCGTTATTCGAACTTTTTGAAAGGTTTTTGGGGTGGAAAACTTTGGTGAAATAACTTCCCCCGCTCTGGGCGGAGCGGGGGGTCGTGTCAGACTTGTACTGATTAAAACCCACCCATGTTCCTTCTATTGCCCTTTACGTTCCGGGGCCGCGGTATCTCTTGCGAACAACTCGCAATCCTGGCAAGCCCCTCTGCTTTGCTGACATCTCTTTGAGGCGCGCGTGGAACACGAACGCGCCGTCGACACGGCCTGTCGTCAATAAACGGACGGTGAGCTACCCATTGCTCACCGTCCGCAGGCCCGCATCTACGGTGACCGGGAGTACTCTCGCGGCGCCCGGCGCCCGAGGCGTCTCCCGCGAAAGCAAAGCGAAAGCGTCTCTTTGAAAAAAAAAAAACACATTAAGGAGATGTCAGCAAAGCAGAGGGGCATGCCAGGACCACTGCCTACCGGGATGGGTATTTCGATCTTCGACGGTTCCCACGTATATAAGGTTAAGTCAAAAACCGAGGTTTACAGGAGAGCGTCATTTGTGCTCAACACGCCCTAGAAATAATTCTATGAGCAATAATAAATATATTCTTTCTACTATATTTTAACAGTTTTAAGAGCTTTAAGATACCATTTACACATAAATATTTTATTTTTTCACGTTTTCTTAGAAAAACTGATAGAGGACCGTTTCTACGACACGTATTCGTTGTATTTATAATACTTGTTCTCTTATACGATTTCTAAAACAAGGTTAATAAATTAAATAAAAATCGTATGACAGCATAGATAATCTAAAGCCAATGAGACAATAAAAAAAAAGCCATTTTAGACATGTCTTTATGTACGTAGGGACCGTTGATTTTGTCTATTTTCTATAAGTTCAGCGTTCAAGCCCTCTCTGGCAGAAATTGATCTTATTTTTAACATCAGCTGTGAATTTCTAGGTTGGGCATCCGTTTGTCAGACATAAAAGAAAATAAAACAATCCAATGAACTGAAATATCGCTCTTCCTTTTCAGGGAGCAGCCCGCGCCGATAATTGAACTCAAGCTGTTTCAACCAAAAATGAATCTTGAGCTCAGGTGTCTTAAGCTCAAAATGGCTCAATAATAGAACGAACGTCACGTTTTTGTATGTAAATATCTGTCACCTACATCTTAACTGGGATAATAGGGTAGATGACGCCACCAATCAATTGATATACTTTTTATGAGCTGTCAAAACGCGCTTCCCCCATAGATTTTGTATGAGACTCGCAACCGATGACGTCACTAAGTTGTCAAGTCAATTATGCAACTATTTATTGATTTAAAAGCAACTAAAAATCGAATTTTAAAGTTATTTTGAAATGAATGGAGTTCTCAGATCTAGAATAAGGTGTTCTTTCAGAAAAAAATGTGTTTTTTAATTATTGGTTAATGGTGTCAACTACCAATTCAATAAAGATAATTTTTCAGGAGAAGAAAAAATACTTGCTTTTTGTATGGATTGTTAAGAACATTTTAATGTTACTTGTATGGAAATTGTGTTATGCGTGTAAACAAAAAAAAAAACAATAAAAGACGGAAAATTAATTTAGTTACTTACTTCCTGAAGTCATCTTTGTTTGATTCAAAGATTTTTTTGCAATCGACTTCATCAACTGCCTAGCCTTTTCCCAACTATGTTGGGGTCGGCTTCTAGTCTAACCGGATGTAGCTGAAAATATTTTACATGGAGCGACTGCCTGTCTGACCTCCACAACCCAGTTAGTACTGGGTAATGCCATACCTCTTGATAAGACTGGTTGTCAGACTTTCGGAACACTGACTACCTGTAACGACTGTCAAGGATCTATAAATGGCAGCCGGGACCAATAGCTTAACGTGCTTTCCGAGGCACAGGGGAAACTCGGTATGTAACGGGTCACCCACCCGATTGTTGCCCCTGACTTTCGGAAGTAAATTAATTTTTCGTTCTTTTTAGTGTGTTTGTGGAATTCATTTTATTTTTGGGCAAAAATTTTTGTTTCAACTTTTTTTGTTTTGGTGGTGTAAAATGTATCACACACAAATTCTTATCTATTATTTATTTGTAATTGATACTGAGAGATAATAGCATATTGTCCAAATAAATTAGAAGAAAATATATGTATTATAGAAGACTAGCTTTTAACCGCGGCTTCGCTCGCGTTAAATTCGGTAGCGCCTTATGGATTTGTAATAGCAACGCTAAGTTTTCCCGTTTCTTCCCTCTTTCTCCCTCATATCCCACTCTTTTAAAAAAAAAATAGCCTATGTCCGTCTCCAGGTTCTCATCATCTCAGTACCAAAATTCATCAAAATCGGTTCAGCCATTAAAGCGTGAAGAGGTAACAAACACAAACTCACTCACTTTCGCTTTTATAATATTAGTAAGGATAAACTCATAAATCAATATATATTTTCTCTTTTTTCATTTAAAAAACTTTGATCTACACTAGGAATTTCTCCTGTATCGTGGGTGCATTTACAAACATTTAAACTCACATACACAAACAACTACCTGTAGGTCATACAAAGATTTGTTTCGTACGGGAATTGAACCCGCTACACAACGCAGCAATCAATCGCTCAGCCGCTGCGCAAACCGTGCCGTCAAATATACTTAAAAATCAAATGGCTATATCGAGTCCATTTCCATTTAAAAAAATAATAATGAAAAACGGCCCACAATAGACGGGAAAAACGCGTAACAAACATGTAAAAACAAATACAATCGCAAACCTCTTCCTTTTTTGAAGACGGTTAAAAATCTGTATTATTGAGTTTTGTCATTTTAGATGTAGGTGTGTTTTTATACAACATTATTTTTAGTATATGCGAAACCTGAATATAGTTTGTTCAGAATAAGTAACTGAATCGATTCCAATCATTTTTACACCATGTTATATTTTTTCCTAAAAATATTTGAAAAAGTTTATAATAAAAAAATGTTATCACCAGTTAATTACATTACAAACTGAGAAATTATTATTATCAATGAACGCGCAGCGCGCGGCGCGGGGACGCCGCCGACGCGCCGTTGGTGACAGTGTATTTGTACGGATGTCCAGTAGGCCTACTATGACATCTTAAAGCAGAACTTATTCCACTGAGTGAAAGAGATGGCGCTAGACACCCTGTATAGCTCTGTCTCTTTCCCTCAGCGGAATAAGTTCTGCTTTAAGATGTCATAGTAGGCCTACAGGTAACATAACAAGCTTATAACTTCGTGGTTTTCCATGATACAGTTTTGAAATTTTGCACAAAGATTCTTTATATAAAAATACTGGACAGGTGTTTCGGCTTTCGCATAAACTAAAAATAATGTTGTATATAGTTAAGTATTTAAAGTTTTTAAGTATAATGTATTTGTCTGTATATCTAATATATAAAATTCTCGTGTCACAGTTTTCGTTCCCATACTCCTTCGAAACGGCTGGACCGATTTAAACGAAATTTTGTTTACATGTCGGGAAGGTCTGAGAATCGGCCAACATCTATTTTTCATATACCTCTAAGTGAGCAGCGGGTGCAACCGCTGGGCACAGCTAGTTACTTATAATAAGATTAATAAATGGGCAATTCGGTCGAAGTGATGTGAATAATTAAACGAAAAAAAATACTGGTCAAGTGTGAGTCGGACTCCATCCGTTCCATAAAAAAAAATCGACATAAACGCCCATATCTTTTGACTGTGTAGACTTAGAGAATTGAAATATTCACAGCTGTAAGACACCATAGACTTGAGTATATGTTTTTATTTTCATCTCGATATCTACACGCGTTTTTGAGATAAAGAGTTTTGACAGACAGACGGATAATAAAGTGATACTATAAGGCTTCAGTTTTCTTTTGAGATACGAATTGGTTACACCCTAATATTTAATACTAGCTGTTCCACGCGGTTTCACCCACGCTGCTCAGCACCTGTTGTTCGTAGCGTGATGTTATATAGCCTATAGCCTTCCTCAAGAAATGGACTATCCAACACTAAAAAATTAGCGCTTTCAAACAAACAAACAAACTCTTCAGCTTTATAATATTAGTATAGATGGAAACAGGCAGGCAATCTAATTAAGTTCGACAGTGTAATTTGAAAGAGAAACTTTTATTACATTGTCTCAAACTTTGTCGTCTGTGTGTTGCATGTCGCGTGACGGTCGGCCGCGGAGTAGGGACGTCTAAATGTCTATAATGTGAAAAAAAGTTTCACTTTTACCGTGGTTTCATAACACCACACAATCCTTTTTTATATATGTATGTCTTTTAATTGTATATGTGCAATACAGAATGTCCCATCCATGTTTCTTCTGTTGCCCTTACGTTCCGGGGCCGCGGTATCTCTTACGAACAACCAGCAACCGCGGCAGGCGATGTCTCTCCCTTGCTTTTTAATCATGTCTAGTTTTATGGCGTGTTTTTAGTATAATTGTGTTTATTTTTTAGTATAAATAATTGGGTACTTGACACCATCACTACATAGTATAAAACAAAGTCGCTTTCTCTGTCCCTGTGTCCCTTTGTATGCTTAAATCTTTGAAACTACGCCACGGATTTTGATGCGTTTTTTTTTAATAGATACAGTGATTCAAGAGGAAGGTTTTTATGTATAATACATACATATTATAGTAGAGAAAAGTGGGGATTTTCAAAGATTTGTAACACCCGTGCGAAGCTGGGACGGGTCGCTAGTTAACCAATAATTAAAAAACACAATTTTTCTGAAAGAACACCTTAACCTGAGAACTCCATTCATTTCAAAATAACTTTAAAATTCGGTTTTTACTTGCTTTTAAATCAATAAATAGTTGCATCATTGACTTGACAAAATAGTGACGTCATCGTTGCGAGTCTCATACAAAATCTATGGGGGAAGCGCGTTTTGACAGCTCATAAAAAGTATATCAATTGATTGGTGGTGTCATCTACCCTATTTTGTATCGCACAAAAAACAAGTAAAAGTAAAAAGAATAGCTTTATTTTAGTTTTAAGTAGCCAAACTAAATGGTATCTGTATTTAACTTTGTTAGCTTATAAAAACTTTACAATAGAATAGAATTTACACCAATATTAAGACAGTTTTTTTAACAATTTTAGATAAAAACTTTTTATTGGTAAAAAACGTTCTCCTTTTATTTAAGAAAGATAAAATTATGACAAGGAACTCAATATACAAGATGTAACATAATTAGCGCTAAACACACCAGGTGTGTCCTAAACCATAAAAATGAACGATTTTTTCTATATTTGTGTTCAAGACGCTCTAGAAATAATTCTATGAGCAATAATTAATATTTTCTTTCTACAACTACTACTTTCTAATCTACTCTCATACTTAAGTACTAACGCTGTAACAACAACATTGTAAAACCAAATGATTTTAAAAGAGTAACCATGGTGTTTCTTGCCGGTTCTTCTCCATAAGAAACGACCAACCCGAACCGTGCATCTTTTCTCGACGTTTTATAAGTGCCCATGTTGGCCTATGTGAAATAAAAATATTTTGATTATTTCCGTGGGTGGTTTTCCATTAATTATGTTACAGCTTGTATAATTAATAATGTTTAATTTTTGTTTTAAACTATGATTGAATATGGCTGTTCAATAAATAATTATTATTGCGACTCAACGGTAAAAAGTCCATCCATAAATTAAGATAACCTCTTTAGTAGATGCATTTTGAGAGCTGGCAACTTCGCATATAGCTGGCAACGTTGCAGGTAGCTGTCAAATATTTTACTAAACGACTTTTTATATTTATTTGTAATTTTAATTAATTAAATAATATGATGCATATTTGCCTAAAATTAAGACGTTGGCTATTATGAAAAAGACTTTTTTATCATTAGTTTTTACTTTCTAACATATTTTATCTGACACAAATGACCTTTACCCTATTACAATTTAATATAGGTGCTTTTCCCTACTTCTATTATCAGTAATCTTTAACGTGACAAATGTCAAATCGGGCCTATCTTCTTCCCTCGCTCTGGGCGGAGCGGGGATGTCAGACTTGTACTGACTAAAACCCACCCATGTTCCTTCTATCGCCTTTACGTTCCGGACCCGCGGTATCTCTTTCGAACAACCCGCAACACCGGCAGGCGGAAGCTCTGGCAAGGCCCTCTGCTTTGCTGACTCTCTTTGAGGCACGCGTGAAACACGAACGCGCCGTCGATACGGCCTGTCGTCAATCGACGGACGGACGGTGAACTACCCATTGCTCACCGCCCACAGGCCCGCATCTACGGTGGCCGGGAGTCGTCTTGCGGCGCCCGGGCCGTCTCCCGCGGCGGCTGGGTTGGGCAGATGTTCTCTCCCTCAAACGCCCGGCCACCTCCTTTGCTAGCATTACTGCTTTGCAGAAGGAGGTGACCGCTTCCCATTCCCTCTCGGCCATTCTTCTTCTTCATGTAGGGTCCGGTTTCCGCACTCAGTCCTTGCAGTGGACCATTGTGCGTATGCCGTGCGCCTGGTGGCCACGACTCCTGACAGCCCACCTCCGTCCAGAAGCAGATGAGTCTTTTCGGGTTCTTGAGGGCGTCCGCAAGTGACTCTGGTGTACCCAGTGTCATTTACCGGATTTCTGAGATTCCGGTACATTCAAGGAGAACATGTGTGACCGTTTCTTCCGCCTCCATGCAGGCTCTGCATGTAGGGCCTATTAAGCGTAGCAAATATAGGATACGTAATTATATAGATATCTATATAAACATCTTATTATAAATGCACTATCTCGGCATTTTATTTATAATTAGCTTTTGCCCGCGGCTTCGCTCGCGTTAAATTCGGGGTAACATAGATCCCCTTTCCTGACGCTACCTGTAGTTCTTGCCCTTGCGCCTTATTTATTGTAATAGCGATGCTAAGTTTTCCCTTTTCTTCCCTCTTTCACCCTCATATCTCAATATTTTTTCCGTCTCCAGGGTCCCTACTATCTCTGTACCAAAATTCATCAAAATCGGTTTAGCCACTTAGGCTTGAAGACTTAAGAAACAAAGAAACAAACTCACTTTCGCTTTTATAATATTAGTAAGGATTAAAATATTCTAAAAACCGCTTCCATACTTTGTTAGCCAAAAAATAACTTTATGTAAATATGCATCCGATTTTCCCATCTAATGCCCCGTTTCAATAAACAAAAACGACTCGTTTTGCTTACGGATAGTTGTATTTTGACATGAGTCTCATAGAACTTATGTCGAAATACAACTATCCCTAAGCAAAACGAGTCGTTTTTGTTTATTGAAACCGGGCGTTAGTTAAGTTTGTGACTACTACTAGTTAACTGTGTGAACAGAATAGTGTAGTTTCCAGGGTCAAAGTAATTACATTCTATTCAGTCCGTATTTTAGATTATTCAAAAATAAGGGACACGTATTTTTTTATTTGTAAATTAGACCAAAAACGACAAAGATATAGCCCATTAAAGTTTCGTGTGACGTCACTTGTTGCGAAAAAATGCAGCAACGCCTGACTTTGAATAATCAAAAAGACGGACTAATATTTTTTTTTTTGGATACTTGCCCATTGACACCACTGAGCCTCATAAATAATGACGAACAGCTAATAAGTTTAAACTGAATGAAATAAGTTAATAAAGCCACTAAGATGTCTCCAATGATTTGTAGTAAACCCGTTGAATGTCGTTAAGTTCCTGCGGGGGTACATAAGATAAAATGCCACAAGTGTCTTAAGTATCCACGGGGGAACTTTATACGGTGTAGCTATCGGTTTAACGGTTACATTTTCGTTTTTCTAAAGCGCTACCTCGCTAAAACGTTACTCATAAATTAGTCGAATTTTCGCGCGTTTTTGCGACATTCAACAGGTAAGAATATTATTTTTATGTGCTACTAATTTTAAGAATAGATTGTAATATGAATAAATTGTTAGCAAAGGACACAAGTAATCAGGGCCTATAGCCAAACAGCAGACGACAATCGTTATCGCTCAGCAGTCACGAACACATTTTCAACTTTATACCCTAGCGTATATAGTTGAAAATCTATTAAAGACTGCTGAGCGATAACGAACGAAACAAACAAAAACGGTATGGAAACGTCAATTAGATTTCAACTATATGCGCTAGGGTATAAAGTTGAAAATGTATTAGTGACTGCTGAGCGATAACGATTGTCGTCTGCTGCCGACTGCTGTTTGGCTAAAGGGCCAGGTTCGTCAGATTTAGTTGGATATTTCATAGAAACGATTGGACAAATAAATTACTGATGGACAATTTCAACTTCGTACCTAGACGCGTTCGATTGGATTTGGCAGCAATAATTATTTACTGATTTCATCAAGATGTCTGAAATTAGTCGAGTATTGTAGAATTTCTTATGTGCATATTATAACAATATTTATTTGTGATTTAGCTGTGATTACAAAAAAAATAATAATAGTAGTGGGCTTAAAACTTTATTGAAACTGTCACGGAATATCTTTCGTATTTTTTCATTATTGAGAGCTCCTGATATTACCGCCATCCGCATTCTCCACTCATCCCCCGATAATGGCGCTTGCCAATGCATCAAAATATCGGGAGCTATTCAATCCAAGATAATTTTGTTAATAATAAAAATCAATACCAATATTATTTCACGTGTAGCCGAACGTGATTTTTCCGTTTCGACGCGTATCCAAACGCATTATGTGTCAATATTATGAAAAAATATTTGTAAATTCGAACCATGTTTAATTTCTATTTCTTTTATTCATTTCTATACATATTTTCTATATAAAAATAATTTATATTATTGTTATCACTGCGTTTAAAAATCTGTAAGTCACTTTCATAGTCGTGTCGAGAATTAGCACCCACAAATTAGTTCAAATTTTACCCACACGCTGAAATAGCATTGTCCAACTATAATCTAAGTCAATCAAACATTGCAGCTTTTGTTTTTCTTAATTTAAACTTGTTATGTACACGGACTGAATGAAACTCAACCGTTCTATCTTCATAATTAAACCATTCATTCATTTTCAAACGTTTATTGAAGTGAAAGTGAATGGGGGTAGGTTCAATCCGAAAGGTAAGACTGAGTTTCATTTAGACTGAAAAAATAAAAGCCTGCTTGCACCTCCATTCACTAAACACATTTAATACTAAACGTCTATAAAACAATATTGAATTGACTTTATACTGCGTTTACAATGAGAATGTAGATGACCTCGCGCCATGTTGATGACGTCATAGCTGTCAAATCGTAGAATTGGAGGTTTAATAATATTTTTATTGCCAAAAATATCACAAATTGATTTAAATTGGCCTCAAGACGCAGGCGAATACTGCGCATCAATATATTTTATCAAGAATTTACCAGAATTTAAGTGACAGTTGGCGTATAAAATTCACTATGGCGCAATCTCAGTCACTTTCTCAGTGTAGATGCGTTATTTAAGTTTAATATTGGCAAAGTAAAAGCAAGGAAATTGTCCGACTTGAAATTATTTATACTGTTTTCGCGGATAACCGATATAAAATAGTAACGCGTTCAGAAATTTGATATTTTCCTAATGGTAAAGTTACTTCCAAGAATTGTACTGAATTGAATTGTATGTAATCTGTTTTGTAGTGATGTGATGATGATTAGGTACGGAATCCTCACAGGGAAAAAAACAAATACAATAATTACAAAAACAGATTAAAAAAGACTTGAGAGGTGTCAAGGGACACCCGGATGGAACGAAGTTAATATTTATTATGTACAAAAAACCTACACTCAACAAAAACAATCGTCGCGACACCACACTGTTCAATGCGAAATAGAAAGACAAAACGAAAATTACTGGCTTGCTTTCTATGAAAGAGAGAGACAGACAGAGAAACATGCGCACGCCGCACGGCTTACAACTATAGCAAAAAGTGTCGTTACGACTTTTGGCCTTAATTTTCCGTTTACCTCCCTTTCGCAACGCGCGATAAGGAACTTCGTTCCAATAAATATATATAAATGTGTTTAGTAATTTGTGATGCAAGTAGACTTAATACTTTCCCTTATTTGTTCACAGCTAAATTGCAAATATTTACCCGACTGCCAAGAAAGGGTTATGTTTTCTTTTTTTTAATTAAAGTTTTTAACTTAATGTTAAGGTATTAGGTTACGTCCTAACTGACAGGGATCGTACGAGTACGCGTTGCGTTCTCGTCAATGTAACATTGCCTGAGCTCACGCGATGAATAAATCTGTACGTTTAACCTCTCAAGGACCGCCATTTACGCCAACTTCCGTCAAGCAGCGCCGGGCGGGCTCTTATCGTAAGCGTAATCTGATTTTAAGACTTATCTTTACTACGAATACAGTTTAAATCGGTCGGGATTTGGTGGCACAAATTTGTGTCAGCGGGCTCAACGGTAATACTTGTTTACTGGCACGATTTTGTGCCGCTGGGGCTCTAGAGGTTAAACTGATCTTGGGACGAGAACTCATCGTGTTATCGCTCGATTGATAGCCAAATAGGATGACGTCATAAGCAATTGAATGGATCACTGCCCCTTTAGAAATGTATTGTGTATTTAATTTAATAAAATATAAAGCTTACTTCTTAAATGGAGTAAGCTGTAAACAATAAAAAATTTGTTTCATTTATTTAATTATTCCTGTGTTTTCGCATTGTAATTGAAATTCAGTAGATACCTGCTACCTGTAGTTTTTGCCCTTGCGCCTTATTGATTGTAATAGCAAAACTAAGTTTTCCTTTTCTTCCCGCTTTGTCCCTCAATATATAGCCTATGTCCATCTCCAGGGTTCCAACTATCTCTGCACCAAAATTCATCAAAATGGGTTTACCCATTAAGGCGTGAAGATGTAACAAACAAACTCACTTTCGCTTTTATAATATTAGTAAGGATACTATTACCAGGCGAGTAAAACCTCGGGGCGCAGTTAGTAAGAATTATAATTTAAACTGGATACCTCTAAATATAAAGGGTTTTGAAGAGACAGACAGACAATAAATTGCCCCCCTGTGGGTCCCGTGTTGAAACTCGAGGCAAACCCAGAAATACTTTATCATTATCTTCATCCGCTCTGGACGGAGCGGGGAGGTATGTCAGACTTGTACTGACTAAAACCCACCCATGTTCCTTCTATTGCCCTTTACTTTTCCGGGCCGCGGTATCTCCCGAACAACCCGCAACCCCGGCAGGGGAGGCCCTGGCTGGTCACTCCTTTGTTGACATCTCTTTAAGGCGCGCGTGAAACACTAACGCGCCGTCGACACGGCCTGTCGCGTCAATAGACGGACGGATACCTACCCATTGCTCACCGTCTACAGGCCCCGCATCTACGGTGGCCGGGAGTCGTCTCGCGGCGCCCGACGTTGCACTATGCAAGTTCAATGACAGCAAGCAATATTATAATCGCTGTATTGTCCTTGCTTTGTTGATACAGATGCAGTTTAATAGAAATTACATCGTCGTATATTACCTATTCAGTGGAAAATATATTTCGCCATATGCCACAGTTATTGTCTGAGCAGTTAAGTATAAGTTTGTGCAAACATTGGTTCTTGTTTAAATAACATCATTTTAATAGCAGAAGGGAAAAGTTCATCCAATGTAGGTACAATATTATTTTTAGTATATGCGAAACCTGAATATAGTTTGTTTAGAATAAGCAACTGAATCGATTCCAATAATTTTTACACCATGTTATGTTTTTCCCAAAAATATTATTAAAAGGTTACGAATTGGACACTTAGAAGGTTTACGAAATCATACGGCGCGCAACAAGGGCACGGCAGATCAAAAAGACAGAGTACACACGTGCGGCGCCGTTTGTGCCGCGCGGTGACCGTGTTTTTATACGGACAGCTAGGTAAAATAACAAACTTAACTTTCTGATTTTCCATGATAAAGTTCTGAAATTTTGTACATAGATTCTTCACATAAACATACTAGACACGTGTTTCGGGTTTCGCATAAAGTAGAACTAATGTTGTATTGATAGGTACTGGGAAGCTGACGTAATAACAAAAATCAGAACAGCTACCCTACTATGACCTCTTAAAGCAATTCTTATTCCGCTGAGGTAAAGACAGAGCTATACAGAGTGTCTAGCACCATCTCTTTCACTCAGTGGAATAAGAATTGCTATAAGATGTCATAGTAGCCCTTCAGAATCTTATAGAATATCGGATAGGACCTCATTCCCACTTTTTAGGTCGTTTGTGAGACGAGAAATCCTTACTAATATTATAAAAGCGAAAGTGAGTTTGTTTGTTTGTTACGTCTTCACGCCTACATGACCAAACCGATTTTGATTAATTTTGGTACAGAGATAGTTGGAAACCTGGAGACGGACATAGACAATTTTTTTTTCAAGTTTCAGATATGAGGAAAGAGAAGGGAAATCTTAGCATTGCTATTAAAATAAATAAGGCGCTAGGGCAAAAACTACAGGTAGCAGGTACCTGTAAATCAGGGAAGGGGAACTGTGTTACCCCGAATTTTACGCGAGCGAAGCCGCGAGCAAAAGCTAGTCATAATATAATTACAAGTTCGTTACATAATTTATGTTGAGATTATACAAATATGTGAGAACGATGTAGAAAAACGTGCACAGTAAGAGCGCCCAGACAAATGCAAAAAAACACAGTTAAACCTATAAATATCCTTATTAATATTATAAAAGCGAAAGTGAGTTTGTTTGTTTGTTACCTCTTCACGCTTTAATGGCTAAACCCATTTTGATGAATTTTGGTACAGAGATAATTGGGAACCAGGAGACGGACATAGGTTTATTTTTATTTAAAAAAAGTGGGATGTGAGGGAGAAAGAGGGAAGAAAAGGGAAAACTTAGCATTGCTATTACAAATGAATAAGGCGCAAGTGGAACTGTGTTACCCCGAATTAAACGCGAGCGAAGCCGCGGGCAAAAGCTAGTTTTATTATATTGCCCTGATATTTAACAATGAAGAAGCTAGAAGCAATCTATTTACTACTCCGCACTTGTTTTTCGTAAGGCGACAGAAAATATCGGTCTTAGTCGAGAAAATAAACTAATTTGTCATTATTTCATTGTTTGTAACTGCTTGTAGTCACTGTTAATTTATTACAAAAAAAATAACATTAATACAAAACCCTTTTTCTATTCATTAAGTGATAACTAATTTCTGATTGCATTCAAATAAATAAAATGGATTTGAAATTATAATATTTGTTCAAGTGCTGTTTTGCACTTGATTTATTGTCTCAAATGCATATAAAAGTCTAGTATTGTCGTTGAAAGCATAGACTCAGCATGGGAGCACTAGCGGTGTTGCTAGTCTTGGCGGTAAGTACCTATTTTTAACCAATTTCAAAAAAAGGGGATTTTGGGTGTTTGTTACGCGTTTTCTCCGTCAATTGTGGGCTGATTTTCAAAAAAAAAAATTTTTTTATCGTAATGCTCCCATATGAGTTTTATATGTATTGCTTCGGTAGTTTATGAGTTACTAGCTTCTGCCCGCGACTTCGTTCTCGTGGCATGAGCTTGGGCTAACGCTAATTTTAACCCGCATGATGGTCAAATTTTATTTTCTTTCTCTACCCTTGTTTTGCCTCTTTCTCCCCATTATCTCACTTTTAAAAACAAAAATATATAGCCTATGTCCGTCTCCAGGGTCCCAACTATCTCAGTACAAAAATTCATTAAAATCGGTTAGGCCATTTAGGCTTGAAGACGTAACCAACAAACACACAAGCTCACTTTCGATTTTATAATACTTATTAGAACTAAGGATTATTTTTTAAATTTTCAGGCTCTTGTAGCCGTCCAGGCGTTGCCGCAATGTAAGTTTTATTTTTATTTATGACATTCACATGATATAGCTACGTTACTTACAGAATAATGGTACCCATAAAGGTACCGAATTGTTAGGTTTGGGGCGGTCCCTCGACGCAACGTATTTTTTTTAATATTGTTAATACAGTAGCGACCCGCCCAGCGGTTTCACCCGGTGCTCACCTCCTAATAGTCATAGCGTGAAGTATTATACATATAAACCTTCCTCTTGAATCACTCTACCTATTAAAAAAACCGCATCAACATCCGTTGAGTAGTTTTAAAGATTTAAGCATGGGTACTGTAGTAACTGGATACTACTACTTAAAATAAAGCCCATATATTAGTTTTAGGATTACAATTTCAATTATAGTTTAACTAGCTTTTGCCCGCGGCTTCGCTCGCGTTAAATTCGGGGTAACACAGTTCCCTTTGTGCCTTATTGATTTCTAATAGCAACGCTAAGTTTTCCCTTTTCTTCCCTCTTTCTCCCTCACATCCCACTTTTTCTTAAAAAAATTGGTTGCCTGTAAAGTCGGTATACGGGCGAAAGTTTTACGTGACAACGACTTTGAGTGGTAAAATAATTTTAATGTGAATATTCATTCGTATAGTAGGAAGAAGGATGATATGTCTGTCTCTCTCGCTCTTAGGCGGGCTAACCATGCCGAGTGGAAGGGACGCGTGCCTCTCACTCGCTCTCATTGTGAGCGCATAACGTGAGCGGAGCGTAACGCAGTTTCTTGAAGTGTCACCCGGCAAACCAATTTATAAGACGTTGTCACGTCAAAAAATAGCCTATGTCCGTCTCCTGGTTCCCAAATATCTCTGTACCAAAATTCATCAAAATCGTTGTAGCCATTAAAGCGTGAAGAGGTAACAAACAAACAAACTCACTTTCGCTTTTATAATATTAGTAAGGATTTACATGTCACACTTCTATATCAAACCTACCATGTTTTTTATTCTATTCTCAACTAGCTGTTCCACGCGGTTTCACCTACGCTGCTCAGCACCTGTTGGTCGTAGCGTGATGTTATATAGCCTATAGCCATCCTCAAGAAATGGACTATCCAACACTAAAAGAATTTTCCAATTCCAACCAGTAGTCCCTGAGATTAGCGCGTTCAAACAAACAAACAAACAAACAAACAAACTCTTCAGCTTTATAATATTAGTATAGATTTAAAACGACCTGAGTATTTGAACGTTATGCTATACCTATCAGCCAACATTGCATAGGTTATAAAACCTGTTGCCGTACATGCAACATAGCAACAGTCAGACAGCGACTTTGTTTTATTTATACTATGTTAATACATACTGAGAATACTAATAGATTGACGGGCCTGTTGGTCTAGTGGTTAGTGGCCCTGACTGCTGAGCCGGAGGTCGTGGGTTCGATACCCACCCAGGACAAACTTTGTGTGTTGAGCATGATTGTTTGTTCTGTGTCTGGGTGTAATTTATCTATAATATGTATGTATTTATAAATTATATACATAAGTATGTATATCAGTTGTCTGGTTACCATAACACAAGCTCTGCTTAGCTTGGGATCAGATAGCCGTGTGTGAGTTGTCCCAAGATATTTATTATTATTATCAGTCCATTTATTTTATTTCTTTACATAAAATTATATTTTTAAATATTTCTTAAACACAAAAAATTGAAAAAAAACTTTTAAAAATATAAAAATAGTAGCCCACCGGTATCGGGAACAGGGCTCCAGAAAAAGGAACCTCCTAACAATACGAGTCGTGTCCAGGAGTACCGCTTTCTGTATCAAGCCCTTGATCCAGCTGCCTAACGCCAGCCTTATTATTATTTACTAGCTTTCGCCCGCGGCTTCGCCCGCGTTAAATTTGGGGTAACACAGTTCCCCTTGCGCCTTATTGTTGTCCGTCTCCTGGTTCCCAACTATCTCTGTACCAAAATTCATCAAAATCGGTTTAGCCATTACAGCGTGAAGAGGTAATAAACAAACAAACTCACTTTCGCTTTTATAATATTAGTAAGGATTGCAATAATAATACATATTTTTTTTTATTATGAACACACATAATACACAATGTCTCACCGAGAGGCATACAAAGTTGTGTCGATAAAAAAGAAACTACAAATAATCATGAAAAATGTTGTCAGGTAAAATACTAAAAATAGTTGATAAGTAGCAATAATAAGAGTGTCAGATTTTCATTAATCCAAATCCAATATGGCGGTATAGTTATTTTATATGAATACCTATGAGGTTTCAAATGAAATGGTTTTAAGAAAAAAATACGAAAGAGTGTGTATTTATTTTTCTTTAAACTATAATATTTATTATTTCAGCAAATCCTGAAGGTGAAATAAAAATTGAGCCTAAGAGTTCATCATGTAGTTGCATGGAAATTCAAAAAAATGAAAATAAAACTACTGGCGGAGGCAAAACTTTTGGTGAAAGTGAAATGCGATGCGGTGGATGCAAAAAGGGCAATGTCAAGGATAACAGCAAAGGTCAAACCAATTGTGGTTCCCACGGTAATGGTGGCCATGGCGGCAAAGACACAGAAAAAGATGACAGCCATAAAGGTAAAATTCATCACAAAGAGAACAACAAAACAGATTGTGGTTGCAAAAGTAATTCCGGTAATAAAACCCATCAAAGTAAAGAATATCATTGCCCGGATAATAGCAAAACAAACACCAACTGCAGTTCTCATGATGGTAAGACATGCGGCCATGGACAGAAGAATACAACCGGAGGTTTAGATCACAGCAAAAATCATTGTAATTGCAGTTGTCATACCGGTAATAACCACCATCAAGGTAAAGAATGTCATTGCAAAGATCATAGTAAGACACACACCAACAGCGATTGTCATGAGAATAATGGGGGTCATAGAGACAAAAAGTGTGATAACAAAGATAAAGGACATAATTCTGTCAATAACACACAATCTTTAAATCAAGTTAATAAAACCCATGGCACTAAATGTGGCTGTTCAGCTAAAACGCATACCAATTGCAGTTGTAAAGTCGGAGATGGCGGTAATGACAGCAAACACGGTGAAGAAACTAAAAGCCATGTGAACAACACAAATGAAAGAAATAACGAGTGTAAAGGCAACGAAAATCATAACACAGATAACAGCAAAACACATACCAATTGCAGTTGTCATGCTAGTAATAATGGCCATAGAGGTAAGAATACAACTGAAGGTAAAGACCACAGCAAATCCCATTGTCATTGCTGTGGTCATACCGGTAATCACAATCATGGAAGCAAAGAATGTCATTGCAAATGTCACAGCAAAACACACTTTAACTGCAGTTGTCATATCGGTAACGGCGGACATAGAATCAAAGATACTAAAGGTGATAACAGCCACGGTTCCAACTCTAAAGACAAAACTGACGACCCAAAAGGAAATAACTGTTATCACAAAGATAACAACACTACACATAATAATTGTAATTGTCATGCTGGCAATGGCGGACATGGAGACAAAAATAAAACAGAAGGTAAAGATCATAACAAAGCCAACTCTCATAACAGTTGTCTTACCGATAAAAACAATAATCAAGGTAAGGAATGTCATCGCACAGATCATAGTAAGACACACACCAACAGCGGTTGTCATGAGAGTAATGGGGGTCATGGAGACAAAAAATGTGATAACAATGATAAAGGACATAATTCTGTCAATAACACCCAATCTGGAAATCAAGTTAATAAAACCCATGGCACTAAATGTGGCTGTTCAGCTAGTATCTCAGCTAAACGCAATATTAATAGCACAGTAAAACAGCATGAAGAAAAATGCAAATTCGGAAATCTACATCAGATTTTGTCTCAAAGCAAATCAAGTCCTGTTGTCAAACAAATCCACCATCGCCACCATAGGCATCGGAGGCGTAACCATAATGGTAAAGGATATCATGCATATTCTGAAGGGAAATCAAAAATCGGAAGTGGTGAATGTGATTGTACTATTGACAAACACGAACAAAGAGACCGATGCCGAAAAGGACATGTAAAAGGAAATCCACATTCAAGAAGACACCACAGAAAGCGTGAAAACGGACACGATAAAGACAATGACAGTTCGATCTCTTCCAGTGATGTACACAAAACTGCAGTAACACCAGGACCAAATCCTAAAAAAACATCAAACACGGTCAGCGGTGGCTCTAGTTACAGCGATCACACTGAAGCTCCTAGCTCGTCGCACGATGCCACTGAAGCTCCCACCTCATCTGACGATGCCAACACTACAGCAACAGCAACAGAGAGTAGCACTGACAAGGACACTAGCACGGTTGGAAGTGGCATTAGTAACAGCGATGTCACGAAAGCTCCCACCTCGTCAGTTGATGACACTGAAGCTCCCACCTCATCGGACGATAACAACACTACTGCAGCAGCAACAGAGAGTAGCCCTGACGAAACTTCTAGCACTGACACTGAAGCTCCTATCTCGTCGCCAGACGTTGTCACTGAAGCTCCTAACTCGTCGGACGATAACAACACTACTGCAGCAGCAACAGAGAGTAGTCCTGACGAAACTTCTAGCAATGACACTAAAGCTCCTACCTCGTCGCTTGACGTTACCACTGAAGCTCCTAACTCGTCGGACGACAACAACACTACTGCAGCAGCAACAGAGAAGAGCCCTGACGAGGCTTCTAGCACGATCGGCAGTAGCTCTAGTGACAGAAATGACACTGAAGCTGCTGGCTCGTCGCCAGACGTTGCCACTGAAACTCCTAACTCGTCGCCAGACGTTGCCACTGAAACTCCTAACTCGTCGGACGATAACAACACTACTGCAGCAGCAACAGAGAGTAGCCCTGACGAAACTTCAAGCAATGACACTGAAGCTCCTACCTTGTCGCCAGACGTTGCCACTGAAGCTCCTAACTCGTCGGACGATAACAACACTTCTGCAGCAGCAACAGAGAGTAGCCCTGACGAAACTTCTAGCAATGACACTGAAGCTCCTACCTCGTCGCCAGACGTTGCCACTGAAGCTCCTAACTCGTCGGACGACAACAACACTACTGCAGCAGCAACAAAGAGTAGCCCTGATGAGGCTTCTAGCACGATCGGCAGTGGCTCTAGTGACAGCAATGACACTGAAGCTCCTATCTCGTCGCCAGACGTTGCCACTGAAGCTCCTTCCTCGTCACCAGACGTTGCCACTGAAACTCCTAACTCGTCGAACGATAACAACACTACTGCCGCAGCAACAGAGAGTAGCCCTAACGAAACTTCTAGCAATGACACTGAAGCTCCTATCTCGTCGCCAGACGTTGCCACTGAAGCTCCTAACTCGTCGGACGATAACAACACTACTGCAGCAACAACAGAGAGTAGTCCTGACGAAACTTCTAGCAATGACACTGAAGCTCCTACCTCGTCGCCAGACGTTGCCACTGAAGCTCCTAACTCGTCGGACGATAACAACACTACTGCAGCAGCAACAGAGAGTAGCCCTGACGAAACTTCTAGCAATGACACTGAAGCTCCTACCTCGTCGCCAGACGTTGCCACTGAAGCTCCTAACTCGTCGGACGACAACAACACTACTGCAGCAGCAACAGAGAGTAGCCCTGACGAGGCTTCTAGCACGATCGGCAGTGGCTCTAGTGACAGCAATGACACTGAAGCTCCTATCTCGTCGTCAGACGTTGCCACTGAAGCTCCTAACTCGTCGGACGATAACAACACTACTGTAGCAGCAACAGAGAGTAGCCCTAACGAAACTTCTAGCAATGACACTGAAGCTCCTATCTCGTCGCCAGACGTTGCCACTGAAGCTCCTAACTCGTCGGACGATAACAACACTACTGCAGCAACAACAGAGAGTAGTCCTGACGAAACTTCTAGCAATGACACTGAAGCTCCTACCTCGTCGCCAGACGTTGCCACTGAAGCTCCTAACTCGTCGGACGATAACAACACTACTGCAGCAGCAACAGAGAGTAGCCCTGACGAAACTTCTAGCAATGACACTGAAGCTCCTACTTCGTCGCCAGACGTTGCCACTGAAGCTCCTAACTCGTCGGACGACAACAACACTACTGCAGCAGCAACAGAGAGTAGCCCTGACGAGGCTTCTAGCACGATCGGCAGTGGCTCTAGTGACAGCAATGACACTGAAGCTCCTATCTCGTCGCCAGACGTTGTCACTGAAGCTCCTAACTCGTCGGACGATAACAACACTACTGCAGCAGCAACAGAGAGTAGTCCTGACGAAACTTCTAGCAATGACACTAAAGCTCCTACCTCGTCGCTTGACGTTACCACTGAAGCTCCTAACTCGTCGGACGACAACAACACTACTGCAGCAGCAACAGAGAAGAGCCCTGACGAGGCTTCTAGCACGATCGGCAGTAGCTCTAGTGACAGAAATGACACTGAAGCTCCTGGCTCGTCGCCAGACGTTGCCACTGAAACTCCTAACTCGTCGCCAGACGTTGCCACTGAAACTCCTAACTCGTCGGACGATAACAACACTACTGCAGCAGCAACAGAGAGTAGCCCTGACGAAACTTCAAGCAATGACACTGAAGCTCCTATCTCGTCGCCAGACGTTGCCACTGAAGCTCCTAACTCGTCGGACGATAACAACACTACTGCAGCAACAACAGAGAGTAGTCCTGACGAAACTTCTAGCAATGACACTGAAGCTCCTACCTCGTCGCCAGACGTTGCCACTGAAGCTCCTAACTCGTCGGACGATAACAACACTACTGCAGCAGCAACAGAGAGTAGCCCTGACGAAACTTCTAGCAATGACACTGAAGCTCCTACCTCGTCGCCAGACGTTGCCACTGAAGCTCCTAACTCGTCGGACGACAACAACACTACTGCAGCAGCAACAGAGAGTAGCCCTGACGAGGCTTCTAGCACGATCGGCAGTGGCTCTAGTGACAGCAATGACACTGAAGCTCCTATCTCGTCGTCAGACGTTGCCACTGAAGCTCCTAACTCGTCGGACGATAACAACACTACTGTAGCAGCAACAGAGAGTAGCCCTAACGAAACTTCTAGCAATGACACTGAAGCTCCTATCTCGTCGCCAGACGTTGCCACTGAAGCTCCTAACTCGTCGGACGATAACAACACTACTGCAGCAACAACAGAGAGTAGTCCTGACGAAACTTCTAGCAATGACACTGAAGCTCCTACCTCGTCGCCAGACGTTGCCACTGAAGCTCCTAACTCGTCGGACGATAACAACACTACTGCAGCAGCAACAGAGAGTAGCCCTGACGAAACTTCTAGCAATGACACTGAAGCTCCTACTTCGTCGCCAGACGTTGCCACTGAAGCTCCTAACTCGTCGGACGACAACAACACTACTGCAGCAGCAACAGAGAGTAGCCCTGACGAGGCTTCTAGCACGATCGGCAGTGGCTCTAGTGACAGCAATGACACTGAAGCTCCTATCTCGTCGCCAGACGTTGTCACTGAAGCTCCTAACTCGTCGGACGATAACAACACTACTGCAGCAGCAACAGAGAGTAGTCCTGACGAAACTTCTAGCAATGACACTAAAGCTCCTACCTCGTCGCTTGACGTTACCACTGAAGCTCCTAACTCGTCGGACGACAACAACACTACTGCAGCAGCAACAGAGAAGAGCCCTGACGAGGCTTCTAGCACGATCGGCAGTAGCTCTAGTGACAGAAATGACACTGAAGCTCCTGGCTCGTCGCCAGACGTTGCCACTGAAACTCCTAACTCGTCGCCAGACGTTGCCACTGAAACTCCTAACTCGTCGGACGATAACAACACTACTGCAGCAGCAACAGAGAGTAGCCCTGACGAAACTTCAAGCAATGACACTGAAGCTCCTACCTTGTCGCCAGACGTTGCCACTGAAGCTCCTAACTCGTCGGACGATAACAACACTTCTGCAGCAGCAACAGAGAGTAGCCCTGACGAAACTTCTAGCAATGACACTGAAGCTCCTACCTCGTCGCCAGACGTTGCCACTGAAGCTCCTAACTCGTCGGACGATAACAACACTACTGCAGCAGCAACAGAGAGTAGCCCTGACGAAACTTCTAGCAATGACACTGAAGCTCCTACCTCGTCGCCAGACGTTGCCACTGAAGCTCCTAACTCGTCGGACGACAACAAAACTACTGCAGCAGCAACAGAGAGTAGCCCTGACGAGGCTTCTAGCACGATCGGCAGTGGCTCTAGTGACAGCAATGACACTGAAGCTCCTATCTCGTCGTCAGACGTTGCCACTGAAGCTCCTAACTCGTCGGACGATAACAACACTACTGCAGCAGCAACAGAGAGTAGCCCTGACGAAACTTCTAGCAATGACACTGAAGCTCCTATCTCGTCGCCAGACGTTGCCACTGAAGCTCCTTCCTCGTCGCCAGACGTTGCCACTGAAACTCCTAACTCGTCGAACGATAACAACACTACTGCAGCAGCAACAGAGAGTAGTCCTGACGAAACTTCTAGCAATGACACTGAAGCTCCTACCTCGTCGCCAGACGTTGACACTGAAGCTCCTATTTCGTCGCCAGACGTTGCCACTGAAGCTCGTAACTCGTCGGACGACAACAACACTACTGCAGCAGCAACAGAGAGTAGCCCTGACGAAACTTCTAGCAATGACACTGAAGCTCCTACCTCGTCGCCAGACATTGCCACTGAAGCTCCTTCCTCGTCACCAGACGTTGCCACTGAAACTCCTAACTTGTCGAACGATAACAACACTACTGCCGCAGCAACAGAGAGTAGCCCTAACGAAACTTCTAGCAATGACACTGAAGCTCCAATCTCGTCGCCAGACGTTGCCACTGAAGCTCCTAACTCGTCGGACGATAACAACACTACTGCAGCAACAACAGAGAGTAGTCCTGACGAAACTTCTAGCAATGACACTGAAGCTCCTACCTCGTCGCCAGACGTTGCCACTGAAGCTCCTAACTCGTCGGACGATAACAACACTACTGCAGCAGCAACAGAGAGTAGCCCTGACGAAACTTCTAGCAATGACACTGAAGCTCCTACCTCGTCGCCAGACGTTGCCACTGAAGCTCCTAACTCGTCGGACGACAACAACACTACTGCAGCAGCAACAGAGAGTAGCCCTGACGAGGCTTCTAGCACGATCGGCAGTGGCTCTAGTGACAGCAATGACACTGAAGCTCCTATCTCGTCGCCAGACGTTGCCACTGAAGCTCCTAACTCGTCGGACGATAACAACACTACTGCAGCAACAACAGAGAGTAGTCCTGACGAAACTTCTAGCAATGACACTGAAGCTCCTACCTCGTCGCCAGACGTTGCCACTGAAGCTCCTAACTCGTCGGACGATAACAACACTACTGCAGCAGCAACAGAGAGTAGCCCTGACGAAACTTCTAGCAATGACACTGAAGCTCCTACCTCGTCGCCAGACGTTGCCACTGAAGCTCCTAACTCGTCGGACGACAACAACACTACTGCAGCAGCAACAGAGAGTAGCCCTGACGAGGCTTCTAGCACGATCGGCAGTGGCTCTAGTGACAGCAATGACACTGAAGCTCCTATCTCGTCGCCAGACGTTGCCACTGAAGCTCCTAACTCGTCGGACGATAACAACACTACTGTAGCAGCAACAGAGAGTAGCCCTAACGAAACTTCTAGCAATGACACTGAAGCTCCTATCTCGTCGCCAGACGTTGCCACTGAAGCTCCTAACTCGTCGGACGATAACAACACTACTGCAGCAACAACAGAGAGTAGTCCTGACGAAACTTCTAGCAATGACACTGAAGCTCCTACCTCGTCGCCAGACGTTGCCACTGAAGCTCCTAACTCGTCGGACGACAACAACACTACTGCAGCAGCAACAGAGAGTAGCCCTGACGAGGCTTCTAGCACGATCGGCAGTGGCTCTAGTGACAGCAATGACACTGAAGCTCCTATCTCGTCGCCAGACGTTGCCACTGAAGCTCCTAACTCGTCGGACGATAACAACACTACTGCAGCAGCAACAGAGAGTAGCCCTGACGAGGCTTCTAGCACTGACACTGAAGCTCCTACCTCGTCGCCAGACGTTGTTACTGAAGCTCCTTCCTCGTCGCCAGAAAATGCCACTGAAACTCCTAACTCGTCGAACGATAACAACACTACTGCAGCAGCAACAGAGAGTAGTCCTGACGAAACTTCTAGCAATGACACTGAAGCTCCTACCTCGTCGCCAGACGTTGACACTGAAGCTCCTATCTCGTCGCCAGACGTTGCCACTGAAGCTCCTAACTCGTCGGACGACAACAATACTACTGCAGCAGCAACACAGAGTAGCCCTGACGAAACTTTTAGCAATGACACTGAAGCTCCTACCTCGTCGCCAGACATTGCCACTGAAGCTCCTTCCTCGTCACCAGACGTTGCCACTGAAACTCCTAACTCGTCGAACGATAACAACACTACTGCCGCAGCAACAGAGAGTAGCCCTAACGAAACTTCTAGCAATGACACTGAAGCTCCTATCTCGTCGCTAGACGTTGCCACTGAAGCTCCTAACTCGTCGGACGATAACAACACTGCTGCAGCAACAACAGAGAGTAGTCCTGACGAAACTTCTAGCAATGACACTAAGGCTCCTACCTCGTCGCCAGACGTTGCCACTGAAGCTCCTAACTCGTCGGACGATAACAACACTACTGCAGCAGCAACAGAGAGTAGCCCTGACGAGGCTTCTAGCACTGACACTGAAGCTCCTAACTCGTCGGACGATAACAACACTACTGCAGCAGCAACAGAGAGTAGCCCTGACGAAACTTCTAGCAATGACACTGAAGCTCCTATCTCGTCGCCAGACGTTGCCACTGAAGCTCCTTCCTCGTCGCCAGACGTTGCCACTGAAACTCCTAACTCGTCGAACGATAACAACACTACTGCAGCAGCAACAGAGAGTAGCCCTGACGAGGCTTCTAGCACTGACACTGCAGCTCCTACCTCGTCGCCAGACGTTGCCACTGAAGCTCCTTCCTCGTCGCCAGACGTTGCCACTGAAACTCCTAACTCGTCGAACGATAACAACACTACTGCAGCAGCAACAGAGAGTAGTCCTGACGAAACTTCTAGCAATGACACTGAAGCTCCTACCTCGTCGCCAGACGTTGCCACTGAAGCTCCTAACTCGTCGGACGACAACAACACTACTGCAGCAGCAACAGAGAGTAGCCCTGACGAGGCTTCTAGCACGATCGGCAGTGGCTCTAGTGACAGCAATGACACTGAAGCTCCTATCTCGTCGCCAGACGTTGCCACTGAAGCTCCTAACTCGTCGGACGACAACAACACTACTGCAGCAGCAACAGAGAGTAGCCCTGACGAAACTTCTAGCAATGACACTGAAGCTCCTATCTCGTCGCCAGACGTTGCCACTGAAGCTCCTTCCTCGTCACCAGACGTTGCCACTGAAACTCCTAACTCGTCAAACGATAACAACACTACTGCCGCAGCAACAGAGAGTAGTCCTGACGAAACTTCTAGCAATGACACTGAAGCTCCTACCTCGTCGCTAGATGTTGCCACTGAAGCTCCTAACTCGTCGGACGATAACAACACTACTGCAGCAGCAACAGAGAGTAGCCCTGACGAAACTTCTAGCAATGACACTGAAGCTCCTACCTCGTCGCCAGACGTTGCCACTGAAGCTCCTAACTCGTCGGACGACAACAACACTACTGCAGCAGCAACAGAGAGTAGCCCTGACGAGGCTTCTAGCACGATCGGCAGTGGCTCTAGTGACAGCAATGACACTGAAGCTCCTATCTCGTCGCCAGACGTTGCCACTGAAGCTCCTAACTCGTCGGACGATAACAACACTACTGCAGCAGCAACAGAGAGTAGTCCTGACGAAACTTCTAGCAATGACACTGAAGCTCCTACCTCGTCGCCAGACGTTGACACTGAAGCTCCTATCTCGTCGCCAGACGTTGCCACTGAAGCTCCTAACTCGTCGGACGACAACAACACTACTGCAGCAGCAACAGAGAGTAGCCCTGACGAAACTTTTAGCAATGACACTGAAGCTCCTACCTCGTCGCCAGACATTGCCACTGAAGCTCCTTCCTCGTCACCAGACGTTGCCACTGAAACTCCTAACTCGTCGAACGATAACAACACTACTGCCGCAGCAACAGAGAGTAGCCCTAACGAAACTTCTAGCAATGACACTGAAGCTCCTATCTCGTCGCCAGACGTTGCCACTGAAGCTCCTAACTCGTCGGACGACAACAACACTACTGCAGCAGCAACAGAGAGTAGTCCTGACGAAACTTCTAGCAATGACACTGAAGCTCCTACCTCGTCGCCAGACGTTGCCACTGAAGCTCCTAACTCGTCGGACGATAACAACACTACTGAAGCAGCAACAGAGAGTAGCCCTGACGAAACTTCTAGCAATGACACTGAAGCTCCTACCTCGTCGCCAGACGTTGCCACTGAAGCTCCTAACTCGTCGGACGATAACAACACTACTGCAGCAGCAACAGAGAGTAGCCCTAACGAAACTTCTAGCAATGACACTGAAGCTCCTATCTCGTCGCCAGACGTTGCCACTGAAGCTCCTAACTCGTCGGACGACAACAACACTACTGCAGCAGCAACAGAGAGTAGCCCTGACGAGGCTTCTAGCAATGACACTGAAGCTCCTACCTCGTCGCCAGACGTTGCCACTGAAGCTCCTAACTCGTCAGACGACAACAACACTACTGCAGCAGCAACAGAGAGTAGCCCTGACGAGGCTTCTAGCACGATCGGCAGTGGCTCTAGTGACAGCAATGACACTGAAGCTCCTATCTCGTCGCCAGACGTTGCCACTGAAGCTCCTAACTCGTCGGACGATAACAACACTACTGCAGCAGCAACAGAGAGTAGCCCTGACGAAACTTCTAGCAATGACACTGAAGCTCCTATCTCGTCGCCAGACGTTGCCACTGAAGCTCCTAACTCGTCAGACGATAACAACACTACTGCAGCAGCAACAGAGAGTAGCCCTGACGAAACTTCTAGCAATGACACTGAAGCTCCTATCTCGTCGCCAGACGTTGCCACTGAAGCTCCTAACTCGTCGGACGACAACAACACTACTGCAGCAGCAACAGAGAGTAGCCCTGACGAGGCTTCTAGCACGATCGGCAGTGGCTCTAGTGACAGCAATGACACTGAAGCTCCTATCTCGTCGCCAGACGTTGCCACTGAAGCTCCTAACTCGTCGGACGATAACAACACTACTGCAGCAGCAACAGAGAGTAGCCCTGACGAGGCTTCTAGCACTGACACTGAAGCTCCTACCTCGTCGCCAGACGTTGCTACTGAAGCTCCTTCCTCGTCGCCAGACAATGCCACTGAAACTCCTAACTCGTCGAACGATAACAACACTACTGCAGCAGCAACAGAGAGTAGTCCTGACGAAACTTCTAGCAATGACACTGAAGCTCCTACCTCGTCGCCAGACGTTGACACTGAAGCTCCTATCTCGTCGCCAGACGTTGCCACTGAAGCTCCTAACTCGTCGGACGACAACAACACTACTGCAGCAGCAACAGAGAGTAGCCCTAACGAAACTTCTAGCAATGACACTGAAGCTCCTATCTCGTCGCCAGACGTTGCCACTGAAGCTCCTAACTCGTCGGACGACAACAACCCTACTGCAGCAGCAACAGAGAGTAGCCCTGACGAGGCTTCTAGCACGATCGGCAGTGGCTCTAGTGACAGCAATGACACTGAAGCTCCTATCTCGTCGCCAGACGTTGCCACTGAAGCTCCTAACTCGTCGGACGACAACAACACTACTGCAGCAGCAACAGAGAGTAGCCCTGACGAGGCTTCTAGCACGATCGGCAGTGGCTCTAGTGACAGCAATGACACTGAAGCTCCTATCTCGTCGCCAGACGTTGCCACTGAAGCTCCTAACTCGTCGGACGATAACAACACTACTGCAGCAACAACAGAGAGTAGTCCTGACGAAACTTCTAGCAATGACACTGAAGCTCCTACCTCGTCGCCAGACGTTGACACTGAAGCTCCTATCTCGTCGCCAGACGTTGCCACTGAAGCTCCTAACTCGTCGGACGACAACAACACTACTGCAGCAGCAACAGAGAGTAGCCCTGACGAAACTTCTAGCAATGACACTGAAGCTCCTATCTCGTCGCCAGACGTTGCCACTGAAGCTCCTAACTCGTCGGACGACAACAACCCTACTGCAGCAGCAACAGAGAGTAGCCCTGACGAGGCTTCTAGCACGATCGGCAGTGGCTCTAGTGACAGCAATGACACTGAAGCTCCTATCTCGTCGCCAGACGTTGCCACTGAAGCTCCTAACTCGTCGGACGACAACAACACTACTGCAGCAGCAACAGAGAGTAGCCCTGACGAGGCTTCTAGCACGATCGGCAGTGGCTCTAGTGACAGCAATGACACTGAAGCTCCTATCTCGTCGCCAGACGTTGCCACTGAAGCTCCTAACTCGTCGGACGATAACAACACTACTGCAGCAACAACAGAGAGTAGTCCTGACGAAACTTCTAGCAATGACACTGAAGCTCCTACCTCGTCGCCAGACGTTGCCACTGAAGCTCCTAACTCGTCGGACGATAACAACACTACTGCAGCAGCAACAGAGAGTAGCCCTGACGAAACTTCTAGCAATGACACTGAAGCTCCTACCTCGTCGCCAGACGTTGCCACTGAAGCTCCTTCCTCGTCGCCAGACGTTGCCACTGAAACTCCTAACTCGTCGAACGATAACAACACTACTGCAGCAGCAACAGAGAGTAGCCCTGACGAAACTTCTAGCAATGACACTGAAGCTCCTACCTCGTCGCCAGACGTTGCCACTGAAGCTCCTTCCTCGTCGCCAGACGTTGCCACTGAAACTCCTAACTCGTCGAACGATAACAACACTACTGCAGCAGCAACAGAGAGTAGCCCTGACGAAACTTCTAGCAATGACACTGAAGCTCCTACCTCGTCGCCAGACGTTGCCACTGAAGCTCCTTCCTCGTCGCCAGACGTTGCCACTGAAACTCCTAACTCGTCGAACGATAACAACACTACTGCAGCAGCAACAGAGAGTAGTCCTGACGAAACTTCTAGCAATGACACTGAAGCTCCTACCTCGTCGCCAGACGTTGACACTGAAGCTCCTATCTCGTCGCCAGACGTTGCCACTGAAGCTCCTAACTCGTCGGACGACAACAACACTACTGCAGCAGCAACAGAGAGTAGCCCTGACGAAACTTCTAGCAATGACACTGAAGCTCCTACCTCGTCGCCAGACATTGCCACTGAAGCTCCTTCCTCGTCACCAGACGTTGCCACTGAAACTCCTAACTCGTCGAACGATAACAACACTACTGCCGCAGAAACAGAGAGTAGCCCTAACGAAACTTCTAGCAATGACACTGAAGCTCCAATCTCGTCGCCAGACGTTGCCACTGAAGCTCCTAACTCGTCGGACGATAACAACACTACTGCAGCAACAACAGAGAGTAGTCCTGACGAAACTTCTAGCAATGACACTGAAGCTCCTACCTCGTCGCCAGACGTTGCCACTGAAGCTCCTAACTCGTCGGACGACAACAACACTACTGCAGCAGCAACAGAGAGTAGCCCTGACGAGGCTTCTAGCACGATCGGCAGTGGCTCTAGTGACAGCAATGACACTGAAGCTCCTATCTCGTCGCCAGACGTTGCCACTGAAGCTCCTAACTCGTCGGACGACAACAACACTACTGCAGCAGCAACAGAGAGTAGCCCTGACGAAACTTTTAGCAATGACACTGAAGCTCCTACCTCGTCGCCAGACATTGCCACTGAAGCTCCTTCCTCGTCACCAGACGTTGCCACTGAAACTCCTAACTCGTCGAACGATAACAACACTACTGCCGCAGCAACAGAGAGTAGCCCTAACGAAACTTCTAGCAATGACACTGAAGCTCCTATCTCGTCGCCAGACGTTGCCACTGAAGCTCCTAACTCGTCGGACGACAACAACACTACTGCAGCAGCAACAGAGAGTAGTCCTGACGAAACTTCTAGCAATGACACTGAAGCTCCTACCTCGTCGCCAGACGTTGCAACTGAAGCTCCTAACTCGTCGGACGATAACAACACTACTGAAGCAGCAACAGAGAGTAGCCCTGACGAAACTTCTAGCAATGACACTGAAGCTCCTACCTCGTCGCCAGACGTTGCCACTGAAGCTCCTAACTCGTCGGACGATAACAACACTACTGCAGCAGCAACAGAGAGTAGCCCTAACGAAACTTCTAGCAATGACACTGAAGCTCCTATCTCGTCGCCAGACGTTGCCACTGAAGCTCCTAACTCGTCGGACGACAACAACACTACTGCAGCAGCAACAGAGAGTAGCCCTGACGAGGCTTCTAGCAATGACACTGAAGCTCCTACCTCGTCGCCAGACGTTGCCACTGAAGCTCCTAACTCGTCAGACGACAACAACACTACTGCAGCAGCAACAGAGAGTAGCCCTGACGAGGCTTCTAGCACGATCGGCAGTGGCTCTAGTGACAGCAATGACACTGAAGCTCCTATCTCGTCGCCAGACGTTGCCACTGAAGCTCCTAACTCGTCGGACGATAACAACACTACTGCAGCAGCAACAGAGAGTAGCCCTGACGAAACTTCTAGCAATGACACTGAAGCTCCTATCTCGTCGCCAGACGTTGCCACTGAAGCTCCTAACTCGTCAGACGATAACAACACTACTGCAGCAGCAACAGAGAGTAGCCCTGACGAAACTTCTAGCAATGACACTGAAGCTCCTATCTCGTCGCCAGACGTTGCCACTGAAGCTCCTAACTCGTCGGACGACAACAACACTACTGCAGCAGCAACAGAGAGTAGCCCTGACGAGGCTTCTAGCACGATCGGCAGTGGCTCTAGTGACAGCAATGACACTGAAGCTCCTATCTCGTCGCCAGACGTTGCCACTGAAGCTCCTAACTCGTCGGACGATAACAACACTACTGCAGCAGCAACAGAGAGTAGCCCTGACGAGGCTTCTAGCACTGACACTGAAGCTCCTACCTCGTCGCCAGACGTTGCTACTGAAGCTCCTTCCTCGTCGCCAGACAATGCCACTGAAACTCCTAACTCGTCGAACGATAACAACACTACTGCAGCAGCAACAGAGAGTAGTCCTGACGAAACTTCTAGCAATGACACTGAAGCTCCTACCTCGTCGCCAGACGTTGACACTGAAGCTCCTATCTCGTCGCCAGACGTTGCCACTGAAGCTCCTAACTCGTCGGACGACAACAACACTACTGCAGCAGCAACAGAGAGTAGCCCTGACGAAACTTCTAGCAATGACACTGAAGCTCCTATCTCGTCGCCAGACGTTGCCACTGAAGCTCCTAACTCGTCGGACGACAACAACCCTACTGCAGCAGCAACAGAGAGTAGCCCTGACGAGGCTTCTAGCACGATCGGCAGTGGCTCTAGTGACAGCAATGACACTGAAGCTCCTATCTCGTCGCCAGACGTTGCCACTGAAGCTCCTAACTCGTCGGACGATAACAACACTACTGCAGCAGCAACAGAGAGTAGCCCTGACGAAACTTCTAGCAATGACACTGAAGCTCCTATCTCGTCGCCAGACGTTGCCACTGAAGCTCCTTCCTCGTCGCCAGACGTTGCCACTGAAACTCCTAACTCGTCGAACGATAACAACACTACTGCAGCAGCAACAGAGAGTAGCCCTGACGAGGCTTCTAGCACTGACACTGAAGCTCCTACCTCGTCGCCAGACGTTGCTACTGAAGCTCCTTCCTCGTCGCCAGACAATGCCACTGAAACTCCTAACTCGTCGAACGATAACAACACTACTGCAGCAGCAACAGAGAGTAGTCCTGACGAAACTTCTAGCAATGACACTGAAGCTCCTACCTCGTCGCCAGACGTTGCCACTGAAGCTCCTAACTCGTCGGACGATAACAACACTACTGCAGCAGCAACAGAGAGTAGCCCTGACGAGGCTTCTAGCACTGACACTGAAGCTCCTAACTCGTCGGACGATAACAACACTACTGCAGCAGCAACAGAGAGTAGCCCTGACGAAACTTCTAGCAATGACACTGAAGCTCCTATCTCGTCGCCAGACGTTGCCACTGAAGCTCCTTCCTCGTCGCCAGACGTTGCCACTGAAACTCCTAACTCGTCGAACGATAACAACACTACTGCAGCAGCAACAGAGAGTAGCCCTGACGAGGCTTCTAGCACTGACACTGAAGCTCCTACCTCGTCGCCAGACGTTGCCACTGAAGCTCCTTCCTCGTCGCCAGACGTTGCCACTGAAACTCCTAACTCGTCGAACGATAACAACACTACTGCAGCAGCAACAGAGAGTAGTCCTGACGAAACTTCTAGCAATGACACTGAAGCTCCTACCTCGTCGCCAGACGTTGACATTGAAGCTCCTATCTCGTCGCCAGACGTTGCCACTGAAGCTCCTAACTCGTCGGACGACAACAACACTACTGCAGCAGCAACAGAGAGTAGCCCTGACGAAACTTCTAGCAATGACACTGAAGCTCCTACCTCGTCGCCAGACATTGCCACTGAAGCTCCTTCCTCGTCACCAGACGTTGCCACTGAAACTCCTAACTCGTCGAACGATAACAACACTACTGCCGCAGCAACAGAGAGTAGTCCTGACGAAACTTCTAGCAATGACACTGAAGCTCCTACCTCGTCGCCAGACGTTGCCACTGAAGCTCCTAACTCGTCGGACGATAACAACACTACTGCAGCAGCAACAGAGAGTAGCCCTGACGAGGCTTCTAGCACGATCGGCAGTGGCTCTAGTGACAGCAATGACACTGAAGCTCCTATCTCGTCGCCAGACGTTGCCACTGAAGCTCCTAACTCGTCGGACGATAACAACACTACTGCAGCAGCAACAGAGAGTAGTCCTGACGAAACTTCTAGCAATGACACTGAAGCTCCTACCTCGTCGCCAGACGTTGCCACTGAAGCTCCTAACTCGTCGGACGACAACAACACTACTGCAGCAGCAACAGAGAGTAGCCCCGACGAAACTTTTAGCAATGACACTGAAGCTCCTACCTCGTCGCCAGACATTGCCACTGAAGCTCCTTCCTCGTCGGACGACAACAACACTACTGCAGCAGCAACAGAGAGTAAACCTGACGAGGCTTCTAGCACGATCGGCAGTAGCTCTAGTGACAGCAATGACACTGAAGCTCCTATCTCGTCGCCAGACGTTGCCACTGAAGCTCCTAACTCGTCGGACGATAACAACACTACTGCAGCAGCAACAGAGAGTAGCCCTGACGAGGCTTCTAGCACTGACACTGAAGCTCCTACCTCGTCGCCAGACGTTGTTACTGAAGCTCCTTCCTCGTCGCCAGACAATGCCACTGAAACTCCTAACTCGTCGAACGATAACAACACTACTGCAGCAGCAACAAAGAGTAGCCCTGACGAAACTTCTAGCAATGACACTGAAGCTCCTACCTCGTCGCCAGACGTTGCCACTGAAGCTCCTTCCTCGTCGCCAGACGTTGCCACTGAAACTCCTAACTCGTCGAACGATAACAACACTACTGCAGCAGCAACAGAGAGTAGTCCTGACGAAACTTCTAGCAATGACACTGAAGCTCCTACCTCGTCGCCAGACATTGCCACTGAAGCTCCTTCCTCGTCACCAGACGTTGCCACTGAAACTCCTAACTCGTCGAACGATAACAACACTACTGCCGCAGAAACAGAGAGTAGCCCTAACGAAACTTCTAGCAATGACACTGAAGCTCCAATCTCGTCGCCAGACGTTGCCACTGAAGCTCCTAACTCGTCGGACGATAACAACACTACTGCAGCAACAACAGAGAGTAGTCCTGACGAAACTTCTAGCAATGACACTGAAGCTCCTACCTCGTCGCCAGACGTTGCCACTGAAGCTCCTAACTCGTCGGACGATAACAACACTACTGCAGCAGCAACAGAGAGTAGCCCTGACGAAACTTCTAGCAATGACACTGAAGCTCCTACCTCGTCGCCAGACGTTGCCACTGAAGCTCCTAACTCGTCGGACGACAACAACACTACTGCAGCAGCAACAGAGAGTAGCCCTGACGAGGCTTCTAGCACGATCGGCAGTGGCTCTAGTGACAGCAATGACACTGAAGCTCCTATCTCGTCGCCAGACGTTGCCACTGAAGCTCCTAACTCGTCGGACGATAACAACACTACTGCAGCAGCAACAGAGAGTAGTCCTGACGAAACTTCTAGCAATGACACTGAAGCTCCTACCTCGTCGCCAGACGTTGACACTGAAGCTCCTATCTCGTCGCCAGACGTTGCCACTGAAGCTCCTAACTCGTCGGACGACAACAACACTACTGCAGCAGCAACAGAGAGTAGCCCTGACGAAACTTCTAGCAATGACACTGAAGCTCCTACCTCGTCGCCAGACATTGCCACTGAAGCTCCTTCCTCGTCACCAGATGTTGCCACTGAAACTCCTAACTCGTCGAACGATAACAACACTACTGCCGCAGAAACAGAGAGTAGCCCTAACGAAACTTCTAGCAATTACACTGAAGCTCCTATCTCGTCGCCAGACGTTGCCACTGAAGCTCCTAACTCGTCGGACGATAACAACACTACTGCAGCAACAACAGAGAGTAGTCCTGACGAAACTTCCAGCAATGACACTGAAGCTCCTACCTCGTCGCCAGACGTTGCCACTGAAGCTCCTAACTCGTCGGACGACAACAACACTACTGCAGCAGCAACAGAGAGTAGCCCTGACGAGGCTTCTAGCACGATCGGCAGTGGCTCTAGTGACAGCAATGACACTGAAGCTCCTATCTCGTCGCAAGACGTTGCCACTGAAGCTCCTAACTCGTCGGACGATAACAACACTACTGCAGCAGCAACAGAGAGTAGCCCTGACGAAACTTCTAGCAATGACACTGAAGCTCCTATCTCGTCGCCAGACGTTGCCACTGAAGCTCCTTCCTCGTCGCCAGACGTTGCCACTGAAACTCCTAACTCGTCGAACGATAACAACACTACTGCAGCAGCAACAGAGAGTAGCCCTGACGAGGCTTCTAGCACTGACACTGAAGCTCCTACCTCGTCGCCAGACGTTGCTACTGAAGCTCCTTCCTCGTCGCCAGACAATGCCACTGAAACTCCTAACTCGTCGAACGATAACAACACTACTGCAGCAGCAACAGAGAGTAGTCCTGACGAAACTTCTAGCAATGACACTGAAGCTCCTACCTCGTCGCCAGACGTTGACACTGAAGCTCCTATCTCGTCGCCAGACGTTGCCACTGAAGCTCCTAACTCGTCGGACGACAACAACACTACTGCAGCAGCAACAGAGAGTAGCCCTGACGAAACTTCTAGCAATGACACTGAAGCTCCTACCTCGTCGCCAGACATTGCCACTGAAGCTCCTTCCTCGTCACCAGACGTTGCCACTGAAACTCCTAACTCGTCGAACGATAACAACACTACTGCCGCAGCAACAGAGAGTAGTCCTGACGAAACTTCTAGCAATGACACTGAAGCTCCTACCTCGTCGCCAGACATTGCCACTGAAGCTCCTTCCTCGTCGCCAGACGTTGCCACTGAAACTCCTAACTCGTCGAACGATAACAACACTACTGCCGCAGAAACAGAGAGTAGCCCTAACGAAACTTCTAGCAATGACACTGAAGCTCCAATCTCGTCGCCAGACGTTGCCACTGAAGCTCCTAACTCGTCGGACGATAACAACACTACTGCAGCAACAACAGAGAGTAGTCCTGACGAAACTTCTAGCAATGACACTGAAGCTCCTACCTCGTCGCCAGACGTTGCCACTGAAGCTCCTAACTCGTCGGACGATAACAACACTACTGCAGCAGCAACAGAGAGTAGCCCTGACGAAACTTCTAGCAATGACACTGAAGCTCCTACCTCGTCGCCAGACGTTGCCACTGAAGCTCCTAACTCGTCGGACGACAACAACACTACTGCAGCAGCAACAGAGAGTAGCCCTGACGAGGCTTCTAGCACGATCGGCAGTGGCTCTAGTGACAGCAATGACACTGAAGCTCCTATCTCGTCGCCAGACGTTGCCACTGAAGCTCCTAACTCGTCGGACGATAACAACACTACTGCAGCAGCAACAGAGAGTAGTCCTGACGAAACTTCTAGCAATGACACTGAAGCTCCTACCTCGTCGCCAGACGTTGACACTGAAGCTCCTATCTCGTCGCCAGACGTTGCCACTGAAGCTCCTAACTCGTCGGACGACAACAACACTACTGCAGCAGCAACAGAGAGTAGCCCTGACGAAACTTCTAGCAATGACACTGAAGCTCCTACCTCGTCGCCAGACATTGCCACTGAAGCTCCTTCCTCGTCACCAGATGTTGCCACTGAAACTCCTAACTCGTCGAACGATAACAACACTACTGCCGCAGAAACAGAGAGTAGCCCTAACGAAACTTCTAGCAATTACACTGAAGCTCCTATCTCGTCGCCAGACGTTGCCACTGAAGCTCCTAACTCGTCGGACGATAACAACACTACTGCAGCAACAACAGAGAGTAGTCCTGACGAAACTTCCAGCAATGACACTGAAGCTCCTACCTCGTCGCCAGACGTTGCCACTGAAGCTCCTAACTCGTCGGACGACAACAACACTACTGCAGCAGCAACAGAGAGTAGCCCTGACGAGGCTTCTAGCACGATCGGCAGTGGCTCTAGTGACAGCAATGACACTGAAGCTCCTATCTCGTCGCAAGACGTTGCCACTGAAGCTCCTAACTCGTCGGACGATAACAACACTACTGCAGCAGCAACAGAGAGTAGCCCTGACGAAACTTCTAGCAATGACACTGAAGCTCCTATCTCGTCGCCAGACGTTGCCACTGAAGCTCCTTCCTCGTCGCCAGACGTTGCCACTGAAACTCCTAACTCGTCGAACGATAACAACACTACTGCAGCAGCAACAGAGAGTAGCCCTGACGAGGCTTCTAGCACTGACACTGAAGCTCCTACCTCGTCGCCAGACGTTGCTACTGAAGCTCCTTCCTCGTCGCCAGACAATGCCACTGAAACTCCTAACTCGTCGAACGATAACAACACTACTGCAGCAGCAACAGAGAGTAGTCCTGACGAAACTTCTAGCAATGACACTGAAGCTCCTACCTCGTCGCCAGACGTTGACGCTGAAGCTCCTATCTCGTCGCCAGACGTTGCCACTGAAGCTCCTAACTCGTCGGACGATAACAACACTACTGCCGCAGCAACAGAGAGTAGCCCTAACGAAACTTCTAGCAATGACACTGAAGCTCCTATCTCGTCGCTAGACGTTGCCACTGAAGCTCCTAACTCGTCGGACGATAACAACACTGCTGCAGCAA
The DNA here is from genome assembly GCA_958449745.1 of Ochropleura leucogaster. Classification (NCBI taxonomy): domain Eukaryota; kingdom Metazoa; phylum Arthropoda; class Insecta; order Lepidoptera; family Noctuidae; genus Ochropleura; species Ochropleura leucogaster. The sequence continues at coordinate 2,845,268 of OY288230.1, read as the reverse complement.
CAACAGAGAGTAGTCCTGACGAAACTTCTAGCAATGACACTAAAGCTCCTACCTCGTCGCCAGACGTTGCCACTGAAGCTCCTAACTCGTCGGACGATAACAACACTACTGCAGCAGCAACAGAGAGTAGCCCTGACGAAACTTCTAGCAATGACACTGAAGCTCCTACCTCGTCGTCAGACGTTGCCACTGAAGCTCCTAACTCGTCGGACGACAACAACACTACTGCAGCAGCAACAGAGAGTAGCCCTGACGAGGCTTCTAGCACGATCGGCAGTGGCTCTAGTGACAGCAATGACACTGAAGCTCCTATCTCGTCGCCAGACGTTGCCACTGAAGCTCCTAACTCGTCGGACGATAACAACACTACTGCAGCAGCAACAGAGAGTAGTCCTGACGAAACTTCTAGCAATGACACTGAAGCTCCTACCTCGTCGCCAGACGTTGACACTGAAGCTCCTATCTCGTCGCCAGACGTTGCCACTGAAGCTCCTAACTCGTCACCAGACGTTGCCACTGAAACTCCTAACTCGTCGAACGATAACAACACTACTGCCGCAGCAACAGAGAGTAGCCCTAACGAAACTTCTAGCAATGACACTGAAGCTCCTATCTCGTCGCCAGACGTTGCCACTGAAGCTCCTAACTCGTCGGACGACAACAACACTACTGCAGCAGCAACAGAGAGTAGTCCTGACGAAACTTCTAGCAATGACACTGAAGCTCCTACCTCGTCGCCAGACGTTGCCACTGAAGCTCCTAACTCGTCGGACGATAACAACACTACTGAAGCAGCAACAGAGAGTAGCCCTGACGAAACTTCTAGCAATGACACTGAAGCTCCTACCTCGTCGCCAGACGTTGCCACTGAAGCTCCTAACTCGTCGGACGATAACAACACTACTGCAGCAGCAACAGAGAGTAGCCCTAACGAAACTTCTAGCAATGACACTGAAGCTCCTATCTCGTCGCCAGACGTTGCCACTGAAGCTCCTAACTCGTCGGACGACAACAACACTACTGCAGCAGCAACAGAGAGTAGCCCTGACGAGGCTTCTAGCAATGACACTGAAGCTCCTACCTCGTCGCCAGACGTTGCCACTGAAGCTCCTAACTCGTCAGACGATAACAACACTACTGCAGCAGCAACAGAGAGTAGCCCTGACGAAACTTCTAGCAATGACACTGAAGCTCCTATCTCGTCGCCAGACGTTGCCACTGAAGCTCCTAACTCGTCGGACGACAACAACACTACTGCAGCAGCAACAGAGAGTAGCCCTGACGAAACTTCTAGCAATGACACTGAAGCTCCTACCTCGTCGCCAGACATTGCCACTGAAGCTCCTTCCTCGTCACCAGACGTTGCCACTGAAACTCCTAACTCGTCGAACGATAACAACACTACTGCCGCAGCAACAGAGAGTAGTCCTGACGAAACTTCTAGCAATGACACTGAAGCTCCTACCTCGTCGCCAGACGTTGCCACTGAAGCTCCTAACTCGTCGGACGATAACAACACTACTGCAGCAGCAACAGAGAGTAGCCCTGACGAAACTTCTAGCAATGACACTGAAGCTCCTACCTCGTCGCCAGACGTTGCCACTGAAGCTCCTAACTCGTCGGACGACAACAACACTACTGCAGCAGCAACAGAGAGTAGCCCTGACGAGGCTTCTAGCACGATCGGCAGTGGCTCTAGTGACAGCAATGACACTGAAGCTCCTATCTCGTCGCCAGACGTTGCCACTGAAGCTCCTAACTCGTCGGACGACAACAACACTACTGCAGCAGCAACAGAGAGTAGTCCTGACGAAACTTCTAGCAATGACACTGAAGCTCCTACCTCGTCGCCAGACGTTGCCACTGAAGCTCCTAACTCGTCGGACGATAACAACACTACTGAAGCAGCAACAGAGAGTAGCCCTGACGAAACTTCTAGCAATGACACTGAAGCTCCTACCTCGTCGCCAGACGTTGCCACTGAAGCTCCTAACTCGTCGGACGATAACAACACTACTGCAGCAGCAACAGAGAGTAGCCCTAACGAAACTTCTAGCAATGACACTGAAGCTCCTATCTCGTCGCCAGACGTTGCCACTGAAGCTCCTAACTCGTCGGACGACAACAACACTACTGCAGCAGCAACAGAGAGTAGCCCTGACGAGGCTTCTAGCAATGACACTGAAGCTCCTACCTCGTCGCCAGACGTTGCCACTGAAGCTCCTAACTCGTCAGACGATAACAACACTACTGCAGCAGCAACAGAGAGTAGCCCTGACGAAACTTCTAGCAATGACACTGAAGCTCCTTTCTCGTCGCCAGACGTTGCCACTGAAGCTCCTAACTCGTCGGACGACAACAACACTACTGCAGCAGCAACAGAGAGTAGCCCTGACGAAACTTCTAGCAATGACACTGAAGCTCCTACCTCGTCGCCAGACATTGCCACTGAAGCTCCTTCCTCGTCACCAGACGTTGCCACTGAAACTCCTAACTCGTCGAACGATAACAACACTACTGCCGCAGCAACAGAGAGTAGTCCTGACGAAACTTCTAGCAATGACACTGAAGCTCCTACCTCGTCGCCAGACGTTGCCACTGAAGCTCCTAACTCGTCGGACGATAACAACACTACTGCAGCAGCAACAGAGAGTAGCCCTGACGAAACTTCTAGCAATGACACTGAAGCTCCTACCTCGTCGCCAGACGTTGCCACTGAAGCTCCTAACTCGTCGGACGACAACAACACTACTGCAGCAGCAACAGAGAGTAGCCCTGACGAGGCTTCTAGCACGATCGGCAGTGGCTCTAGTGACAGCAATGACACTGAAGCTCCTATCTCGTCGCCAGACGTTGCCACTGAAGCTCCTAACTCGTCGGACGATAACAACACTACTGCAGCAGCAACAGAGAGTAGCCCTGACGAGGCTTCTAGCACTGACACTGAAGCTCCTACCTCGTCGCCAGACGTTGCTACTGAAGCTCCTTCCTCGTCGCCAGACAATGCCACTGAAACTCCTAACTCGTCGAACGATAACAACACTACTGCAGCAGCAACAGAGAGTAGTCCTGACGAAACTTCTAGCAATGACACTGAAGCTCCTACCTCGTCGCCAGACGTTGACACTGAAGCTCCTAACTCGTCGGACGATAACAACACTACTGCAGCAGATACAGAGAGTAGCCCTGACGAAACTTCTAGCAATGACACTGAAGCTCCTAACTCGTCGGACGATAACAACACTACTGCAGCAGATACAGAGAGTAGCCCTGACGAAACTTCTAGCAATGACACTGAAGCTCCTACCTCGTCGCCAGACGTTGCCACTGAAGCTCCTAACTCGTCGGACGATAACAACACTACTGCAGCAGATACAGAGAGTAGCCCTGACGAAACTTCTAGCAATGACACTGAAGCTCCTACCTCGTCGCCAGACGTTGCCACTGAAGCTCCTAACTCGTCGGACGACAACAACACTACTGCAGCAGCAACAGAGAGTAGCCCTGACGAGGCTTCTAGCACGATCGGCAGTGGCTCTAGTTACAGCAATGACACTGAAGCTCCTATCTCGTCGCCAGACGTTGCCACTGAAGCTCCTAACTCGTCGGACGACAACAACACTACTGCAGCAGCAACAGAGAGTAGCCCAGACGAAACTTCTAGCAATGACACTGAAGCTCCTACCTCGTCGCCAGACGTTGCCACTGAAGCTCCTAACTCGTCGGACGACAACAACACTACTGCAGCAGCAACAGAGAGTAGCCCTGACGAGGCTTCTAGCAATGACACTGAAGCTCCTAACTCGTCGGACGATAACAACACTACTGAAGCAGCAACAGAGAGTAGCCCTGACGAGGCTTCTAGCACGATCGGCAGTGGCTCTAGTTACAGCAATGACACTGAAGCTCCTACCTCGTCGCCAGACGTTGCCACTGAAGCTCCTAACTCGTCGGACGATAACAACACTACTGAAGCAGCAACAGAGAGTAGCCCTGACGAAACTTCTAGCAATGACACTGAAGCTCCTACCTCGTCGCCAGACGTTGCCACTGAAGCTCCTAACTCGTCGGACGATAACAACACTACTGCAGCAGCAACAGAGAGTAGCCCTAACGAAACTTCTAGCAATGACACTGAAGCTCCTATCTCGTCGCCAGACGTTGCCACTGAAGCTCCTAACTCGTCGGACGACAACAACACTACTGCAGCAGCAACAGAGAGTAGCCCTGACGAGGCTTCTAGCAATGACACTGAAGCTCCTACCTCGTCGCCAGACGTTGCCACTGAAGCTCCTAACTCGTCAGACGATAACAACACTACTGCAGCAGCAACAGAGAGTAGCCCTGACGAAACTTCTAGCAATGACACTGAAGCTCCTTTCTCGTCGCCAGACGTTGCCACTGAAGCTCCTAACTCGTCGGACGACAACAACACTACTGCAGCAGCAACAGAGAGTAGCCCTGACGAGGCTTCTAGCACGATCGGCAGTGGCTCTAGTTACAGCAATGACACTGAAGCTCCTATCTCGTCGCCAGACGTTGCCACTGAAGCTCCTAACTCGTCGGACGACAACAACACTACTGCAGCAGCAACAGAGAGTAGCCCAGACGAAACTTCTAGCAATGACACTGAAGCTCCTACCTCGTCGCCAGACGTTGCCACTGAAGCTCCTAACTCGTCGGACGACAACAACACTACTGCAGCAGCAACAGAGAGTAGCCCTGACGAGGCTTCTAGCAATGACACTGAAGCTCCTTTCTCGTCGGACGATAACAACACTACTGCAGCAGCAACAGAGAGTAGCCCTGACGAGGCTTCTAGCACGATCGGCAGTGGCTCTAGTTACAGCAATGACACTGAAGCTCCTACCTCGTCGCCAGACGTTGCCACTGAAGCTCCTAACTCGTCGGACGATAACAACACTACTGAAGCAGCAACAGAGAGTAGCCCTGACGAAACTTCTAGCAATGACACTGAAGCTCCTACCTCGTCGCCAGACGTTGCCACTGAAGCTCCTAACTCGTCGGACGATAACAACACTACTGCAGCAGCAACAGAGAGTAGCCCTAACGAAACTTCTAGCAATGACACTGAAGCTCCTATCTCGTCGCCAGACGTTGCCACTGAAGCTCCTAACTCGTCGGACGACAACAACACTACTGCAGCAGCAACAGAGAGTAGCCCTGACGAGGCTTCTAGCAATGACACTGAAGCTCCTACCTCGTCGCCAGACGTTGCCACTGAAGCTCCTAACTCGTCAGACGATAACAACACTACTGCAGCAGCAACAGAGAGTAGCCCTGACGAAACTTCTAGCAATGACACTGAAGCTCCTTTCTCGTCGCCAGACGTTGCCACTGAAGCTCCTAACTCGTCGGACGACAACAACACTACTGCAGCAGCAACAGAGAGTAGCCCTGACGAAACTTCTAGCAATGACACTGAAGCTCCTACCTCGTCGCCAGACATTGCCACTGAAGCTCCTTCCTCGTCACCAGACGTTGCCACTGAAACTCCTAACTCGTCGAACGATAACAACACTACTGCCGCAGCAACAGAGAGTAGTCCTGACGAAACTTCTAGCAATGACACTGAAGCTCCTACCTCGTCGCCAGACGTTGCCACTGAAGCTCCTAACTCGTCGGACGATAACAACACTACTGCAGCAGCAACAGAGAGTAGCCCTGACGAAACTTCTAGCAATGACACTGAAGCTCCTACCTCGTCGCCAGACGTTGCCACTGAAGCTCCTAACTCGTCGGACGACAACAACACTACTGCAGCAGCAACAGAGAGTAGCCCTGACGAGGCTTCTAGCACGATCGGCAGTGGCTCTAGTGACAGCAATGACACTGAAGCTCCTATCTCGTCGCCAGACGTTGCCACTGAAGCTCCTAACTCGTCGGACGATAACAACACTACTGCAGCAGCAACAGAGAGTAGCCCTGACGAGGCTTCTAGCACTGACACTGAAGCTCCTACCTCGTCGCCAGACGTTGCTACTGAAGCTCCTTCCTCGTCGCCAGACAATGCCACTGAAACTCCTAACTCGTCGAACGATAACAACACTACTGCAGCAGCAACAGAGAGTAGTCCTGACGAAACTTCTAGCAATGACACTGAAGCTCCTACCTCGTCGCCAGACGTTGACACTGAAGCTCCTAACTCGTCGGACGATAACAACACTACTGCAGCAGATACAGAGAGTAGCCCTGACGAAACTTCTAGCAATGACACTGAAGCTCCTAACTCGTCGGACGATAACAACACTACTGCAGCAGATACAGAGAGTAGCCCTGACGAAACTTCTAGCAATGACACTGAAGCTCCTACCTCGTCGCCAGACGTTGCCACTGAAGCTCCTAACTCGTCGGACGATAACAACACTACTGCAGCAGATACAGAGAGTAGCCCTGACGAAACTTCTAGCAATGACACTGAAGCTCCTACCTCGTCGCCAGACGTTGCCACTGAAGCTCCTAACTCGTCGGACGACAACAACACTACTGCAGCAGCAACAGAGAGTAGCCCTGACGAGGCTTCTAGCACGATCGGCAGTGGCTCTAGTTACAGCAATGACACTGAAGCTCCTATCTCGTCGCCAGACGTTGCCACTGAAGCTCCTAACTCGTCGGACGACAACAACACTACTGCAGCAGCAACAGAGAGTAGCCCAGACGAAACTTCTAGCAATGACACTGAAGCTCCTACCTCGTCGCCAGACGTTGCCACTGAAGCTCCTAACTCGTCGGACGACAACAACACTACTGCAGCAGCAACAGAGAGTAGCCCTGACGAGGCTTCTAGCAATGACACTGAAGCTCCTAACTCGTCGGACGATAACAACACTACTGCAGCAGCAACAGAGAGTAGCCCTGACGAAACTTCTAGCAATGACACTGAAGCTCCTATCTCGTCGCCAGACGTTGACATTGAAGCTCCTATCTCGTCGCCAGACGTTGCAACTGAAGCTCCTAACTCGTCGGACGACAACAACACTACTGCAGCAGCAACAGAGAGTAGCCCTGACGAAACTTCTAGCAATGACACTGAAGCTCCTACCTCGTCGCCAGACATTGCCACTGAAGCTCCTTCCTCGTCACCAGACGTTGCCACTGAAACTCCTAACTCGTCGAACGATAACAACACTACTGCCGCAGCAACAGAGAGTAGTCCTGACGAAACTTCTAGCAATGACACTAAAGCTCCTACCTCGTCGCCAGACGTTGCCACTGAAGCTCCTAACTCGTCGGACGATAACAACACTACTGCAGCAGCAACAGAGAGTAGCCCTGACGAAACTTCTAGCAATGACACTGAAGCTCCTACCTCGTCGTCAGACGTTGCCACTGAAGCTCCTAACTCGTCGGACGACAACAACACTACTGCAGCAGCAACAGAGAGTAGCCCTGACGAGGCTTCTAGCACGATCGGCAGTGGCTCTAGTGACAGCAATGACACTGAAGCTCCTATCTCGTCGCCAGACGTTGCCACTGAAGCTCCTAACTCGTCGGACGATAACAACACTACTGCAGCAGCAACAGAGAGTAGTCCTGACGAAACTTCTAGCAATGACACTGAAGCTCCTACCTCGTCGCCAGACGTTGACACTGAAGCTCCTATCTCGTCGCCAGACGTTGCCACTGAAGCTCCTAACTCGTCGGACGATAACAACACTACTGCAGCAGCAACAGAGAGTAGCCCTGACGAAACTTCTAGCAATGACACTGAAGCTCCTATCTCGTCGCCAGACGTTGCCACTGAAGCTCCTTCCTCGTCGCCAGACGTTGCCACTGAAACTCCTAACTCGTCGAACGATAACAACACTACTGCAGCAGCAACAGAGAGTAGCCCTGACGAGGCTTCTAGCACTGACACTGAAGCTCCTACCTCGTCGCCAGACGTTGCTACTGAAGCTCCTTCCTCGTCGCCAGACGTTGCCACTGAAACTCCTAACTCGTCGAACGATAACAACACTACTGCAGCAGCAACAGAGAGTAGTCCTGACGAAACTTCTAGCAATGACACTGAAGCTCTTACCTCGTCGCCAGACGTTGACACTGAAGCTCCTATCTCGTCGCCAGACGTTGCCACTGAAGCTCCTAACTCGTCGGACGACAACAACACTACTGCAGCAGCAACACAGAGTAGCCCTGACGAAACTTCTAGCAATGACACTGAAGCTCCTACCTCGTCGCCAGACATTGCCACTGAAGCTCCTTCCTCGTCACCAGACGTTGCCACTGAAACTCCTAACTCGTCGAACGATAACAACACTACTGCCGCAGCAACAGAGAGTAGTCCTGACGAAATTTTTAGCAATGACACTGAAGCTCCTACCTCGTCGCCAGACGTTGCCACTGAAGCTCCTAACTCGTCGGACGATAACAACACTACTGCAGCAGCAACAGAGAGTAGCCCTGACGAAACTTCTAGCAACGACACTGAAGCTCCTACCTCGTCGCCAGACGTTGCCACTGAAGGTCCTAACTCGTCGGACGACAACAACACTACTGCAGCAGCAACAGAGAGTAGCCCTGACGAGGCTTCTAGCACGATCGGCAGTGGCTCTAGTGACAGCAATGACACTGAAGCTCCTATCTCGTCGCCAGACGTTGCCACTGAAGCTCCTAACTCGTCGGACGATAACAACACTACTGCAGCAGCAACAGAGAGTAGCCCTGACGAAACTTCTAGCAATGACACTGAAGCTCCTATCTCGTCGCCAGACGTTGCCACTGAAGCTCCTTCCTCGTCGCCAGACGTTGCCACTGAAACTCCTAACTCGTCGAACGATAACAACACTACTGCAGCAGCAACAGAGAGTAGCCCTGACGAGGCTTCTAGCACTGACACTGAAGCTCCTACCTCGTCGCCAGACGTTGCTACTGAAGCTCCTTCCTCGTCGCCAGACGTTGCCACTGAAACTCCTAACTCGTCGAACGATAACAACACTACTGCAGCAGCAACAGAGAGTAGTCCTGACGAAACTTCTAGCAATGACACTGAAGCTCCTACCTCGTCGCCAGACGTTGACACTGAAGCTCCTATCTCGTCGCCAGACGTTGCCACTGAAGCTCCTAACTCGTCGGACGACAACAACACTACTGCAGCAGCAACACAGAGTAGCCCTGACGAAACTTCTAGCAATGACACTGAAGCTCCTACCTCGTCGCCAGACATTGCCACTGAAGCTCCTTCCTCGTCACCAGACGTTGCCACTGAAACTCCTAACTCGTCGAACGATAACAACACTACTGCCGCAGCAACAGAGAGTAGTCCTGACGAAATTTTTAGCAATGACACTGAAGCTCCTACCTCGTCGCCAGACGTTGCCACTGAAGCTCCTAACTCGTCGGACGATAACAACACTACTGCAGCAGCAACAGAGAGTAGCCCTGACGAAACTTCTAGCAACGACACTGAAGCTCCTACCTCGTCGCCAGACGTTGCCACTGAAGGTCCTAACTCGTCGGACGACAACAACACTACTGCAGCAGCAACAGAGAGTAGCCCTGACGAGGCTTCTAGCAATGACACTGAAGCTCCTACCTCGTCGCCAGACGTTGCCACTGAAGCTCCTAACTCGTCAGACGATAACAACACTTCTGCAGCAGCAACAGAGAGTAGCCCTGACGACACTTCTAGCAATGACACTGAAGCTCCTACCTCGTCAGACGTTGCCACTGAAGCTCCTGACTCGTCGGACGATAACAACACTACTGCAGCAGCTAAAGAGAGTAGCCCTAATGAGGCTTCTAGCACGGTCGGCGGTGGCTCTAGTAACAGCAATGACACTAAAACTCTTGTCTCTTTAGATTATGTCAACAATTTTGACGCTTCATTAGAAGGCAGCTCCCACGACATTACCAGCTCCGTTGTTTCCGTTAACCATAAATCTAGATTAAATGTAGAAAACTATGACCATGGACACCATATTTCTGGCCATTGCCATGCTGGTTGTAGTCATGACTCTAGTAAATGCAAAACTTGTGGGAAGCCAAAGCATCTTTCAGAACACGTTGATATTATAGTTAGACATTGTGGTAGATGTGGTCACACACGACCAAAACATTTTAATAAAGAATATGTCATTGGCCCTGTCGGAAAATTCGGTTATAAATGCACTGTTTGTGGAATACGTCATTCCGCAAATCGATTCCAAGAAAGGGCGTTTAGTCATACACATGACAAAAGAGGACACAATTTTGGCAGACGACGTCGTGCTCATATTAGACCAAGCCGGATTAGTCACCATAGTGATTACCCGTCTGCCCACAGATGTAAGACAAATCTTATGAAATTTGAGAAACGACAAGATGATATAAGCGATTTTAATGCCTATGACATTGAATCTCTACCTTATAGCTACGATTTAGAAGAAAATAGCTCATCTTGTGATGGAGATGATAGTACTGGTAATGATTCAAATAATGCAGAAGAGATTTTATCAAATAGTAATACTGAATCTCGAAGGCCAGACGATTTATCGAGTGCTGAGTCTAGTGATGATAATTCAGAGATGGTTGATATTTTCAACAGTATGGTCGAAAGTAGCTTCAGCAATGACACTGAAGCTTCGATCTCTTTGGACGCCGATAACATTACTGCAAAAGCAACAGAGGGTAGCAATAGCAACACTTCTAGCACGGTCGGAGGTAGCCCTAGTAACAGCGATGACACTGAAACTAATATCTTTATGAATGATGTCAACAATACTACAATTACTTCAGGATGCGGTCCTGACAGCACTTTTAACATATTCGACGGTAGCTCCAGTGACAATCATGAAAATGAAACTCCTATTTCTTCAGGGTATGCTTCAGATGAGAAAACATTGTATAGCTATTCTGAATCAGGAGACAGCCAGTATTCAGGGAGTGATGTAGAGTCTTACGAAGGGACATTTTTAAGTGATGAGTCTTGGGAAAGTTATAGTTTCGAAGAAGATACAGATACATACGAAATGTCTTCTAGCGAGGAATATGTAGAGAGTAGCGAGTCGCAATCTGCCGAAGACAATAAAGCTAGCCTAGATTGCTCATGTGACGATACCGCTTCATCTCCTTCAGGATCTAATGCAGATGGATCAAGTCATGGAAATAGCACTTGCAACACGTGTAATACTAATGGAAATGGCTCTTATACCAGCAACAGCACTAACGCTACTAGCTGTTTATGTCATGGTAGCAACAATTCAAATTCAGGTGCAAACAGCAACGGAACTGCTAACAATAGTTCAAAAACCAATACATCAACAATAAATTCAGGTCGACATACTTGTAACACAAGCTCTATAAACGGAACAAGAGTCAACTGTAGCTGTGTTCTTGGCAATAGCCATTCTTCTCACGTCAGCATACACTCTTCGAAATCCCATCATAATTCTGAAAAGAAGATAGTCAAACATTTAAGAAACGGCACTATTTTAGTCAAAGAGGTAGAATCATATGACAGTCATGCTAAAAGAGAGGAAGATCGCAGTTCCAAGATTGTCTCTGGAGGTAAAAGTATTCTTAAGGAACATCGAAGCAAAGATGAAGTTAATCAAGAAGGTTCTAAAATTTACGCTCTAAATCAAAGCCGTGACGTTAGAGAAGAATTTTTAGCGCAGGAAGACAGTGGTAATATTAAAAATCAAAGTTATTACAGTACAAAAATACGTGATCAAGGAGGTAACAGTGATACAATGAATTTTACGCATAGTGAAGTGGAATGGAACACCTGTTCCTAAGCCTGATGTTACTTCTATGACATATAAAAAAACAACTACATTTCTAAATGATGAAACAAACAATATCCTTCTATTAGAATTAATATTATATTTACTTAAGCATGTAAGTGTTTCAAATCCAGATTTCAGATCATTTTATTGTATACCCAATATAAAATATTTTCAAACTCGTTTTTTTTTTATAAGACCTCATTGTCAGTTTCACTCAGCCTAGTGACTGCTGGACTGCTGCCGTCAAAGGCTATTTCAAACTTCGAACCCTACGCAACAAGGAAAAACCGTTTATTTCCGGTGATGGAAAATCAAATCAAATGTAATAAAAAATACAGATCTTATAATTAATGTACAGAGCGCTATGTTTTGCCTAGGAGACCTACAAATATGGTGTGCATCTAGCTGAAGATTAAAGAATAAGAATTAAAAAAGAAATAAGAAATTAGCAAATTAAAACAATTTATTTTCCTAATTTAATTCCATATTATTCCACAAAGGGTCAATCCCAATGGGTAACTGACTCTGCATGCCACTCAATCTGTGACAACATATCAGCACATACTATACTATACTATATACTATACTATAATTAATTAATTAATTAATATTATATATTATTATTATTTATTATATTATTATAAAAGCGAAAGTGAGTTTGTTTGTTTGTTTATTTGTTTGTTTGTTTGTTACCTCTTCACGCTTTAATGGCTAAACCGATTTTGTTGAATTTTGGTACATAGTTGGGAACCAGGAGACGGACATAGGCTAATTTTTATTTAAAAAAAGTGGGATGTTAGGGAGAAAGAGGGAAGAAAAGGGAAAACTTAGCGTTGCTATTACAAATCAATAAGGCGCAAGAGGAACTGTGTTAACCCAAATTTAACGCGGGCGAAGCCGCGAGCGAAAGCTAGTCTATAATATAAACTAGCTGTACCCCGGCTATGCGTTGCTAATTGCTATGCAATTTTCTACCTTTCTACCTACCCTAATTACGTCTTCTTTGCTATAAACCTCACGGAGCCCGAAACCTTTCCAACGAATGCAAAACCGTGGAAATTGGTTCGTGCATTCTGGGGTTTAGGTCAGGAAGGAAAACCCGACTTATTTTTATATGTATAGTAGTTGAATAAAAGAAAAATTTGGAAACTCCAACAGTCAACGAAGAAATGGAAAAGTCCTGAGGGACGAACAAAGATTCAGACAACACAAAAATCATTTAAACACAACAAGTTGAACACCAACATCTGCATAAATAAAATATAAATAATAAATATCTTGGGACAACTCACACACGGCTATCTGATCCCAAGCTAAGCAGAGCTTGTGTTATGGTAACCAGACAACTGATATACATACTTATATAATTTATAAATACATACATATTATAGATAAATCACACCCAGACACAGAACAAACAATCATGCTCATCACACAAAGTTTGTCCTGGATGGGAATTGAACCCACAATCTCCGGCTCAGCAGTCAGGCCACTAACCACTAGACCAATAGGCCCATCAAATGTATGTTCTGCTTGAAAAGGACAAGACTAGCCTCAATCTGATGATTGATTAAAAATTGATAAGAAAAAAGTACTTATTAATCAACAAATCTGATTGTTGCTCTGGGGCTGATTGCAGATATAATAAAAAAAAATCCTTACTGATATTATCCTGATATACGTTTACGTTTTACACGTCTTTTTAAAAAAAACTAAATGAGGCCGGTATTTCGTACTCAACTACTCTGAGAAGAACCTATTAGATACCTATATAATTATAATTTTGTTTTGTTTGTAAAAAAATATTAACACCCAGAAATAAGTGTCATTTATATTTTTGTAATCATCTCTGTACTATACGCTTGTGGAGGAGATACAGGTTGATAGCACAATTAACTAACCACATCACAGGCTCACCATAATATTATGATTATGATACCTCTCCAAGCCCAAGTTCAGGGTATGATGTTTCCACTTTCCAACTTCCCGCCATTATGCTGACTGACAGTGTTGACATTGACATTAGTGACAGCTCCCTGACTGATTGTTTTTTTTAATTTATTTCATGATCATTAATACAAAGTCTTTCAGTCGATTGGTTTGGATCGTGAAAGGTTTACATATCTATTAAGACATGTTACTGTAAAAGCTCGAACTACGGAAAATCTTAAGATTTTCCAGTAAAACCAAGATTTACCGACATGACTTGGTAAATGTAAGTATTTAATTTAAAGGGACCTATTTACCAATTTACCAATGTGGACTGGTAAATGTTGGTTTTAGTATAATATATCTCTAATATTTACAACTTATTACCACCTACCCTAAGATAGGTCGACGGAGCCCCGCTATAAGCCGCCTAAGATTTACACAGGTGAATGATGGTAAAAGTTCTAATCCCAAACTTTTATGGACTTTTACCATTCATAGTCGGTAAATCTTAGGTTTTCATGCCACCTAGAACTAACTTCACGATGTCGCTGGCTAAATTCACTCTCAGCATTTTTCTCCATCGCGCCAAAAGAAGTTCTTCAATAAAGTGAGATTAAAAAATCGACCCTAATGGTGTCAAAGTGCAAAGGGGCTTGCCAGAGCCTCCGCCTGCCGGGGTTGCGGGTTGTTCGAAAGAGATACCGCGGCCTCGGAACGTAAAGGGCAATAGAAGAAACATGGGTGGGTTTTAGTCAGTACAAGTCTGACATGCCCCCCCGCTCCGCCCAGAGCAGGGGAAGTCATAGGATGATTTCCCACCCGAAAAAAAAAAAAAAAAGGGTGTCAAAGTAACATTCAAATAGTCGTTTAAATTATAGTAACATTTTTTGAACAAATCTTTTTCTTTTTTAAACTATTTTTTTATTGGGTATTTGCCGTTTATGTTGCAAGTTTGTACGAAACCCTCGGTGTGCGACTTGCACTTGCCCAGTTTTTCTAATAGTTACTACTCGTAAAGTTCGCTATAAATTCCAGAAACTTCACCAAATACTATATTTAGGTGATCTGTTTTCGCTAATAGTTCGGCTGAACATCAAAGATGTTGTTTATCTCAATTTGTGTAGTCTATAAAACAAATTACATGTATTTCTGGTTTTAAGGTGACCATGACTTAGGAGGAGACGGGACAGCCTTTCGTTATATTTTCATTACACTGAAATTCGTGTAAATGTTATCTACCTATGTACATAGCTTCCATTCAAAACTCAGTGAAATGAATATTTATGCATAGTTATGGAACCAGGACTAATCCTACTGATATCCTTACTAATTATTATTAAAGCGAAAGTGAGTTTGTTTTTTACCTCTTCACGTTTTAATGGCTAAAGCGATTTTGATGAATTTTGGTACAGAGATATTTGGGAACCAGGAGACGGATAAGTATAGGTTTTTTTTTAAAATGGGATGTGAGGGAGAAAGAGGGAAGAAAAGGGAAAACTTAGGATTGCTACAAATAAATAAGGCGCTAGGGCAAAAACTACAAGTAGCAGGTACCTGCAAATCAGGAAAGGGGAACTGTGTTACCCCGAATTTAACGCGAGCAAAGCCGCGGACAAAAGCTAGTGAATTATAAAATCTGTCATCGATTATGGATTGCGAGGACTGTCCCGAAGTGTCCGTCTAACGTAGTCACCCTAAGAGCACGTGCCTCTTCGAGCCACATGGCCCATCGGCGGATACAAAGTATAAACCGTTACTAAACGTATGTATTTAGATACCTTACATACAGACTATTTATAGACAGGTATTCTGTAAGTCCACAAGACTCAGAGATAGATATACATATACATAGAATATTCTTTATTATGTACACCATACAAGTAACAAGAATAACATTAAACAACTTATAAATAGGGTGACACAATGGGCGGTCTTATCGCTAAAAGCGATCGTTTCAAGACAACCTAGAGAACAGCGCAGAGAATCTTTTAGGTTATTTTAAAAGTTCCGCACCTGGAAAGAAAAAAACGAAGCCCTTATGGAATAACTTTGTTGTCCTTCTGTCTGTCTGTTAAGACCCTTTATTACGGGAACGCGTGAATGTATCGAGTTGAAATTTAAAAACCAAATGTGTTTGTGTCCCTTGAAGCATTAATTTCACAATTAACCCTCTAAGTCTAAGTAGTCAAAAGATATGGCCATATATGTTGCAAGATCGTAGAGAATCGTCGGTGCCCAAGTCCGACATCGACGTTGTCCATATGGAGAAGAATGGGCAAGAAACGCCATGGACACTCTCCATGGCGTTTCTTGCCCATTCTTCTCCATAGAAATCAACGCTTTGGAATGGGCAACTACAGTACTTTCACAAGTTATTATGCCTTGTGACCGGGACTGTAGATTCATTTTGTTTCTTGACATTCAAAAGTGCCTGTAATGGTCTAATTGAAATAAATTATTTGGTTTGATTTGACACGTACTTGGTCGTTTTTTCTTTGTATGTACTTTATACTTTTATTCAAGCAAGCTACGGCCATCTTCCAAAAAGTAGACATTGCAATGACGAAAACAAACATGGCCGATAACTGGGTTGTCAGCTGTGAAATTAAAAAGGCTTAGAAAAGAAAAACAAAACTGATAGAAATTATTTATATAGATATATTTGGCACAAGAGTCTTTGGTACAGTTCGATATTTTGAAGTAAGTACATTATCATACAGTAAAGTAATATATTTAAGTTTAGACTAAAGTTTTATTAATAACTTAGGCACTACAATAACTTTACTCTTCTCAAACATGCTTGGAAATTTAAACATTAGGTATATTTAGCTACCTTCTTCGAGATAAATCGAAATATCTGTCAAATTTTTAGCCGACGAATAAATTACTATGTTAAATCATATCTGACCTGTAATTTAAAAATGGAACGATCTTGTACTCCGAAACATGACAACCAAAGAGGTAACTTATCAAAGGGTTTATTTAAATTTCGTATGTAAATAGTAGTAATGTAAATAGAAAGCCGTTTATTGAATAAAAAAAAAATGGGTTGCATATAGGAAGAAAGCTGTTTATTGAATAAAAAAAACAAATGAAAACTTTGGCGCGTAAAAATAATGTGGTTCGTTCATAGACATTTAAATTAAAAAAAAAAAGATTTGCCAGTACTACATAAGTTTAATTTCCGCGTATTGTTTGAGAAAAGTACTATACACGCCTTGGCCACATGTACCTAGACATTAATGGGCTTACGTATGTACTTGACTATAGCTTAGTAACACGTTCAACAATCAATGCCTCTTCTGCAGTAATGTATTATGACTAACTTATAGATTCAACGTAGCCCTTGACATTCCAACTTATATTTTTGAACAAAACAAATATAGCAATCATATATTAGGGGGTATTTTTACGTCCATTATCATTTTCTATAGGTAACGAATTTCTACAAAATTAACCTAAGAAAGAATGAAAAAATAATATTACTGACAATGGCGATAAAAGGTCAAAAAAACAAAAAAAAACATTAGACATCACAAATATTAAAAAAAAAAACATACATAACGGAAGCTATGCTTACAAGTTTTACAATACGTCAGAACGATATTATTAGCTATATGTAATTACATTTTGATATTTAAATGCAAATATTTCTATGAAAGATGTTGCAGTTTAATAATAAAAATATGAGCCATTAAAAACTGCAACATCTTTTTGTAAGTACAGACGCCTGCACACTCAAGCTACTACAATCTGTCAGATTTCTTTGATAGATTTTCGACTTTATTTCTAAAGTATTAGGTTCAAGGTTCATTGGGAAAAAATGACAGTTTCGGGTAGCTTGACCTGATGGCGTCTGTACAATTCTGACAAATAAACTATCTTTACTTTATTTCTTGAACATAAGTCACTGCCATAAATAACAACCTGACGTTTCTATCACTTAAATATCTGACAGATTGTCCAACTTATCATTGTCAAGGGCTTATTGCACTAGATTTTAATAATACATTTTATTAATAAGGTCCTAATTATTATATATTTATGAGTATTTACATATTTTTTTAACAAAAGTTAAATAAAAGTAGTGCTGTACAAGTTTGTATCTTAGTTTTGGCGCGTTAATCATTATGAGCCCGCCTTTTTTTTTAAATACAGTTTTACAAATACAGCGCCCTACACATACAGCCCTATTATTTTTAAGGTAGCCCATGGTAGCTCTGATTTTTTTCTTTTTTGCAATTTGCAAGACAGTGTCATTCTTTATATTGATGAAAATGTTTCTCGACAATATCACGTTAATATTTACAGAATAACAATCATTTAAATCATCAATACAGTCTAATTTAATTAAATCCCATTGAATAACTATTTCAATACAAATAAACACAATTAAACGACTATAAAAAATAACTCTGTAAAGCTCTGTTCTTACGGCCGCGAATCATTTTAAAATCAAAATAAAATCTGACTTACCATAAAAAATAAAAAAAAAATGAATTTCGCGGGCTACCTTACCGCAATCTTCAAATCTTTATGGTTTAAGTTTGTAGATTCTGTTCGCTTTTAAGTTCTAATGCCCAAACGTGTTGTGGCCAGCCAGTGCGGCCTTTGCTTCGTTTCTCTGCTGTTGCGTTTTGCTGTAACAAAACAAACACTAACATTAATAAGCCGTATTTTAGGTAATACCAAAGTTACGGCATTAAAATTGGTCAAGTAAATTCTGGCGAACTATTCAATATAGGTAATGTGTGAGCATCTACGCGTGATAACACCCGAAACAGAGTGTTGAACGAAAAGAGAGATGGAAAATTTGTTTGTTGCGCGCTATAGGATTGTTATCAGAGGGGCTTGCCAGAGCCTCCGCCTGCCGGGGTTGCGGGTTATTCGAAAGGGATTCCGCGACCCCGGAACGTTAAGGGCAATAGAAAGAACATGGGTGGGTTTTAGTCAGTACAAGTCTGACATGCCCCTCCGCTCCGTCAAGAGCGGGGGAAGTCATTAGATGATTTCCCACCCGAAAAAATAAATGGTGTTAGGGGCTGCTCGAAAGAGACACCGCGGCCCTGGACCACAAAGAGCAAAAGAAAGAACATGGATGGATTTTAGTCAGTAAATCTGACACTCCCACTCCACTAAGCCAAGTTCTTCGATGATTTTCCATCCAAAAACAAAAGAGAAATCTACATATCGTCGCCTTTTTTTTTCGGGTTTGAAATCATTCAATGACTTCCCCCGCTCTGGGCGGAGCGGGAGGGCATGTCAGACTTGTACTGACTAAAACCCACCCATGTTTCTTCTTTTGCCCTTTACGTTCCGAGGCCGCGGTATCTCTTTCGAACAACCCGCAACCCCGGCAGGCAGAGGCTCTGGCAAGCCCCTCTGCTTTGCTGACTCTCTTTGAGGCGCGCGTGAAACACGAACGCGCCGTCGACACGGCCTGTCGTCAATCGACGGACGGACGGTGAACTACCCATTGCTCACCGCCCACAGGCCCGCATCTACGGTGGCCGGAAGTCGTCTCGCGGCGCCCGGCGCCATGGGCGTCTCCCGCGGCGGCTGGGTTGGGCAGATGTTCTCTCCCTCAAACGCCCGGCCACCTCCTTCGCTAGCATTACTGCTTCGCAGAAGGTGGTGACCGCTTCCCATTCCCTCTCGCTCCGGACCATGGCCTGAACCAGGGCCGGACGCGAGAGATCGCCGCCGCCGATCGCCTCTAGCTCGGGCACGGCGGTGCTCCGCCCACGCTGGGCAGATCGCTACTGTGTGCTCCACCGTGTCCTCCGGGCGATCGTCACAATGGTGACACCCGGGCGCTTCCTCCCGCCCGATGATGTGCAGGAACCTCCCGAAACTTCCGAGTCCGGTGAGGACCTGCGTCAGGCGGTAGGTGAGGACGCCATGACGCCTCTCCAGCCACTCCTCAAAACATAATTTGCATATATTTAGCCAATAAGGTGAAAAGGAGCTTGTGGCTAACCAGTAGCTGCTCGTAATGTTAATTTTGAAGTTACGCCCCGCTCTCTTAGTTTCCGAGTTTCCTCCGTGCCTCGGAAAGCACGTTAAGCCATTGATCTCGGCTGTCATTCAAGTAGAACTTTGAACTGTCAAATGATTTTCCTTTTTCACCTATTCTAAACCTTCATAACTCTATGATACAATACTTGAAGTTAATCATCGGCAAACTAGGAACCAATTAGAAGTCAGCCAGCAAAATTGTAGCCAATCAGTGTTGAGCACATCAAATCTTACTATAGTAACGAGTATTTTCGCAAAAATCCTGACTTTGTCCAGTAAGATTTGATAATTTTTCGCCTATGTCTAATTATCCGCGTTTTCGCAAAACCCCTAGGATTTCCGCGAAGATTCGAAGTATCAAATTATTCTACGACACATATACCACCTGCAGTTTTTTGCCCTTGCGCCTTATTGATTTGTAATAGCAAAGCTAAGTTTTCCCTTTCTGTCTCATATTCCTTATGATTTAGCCATTAAGGCGTGAAGAGGTAACAAACAAACAAACTCACTTTTGCTTTTATAATATTAGTAAGGTATTAACGTTTGACAGAAGAGAATGCAGAAAAAAACTTGTGGCGCCGACCCCAAATTATATGGAAAAAGACCAGAAGGATGATCATGTAGTCAGAAATACGCGTTAAACCTGAAATTAAAAACAAAACAACCCCAGTCTTTCACAAAAACGTAACAAAAAATTACGATCACAGACAAGGATGTTCCTCAAATATTTTTTCCCATAAACGATAAAAAGTAATTTCATAGACAAAGCTATCGTTTTGAAGTTGGCACGTGTTTTAAATTATGTCAGTTTAGGAACGCGGTCGTAAAAAAAAATAAACAAAAACTGATTTACTACTGTTCACGGTAGCCGACAGATAATTTTTGTGGTGAGTTTTGCTACGTACTTAAGACTTACATTTTTGTATTTTTTGTGCCATTCTCAGATCTAGCCTGTCCCTTTGCTGTTCTCTCTTAGCGACGCCCTAAGCCGAGGCTCGTACCCCACAGGGGGTGTCCTTAGCGTGTAATCGCTTAGTTTGTAAGTTTTTTGCCCTGGCTGGAGGTCTTAATTTGAAGGCATCCACAGGAATCGCTCTCTCTGTTAAGCAGACGACAACAAGGGCCTGATTCAGAAGGCAGTACCTACTCCTCGATACGGCCCGCATTGTGAGGTTCCTGTATCTAGAGCCCTAATCTACGGTACTGCTTGGACCCTGCTCCAGATACCGACGGAATGTTATTTTTTTTACGGTTAAAAAAATGACATTTATTAATAGGTACCGAATAAAAATATTTTAATTAGCCTGATTCCTCTTCCCGCCAATTAACGAGAAAGCCAAAGTCAAAAGTTTTTAATTGCAAAACATAGGTTTAAAAAGTTCTGCTTTAAAAAATACAAAATAAAAACATATGTAGGGTATACACATACTACCCAGTTTATTTATGTATATTTTATAGTTACACTACACAACACATTTAAACACAGTCACAAATACTTACATAACCCTTATTCATATGTATTTATAATAATCGCATACTACATTGTTTACATCATCGCAATGTCGGATGATGTCGGGTTATTGGAGCCGTACCGCGGCCAAGCTACGTCATCATGACGTAGCGAGCGCGGGGAGGTGCGTACCAGGTACGGCCGTACGGCGCATAGCACCGTCGCGCTGACCTTTAGTCCTTGCCGGCCCGAGCACGCGCGCGCGCATAACATTATTGCGAACTGTGTTTACGTGATCTACGATTGCATTTTATCCTTAAGATATATATACGTTGTATCGTGACTGTTGTGACTGTGCATAATTTCTCCTTCTGTATATTGTTTGTGTTGTGAGTGTGGACTTAAATAAAACCAAACCGTGAGTACTACCGGGTTGAGACTTTCATTGACTGTTGTTTGAACCCACACCGACACATCTACCTCCATACTGGTGACCCCGAGTCGAACACAAAAAAAAAAAAAAATATGACCGATAGTGAGTCTGAGCACACCGCGTCGTCACAGCCGGCGGAAAACGTCACACGCCGACCGCGCAGAGCGAAGCGCGTCTCCATTGAGGCGGCGCACGAGATTTATCGTGCGCCATTGAAGTTACCACCGTTTTGGCCCGAAGAGCCCGATATTTGGTTTGCGCAAATAGAAGCGCAGTTTGATAATGCTGGGGTGACAAATGACGTCACAAAATTCAACCACGTGGTCGGTCACCTCGACCCCCAATTTTCTAAAGAGGTCAAAGACGTCATTATGTCACCTCCCGCGACCAACCGGTACATTAAGTTAAAGACCGAATTGGTGAAGCGCCTCTCCGCCTCCCAGGAGAAGAAGGTGAAGCAGCTGTTGATGCATGAGGAGTTGGGAGACCGAAAGCCGTCGCAGTTCCTCCGCCACCTGCAAGGATTAGCCGGTCCAAGCGTGCCCGAGGACTTTGTGCGCACCATTTGGACCAGCCGACTACCCAGCAGCATACAACCCTTGCTAGCATCCCAACCGCACAGCAACCTGGAGGCATTAGCAGACCTGGCGGACCGCGTACAGGACATCGTCGCCCCGAGCCACGTTGCTTCGACTTCGGCAGCAGGACCAACCGTGAGTGAGATGGCAGCTGAAATCGCGGAACTGAAGCGTGCCATGCGGGACTTAACGGTACAGCTTCGTGACAGCCGGTCGCGCAATCGCTCCCACAGCCGTGGTCGAGACACGCGACGCAACTCACGCCAGCGATCCTCAACCCGCTCTAACTCCAGCTACCGGAAACACCCGCAGTGCTGGTACCACTCCATGCATGGCGAGAACGCCAAGCGTTGCGTCAAGCCCTGCGACTTCAAGAAGGGAAACTCCGCGGGCAGTCGATAATGGCGACAGACGATTGCCCCCCTTCTACTGGTCGCCTATTCGTCGCAGACAGAAGGACGAAGACGCAGTTCCTGGTCGATACCGGAAGCGACCTCTGCGTGTACCCCCGTCGTCTGCTCAACGATCGTCGTGCGTCCACCAACTACCAACTAGTGGCAGCGAATGGGACGCCAATCCCAACTTATGGTTTCCTCGAACTAAATTTAAACTTAGGACTTCGTAGAGACTTTAAGTGGCGTTTTGTGGTAGCTGAGGTTACTAAACCAATTATAGGTGTAGATTTTTTATGTTTTTACTCGTTAACCGTTGACTGTAGAAATCAACGGTTAATCGACAGTAGCACTAATGTGTCGTGTTTGGCTTCGAATCCTTCAGATTCGTCTTTATTTTCTGTAAAGGTGTCTACTGGTGATTCAAAGTACCACAGGATCTTGGACGAGTATCCCGACATCACTCGACCTGCCGGAACACTACGCACCACACCACATAACACGGTACACCATATTCGCACGACCCCAGGCCCTCCAGTATCCTCTTCATTTCGGCGGTTAGCGCCAGATAAATTGAAAATTGCTCAGCAGGAATTCCAACTGATGCTGGCTAATGGAACGGCCAGACCCTCGGAGAGCTCCTGGTCATCCCCACTCCATCTCGCCCCCAAAAAGGACAACGGTTGGCGACCTTGTGGAGACTATCGCATGCTCAACGCGCGAACAGTCCCTGACAGATACCCTATTAGGCACATCCACGATTTTGCTCACAACATCGCAGGCTGTCGAATTTTCAGCACAATCGACCTCGTGAAAGCCTACAACCAAATTCCGGTAAACCCAGAGGACATTTCGAAGACTGCGATCACCACACCGTTTGGCCTGTACGAATTTCCGTACATGACGTTCGGTCTGCGCAACGCAGGCCAGACTTTTCAACGTTTTGTCGACGAGATGACCCGAGGTCTGGACTTCTGCTATGCCTATCTGGACGATTTTTGTATTTATTCTAGGACAGAAGCAGAGCACGAGGAGCATCTACGTATTCTTTTTGGCAGGCTAAATGACTTCGGCATGCTCGTCAATACATCAAAGTGTGTTTTCGGCGTCCCAGAGGTAACTTTCTTGGGTTACCATATTTCAGAAAGGGGCACAAAACCACTTGATGCTAAGGTCGAGGCCATAAAGAAGTTCCCACCGCCAAGGGACGTTCGTCAGCTGCGCCGATTTCTGGGCATGATAAATTTTTATAGGCGTTTCATGCCCCACGCAGCTCAAGTTCAAGCGCCTCTTCACAACCTATTGATTGGCAACGTAAAGGGCTCGCACCCCATATGTTTGGCGGAGAGTACTTTACAAGCATTCGAAGACTGCAAGGAAAGCCTAGCTAATGCTGCCTTATTAGCTCACCCCGATTGCAATGCCAAACTCGCATTGGTTACCGATGCGTCGGATACTGCAATCGGTGCGGTGTTACAGCAGCTTAGCGACGATGGTTGGCAGCCATTAGCTTTCTTTTCCCGGAAGCTCAGCCCATCGCAAGTAAAGTATTCTCCCTATGACAGGGAGCTGCTGGCCATTTACGAGGCCATCAAATACTTTCGGCACATGTTAGAGGCAAGACACTTCGTCGTGTACACGGACCACAAGCCGATCAGCTTCGCATTCCATGAGAGGAAGAAAAGCTGCTCGCCTAGGCAATTCCGGTACCTCGACTTCATAGCCCAATTTACCACCGAGATAAGGCACATTGCTGGCAAAGACAATGTCGTGGCCGACCCCTTATCTCGCGTGGAGGAACTACAGGTGCCGGTCAGCCTCAACACTCTCGCAGACTCTCAAGCCTCAGATCCAGAACTGAAGAAACTTCTTCAGGAAGGATCTTCACTGGTACTTGAGAAGGTGCAGGTCCCTGGGGAACGTACGTCTTTATACTGCGACGTCAGTACAGCGTCTCCCAGGCCCTTTGTACCAAAACTTCTAAGGAAGCAAGCATTTGACAGCTTGCACTCCCTCAGTCACCCCGGCGTCTCAGCGACTGCCAAATTAATCGCAGAGCGCTTTGTTTGGCCAGGCGTCAGGAAAGACTGCAGAGAGTGGGCCCGAGCTTGTCTCGCATGCCAGCGGGCTAAAGTAAGCCGACACGTGTCTGCTCCTTTAGGGACGTATCACCTCCCACGCGGCAGGTTCACTACGATCCACATCGACCTTGTGGGCCCGCTCCCAATTTCACAGGGCTTTAGATACTGTCTGACGGCAGTCGACCGATTCACCAGGTGGCCAGAGGTCGTACCTATTGTCGACATCACTGCCGAGACAGTAGCGAAAGCATTGCTGTCTGGGTGGATTGCCCGGTTTGGCTGTCCAACTGACATTGTTACGGACAGAGGCCGTCAGTTCGAATCCGCTCTGTTCGAACAATTGTCAAAGCTCGCTGGTTTCCAGCACAAACGGACAACGGCATACCATCCGGCCTGCAACGGCATGGTGGAGCGATTCCACAGGCAACTCAAGGCGTCAATCACGTGCCATGCCAATGATAAGTGGACCGAGTCCCTGCCGTGGGTATTGCTTGGTGTAAGGAGCGCATTCAAAAAGGATGTCCAAGCGTCTTCCGCCGAACTTGTTTACGGCGAACCGCTAAGACTCCCGGGAGAATTTTTTACTCCTACTGATACCGGGACAACTGACATAACGGACTTTATAGCACGCGTCCGCAGGTTTGCTAATAATCTACACCCAACTCCAGCTTCGCGTCACAACAAGCAGAGCATTTTTATATTCAAGGACCTGCAGACCACAGATCACGTGTTCCTTCGTGAAGACGCATTACGTGGCTCGTTGCAAGCAGCCTACACAGGTCCTCACAAAGTTCTGCACAGGAGTGACAAAGTTTTTAAAATTTTATTTAAAGGCAAAGAGGTCACGGTCTCGATTGACCGCCTAAAACCAGCCTACATATTGGCTGACAAAGCGGACCCCCATGACGACACTACGCCTGGCGACAAACCAGAATATACTACCCGTTCTGGACGTCGGGTCAAGTTTCCAGATTTTTATCGCCCTTGACGGTCTCTGGAGGGGGGTGGTGTAGGGTATACACATACTACCCAGTTTATTTATGTATATTTTATAGTTACACTACACAACACATTTAAACACAGTCACAAATACTTACATAACCCTTATTCATATGTATTTATAATAATCGCATACTACATTGTTTACATCATCGCAATGTCGGATGATGTCGGGTTATTGGAGCCGTACCGCGGCCAAGCTACGTCATCATGACGTAGCGAGCGCGGGGAGGTGCGTACCAGGTACGGCCGTACGGCGCATAGCACCGTCGCGCTGACCTTTAGTCCTTGCCGGCCCGAGCACGCGCGCGCGCATAACATTATTGCGAACTGTGTTTACGTGATCTACGATTGCATTTTATCCTTAAGATATATATACGTTGTATCGTGACTGTTGTGACTGTGCATAATTTCTCCTTCTGTATATTGTTTGTGTTGTGAGTGTGGACTTAAATAAAACCAAACCGTGAGTACTACCGGGTTGAGACTTTCATTGACTGTTGTTTGAACCCACACCGACACATCTACCTCCATACATATATATGTCGTAGGATAATTTGATACTTCGAATCTTCGCGGAAATCCTAGGGGTTTTGCAAAAACGCGGATAATTAGACATAGGCGAAAAATTATCAAATCTTACTGGACAAAGTCAGGATTTTTGCGAAAATACTCGTTACTATAGTAAGATTTGATGTGCTCAACACTGATTGGCTACAATTTTGCTGGCTGACTTCTAATTGGTTCCTAGTTTACCGATGATTAACTTCAAGTATTGTATCATAGAGTTATGAAGGTTTAGAATAGGTGAGAAAGGAAAATCACTAAATTGATTTTTATATCCTTTTTATTGAAAATTTTAGTATGTATGTTGTTTTCTACAGACAATAGGAGATCTCAGTCGTAGTAAAAAAAAATGATCCAATTTTAGGGTGTAATCCATAAATTGGATGAAACAACGTAAACAAATAACGTGCGGCAACAAATGTTTGACATTTAACACGTCAACCAATCAGAGACGATCTCTTATTGAACGCGCTGACCGACCAATCAGCGTTCTTATTTCATAACAGCCAGCGTTTCGTTTCGCAATCTTACTATAGTAACGAGTATTTTCGCAAAAATCCTGACTTTGTCCAGTAAGATTTGATAATTTTTCGCCTATGTCTAATTATCCGCGTTTTCGCAAAACCCCTAGGATTTCCGCGAAGATTCGAAGTATCAAATTATCCTACGACATATATAAATATTAAAAACAATATTTTTTTCTGTAAATAATAGTTTAATTAATTGTTATAGGAACATCAACATTAATTAGTACAAATAATTAACTACGTCACCCTATGCACGCCGCCCGCGCCGTGTACTCCTGGGTCCACCGCAACTAGTTAATTTTCTTTTTTGGAGTTTACTCCTTAAGAATCGATTTTCATATATGAGGCGCCCGGTATGAGAAAAATCCGAGGTGTAAAACCTACTAAAGTAACGAAAATGTGTCACGTTTTTGGTGCGCACCTTTAGTGCGCAACTTTTTTTAATTTGGCTGTGAGTGTATTAAGACGTACATATGGTATGCTGTATAGGCGACTATACCTATATACTATATGTTATTGGGCCTGTTTGTTGCTATCAGTGTCGATGTGTTTAAATTGCTATTTTTTTCATTAATTTGTGAATTTACCCTTTCATATGATATTAATCTTTTTTCAGTTGACTAAACTCTTTTTGCGTATGGTTAGATACTCGTACTTAAGGAGTAAACTCCAGTCGTGCGTCGTAGCTGACACACACACTTTTTTTTAAGTTTTGTCTATTATAAAGATTGCGCATCTAAAACCACAGCCACCGTTTCTCTAGCGCCAAAATGTCTACATCCTTCAGAAAACATAACATTGTGCTACTAGTGTATAAAAACCCTCATTACACCTGCGGATTTGTTTACAGTAGCACGCGACGTTTGTTTATATTATTATTTAACTACTTCCCTTGGTATTGTTTATAAGAACACCGGATGAATGAAGAATAATCTTGACAAGTTTGGCCTAAATTTGTAAAAGTATTTTTTTTTTTTTTTGGAGCAAGTAGGTTGGGTTATGAGAAGAGCTCGTGGCTAAATAATAGCAGCCGCTCGGGTCGATCTTTAGGTTAAGCCGCGCTTGCCTAGGTTGGTCTGTGTACCGAATACCGAGTTTCCTCCGTGCCTCGGAAAGTACGTTAAGCCGGTGCGGTGGTCCCGGCTGTCATTTGTAGGTCTTTGACAGTCGTTACAGGTAGTCAGTGTCCCGAAAGTCTGACAACCAGTCTTACCAAGGGG
Source organism: Ochropleura leucogaster (assembly GCA_958449745.1). Taxonomy (NCBI): domain Eukaryota; kingdom Metazoa; phylum Arthropoda; class Insecta; order Lepidoptera; family Noctuidae; genus Ochropleura; species Ochropleura leucogaster. Next base: position 2,817,345 of record OY288230.1, on the reverse strand, counting down.
TATCGTATTACCCAGTACTAACTGGGTTGTGGAGGTCAGATAGGCAGTCGCTCCATGTAAAATACTGATATTCAACTGCATCCGGTTAGACTGGCAACCGACCCCAACATAGTTGGGAAAAGGCTTGGCAGATGATGAAGGAGGTTGGGTTATGTATCTATCTCCTTTTATGGAAAGTCGTTACAGTTTTTTGCAAACAGAAACATTTAGATTAAATATCTCTTGTGGCTAAATAATAGCAGCGGCTCGTTTCAGTCTTTAGGTTAAGGCAGGGTAACAAGATAATCTTGAGGTAATCGCGGAAGTGAGGCTAGCTGCAGACTGGGCATTGTCTGACATAAGTACACGACAGTAGCGCATCGAATGAATAGAAATAAGGTCGAAAATGTTTCGACGTCTGATTTTATTTGTATATCATGTCCGCCAAAATGTAAGTCATTTTGCAGTTTTAATTGAATTTAAAAAAAATACAGTTCCGTGTTTGAAAAGTTTTTGATATCTCTTTAGTGTATAAAATTTTCTTAGTCGCTGAAAAAAATGAGAATTTCGAGACGAAAATTTTTTTTCGTGATTTTTTTTAAACATTTTTTTTCGTAGTACTAGACAACTTTTGTAAACTGATTTTGTTTAAGTCTTTACTTTATGTATTTGACTATACACAGTATTTTTTTAGCTAGTGGCATGTACAGATATGGCTAACTTTGCGACGAAAATCTAGACGTTTAATAAAGTGTTTGCTTTGTACAGCGCCTTAATTCGCGCTTACTTAGGTTGGTCTACGGATGGGTGACCCGTTACATACTGTGTTTCCGCCTTGTCTGGAGAGTGTGATAAAAGCTGTTGGTCCCGGCTGTAATTTGTAGATCTTTGACAGTCGTTACAGATAGTCTAGTTTTTGCAGATGGGAAATCATCAAATAACTTTCTCCGTTCTGTGCGGAGCGGGGGGGAGTGTCAGTCTTGTACTGACTAAAACCAACCCATGTTCCTTCTATTGCCCTTTACGTTCTGGGGCCGCGGTATCTCTTTCAAACAACCCGCAACCCCGGCAGATTAGGTAGATACATATAAATAATAAAACTTTTAGAAAAAAAATTGGGTTGCAACGTCCCGAAAGTCTGACAACCAGTTTTACTACAAGGAGTTAGACAGTCGCTCATATTAAAGTCCAAATCGGTAACACGCAAATTTTTGCGCCAGAAATGGCACGTGTGCCAGCTCTTTGCTTTGTTCTGCGTTAAATAACACGTAAACAAAGTTAATTGTAAGTACTAAGGAGTGTAGTAGTACTTCTGTATCCAGACCTAAGCATGAAAATGAAGAACTTTTACTTCGAAACCTACTCAGCTTCGTTCATAGGAAAATGGTTTCTATTTAATTAGATTTACCAAGAAATTTTCCATAAAACGGCTTGTATATCCCCGATATAGCGGCTGTAAAATATTTGATAGCGCGTGATTCGTTGGGCCATGTGGCTTAGCGTAATTATATTAGGAAGTTGGCTCAAGCTATAAGCGATAGCGATTTTGAAAGAGCCGCCCCCTTATAATTAATATATATTTACTAGCTTTTGTCCGCGGCTTCGCTCCGTTTATTTCGGGGTAACACAGTTCCCCTTTCCTGATTGACAGGTACCTGCTACTTCTAGTTTTTGATTGTAATAGCAATGCAAAGTTTTCCCTTTTTTCCCCTTTCTCCCTCATTTCTCAATATTTAAAAAAAAAAAAGTTAGCCGATGTCCGTCTCCAGAATCCCAACTATCTCTGTACCAAAATTCATCAATATCGGTTTAGCCATTTAGGCGTGAAGCAAAGCAGGTAACAAACAAACAAATTCTGTTCGCTTTTATAATATTAGTAAGGATTTATTTATTAAACTTTATGCACTTGTATAAAAAAAAAACACTGTAAAGGCGGACTTAATGCCTTGGACATTTTGGACCAGTCTACCTTAGGGTGATGCAGAGAGAAAACATAGTAGGTGCAGGGTGCATAACAGAGAGAATCCGAAATAAATAATATTTACAATTAAAATATATATTGATAAATACTTATACAAACATACAAAAAAGAAATTAAGAGAGTTAAAAATACATGAAGCCAAACTACAACCATTTAATTAGTAGACGAGTCTGCCAGCTCCTAAAGCAAATGTTCTCGAGCTTTTACTTAGAAAGTGAACCGATTGGTGACTATCCTGGTATTCAGAGGGAGCGCATCTACAGGAAGAACGCCTGGACAGGAAAAGAAGCTTTGAGAAAACCAGAGCGGTGACAGGGACATCGTAGAAGGCGGTTATGAGAGGAACGAAGATTGTTACTGTTCGCAGAGCATAAATATTAATAACTAGCTTTTGCCCGCGGCTTTGCTCGCGTTAACTTCGGTAGCGCCTATTTGTAATAGCAACGCTAAGTTTTCCCGTTTCATCCCTCTTTCTCCTTCACATCCCAATCTTAATAAAAATAACCACTTTAAAAAAAAATTGCCTATATCCGTCTCCTGGTTCCTAACTATCTCTGTACCAAAATTCATCAAAATCGGTTAAGCCATTAAAGCGTGAAGAGACTCACTTTCGCTTTTATAATATTAGTAAGGATGTCAATCGTTATATTTTTTTTTTTGCTATGTCTATATTGATGACCTTTTAATCTTTTCGTAACAATGGAAAATGAATTCTGGATAAAAATATGCGATATATCATCATACCATAACTAAACATACTGAAATAAAAAACCTTTTAGCAAAAAATCAGATATCCAAAAATGTGAATCATAACTTTGCTTCCAGAGGTCAGTGACTTTTGTTTTTTTTAATAATTTTTAATCGATATCCGGAAGTAAAGTTATCTTTCGCTATTTTGGAAGTCGGTTCATTTGGCTAAAAAGATTTATTCAGTTCAAGAGAATACTTTTAAAACGACAGCATCAAATGCACAAACATGACGTCACCAATTATCAATACGTTAACTAAAACAAGATCGATGTGAATGAAAATCCAGAGAAAAGAGAATGTACAAAAACATCTGTTTATCTTACGTTATAAATTATTTGATAGCGCGCGAATGAGAGGGCCATGTGGTAGAATGTAATTTCATCATGAGAAGTGATCCAAGTTAGCAGCGGCGGCGATCAAATTTGACGCCCTCCACTCACATCTACTCATCATCTGCCTAGCCTTTTCCCAACTATGTTGGAGTCGGCTTCCAGTCTAACCGGATGCAGTTGAATATCAGTATTTTACATGGAGCGACTGCCTGTCTGACCTCTACGACCCAGTTAGTACTGGGTAATACGATAGCTCTAGGTAAAACTGGTTGTCAGACTTTCAGGACACTGACTACCTGTGATGACTGTCAAAGATCTACAAATGACAGCCGGAACCGGGAACGGGTTAACGTGCTTTCCGAGGCACGGAGGAAACTCGGGATGTAACTGGTGGTTACCCATCCACAGACCAAACTAGGTAAGCGCGGCTTGACCTAGAGATCGACCCGAGCGGCTGCTATTATTTAGCCACGATCTCCTGCTATTTGACGCCCTCTACAGTGATAGATAAGATAGATAAATCATTTATTTGATGCAATAAAAGACAATAAAGGAACTGACACAAAAAATATCAAACTTAGAAAAAAAGATTAGATTAAAATCAAGTGCCTATGTCCGTCTCCTGGGTTCCGACTCTCTCTGTACCAAAATTCAGTTTAACCATTTAGGCGTGAAGAGGTAACAAACAAACACACTTTCGCTTTTATAATATTAGTAAGGAAGTAAGGATGCTGCGTCGATGGTGCGAACGTGTTCCACGCGCATCAAAGAGATGTCAGCAAAGCAGAGGAGCCTGCCAGGGCCACCGCCTGCCGGGGTTGCAGGTAGAAGCAGATACCGTGACCCCGAACCACAAACGGCAAAAGAAGGAACACAGATAAGTATTTAACGTTTTGGGGGGTTTTGATACATTTTGACGGGTCTCTTGGTCTAGTGGTTAGTGATCCTGGCTGATGAGCCGGAGGTCGTGGGTTCGATTCCCACCCAGGACAAAATTTGTTTAATGAGCATGATTGTTTGTTCTGTGTCTGGGTGTGATTTATCTATAATATGTATGTATTTATAAATTATATAAGTATGTATATCAGTTGTCTGGTTACCATAACACAAGCTCTGCTTAGCTTGGGATCAGATAGCCGTGTGTGAGTTGTCCCAAGATATTTATTATTTGCTTATTAGTCAGTACAAGTCTGACACTCCCTAAAACTCCACCCAGAGCGAAAAAAGACATTAGATAATTTCCAAGCCGAAAAAAAGCCTTAGATATGTAACCGCCTTCTATCATAACTTGTACCACACACCACTACGCGTTAAACTACATAATTACAGAATGATACAGAACTACACAATATAAATACATTTATTGCGGTACCTGGTATCTGTCTAGCCGTGACGTAGATTCATTTATAATAACAACTAGCCTTTGCCTGCGGCTTCGATTAAATTCGGGGTAACACAGTTCCCCTTTTTGATTTGCAGGTACCTGCTTCCTGTAGTTTTCGCCCTTGTGTCTTATTTATAGTAATAGAAATGCTAAGTTTTCCCATTTTTTCTTCTTTCTCCCTCATTCCTCAGATTAAAAAAAATGCCTATTTCCGTCTCCAGGGTCTCAAATATCTGTGTACCATTTAAGCGTAAACACGTAACAAACAAACTTACTTTTATAATAATGAGTAAGGATATGTGATGAAATACAGAGTTTTACTTTGAAAAGGAAAAGAAAATCTTCTGCCAGGCACCAACTACAAAAATCACGGTTGGCGCAGTGGCTGCTGCGCTGCGGGTCGTGGGTTTGATCCCCGCACGTAACAAATAATTCTTTTACTTCGGTAATAGAAATATTTGTTAAATAAAAATAAATAAATAAATATCTTGGGACATCTCACACACGGCTATCTGATCCCAAGCTAAGCAGAGCTTGTGTTATGGTAACCAGACAACTGATATACATACTTATATAATTTATAAATACATACATATTATAGATAAATCACACCCAGACACAGAACAAACAATTAAAAAGAAGAAAGAAAAAGTTTGTTCTGGGTGGGAATCGAACCCACGACCTCCGGCTCAGCAGTCAGGGCCACTAACCACTAGACCAACAGGCCCGTCTCCGTCTCCGTTGTTCCGTGAATAGAAGTAATTGTAAATTAGAATAAAAACGACAAAGATATAATAGCCCATTAAAGTTACGTGTGACGTCACGCGTTGCTACACTGTTTCGCAACTAGTGACGTCATATAAAAATATTCTAAAAGACGGACTAAATATAATGTAATTACTTTGACCCTGGAAAAATTGAAAGGGAGTCGTTTGTCTTGGTATGGACATGTAATGAGGAGGGATGAAGAACATGTGACTAAAAGACTGATGGATCTGAATGTTGATGGACGGAGAGCGAGAGGAAGGCCAAAGAAAAGATGGATGGACTGTGTAAGGAATGATATGAAGAAGAAAGTAATATATGATGCCGTGACGTCTGATAGGGGAGAATGGAAGAAGAAAACGTGTTGCGCCGACCACAAATAGAATGGGACAAGGGCAGGAAAATGATGATGATATCCTTTTCTGAAGTCTGTTAAAAAACATACCTACAACTAACCACACATTCTAGCAAGCGTCACGTCCCAGCCACTGGCGCCAGTGCACTTGAACTACAAACACATGTTCATAGATAACGCACTTGATTCTCCAGAGAACAGCGGCGTGCACTCGACTGCATACGTACTCACATAATATCGGCTTTATTTTTAAATGTTGAAAGTCTGGACGGATTTGTGCTTTGGAATTGCAGATTAGAATCAAATTACAGGGTCGAAACAAGGACACTTCCAAGTCGGGCCGTGGCTATAGCTATGAATATATATCAAATATATAAAATTCTCGTGTCACAGTTTTCGTTCCCATACTCCTCCGAAACGGCTGGACCGATTTAAACGTTTTATGTACATATCGGGTAGGTCTGAGAATCGGCCAACATCTATTTTTCATACCCCTAAGTGAGCAGCGGGTGAAACCACTGGGCATAGCTAGTATATACATAAATATAAAAACGGGATAGCTTATTTAATATTTTTAAAGGAAAATATTATTTTATTTTTCAAATATATACTTTACTAGCTTTTGCCCGAGGCTTCGCTCGCGTTATATTCGGAGTAACACAGTTCCCCTTTCCTGATTTGCAGGTACCTGCTACCTGCAGTTTTTGCCCTCGCGCCTTATTGATTTGTAATAGCAAAGCTAAGTTTTCCCTTTACTCCCCTCTTTCTCCCTCACATCCCACTTTTTTTTTTAAATTAGCCTATGTCTGTCTCCTGGTTCCCAACTATACTAATCATGTATAGATAGGAATAGGCGCGAAAAAACTTTAGATTCCAATTTATGCGAGCAGTTGCATACTCGCCATTTTGATTTGTTGACCTCTCTTTCTATTATAATAATAGTTATATCTGCGTATCTATTCTAAACATTGCATCGTCTTTCTGCACGTACTATTTGTTTTAATAAAGTTAAGTTAACAAATATATTGGAGACCATATAACCATATTTAACCATGGAGTTTCTTGCCGGTTCTTCTCCATAGGAAACGACCAACCCGAACCGTGCATCTTTTCTCGACGTTTTATAAGTGCCCATGTAGGCCTATGTGAAATAACAATATTTTGATTTTAATTTTATTGGAAAAACATCCATCGTCGTCCAATTTAAAAGCTATTAATTTATTTAACGACTGTCTTAAAAATCTTTCTACCGACAAACAGGCCCATCATCTGTTTAGCCTTGTCCCAACTATGTTGGAGTCGGCTTCCAGTCTTACCGGATGCAGCTGAATACCAGTAGATATATAGAGCGACTGCCTATCTGACCTGCACAACCCAGTTAGTACAGGGTAATACGATACCCCTTGGTAAGACTGGTTGTCAGACTTTCGAAACACTGACTACCTGTAACGACTGTCAAAGATCTACAAATGACAGCCGGGACCAACGGCTTAACGTGCTTTCCGAGGCACGGAGGAAACTCGGTATGTAACGGGTGGTCACCCATCCACAGACTAACCTCGGCAAGCGCGGCTTAACCAAAAGACCGACCCGAGCGGCTGCTATTATTTAGCCACGAGCTCCTCGACCAACAGTCCCAAATTTATTTAAAGAAGCTCCATCCCACACAAAAGTACTAGGCTACCATACAACGCAAAGAACTCACCTGATTTCCCTCAACAGTCCGTCGCCTAGGCGGTGTATGATGCAGATCTGCTCTGAAGCCCCCGGCGGGCTCTCCATCCGTCTCCAGCACTTTCAGCAAGTAGGAGATGTAGGAGGTCGCCAGCCGGAGCGTCTTGATCTAACAGGAGAAGAAATGTTAATCTCCGATTAAAAATTGAGAATGGATCTTTGACCTCTGGGATGAGGAATATTTCTGTTGGTACTTTGACTTCATGCAATTCCTATTTTTTGGTTATCGTACAGTCGTTATGGATAGTCAGTGACCCGAACGTCTAACCACCAATCTTACCAAGGGGTATCGTGTTACCTAGTACTAACTGGGTTCTGTAGAAGAGACAGGCTCCTTGTAAAATATTGGTATTCGGATACGGTTAGACTGGAAGTTGACGCTCATATAGTTGAGAAAAGGCTACGCAGATGATGGACAACTTACAAGTAAAAGTTAAGAAGCGAAGGTACTGTAAATCGCGCATTCGCTGAAACGTGAAAAATCGTCAAACAACTTACAAGTAAAAGTTAAGAAGCGAAGAACTGACTGTAAATCGCAAATTCGCTGAAGCGAGAAAATTCATCCTTTCACTTTGTGTTTCGGCAAATCATTTTCGAAAAAGTTATGACCATGTAAGAGGCGATGAATGTTGATAGACGGAGAACTAGAGGAAGGAGTAAATGATGCCTCATAGGGGAGAATGGAAGAAGAAAACGTGTTGCACCGACATCAAATAAAATGGGACAAGGGCAGGAAATTGATGATGTTGGAGGCGATGGTGAAGTCTAAACCTCTGGGCCATCATTGACACATTATGCCAATTTATTTGTGGTCTGCGAAGCTTGTCTTCTTCTTCTATACTGCTCTATCAGACACCTCCTTTCTGGCCATAATTATAAAAATAACTTCCCCTGCTCTGGGCGGAGCGGAGGGGGCGTGTCAGACTTTTACTGGCTAAAACCTACCCATGTTCCTTTTATTGCCCTTTACATTCCGGGGCCGCGGTATCTCTTTCGAACAACCCGCAACCCCGGCAGGCGGAGGCTCTGGCAAGCCTCTCTGAATTATCATCCCTCATACAGTAAATCTATCGATTGTAGGGCCGTTTATTCAGAAGGCAACAATATTGTCTATCGTTTAAAATAAAGAGAAGATAAGCTTACGTTTTCGTACCTTTAGAAAACAAAATTAAAGTCGTTTTTGTGAAAAAGATAAAAAAATAAGTTTTTTTTTTAATCAATAGAGAATGTTTGTTAAGCGCAATACACATTGAGCCCGCCAGGCCGCCGACATAAGTCGGAAACTTTTTGTCGGCGGTCTAGTCGGCGGCTTCACTAAATAAAAGTCGGAATAATTGGTCGGCGGCATGTCGGCGGCTTGAGATGAGTAATTTATTTGGCAGTCATCACTACAGGTCGAGCGTCACGGGGCAAATGAGCGCAGCCACCAACATGTCGGCGGGCAACACGCGCGGGTTCATATCGCCGACATGATTCTTTTCACACAGTCCGCCGCGCCGGTTTGTGTCGCCGGGCTTTGTCGGCGGCCCGGCGGGCTCAAGGTGTATTGCGCTTTAGAATATCGCTAGTCCATGACCGGACATTGTACCTGGACACACACAACTTAAAAATGATAGCCCTAATTCCTAGTCTACGTAATGTAAGTACCAACAGAAACATCTTCTCTTACCCAGAAGTCATACGTACCTTTGTCATCTTTGTGTCGGGTAGAACGTTAGGGATATGCTGTCTCAGACTGGAGAAGGCACTGTTGATGCTCTGTGATCTCTTTCGCACCATCTGGTAATGTTAGATGTCAGAGTAAGACGGAGATATGTCCGTCGGTGTGTGGTAGATGCAAGCGCGGGGGCTTTTTGAAAATTGTATTTGTTTTTTTTTGTCTTATATGGCTCTGCTTTTCTTAGGGGATAGAATAATTATTAAATTTAAATAAACTGTTAAGTTCTTACAAATATTATAAAAGCGAAAGTGAGTTTGTTTGTTTGTTTGTTACGTCTTCACGCCTAAATGGCCAAACCAATTTTGATGAATTTTGGTACAGAGATAGTTGGGACCCTGGAGACGGACATAGGCTAAGAAAAGTGAGAAAAGGGGAGAGAAAGTTTTTTTTTTCGATCATCACGCGGGTTAAAGTTAGCGTTAGCCCCAAAGTAACTATGCCACACGAACGAAGTCGCGGGCGGATGCTAGTAATTTTGATAGATCCTTAGAAAGGTTGTGAGCAGCCCCACGGCTCCAGAAATGGCAGTGCGTTTTTATTTCATTTTTTGAAGACCGCTTGGTACAACTGTTTATTAATAAGAACTGTAAGGTTACCATGACATCTTATAGCAGTACTTATTCCTGTGTGAGAAAGAGATGGCACTAGACACCCTGTATAGCTCTGTCTCTTTCCTTCAGTGGAATAAGTTCTGTTTTAAGACGTCATGGTAGGGTAGCTTCGTTTTTTTTTTTATGAATGACATCTCCTCGTCAATAATACCTATGGATGCCTTGAGATTAAGATAGATAGTCAGAATATTCTTTGTTATGTACACCATACAAATAACAAGAATAACATTAAACAACTTATAAATAGGGTGACACAATGGGCGGTGTTATCGCTAAAAGCGATCTTTTCAAGACAATCTTTGGATGGATTTAAAGGAGGAAAAACAGTACTGTAGGTAGTCTGTGATGGTGTAACATTTTTCAAAATTAATAGCTAAATGAAGTTATTATTATTAATTATTTATTAAGACCTCCAGGCAGGTTGAAAAAAATGAAAACTAAGCGACTATTGTTTCATATTAAAATGTTACTATTTGCTCTTATATTTGGATGCCATTGGTGTCGATTTTGTTGTCTCAAATTAAACTAAAACTACTAAAAATTTGTTTATTCCTGTCAAACAACGTTTCCTCTACTGAATTTGATTTAAGTGACACAATATAACCGTATTATAGTTTGACAGCATTAAGGCGCCTCCCCGACCAAAACGCCGCGCAAGCCGTTTTTGTGCAGTTTTCCGGAGCTATCTACTTGTCATTCAAAACGAACTAAGTGATTAAAAAAATACATAAAATTTCTTTAAAATCTTGATTCCATTATTGTAGATTAATTTTTTATTTTTATTGAGTATTTATTTTGTAAATCTCCTCACAACAAAACCCCAGAAATGAGAAATAATGATCAATAACATGCATCTCCTCGTAAAGTAAACATTGTTTAATTTTGCTACTGACACTAATGGATACACAATTTTATAATGAATACTAGCTGTGCCCAGCAGTTTCACCCGCTGCTCACTTGGGGTCTGAAAAATAGATGTTGGCCGATTCTCAGACCTACCCGATATGTACACAAATTTTCTATATGCGCTAAGGTATAAAGTTGAAAATGTATTAGTGACTGCTGAGCGATAATGATTGTCGTCTGCTGTTTGACTATAGGCACTGACGTTTTACACCCAATATAGTGGTTGCCAAGCTACATTGATTGGTGTCGAATAAAATGAGATGTGAGTAGGTATATCTTTTAAAGATTAGTCTATAGTTTCATCTGGTGGTTCATTAAAATCGTCATCATCTATACTTCTATACTAATATTATAAAGCTGAAGAGTTTGTTCGCGCGTTCAAACAAACAAGTTTGAACGCGCTAATCTCAGGGACTACTGGTTGGAATTGGAAAATTCTTTTAGTTTTGGATAGTCCATTTCATGAGGAAGGCTATAGGCTATATAACATCACGCTACGACCAACAGGTGCTAAGCAGCGCGGGTGAAAACGCGTGGAACAGCTAGTTTTAAATATTAGTCTAGTTTAATCTGGTTGGTCATTAAAATCGGCATCATTAAATTGTAATTCATATAAGTTACCTTAAAAGACCTTATCTATTATGTTTTACTAGTACATTACGATATTAGTGCGTTAAGATGTTTATTATAACATGCGAGTCGGAATTTCAGCCCGAGCCGTAGGCGAGGGCGTAATTGAGCCGAGCATGTTATAACCAATACGCACGTATATCGTATGACGTTTTTTAACACCCTTGCTCGTAAAGCTAAAAATATTATTCTATTAAAAAAAACACAGAGTATTAATAAAATACAGAATCCTTACCTTAGAAAGTTTGGTATCAGGAGGTACATTCGGTATACAGTCTCTCAAGTCGGAGAAGGCTGTATTTATACTCTGTGTTCTTCTTCTCTCCTTTTTGTTGGCTGTGGTTCTCCTCTTCGCGACTCTCACGAAGGATGGGGGCGCGGGGCGGTCGTAGCGGAGAGGGAGAGCCTGGAGGTCGCAGTCTAGACCTAGGAAAAGGGTTTTAATATAATAGGTTGAAGTACTGGAGTACATGGTGATGCCAAAATGTATACCGTAGCCCTTTTTTCCGGTTGGAAATCCCGCTCTAGGCGGTTCTATGTTAATTGTTTTGTCCTGTGTGTCGTCACTAAAAGCCCTACTTCTAATTCTTTGTTTAAAAATCTTTGAATAAAGAATTGCATGCTACCTATTAGTAAAAAATACGCGTGGCACTCGGGGACTGCCGCGGTAAAGCTATTGCATTGCATTTTTTATCAACAAAAGCAATTAATAAAAATTAATCTAAATATAATATTTAAAAAGTACTTCCAATGAAAAAAAGTCGCAAAAAGAATAACAAGACCTTGGGTTTGATCCAGCGTAATGTCGATTGACTATCCGATTCCCTAACAAACACGCTGAACGAACCTTGGAATCGTAAACTGATATAACTGGGCTTATGCGTGATGAAAGTGTTAGGTTTTTTTCGTTACGAAATTTTTTTGATTCGGTCACCGCGCTCAAGGCCCGCGATAGAAGCTATGCAATAGCTTAATAAAATCGGTACAGTAGTTTTGGAGCCTATTCGAGATATAATATCCTCTTTATAATATCTAATAAATAAAATTCTCGTGTCACAGTTTTCGTTCCCATACTCCTCCGAAACGGCTGGACCGATATAAACGAAATTTTGTGTACATATCGGGTAGGTCTGAGAATCGGCCAACATCTATTTTTCATACCCCTAAGTGAGCAGCGGGTGTAACCGCTGGGCATAGCTAGTTAGTATATAATGTGTTAACCAGTTTTATAATAATGACTTACCTGTGTTATTTGGCGCGAAATTATGGACCATGTTGTGATGATAAGCGTCATAGGGCTCGTTACCAGCCATTTGCATTTCTTCATACCCTGCAACAAGATGATTTAATATTTAAAATCCAATAGTAACAATTCACTACTCAAAACATTTTTTTCAATTAGACCATTTTTTATATATTTTTTGGGGTGGGAAATCATCAATTAACTTTCCCCGCTCTGGGCGGAGCGAATGAGTCAGACTTGTACTGACCAAAAACCACCCATGTTCCTTCTAGTTCCGGGGCCGCGGTATCTCTTTCGAACAACCCGCAATCCCCGCAGGCGGAGACCCTGGCAGGCCCCTCTGCTTTGCTAATTTCAATTAGACCATTACAGGCGCTTTTGCATGTCAAAAAACAAAAGAATGAAGCTACAGTCCCTGTCACAAGGCATAATAACTTGTGAAAGAACTGTAGTTGCCCATTTCAAAGAGTATTTAAGGTAGTAATAATGGAAAATGAATAATCGTTTGTACAGACGCCTGCACATCAAGCTACTACAATCTGTCAGATTTCTTTGATAGATTTTCGACTTTATTTCTAAAGTATTAGTTGAACCTAATACGTTCATTGGGAAAAATTGACAGTTTCGGGTAGCTTGACCTGCTGGCGTCTGTACATTAAAAAATCGGTCAAGAGCGAATCAGTCTCACGCACGCGCCAAACGGCCATATCTTTTGACTGCGTAGACGATATTGATGAGAAGGTTGATTTTAAGAGACCAGAGAGTTGAGTATATATGGTTTTAATTTCAACTCGATACCTCCACACGTTCCCGAGATAAACGGTCGTGACAGACAGACGGACAACAAAGTAATCGAATAAGGGTAACTTTTTTTATTCTTTTGAGGTTACCTGAGGTAAGGGAACCCTATAAAATTGCGGGAAACGACTTTATTTCGGTGTCAAAAAAGTCAACAAAAAGTTTATTAATGTCTATTCCTCAATTCAATTCAATATTTTAATGGATCATAGGTTTGTACACACGACGGCACATTAACTTACACAAAACCATTTTAATCTGCTCTCTCTACTGCGGTGTGCGATTCGTAGTAGAGAGATCAGGTTATAATAGTTTAGTATAGATTGACCTGCCACCGTGTGTACATAGTACAGGTCTTAAATCCTTACTAATATAATTAGAGCGAAAGTGAGTTTGTTTGTTTATTACGTTTTCGCGCCTACGTGGCTAAACCGATTTTGATGAATTTTGGTACAGAGATAGTTCTGACTCTGGAGACGGAAATACGCTATTTTTTTTCTATTTTAAAAACGATTGAGATATGAGGGAGAAAGAGGGAAGAAAAGGGAAAACTTAGCATTGCTATTACAATAAATTAGGCGCAAGGGCAAAAACTAGCCGGGGTTGCGGGTTGTTCGAAAGAGATACCGCGGCCCCGGAACATAAAGGGCAATAGAAGGAACACGGGTGGGTTTTAGTCAGCACAAGTCTGACATGCACCCCCGCTCCGCCCAGAGCGGAGTAAGTTATTTGATGATTTACCTCACGAAAAAAAAAGGGCAAAAACTACATGTAGCAGGTACCAGCAAATCAGGAAAGGGGAACTGTGTTACCCCGAATTTAACGCGGGCGAAGCCGCGGGCAAAAGCTAGTAATTAAATAGATCAACTATGGCCCGTCCTTTGGGCATACAATAGTCATAGAAGAATATAGATCAATGATTAAAAAAACAACAAAAATCATAAAAACAAACAAAACGCATTAAGGTAGGTATAGATCAAACAGGAGGACTTTTATTGTTCTCACCATATCCCCTTCCTATATAGTGTGTGGTGTCGTGGTACATGTCCTGGGTATCGAACTCGTGTGCTTCTCCGTTGGCAGCCGGCCAGTACACACCTCCGTCCATGGGACTACCTGGGGACAATATCAAATCAAAATATTTTTATTTCACATAGGCCTACATGGGCACTTATGAAACGTCGAGAAAAGATGCACGGTTCGGGTTGGTCGTTTCCTATGGAGAAGAACCGGCAAGAAACTCCATGGTTACTCTTTTAAAATTATGTAGGTAAAGGTTTTAACAAGCAACATTAGATGGGTAAAACCAGTATGTTGTAAGAAAGAAATAAACTGTTTATTAGACTGGTACAAGACAAACAAAATTATTAAATTAGAAAGAAACTGTTTATTAGACTGGCACAAAACAAACAAAATTATTAAATTACTTAAAAATTAAAAAAGAATAATAACCAATTTTTGGCGGAAACATATTTTCCTTTTTTTTTAACTTTGCCCTGGAACTAACTAAAAATTTCTCCTGTATGCTTATTTGTTGTATCTATATATATTTTTGAATGCTTTTTAGGGTTCCGTAGTCAACTAGGAACCCTTATAGTTTCGCCATGTCTGTCTGTCCGTCCGTCCGTCCGTCCGTCCGTCCGTCCGTCCGTCCGTCCGTCCGTCCGTCCTCGCTTAATCTCTGTGACCGTTAGCGCTAGAAAGCTGAAATTTGGTACCAATATGTATATCCATCACGCCAACAAAGTGGTAAAATAAAAAATTGAAAAAATGTTTTATTAGGGTAGCCACCTTATATGTAAAGTGGGAAGTGATTTTTTTTTTAATTTCAACCCTAACGTGTGATATATTGTTGGAAAGGTATTTAGAAAAATGAATAGGGGTTTACTAAGATCATTTTTTGATAATGTCAATAATTTCGGAAATAATCGCTCCAAAAGTAAAAAACAATGTGTCCCCCCCCTCTAACTTTTGTTACATAAGTCTAAAAAATATGAAAAAAATCTGAAAAGTAGAACTTTATAAGGACTTTCTATGAAAATTATTTTAAACTTGATTGACACAACAGTTTTTGTACAACAAAGACAAAAAGTTGTACAAAATAATGTCTGGACTAAGTTTGTAGTATAATCGTAAATGCAACCTTTTTTTGTAACTTTGTTTACATATTTTATTATCCTGAATGTATCTTTTTTTCAAACAAAAAAAGAATTATTGAAGTCGGTTCTCGCAATCCAAAATTACCACCATTAGTAACCCAATTCCTCGAGAGATTGCGCTGTAGGTACTTATTACATTGGATCGGGTATTATTACCGAATTGTTCGGTTGGCCTCATAACTGGGAACACTTATTGTGACGGACGGGAACCTACGGAACCCTACACTGAGCGTGTCCCGACACGCTCTTGGCCGGTTTTTTTTTTTTTATTTATTTCATAAGAGACATTGAAAATGTAATTTTAAGATGAATAAATTAAATTAAATTAGTCCAGTATGAGGCCAAAAGGCCTCTATCTCAGCATGATGCTACAAGATGGCGGCCATGTCAAACTGCAAAGGTCTCTTCCTATACAGAGAAGACACGACCTAGAGTCTACAGCATCAGATGTGTATAACCTTACCTTTTTTTTGGGGTGGGTTATCCATCAAATAACTTTCCCCGCTCTGGGCGGAGCGGAGGGAGTGTCAGAATTGTACTGTCTAAAACTCACCCATATTCCTTCTATTGCCATTTACGTTCCGGTACCGCGGTCTATCTCTTTCGAACAACCTGCAACCCCGACAGGCGGAGGCCCTGGCAGGCCCCTCTACTTTGCTGAAATCTTTTTGAGGCGCGCGTGGAACACTAACGCGCCGTCGACACGGCCTGTCGTCAATAGACGGACGGACGGTAAGCTACCCATTGCTAACCGTCTACAGGCCCGCACCTACGGTGGCCGGGAGTCGTCTAGTACCTATAGGTACCTTACCTTGATGAGAGGGTTGGCAGTAATAAGGAGGTTCATATCTGTCGAAACCCTCGTCTGAAGGGGACATGCTGCCATAACTTGACATTGAACTGCACCTGCAAAAATGTTATAACTGTAACTTCATCATTACTACATCCTTACTTAATATTATAAAAGCGAAAGTGAGTTTGTTTGTTTGTTACGTCTTCACGCTTACATGCCTAAACCGATTTTTATGAATTTTGGTACATAGATAGTTGAGATCGTGGAGACGGACCTAAATATTTTTTTGGAGTTTACTCCTTAAGAATCGATTTTCATATATAAGGCGCCCGGTATGAGAAAAATCCGAGGGGTAAAACCTACTAAAGTAACGGAAATGTGTCACGTTTTTGGTGCGCACCTTTAGTGCGCAACTTTCTAATTTGGCTGTGAGTGTATTAAGACGTACATATGGTGTGCTGTATAGGCGACTATACCTATATACTATATGTTATTGGGCGTTTTGTTTCTATCAGTGTCGATGTATTTATATTGCTATTTTTTTTTCATTAATTTGTGAATTTACCCTTTCATATCAATCTTTTTTCAGTTGAATAAACTCTTTTTGCGTATGGTTAGATACTCGTACTTAAGGAGTAAACTCCAGTCGTGCGTCGGAGCTGACACACACACTTTTTTTTAAAAAGATTGAAAAATGAGGGAGAAAGATGGAAGAAAAGGGAAACCTTAGCATTGCTATTACAATAAATAAGGCACTAGGGTAAAAACTACAGGTAGCAGGTACCTGCAAATCAGGAAAGGGGAACTGTGTTACCCCGAATTTAACGCGGGCAAAAGCTAGTATTCAATAAGACAATCGTTTAATAATGGTAATAATAACTCTATGCAGATTTCCTTCTTACATGATACGACATTTTTTGAAAATGGAATGTGTTTCTTTGTTTGCAATGCGGGACAGCAATTTTCAAAATTGGAACGAATATTTGGAATATTTTTATCGACAGATTTGATTTATCATTCAGGGTAAAAATATGTCTATCAACCATTTGGCATCACTCTTGGTTGTCTACCAAGATATCCATGAACCCAGAGCTCAAAGTTTCATAAATAGACACAGATTATCAGCTGATAACCAGACAAGCTAAAAACTTGACTCATTAAGAAAAAAAAATGGTAGATGAACACATGTTTCGTATATATTAACAACAACGGTAGCTTTATCTTTAGGGGGCGAGCAGCGAGCGTGGTCTCAAGTGGCCCACTTGACATGTCTAAGATTATGGAACAACTGTAACGTGGGTAGACGATGCAGCGAGTTTTTAAGACGAAGAAGACAGAAATACTTTGGAAAGTATCAACTAACATACTGGCTGGAGCGCAGTATACAGCATAATTAAAAGAAAAGTTCGTAACCACTATTTAGGTCCGTCTACCAATTAAAAGTCATAGTTTTTATTTATTTTTAATTGTATTTATTAGTTTATTTGATATGTATTTATATGTATTAGTATCCGTATAAATATATATGTTTTCTTAAACAAATAGTTTTAGATAATTATATATTTTTGTACCCCATCACAATGTTGTCGTATTTTACCCAAAGGTTGACTGGTAGAGAATGCCTTTTGGCATTAAGTCCGCCTATGTACCACTATTGTACATGAAATTTAAATAAATAAGTAAATATTTTTTAGGATTTCGTACCTCAAAAGGAAAGGAACACTTTAAAAAAACAATTCGTCCCCACATTAGGAATTTCTCCTGTATCGTGGGTGCGTTTACAAACATTTAAATTCACATACACAAACAGCCAGATCCGAAGCAAATATTTTTTCCGTGCGGGAATCGAACCCGCGACACGCAGCGCAGCAGTCAATCGCTCAGCCACTGCGCGAACCGTGCCGTCAAAATTATGGGTCTAGTTCACAATATCGACAGTCACTACATCGATGGTCGCTGTATCGAAAACGTTCCATCGACGGGCTAATGTATCGACAGTACCCCAAATCGATGGTACGCTACATCGATAGTACCCCAAATCGTTTGTGCGCTACATCGTTAGTACCTACACTAAAGCGACGGTATGCTACATCGATAGTACGCTGCATCGACTACCCGATCCGAGCCAGATTTGAATAAAAACCCAGCATTTTTAAAAGTTTTTAATCACAATTTGTTAAATCTGTAAATTGCTTAATTTTGATGGAACCAGAGATAGTTGAGACCCTGGAGACGGACATAGGCTATTTTTAGGGTTCCGTAGTCAACTAGGAACCCTTATAGTTTCGCCATGTCTGTCTGTCCGTCCGTCCGTCCGTCCTCGCTTAATCTCTGTGACCGTTAGCGCTAGAAAGCTGAAATTTGGTACCAATATGTATATCAATCACGCCGACAAAGTGGTAAAATAAAAATTTGAAAAAAATGTTTTATTAGGGTAGCCACCCTATATGTAAAGTGGGAAGTGATTTTTTTTTTAATTTCAACCCTAACGTGTGATATATTGTTGGAAAGGTATTTAAAAATGAATAGGGGTTTACTAAAATCATTTTTTGATAATGTCATTAATTTCGGAAATAATCGCTCCAAAAGTAAAAAACAATGTGTCCCCCCCCCTCTAACTTTTGAACCATAAGTTTAGAAAATATGAAAAAAATCTGAAAAGTAGAACTTTATAAGGACTTTCTATGAAAATTATTTTGAACTTGATTGACACAATAGTTTTTGTACAAAAAAAAAAAGTTGTACAAAATAATTTCTGGACCAAGTTTGTAGTATAATCGTATAAGCAAGCATTTTTTGTAACTTTGTTTACATATTTTATTATCCTGAACGTATCTTTTTTCAAACAAAAAAAGAATTATTGAAATCGGTTCTCGCAATCTAAAAGTACTACCGAAATTGCACGTCTTTGTATTAATTAGTAACCCAATTCCCCGAGAGATGGCGCTGTAGGTACTTATTACATTGGATCGGGTATTACCGAATTGTTCGGTTGGCCTCATAACTGGGAACACTTATTGTGACGGACGGGAAACTACGGAACCCTACACTGAGCGTGGCCCGACACGCTCTTGGCCGGTTTTTTTTAAATAAGATTGAGAATTGAGGGAAGAAAAGGGAATACTTAGCATTGCTATTACAATAAATAAGGCGCAAGGGCAAAGACTAGTAGCAGTCACCTGTAAATCAGGAAAGGGGAACTGTGTTACCCCGAATCTAACGCGAGCGAAGCCGCGGGCAAAAGCTAGTTGATTATAACCCAGCAACCAAATACATTACGTTTCAAATCCTTTCATAAAAACTAAAAATATCAAGCTAAGTAACTAAACATGGCGTATTATCCCAAAACTATAAAGTTTGGGACACACGTGGCCAACATTTGGTTATCAAATGGGTATAATGTAAACAATTTATGTTATAAAGACAATATGTCGTCGATCCTGACCTTAATAACATTATATTGGTGGGCACTTCCTGTTTCAATCAATAATATTAATGTTAGTTGCATATCTAAACGTCCTTTTGTGTCTAATCATCACAATATAAAGTACTAGCTGTTCCACGCGGTTTCACCCACGCTGCTCAGCATCTGTTGGTCGTAGCGTGATGTTATATAGCCTATAGCCTTTCTCAAGAAATGGACTATCCAACACTAAAAGAATTTTCCAATTCCAACCAGTAGTCCCTGAGATAAGCGCGTTCAAACAAACAAACAATCAAACAAACAAACTCTTCGGCTTTATAATATTAGTATAGATAGATAGTATAGATATATAGTATAGATTAATTTTAAGTTATCGCAATTCCGGCCCCCAATATACAGGCACAGCCTAGTTTGGGGACCATTGTTTTCAAATTTTGTCTACACAGAACTTGTTACCGATATTTGTAATGTAGATTAAGAAAAATGTTGTAACACTGGTTTAATAAATTTATTCTTTTTCTTTTTAAACGACACGGTTGGCGCAGTGGCTAAGCGTTTGACTGTTGCGCTACGTGTCGCGGGTTCCATCCCGCACTTAATATTTACTTGTATGACCTAGAGATAGTTGTTTCAGGTCTGCCTGTTTGTGTATGTGAGTTTAAATGTTTGTAAACGCACCCAGAATTCATGAGAAATTCCTAGTGGGCAACGTTTTTTTAGGAAAAGGGTTTTTAATATCTTGAAGCTTTCTAAAACGACTTCAAAATTCTTTTTATACTCGACAGAGGATAATATATAGATACTCCCGGAATGGGTCTTATATGAAGTTTGTCAATATCGCTTGGGTAACGTATGATTTATTTTCCACAATAGGTACATAATATGTTTTCTTCTAATGTAAATGGACGATATGCTAATTTCTCTTAGTAGCAAAGAAAAATGAATACTCGATAAAAAATAGAATGTGAGATTCCATCACACCACAACTAAAAAGACTGAAATATAAAACTTATAATTGCCAAATCAGAACCGACTTCCAAAATTAGGTATACTTAGAAAAAGACGGAAAATAATATTTACTTCGGAAAATCGGTGGCAGAAAAATGTAGAATCAAACCAAAAGTCAGAGACTTTGTCCATATTTTTAGTTTTTGGCTTTTTTTATTCTTGAAATATTTTATAAACTCAAATAAAAAAACTTACCTTCAAATTACTAAATAATTATTAAAAAAAAAATACTAAACAATTTCACTCGCACATCACTACAAGAAAAATACTTTTAATACTAATATTAATCACCACTTTTCTAAAACACAACGATTTCACTGAAATCATTTATTTAAATAAACCGCTTAATTTTATAAACAAAAGCACACTTGGTTTATTTACTATAACGATGTTTTCAATAAATATAATCATCAACGACTGTCAAGTTGTTTGACAGACGCGTGTCATGCTATTTCGCGCGCTTTTAGTGACTGGGCTCTTTTTCAATTCGACTCTTTGGTTTGGATTGTGGGAGGAGCCTGTTTATTAGGGTGCGTTCGGATTTAGGAGCAAAAGGAAGTATGTACAGTTCGTTCTTTGTAGCAAATTATGTGGAAAACATTTATTTTATAAATTAGATAAGTAAGTAGTTGTCTTTCAAATAACTAGGTACTCACCTTAGATCATGTATTTGATATCTTTTAATTTATTAAGTTCCTGTTTGAAAAATAAGTCATAATTAACAAGTAAATAGGTACATACATGAAGTTAAGTTTATTATTTTTGGAATCGTGATTTTTTTCTCACATACTCACGTCAACCAACAGACGTCCACAACTGAATTGAGTTTCTCCAAACATCTTTTACGTCATCGTTGAAAAAATATTACCAGAAAAGGACTTGGAAAGATGGTCGAAACATTAACAGTCAAAATCAAAGGTTTTATTTGTTAAAAATAGGTGTAAATATACAGTCAGTCAGCGTACAAATACTTATTTAACTTTAAAGTTAAATAACAAAAGGTGGTAGCAGCTTTCTGCCTTAAATTGTATTTTAACAAAGCAGATTCAATTATTAACTTTTTTTTTTCTTTAGTTTAGTTTAAACCAGTGCCAAGGTATAAAACAATGTGTTTAAAAACAAAATTTAAAACATTCGTAATTGAAACTTACTTAAAATCTAATATTATAGTTATACTCCTCCGAAACGGCTGGACCGATTTGAACGAAATTTTGCGTACATATCGGGTAGGTCTGAGAATTGGCCAATATGTATTTTTCATACCCTTCTAGAAAAGGAGCTGAGCAGAGGGTGAAACCGATGGGCACAGCTAGTTTGTTTATATTATTGTAACTAGATAGATGGTATGGCGTGGAGTCGTTTAGTTTGTAAGTTTTTTGCCCTGCCTGGAGGCCTTAAATATATGGCATCCACAGGCCCGACTCATGCATCTTAGGTTGAACTTCGAGATGCCATTCATAAAAAAAAACTTGAGAGATGTCAAGGTAAATCCGGATGGATATTTATTAATAGCTTTTGCCCGCGGCTTCGCTCGCGTTAAATTCCGTAGCGCCTTATGGATTTGTAATAGCAAGGCTAAGTTTTTCCGTTTCGTCCCTCTTTCTCCCTCATATCCCACTCTTTTTTAATTTAATTAAATAGTTAATGTCCGTCTCCTGGTTCCCAACTATTTCTGTACCAAAATTCATCAAAATCGGTTTAGCCATGAAAGCGTGAAGAGGTAAGTAACTAACAAACTCACTTTCGATTTTATAATATTAGTAAGGAAAGGATGTACAAAAAACCTGTAATACACTCAACAAAAATAATTGTCGCGACACCACACTGTCAATGCGAATTAAAAAGACGAAACGATAATTTTCTATCAGAGAGAGAGAGACAGACTGAGAAATACGAGCACGCCTCACGGCTTACAACAATAGCAAAAAGTGTCGTTACCACGTTGGTCTTAATTTTTTCCGTCTAGCCCCCTTTAGATAAGGAACTTCATTCCAAAAACTCCATGGCTCAAACAACAACGTCATAAGTTGAATTTCAAAATGACGTTTACAAAAACTAGGTAAAACTACGAGACAACACTCATAAAAAATGTATTAGAAGTTATTATACCTGTGATTAAATAATTTAGATACAATATACTTGAAGTCGTGTATTTTTTGCTCCACCACCGAAATAAACTTTTTAAGCTATTGCATAGCTTCTATCGTGGGCCTTGAGCGTGGAGACCGAATCCAGAAATTTCGTAAAGAAAAAGCCTAACAAGAAATTTCATTACGAATACGGTCAGTTATTTCAATCACGATTCCAATGTTTTATTAGCGTGTTTGGTAGTGAATCGGATAGTCATTCGACATTACTCTGGATCTAACCCAAGGTCTTGTATTTTTCCGACTTCTTTTCATTGGAAGTACTTTTTAAATATTATATTTATTTAACGATTTATGTACATACAATACACACTGAATACAGAAACAAAAACCACAGGAACAGAAAATAGGTACAAAGGTAATGCTTATTTCTACAGAAATCTCTTCCAGCATACTTTAGATTTTTTACTTATTTATTTCATAAGATTTTTTTTATTTATTGCATAAGTTGATAAAAATGTTATGCCGCTTTACCGCGGCAGTCCCCGAGTGCCACACGTATTTTTTTTAAATCCCATAATCCCCACAAAGTCGAGGATTATTCTCTCTGCGCTTAAAATTAAAACTAATTTCTCAATCCAGTTTAACATATACGTCACATATAACCTTTCGTTTTCAGTAATCTGTCGACTCATTCCATTGGTGCTTACGAAAGCTGAAAGTTTCCAACCCGCCCTCATGAAGGAGGGGCTTATAAAATCTTATTATATCTCTCTCCTACTTCTTATAAAGCAATATATCCGTCCCTTTCTATCAGCAATTCTCATTATACCATAATATTCATCTATTACTTGATTAGCAAAGAGGTTATTTTAATATTTTTGCTTATTTTTGACATTTAATCTGTGGATGGGTGACCACCCGTTACATACTGAGTTTCTTCAGTGCCTCGGAAAGCACGTTAAGCCGTTGGTCCCGGCTGTCATTTGTAGATCTTTGTGAAGTAGTTAGAGATAGGTAGTCAGTGTCCCGAAAGTCTCAACCAGTCTTACCAAGAGGTATCGTATTACCCAGTGCTAACTGGGTTATGGAGGTCAGATAGCAGGCGCTCCATGTAAAATACTGGTATTCAGCTGCATTCGGTATGACTGGAAGCCGACCCCAACATAGTTGGGAAAAGGCTAAGCAGATGATGATTTGACATTTAATCATAGTCAACGTAAAGAGCCGGTTTTTACATTGGCCAAAAGCGAAGTGTCGCGATACAACGTGGCAACGGGGTCAGTCTCTTGGGTACCTACATTACCAACTGACAGCGTAGACAAAGACGATTCGCAACATTACCTGCGTCTGTGACCAAACGAGTGGTGGGTGGTTGGTTTCAGTCAATAAAAGTCTGACACTTCCCCCGCTCTGGTCGGAGCAGGAGGAAGTTATTCAATGATTTCCCATCCGTATAGAAAGTGTCTGTAGAACGACGATCTACCCCACTCAGATCCAGCCTGTCCCTTTGCTGTCCTCCCCCAGCGACGCCTTAAACCGAGGCTAGTACCCCACAGGGGGTGCCCTCAGCGTGTAGTCGCTTAGTTTGTAAGTTTTTGGAGTTTACTCCTTAAGAATCGATTTTCATATACAAGGCGCCCGGTATGAGAAAAATCCAAGGGGTAAAAGTAACGAAAATGTGTCACGTTTTTGGTGCGCACCTTTAGTGCGCAACTTTCTAATTTGGCTGTGAGTGTATTAAGACGTACATATGGTATGCTGTATAGTCGACTATACCTATATACTATATGTTATTGTGCTTGTTTTTTTCATTAATTTGTGAATTTACCCTTTCATAAGATATATATTTTTCAGTTGAATAAACTCTTTTTGCGTGTGGTTAGATACTCGTACTTAAGGAGTAAACTCCAGTCGCGCGTCGGAGCTGACACACACACTTTTTTTACCCTGGCTGGAGGTCTTAATTTTTAAGGCATCCACAAGATTTGCCCGGTTAAGCAGATGACAACCTCCTAGGCAGTCCTAGGTTGAACTGCGAGATGCCATTCGGAAAAAAAAGACGATCTACACGGAGTTTGACAGCAACTGCATGAGAGTTGCCGAGTTAGTGGTGTGCGATTAAAGAGGAGTATGCCCAGCAGTGGAACTGGTGTAGGCCGATGATAATGATGTACCATATAAATGTTGTGGTATCTTGTAAAAAAATCCTTCCTAACATTATAAAAGTGAAAGTGAGTTTATTTGTTTGTGACGTCTTCACGCCTAAATGGCTAAATCGATTTTGATGAATTTTGGTACAGAAGTTGTTGAGACCCAGGAGACGGAAATAGCTTATTTTTTTTAAGAGAGAAATAAGGGTGAAGGAGGGTAGAAAAAGGAAAACTTAGCTTTGCTATTACAATAAATAAGGCGCAAGGACAAAAACTACAGGTAGTAGGTAACTGCAAATCAGGAAAGGGGAACTGTGTTACACCGATTTTAACGTAAGCGAGTGATTGCTATTGAGAAATTCCTGGTGGAATACCAAAGAATTTTGCTTTCATCGAATTCAAGATCTCACGCTTAACAGTTGTACTTGTAACATTAACACCATATCACTTTTACTAATTAGTAAAAGTGATATGGATTTGATATACCATAACGACAGCTTCATTCCCGCTTTACTCTGTCGAAATAGGACATAATTTAACCTTATAAAAGAAGGCGCGAAGAAACAAAACAATTAAACAGAACCCCAACACCAAATTAAATAAAAATCGATTATAATCAAACACAATCGAGTTACATTCCCCTCACTAAATCAACACCCTATCTATGTAATTATATTATTATCTGTGGTACAGTTCTTTTGCAGTTAATTTATCTTTAACAAGAGCAAGCATAAAGCAACCTTATTGTAATAAAATTAAATATCAGTGTGGTTTTTACAGATTGACAATGGCAGCGTAGACGTATCGGAGAGATGTACCTTCTACACAGAGTACTTTTATATATATGGGACCTTATATTAACCCTTATAAAGATCATTGTCAATGGAACATTGGCTGGTCAGTGACAGCAATTCAATTCAAACCTTATTTTATACAAATTAAGGCTCACTATCGTTGCAAAATTTGAAGTAAAACTAATGTGAAATTACTGTAATTACATTATTATCTGTGCTACATGATACTTCCATCACTATAATGATCTGTGGTTGCAGATTATTTATTTTTATTGGTCAATATTTTGACGTTTGACTTGCGCGCCGTAATTTGATTGCTGTCATTCGTTTTTCGAATAATGAGGCACGTGCATGCATAGCTTTCCTGCCGTCCACAATGTTCCCAAATGCAATAAAACTGTATTTGCGAATTGGAGGGGTGTTAAAATGTGCAGCAGTAAAAAATGTAAGAGTGTACCTAAATATCTTCCTTATGACATCCTTACTAATATTATAAAAGCGAAAGTGAGTTTGTTTCTTTGTTAGTTTTCACGCCTAAATGAAGCAAATTTGATGAATTTTGTTACAGAGATAGTTGGGTCCCTGCAGACGGACATATGCATTTTTTTTAAAGTGAGTAAATGTGGAGAAATAGGGAAGAAAAGGGAAAAGGAAGATATTTTTATTTCGATCATCACGCGTGTTAAAGTTAGCGTTCGTCCAAAGTAACTATGCCACGAGGACGAAGTCGCGGACGGAAGCTAGACTCGCATTTATTAGCTTCAACTATTACTATTTAAAAATAAACTGGTTGATACAACTCGAACTCGCGCACCGAGAGTTCAGTACAAACTTGCGACATGCCGGCCATATTGTGTGACTGAGTTCTGTACCTCAAAAGGAAAAGACATAAAACCCTTATAGGATCTTTTAGTTGTCCGTTCGTATGTCAATGAAGAACCTTTCTCTCAAGAACTCATGGAAGTGATGAAAATCTTACTAATATTATAAATGCGAATGTTTGTGAGGACGGATGGATCTATGGATGTTTGTTACCCTTTTTTTTGGGTTGGAAAATCATCAAAAAGCTTCCCTCGCTCTGGGCGGAGCGGGGGGGCATGTCAGACTTTTACTGACTAAAACCCACCCATGTTCCTTCAATTGCCCTTTACGTTCCGGGGCCGCGGTATCTCTTTCGAACAACCCGCAACCCCGGCAGGCGGAGGCTCTGGCAAGCCCCTCTGCTTTGCTGACATCTTTTTGAGGCGCGCGTGAAACACGAACGCGCCGTCGACACGGCCTGTCGTCAATCGACGGACGGACGGTGAGCTACCCATTGCTCATCGTCCACAGGCCCGCATCTACGGTGGCCGGGAGTCTTCTCGCGGCGGCCGGTGTCCGAGAAAAAAAAAAGGCAAAATAGCCCCTTAAATAGTATTATTCAAGGGCCACACAAACTCACGGTTCACCTCTGGATATCTGCTTCTATTCTTTTAATAATATTCAAGATTAAACATTCTTAAAGATTTCTATTAAATACCCGAACTCCACTATCCACACAAGCTTGAATCAATTACAACTAAATATAGGGAAACAACATTATTAACAATTAGCCTAAAGTAGTTTTATTCCATAAAACAGATATTCTCGTACGCGGCACGCGTTTGCACCCTAGGGTACGATTACGAACACGCCCATGCCTTGTTAATTACAGAAAAAAAAAACTCACACGGCTCGTGTCGAATGACATTTCAGCTGTCAGTTTTGCCGCGTTTTTTGTGGGATAAAGGATGACTGTGGTGTACAGGGATATTCTTTTGTTATTTTAATAGGTACTTGCAATTTTTTTAATTTTTTTTTTCAATAACTGTTTTGAACTTAATGTGAGTGACGAAATGTGTCTTCAATCTAGAAAAGTGATCATGACTAAATGTAGGTATGTACTTTACGTCCTGTGCGGTTTCACCCGCGTCTTTATTTACTGACCCGCTCCCGTGGGTAGTAGCGTGATGTTATATAGCCTATCTTACTCAGTATTAATGTAGCTTTCTAATGGAGAAAAATCTTTTTAAATCGTTGACTTACATAGTAGCAAAAAAACATATTTTACCTCTTTAAAATATTTGTTTAGACTAGCGGTTTCACCCGTTGTTTACCTCTTACGTGTCGTAGCGTAATGATATGTCACACGCTTAGAAACATATAGTGACCTAATCAAAAATATTATATTTTTGACTTTCATTCAAAAAATTACCTAAATAACATTTAATTTCATCCATTTTATGAATGAAAGTCAAAAATACAAAATTTTGGATTAGGTCACTATATTTCTAAGCGTGTGGTCATGACCTAAATTAAATGTTACTGTTAATTTATGAATGATTATGAATGAAACTACAAAATTTTGGAATTAGTCACTATATTACTAAGTGTGCGATATAAATAGCCTATTTCCGGGATATACGAACAAATACGAAAATAATGTGCAATTTAAATAATAAACATGGTAAATATTCCGTTTCAAGTGTTAATTATAAATACGAAAAGCCCAGTGTGCCACCCGCATAACGTATCATTTTCTCTAGCGACCTAATGTCAAAGTTCCCGCCATTTTTTACTACAGATAATTGATTGCAACAAATCCATGTAACGAGAGGTTAATGATGTGTAAAATTATCCAAAAAAAAAACTAAGAAATGGCAGTTGAGTTAAGAAATTTGACACCTTTTTTGCTATTTGCGGTGAGTGTGTTTATTTGTGAAATTATATTTATAGATGCAAGGGTGGTTTCATCGCAGGTCAGCGTGTGGTGAGCAATAGGTAGCTCACTGTCCGCCCTTTTAGAAATAAGAGAATCTTTTAAACCTATACTAGCTTTTGCCCGCGGCTTCGTTCGCGTTTAATTCGGGGTAACACAGTTCCCCTTTCCTGATTTGTAGTTTTTGCCCTACCGCCTTATTTATTGTAATAGCAAAGCTAAGTTTTCCCTTTCTTCCCCTTTCTCCCACATTTCTCACTTAAAAAATTAAAAAGTTAGCCTATGTCCTTCTTCAGGGTCCCAACTATCCCTGTACCAAAATCCATCGAAATCGGTTTAGCCATTAAGGCGTAAAGACGTAGCAAACAAACTAACTCACTTTCGCTTTTGTAACATAAGTAAGGATGAGACATGTTTTACTTTAGGTTACATCAAACTCAAAATGTTATTACCGACAATGCACGCCGCTATACCCAAAACACTTGGAAATATAATGTGTTTCAAATGAGAATAGGCTTGACGTCGCGCCATGTTCTAACGTCATAGCTATGAAATCAAGAACCCCACCCTTCTTGATTTCATAGCTATGACGTTAGAACATGACGCGCATCTGCAACAAAAATATGTCTGGCATTTAAAATATACAGACCGGGTTTATTTGCCCCACTAAGCAAAGGCTGCACCACAATAATGACACTTGACAGATAGAGGTCTTTGACATCAAAACAGTGCGTGTCAGGACAGTCCCCTTTTCATTTGAAACGCATTGTATAACAATGAATGAGAAAAAGAGACTTTATGCAATTATTACTTTAATTAAATGAATTAATCAGAAAGACATAACCCTTATCAAAAGAACAAGTGAATGAAAAAAATAATTATAAATCATTAAACATTTTAGAACTCTAACTAGTACTGCTGTATTCTTCCTCAGTTGAAAAAGATTGCATAGATTTAACGAATTGGCTTCTAGAACTAGACTTCCTCTCTTCTGTATTGCCATTCGAATCTACCTTTTTATATTCACTGCTAGAAGTTGATTGATCCTTCTTATTTGCTTCACTAACGGAATCTTTCTTCGACTTCCGAGTTTTACCATCATTATCTTCTACATAACTGTCATAAGAATGTTTATGGGCTGCTATAGAAGCACTCCTTTGCCTTGAATCGACGGTGTTGCCATTTGAATCACTGAATTCTTCAATATATTTTGAATTTTCATGTCCTTCAGATCGTGCACTATTCTCTGATCGTCTTTGGTAAATGGACTTCTTTCTGTCTTTATTTAAGCTTTCCTCTTCGGCACCTGAACTGTATCCAGAGGTTGATTTGCTGGATTCTTCTTTGCGATTTTTAGAATTCTTGGATTTTTCGTCTCTTACGTCTTTCGATTGACTGTCATCTGCTGCATTGCTTGTGCTGCTAGATTTGCCAGATTGCTTATCCGATGATTCTTTTTTTGAAGAAGTTTGTGATTTTTCATGACTGTCTGTTGATGAACTAGTAGATTCGTACGATTTGCGGCCCGAGGTATCTTTTTTATTGACAGTTGAAGTAGAACTAGACTTTTCTTTGTAAGAGCTACCAGAACTGTCGTTATCGGCTGCATTTCTCCTGTTGTTGTCTTGAATTTTTCCATGTCCATCATCAGATCCAGTTATTTTCCCAGATGTAGAGTCTGCAGTAGTCTTTCCTGCAAAATTATGATAAGTGTCTTCAGTATGTACTTTGGGTTTGAGTTGTTTTATTGTTATTGTAAATGTCGCTAACTTACGTTTTTTTGAATAAGTGTTAGATGCTATATCTGTTCTTTGACGGCGAGTTTTAGTTTTAGCTTTTAAGTTGTTAGTAACCGTTGTACCTTTAGTGACAGAGTTCTCTTCTTTCTCTATGCCACTGTTTTTGCTGACATCATTTTTAGTCTCTGATCTGGTTATGTCTTGGTCTAAATCATCATCAGTGTTAGTCGAATCACATTCTTCTTCCAACTCGTATTCCTGTTTATCATCAGATGAGTTATTTTGGGAAGCTGAGTCACCAACTCCTTCATTCAAAGTTTTAACTATATTTGTATTAGCATTTGTTGTAGGTCTATTTTTGCCTTTTGTGTTGGTGTCTTTTCTAGTAACTTGTAAAGCCGAATCTATATTGTTGTCGTTAGTTGTATCTCTATTATTGTGCTTTTTGGTTTTAGATTGTTTAACTTCTACAGCTGAATTGTTAGTGTCACTAGTTTCAGTTACTTCTTGTCCAGAAAAAGAGGTTGATTTGGTTTGTTCTGTGGTGTCATGTTTTCGCAAAATGTTGACAATTTTGGTGCGAATTTTATGCTTTTTGTTTCTGTTAACAAATTTTGTATTTTGGTCAGTTGATTTATTATCTTTATTGTGTTCGCCACTGTCGTCAACACGATCTTCAGGGCCAGAACCGTTGTTATTAATGGCTTCTAAATCTTTTTTAGTTATTGAGCCATTATTTTTTATTTTTCTTCTATAATCTCTAGTTCTAACTATATTGTTGATTTTTTCTGTTTGTTTACTATCTTCGTTGATTTCACTATCACGAACTTCATTGCTATCAGAAACTTGATTATCTTCGTTTTGTCTTATAATTTTCACAATTTTATTATGATGTTTTGGGTTGTGTTTTCTTTTGTTGTTTTTCTTTGTTTTAGAATCTATTTTATGATACTTTTCACCTTTATGGCTGTGTTTTCTTTTAGGCTTATTACCTTTTTCAGGCTGATCACCTTTGTCGGGCTTGTGATCACCGTCGTTTTCACCACATTCAGAGTCATAATCTTGCGGTATACCATTCGAGGTTTTGTCATTTTCATTGTTATCATTGGATTCTCTGTCATCACCATTTAGTCCAAAATCACTTTTGGACTCATCATCTTTGCCTACATTGTTTTTATCATGACTGTTTGCGTAAGAAACAAGTTTGTTGCCATCCGTAGAAGGTAAATTGTTTTTACCGTCTGCGGAACCAAGTTTATGTGCATGATTAGAGCTTTCTATAGTACCTGAAACCTTTTCAATTTTATCAACATTCTTTAATGTTTTGGAATTATGTGATTGATGAATGTCAGAGTTGTTGGTCACCGATGTTTGATTAATCACAATTGATTTGCGCTTAATAGTTTTCTCATAATCATTGCTGTCGGGACTGCCATCAGTTTTCTGTACAGTTTCATCTTTTACACCATTGTGAGTGTTAATCACAAAAAAATTATCCTTTTTGTCAATTTTGTGATTGTTGTTAGTAATGACATCATCATCATCTTTTTTATCAATCTTTTCAACATTTTTAAATTTTTTGTCGTCACTATCTTTGTCAGTGCTTCTGATAATCGCAAACTTATCAGCAAGTATTGATTTGCGACTCAAAATACTTTTTTCAATGTCGTTGTTGTCATAATCGTCAGCTGTTTTTGGAACTTCATTGCGATTTTGAGAACTCTTAGATTTATCGTTTCTTACGTCTTTCGATTGACTGTCACCTGCTGCATTGCTTGTGCTGCTAGATTCGCCAGATTGCTTATCCGATGATTCTTTTTTTGAAGAAGTTTGGGATTTTTCATTACTGTCTGTTAATGAACTAGTAGATTCATACGTTTCGCTGCCCGAGTTATCTTTTTTATGGACAGTTGAAGTAGAACCAGATTTTTCTTTGTAAGAGCTGCCAGAACTATCGTTGTCTGTTGCATTTCTCCTGTTGTTGTCTTGAATTTTTCCGTGTCCATCATCAGATCCAGTTATTTTCCCAGATCTAGAGTCTCCAGTAATCTTTCCTGCAAAATAAAGATAAGTGTTTTCAGTATGTACTTTGGGTTTAAGATTTGTTATTGTTATTGTAAATGTCGCAAACTTACGTTTTTCTGAATTAGTGTTAGATGCTATATCTGTTCTTTGACGGCGAGTTTTAGCTTTTAAGTTGTTAGTAACTGTTGTACCTTTAGTGACAGAGTTCTCTTCTTTCTCTATGCCACTGTTATTGCTAACATCATTTTTATTCTCTGATCTGGTTATGTCTTGGTCTAAATCATCATCAGTGTTAGTCGAATCACATTCTTCTTCCAACTCGTATTCCTGTTTATCATCAGTTGAGTTATTTTGGGAAGCTGAATCACTAACTCCTTCGTTCGAAGTTTTAACTATATTTGTATTAGCATTTGTTGTAGGTCTATCTTTGTCTTTTGTGTTGGTGTCTTCTCTATGCACTTGTGAAGCCGAATCTATATTGTTGTTGTTAGTTGTATCTCTATTATTGTGCTTTTTGGTTTTAGATTGTTTATCGTCTACAGCTGAATTGTTAGTGTCACTAGTTTCAGTTACTTCTTGTCCAGAAAAAGAAGTTGATTTGGTTTGTTCTGTGGTGTCATGTTTTCGCAAACGGTTGACAATTTTGGCGCGAATTTTATGCTTTTTGTTTCTGTTAACAAATTTTGTAATTTGATCAGTTGATTTATTATCTTTGTTGTATTCGCCACCATCATCAACACGATCGTCAGGGCCAGAACCGTTGTCATTAATGGCTTCTAAATCTTTTTTAGTTATTGAGCCATTATTTCTTATTCTTCTTCTATAATCTCTAGTTCTAACTATTTTGTTGATTTTTTCTGTTTGTTTACTATCTTCGTTAATTTCACTATCACGAACTTCATTGCTATCAGAAACTTGATCATCTTCGTTCTGTCTTATAATTTTGTCAATTTTATTATGAAGTTTTGGGTTGTGTTTTATTTTTCTGGCTGAGTCACTCTTACTAGACTTGACATATTCAGTGCCATCGAAATCTTGGCTAGTTATTGGTTTGTCGCTAGTACCTGTAGATGTATGACCTTTGACACCAGTTCTTGTTAATTCTTTCCACACTTCATGTTTCTTTGTTTTGGTAGAATCTTTTTCATGATAATTTCCACCTTTATGGCCGTGTTTTATTTTGTGCTTATCACCTTTTTTGGCCTTGTTATCATCATCGATTTCAAAATCTGGTTTGGTGGAGCTATTATCCTTTTCGGTGTCATTGTTCAAATCCTTACCAGTTTTGGGTTTCTTATTCGTTCCTGTTGATTCATTATTTTTCCACTCTTCATGTTTCTCTGTTTCGGTAGAATCTTTTTCATGATAATTTCCACCTTTATGGCCGTGTTTTATTTTATGCTTATCACCTTTCTTGGCCTTGTTCTCATCATCGATTTCAAAATCTGGTTTGATGGAGCTATTTTCCTTTTCGGTGTCATTGTTCAAATCCTTACCAGTTTTGGGTTTCTTATTCGTTCCTGTTGATTCATTATTTTTCCACGTTTCATGTTTCTCTGTTTCGGTAGAATCTTTTTCATGATAATTTCCACCTTGATGGCCGTGTTTTATTTTATGTTTATCACCTTTCTTGGCCTTGTTCTCATCATCGATTTCAAAATCTGGTTTGATGGAGCTATTATCCTTTTCGGTGTCTTTGCTCAAATCCTTACCAGTTTTGGGTTTCTTATTCGTTCCTGTTGATTCATTATTTTTCCACGTTTCATGTTTCTCTGTTTCGGTAGAATCTTTTTCATGATAATTTCCACCTTTATGGCCGTGTTTTATTTTATGCTTATCACCTTTTTTGGCCTTGTTATCATCATCGATTTCAAAATCTGGTTTGGTGGAGCTATTATCCTTTTTGGTGTCATTGTTCAAATCCTTACCAGTTTTGGGTTTCTTATTCGTTACTGTTGATTCATTATTTTTCCACGTTTCATGTTTCTCTGTTTCGGTAGAATCTTTTTCATGATAATTTCCACCTTTATGGCCGTGTTTTATTTCATGCTTATCACCTTTTTTGGCCTTGTTATCATCATCGATTTCAAAATCTGGTTTGGTGGAGCTATTATCCTTTTCTGTGTCATTGTTCAAATCTTTACCAGTTTTGGGTTGTTTATTCGTTCCTGTTGATTCATTATTTTTCCACGCTTCATGTTTCTCTATTTCTGTAGAATCTTTTTCATGATAATTTCCACCTTCGTGGCCGTGTTTTATTTTATGCCTATCACCTTTTTTGGCCTTGTTATCATCATCGATTTCAAAATCTGGTTTCGTGGAGCTATTATCCTTTTCGGTGTCATTGTTCAAATCCTTATTAGTTTTGGGTTTCTTATTCGTTCCTGTTGATTCATTATTTTTCCACGTTTCATGTTTCTCTGTTTCGGTAGAATCTTTTTCATGATAATTTCCACCTTTATGGCCGTGTTTTATTTTATGCTTATCACCTTTCTTGGCCTTGTTATCATCATCGATTTCAAAATCTGGTTTCGTGGAGCTATTATCCTTTTCGGTGTCATTGTTCAAATCCTTACCAGTTTTGGGTTTCTTATTCGTTCCTGTTGATTCATTATTTTTCCAGGTTTCATGTTTCTCTGTTTCGGTAGAATCTTTTTCATGATAATTTCCACCTTTATGGCCGTGTTTTATTTTATGCTTATCACCTTTCTTGGCCTTGTTCTCATCATCGATTTCAAAATCTGGTTTGATGGAGCTATTATCCTTTTCAGTGTCATTGTTCAAATCCTTACCAGTTTTGGGTTTCTTATTCTTTCCTGTTGATTCATTATTTTTCCACGCTTCATGTTTCTCTGTTTCGGTAGAATCTTTTTCATGATAATTTCCACCTTTATTGCCGTGTTTTATTTTATGCTTATCACCTTTTTTGGCCTTGTTATCATCATCGATTTCAAAATCTGGTTTGGTGGAGCTATTATCCTTTTCGGTGTCATTGTTCAAATCCTTACCAGTTTTCGATTTCTTATTCGTTTCTGTTGATTCATTATTTTGCCACGTTTCATGTTTCTCTGTTACTGTAGAATTTTTTTCATGATAATTTCCACCTTTATGGCCGTGTTTTATTTTATGCTTATCACCTTTTTTGGCGTTGTTATCATCATCGATTTCAAAATCTGGTTTGGTGGAGCTATTATCCTTTTCGGTGTCATTGTTCAAATCCTTATTAGTTTTGGATTTCTTATTCGTTCTTGCTGATTCATTATTTTTCCACGCTTCATGTTTCTCTGTTTCGGTAGAATCTTTTTCATGATAATTTCCACCTTTATGGCCGTGTATTATTTTATGCTTATCACCTTTCATGGCCTTGTTCTCATCATCGATTTCAAAATCTGGTTTGGTGGAGCTATTATCCTTTTCGGTGTCATTGTTCGAATCCTTATTAGTTTTAGGTTTCTTATTCGTTCTTGTTGATTCATTATTTTTCCACGCTTCATGTTTCTCTGTTTCTGTAGAATCTTTTTTATGATAATTTCCACCTTTATGGCCGTGTTTTATTTTATGCTTATCACCTTTTTTGGCCTTGTTATCATCATCGATTTCAAAATCTGGTTTGGTGGAGCTATTATCCTTTTCGGTGTCATTGTTCAAATCCTTATTAGTTTTGGGTTTCTTATTCGTTCCTGTTGATTCATTATTTTTCCACTCTTCATGTTTCTCTGTTTCTGTAGAATCTTTTTCATGATAATTTCCACCTTGATGGCCGTGTTTTATTTTATGCTTATCACCTTTTTTGGCCTTGTTATCATCATCGATTTCAAAATCTGGTTTGGTGGAGCTATTATCCTTTTCGGTGTCATTGTTCAAATCCTTATTAGTTTTAGGTTTCTTATTCGTTCTTGTTGATTCATTATTTTTCCACGCTTCATGTTTCTCTGTTTCTGTAGAATCTTTTTTATGATAATTTCCACCTTTATGGCCGTGTTTTATTTTATGCTTATCACCTTTTTTGGCCTTGTTATCATCATCGATTTCAAAATCTGGTTTGGTGGAGCTATTATCCTTTTCGGTGTCATTGTTCAAATCCTTATTAGTTTTGGGTTTCTTATTCGTTCCTGTTGATTCATTATTTTTCCACGTTTCATGTTTCTCTGTTTCTGTAGAATCTTTTTCATGATAATTTCCACCTTTATGGCCGTGTTTACTTGTATGCTTATCACGTTTTTTGGCCTTGTTATCATCATCGATTTCAAAATCTGGTTTGGTGAAGCTATCATCGTTTTTGGTGTCATTGTTCACATCAATACCAGTTTTGGATTTCTTATTCGTTCCTGTTGATTCATTTTTTTTCCATGTTTCATGTTTCTCTGTTTCTGTAGAATCTTTTTCATGATAATTTCCACCTTTATGGCCGTGTTTTATTTTATGCTTATCACCTTTTTTGGCCTTGTTATCATCATCGATTTCAAAATCTGGTTTGGTGGAGCTATTATCCTTTTCGGTGTCATTGTTCAAATCCTTATTAGTTTTGGATTTCTTATTCGTTCCTGTTGATTCATTATTTTTCAACGCTTCATGTTTCTCTGTTTCTGTAGAATCTTTTTCATGATAATTTCCACCTTTATGGCCGTGTTTACTTGTATGCTTATCACCTTTTTTGGCCTTGTTATCATCATCGATTTCAAAATCTGGTTTGGTGAAGCTATCATCGTTTTTGGTGTCATTGTTCACATCAATACCAGTTTTGGATTTCTTATTCGTTCCTGTTGATTCATTATTTTTCCACGATTCATGTTTCTCTGTTTCTGTAGAATCTTTTTTATGATAATTTCCACCTTTATGGTCGTGTTTTATTTTATGCTTATCACCTTTTTTGGCCTTGTTATCATCATCGATTTCAAAATCTGGTTTGGTAGAGCTATCATCAATTTTGGTGTCATTGTTCACATCATTACCAGTTTTGGGTTTCTTATTCGTTCCTGTTGATTCATTATTTTTCCGTGTTTCATGTTTCTCTGTTTCTGTAGAATCTTTTTCATGATAATTTCCACCTTTATGGCCGTGTTTTATTTTATGCTTATCACCTTTTTTGGCCTTGTTATCATCATCGATTTCAAAATCTGGTTTGGTGGAGCTATTATCCTTTTCGGTGTCATTGTTCAAATCCTTACCAGTTTTGGGTTTCTTATTCGTTCTTGTTGATTCATTATTTTTCCACGCTTCACGTTTCTCTGTTTCTGTAGAATCTTTTTCATGATAATTTCCACCTTTATGGCCGTGTTTTATTTTATGCTTATCACCTTTTTTGGCCTTGTTATCATCATCGATTTCAAAATCTGGTTTGGTGGAGCTATTATCCTTTTCGGTGTCTTCGTTCAAATCCTTACCAGTTTTGGGTTTCTTATTCGTTCCTGTTGATTCGTTATGGCCGTGTTTTATTTTATGCTTATCACCTTTCTTGGCCTTGTTATCATCATCGATTTCAATTTCAAAATCTGGTTTGGTGGAGCTATTATCCTTTTCGGTGTCATTGTTCAAATCCTTATCAGTTTTGGGTTTCTTACTCGTTCCTGTTGATTCATTATTTTTCCACGTTTCATGTTTCTCTGTTTCTGTTGAATCTTTTTCATGATAATTTCCACCTTGATGGCCGTGTTTTATTTTATGCTTATCACCTTTCTTGGCCTTGTTATCATCATCGATTTCAAAATCTGGTTTGATGGAGCTATCATCGTTTTTGGTGTCATTGTTCAAATCCTTATTAGTTTTGGGTTTCTTATTCGTTCCTGTTGATTCATTATTTTTCCACGTTTCATGTTTCTCTGTTTCGGTAGAATCTTTTTCATGATAATTTCCACCTTTATGGCCGTGTTTTATTTTATGCTTATCACCTTTTTTGGCCTTGTTATCATCATCGATTTCAAAATCTGGTTTGGTGGAGCTATTATCCTTTTCGGTGTCATTGTTCAAATCCTCACCAGTTTTGGGTTTCTTATTCGTTCCTGTTGATTCATTATTTTTCCACGCTTCATGTTTTTCTGTTTCTGTAGAATCTTTTTCATGATGATTTCCACCTTTATGGCCGTATTTTTTTTTAGACTTATCACTTCCTTCGGGCTGGTTACCACCAACGTTTGATTTCAAAACTTTTTTGATTGCGCTCTTGCCATTTTCAGTGTCATTATCATGAGCATTTTTGTCAGAATCAGGTTTGTTGCCATCCGTAGAAGGTAAATTGTTTTTACCATCTGCGGAATCAAGTTTATGAGCAAGATTAGAGCTTTCTATAGTACCTGAAACCTTTTCATTTTTTTTCTCAGCAGTCTTATTCTTTCTGGTTTTATCAGTCACTGTTGTTTCGCCGTCTTCAACAGCTTGTTTTTTGTTTTTCAACAAGATTTTGATTTTTTCGACAGGGTTATCGTCTTCCTCATTGTCACTTAGTTTTTTTTCAATATGTTTGCTCACCTTTGTTTTGTCAATCACGATTAATTTACCTTTTTTAATAGTTTCATGATTGATTTTATCAATGACGTCAAACTTGCTTTCATCTTCTGAAACCTCTTTAGTTTTCGATGAGGTACGATCTTTTTTTTCCTTTTCAATCTTATCTAATATAACAATTGATTTACCAGCTTTGGAAATTTGGTCTTTGTTATTACTGACTGCTTCGTCAACTTTATCTGTTTCAAGAGGATTTTTCTTTTTGCCGCTAGGGGTTTTGTAGATGAAAATTGATTCGTCAGATTTCGTAATTTTAGTATCATCTTTACCGTTGGCTACTGGTTTATCAACATTTATTTTTTCTTTTGTAACTTTGGTAGAATCTTCATATTTTTTTCCGTTACCTTCTACAAGTGTGCTAGTTTGTTTAGGTAGCACAGTTTTGTCAGTTAGAGGTATATTGTCAATTCCACTATCATCATTATTGGAGTTAACTGCGTGTGTTATGTGAGTAACCTTCGATATTAAATCTTTGTTAATAGCAGTTCCATCTTTTTTCAAACTACCAGCACTTTCAAAAGTTGCCCCAAGCACATATTCATCTGTTGTTATTTCTGAAGCATCTTCACTAGTTCTTTCATAGTTTGTATCAATAGTTGTCAATGGTGTCAAAGGTATAGGTGAAGACAACGGTTTGAAGGGATTCAAAGGTGGTAAAGGCGCAAATTTCAACGTTTTGTCAGCAACGACTGCATTATCTATATTAGCAATATTGCTTATTGGAATCGTACTAATAGGTAAAACAGGTGGGTTCCTACCAAAGATAGTAGTCGGACCAGACCTTTCAATACCAGGTATATAACCTGGCCTGAAATCGCTATTAGTGTAGTAGTTAGGTCCATAGTACTGTTTATTTGGATAACCATTAAATTCCGGAACGATTACTGCAGGAACAACGTATCCAGGTGCTACTCCTTCATAAGTATCAACATCTACAGCTGATGCAGGATTAGCCATATAAGAACCACTGGCTTCATCGTTAAATCTTTCCCCACGATTAATAATTTCATATACAGGCATTCTAGGACTCAGATGGTGATAAGCAGGAGCAACTCCATGACTATTATGCACAGTCCCATGCTTCAAAAGATTTTGTGCTTCAGTAAGTATTTCACTTATTTGTTCTGCATTTTCTTCCTGACTCTCTTCGTATTCAAAATTATATTGATCATTGTTACCACCTTGGGCAAAACCTTGATCTATATATTTACCAGGAACAGGTCTTGGGATTACAGGTCCAGGGTAGCTAGGTCTGCCCCGAATACGGTTAAGATATCCATTCAAATACTCGTTTGGTCTTGACCCATAATTAACATTATCAGTGGGAGCAAAAAATCCGTTGTGGTAATTTCCAGGATTATCTCTTTGATTTCCAAAGTGAGGTCGAGGATTGAGGAATCCTCTCAAATCTCGGTTTGTATTACCCTGGTATCCATTTCTGGCAATGCCGTTGGATTTTCCAGGATGTCCTTGGTTTCCAGTTCCGCTAATAATGTGTGGTTTATGTAGTCCTCTAATTACATCTCTTAAAGCTCCAGTCCCAACAGGACTCTGGTATTTAGGGCCATGCTGTCCAGGATTTTGTTCTTCAATTTCAAACCGATTCACGCCTTTACCAAAATCTCTACGGTAACTTTCATCCACGTACTCAGGAACCTCAAACCTAGATTCAGATTCGTCAGCAACATTTCCAATTTCAAATTCTTCAAAATTTGTATCTTGAGTTTCAGTGTCACTAGCTGAATCTACGAAATTGACAACACTACTTGATTCTGCGCTTGTATGACCACTTTGATACCTGCCCGCAGAATATTGGGAGGCATCAATTGCATGATTTATATTATTGGCATAATTAGCGCCTTGGTGTGTTGAAAGATGGTTGTTGCGCTGATGTTCAGGCCTCTTAGCCAAATGCCCCCTATTATAAGCATTAAACTTAGGTAATCCTGAGTTTCCAATATGTCGACTTACACTACCATGGTTCCTTGATTGACTTCCGTGGTATCCATTTTCGGTTGCATAGTCTATATGATGCTTTGATGCGTGTGTTTCAGGAAAACCATGGTTCGGTATATGTGAGATAGGTCTTACAGGACCGCTTTTGGCTTGAATTCCGCTGTTGATAAGACCTGGAAAATTAAGAATAACTCAATAATGATGAAGAAGAAAGCTGGAGGTAGTGATTTGACGATAATTACGTCAGGCTTACGTCTATTTCGTGGTCACTAGTTAAGAATGCAAAGCTCTATATATCTACATATCCCTATAAAAAGGTAGGATCTTCCTACCAGACGGGTGTTGTGGCAAGTAGGGCCTTGTCATACGGTACGTGGTCAGTGGGCGCCGCAGTGTTGTCGAGGGATAGTCCCCCTTAGCCGCGGTTGTCTATGCTGACCCGTAGACTTAAGGACCTGGCTGATGGTGCGAGCTGCACCTCGCGCCTATGTGTGTGGATGCAGTGGGTGTTACCGAAAGGGCCCCGCCGAGTGCGCCCCTGGTTGCCCGGAGGACGACCAGCGACAGAGATGTTGACTCATCGCACCTGCGATCTGGTTATGTATCCCCCCCCCCCCCCCCCCCGCTTACAAAGCGTACCGGTAACGGTTAGGACTAAAGACTGCCCAGTCGCTGTCGGGTTCTTGTATATACGCTTAACTCGCAGAAAACTTTGCTTGCGCGATGTAGGAGATTTGTTAGATCTTTAGTTGCGACATAGATGGCTCTGTAGTACTCTTTACTGTGGTAGAAATTTTAGTGTATTTAAGGAGGAAAGGGAAATAAGAGCACTCGAAACAAAATGACAATTCAAATCATAAACACAAATTTACTACGTGAGTTATCGCGGCCCCGGAACATAAAGAATTAAAGAAAGAACATGGATGGGTTATGTGGAACGTCCCTGCCTAATGTGACTTCACATGTTTTAACATGTACACAATATTCGAACATGTTTCTTTCCTTATTCCTTAGTGTTCCAGGATATCTCTTTCAGACCTTCAAAATCTCAAAAACTTCTTACTGTGACTTGTGAACTTCTCTTGTTTATGTTCTTCTTGAGTTTTCCGTTCATCTTCACTCTTTCTGGAAGTCTGTTGGCTCTGAAGGCGACCGTTCTGCCTCTCTATGCTCAGAGTATTAGCGTCTTCCTGTTTTATATTTCGCTCGCTCTCTTGGTATTGGCTGTTTTCCGAGTGTCCCTGGCTGCGGTAGGAGCCATCTCCGCCTAAAAAAAAAATACTTGAGGCATTCCGGGACTGCCGCGGTAAAGCTATTTCATAACATTTTTTATCAACTTACGCAATAAATAAAAAAATATATAAAAATAATAAAAATATTTAAACATAATATTTCAAAAGTACTTTCAATAAAAAAAAGTAGCAAAAAGAAAAACAAGACCCTGGGATTGATCCAGCGTAGGTACTGTTGATTGTCAATCCGATTCTCTACCAAACACGCTAAAAGAACATTAGAAACGTGAATTGAAATAACTGACCGTATTCATAATGAAAGTGTTAGCTTTTTGCGTTACGGAATTTTTGGATTTGGTCTCCACGCTATCGCAGGACCAATAGCTTAAAAGGTTTTAAGAAAGTTGTTGTTCTTTCTCACCGTTTTAATAAACTTTTAACAACAACAACAATATAAAAGTAAAATTATGACGACACGGTTGGCGCAGTGGCTGAGCGTTCGACTGCTGCACTGTTCATCCTTACTAACATTATAAAAGCGAAAGTGAGTTTGTTTGTTACCTCCTCACGGTTTAATGGCTAAACCGATTTAGATGAATTTTGTTACAGAGATACTTGGGACCCTGGAGACGGACATAGGCATAAAAACAGATTTAAACATGAGGGAGAAAGAAGGAACAAAAGGGAAAACTTAGCATTGCTATTACAATAAATGAGGCGCTAGGACAAAAACTACAGGTAGCAGGTACCTGCAAATCAGGAAAAGAGAACTGTGTTACCCCGAATTTAACGCGAGCGAAGCCGCGGGCAAACTAGTAACGAATAAATCCTCGATGGATGTCTGATGATACCTGATTTTCTGGTCTTTCAAACTCCTGACTGACACATGGTATTCCTTCTCGCCACTTTTGGTTAGGTTGCAGGGACAACCCCCTTCCCCTGTTTTAACCTGACGTGGTTAAAGGACAACTTCTAGCAAGACTTACTTTGCACAGCCGTCCTTCCAGAACTGCTCTGCTGGTTGGATTCCTGTGAGCGTTCCTCACGGGACGCAGTCTTGGTCAGCAACACACGATTCTTCTTGGTAACGGTGGTAGTTGCATCGTTGACAGCGTCACTTGAAGCGCCTTTTGGTAGATTCAACGCTATGGAACATGATTTAGATTCGGATATAGAAAACAATAGAATTGATACTTTGTTGCACACCAAAATTGAAACCACGCATGAGATCCACGCAGGTTCTAGAAGAACTCTCCACACAATTCCCAAACCAAATAATAATAAAATATAAACAAATGCTCGCGAGGTTGTCGACATGTGGGACGTGGACTCAGCGATCATTGTGCCGATAGTCGTTACAGCGAATGGCTTAATTGCTAAGAGCCTCGACCAACACCTGAGAAGGCTCTCGTTAGGCAGCTGGATCAAGGGCTTGATACAGAAAGCGGTACTCCTGGACACGTACCCAGAGAAAGGAACCTCCCAACAATACGAGATTGTTGGGAGGTTCCTTTCTCTGGAGCCCTGACTGCCGGTGGGCTACTATTTTTGTATTTTTATATGTTTTTGATAAGAAATATGTATACAAATAAATATACGATCATAAATCTTCATTGCATAATATGAGACAATCATAGAGAGTAACTAAGTTTAAACAGAACTATAATAACAGTAATAATTTAGCAGATGTTTTGCTATAGAAAAAGACGTTTGTAGACACTACTTAGAGCCAAAGCAATTACTTCATTTTGCCAATATAATAATCTGTCCCACTGCTTGGCAAAAACAAAGAATGTACGAGCATTGATCAGCA
This sequence comes from Ochropleura leucogaster, assembly GCA_958449745.1. Taxonomy (NCBI): domain Eukaryota; kingdom Metazoa; phylum Arthropoda; class Insecta; order Lepidoptera; family Noctuidae; genus Ochropleura; species Ochropleura leucogaster. The sequence goes on along the minus strand of OY288230.1, from coordinate 2,773,736 downwards.
TGCTTTATCAAGACGGGTTGGCGATTTTAGACTTAATATTAATTATAAGTCCAGCTGCCCTACCATCACGTCTTAAAGCAGAACTTATTCCGCTGAGAGAAAGAGACAGAGCTATACAGGGTGTCTAGCACCATCTCTTTCCCTCAGTGGAATAAGTTCTGCTTTAAGACGTCATAGTAGGCCTGCAGCTTTTCTTACAAAGATTTCCTTAACCGATGTCTGATGTTTAAGGATAAGCTTTTAAACTAAATATAAATTGAAAAAGTCACATTGGTATTTGAATCCACAACCCGATACGTGAGAAGCTAGGCCTTGGGGCTGAAACTGCGTTTAACGGACTCCCCCGCGGTTTCATACAAAAGTGAAAAGTCGCGGGGACACGCTCGGGGCCCACCAGCGGTAACACGCACGGGCTTGTTCAGTCAATAACGCTTGATGAAAAGCTTGTGAAAATGTCTTTCGACAGAGAAATAGTAATTGTGAAACTGCAGTGTCACTCTGTCATATGAGGCCAAGTGAATGAACTCTTGGTACTTGTGACAGAGTCCTTCACATACCCACAGAGCCCACGCTTGCAGTCACGCGGCGGGTGTCTGTCGCGGGTGCCCGTTTAACGCAGTTTCAGCCCCGTTTTCTTTTTTGTTTTGGCATGAGAGATATGTCCCCTCGGACACTTCGACTGCCTCACAGTTTGTGAGACCAGACCGAACCAGCTAAAACCTCCTGCCCCGCTAGTGTCGCTCTGACATAATCAGAGACCATTGTAAGCGAGTTGTGATATTGATCAGCGATAGATTGTTGAGGCCGAAGAGACCACGCTCTAATGAATTTTTGAGTGACGTTTCAGTCACTCAAAATTTAAGTGCCACTTAAATTTAACAGATACTCAAAAGTGACGTTTGACAATACAAAATCTAAAGTTTAAGAGCTGCTCAAATGTTAAGCAGCCCTCACATTTTGAGTGACGTTTCAGTATTCGGGGGATGATTTTGTCTGAATAGTATATGAATTCCAATTAACTTTATGTTTTTTGTTTTAATAATTATTTTAATTTTAAGAATGGTTTACTAAATGTACTAGTTTCAGCCCTGCAGCAAATAAGCGGCGAATATCGGTATTTCAAAATAAACGTACCTGGCAAACCGTCGATGGCTATTGCCTGGGAAAGAAAAAGAATATGTTTAAAAAAAAAACTTAAAAGTGTAAAAAAAATTAGCTTTTGGTAAAATCAAAAGCTAATGCACGGTTCGGGTTGCTCGTTTCCTATGGAGAAGAACCGGCAAGAAACTCCATGGTTACTCTTTTAAAATCATTTGGTTTTACAATGTTGTTGTTACAACGTTATATAGTCTTGTTTGTTTCGTTGACTTTTTTGCATTTTTTTTTATCCAGTACTAGCTGTTCCCATGCGTTGCAATGCATTTTTTCTACCTACCTACACAAAAAAGTGTGTGTCTCAGTTCCGACGCACGACTGGAGTTTACTCCTTAATTACGAGTATCTAACCATACGCAAAAAGAGTTTATTCAACTGAAAAAAGATTAATATTATATGAAAGGGTAAATTCACAAATTAATGAAAAACACTCATAGCCAAATTAGAAAGTTGCGCACTAAAGGTGCGCACCAAAAACGTGACACGTTTTCGTTACTTTAGTAGGTTTTACCCCTCGGATTTTTCTCATACCGGGCGCCTTATATATGAAAATCGATTCTTAAGGAGTAAACTCCAATAAACTCCAATAAACTCCAAAACCTATACTGCTTTTTTACACGACTGCCCCAAAAAAGGAATGTTATGTTTTCAGGGTTCATGTATGTTTGTATGTATGTGCGTTTCTTTATTCCATCATAACTTCTAAACGCCTGAACCGATTTACATGTATGGGGTATCGGTAGAATCCTTGCATCGTCCCGAGTAACATAGGCTATTGAAAAAGTATAGAAATCCTATGTGGCGGGTATGATCAATAATTGAACACCCAATTTTTTTTTTTATTTATTCTATTAAGGCGCGGCAATAAGCTAATCTTTAGGTATTCGCGGAAGTGACGCTAGCTGCATACTAGGCATGGTCTGACACAAGTACACGACAGTATTGCATCGAAAGAATAGAAATAAGGTCGAAAATATTTCGGTGTATGATTTTATTTGAATATCATGTCCGCCAAAATGTAGATCATTTTGCAGTTTTTATCGAATATATAAAAAAATACAGCTTCGTGTTTGAAAAATTTTAGATATCTCTTTAGTCTGATACAATTTTCTTTGTTATACATAGATATAAAAAATATGATGGATGTCGCTGAAAAAATTGAGAATTTCGAGACGAAGAATTTTTTTTCTTGGTCTTTTTAAACATTTTTTTTTCGTAGTACTAGACCACTTTTGTAAACCTATTTTGTGTAACTCTTTACTTTATGTATTGAACTATACACGGTAATTTTTTTTTTGGCTAGTGGCATGTACAGATACGGCTAACTTTGCGACGAAAAACTAGACGTTTTACGAAGTGTTTGCTTTGTACAGCGCCTTAATGCATGTGATTCGAGGCCCCACAGGGGGTGCCCTTAGCTTGCAGTCGCTTAGTTTGTAAGTTTATACCCTGGCTGGAGGTCTTAAATTTTTATGGCATCTACAGGATTCGCTCGGCTAAGCAGACGACAACCTCCTTGGTTGAACTGCGAGATGCCATACAGAAAAAAAAACACGGCTCTTAACGTTAGGACTCCCTTCTCTTTATTAGAGCCCTAGCTTAGACCCTGATTGGATACCGATGGTCTACTATTTTTTTTATATTATTAAATGTTTTAGTTTTAATTATTTTTGAATAAGAAATATGTAAAAAATATAAAAAAAAGATTAAAAAAAAAGAATCACAGACCATGTAATTTTAAAAACTTTATAGAAATAATTTTTCACTCACCACAACGACTAAAACCGCTACCCACTTCATTCTCAAAACTGATTTACCCACGTAAATACGAAATCAGATTTATAACCACATCAGAACAAAAACCTTCCAAAATCATTTGTTTTGACTCAACCTGTTTAAACACGATCGCATGAGTTATTAGTCAAAATTACACCAATTTTATACGCCGAGTAAATAATGTATTTTGTAATTCTTTTGATTTTTTGACAAGATTTGTGTAAAGTGATATATGGGGTCTTTTGTCTAAGAAATTGTGTTTTTCTGGTTGGTTTTATAAGCGGGGTGAACGTGGCCAGATATCCTTACTATCCTTATTATTCCAAAGCGTTGATCTCTATGGAGAAGAATGGGCAAGAAACTCCATGGACACTCTTTTAAATTTTAATATTTTTACAAAATAGTATTTACATCATTCGTGTTGAGATTATACAAATATGTGAGAACGATGTAGAAAGACGTGCACATAAAGAGCGTCCAGAGTAAATAAAAAGCAAAATTCAATTTAAATCTAAATAAATTAAAAATGACCATGCTAGTTAAAAAATGACCAGTCCCAACTGACAGCGCCCGTTCACGAACAAGACGTATGGATCAGCCCCATTCAGCTCGACCATTTTGAAGGGAGCTAAATGACCCGACACACCCGCCACTATCAGCGAGCCATTTAAGTGAGCATGACACTATTAACCACCAGGGCTTCGTCCAGTCAATGATAATACATAGCACTCACATATAGGCTTAATAATTATCTATACAATACTAGAGAATTGATTCTATACATTGAAAAGATAGTCTTACAATCTTCTGCAGCTTCCACTATAGCTTCGGATACTTATCAATGAGTTTACCCCTTTGCTTGAGGAGCAGGACCAGCATTGAGTCAAGCATTTTTATCATCAATATAATCCCCCAACTTATAATATGCTTGCCTACTTAGTGTGCGTTTAATACAAGATTTTAATTTCGTTTCATTCAGTTGAAGAATGTGGGGAGGTATTTTATTGTAGCATTTCAAACAGTACCCCATGAAAGATGAGTCCACTTTAGCTAACCTGAAACCTGGTTGAACTAGTTGGTCCCTATTTCTAGTATTATAATTGTGTGTGTCACCTCTATTACTAAAAAGATGCGAGTTTTTCCTGACATAGGTACATGATGTTTTCATAAATATATTGACAAGGTACTGTCATGATGTTAATATCCTTAAACTGTTCCCTTAAAGAATCTCGCCTACGCAGGTTATATATGGCTCTAATGGCTCTTTTCTGCAGAATAAATATAGATTCGATGTCTGCACCCCGTCCCCAAAGTAAAATGAATGGGACAAGGGCAAGAAAATGATGATGATAGTTGGATTGTTGTTTAAAGAGAGATGTGTGCTTTGACCAGTCACGTCATATGCCCATGACTTAGCAGTCTACGTTAGTACGCACCCAAACAACATTATAAATCATTACTTTACAATACTTAACAAAAGTATTTATCAATGTCAAGTCTGCCATATTGTTTAAACACAATTAATTGTTCAATAAATACGTACTTAACTGATACACAATAAAAACACGTCCATTAGTTACGTATGTAATTTAATAATTCTTTTACAATTTATATTAGTTCTAAAGAGTCTGAAACAAATATTTTTGTGCCTATCTTAGAAGAAATAGTCTGTTTTAGAAAATTAGGCTTCGAATCCGCGAAAAATTATTGTGGAACAAGTTCTACTCTATGGTCCATATGGTCACAAATGTGGCCATTATTAAATTTGTCCTCCATCAGAGATGAACACCCATAGTCTAAGTTGTATCCTCATGATGTCTTCGACTTGACTAAATCACTCAGGTAGTTTCATCTGAACATAATATAGTACGGCCAACGAGAAGCGATACGAAAGGTCATTAACCTAAAGAACAAAGGCGTTGACAATCTAATATTTAGCTCTTTCCATCTTGTGCCTTTGTCGTAATGTCTCGTTCTCCCGGCAGAAACATGACAACGTTAAGACGGGTTCGCCAACATTCGGGGGGCTTTTTAGATGGGGTTTTAGCATGGGTTTTGTTTACATTTGGTATCGCTTCTCGTTGGCCGTGCTATAGTTCTAATTTTATTACTTAATAGCTTCTGTCTGCGGCTTCGCTCGCGTTAAATTCTGTAAACACAAAACCTGCTACCTGCAATTTTTGCCCTATCCCCTTATTGATTTGTAATAGCAACGCTAAGTTTTCCCTTTTCTTCCCTCTTTCTCAATCATATTCCACTTTTTCCTATGTCCGTCTCCTGGTTCCAAACTATCTTTGTACCAAAATTCATTAAAATCGGTTAAGCCTTTAAATAATAATAATAATAATAAAACTTTTATTTGCAGACCTTAGTCCATAGTGTTAGTAATATATGAAATAGACTTAGTTAGCTAATATTAGTATCACACATAATCAACAAAAAACAATTCAAATATAATTGACAATAACAAAACAATAACATTAATACGACACAAAATAGAAATGGACATAAAAACCACCTGCCCGACACAGGTCGACTCAAAGCATCTACTTTGAGTCAACCTGTGTGTGCAGTCTCATCCATCGACCAAGCATAGGGCAGTCCCACCGGTTACTCAACGCCCTCAACATGCTGTGGGAGCTGTCATCAGTTCTGCGCCGGACAGAAGCGCACCGCTTGCGAATGATGGCATAAAAATCATCTATCCGCCATCGGCAAACATACCCGAAGCGCTACAAAAACGCGGCAGTCCCACAAGCATCCTGAAGGCATTATTATATTGGACACGCAGAGCATTGTATGCTTTCTGCGTATACTTGACCCACAGGCTGCAGGTGTAAAAGGTCTGACAATAGGCTCTAAAGAGCGTCATTTTTGCCTCACAAGAACACCGAGCAAACCTGCGAGCCAGCATATTGCTTCGAACAGACAACGCTCTGCGCTCCCTCTCTATGTCCAAGTCATCACACAAGTCCTCGGTGACCCAGTGACCCAGGTATTTAAATTTTGATACTCGCTTTAAGGGTATGTTTGCTAAATAGACACACGGCACATATAAGTCTCTTCTGGTGCCAACATTAAACACAAATAATTCACTCTTAGCGACGTTATACCTAAGCCCATGAGCCACCGCGTAGTCATCACAGACCTTCAGCAATCGTCTTAAGGCACTGATTGATGGACTCAGCAACACCATATCGTCTGCATAGCTGATGTTGTTCATAGCAACCCCATCAACATGACAGCCAATCCCTGTATTGCTGAGCTCAACAATCAGCTGATTTACATACAGGTTGAAAAGCAACCCCATCAACATGACAGCCAACCCCTGTATTGCTGAGCTCAACAATCAGCTGATTTACATACAGGTTGAAAAGCAACCCCATCAACATGACAGCCAACCCCTGTATTGCTGAGCTCAACAATCAGCTGATTTACATACAGGTTGAAAAGCAACCCCATCAACATGACAGCCAACCCCTGTATTGCTGAGCTCAACAATCAGCTGATTTACATACAGGTTGAAAAGCAACCCCATCAACATGACAGCCAACCCCTGTATTGCTGAGCTCAACAATCAGCTGATTTACATACAGGTTGAAAAGGCGAGGAGAGGAGATTCCCCCCTGCCTCACCCCGCATTCCAACCTATATTCATCGGACAGGGTCCCTGCCCACCTCACATTGTTTATTTGGTTTTCATACCAGAATTTTAGCAGGAAAGCAATCTCGGGTCCCACTTTTATCTCATTACCTAACTTATCCCACAGTTGATCATAAGACAAAAGATCAAATGCCCTGGATAAATCTAAGAAGCACGCATACACCGGCGTTTTTCTGTCTGTATAGTACCTGACAGTCCGCTTTAGACACATAATGGCACTTTCTGTCGATAATCCGTCCAGCACCTTAGCTATGACCGTGGCAAGGGATATTGGTCTGTAATTGGTGGGATCCGCAGCGTCACCAGTTTTATTTTTTATAACAGGTACGACAATGGTTCTCATTAGCCCACTCGGTAGATACGAATGACTTATACACAGCCGAAAAAACATAGACAACACTCTCGGCAAGTGCACACCTGCATACCTAAGGTGCTCGACACTAAGGTGATCATGTCCGGGAGACTTACCTCTAACCATATTTTTAATCACTTTTACAACGTGTTTAGTATCGAAATACACCCCCAACTCCGTGCTCACCTCAGTGCTGGACACCGTCTGTGCTCCATGACCCACTGCTGGACAAGCCAAAGGCTTGACTTTAAATTGGTCTACAAACATATTGGCAATCTGAGTGGGGTTATGTTTACCAGCAACACTAACAGGGAGGCTCGACTTAGGGTTAAGCTTGTTCGTGTTTTTCCAAAAACTTCCAAAATCCTTACATTTATGATTTTCCGTAATTAAATCAAGTTTTATTTGTTTTTCATTTTTACGACACCACAATAATTTAGACTTGAAAATTTTCCGTGTATTACGCATGTTATCATATGTAATACCCGTATCCGGTTTACCACACTGCTGCCAACATAGAAACGTCAGTCGAGCCTCCTCGTAAGCTATTTTTACATGCTTATTCCACCCAGGTACAGGTTTATACGTTCGAGGTTTATACGCCGCTGCACTACACTCAGCTGACTTTTGGAGAATACAAAAAGCGTAAAGCGTTAAAGCGTGGAGAGGTAACAAACAAACAAACAAACTCACTATCGCTTTTATAATATTAGTAAGGAAGTAAGGATCTCAAGTAATTAGTTTCCTCAGTGGAAGTGAGTTTGACTTGAGGAAACAACTGTCAAATTTAAAGTAGGTACGTCTCGATCTACCTTGAAGCTTCCTTGGGGTAGAAGTACCTAAAGTTAGCTAAAGAGCATTTCTGGAAGCTTGGCTTGGGCACTTATCGAAATTAAAATAATAACAGAATTTTGCGTTGTAATAACTCGCCTTATTTTATTAGTTTTTTTACACTCTAATTATTTCTCCTGTATAGTAGGTGCGTTTACAAACATTGAAACTCACATACACAAACAGCTAGAACAGGCTTATTGACTCAGCCGCTGAGCCAACAGTACCGTCACCGCTCTGAATCCTATCAAAAACTGACGTGTAGCCGAGGCTGCAGATTGTTCGAAAGAGATACCACGGCCCCGGAACATAAAGGGCAAAATAAAGAACATGCGTGGGTTTTAGACAGTACAATTAAGATACTCCCCCGAAGTTATTTGATGATTTCTCTTCAGAAAAAAAGGCGGTTTTGAGAGCCAAGTTCAATATCTTCTAATCTATACTAATACTATACTAATATTATAAAGCTGAAGAGTTTGTTTGTTTGAACGCGCTAATCTCAGGGACTACTGGTTGGAATTGGGAAATTCTTTTAGTGTTGGATAGCCCATTTCTTGAGGAAGGCTATAGGCTATATAACATCACGCTACGACCAACAGGTGCTGAGCAGCGTGGGTGAAACCGCGTGGAACAGCTAGTACTTAATATTATAAAGCTGAAGAGTTTGTTTGTTTGAACGCGCTAATCTCAGGGACTACTGGTTGGAATTGGGAAATTCTTTTAGTGTTGGATAGCCCATTTCTTGAGGAAGGCTATAGGCTATATAACATCACGCTACGACCAACAGGTGCTGAACAGCGTGGGTGAAACCGCGTGGAACAGCTAGTATACTTATAAAATTATCGTGTCACAGTTTTCGTTCCCATACTCCTCCGAAACGGCTGGACCGATTCAAAAAACTTTGTGTACATATCGGGTAGGTCTGAGAATCGGCCAACATCTATTTTTCATACCCCTAAGTGAGCAGCGGGTGAAACCGCTGGGCACAGCTAGTTATGTTATAACATAATAAGAAGTTAACATCGATAAATGGTTTCTGACTTCAGCGATAAAGAGCTGAGTTCTAAATGGGTACCAAGTTTATGCTCAGTGGCTCAGTCCTGAAATCCTTTCCTTATACTAATATACTATATATACTAATATTATAAAAGCGAAAGTGAGTTCGTTTGTGAGACGGACATAGGCTAAATTTGAAGAAAAAAAAAGTGGGATGTGAGGGAGAAAGAGGGAAGAAAAGAGAAACCTAGCGTTGCTATTACAAATCAATAAGGCGCAAGGGAAACTGTTTTACCCCGAATATAACGCGAGCGAAGCCGCGGGCAAATGCTAGTCAAAAATATTATTAATGCGGCAACCGGCACGCGCTCGGCATTTTCTTAGAAGTAGCAATAACAATAATATTTTTGATTTGCGTTATAGTAGCCCTAATGTACTTAGTATCGTGAGTAGAGCCTTAGTTTAGAATAATGCCCATGACTTCAAAATTGCACCCTGTATATTATTATGTAAGTTAGTATTTGGGTTGTAAATGCAGGTAATGCAATCAACTTAATAACTAACTAAAACGCATATTTGTTAAATTACTGGTACGTTAGTACCTAAATAAATATATTTTGCAAAAACAATAAGGTACCTATTTGTATTTCGCCAAATCGCACACATGTTTTACGGCAATTAATTGTTACGACGTCATTTGAATTATTTTTTATGCCAAACATTACTTATTAACAACTAGCTGTTCCCCACGGTTTCACCCGCGCTGCTCTGCACCTGTTGGTCGTATCGTGATGTTATATATAATATATATCCTATAGCCTTCCTCAAGAAATGGACTATCCAACACTAAAAGAATTTTCCAATTTCAACCAGTAGTCCCTGAGATTAGCGCGTTCAAACAAACAAACAAACAAACTCTTCAGCTTTATAATATCAGTATAGACTAGCTGTTCCACGCGGTTTCACCCACGCTGCTCAGCACCTGTTGGTCGTAGCGTGATGTTATATAGCCTATAGCCTTCCTCAAGAAATGGACTATCCAACACTAAAAGAATTTTCCAATTTCAACCAGTAGTCCCTGAGATTAGCGCGTTCAAACAAACAAACAAACGATGTATAGATATGTATGTGTGTGTTTTGTTCTTAATTATTTTTTCTTACATATTATGTACATTTTAAATTATTTTTAATAAAAAAAAATTAAAGAACAGTTTATTTAAATTTGTCAGAATATAGTACTTCCATTTGATTTTGTATGATTGTTATAAGTTCAGATCGATTATAGATCGACACTGGGTGTTTTTATCATTACAGTTGCTTTCCATATTTAATTCTATTTAAAAAAAACCGGCCATGAGCGTGTCGGGCCACGCTCAGTGTAGGGTTCCGTAGTTTCCCGTCCGTCACAATAAGTGTTCCCAGTTATGAGGCCAACCGAAAAATTCGGTAATACCCGATCCAATGTAAAAAGTACCTACAGCGCCATCTCTCGGGGAATTGGGTTACTAATTAATACAAAGACGTGAAATTTCGGTGGTAATTTTGGATTGAGTGAACCGATTTCAATAATTCTTTTTTTGTTTGAAAAAAGATACGTTCAGGATAGTAAAATATGTAAACAAAGTTACTAAAAATGCTTGCCTATACGATTATACTACAAACTTAGTCCAGAAAATATTTTGTACAACTTTTTGTCTTTTTTGTACAAAAACTGTTGTGTCAATCAAGTTCAAAATAATTTTCATAGAAAGTCCTTATAAAGTTCTACTTTTCAGATCTTTTTCATATTTTCTAAACTTAAGGTTCAAAAGTTAGAGGGGGGGGGACACATTGTTTTTTACTTTTGGAGCGATTATTTCCGAAATTAATGACATTATCAAAAAATGATCTTAGTAAACCCCTATTCATTTTTAAATACCTTTCCAACAATATATCACACGTTAGGGTTGAACTTTAAAAAAAAAACACTTATCACTTTACATAGGGTGGCTACCCTAATAAAACATTTTTTTCAAATTTTTATTTTACCACTTTGTCGGCGTGATTGATATACATATTGGTACCAAATTTCTGCTTTCTAGTGCTAACGGTCACAGAGATTAAGCGAGGACGGACGGACGGACGGACGGACGGACGGACGGACGGACGGACGGACGGACAGACAGACATGGCGAAACTATAAGGGTAAAAAACAAGCACTTAATGAGTAAAACAACTTTACAATATCATTTAAATATCAACGCCACGAATGATTTAAAGCCTTATGATGTTTCAATTACAAATGCCAATGGATGGATATTCAACTCATATACAGCGATTTATTGGCATAAATCGTTCTGAATTGAACACACGAAGGTGCAGACGAGAACGTCAAAGTGACACTTGGCAGTTTCACAACATAAACCGAACGCACTTCAGTTCAGAAGTTCAGGAAATCAAAACATCTTCAAAACGAAGCAAATCTTAGCATTTTATTCAAAAATGACGGCGCCTGCTGTGCAAAAGTCGTCGTGCATATTTTGTAATATAGTTAACAAGTTCGAAAGTACTGAAATAATATACGAAGATGACGATGTGTGTGTGTTTCCTGATATTAAACCTGCAAGCAAGTTACATCTTCTAATTATACCTAAACTTCATATTGCGGATGCTAAATGCTTGACAGCTACAGATAAAGACCTTGGTAAGTGATTTTAATTACAAAATTAATTAGAAATTAGCTTAGAAAGTGATTAAAACTGTTATCTACGATCTGATAGTGGATGGGGTGGCCATGATTCGAAATCACGATCTCCACGATTTTATGTAATCAACGGTCACTTTTTAACAGATATGTTGCGGTTGGCTTCCAAATTCCAATCTTACATCTTATCATGTTATTTAATATTATGTTATTTGGAGCGACTGCCAACTTGACCTAAAAACCCGGTTACTAATGGATAATTCGATACCCCTTTAGGGGGGGGACTGACAAATATCTCTCCCCCCGCCGGAGCAGGGGGGAGTGTCAGACTTTTACTGACTAAAACCCACCTATGTTCCTTCTATTGCCCTTTACGTTCCGGGGCCGCTGTATCTCTTTCGAAGAACCCGCAATCCCGGCAGGCTTTGGCCTCGGTAGGCCCCTCTGCTTTGCTGACATCTCTTAGAGGCGCGCGTGAAACACAAACGCGCCGTCGACACAGCCTGTTGTCAATAGACGGACGGACGGTGAGCTACCCATCCTTACCGTCCACAGGCCCGATTCGATACCCCTAGATGAGATGCAAAAAAACGTGTTGCACGGAGGAAACTATATGAAATGGAAAGTAATTGTTGTAAATAGGTTTAATCTCCATACGACAACGCATAGATTTTATAGGTAATGTCGTGTGCTACGTCATAGCAACGTTTTGTTTCAGTCATTTAGAATTTTAGAAGAAAGTCCTTTTCGTTTTAGAGATTTCACTATATGCGCATATATCTCTGTAACTCTCTTCCGTTTTATTTCCACCCATACTAAGTTAAGTAAGCGTGGCTTAACCTACGATCGATTTATTCGGATTATGTTTTTCTCTGGCGAAAATCTACCTACTGACTGATATCTAGTCGGTTGTACATTGCGTAAAAATTTCTTTTAATTAGATTTTTACCTTATACGCATAGCACAACTTGTCCTGATTTCTTGACAGTGTAATCGCAAGAGTAGCTCATTTCCCGTCCTAAGTTAACCGTATTCCATAAAAATCTATGGATTTCAATTCCAATTTTGTTTTTTACAGATTTATTGTAATATACTCGCTTTGCTCCGCGATTTCACCAGGTTATAAGCTATCTACATAACAAATTTCATCCAAATTTGATAAGCTTGAAGGAAAAAAAAGAAAACAAACAAACACACAAACTTAATAATATTAATGTGATTTCCCCTAACTGCCGTAAAATATCGTTATTAAAACTAGGCAACACTAAAAGGTGCGGTCCATAGAATCAATTTTTGACATTACGATAAACATTGACAGAATTAAATGGTTATTCATATTAAGGTTCAACTTGCCAATAAACTTATGATCTTTTATATTTGTTTTCAGTTGCGAAAATGCTAAGGGTTGCTCATGAGCAATTAGCGAAGAATGATCTTTCTCTATCCGACGCTCGTTTAGGGTACCATTGGCCACCTTTCCGTAGCGTCAAACATCTTCACTTGCACGCGATCGCGCCTGCTTCTGAAATGGGTTTCATATCACGAATGATATTCAAACCGGACTCATATTGGTTTGTTTCTGTAAGTATTCAATTATTGATACAATTAAAAGAACTAAAACATTTCTATCAAGGAGGATAAATGCAAGAACTGTTATGAGTGCTCTAGCAGGCTTTAATTTTCAAAACAATAATGTACATATTAAGTAATTTTCTTGTTTCATCAAACATGTTTTATTTTCTGTTGTTGCACCTACTGTGTTTTATATCTCTCTCTGCATCACTTAACCACTAAGGTAGTCTAGTATATAATGACTTAAGGCAAAAGTCAACCTTTGTAAAGTTTTTTTACTGGTTTGTAAAGTTTTAATAAAAAATTGGAAATAAATACATTTTTTTTTTCAGCCTGACTACGTGGCTTCGAGGTTTTGACGAGACTAGTCTTCGATACTGTAGTTAAATCTAATTCACTATGGATATTTATTCAAATATGGCGGGCCTTATAATATTGGTGTATCATAAATTCCAATAACTATTTAGCTTTAAATTGTGAATGTTACGGCCATTACCACTGTTGTACAAACACCTACTATTTTTCCCACCGTACGGTCGGAAATAAGTTATCCTGCAAGTACAAACATAAGAGTTATGCCAAAAGTAAAATTTTTGCATGCACAGAAATCTCGAGACAGACATTATTTTGTAATTTGGCCGCAACTATCATCCTTCATTTTAGTAACTAAATGTTATCAAATTATTGCAAATGAAAAGCTCAAGGTTTTTGTAAATATTGTCCCATGTATTGTTGTTTTAGTTTTAGCCTAAATCATAATTTAATAAACGGATTTATGTTGGGTATGTTTTGTTTTCATTATAAATTAACATTTTAGTAAATGAACCGAATACTCCTCACGTCAACTCCCGTGTCAAATTTGACGTTTATAGTGATTTCAAGTTCTACACATTTAAATCGAGTCATGCGTTTAGTGTGTAATATTAACATCTCCATGTGGGCGCATGGACATGTTAATATGCATTTTTAATCGGTTTTGTGTGCCGATTACGACTGTAAAAAAAGTTTGATCTTATGCAGCAGAAAAAAAATACAATAGCGTTTGTGGACACATTTATTTTTAAGTCTTAATTAAACAACTATTGCTATTATAACTAAGGCAACATGGAATATATGAAACAACAATAGCTATTAAAATTCTTAAAAATAATCTTTCAAATGAATGGATTTAATCTAAAATAAAAATATTACAATGTTCTTAACTTCTAATCACGATCGAGCAATCGACAATTTGACATGCTTAGCACAACACTACTGAGCACAATAAACTTTGCTGGCTGTCAAAACATTTACATTTTATTTTTCAGTACCTATTTGAAGCCTTAAAACTTCCAATACAGGTATGTTCTAATACAATTTTTACTTAATTATAGCTATAATAATAGTCGTAAGTTTTTTTATTATCTTAGGTACTATTTTAAAAACCTAACCTATAGCGGAAAGTAACTATTTTTTTTTACTATGAATAAACATTGAACAAGATTCTTTTAAAGCTCAAATACAGCAGAATTGTTTGTGGCGTTCTTCATCACATCATTTTCTTGCCATTTTATATCGCCGACCTTTACTCAGCGAGCAAGCCCGCAAAAGTGAACTAGTAGCTTTAAACTCATATAATAATAATTGTTCACATTTTTCTGTCCCCGACAGGATCCGTAGTTGTAGCTTAGCCTATTGTAAGATCTTCACATATTATTGACTGCAAATCATCATAATTTTCCAGCCCTTGTCCCATTTGATATAAATAATAAATAATTATACGATATTTTCTCTTTCCTGAAAAGTTACTATTTTTGTGTGTTAGAACTTCAACGACAATATGCTGATGGTAAAGTAATTATGTTTATTTTATTAAAACAAAAATATTCCAGGTCAATGGAAGACTCAGAACTTGACCCCTCGGAGCTTGGTACTCAAGATTACTGGCAGAAGGCCTACACAAAGGAGATAGAGAACTTTGTTGAGCATGGTGATCCCGGAGATGTGTGGTTTGGTGAGGACAGTGCTGACCGAGTGATCAACTGGATCTGTGAGTGCGGTGTGGATAAGAATACTGCTGTTATTGATTTAGGTGAGTTTTAAGGGCTACCCACCCTGTTCAGCATGAGTGTACTGATTGCAACATCTGTGTTACTTGTTTTATATAGTTTGTAATATCGCTCTATCTAATAGTGGATCGCTCAGCCACTGCGCCAACCATTTGCAGTGGCGTAGCGATCGACTGCCGCACTGCGTGTTGCGGGTACGATCCCCGCATGGGACAAAAATTTAATGACCTACAGATAGTTGTTTCGCGTCTGGCTGTTTGTTTATGAGAATTTAAATTTTTGTAAAGGCATCCACAATACACGAGAAATTCTTAGTGTTCTTTCCGTTTTACTCTTTTTAGGTACAGATACCTCAAAAATATCTCCTAAAAAGTATATCTATACTAATATTATAAAGCTGAAGAGTTTGTTTGAACGCGCTAATCTCAGGGACTACTGGTTGGAATTGGAAAATTCTTTTAGTGTTGGATAGTCCATTTCTTGAGGAAGGCTATAGGCTATATAACATCACGCTACGACCAACAGGTGCTGAGCAGCGTGGGTGAAACCGCGTGGAACAGCTAGTATATAATAAAATTAGATCTTGTAAAATTACAGGTTGCGGTAATGGCTACACATTATCAGAACTGGCTAAAGAAGGGTTCACAAACCTCCTTGGTGTTGATTACTGTCAGGAGGCCATCATTCTTGCTGGGAAAGTGTCACAGACTGAGTTTCCTCATATAAAGTACAAGGTACGTTTGGGCTGCCCCCAATGAGGGTTATGACAATGGGGAAAACATTAACGATGTGACGATACTGCTGACTTATCATTCCTTACACAATCCATCCATCTTTTCTTTGGTCATCCCCTCCCTCCCCTTTTTTTGCGGATGGGCAATCATCCATCATCCTCCCTCTCGCTCTCCGTCCATCAACATTCAGATCCATCACGCTTTTAGTCACATGTGCTTCGTCCCTCCTCATTAAGTGTCCATACCAAGAAAAACGATTCCCTTTCATTTTGTCTGTAGCAAGCGCACTTTCAAACTTCCTATAATATACTCATTCCTTACTTTATCGATTCTAGATAGATTCTCCATATAAGTAACTAACCCCCGAATACTGAAACGTCACTCAAAATTTAAGGCCCACTTAAGTTTAACAGAGAGTCAGAAGTGACGTTTGACCATACAAAATCTAAAGTTTAAGAGCTGCTCAAATGTTAAGCAGCCCTCACATTTTGAGTGACGTTTCAGTATTCGGGGGTAAGTATACCATTTCGAACAAAAAAAAAGATTTATGAAAATCGGTCCACATGTAGTGGAGTAATCGATGAACATACATTAAAAAAAAGAACTGTCGAAAATGGAACCTCCTTATTTTAATTTTGTTTTTTTTTTTTTAAGGTTTTTGACATTACACAAGACAGTGTCAAGGACCTAGGTACATTTGGTATAGTTCATGACAAAGGTACCTATGATGCAATAGGACTTAATCCAGATGACCCCAAGAGATGCCGAGAGAAATATATAGACCAAGTTGTGAATATGTTGGATGATGATGGTAAGAAAATCCTACTATCCTTACTAATATTATAAAAGCGAAAGTGAGTTTGTTTGTTACGTCTTCACGCCTAAATAGCCGAACCGATTTCCGAATCGATAACCCGCAAGGGCAAAAACTACAGACAGGAAAGGGGAACTGTGTTACCCCTATTTAACGCGAGCGAAGCCGCGGGCAAAAACTAGTAATATTATAAATGTGCATGTTTGTGAGGATGTATGGATCTTGCTGAAATGGCACAGTGGTAGATTATAGTGTGGAATAACACATAAAATACTTTTTTTTCGATAATCACGCGAAAGAAGCCGCGGGCGCCAGTATCAGATCTTATAATGACGATTTTCACGTTCTCTTAGAGATACTTAGATAATCAAAATTAAAATATTTTTATTTCACATAGGCCTACATGGGCACTTATAAAACGTCGAGAAAAGGTGCACGGTTCGGGTTGGTCGTTTTCTATGGAGAAGAACCGGCAAGAAACTCCATGGTTAGGTACTCTTTTAAAATCATTTGGTTTTACAATGTTGTTGTTACAACGTTAGCACTTAAGTATGAGAGGACAGCGTATAATGATGAGCGAAGCCGCGGGCAAAAGCTAATTAATTATAAGTCCAGGTTTATTCATTTATAACAGACAGAGAAACATGCGCACGCCGCATGGCTTACGACTATAGCAAAAAACAAAGTCGGAAGAAAATAAGTAATTTTTTTTTCCGTCCCTTTCGAAACTTCGTTCCAAAAAAATACTGTCGAACTCAAGTCAGTTGAAAACTTATGGCGTGGAAAGTATTTTTTCGTTTCATATTTCATTTTTCTGACAACCATCCCACTATTTTAATTTTTGTACACGAAATAATTTAAAAATTTAATATATAAAATTCTCGTGTCACAGTTTTCGTTCCCATACTCCTCCGAAACGGCTGGACCGATTTAAACGAAATTTTGTGTACATATCGGGTAGGTTTGAGAATCGGCCAACATCTATTTTTCATACCCCTAAGTGGGCAGCGGGTGAAACCGCTGGGCACAGCTAGTATAAGTGTATATTTCTATTACAGGGCTATTCGTAATAACATCTTGCAATTGGACTGAAGAAGAACTATTGAAGCATTTCTCTGAAAAAATGAAGCTGAAGCGTGTTATACCGACGCCTCAATTCAAATTTGGCGGGAAAGTTGGCAGTGTCGTATCTTCCGTTGTCTTTACCAAGAAATAAGTTAAAAATATATATATAAACTGGGCTTGTTTGTTTTATTTGTCATTTTTTTAAGGTGAAAGGGTAGCCGTCGAAATTCAAATCGTAGGTACACATTTTGTAGATCAGTGTCGAGTTGCTGATAAAACGGTTTTACTGGTTTACAATCATTTAACCTTTTCAACGCCAGAGCAAAAAAGGATGCGCGTGTCCTCCACGCAGATATTAAAGGTGTGTCCAAATATCGAGCGGCAATCGAGCGCGGCTGCCGCGCGCGGCTCGCCGCGCTTTGTTTAGACGACTGCCGCGCGCGAACGCTTCTGGCTACCTGCCGCGCGCGAACATTCTTAGTAAACATTCGGCAGTAATTGTGTTTGGACGTATTTCTGCGCACAAACATGGACAACGAACCATCGATTCGTTTAATTGAAATGTATGGATTAAAGGCTAAAATGAAAAGTCTTTTAAGTTCCTATAGGCGAGAAAGGAATAGAGAAAAAGCAAGCAATCTTCTAAAAAAATCGGGGACTCCCGCGGTAAAGCTATTGCATAGCATTTTTTATCAACAGCAATAAATAAAAACAATCTAAATAAAATATTTAAAAAGTACTTCCAATGAAAAGAAGTCGCAAAAAGAAACATTTTTTATCAACTTAGACAATAAACAAAAAAATAAAAAACTAAATATAATATTTAAAAAGTACTTCCAATGAGAAGAAGTCGCATAAAGAAAACCAAAACCTTGGGATTGATCCAGCGTAATGTCGGTTGACTATCCGATTCTCTACCAAACACGCTATTAGAACATTAGAATCGGGACTGAAATAACTGACCGTATTGTGTAAACGACGTTAGACAAGCCACTACTCCGTGCCCGTCGGAGTGGGGAGCGTCAGGTTTTTATTCGTTACGGAATTTCTGGATTCGGTCCCCGCGCTCAAGGCCCGCGATAGAAGCTATCCAATAGCTTAAAAATCTTCTTTTTTAATATGTGACTCAACCAGGCTATGTAAATGTTCAAAATCTTCCAAGGTTAGTCTTAAAAACTGTGGTGTCCGGTAATTAATTTCATAATTGATAGGCTCAATATTCTGTAACCTCCGTTGAAAAAGTGGTTTCATCCAGCATTTCCTCGTTAAAATATGTGTCTTCTTAGCTCTTTTACACATTTTTTTAATAATAAGCAGAGCTACGACACATGCGACCGCTTTCATTTTAGTTCTGATGCCAACTGAAGCGCGCGGCATATCTTGGTTGTGCCGCGCAGTACTGCCGCGCAAACATTAGTTGGCTTTGTCCAAACTAGAGCGCGGCAGAAATGTGTCCTACAAATGCCGCGTGTTGCTGCCGCGCTCTTGCTGCTCAATGTTTGGACACACCTTAAGATATATAATATGTATATGTAATTTGCTATAAAGATAGCTTATATTCTAGATTGCCAGTTGACACATAGGCTTTTAGTCCCGAAAAAATGCTGTATAAGTACCCGTTGTTTGACCATTTAACTCAGTCACTCCTGACGATGCTATAACCCTGCTTCAGGAGAGCAGCAGGGAGACTAGCACCCTTCGCAAATTCAGACTCAAAGCACCGTCATTCCGTCCTCGCCGACGAGGCACGTCGCGATGTCCCGGTAATTGTCCCACCCGTCCCTTGCAAGAGCCAGTCCGCGCTGCTGAGTCAGTAAGTCCAAATCAGCCCATAAATAATATCACTCAGATCCAGCTTCTCCCTCAGCGACGCCCTAAGCCGAGGCTCGTACCCCACAGGGGGTGCCCTTAGCGTGTAGTCGCTTAGTTCTTCGCATATATCTGATGAGGCTTTCAGTCTTACCGCATGCATCAAGTCGACTGCCCTTCTGACCTCCATCCACAATTCAGTTGGGTAAGACCTTGGTAAGACTGGGTGTCCGATTTTCGTGCTGAATTGTGTAAATTCGTGAAAAAAAAAACTGAAATAGTTTTATTACATTTTATTTATTAAATATTCTTTACATTAACCAACCTGTTTGAAAAATATTTGTTACATGAATGAAGTTTTTAAGAGTAAATAATAACGAACTCCTACATCCATAACCTATTACTAAAACCTCATTCTTATTGAATCTGTAGCTATACACGGACATTTCGACGTTTTCCGCCATTTTCTTTTCCAATGAAACTACAAAATGTCTCATTCGTGCTCCACTGTCATCCACATTTGCGCGCCAAAACATCGCGGAGTGCGATTTTCCCTCGTTAATTTATACTTAATTTTGAAAAGATGACGAAAAAAGTAGCAAAACTTAGCGTTTTAAGACGCACTTTTATTATAAAAAAAAATCAATATGAATAAGGTTAACCCATATTTCATTAAAAAAAAAAACAAATACTTCGGGGCTCTTTGGACCTTTTGAAATAGTTTTTATTGATTTAATTTTCGCTAGTGTCACAGAAATAAGTCGTAGTTTTTTTGTATTGCGAAACAAAATTGTCTTCTATTTCTAGAAAAAAAAATATCAGTCAATTTTTTATTTCAAAGGTTTTAAATTGCCCCACTTTTCAGCATATCTACATAAAACCCTTACAAACTAGAAATATATTAATAATTGTGCATGATATATTTAATAGGGTGAAGGACCAATCTTAATCCAAATTTATGAAAACAAAAAAAAACCATAGTCAGTGACTTCACCCTATGACAAACTCACCTTTACTAATACTATTTTTACAGGTACTATACATATTTAAATAATTTTCACATTTTTAATTAATTATTTTTAAAATAATAAGTTTTTTTAAAAGGAATGTTAACTATATCTAATATAATTTTTTTTGATCAAATATTTTCACAAAGTAAAAATGCATAGTTACTTCAGCAGTAGTATTTTAAATACTCCCGAATATATTAAAGCGATTCCTTATTTTAAGGTAAGCATTGATCACAATTCACAACTCATTAAATAAATAATTAAAAAAAAAAACATGTTTTTCTGAGCAAATAAGAAAAAATAAACTAAATACTAAAAAATGCATTAACTATTTTTGGTTCTAGTTATGGCCAGTTCGACAGATGTTTCACAGTTATTTTTACCTTAGAATAAATCATCCATCGCTAGCTAAAAAAAGTTAGTTTAGTTCACATAGTTGAGTCTAGCTAAGCTAACTAAAATATCCCAATTAAGTCAAACTAACTTTGTTGTGTGGGCCAACGCGAAGCTACGCGAACTAAGCTAAGCCCTCACCCCCTTGCGTTACCCCTCTGGCGCCTTTCATCAATAACGTAGTTATAGCTATCGGTGGACGAACAACTATTTTATTAGTTTAGCTTAGCTTAATTCCTAATTATTTTAGCTTGCGGTGGACGGTTGGCTCAACCACTTTTGGCCGACTTGGCAAGAAACCAAAATAAACCTTATTGTGAGGACATTAGAAATCACTGTTATGGTAAATCAAAGATTAAATGACTGTGAAACGACTGTACGGAATGGAATTTTTTATATTAGATTATTGTGCTTTTTATAAAAGTAGGCGCAGTACATTTCTTAAATGAATTAATTTGTTCGAATATATTATTAAGATATTTATGTTAAAAAATAATTATAAGTTCAGTTTAAACAAAAAACAACCCTTTTCAAAAGGAGTATTGTGCCATTGGTTTACAAATAACTGGTAATAGATAAATAAATGAAACTTTTACGTAATAATCAGCTTATCAATGTTACATTTAGGCCAGAACTAATATCTTTGATAACGACACATGATTTAGAAGTACCTAAATTCATTGCAGTTGAAGAAATATTTAATCTCAACCATGTGTTTTTGTATAATAATAAATTAATAAAACAGAAAAATACAAACAACCATGGCATTTTTTTTATTCTAAAAGCACTAGGGGCCATTCATTTATTTTTATTTAAGATGATTAAGAGAGAGGGGGTTATTTTTACTTGCAAGGAAGTGGGAGGAACTGAGTTCTTAAAAGTAAGATTACTAAAATACGCAAAGAAAAGATTCCAAAAAATTGTTGTTTTGAAAAATAAACACCAAAACAAATCAAGTAGGTAGGTACTTATATATTTTTTTTATTAATTTAACAAAGTGGGAGGGGTTGGTCTTTTTTCTTATTTATTCTTATATAGGGGAGGGGGGGTAGCAAAAACAGCCTTATGTAATAAATGAATGGGCCCTAAGGTACATTTAAACACATAAGTTACAATTTCATTTTCTAAAATTAATTTAATTGCCAAATTAATGTGTTTTTTTAAACGCGATTGTTTATCCACACCCTAGAAATTGTCATGATTTTTTTTTATTACATTTTCTTAGATAATGACAGAAAAAAAAAACTAAAATAGAAATAGATAATATCACACATAGCTAAACAGTAGCAAATAGGCCTTAAATATATACTTAAACAAATGCTTATTTTCGTACCAGTCATTTATAGAATAACCATTTTATTATAATTTCTATTTATAAAAGCCCTTGCCATATTTTTTCACATGTATATACACCGTACATGCATTCACTCTAAAAAAAAAATATTATCCACATCTTAATTAATATTTCCTGAAATTATATTTTTTATTAAACAAAATGTTATTTTTTTTTTGCAAATACCGACTTACAAAAAAACTAAAAAGACTGAAAATAAATTTAATTCAGGAAGTCGGCGACTTTTTTTGGATTCATAAATTTTTTGACGCCGATTTCCGACTAAGTAAATTTATTTCCCCGTCTCTCCTCCTAGTCCCCCTATTTTGAGGTCCTTTAAAAACATGCTCCGTTTTTGTTCGCATTCTCGTTGATGTTAATATAATTTTTTGAAATAAGTTCGTCAATAAATGGTTGAAACTACTTTCCTAACTTAATGCTATGACTGCCGAAATATCCAAATATTTTTGATACCACATTTTTTTTATAGAACTCTTTCATCAATGATATTTTAATTAATTGCACAAGCCGACAATCTACGGTGCTTGGCACCTAAATACTACAACAATTTTCATTAACAATTGCATTTTTTTTTAACAGCACGTAATAAACATTGATATCGCTGTTCAATTTGCAGCATTCTGTTTACTGCTTTAAGTTGAAAATCTGACAGCCCACAATGCAATGCAAGTTTATTTTCCCAAAACAATTGAATGATAATTCTTTCATAACGTGAGTTTTAATATAGATAAATACGTGTGTGAGTCATTGGGTTTGTGAAATCATTGATGCAGATGTACGATGGTAATTTAAAGATAGCTTATCAGTTATCTTGGTAAGAGTAAATAGCCTTTTGTCTCAACAATTTTTAGCTGTTAAATGAAGGAAGGTTGCATTGTAGTGTTGTGTGTAGAGACGCCTAAGTTTAGCAGATGTTTTTTTGGTTGAAATGATTCTTCATCATAGGCCTAGCTTCTTTCCAACTAATTTGAGGTCGGCTTCCAGTCTAACCGGATGCAGCTGCATAGCAGTACTTTAAACGCAGACTTTTGGGACACGGACTATCTATAAAGATTGTCTAAAACCTCCACGCGTTCCTGAAATAAAGGATCTTGACAGACAGACGCACAAATGTGATCCAATAAGGGTTCCGTTTAAGTCCTTTTGAACTACGGTTATCTATTGATGGAAGGAGAGCGAGAGGAAGGCCAAAGAAAAGATGGATGGATTGTGTAAGGAATGATATGAAGGAGAAAGAAGTAAATGATGCCGTGACGTCTGATAGGGGAGAATGGAAGAAGAAAACATGTTGCGCCGACCCCTAATAGAATGGGTCAAGGGCGGGAAAATGATGTTGATGATGTATTATGGAAATCTAAAAACAACTATTGGAACTAAAAATTAACGTTTCGAACAAAAAACCTTGCCGCAGAAGTAGAATGACGTCATTAATGACCAACGCAGTGACGTTGGAGGCTAAAACAAATATTTGCTAACTGCTACCAAGTTGAAAGCGAAAATCAACTGAACAATTATTTATAGGATTGCAAAGATCAAACGGCTACGCAAATATTAGGACCTTGATGGTGACAGGATTTTGTGAAGGCGTTCTTGGCTAAATAATAGAAGCCGCTCAATTCGATCCTTAAGTTAAGCCGCGTAAATGTAACTGCGGCCCAAATATAGACAGGAAAAGGTTTCACTTTCGGCACATGATGAGACAAAGTAGACGTGTAAGACGACAAAAGATGTTGTTATAGGAACTCTTTTTTTTCTACTAGCCATTATTTTCGATTGCCACAATTGCTTAAGGGTTTGTTCAACCTGAGTATTTACAGCTGAATTGACAAACTAACTAATCAAAGATTGATTATCTTCTACTCTTTAGCCACAACCACACCCAAACATACAATTTATTGAATGATTCAGCGAGAGACGGGACAGTGCCATGACAACGCCCTGCAAGCAATTTAGTTTTGAAACAATTGACGTGCGAGCGAACAGTCGGCTGTGGCGAACGAAATGGTATTTTATAGGCCAGCCATATACGGGGGCAATCGATGAAAGATACTAGTTACGATTTTGTTTAGTATTTGCGTGGGTAAGCCTTCTAATAATTGTTTTTTTTTTGGTTTCCAAACATCGAAAGAAAAAAGGGATTGTGTGGTTTTATAAAAGCACGGTAAAATTCAAACCCAGTCCCTACTCCGCGGCCGATCTTCACACGACATGCAACACACAGACGAAAAAGTTTGAGACGATGTAATAAAAGTTTCACTTAAAAACGAAACCGTTCAAAATCAAAATGGATCACTGTTGTTCGTCTGTCTGTTTATCAAGACTTTATCTCGAAATCGCGTGAAGGTATCCAGTTGAATTTAAAATCATGTACTCAAGCTTGTAGTCTGTTGGTGGTATGAAAATAAATCAACCCTCTAAGTTTCCGCAGTCAAAAGATATGGTTGTTTGTCGCAAGATTGTAAAAAATCCTCGGTGCGCGAGGACGACTCGCTCTTGGTTGGATTTTGTGTTCAAAAGGACATGAAGGCTATTTCTTTGCGAAAAGATAGTAATTTCAGAAATGAATATGATCCCATGAAGGACTATTGGAATGATTGCCTACTCTACCCAGGTCATTAAAATCAGTCTGAATTCTTGTCTATACCTATAAGTACATACTTATCTGTTTTTATCTAAACACCAAAGTTCTGAAATGACTCACAACACATTCAAACTAAATAAAGCAAAGTCTTTTAATAAATGTGCTCGTCAAGGAATGTTATTTTATATATTAGAAACTATTTAAGAAGGAATTCTTCATAAATGCCATAGTGCTACTTGATTTTGTGAGCACGAACAAAATATTCACGAAAGGTTTAAGATATGCACCTAAATTCTTCCACCGGGTTTCAGTTTTAAATGATTGTATTGACTTGGCAGTAACACGACTAGGCAATCACTGCTAAGCATATCAGTGCCTTTGTCTAGGACCTCTGACGTTTTCAGAGGCTTCGCAGAGCCACCTCACCTAATTGAAACGCGTTTGTTACGAGAACTCGCTATCAATACGTGCAAAAGAAATGAAGTTAGACCTAGCTAATCCAAAGCATGAGCCATTCATGACCAGAATTTAAATTTGTTCTTGACAGTCTTCACGATATATGAACTACAATTAACAAAATATTTTTACATGTCTCGGATTACACCATCCCAAGAGACACAGAAATGAAGTGGCATAGTCAACTCATTGCCAGATTGATGTTCTATATATATAGCAATCTCTTATTGCTTTATCTCCGAAAAATCAAGCAACATGACACTGTTTTAACCCCCTTTTTTAGACTACAGACATAAAAAACTGCAAGATCGCCAGCAAAACCAATTTCTGGCGTATCTTGGGTAGTCCATTGAAAGGTTACATTTGGGGTTGCGTTTTTTTGGAGGACACAATTTTCGTGTAAAGCTAAAACCAAGTTTGCGGGGTCGCAACCCTTGGCCGCCATCTTGAAAATAGGGGTAGAAATGGTTTTCGATATGCCTAAAAAATTTTACATTTCAATGGACTAGGGGGGGGGACCTATGGTGCAAATTATGATCATTTTTCTCACCCGTACAACGACACGATAAGCTATTTACAAGTGAAGTTGCCGACATCAGGTAAGTAATAAAAGGTGTATGCAAAAAAAATAGGAGCGAAAATTCACATTTTATGGTAGAACTGAATGGTACGTACTTAAAACATTGTACTGATGTTTGCATTAAATTGTACGGGTGTCAGAGAGGTATTCAAATAAGATTACAAACTTGGATTAAAAAAAAAGTTGTGAAAAAGTTTGACCCCAATATACCAAAAAGTAAAAGTTAACTTATTTTTTTTTGTTTTCATCCAAATGACAGTAGAGTGACCATACCAGTTTCAATAAAAAAAAAAGGTGAACCCCCATTTTCCCAAACTACCCTCCTTACCTAAGAAACAATAAATTCAACTTACACACCAACTTACTGTACAAAATATAAAGAATGACATTAACAGTCAACATCAGTATGAAAATCGCCATCAAATGGTCGATTTTGATAGTGGCGTTCAACACCACTAACTCCAACGGCTACAAACGTTCACAATACTTCGAATCTTCACTCACACCCTCGTACAAAAGGTATCCAAGAACGGCAACAAGCACGGTCATTGTTAAAGTGACAAATTGCATAATTTTCAGTTGCTTCATGTCCCGATGTAAAGAGGCATAGTTCTTTTCTAAATTGCTCATCGTAGCAGTCACAGAATCTGTTTTTTCTAGAACTTTCCCATCAATAATGTTACCATTCTTTGGTACATCCTTTTCGGGGAATTGGCACTTAAGACGGTACTCGTCAGTCTTACTACCAGTTGATGCTTGCCAGATTTCTGTTAGTTCTTTTGGTGTCACGTCGGTTTTTGGAATTTGAATTGACATGACGAGGAATCTGTCTTTGGTTACTGTTCGGAGTTGAATGCCTGGTTGGACTACAATCAGGACAGTTTGGGAGGCGCCACTTGCTAGAGTACCCGAGCTAGGTCTTACTCGGAATTTCTCAGGGGCAGTAGTCCTAATCTTAAAGGAGACTGCGCTTTCGTCCATGTTTGTTATGGTAAATTGTCCGGAAATTTCATCACCATCAGTTTTAAAAAGGATAGTATCGTTGGGTATAAGACGTAACATCTCTCCTGGAGAATGTTGGCCATCCCCTTGCTCAGCAAACGTGACCTTCTTAGGAGTATGCTCGGATTTATTTTCCGGAACAAACTCAAAGGTATAGTTGTCTTTCCCGCCCCATACTGCTAAGGCTTGTTCGGGCACCACAACATCCTTCAAAGTATCCTTTGTAACAAATCTCATTTTCTCTACAGCTTTTGCTGGTAGCAATGTCTTAACAACTTTAAAAGCAGCAGAAAGGACCCAGGGCATCTGATAAATCACAATATAGTTCAAGAAATTAGGGTAATATGCTTTGAAAAGTGTTATCAAGTATTTGACTAACTCCATATCCATATTACCTAATCCACTGCCCTCCATGTCAAAAAACATAGTTATTCTCTTACCTCCTTCTTCTCTTTCGACTCGGTCAAACCAGTAGATCATGATTTTTTTCAGCTCCTCGTAGTCTCTTTGGCCTTTGACGTGCATTTTGGCCTTGAAGATTAACATAAGACAGCCGTCAATATCTCTACCTCTTGGAAAAAATACCCCCTCTTTAACGTAATCTAATCTGATGTTGGTTTCGTTAATATCACTTGCTCCGACCGATTTACGCCATGTTAAGATGTCCCATAGCATGTCTGCAGCAGCCTTAGCGTCCTTTTCCATATGAAGAATAACTCTCTTGATATATTTTTCATCTTTCGCACGATCCAAGTCTAGTGTATGAAACTCCGGAGGTGGTGAAGTTTCCTTCAATCTTGCCTCGAATAGTGCTCTAACATCTGCCGGCGTCACCATTTTAGCGAAATGGTTATAACATGCGTTAATTTACGTGTAACAAACACTAATTTACGGCTCATTAATTGAATAACACACAGAAATCATGAGTGGTGCAACTGAATTGAAGTGGGTTTACTTTTTTTTCGTTAAATGTCACTCACGTTCTGGAAGGTCGAGGTCCACCAAACTAATCAAATGTTTTTTTTTTAATACTTTATATAGCTTTTAATTTGAGAAATACATGTTACATAAGTAAATTTGATTTAATATGTTAATAATAAATTCATGGTCGCTTTAAAATTGGGAAAATGGCAAAATTTGCGTAATTTTTTTTTAACAAACTTTATGTTAACATGAACACACTTGAAGTCTGCGTAGTTCGGAACATTTATGACATTTGAAAGTTTGTATTGCTGTTTAATTAAAATTCTTCTAGATTAGCAAAATCAGTTTTTATTTTATCTGAAATTAACTAAAAATACTGATATGGTACGAACAAACAACATTTATGTCATGTGCTTATACTATAACGATAATTAGTTTATCTATTTTAGTTTCGACATACACAATAAAAATAAATAATTTCAAGGTTAAATTATATTTTTTTTCATAAATAAAATAGCACACATACAAAGTTAGGTATTAATAATTAATTATTTCATTTATTGTGATTCAGGAGAAAAGAAAAATTGTAATTCCGCAAAACTTAATTATAACCGGCCGCGATATTCAAAATTAAAATCACCATACCAATACTGACCCGCAATATGGAAAAAATGACGAAAAAATCGTTGAATTTTGGTGCTTTCACCTTAAGCATTAGGCTCAAGGTGATAGTACCAAAAATCCTTGGTTAACTTGTTAGTACGCCAGTAGCAACACCAAGTGATAACTGTCAATTTTCCTACCAACGAAAGTAGGTCGAAAAATACTTACATATTTTGCCACTTGCTTCGTAGTGGCCTGCATTGACTTTTTATTCAATTTAAAACTGTTTATTCACTCAATTAGCATCATGTGACTGACTGCACGGCCTAAAATAGACGCCCGTAAAACAATAAACACAACACAACGCCCACATTACAAAATAAAACATACAAATTAAGAGAATAAATCAGATTTTTTCATTGACGATAAATCAATCGATAAATAATCACGAAAATTGCTAGATACAGTTGTAAACAGTTGTAATAGTGTCGCATAACTGTTTTGAGACATTATTAGCGAGTAAAAAACGCAGTGCTGTGTAAACCCAGTGAATGTATACGAAATACGATTGAACAGTGTGGTTCTGTTATTTTTTACGTAATATTCAAAGTTGGGTCGAGTTTTGCGACGAGAAAGCATGCCAGTGTTGTTTATTTGGTAAGTAAACTTGTTTTTATAACAATATCACTATTTATAAGTAGGTCAAAATTAATAAAAAAAATAAACTAAATTTATTCAGTTCGTCTTGACCGGTTTTCATCGTCGTGTGTGATGTATTTTTTTTTTAATACTCTAAACCATAGGACGATGATATTTTCTGTTGCGCAAGTGTGTTCATATAAGTATCTCTATGTTTTCGTCTGCAGTGTGATTTAATAACGTATATTTCGTTTTGAAATTTGAATGAAGCACTTTAACTTCGAAATGTTAATGTTACAAACAAAATTTTGCTGGTTTTTTTTTTAAAAGCTCTCTAAGTGTAATGAAAAATTATAATTAAAAGCTTGAACTCCTTATTTTTCGGAGACATTGTTAACTACTTGAAATAAATATTACGTTTTTTCTAAAACTAATTTAATCCTACTTAACTACTTATATTATGATACGAAAGTTTGTGAGTATGGATGTAAGTACGTTTGATCCTCTATTTTTTTTATCATCACGCGGGCGATTACGCGGGGGCCAGCTAGTACGTTATTAATGCGAATGTTTGTGAGGATGGATGTATGGATACAGTTACTCTTTCACGTCAAAACTGCTGTACGGATCTTGATGAAATTTGGAACAGAGTTAGATTACAGTCTGGAATAACACATAGGATACATTTCTTTTCGGTCATCACGCGGGCAAAGCCGCAGGCGCCCCAGCCAGTTCTATATAATACTAGCTGTCTTGCGCGGTTTTACTCGCGTCTTTAGTTGCTGCCCCGCTCCCATGGGTAGTAGCGTGATGTTGTATAGCCTGTTACTTCCTGATAATGTAGCTTCCTATTAGTGAAAAAATGGTTAAAATCGGTTTCTTCTTCTATTCTCCCCTATCAGACGTCACGGCATCATTTACTCCTTTCTCCTTCATATCATTCCTTACACAATCCATTCATCTTTTCTTTTGCCTTCCTCTCGCTCTCCGTCCATCAACATTCAGATCCATCACTCTTTTAGTCACATGTGCTTCAAATTTAGTCTCTGGTATAATAGTAAAAATACTTTCTGGCATCTTATTTTTATGCCATGTTTATTTAAGTAAAAAAAAAACAAGTCAAGTCCTTGTCGACAGACACTGTATACAGTGTAGGATTCTGGCATTCCAAATCTCAATTTTATTGTTGACTAGCGACTCGTCCAGCGGTTCCACCCGCTGCTCATCTTCTAAGAGTCATAGCGTGAAGTATTATACATATAAACCTTCCTCTTGAATCATCCTACCTATTAAATTCATTCATTAAAAAAACCGCATCAACATCGGTTGCGAAGTTTTAAAGATTTAAGCATACATACAACATAGCAACTGACAGTGACTTTATTTTATGATATGTAGTGATTAATTAAGAATGGTGTATATTCAATGGATTTTTTTTTTGACGGGCCTGTTGGTCTAGTGGTTAGTGGCCCTGACTGCTGAGCCGGAGGTCGTGGGTTCGATTCCCACCCAGGACAAACTTTGTGTGATGAGCATAATTGTTTGTTCTGTGTCTGGGTGTGATTTATCTATAATATGTATGTATTTATAAATTAATATAAGTATATATCAGTTGTCCGGTTACCATAACACAAGCTCTGCTTAGCTTGGGATCAGATAGCCGTGTGTGAGTTGTCCCAAGATATTTATTTTATTTTTATTTATATGAAATTTTCCCTCCCTCAAATACAAGGTTGGTCGTGATTAAATGGTTATTAAACTATGATACTGATACGTTACGGTGCACATGCCCAACAAAAACGGCCAAGCGCGAGTCGGACTCCAGCACCGAGGCCTCCGTACAAAAATGCGATAAACGGTTATATCTTTGAGTGTTCAGACTAAAGGGAAGTTTCTATCTGTGGCGTAAATATTACGCCACAGACTACCTACGGTACTGTTTCTCCTCTTCTTAAGTCCATCCAAAGGTTGTCTTGAAAAGATCGCTTTTAGCGATAAGACCGCCCATTGTGTCACCTTATTTATAAGTATGTCTAGTGTTATTCTTGTAACTTGTATGGTGTACATAATAAAGAATATTCTATCTATCTATCTATCAAAAGCTTTAAGGGACCACAGATTTGAGTACCTATATGGTTTTAATTTCAACTCGATACCTACACGCGTTCCCGAGATAAAGGGTCTTGACAGACAGACGGACAACCAAGCGATCCAATAAGGGATCCGTTTATCCCTTTTGAGGTATAGAACCTTAAAAATAGTGCTGAATTGTCAAGAGGAGAGGCATCGAACCGTCATCGGAATACTGTAGGCCAACTTGACGTTTGGCGCCCTTTTTTATGTTGAGCGTTGACGTTGAGCGTAGCGGGGGGGAGTGTCAGACTTTTACTGACTAAAACCCACCCATATTCTTTCTATGGCGGTATCTCTTTCGAACAACCCACAATCCCGGCAGGCAGAGGCTCTCCCCTCTGCTTTGCTGACATCTCTTTGAGGCGCGCGTGAAACACGAACGCGCCGTCGACACGGCCTGTCATCAATAGACGGACGGACGGTGAGCTGCCTATTGCTCACCTTCCACAGGCCCGCATCTACGGTGCCCGGGAGTCGCCTCGCGGCGCCCGGGGGGTCTCCCGCGGCGGCTGAGTTGGCTTGAGGCTCTCGCCCTGAAACGCCCGACCACCTCCTTCGCTAGCATGACTGATTCGCAAAAGGAAGTGACCGCTTCCCATTCCCTCTCGCTCCGGACCATGGACTGAACCAGGGCCGGACGCGAGAGATCGCCGCCTCCGATCGCCTCTACGAGGATGCGGCGGTGCTTCGCCCAAGTTGGGCAGACCGCCACTGTGTGCTCCACCGTGTTCGTGGATCGTCACAATGGTGACACCCGGGCGTTTCCTCCCGCCACGTTTGGCGCAGTGGCTGAGCGATCCACTGCTGCGCTGCGTGTCGCGGTTTCGATCCTCGCCCGGAACAATTATTTGTATGACTTAAAGGTAGTTAAAAGTAGTTCCGGGTCTGATTGTTTGTGTATCTGAGTTTAAATGTTTCTAAACGCCTGCCGGGGTTGCGGGTTGTTCGAAAGAGATACCGTGGCCCTGGAACGTAAAGGGCAATAGAAGGAACATGGGTGGGTTTTAGTCAGTACAAGTCTGACACTCCCTTTCGCTCCGCCCAGAGCAGGGGCAGTTATTTGATGATTTCCCATATCCAACAAAAATAATCGTAAACGCACCCACGATGCAGGAGAAATTCCTAGTGTGGGGCAACGTTTTGAGAAAACGGATTGTGTAATTTTATGAAACTACGGTAAAAGTGAAACGTTTTTATCACATTTAAGACATTTAGACGTCCCTACACCGCGGCCGACCGTCACGCGACATGCAACACTCAGACGAAAAATTTTGAGACGATGTAATAATAGTTTAATTTTAAAAACTACTAAGTGGATCGGGAAGTGGGAACTAGTCCTTTATCCGAAACAGTAATAACAACACTCCCACTTGTGATAAAGTGCCAGTACTTGACATAAGTCAGTCTGGAGTAGGTTCTAAGCACTTAAATCCACTTAACCACACATATTATCACACCTATAATCCCCATAGGATCAGTTAGAGACGTACTTAGAGCGTGGTTTTATGAAAGTTGGCATCATCCTACTACTAATCCTTACTTCCTTACTAATATTATAAAAGCGAAAGTAAGTTTGTTTGTTACCTCTTCACGCTTTAATGGCTAAACCGATTTTGATGAATTTTGGTACAGAGATAGTTGGGAACCAGGAGACGGACATAGGCTAATTTTTATTTTAAAAAAGTGGGATGTGAGGGAGAAAGAGGGAAGAAAAGGGAAAACTTAGCGTTGCTATTACAAATCAATAAGGCGCAAGACGAACTGTGTTACCCCAAATTTAACGCGGGCGAAGCCGCGGGCGAAAGCTAGTAATATTATAAAAGCCAAAGTAAGCTTGTTACGCCTAAATGGCTTAACCGATTTTGATGAATTTTGGTACAGAGATAGTTGGGAACCAGGAGACGGACATAGGCTAATATTTTTTTGAAAAAAGTGGGATGTGAGGGAGAAAGAGGGAAGAAAAGGGAAAACTTAGCGTTGCTATTACATATCAATAAGGCGCAAGGGGATTTGTGTTACCCCGAAATTAACGCGAGCGAAGCCGCGGGCAAAAGCTAGTACTCGATAAAATAACAACTAAAATGGCCGAATGAAAAAACTGTAAGCGTCAGGGCAGCATGAAAAACTTAACATTTTCTATATAGGTTGGAATTTTGTAATGCCACCTGAAGGGGAAGTACTCTTAATACTTTAGATTGAAAATTTTACTCAAAGAAAACATTCCTTTATTTTTTAAAAGAAAGAAAACGGCTTTCAATGATTTTAAAAAATTCAACCGACCGAACCGACTAAAATCTGTAAAAGTTGCACCCTGTACTTTTATTGCATCGATCGTTAGGGTCAATAAGGATAAAATCTCTTTAACAAACTTCATAAATTAAATGAAAGGAAAACAATGAAATCTTAAATTATTAATTCAATGGGTCAAGTTTTTTTTTTTATACGTTGCCCCACACTAGGAATTTCTCCTGTATCGTGGGTGCGTTTACAAACATTTAAATTCACATACACAAACAGCCAGACCCGAAACAACTACCTTTAGGCCATACAAATATTTGTTCCGTGCGGGAATCGAACCCGCGACACGCAGCGCAGCAGGCAATCGCTCAGCCACTGCGCCAACCGTGCCGTCCAACGACCTTGGTGCCGTCTAAGTCAAAGATCCTTCCTTTTTTTTTAAATTCAGTTAGAAATACTTTTTGTTATGTTATAAAATTTAATTAAGTAAGTGTATTGACAAACGTCGTTTGATTCTTGTGGGAATAATTTGTCATTGCTGTTTTCGGCTCCATAAAAACTTTAATAGGGTAGATGACACCACCAATCAATTGATATACTTTTTATGAGCTGTCAAAACGCGCTTCCCCCATAGATTTTGTATGAGACTCGCAAAGTCGCAACGATGACGTCACTAAGTTGTCAAGTCAATGATGCAACTATTTATTGATTTAAAAGCAACTAAAAATCGAATTTTAAAGTTATTTTGAAATGAATGGAGTTCTCAGGTCTAGAATAAGGTGTTCTTTTAGAAAAATTGTGTTATTTAATTATTGGTTAATGGTGTCATCTACCCATTCCGCCTGACCGTCATGATCGCAATGAAAAATTTTCCGCAATAGTTTCATAGTGTACTATACAGTAGGCCTTTGTAGGGTTCCGTAGTCAACTAGGAACCCTTATAGTTTCGCCATGTCTGTCTGTCCGTCCGTCCGTCCGTCCGTCCGTCCGTCCGTCCGTCCTCGCTTAATCTCTGTGACCGTTAGCACTAGAAAGCTGAAATTTGGTACCAATATGTATATCAATCACGCCAACAAAGTGGTAAAATAAAAAATTCAAAAAAATGTTTTATTAGGGTAGCCACCCTATATGTAAAGTGGGAAGTGATATTTTTTTTAATTTCAACCCCAACGTGTGATATATTGTTGGAAAGGTATTTAAAAATGAATAGGGGTTTACTTAGATCATTTTTTGATAATGTCAATAATTTCGGAAATAATCGCTCCAAAAGTAAAAAACAATGTGTGGGGGACACATTGTTTTTTACTTTTCTCACCCTCTAACTTTTGAACCATAAGTTCAAAAAATCTGAAAAAAATCTGAAAAGTAGAACTTTATAAGGACTTTCTATGAAAATTATTTTGAACTTGATTGACACAACAGTTTTGGTACAAAAAAGACAAAAAGTTTTACACAATAATTTCTGGACTAAGTTTGTAGTATAATCGTATATGCAAGCATTTTTTTTTAACTTCGTTTACATATTTTATTATCCTAACCGTATCTTTTTTCAAACAAAAAAAGAATTATTGAAATCGGTTCTCGTAATCCAAAATTATTAATTAGTAACCCAATTCCCCGAGAGATGGCTCTGTAGGTACTTATTACATTGGATCAGGTATTACCGAATTGTTCGGTTGGTCTCTCCTTGGCATTGGCGGTATCTTATAACTACATAAAACTGCTATTAAGAACATGCTAAGGCAATTTAGAACAAAACTAAAATTCATTTTTTTAACACCATCAAATGTTAAGGTAAAAACCAGTTCATAAATGGTTCGATAGATGGCGTTGTGTAATGACGTGATTTTTTAAAAGTCGATGTTAAGATATTCCGTGCTTTCATGACCTACCGTGGTAAAGTAAGTTGCTCTTAAATTTATTCGTAATTTTATTTATGAGTGCATTATCTAATTAGTTGTCGAGGTTTGATTTTGATTTGTCCGGTATTAAAATGTTCTCGTATATTTTGAACAGTGATAATCATGTTAAGGACGACGCTGTGCGCGCCTTTCATGATTTGTTATCCCAACAGGCCAACACACATCGTTTCGGCCTAGAGAAGTGTCTCTTTTTCTTTAACCGGAACTAATAGAGCCTGAGTGTCATTTATAAATTATATATGGCGGATTGAGATGATAGTTTATATAATAGTTTAAGTCATTCGCAGCACGTTTACGTTAACGCACTATTCCTATACTTGTATAATAATAAAATACAATTCCCTAGTGTTCAACGTCAAACAAATAATAAACTCATAAGTGGGAACACTTATTGTGACGGACGGGAAACTACGGAACCCTACACTGAGCGTGGCCCGACACGCTCTTGGTCGGTTTTTTTTTTCCGGGTGGTAAATCATCCTATGACTTTCCCCGCTCTGGGCGGAGCGGGGGGGCATGTCAGACTTGTACTGACTAAAACCCACCCATGTTCCTTCTGTTGCCCTTTACGTTCCGAGGCCGCGGTATCTCTTTCGAACAACCCGCAACCCCGGCAGGCGGAGGCTCTGGCAAGCCCCTCTGCTTTGCTGACTCTCTTTGAGGCGCGCGTGAAACACGAACGCGCCGTCGACACGGCCTATCGTCAATCGACGGACGGACGGTGAACTACCCATTGCTCACCGTCCACAGGCCCGCAGCTACGGTGGCCGGGAGTCGTCTCGCGGCGCCCGGCGCGATGGGCGTCTCCCGCGGCGGCTGGGTTGGGCAGATGTTCTCTCCCTCAAACGCCCGGCCACCTCCTTTGCTAGCATTACTGCTTCGCAGTAGGTGGTGACCGCTACACAGTAGGCCTACCATGACGTTTTAAATACAGACTATACAGGGTGTCTAGCACCATCTCTTTCCCTCAGTGGAATAAGTTCTGCTTTAAGACGTCATGGTAGGCCTACTGTTTTATAAAGTAAATAGTTAATGGCTGAAAAGAAAACGGCGTGTGATAAATTCAAAATATTATTCTTTTTTCTTTCATCCATGCAGTTTTTAAACACGTGCTGATTCTTGCAAGCATGTCTTTGTTATCAGGGATAGGACCTTTATCTCCGTATTCTTAAGGTCGATTTTCGCAGTTCCATCGCTTGCTGGATCTTTCTACTCTGAAATATTATGAAAACAGTACAACTGGTAATATTATGATGTATTGGTTTCAAAGGAATTACAATTCATACCAAGTTATTAAGTCATCGAAATATCAATAGTCCTTTTTAGCTGATGGGTAATCCTTACTATATTTATAATATTATTATATATACTTATCTATATATTATCTATACTTATCTATACTTATAATATTATAAAGCTGAAGAGTTTGTTTGTTTGTTTGAACGCGCTAATCTCAGGGACTACTGGTTGGAATTGGAAAATTCTTTTAGTGTTCGATAGTCCATTTCTTGAGGAAGGCTATAGGCTATATAACATTACGCTACGACCAACAGGTGCTGAGCAGCGTGGGTGAAACCGCGTGGAACAGCTAGTAATATTATAAAGCTGAAGAGTTTGTTTGTTTGAACGCGCTAATCTCAGGGACTACTGGTTGGAATTGGAAAATTCGTTTAGTGTTGGATAGTCCATTTCTTGAGGAAGGCTATAGGCTATAAAACATCACGCTACGACCAACAGATGCTGAGCAGCGTGGGTGAAACCGCGTGGAACAGCTAGTCTTACTAATATTATAAAAGCGAAAGTGAGTTTGTTTGTTTGTTTATTTGTTTGTTTGTTTGTTACCTCTTCACGCTTTAATGGCTAAACCGATTGTGATGAATATTGGTACATAGATAGTTGGGAACCAGGAGACGGACATAGGCTAATTTCTATTTAAAAAAAGTGGGATGTGAGGGAGAAAGAGGGAAGAAAAGGGAAAACTTATCAACAAATTACAAATTTAAATTTAACGCGGGCGAAGCCGCGGGCGAAAGCTAGTAAATAATAAATATAATAAATATCTTGGGACAACTCACACACGGCTATCTGATCCCAAGCTAAGCAGAGCTTTTGTTATGGTAACCAGACAACTGATATACATATTTATATAATTTATAAATACATACATATTATAGATAAATCACACCCAGACACAGAACAAACAATCATGATCATCACACAAAGTTTGTCCTGGGTGGGAATCGAACCCACGACCTCCAGCTCAGTAGTCAGGGCCACTAACCACTAGACCAACAGGCCCGTCATACTGTTCTGTGTTAGTTTAAATTGAACCATTTGAATGTATTTGATGTTTAATTTCTGTTTCCATGTTAGTTATTTTACCTGTTGGGGCCAATTCCCACTGCCTGTGGGGGTTGGGAGTTGTCCGAAAGAGATACCGTGGCCCCAAAAATCTAGCTAAAGAAGGAACGTGGATGGGTTATAGTCAGTGTAGTGTATCTATTTAATAGATATGTAAACACTGTCCCACACACACAAGTGGTCGGGTAGCTGTCACGAATGTCAACTGTCAGTCATCACGGATGGCGGGAAAGTGGCAAGGTGAAGCGGACCAAGAACGAGGACTTGGTTGTGCTGGTGAGCCTGTGATAAGTGATATATTGTGTTATTAGCCCTGCTGAGACTGCTAGAAACCAAATACTACAGTCAGTACAAGCCTGACTTCCCCCCCCCCGCTCCGCCCAGAGCGGGGGAAGTTATTTGGAGATTTCCCACCCCCCAAAAAGGTTGAATCAACAGTATAGACTAGAATTCGGACAGATTCATAAATAAGATTGAAAAAAAAGCAGAATATTACTTGTCCATTTTCATAGTCAACTAGCTGTGCCCAGCGGTTTCACCCGCTGCTCACTTAGGGCTATGAAAAATAGATGTTGACCGATTCTCAGACCTACCCCATATGTACAATTTCGTTTAAATCGGTCCAGCCGTTTTGGAGGAGTATGGCAACGAAAATTGAGACACGAGAATTTTATATATTAGATGTCATTTAACTCTAGGCATTTCTTCTATATCGTGGGTGCGTTTACAAACATTTAAACTCACATACACATACGTATCTCTTTCGAACAACCCGCAACCCCGACAGGCTTGGTTCAACCTTGAGTGAGGATTTAAAGCGAATATTGCAGAATAGTAATACTGCATAGAGAACTGAGGCTAGCAATGCGTTTAATATGATTACTTTAGGAGTCCTGCTTACCCCCGTTTCAGTCATAAAACTGGTGGCAGTGGTGCTCAAAGTTTTCTGAACCCGCGCTCTTTTATTGAAAGACGAGACATTTATGGTACTTATTTATTACTAACTGCGCCCTGCGGTTTTACTCGCGTGGTGATAGAATATACAATATATCTAATCTCTCTCGCCTCTATGTTAATCTGACGTATATGCTACTAGCTTTTGCCCGCGGCGTCGCTGGCGTTAAATTCGGGGTAATACAGTTCCCCTTGCGCCTTATTGATTTGTAATAGCAACGCTAAGTTTTCCCGTTTCTTCCCTCTTTCTCCCTCATATCCCACTTTTTTTGAAAAAAATGGTCTATGCCCGTCTCCTGATTCCCAACTATCTCTGTACCAAAATTCATCAAAATCAGTTAAGCCATTAAAGCGTGAAGAGGTAACAAACAAACTCACTTTCACTTTTATAATATCTTTATAAATTGCAGCCTTTGTGTTATACTGAAGTATAAGCTATATTATTGTAAAGTTTTATTAAAATCTTGGTGACAACCGGGCGTTTCCTCCTACCCGCATATGAGCAGGAACTTCCAAGGCGTGCCCTTCAATAAGACCATTACACCCACTTTTGCATGTCATAAAACAAAACGATAAAACTACAGTCCCAGTCACAAGACATAATAACTTGTGAAAGTACTGTAGTTGCCCATTCCAAAGCTTAGATCTCTATGGAGAAGAGTGGGCAAGAAACTCCATGGACACTCTTTTAAAAGCAATATTTTTACAACATTTTGCCCAATTCGGAAGTCGAAGCCAGTTCCTTGGGTTCAATCTTTACTAATATTATTAAAGCGAAAGTGAGTTTGTTTGTTTGTTACGTCAGCCTAAATGGCTGAACCGTGTGGCAAAGAGATATTCGGGACCCTGGAGACGGACATAACCTTTTTTTTTCTAAAAAAAAGTGAATTGTGAGGGAGAAAGAGGGAAAACTTAGCATTGCTATTACAATAAATAAGGCGCTGAGGCAAAAACTAAAAGTAGCAGGTACTTGCAAATCGAAAAGGGAACTGTGTTAACCTGAATATGACGCGAGCAAAGCCGCGAACAAAAGCTAGTAATATTATAAAAGCGAAAGTGAGTATGTTTGTTTGTTACCTCTTCACGCTTTAATGGCTAAACCGATTTTGATGAATTTTGGTGCAGAGATAGTTGGGAACCAGGAGACGGACATAAGCTAGGTAATATTTTTTTGAAAAAAGTGGGTTCTAGGGAGAAAGAGAGAAGAAAAGGGAAAACTTAGCGTTGCTATAACAAATCAATAAAGCGCAAGGGGAACTGTGTTACCCAGAATTTAACGCGAGCGAAGCCGCGGACAAAAGCTAGTTTTCTGTATTTGAGAAAGAGACGAGAGAAGCGGGTCGTTTTTGTCCTCGTGAGGGACAGCGGGAAAGACAGAAGCGCGACGTATGGCCACGTTAGACAAACTGTTTAAAAACCCTACGTGGGGTCAAATCAAATCTCACGGAATCTCACAAACTCACCCGCCCCCTTCGTGAGATAGGGTCAAAAATCGCCCTCTATCTGCCCTCAACTGCCCATGGTAAAAATGTTAAATGATTTAAAAAATCCAGATATATGTACAGTCAAATTGACTCTGTTTATCTGAAAAACCTATAGTGGTATGTTTGTTGCACGTTATCATTGACAAATAACAAGGTGTGATAAAATCTCTTATCACTATTTGTGGGGATAGCATGGTATTTAGCACTGAAAATATATTAGTTTGACAAATTATTGAGGGTTTCAATGAATAGAGGGGCCTTGCCAGGGCCAACGCCTGCCGAGGTTGTTCGAAAGAGATATTGCGGACCCGGAACATAAAGGGCAATAGAAGGAACATGGGTGACACTCCTCCCCCCTCCGCCCAGAACAGGGCAAGTTAAATAAATAAATATCTAAATAAATAAATAAATATATTGGGACAACTCACACACGGCTATCTGATCCCAAGCTAAGCAGAGCTTGTGTTATGGTAACCAGACAACTGATATACATACTTATATAATTTATAAATACATACATATTATAGATAAATCACACCCAGACACAGAACAAACAATCATGCTCATCACACAAAGTTTGTCCTGGGTGGAAATCGAACCCACGACCTCCGGCTCAGCAGTCAGTGCCACTAACCACTAGACCAACAGGCCCGTCAAAGTTAAAGTTATTTGATGACTTAATGCTTTATGCAAAACAAATGGGTTTCAATGAAAATGAGTCGAGCTACACGATAACTGACAAATGCTTGCACTGACTGGACAGGTCCATTCAATCAACTCTTTGTTCGTTAGTTTTTAACGCTTGTCTGGCAGTTTAAGTACTATAAGCGACCTTCCAAATGTCCTTTTTTTGTTTTATAGAATAGAATAGAAATAGAATAGAAAAATATTTATTCGAAACAGACACAACACAGCAGCAAAAGAAAAATAAAAAAAGGTGCACAGAAAAACATGGACAAGGTTGCGCTGAGCGTGCCCATAACGAAAGGGTTACCAACTCAGCATATGCTAGGCGTCAGACACCTAACGCTGGTTTTCAGTTGGCACCCGCAGTGACACACGGACGATGGCAACAAGTACAAATAAATAAGTAGGTACTCAGTGATAAAATAATAATAATATAAGTGTGAAATAACGATATCATTGTGATGTAAATAAGTAATAATAATAAAAGATAAATAGAATAGTGTGGATCTGAAAACATTACCGCTAAATTCATTCTTTATTTAAAGAAAGCAACACTCCGTCGTGGCGCATCAGTCGACCAATAGGAGGCTGACGCGCCAACAAGACGCCCATTCTTTTGTCATTCTGTCTGAAGCGGCAAGAAGCCTGCCGACACCTTGGACAAAAGTCAACAGAAATACATTGCTTTGAAGAAGTAAATAATATTAATTACGTATAAAACACAAGGACTCAATTAGTGTAGAAATTAAGAGAAGATAACAAAAAGTAAATTAAATTAACCTAATATTTGTTTATGGCGTCAGCCTAAAATAAACAAATAAGTTCAGTGCAAGTACCCACACTGCTTATGGCGACACAGACGCAGCCGGAGTCCGGAGCTCCGGAGCATCACATTTTACGAGCTTACCTACCCCCACTAATTACCTAGAATTCGGAACATAACTCTAAGGTGAGTGGCTTATACTAAATTACCATTTCTAATAATTAATAAAACAACATTGAAGATATTTAGATATTCATATTTAAAATTGGAGATTGAATTTGAATTAGCAAATTAGATAAAAATTGGAGATTGGATTCGATTTAGAAAATTAGATTAAAACTGAACACATACCTACTTACACAAACAAACAAAATATACTTAAATTATATTTGATTGAATTATATAAATGATTCGTCAACATTAATGTCATTAAATTGTATTTGCGAATTGAGAATAAATTTCTTAAGAGTTATCCTAAATGTGTTAACATTGTTTAGGTCTCTAATCGGTGGGGGAATATTATTCCAACATTTGGAGGCTGCGTATCGAAAACTTCCACGAAAGGCCGCAGTTCGATGATGTGGGGTAGCCAGCTGCTGGGCACAACGCCTAGCTTTGTGCTGCCTGTGACTATTTATCCACGTTAGCTTCGAGTACAGGTATGACGGAGATTTATACTTTATGACGCCGAAGAGAAGACAGGCCAGATGCAACTTCCGACGCGATTTCATTTTCAAAATGTTGTGTTTGTTAAGAAATGGTGTAACGTGGTTCCTTGGTGGTACATTAAAACAAAACCTCGCGCAAGCGTTCTGAACCCTTTGGACCAGTCTTGCAGTACGTGCCAGAAGTCGAGGACCAACAACGGTATCGGCATAATTTAACTTGGCAAGAACCAGACTTTCAACGAGCTGAATACGTAGTTCTTCACTTAAATACGGGCGCATTTGGTATAAGACTTTTAAACGGTAAAAACAATTTTTTACACAACTTGCAACATGAGCCTCAAAATGTAATCCTTGGTCCATAACTAGACCCAGACTTCTCGCCTCATACACACGCTCGATAAACTGGCCCATCACAGTTACGTTTGCATGATCACTGTTAATTTTATCAAGTTGACCCTTGGAACCAAAAAGCACAAATTTTGTCTTAACCGGGTTAAGCAGCAGGGAGTTTTGTTTCGACCAGTCAACAATCCTTGCCAAATCGTCGTTCACTAGTTTTACTGCAGCTACATAATTTTCCGGCTTAAAAGAAAGGTATAATTGTATATCGTCAGCATAGATATGAAATTTACAGTTTTTCAAAACATTTACAACATCAGCACTATAGAGACTAAACATCGGAGGGCTGAGAATTGATCCTTGGGGAACACCCTTAACCACTGGAGTTATATTAGAGCGGATACTACATCCATTGGCATCACGAATCTCAACAAGTTGCTTACGATTGCTCAAATAACTGGCGAACCATGCAATTGTAGGCGCGTCAAAACCATAATATGCCATCTTTGAACACAAAAGAGATAAATTAATTGCATCAAAGGCGCGGGAAAAGTCCAGTAAAACTAACAAAGTACAACACCCCTCATCCTGAGCTGTCAGTATATTGTCTGTAACATCTAACAGAGCTGTTGCGGTACTACGACCCCTCCTAAAACCTGATTGCGCTTCTGGAAGGATATTATTTTGCTCAAGGTATATAGTAAGCTGGGCATTCACTACTTTTTCCAATACCTTTGACAGCAATGGTAAAATACTAATGGGCCTTAAGTCCTTAAGAGTACTCGGGTTCGTGACTTTAGGAATAGGACGCACCACGGCAATTTTCCAAATATCAGGAAAGGTTGAAGTAGTAATAGAAGTATTAATAATGGAGGTAAGAATATCTAAGGTATGAGGGAGAGTTAAAAGAAACATGTCAAGCGTAATATGGTCAAAACCCTCTGCATTCGATTTTAGCTTAGACAAAATCTTGATAATATCAGATTGGTCTACAGTCTTAATAGAAAAAACTCCGTCATTGAAACTATGGGATTCGTAATAAGCCAGACATGATACTGGTGCCACATTGTCTCCTGGTACATTTAAAAAGTGTGAATTAATCTTCTCTGGGTCACTTAAATGAGAGGGTAGCTCAGCCACACTTTTAAAGGGTAGTAAAGTAGATTTCAGATTTTTCCATAGAATTTTGGGATGATGTATTTTGCTGTTAATGTTAAATTTAAAATAAGCCACTCTTTCATAATAAATTGACTTGTTAACTAGGGTTTTAAGCTCCTTGTAATACAATATTTTACTATCGGAAACTGTGTTTTTGCTACGGACTTGT
Source organism: Ochropleura leucogaster (assembly GCA_958449745.1). Taxonomy (NCBI): domain Eukaryota; kingdom Metazoa; phylum Arthropoda; class Insecta; order Lepidoptera; family Noctuidae; genus Ochropleura; species Ochropleura leucogaster. The sequence continues at coordinate 2,729,819 of OY288230.1, read as the reverse complement.
GCTTGATTTCGCAGACACATCATATGCTTGATGTTATCCGTTATCCAAGGATGCGACCTCTCTCTTATAACCTGAGTCCTACGAGGAGCATACTTATCGAAAAGTGCAGAGACACAAGAGTTGAGATCAGCTACCATGGTGTTTACCTCACCTGACTCAGCTGCCGCTAACCAATCCACTGAGCACAAGTCCTCCTTAAAGTTCTCCATCGGTATATGTTTCAGATTTCTACGAGTTATAATAATTGGTGGTACTTTCTCCTTTTTAAAATAAAAAACAGCAGTAATAAAAGCATGCGCGCCAAGCGCACTTATCCAGTTTACTTCAACGTTTTGAGCCTTCGCATCAGTACATACTAGGTCTATAAGAGTCTCGCTAGTAGAAGCAAAATGAGTAGCAGATGGCACCAGTTGACTGAGATCGAGACTTTGTAGAAAAATATTTAATTTTACTGTTTTAGAGTCCGTTTGTTGCAAACAATTAATATTAAAATCACCTAGGAGAACGGTGTGCTTACAAGATGCCAGGGAATTTATTGAACAAGTTAGAGCGTCTAAAAATAAATCAACGTCCATCCATGGTGGCCTGTACGCTGTTCCGATAGCTATCTTTATACTATTTGTAGTCAAAACAAGCCACATTTGTTCAACCGCCTGATGAAGAGGGTCAACTGGGTGCGAATGGGTACGCACCTTTATCCCGCGCTTGATATAAAAACCAACGCCACCGCCGCGGCCGCCGCGCACGCTCACCGGCCGCGGAACGTGTCGCAGCCGATACCCCGCTACGACAGGGGCGCGTCCCTCTTCATTCGCCCTAAGCCAGGTCTCATTTATTGCCATAATACTGACATCATGATGTTCCAATGCGGCGACAAACTCATCATGGTGAGTGCCAAGTGAGCCAGGATTAAGAAATCCAAATTTGAGATACTTTCCAGTCATTACAGTTTTTCAGTTTTAATCGTCGTGTCGTTGACCTCCTTGAGTTGTGAGACGATAACTGACAAATGCTTGCACTGACTGGACAGGTCCACTCAATCTGTGTGGTGTTTCCTTAAAGAGACCGTTTCATATGTATGTGTTTTATCTATTAAACAACACATAAATGGTTGCTGTTCACATTTGGCTTAACGATGTATGGATTTCTGGAGATCTCCTTTAGCACAGATGTAGATTATAGTCTAGCTAGAATAACAACATAAGATATGTTTATTTCGAAATAACGCGGGCGAAACCGCGGATGCCAGCTAGTCCTTACTAATATTGTGAAAGTGAGTTTGTTTGTTACCTCAGTCTTTACGCTTTAACCGATTTTGATGAATTTTGGTACAGATATAGTTGGGAACCAGAAGACGGACATAGGCTGCTAATACATATTTTTTTAAAGTGGTATGTGAGGGAGAAAGAATTAAGAAAAGGGAAAACTTAGCGTTGCTATTACAAATCAATAAGACGCAAGGGCAAAAACTGCAGGTAGCAGGTACTGTGTTATACTGAATTTAACGCGAGCGAAGCCGCGGGCAAAAGCTATTAATTTATAAAACACAAATTTTAGCACCAAACCTTATAAAGGATGATAATAACAAATTTAATAATCAAAACATAATGTAAACTAGGTACAGGATAAAGTCATGAGGAAACTTTGCATTAATATTCAATACATGTGCCGAGACCTGGGTGTTGTTGGTCACGTCCACCAGGGCTACGTCATCGTATACCCGAGGTTAATGTACAGCCAGTCAGCCAGGGATTATGCTTTTTTTTGTGTGTGGGAAATTATCAAATACTTTCCCCCGCTCTGGGCTGAGCGGGGGGGAGTGTCAGACTTGTACTGAGAGCCCACCCATGTTTTTCAATTGCTCTTAATGTACCGGAACCGCGGTATCTCTTTCGAACAACCCGCAACCCCGGCAGGCGGAGGCTCTGGCAAGCCCCTCTGCTTTGCTGACTCTCTGTGAGGCGCGCGTCGAACAATAACGCGCCGTCGACACGGTCTGTCGTCAATAGACGGACGGACGGTGAGCTAACCATTGCCCACCGTCCACAGGCCCGCAGGGAATATGTTTATTTAAGGTGTAAGCGTTAGGGCAAGCCGCGAAACTAAAGATTTCTTATGTCCAATGCAATTTTCAGGGCAGAGCCATCGAAAAACTTTTTTAAAATTTACATGGAGCGACTGCCTGTCTGATCTCGACAACCTAGTTAGTACTGGGTAATACTATACCCCTTGGTAGGTTTGTCAGACTTTTGGTACATTGTCTATCTGTAACGACTGTCAAAGATCTACATATGACAGCCGGGACCAACAGCTTAACGTGCTTTCCGAGGCACGGAGGAAATTCGGTATTGTTTTCTTTTTAAGACTGCCCCACACTAGGGTTTCTCCTGTATCGTGGGTGCGTTTACAAACATTTAAACTGACATACACAAACAGCCAGACCCGAAACAACGACTTGTAGGCCAAGTATTTGTTCCGTCCGGGGATCGAACCTGCGACACGCAGTGCAGCATTCGTTCGCTCAGCCACTGCGTCAACCGTGTCGTCAATGTATGTAACTGATGGTCACCCATCTACAAACCAACGTAGGTAAGCACGACTTAACCTAAAGATCGATACGAGCTTCTATTATTTACCCGTGAACACTAGGATATAGACACTTGGAAATTGAAATTCAAGAGTTAAAATTTCATTTTGTCACGTACGTCCGACTGTGCATGAAAGAAATACTAATTAAATAACAACAGCTGATTTTACTTTGAATGGCACGTAGACATCTTTAATTAAGTTACAAAATATCACGCTTCAATCTTAATTAGAATAGGTAGAGGTGTACCAAACTATGTTGTCACTTTGCAATATAGCTGACGCCTCCGGAATTATATAAAACAAGCTGGCGCACGCGACTGCGCCCGCGTGATGATCGAAAATAAAGTATCCTATGTGTTATGCCAGACTAGAATTTACCCCTGTGCCAATTTTCACCAAGATCCGTTAAGCCGTTTTGACGTGACAGAGGAACAAACATCCATACATACATCCATCTTCACAAACATTCGCATTTATAATATTAATAGGAAGATGGACAGCTGGTAATTTATTATAGACCCTTGCTGCCATTACAAAAATACTAATTCCATATAGCGCAGTTCTAGGCCCAAATGTATGTAACCGATCACAGCGGCGCTGACTAGTTACTCGAGCACATTTAAATAAATTAATTTTGACGAACATAGACGTTTCATATTATATTGTACATATATTATATATAGGTAGAAAGAGGGAAGAAAAGGTAAAACTTAGCATTGCTACTTATTACAACAACTACAGGTAGCAGGTACCTGTAAATCAGGAAAGGGGAACTGTGTTACCCCGAATTTAACGCGAGCGAAGCCGCGGGCAAAAGCTAGTCATAATTTTCCTGCCCTTATCGGTCGGCGCAACACGTTTTCTTCTTCCATTCTCCCCTATCAGACGTCACGGCATCATTAACTCCCTTCTCCTTCATAATATCATTCCTTACAAAAGCAAGTAATATTATAAAAACTACCACTTAAGTACACATTATGGTATAGCAATAAAGATTTCGAGTATCTAAAAGCGAAAACTCCAATCCAAATCTCATAAAGTCCTTGACACAGATGCATGCAGGTGTAACTGCGTTTTTCGTACGAATTATTAGAAACTTTTTGTTTGTTTTACGTCCCTATTCATTGGCGTCAATTGGCACCAAGGTCGGGAGGTTAAATGATGCGTTTAATTGTGCAGTAAATGTAATGTTTATGGTTCATTGTTCTTCTAATAACTAGTTTTAACCGACTTCAGGAAAGGAGGAGGTTCACAATTTGACTGTGTTTTTTTTTGTATGTTTGTTACATGTTTTCTTCGTCGATTTGTTTATATCGAAAGGGATCCCAAATGAATTATATCTATAAATAAATAATAATAATAAATATCTTGGGACAACTCACACACGGCTATCTGATCCCAAGCTAAGCAGAGCTTATGTTAAGGTAACCAGACAACTGATATACATACTTATATAATTTATAAATACAAACATATTATAGATAAATCACACCCAGACACAGAACAAACAATCATGCTCATCACACAAAGTTTGTACTGGGTGTAAATCGAACCCACGACCTCCGGCTCAGCAGTCAGGAACACTAGACCAACAGGCCCGTCATCTATATCGCTTGGGTAATTTATGAGGTATCTTCTCATCATAATTTTCCTTGTCCCATTCTATTTGTGGTCGGCGCAACACGTTTTCTTCTTCTGTTCTCCCCTATCAGACGTCACGGCATCATTTACTCCTTTCTCCTTCAAATCATTCCTTACACAATCCATTCATCTTTTCTTTGGCCTTCTTCACGCTCTCCGTCCATCACTCTTTTAGTCACGAGTTATTCTTAATAATATTATAAAAGCGAAAGTGAGTTTGTTTGTTACGTCTTCACGCCTAAATGGCTAGACCGATTTTGACTTACGAGTATACCCTTTTGATTATAAAAAGAATTATTAAAATCGGCGCAAAATTGACGGACAAATCGCGTAAGACACATAAGTACCAAAAATTATAATACAGTCGAATTGAAAATCTGGTTAAAAAGGCAGAAAATTCTTGAAATAAATAAAATTACGCATTAATTGTGCGCAGGAAATTACTAAACGTAGTTCTAAATACTCACATTCATTAACTGTGTAGTTATGTAGGTTAGTTACCCAATGGTTTTTACTTTACAAGAATTAACTACCATTAATTGATACCTATATTGTCGGGCCTACGCTGTCTTCTCATACTTAAGTACTAACGCTGTAACAACAACATTGTAAAAACAAAATCATTTTAAAAGAGTAACCATGGAGTTTCTTGCCGGTTCTTCTCCATAGGAAACGACCAACCCGAACCGTGCATCTTTTCTCGACATTTTATAAGTGCCCATGTAGGCCTATGTGAAAGAAAAATTATATTTAGATTTTTGATTTTGACCTACTTCTGGTCTCGGCTATCTTGATCTTTGACAGTCGTTTAGGCAGTGCCCCGAAAGTCTAACAACCAGACTTACCAAGGGGTAACGTGTTACCCAGTACTAACTGGGTTATGGACGTCAGATAGGCAGTCCCTACATGTAAAATACTAGTATTCAGCTGCATCCGGTAAGACTGGATGCCGACCCCAACGTAGTTGGGAAAAGCCTAGGCAGATGATGATAAAATACTCGATATTCGATAAAGAAAATTGTAAGATACCATCATATCACAACTAAAAAGGCTAAAAAAGAAACTTCGCAAAGAAAATTTTAATTCCGGAAGTCGTTGACTTTAATTTGATTAATCGATTTTTTGCGATCTGTCTGATTTTGACGGGCCTGTTGGTCTAGTGGTTAGTGGCCCTGACTGCTGAGCCTGAGGTCGTGGCTTCGATTCCCACCCAGGACAAACTTTGTGTGATGAGCATGATTGTTTGTTCTGTGTCTGGGTGTGATTTATCTATAATATGTATGTATTTATAAATTATATAAGTTTGTATATCAGTTGTCTGGTTACCATAACACAAGCTCTGCTTAGCTTGGGATCAGATAGCCGTGTGTGAGTTGTCCCAAGATATTTATTTATTTTCCGTTCTTTTTAGTGTGATATTTAGAAATTTTAAGGGTCCGTACAAAAGGAAACGAAGTTAATATTTATTATGTACAAAAAACCTGTATACACTCAACAAAAATAATCGTCGCGACACCACACTGCGAATTAGAAAGACGTAACGAAAATAACTGACTTGCTTTCTATGAGAGAGACAGAGAGAAACACGCGCACGCCGCACGGCTTACAACTATAACAAAAAGTGTCATTACAACTTTTGGTCTTATGCAAAAAGTGTCGTTACCATTTCTGGTCTTAAGCAAAATAGTGTCGTTACAACTTCTGGTCTTAAGCAAAAAGTGTCATTACAACTTTTGGTCTTAAGCAAAAAGTGTCGTTACAACTTTTGGTCTTAAACAAAAAGTGTCGTTACAACTTTTCGTCTTATTTTTTTCCGTTCCAAAAAGTAAAGCATTTGCTTGGTTTTTTGTGTTATTCAGGGAGTCGGATTTTGTTATCCAATTACTAGTAAAGGCTTTTACGTCGTCATTCAGAAAATTACACTATGAGTAGTTGACATTATAAAGCACTTAACGTCATTACTATTGTTCAGTCGCCCTCGTAACGGCTTTATATATTACTAGCTTTTGCTCGCGGCTTCGCTCAGTTTATATTCGGGGTAATACAGTTCCCCTTTCCTGATTTGCAGGTACCTGCTACCTGTAGTTTTTGCCATTGTAATAGCAATGCTAATTTTTCCTTTTACTTCCCTCTTTCTCCCTCATTTTTAAATAAAGTTAGCCTATGTCCGTCTCCTGGTTCCCAACTATCTCTGTACCAAAATTCATCAAAATCGGTTTAGCCATTAAAGCGTGAAGAGGTAAAAAACAAACAAACTCACTTTCGCTTTTATAATATTAGTAAGGATAAAGACTAGTTTTTGCCCGCGGCTTCGTTCGCGTTAAATTCGGGGTAACACAGTTCCCCTTTCCTGATTTTTTGACCTGCTAGCTGTAGTTTTTGCACTTGTGCCTTATTTATAGTAATAGCAAAGCTAAGCTTTCCCTTATCTTCCCACTTTCTCCCTCATTTCTCACTTAAAACATAATACATCCAAGTTCTTCGAACGGCTTTATAATGTAACTTGATTGTACCCGCGGCTTCGCTCGCGTTAAATTCGGAGTAACACAGTCCACCTTTTCTGATTCGCAGGTACCTGCTACTTGTAGTTTTTGCCCTTGCGCCTTATTTATTGTAATGGCAAAAGTAAATTTTCCCTTTTCTTCCCTCTTTCTCTCTCATTTTTTTTTAAGTTAGCCTTTGCCCGTCTCCAGGGTTCCAACTATCTCTGTACCAATATACTTACATCAAAATCAGTTTAGCCATTAAGGCGTGAAAACGTAACAAACAAACAAACTCACTTTCGCTTTTGTAATATTAGTAAGGATGTTAGCATGGATCATTCTCGTCAACCCGTCGTCCTGATTTCCGGTTGTCAACAGTAATACAGGGTTAATTATTATAATGATAGGCCACCATTATCTGACTGACCGCTCAGCATAATGCACAACGACATTAATAAATTTCCGGTTCATATTGCGACAACGTTTTCCACGAATTTGTAAACAGAACCACAATTGACTCATATCATCTTAATATATAAAACAAAGTCGGGTTTGTTCGAATACTCATAAGTCGAGAACGGCTGGACCGATTTTCATGATTATTTTTTTTTATTTGTCTCCGTGCCGAATAGCAGAATAAGTATTAAAATCATCATTTTCCTGCCCTTGTCCCATTCTATTTGTGGTCGGCGCAACACGTTTTCTTCTTCCATTCTCCCTTATCAGACGTCACGGCATCATTTACTCCTTTCTCCTTCATATCATTTCCTTACACAATCCATCCATCTTTTCTTTGGCCTTCCTCTCGCTCTTCGTCCGACGTCGACATTCAGATCCATAATAAGTATTAAAACATACGTTAAAAAAAGAAAAACAAGAGGTGATTTTGATACAACCTTTGACGACGCACGTTCTATTTGGTAGGTAGGGTATGTAGGTTAGGTAGAAAGGTAGAAAATTGTATTGCAAACGCATAGGCACAGCTAGTAATATTATAAAACCGATAGTGAGTTTGTATGTTACGTTGTCACGCCCACGTGGCTAAACCAATTTTTTGTAGTTTTGCTACAGAGATAGTTGGGACCCTGGAGACGGACATAGGCTATTTTTTAGGGTTCCGTAGTCAACTAGGAACCCTTATAGTTTCGCCATGTCAGTCTGTCCGTCCGTCCGTCCGTCCGTCCGTCCGACCGTCCTCGCTTAATCTCTGTGACCGTTAGCACTAGAAAGCTGAAATTTGGTACCAATATGTATATCAATCACGCCGACAAAGTGGTAAAATAAAAATTGGAAAAAAATGTTTTATTAGGGTAGCCACCCTATATGTAAAGTGGGAAGTGTTTTTTTTTTTAATATAAACCCTAACGTGTGAAATATTGTTTGAAAGGTATTTAAAAATGAATAGGGGTTTACTTAAATCATTTTTTGATAATGTCAATAATTTCGGAAATAATCGCTCCAAAAGTAAAAAACAATGTGTCCCCCCCCTCTAACTTTTGAACCATAAGTTTAGAAAATATGAAAAAATTCTGAAAAGTAGAACTTTATAAGGACTTTCTATGAAAATTATTTTGAACTTGATTGACACTACAGTTTTTGTACAAAAAAGACAAAAAGTTTTACAAAATAATTTCTGGACTAAGTTTGTAGTATAATCGTATATGCAAGCATTTTTTTTAACTTCGTTTACATATTTTATTATCCTGAACGTATCTTTTTTCAAACAAAAAAAGAATTATTGAAATCGGTTCTCGCAATCCAAAATTATTAAAAAAGTATTCATTAGTAGGTACTTATTACATTGGATCGGGTATTACCGAATTGTTCGGTTGGTCTCTCCTTGGCATTGGCGGTATCTTATAACTACATAAAACTTCGATATATAAATGGTTCGATATATGGCGTTGCGTAATGACGTAATTTTTTTAAAAGTCGATGTTAAGATTTTCCGTGCTTTCATGACCTACCGTGGTAAAGTAAGTTGCACCTTAAATATTCGTAATGTTATTTATGAGTGCATAATCTAATTACTCGTCGAGGTTTGAGTACTCCCCTTTGTGTTAGCGCTAGAAACCGTCACAAGTCGGAGCTGGAGCGCCCGCCGCGGACTCGCGGAGCGTGCTAAGCATAAGCTAGGAGTGTTGCACGCTCCTCCACCTTTAAACTCATAAGTGGGAACACTTATTGTGACGGACGGTAAACTACGGAACCCTACACTGAGCGTGGCCCGACACGCTCTTGGCCGGTTTTTTTTATAAGAAAAAGGAGAAAGAAGAGGGAAAGCTTAGCTTTGCTATTACAAATCAATAAGGCGCTAGGGCAAACACTACAAGTAGCAGGTACCTGCGAATCAGAAAAGGGGGACTGTGTTACCCCGAATTTAACGCGAGCGAAGCCGCGGGCATAATCAAGTTACATTATAAAGCCGTTCGAAGAACTTGAATGTATTATGTTTTGTTGTTGTAGTGTATCTATTTATTAGATACGTAAACACTGTCTCAAGACCAAAAGTCGTCACGGAGCCATCAGGAGAGACATTCCGGGCGTCGTCGGGCGCTGCGAGACGACTCCCGGCCACCGTGGATGCGGGCCTGTGGACGGCGAGCAATGGGTAGCGGGCTGTCTGTCCGTCTACTGACGACAGGCCGTGTCGACGGCGCTTTAGGGTTCTTCGCGAGCCTCAAAGAAATGTCAGCAAAGCAGAGAGGCCACGGCTACTACCGGTTTTAAGCGTGGTTTAGGAGCTCATCCCTAGGCTACTAAGATTACACTAGACTTACTCATGTTCCAACTTACGAAATAAGCGCCATCTATCTAGGCTTGCAACAAAACTCATCTCAGTCGCGTATTAGAACCGAACAACATTTTACACTTCCAAATCTGTCCATCAATTCTCGATGTAGGTGTATAAAACATACATGCATACGAATAGAAGGTCGAATTTTAATGTGCACTGTCCCGCTTATTCATGTCGTAAGTATATACAAGTTCGTAGAGGCTATCGGCGGCAGCGATCTCTCGCGTCCGGCCCTGGTTCAGTTCAGGGTTCGGAGCGAAAAAGAATGGGAAGCGGTCACCTACTGCGAAGCAGTCATGCTGGCGAAGGAGGAGGCCGGGCGTTGAAAGAGAACCTCAAACCAAGCGGGCCTGTGGACAGTGAGCAATGGCACCGTCCGTCCGTCTATTGACGACAGGCCGTATCGACAGCGCGTTTGTGTTCCTCGGACGCCTCAACGAGATGTCAGCAAAGCAGAGGGGCCTGTAACCGCCACTGGCTGCCGGGATTGCAGGTCGTTCGAAAGAGATACCGCGGCCCCGGAACGTACAGGGCAAAAGAAGGAACATGGGTGGGTTTTAGTCGGTAGAAGTCTGACACCCCGCCCCGCCTAGATCGGAGGAAGTTATTTGATGATTTCCTATCCGATGATGCAGATGATTTCCGCCATGCAATGAGCAACATTAAATCATCTATACTAATATTATAAAGCTGAAGAGTTTGTTTGTTTGAACGCGCTAACCTCAGGGACTACTGGTTGGAATTGAAAAATTATTTTAGTGTTGGATAGTCCATTTCTTGAGGAAGGCTATAGGCTATATAACATCACGCTACGACCAACAGGTGCTGAGCAGCGTGGGTGTAACCGCGTGGAACAGCTAGTCGTTTTATAAAATCAATTCTCTTATTCAAAATCAAAATAAATTATTTCAAGTAGGCCAGTTACTGGCACTTTTGACTTGTCGAAACATTGACAACAATAAAATGAAACTACAGTCCCAGTCACAAGACATAATAACTTGTGAAAGAACTGTAGTTGCCCATTCCAAAGAGTAGATCTCTGGAGAAGAATGGGCAAGAAACTCCATGGACACTCTTTTAAATTATAATATTGTTACAAAGCCTTTGTTACATCATTCTTGTTGATATGGTAAAGTAAATCTATTTAGACGCTATTCTAAACGCTAACCAATTTGGATTCCAAAAAAATAAAACTACGTCATTGGCAATATATAAATTATTCAATACCATTTGGGACAAAATCAATGACAAAAAGCAATGTGCTGCTCTTTTCATAGATATGTCAAAAGCGTTTGACTGTGTAAAATATGACATCTTACTTGATAAATTGGAAAAAATAGGAATAAGAGGAGTCGCACTTAAATTAATTGAGAATTATTTAAACAATAGAATGCAGGGTACTGTAATTGATATATATAATGAACGTACAAAAACGGTGGAGAATGTGAAATCTAAATTTGAATCGTCAATCCTAGGCGTACCACAAGGCAGTATATTGGGACCTCCCTTATTCTTATTGTACATTAACGATCTTCCAAATATTATTAACCATCTTTGCGTAATGTATGCTGATGACGCAACTATATTTATATCAAATGAATACTCTAATCATCTTGTCTACGAAAGTGAAATAAATAAAACTTTAATAACTGTGACAGATTGGTTGCAGTCAATAAATTTAAAAGTCAATGCCTCAAAAACGAAATTGGTTCAATTTAGAAATTATAAAAGTAAACAAAATAAATTGAATGTAACCATGTCTGATACGGCGATTGAAGAAGTCAATAATACAAATTTCTTAGGAGTTACAATTGACCAACATTTAAACTGGAAGGCACATATAGAAAGAATTAATACAAAAATATCCAGTGCTTGTTACGCATTGTCAGTTCTGGCAGAAACTACGAATTTAACTGTTACTAGAAGTGCTTATTTTGGAAATGTATACCCACTGTTAACTTATGGTATAATATATTGGGGGAACTCGACAAACGTACAATCTACATTCATTCTCCAGAAAAAATGTCTAAAAACAATGTATAACATGTACAGTACCGATTCATTGAGAGATGTTTTTAAAAACGGAGGGTTTCCTGACACTGACTGGTGTTTATATACTTGAATTATGTTTATTTGTTAAAAATAATATGCAATATTTTAATTTTAAATCTAAATCTAAAAGAAACATTCGGAAACAATATAAATATGATATTAATTTACCAGCCATCAACAATATGATATATTATAAAAGTACCTATGTAACCGCTATTCGAGTTTACAATCATTTACCACCAGCTATTAAGCAATTGAATGGAAATATGTTTAAAAATAAATTGAAAAAAATGTTAATTGATAATGTATTTTATAATCTGCATGAATTTTTTGATAAAAAATAATATTTTGTAAGTCACTAAATCTAATAAAATACTATTGCATATCCGACTTGGGTAGACTGTTGGAACCAAAAATGTAATGTTTATTAATAAGAACTTCATGTACACAGTTACGCAATAAATATATCTTTATCTTTATCTTTAGACAACGCAGTCAAAATACAGGTGCGCAAGTCCGAGTCACACTTGACTGTTTTTTTTTTGGAACGAAGTTCCTTATCGCGCGTTGTGAAAGGGAAGGGCTAGACGGAAAAAAATCTTACGAAAAGTTGTCACAACACTTTTTGCTATAGTAAGCTATTGTAAGCTGTGCGGCGTCGCATGTTTCTCTGTCTGTCTGTCTGTCTCTCTCTCTCTTATAGAAGGAAAGGAACTTCGCTCCATCCGGGTGTCCCTTGACATCTCTAATTTTTTTTTATAAATTGGTATAAAGGCGAATGACCCCTTATCAGCGATGCCGTGTCAAGTCTATTTACTTTTCAAAAATGAAGTCGTATTTTAAATGTTAAAGTTTTTCTGTCTTTTTTTATTTTAGCCAATAAAACCCATTTAATAAAATTAATGTCACCTATACGTTAAGTAAATATAGGGGAGGTAATTTGCAACTAAATTACCTCCTAATGATTTCTAGACAAATTTTAGTGTCAAACATTTCCGAGTAATTTATCTTTTTAGTAGCTTCCGTCCGCGACTTCGTCCGTGGGCATAGTAACTTTGAGCTTACGCTAACTTTAACCCGGGAGAAGATCGAAAACAAATATTTGTTTCTCCCCTTTTCTTCCCTCTTTCTCCCCCTTTTCTTACTTTTTTTAGGCTATGTCTGTCGTCCAGGGTCCTAACTATCTCTGTACCAAAATACATCAAAATCGGTTTGGCCATTTAGGCGTGAATACGTAGCAAGCAACCAAACTAACTTTCGCTTTTATAATATTATTAGTAAGGATGCACATTTTGAACTTTTGTCAAAATCTCTTCGGAAAAAGGACAGGCACCCGTTATTCTAACATATAACCTATCCATATACCCAAATTTCATACAAATCAGTCTAAGGGTTTGAGCGTGTTGGAATAACAAACATACATACAAAATTTCGCCTTTAAATATTATTGTGATTTTGTTGTTGGATGTACCCGCATTAAAATGTTTTTAAACATCTGGGATCCAACGGAAATAGTTTTTGGGATTCAATGGCAATAAAACGTATTTTTTAAATTTGGGATTCAACGGAAATATATAATAATGTTTTGTGGGATCCAACGCCAAAAATATTAAAGTGGGATCAAAAACTGGGATCCAACGAAAATAAACCGTCAAAATTGCGACGAACAAATATATTTTCTTTCTTTATCGGTTTCTAAGCAATATTCCAACTATATCTAACACGTTTATTTACTTATCCTTTTTTGTTAACCGTAGAACGTTATGCCACACCATAAAATGGATTAATTAAAAACTTTCACACTCCATTAATTTCTGATTGTAGTTTAATTTTCGAAACACTTGAAATTAGTTTCGTTGTAAACATTTGTCGAGTACCTACCTAGGCAAGGTAATGTGATGTCGTTGTGAATGTCAACGCTTTTGTGGCTTGAAGGAAACGAGCTATATTTAGGCTTAATATAATTAGTAATGATCACAGAAATTTAAGACATCCTTACTTAATATTATAAAAGCGAAAGTGAGTTTGTTTGTTTGTTACTTCTTCACGTTTTAATGGCTAAACCGATTGTGATGAATTTTGGTACACAGATAGTTGGGAACCAGGAGACGGACATAGGCTAAGTTTTATTTTTATAAAGTGGGATGTGAGGGAGAAAGAGGGAAGAAAAGGGAAAACTTAGCGTTGCTATTACAAATCAATAAGGCGCAAGGGAAACTGTGTTACCCCAAATTTAACGCGGGCGAAGCCGCGGGCGAAAGCTAGTAATATTATAAAGCTGAAGAGTTGGTTTGTTTGTTTGTTTGAACGCGCTAATCTCAGGGACTACTGGTTGGAATTGGAAAATTCTTTTAGTGTTGGATAGTCCATTTCTTGAAGAAGGCTATAGGCTATATAACATCACGCTACGATTAACAGGTGCTGAGCAGCGTGGGTGAAACCGCGGGGAACAGCTAGTTAGTAATAATCACAGAAATTTAAGACATGTTTAAATAAATTAATAATATAATATTGCCAAATAGTATTTACCTATTTGTTCGAATATTAGTACATCTATTTATCAATCCTTATTTTAAATGTATTGTTTTGGACAATAGATTTCATTTATTTCTGTTATGCATTGTTTTGTGATTTAGTGAAATAATAGCTAATTTTAGAACAGCAAGGAAAAACTAGTATGTATAGGTAGCTGATTAGGATATTGTAATACAATTTTAAAATATTATAACTCTGTTCAGTCATTTGTTACGGTCGTTATTAAATATTATAAACAATTTGACATGTAAATTATCCAATTGACAGGCCTGTTGGTCCAGTGTTTAGTGGCCCTGACTGCTGAGCCGGAGGTCGTGGGTTCGATTCCCACCCAGGACAAACTTTGTGTGATGAGCATGATTGTTTGTTCTGTGTCTGGGTGTGATTTATCTATAAAATGTATGTATTTATAAATTATATAATATAAGTATGTATATCAGTTGTCTGGTTACCATAACACAAGCTCTGCTTAGCTTGGGATCAGATAGCCGTGTGTGAGCTGTCCCAAGATATTTATTTATTTATAATTAAAGAATAAGATTTTTTTTTTGTGAAAAACGAGGGCTACCTTGGCGCTATCAACTTAGGGGCTCCTTACTAAAAAAAAGTCCGAAAATATACGTTTTTTCAAATGGTATTTTAAAAGGCAATCAAAATCCCAAAATAGTAGCCCACCGGTTTCGGAAACAGGGTCCAAGCTACCGGCAGTCAGGGCTCCACATAGAGGAACCTCCTAACAATACAAGCCGTGTCCAGGAGTACCGCTTTCTGTATCAAGTCCTTGATCCAACTGCCTAACGAGAGCTAGCAGAGAGGCCTGCCAGGTCCACCGCCTGCCGGGTTTGCGGGTTGTTCGAAAGAGATACCGCGGCCCCTGAACGTAAAAGGAAGAAGGAACATGGGTGGGTTTTAGTCAGTACAAGTCTGACTCCCCTGCTCCGCCCAGAGCGGGGTAGTTAATTGATGATTTCCAACCCGCACAGAGCCACCTTAGGAATTATTGAGATAATAACATTGAAATTACGGTTGAATAATTGACGGCACGGTTGACGCAGTGGCTGAGCGGTCGACTGCTGCGCTGAATGTCGCGGGTTCAATCGCCGCACGGAACAAATATTTGTATGACCTACAGATAGTTGTTTCGGGTCTGGGTATTTGTGTATGTGACTTTAAATGTTTGTAAACGCACCCACGATACGGGGGAAATTCCTAGTAACGTTTTTAAGCTATTGCATAGCTTCTATCTTGGGCTTTGAGCGTGGAGACCGAATCTAGAAATTTCGTAACAAAAACACCTAACATTACGAATACGCTCAGTTATTTGCATCGCGATTCCAATGTTCAATTAGCGTGTTTGGTAGAGAATCGGGTCGTCAATCAATATTACGTTGGATCAAACCCTAGGTCTTTTTGCTACTTCTTTTCATTGGAAGTACTTTTTAGATATTATATATTTTATGACGGGCCTGTTGGTCCAGTGGTTAGTGGCCCTGACTGCTGAGCCGGAGGTCGTGGGTTCGATTCCCACCCAGGACAAACTTTGTGTGATGAGCATGATTGTTTGTTCTGTGTCTGGGTGTGATTTATCTATAATATGTATGTATTTATAAATTATATAAGTATATATATCAGTTGTCTGGTTACCATAACACAAGCTCTGCTTAGCTTGGGATCAGATAGCCGTGTGTGAGTTGTCTCAAGATATTTTATTTATTTTGATTTTTTTAATTATTGCATACGTTTTTTTTAATTTACTGCATAAGTTGATAAAAAATGCTATGCAATAGCTTTACCGCGGCAGTCCCCAAGTGCCACACTTTTTTTTTTAATCTATCGTGTAGAACCTGCCTATGTTAGCCATTATGGTGGTGATCCCTAGACGTTTACCAATGACCTTAGTCATCTATTTGCATATGAAATGAAGAAAATTGGTAACATGCAGTGTATAATGTATTGTGTAGGTTTTTTTTTATCCTCAGTTATTTGCAATTCGGAATTAGGTAGAGTTATTTATGTACTTGCGGTAAATCATTTATTTGATGCAACAAAAGACACTATACTAGAATTAATACCAATAAAACATCACAGAATAAAAGGGAACACATTAACAAAAATAAAAAAGTAAGGTAAGGCATTTAGACACATTACATATTATATCTATACTTCTATACTTATCTATCTATACTAATATTATAAAGCTGAAGAGTTTGTTTGTTTGTTTGAACGCGCTAATCTCAGGGACTACTGGTTGGAATTGGAAAATTCTTTTAGTGTTGGATAGTCCATTTCTTGAGGAAGGCTATAGGCTATAAAACATCACGCTACGACCAACAGGTGCTGAGCAGCGTGGGTGAAACCGCGAGGAACAGCTAGTATTTTAATATATAATGACCAAACCTATTTTGATGAATTTTGGTACAGAGATAGTTGGGACCCTGGAGACGGACAAAGGCTAATAATTTTTTTTTTAAAGCAGGATGTGAGGGAGAAAGAGGGAAGAAAAGGGAAATCTTAGCGTTGCTATTACAAATCAATAAGGCGCAAGGGGAACTGTGTTACCCCGAATTTAACGCGAGCGAAGCCACGGGCAAAAGCTAGTTGATTTAATAAAAACACCTAAATAATATTTATTTATTCACACTGTTTAATTGTACTGTTACGAAGCACGTGTTCTTAATTAAAAAAATACTAGAATATACAACTTGAACATAGTTATCGATTTTTATGCCACCTACAACTAACTTCACGATGTCGCTGTAGGTATGCGCGCGCATCGTAAAAATTCAGTAAGTAAGAAAGAGTGAAGAAAAGGGGAGAGAGATTTTTTTTCGATCATCACGCGGTTTAAAATTAGCGTTAGCTCAAAGTAACTGTGCCACGCGGACGAAGTCACGGGCGGAAGCTAGTACAAAATAAATTATGTAAAGCTTTTACGATGCCTTTGAACATTACCGTCCTGTATTTCCCAAGGGAAGGACTGAAACAAAGGTGTGTCTTTATATGTACCTATAATAATTAACTAGCTGGCACCCGCGGCTTCGCCCGCGTGATATCTAAAAAATAGTATCCTATGTCCTATGTTCCAGACCATAATCTACCTCTGTGCCACATTTTATCAAGATCCGTTCATCTGTTTTGACGTGAAAGAGTAACAAACATACATACATGCATCCTTACAAAATTCAGGTATATCTTTTACTTAAAAGGTATGTAAACTTTACTGTAAAAATTGTACAAGTTTCTGCAATAAGCCCTTTTTGTTTTATTTATTCGCATTTATAATATTAGTACTTAGCTTTTGCCCGCGGCTTCGCTCGCGTTAAATTCGGGGTAACACAGTTCTCCTTGCACCTTATTGATTTGTAATAGCAACGCTAAGTTTTCCCTTTTCTTCCCTCTTTCTCCCTCACATCCCACTTTAAAAAAAATAAATGCCTATGTCCTTCTCCTGGTTCCCAACTATCTCTGTACCAAAATTCGGTTTAGCCATTAAAACGTGAAGAGGTAACAAACAAACTTACTTTCGCTTTTATAATATTAGTAAGGATTTGATAAAAAAAAAAAAAACTAAAAAAGCTGGAATAACAAAAAAAATCTGTGACTTTTGTTTGTTTCGTTAACTTTTTTGCCACCGACTTCCAGAAGTAAAGTTATATTTCGCTTTTCAGGTTTTTTTTTTGCAAAAAAGTTTTTTTTTTAAGAACTATCCAAAAATTTCTTTGTGGGTGTTCAGAATGGTGTACTGAATACGTGATAACCGTTTTAGCGTCGGAGGCCCTTCCTCCTCCCTCTTCAGTACCTCCCGTCACGTTAGTTATTTTCAAATGGCATGTAATAATGGTTTGTGATCGCTCATGATTTCGTTAAGTAGACTTACAAAATTGCCATAACTAGCTAGGAACTAGCTAGTAATAATGTTAGTGTTTTTTTTTGGGTTGGGAAATCATCAAATAACTTCCTCCGCTCTGGGCGGAGCGGGGGGGCATGTCAAACTTTTACTGACTAAAACCCACCCATGTTCCTTCTATTGCCCTTTACGTTCCGGGGCCGCGGTATCTCTTTCGAACAACCCGCAACCCCCGCAGGCGGAGGCTCTGGCAAGCCCCTCTGCTTTGTTGATTCTCTTTGAGGCGCGCGTGAAACACTAACGCGCCGTCGACACGGCCTGTCGTCAATAGACGGACGGACGGTGAGCTACCCATTGCTTACCGTCCACAGGCCCGCCCGCATCTACGGTGGCCGGGAGTCGTCTCGCGGCGCCCGGGTCGTCTACCGCGGCGACTGGGTTGGCTTGATGTTCTCTCCCTCAAACGCCCATCTTATAGTGTATTTCCATTTAATTTTTAACAGAATTCAAAAAAAGGAAATTCTTAATTCAACTGTTTTTTTTTCTGGAACGAAGTTCTTAAACGCGCGTTGCGAAAGGAGGCTAGACAGGAAAAATTAAGACCAAAAGTTGTAACGACTCTTTTTGCTATATTTGTTAGTCGTGCGGCGTGCGCGTGATCTCTCTCTCTCTCTCTCTCTCTCTCATAGAAAGCATGCCAGTTATTTTCGTTTAATCTTTCTATTTCGCATTGAACAGTGTGGTGTCGCGACGATTATTTTTGTTGAGTGTATACAGGTTTTAGTACATAGAAAATGATACTAAATTTGTAAGATTTCATCATACCACAACCGAAAAATCTGAAATAAAAACCCTTTTTGCAAAAAAAAACAAAACCAACTTCCAAAAAAATACTAGCGGTTTTTTTTTAATTATTTAATATAAATAAAACTGAAATCTACATTATTATATCTGATCTGTGAAGTACTAGGCAATCATAAATAACTAGAAAATTCAACATAATCGACATGATGTTGATGGCACTTAATTTATACGAACGCATCAAATTCGCACGGTCGACTTACACAACTAAACATACCTACTTAATTTTAAAATGATTCACATTCGTGTAGGACAACCATGCCTTTAAAATTATATCGGACATTTTTCGGACACGTTCAATACAGGAAAGGAGACTTGCGAAAATGGTTACCACAAATTCCGCGTGTCGATTTGAAGCCCTTCACCTAAACAAAAAGATTGTTTTTTAAAACTATAAAACTGTAGGTATTACAGTTTTTTAGTTTTAAAAAGTATTTTTTTTTGTTAAACATGTCTGTGGGTAGTCCTATACGGCTTTGATATTCAGGATAAAGCCATAAAGGCATAATCATGATCAAAAATCGAGGTAACGTTCCAGATTGAAGAGTGTTGGTTAATTTTACTAATAATAACAGAAAAATAGCATAACAGAAAAATTTAAAGGGTAAAATTGAAAAGGAGTCGTTTGTCTTGGTATGGACATGTAATGAGGAGGGATGAAGCACAAGTGACTAAAAGAGTGATGGAACTGAATGTTGATGCACGGAGAGCGAGAGGAAGGCCAAAGAAAAGATCGATGGATTGTGTAAGGAATAATATGAAAAAGAAAGGAGTAAATGATGCCGTGACGTCTGATAGGGGGGGAGTGGAAGAGGAAAACGTGTTGCGCCGACCACAAATAGAATGGCAGGAAAATAATGATAGTTCATTTTACTAATGTCACCCGCACCATCATCATTTTCCTGCCCTTGTCCCATTCTATTTGCCTTCCTCTCGCTCTCCGTCCATCAACATTCAGATCCATCACTCTTTTAGTCACATGTCCTTCATCCCTCCTCATTACATGTCCATACCAAGACAAACGACTCCCTTTCATTTTTTCCGTAACAGGCGCAACTTACAAACTTCCTCGAATATATTCATTCCTTACTTTATCCATTCTTGTCACTCCACACATCCATCTCAACATTCTCATCTCCGCTACATGCAATCGTTTTTCATCCACCTTTTTTACAGCCCAGCATTCTGACCCATACAGTATAACAGGTCTAATCACGGACTTATATATTTTCCCCTTTAACTTAAGGGGCATCCGTGGGTCACCCGAACAATGCTACAGTTAAAACAGTATCTGATCTTAACACATAATGGAATGCAAATACAGATTATAAACATGAAAACCATGCGTTCTTGTGTTTGCTGACGTAAGGAATGTTGTTTGTGTTCAGTTATATGACGCTACAAGAAGATTGTGCAAGTTATGATGTTGTGTGAATGCGGGCAGTTATAAGAGCAGGGAAAATCCAAAGAAATGATGGGTGGACTGTGTGATAGATCATGTGGCTAGGAAATGGATTACTATTTAGATAAAATATAATAAACACTGGTAAATACATATTTACCTAACTAAATTAACATCTAAAAATGGCATTTCAGTAACCATGCTAATAACAGGTATGCATGTCATTAGCATGATGAATATTAGAGACAAAATAGAAAGATAAATAAATTATATTACTGACTAGTTTTCGCCCGCGGCTTCGCCCGCGTTAAATTTGGGGTAAAACAATTCCCCTTGCGCCTTATTGATTTGTAATAGCAACGCTAAGTTTTCCCTTTTCTTCCCTCTTTCTCCCGCACATCCCACTTTTTTTTAAATAAAAATTAGCCTATGTCCGTCTCCTGGTTCCCAACTATCTCTGTACCAAAATTCATCAAAATCGGCTTAGCCATTAAAGCGTGAAGAGGTAACAAACAAATAAACAAACAAACAAACTCACTTTCGCTTTTATAATATTACTAGCTTTCGCCCGCGGCTTCGCCCGCGTTAAATTTGGGGTAACACAGTTCCCATAACGCCTTATTGATTTGTAATAGCAACGCTAAATTTTCCCTTCTCTTCCCTCTTTCTCCCTCACATCCCACTTTTTTCAAAAAAATATTAGCCTATGTCCGTCTCCTGGTTCCCTACTATCTCTGTACCAAAATTCATCCAAATCGGTTCAGCCATTAAAGCGTGAAGATGTAACAAACAAACAAACTCACTTTCGCTTTTATAATATTAGTAAGGATTATATAGTAAGGATTCAACAAAAGACACAATACAGGAAATATCTAACTGAGAAAAAAAAGAAACTGTATTAAAAACAAAATAAGGTAGAAGTTAGTTTGACCCATAGATATTAAGACACATTACATACATTTATAACGGTCGCCCAATACTGGGCGGTGTGTCTCAAGGTTGCACCAAATAGGAGTCCAGCTCAGCATAATGCCAGGTTACAGCTGAAGCGATACGACAGGTCATTAACCTAAAGAACAACTGTGGCGTTGACAATCTAATATTTAGCTCTTTCCATCTTGTGCCTTTGTCGTAATGTCTCGTTCTCCCGGCAAAAACATGACAACGTTAAGACGGGTTCACCAACATTCGGGCGGCCATTTTAGATGGGGTTTTAGCATGGGTTTTGTTTACATTTGGTATCGCTTCTCGTTGGCCGTACTGTAGTCTACCTGGCTGCTGCGCTGCGTGTTGTGGGTTCGATGCCCGCACGGAACAAATATTTGTATGGCCTACAGATAGTTTTTCCGGGTCTGACTGTTTGTGTATGTGAGTTTAAATATTTGTAAACGCACCCACGATACAGGAGAAAATCATAGTGAGAAGCAAAGTTTTTTTTTTAAAGGGTATTTTAAAACAGACAACAAAGTGATCTTATAAGGACTCCGCATTTTCTCTCTAAAAGAAGGAAGATATCTCTAAAAGATATTTTCAATATAGTTACACACCTTGAAAGATGAAAACAATGTTTCAAATTAACACAAGCAGCAGGATAATATTGTCACGAATGTAAATGACTTCTAAACATAGTAAAAGAGAACAATATCTATTAATTAATACACCTGTTCACTGCGTGTTTGTTGTTTCAAACTGGTTTCCTTATGATATTTTCCTTCACCTTCATTCCGTTATGTCAAAGATCACGAACGTCGGTTTATGGAAAAGATACATTAGCACATTAATAACAAAAAAGAAAACGGCAGGGTTGCGAGTTGTTCGAAAGAGATACTGCGGCCCCGGATGGTAAAGGACTATAGAAAGAACGTGGGTGGGTATTAGTCAGTACAAGTCTGACACTCCTCAAGTTATTGGATGATTTCACACCCCAAAACAAAAAAATATAGAATATATAAAGATATAGAAAGCCATATATTTTGACTGCATAGACTTACGGGTGTTTTTCTTTTTTATTTTTCAACTATCTTTTGCCCGCGGCTTCGCTCGCGTTAAATTCCGTGTAAGACAGTTCCCTTTCCTGATTTTCTTGACCTGCTACCTGTAGTTTTTGCCCTTGCGCTTTATTTATTGTAATAGCATAGCTAAGTTTTCCGGGCAGCTAAAAAATCCGAAGTTTTTTTAGTGAGCTAAAAAATACTTCACATTTTTATCTGCCCGTCTCCAGGGTCCTAACTGTCTCTGTACCAAAGTTCATCAAAATCGGTTCAGCCATTTAGGTGTGAAAACGTAATATACAAACACAATCACTTTCGCTATAAGGGGTCTTGACAGACAGATAGATAGAGAGACGAACATTTTAAGGTGACCCAATAAGGGATCCGCTTTTCCTCTTTGAGGTACAGAAACGCGGGATAAACTGGTACATAATCATCTCTCTAACCCATTTTTAGTAGGAAGGGAGCATCGTATTGGTTTACTTAACACGTTGTAACAGTTTGTACGTTGATGTTCTTTTTGGAGTTTACTCCTTAAAAATCGATTTTCATATGTAAGGCGCCCGGTATGAGAAAAATCCGAGGGTAAAACCTACTAAAGTAACGAAAATGTGTCACGTTTTTGGTGCGCACCTTTAGTGCGCAACTTTCTAATTTGGCTGTGAGTGTATTAAGACGTACATATGGCATGCTGTATAGTCGACTATACCTATATACTATATGTTATTGGGCTTGTTTGTTTCTATCAGTGTCGATGTATTTATATTGCTATTTTTTTCATTAATTTGTGAATTTACCCTTTCATATGATATTAATATTTTTTCAGTTGAATAAACTCTTTTTGTTAGATACTCGTACTTAAGGAGTAAACTCCAGTCGTGCGTCGGAGCTGACACACACATTTTTTTTTGTTTACGGGCTATTAAATCATCAAATAACTTCGGTGCCCCCCGCACGGTAGATTCAAACTTTTACTGACTAAAACCCACCTATGTTCCTTCTTTTGCCCTTGCTATGGGCGGTATCTCTTTCGAACAACCGGCAACCCCGGCAAACTGTGACCCTGGTCGTCGATGTCCTTTACACCTTGCATTTCGTGTCCTGATATTTTCTCTGCGTTTATGGTTACCCTACTCAAATTAGTGTTATTTGTATCACTTATTATTCGTTGCGAGTGTAGGTATGTATATGAGATCATTGTGGTACTCATAATGTGTGGTTATTTCACGTAACATTAGAAGACGCCTAAATTAATGCCTAAATGGGTCTTCTTGAAATGTCAACGCGGTACTTCTCGGTGTCCTTGGTAATATTATCTAGTTTTTAGTAATCTACACTTCTACACTATCCTAATTTTATTTTATACTAGCTTTTGCCCGAGGGGTTCGCTCGCGTTTAATTCGGGGTAACACAGTTCCCCTTTCCTGATTTAGAAGTACCTGCTACCTGTAGTTTTTGCCCTTGCGCCTTATTTATTGTAATAGCAAAACTAAGTTTTCCCTTTTCTGCCCTCCTTCTCCGTCATTTCCGTCATTTTTCGAGTACTAGCTTTTGCCCGCGGCTTCGCTCGCGTTAAATTCGGGGTAACACAGTTCCCCTTGCGCCTTATTGATTTGTAATAGCAACGGTAAGTTTTTCTTTATCTACTTTCTCCCTCACATCCCACTTTTTTTTTTAAAGTTAGCCTATGTCCGTCACCTGGTTCCCAACTATCTCTGTACCAAAATTCATCAAAATCGGTTTAGCTATTAAAGCGTGAATAGGTAACAAACAAACAAACAAATTCACTTTCGCTTTTATAATATTAGTAAGGAAGTAAGGATTATTCATTCATTGTCACTTGTCAGCTAGCAAACACCAATTATAAAATTATATCTAGGTATACTAATATTATAAAGCTGAAGAGTTTGTTTGTTTGTTTGTTTGTTTGAACGCGCTAATCTCAGGGACTACTGGTTGGAATTGGAAAATTCTTTGAGTGTTGGATAGTCCATTTCTTGAGGAAGGCTATAGGCTATATAACATCACGCTACGACCAACAGGTGCTGAGCAGCGTGGGTGAAACCGCGTGGAACAGCTAATAAAAAAATAAAATACGAAATTATCTTGGCCCAATACGCCATGTGTACTGCAGGCTTAACAGCTGTAACATCAAGACCTTCGGTTTTTATTGCACTTAAGTGTGAGACAATGTTGCGAATTGCATTCATTAATATTTATTAGCAAGATGTCTAGATAACGGATGATGTAAATGCACAGATTTCCATCATACATATGCAGAGTCACAATTTATCACCAGGATGCGTACTGTTGATTATCAACAAGATGCGTTTAACCAGTATTTTGTCTTGGTATGGACATGTAATGAGAAGGGACGAAGCACATGTGACTAAAAGAGTGATGGATCTGAATGTTGATGGACTGCGAGCACGAATCGAGACTGTAAAAAAGGTGGATGAAAAAGTGTGGATGTAGCGGAGGTGAGAATGTTGAGATGTATATCGTCCCCGTAGAGCGAAAAGTCATTAAGTCAAAAAACCTTGTTTTGAGATATTGAGAGTTAAAGTTTAAAAAAATAAAAATCGTCATAACTTCAGTTTTTCATTACATATCTTTATAGTTTTAGCTTTATTTTAAAGGTAACGAAATAACGTTTATATTTTAGATGTTATTACACATTAAAGGTGTATAATTATTGAGAAAAGTAAAAACAAAAATAATAAATAACTGTTTTCTAATAAATACCTGGCTTAATAACGAGTTAGTGAGTTTACGACCGGAGTTAGTGACTTTTCTCTCAGTTCGAAATAGTTTAAAAGAAAATTAACTGGAGTTATGTAAAGTGGAACTAACTGTCAGATGTGTCAAATGTGTACAGTAAAAACTACCTATATAATTATAAGAAATTTGTCTGGTTAGGTTTGTTTTATAAAAGACATTATTTTGTAATGAAACAGGTGTGATAAATTCAATAAAGTTTTTTTAAACATTCATGTCAAAAAGAAAATCATAATTACGAGACAAAATCTATTGATTTTGTAATTGTAATTGTTTCGTAATTTTGTAATCTATACTAATATTATAAAGCTGAAGAGTTTGTTTGTTTGAACGCGCTAATCTCAGGGACTACTGGTTGGAATTGGAAAATTCTTTTAGTTTTGGATAGTCCATTTCTTGAGAAAGGCTATAGGCTATATAACATCACGCTACGTCCAACAGATGCTGAGCAGCGTGGGTGAAACCGCGAGGAATAGCTAGTTGTTATATACTTAAACTAGCTGTTCCACGCGGTTTCCAATTCCAACCAGTAGTCCCTGAGATTAGCGCGTTCAAACAAACAAACAAACTCTTCAGCTTTATAATATTAGTATAGATTAATACCATCCTTATAATTATTATTAAACAAAAACATAAGATAGTGCTTCAACCGCATTTACACAAACTGAAATAATAGAATCATAGTTTGGTAAAAAAAGAAAATCAGATTTCACTCCACTCCTCTTCGTCTATCTCCTCTGTAAAATCCAGCTACCAAATTCATCTAAGTACTACGTTTCTATTAGTGGGAATTGTGTGACATTGTGGACTGGTACCTCAAGTGGAGCTCCTGTGAGATTATCCCTTTAGTACATAAATTAATGAGGTCTTTCTTTTTGCCTCTGAAATAGACAGTGGCGAAGAGTACGCTACCACTTTTTCCATTAATATCACAATGAATAAATAATACACATGACATGAAATAAAATGACTTGAAGTTCAAGTAATTTTTTTTTATTGCGTAAAAAGAATATGGTTCCTCATTTGCCGTGGTAATCTGCTCCTCATATAACTCGTACATTTTGCCTATTGCTAGTTTGCTATCCAAATACAGTCTCTTCCTTTTCTTTTCTACGGTAGTGTGATTCTAGCCGGGGAAAAGAGTTGATGTGATCAATAACCTGTTCAGATTCTAAACAATGCAGTTTTATTTATAGGGACTCAAGTCCCTGTTTCCTGGATAATTAACCAAACTCATCGCTGTATTTCAGAACTTCATTTGCTGGTCCAATTGAAATGCTTCAAGTTTTAAGAAAGAAATCTTACAGACTCGCGCTTTGTATATTTGATTTCGCTATATTAGCTTCAGCGGGCTGTTCAGTGGGTATTTGACTATCTACACATACATTATTACGCACATTATCTGTACAAACAAGCAGTGCTTGTTTTTTTTTGCGGATAGGACTTCATGAAATAACTTCCCCCGGTCTAGGCGAAGCGGGGGGAGTGTCAAACTTACAGTGACTAAAAGCAACCCATGTTCCTTCGATTGCCCTTTATGTTTCGAGGCCGCGGTATCTCTTTCGAACAACCCGCAACCCCGGCAGGCGGTGGCCCTGGCTGGCCCGATGCCAGCAAAGCAGAGTTTGCTGACATCTCTTTGAGGCGCGCGTGGAACACTAACGCGACGTTGACACGGCCTGTCGTCTAGAATCGTCGAATAGATGGACAGACGGTGAGCTACCCATTCACTGTCACACCGTCCACAGGCCCGCATCTACAGTGTCCGGGAGTCGTATCGCGGTGCCCGACGTCCGGGGCGTCTCCCGCACCTCCCTCGTTAGTATGACTGTTTCGCAGGAGGTGACCGCTTCCCATTTCCTCTCGCCGCCGCCGATCGCTTCTAGCTCGGGCACCGCGCTGGGCAGCCTGCTACAGTGTGCTCCACCGCGTCCTCCGGACGATAGTCACAATGGTGACACCCGGGCGTTTTTTCCCGTCCGATAATGTGTAGGAAACTTCCAAATCAACAAGTGCTAAATTAAGTCTTGAGCAACAGAATTTGCATTGTTGATTTCTTGAAAAAAACCCTGAATATTTGCTGCATTCGAAAGCCGCACAGTAGAACTTCTTTTTTTACTATCGCTTTTACTAGAAGACCTTGCAACTTACACTCGCCCTTGTTATTTGAGCCGTTTATCTTTGTCACCACCTGGGTACCATAAAACGCTCGAATCTGAAAAAGCTCGAATAGGAGATCAACTTAACTCTTCAAAGCCGCTCTGAATGTGGACTCGCACGAGACGTTAGGGCTTTTTTTTGAGGTGGGAATCATCAAATAACATCCCCGCTCTGGGTGGAGTGGAGGGGCGTGTCAGATTTTTACTGGCTAAAGCCCTCCCATGTTCCTGCTATTGCCTTTTATGCTCCGGGGCCGCGGTATCTCTTTCGAACAACCCGCAACTCCGGCAGGCGGAGGCCCTGGCAAACCCCTCTGCTTTGCTGACATCTCTTTGAGGCGCGCGTGAAACACAAACGCGCCGTCGGCACGGCCTGTCATCAATAGACGGACGGACGGTGAGCTACCCATTACTCACCGTCCACAGGCCCGAGACGTTTGGGCTTCGGTGAAGTCTTGGTGATTATTATGCGATAGTTTTTTTTTCAGTTATATCCTCAATGGAAACAACATCGTGGTAGGGTTCACCCAACAAAGGCGCGGGCCGGGGTGGAAAGATTGTTGGCAGATTTATAGTAGGACTTAAAACTGAAGTAAACACAACGAAACGTAAATGAATGAAAGTCACCACGCCGTTCGCTGAACCCTCGCGCCACGACAAACTCACTAACTCGCAGGCGAAATTTGCTTTATACGTATCAATGCACGTCGAAGTTGCATAAATAATAATTAAAACACTTTAATTATTATTCTAAATAGATCTTATGCACCACGATAAATACAAAAGAAATCATTAAAATAAGTTGACGACTTATCGCCTTTGAAATATTGTACAACTCATTTAAAAGTAAAGAGTGTAGAGTCACTATGTCGAGTTAGTTATTTTTTGCTTTCGTGTGTTTTAACCAACGATTGATATTGAAAACTCACTAAATCGTTTTAGTTATGTTTTGTATACCTAAATTCATTTGCATGCATTAAAAATTAAAGAGAAAAAGTAATTTAGTCGTTTTAGTTTCGAGTTTTGAACATTTGAAATAAATGTAAAATAATTAACTTAATTAGTTAATTCTTCCATTACGCCCTGGGTACAAAAAGGTGGACTTACTTACTTTTCACATTTCTTAAAACAAAAACGAAAGCAGCTACAAAAATGACGGTTTCACAGATATTTAGAGAAAAAAAAATGTAATACGCATGACATTGAAACTCATTTTCGACTTTTTCGGACTTAATGACTTTTCGCTCTACGGGGACGATATGTGGAGTGACAAAAATGGATAAAGTAAGGAATGAATATATTAGAGGAAGCTTGAAGTTGCGCCTGTTACAGAAAAATTGAAAGGGAGTCGTTAATCTTGGTATTGACATGTAATGAGGAGGAACTAAGCACATGTGACTAAAAGAGTGATGGATCTGAATGTTGATGGACGGAGAGCGAGAGGAAGGCGAAAGAAAAGATCGATGGATTGTGTAAGGAATGATATGAAGGAGAAAGGAGTAAATGATGCCGTGACGTCTGATAGGGGAGAATGGAAGAAGAAAACATGTTGCGCCGACCTCAAATAGAATGGGACAAGGGCATGAAAATGATGATGATCGTATTACCCAGTACAAATAGGGTTGTGAAGGTCAGAAAGGCAGTCGCTCCATGTAAAATACTGGTAATACGCATCATCATCATTTCCCTGTCCTTGTCCGATATTTGTGGTCGGCGCAACACGTTTTCTTCTTCCATTCTTCACTATCAGACTTCACAGCATTTTTTTCTCCTTCATATCATTCCTACGATACCCCTTGCTAAGACTGTATGTCAGACTTGCGGGACACTGACTACCTGTAACGACTGTCAAAGATCTACAAATGACAGTCGGGACCAACAGCTTTACGTGAAATTTGGCATAGAGGTAGATTATAGTCTGGAATATATGAGTATGAGTCGAGCTACACGATAACTGACAAATGCTTGCACTGACTTCACAGGTCCAATCAATCTGTGTGGCGCTTTCTTAAAAAGACCATTTCAGACACTAATCTGCATAGCCCTCATGTAAGTTGACCAAGATTATTTTGTCTGGACTTTAAAAGAGACTATGACCTCTGAGTTTTTTTCGGCTGTTTCTTCTCAGAGTAGTCGGGTACGAAACACCGGCCTCATCTAGTTTAAAAAAAAATGACGTGTAAAAGTGTTTGTGAAAACCTACTTGCAAAATAAACATCATTTATTTATAATAACATACATATAAGATACTTTTTTTCGATATCACGCGGGCGAAGCTGCTGGCGCAAGCTAGTTGTAAATAAATACAATAAATAGATGTTTAATAGAGAAAGTTGACCGTCTCGTTAACACCGCATCACGGTCCATTGCGCTCTTATACAATTTGATGGCGCAACGAATGCGTGTACGCATTGCGACCAAATAAGGCAAAAAACCAGTTTGTGCAGACCTCTCGTTGTACGAGAAATTGTTACAAAGCGAGGCCATGTCATACTGGATATTGTACGTCATAGTTGGTTGATGTCTTGTTCCCGAAACTGTAAACTGATGTTCTAACGGTACGTTAGGCGCAGTGGTTGAGAGATCTACTGCTGCGCTGCGTGTCGCGGGTTTTATCCACGCACGGAATAAATACTTGTTTGACCGACCAAGTAGTTGTTCTGGGTCTGGCTGTTTGTGATGTGATTTTAAGTGTTTGTAAACGTACCCACGATACAGGAGAAATTTCTAGTGTGGGGCAAAATATTAATACACAAATATTTATAAATACACTAACTTTTGGGGTAATTCGCGATAACACAGTTTTCTTTCCTGATTTACAGGTACCTGTTACCTTTAGTTTTTACCCTTGCGCCTTATCGATTGTAATGTCAAAGCTAAGTTTTCCGACAAATCTCTCTTATCTTCTGTTATCTTCGGAAAAACCGAAGGTTGACGAATTTGATGTTACAGTGGAATAGGGTTGTCATCCGTACCTTGTTATAAAAAAAAACTTTATTATTTATGAAAAGGAATTAGTCGAAAAAGTCTGACACTCCTTTCCGCTCCGCCCAGAGAGGCAGAATTTATTTGAAGATTGCACATTTGATTGTTGATAAATTTTTTGTACACGATACAGGAGAAAGAAGTAGTATCCATTTGCCTAGCTATTTCCCAACTATGTTGGGGTCGGCTTCCAGTCTAACCGGATACAGCTGAATATCAGTATTTTACATGGAGCGACTGCCTATCTGACCTCCACAACCCAGTTAGTACTAGGTAATGCGATACCCCTTGGTAAGACTGCTTGTCAGACTTTCGGAACGCTGACTACCTGTGACGATTGTCAAAGATCTACAAATGACAGCCGGAACCAACGGCTTAACGTGCTTTCCGAGGCATGGAAGAAACTCGGTGTGTAACGGGTGGTCACCCATCCACAGACCAACCTATGCAAGCGCGGCTTAACCTAAAGATCGACCTGAGCGGCTGCTATTATTTAGCCACGAGCTCCGAGAAAGAAGAAGTATAATTTTTTGAAATTAAAATTAATAAAAAAATGTTGGCAACCCTACTCTCGACTGTAGAGTACTCTAGGTACGAGTACTAATAGGATAACTTATCTCTGACAGAGTACGCTAGCGTTACGCAGAACGCCATTTCTATAATCCTTTTTTTACTGGGATGGGAAATCATCAAATAATTTCCCCCGCTCTGGGCGGAAAGAAAGGAAATATCAGACTTATACTGACTAAAACCCACCCCTGTTCCTTCTTTTGCCCTTTATTTGGGCAACTACAGTACTTTCACAAGTTATTATGTCTTGTGACTGGGACTGTAGCAGCATCTTTTTTGTGTTAATGACATTCATAACTGCCTTTTTTTGGTGTGGGAAATCATCAAATAACTTCCCCCGTTCTGGGCGGAGCGGGAGGAGTGTCAGACTTGTACTGACTAAAACCCGCCCATGTTCCTTCCATTGCCCTATATGTTCCGGGGCCGCGGTATCTTTCGAACAACCTGCAACCCCAGCATCGGCAGGGACCTCTGCTTTGATGACATCTCTTTGACGCGCGCGTGGAAGACTAATGCGCCGTCGATACGGCTTCAAAAGTGCCTGTAATGGTCTAATTGAAATAGATGCTTTGTGTTTTTGTTTTTTCCGGGGCCCCGGTATCTCTTTTAAACAACCCGCAACCCCGGCAGGCGATGGCCCTGGCAGGCTCTGCTTTACTACGATCCCTACATACTCCTCTCGCTTTTACCACTTCCAAACATCTAGTCATACATACACAGTTCTTGCAAGTACTACACTACAACTAAAATAACACTACAATAAAAAAAAATACTAATTAAAAAGCGTGATAAAAGCAGCTAATTAAAATTACAATTAACAATATGTATTTATGTAAATTGTAAAGGCGCCGTTGCATAGCAACACAGCTTAGCTACGCTCGTGTAAAGTTGAACCAGAAAGGATTTATGTTCTTCGGTAATCTTCGTGTTTCCGAATTATCACGAACGTTGCGACGTGGACCAAAAAAACACAAAATGGCGGCCGTTGAGTCCTGATTTTTTACATGTGGTGAAAGATTTTACATTATCAGCTACCCTACCATGACGTGTTAAAGCAGAACTTATTCCGCTGAGGGAAAGAGACAGAGCTATACAGGGTGCCTAGCACCATCTCTTTCACACAGTGGAAAAAGTTCTGCTTTAAGATGTCATAGTAGGCCTACAGTAGTGGAATAAGTTCTGCTTTAACATGGCATTACCATGACATGTTAAAACAAAACTTATTCCACTGAGGAAAAGAGATGGCGCTAGACACCTTGTATAGCTTTGTCTCTTTCCCTCAGTGGAATAAGTTCTGCTTTAAGACGTCAGAGTAGGGTAGCTGGTTTTCCAATTTGTCGGCGATGATTATCATGGGTGCTTACCTGCGCTTAAAAAGGGCGCAGGCAAAGTAAAAGCAAACCAATGTATATGAACCTTCAAAATATCCAACCGCCGCGGAAGACGCTCTGGGCGTTGGGTTCCGCGAGACGACTCACGGCCACCGTAGAAGCGGGCCTGGGGACGATGAGCAATGGGTAGCTACCTAATAAGTATTGTGAACCAGCTGGCGCCCGCGTGATATCGGAAAAAGAAGTCCCGAATCCTATGTGTTATTCCAGACTATAATCTACCTCTTTGCCAAACTTTATCAAGATCCGTTCAGCCCTTTTGACGTGAAAGTGTAACAAACATCCATACATCAATCCTTACAAACATTCGCATCCTTACTATATATATTAGGTATATATAATATTATAAAAGCGAAAGTGAATTTTGGTACATGGATAGTTGGGAACCAGGAGACGGACATAGGCTAATTTAATAAAAAAGTGGGATGTGAGGGAGAAAGAGGGAAGAAAAGGGAAAACTTAGCGTTGCTATTACAAATCAATAAGGCGCAAGGGAAACTGTGTTACCCCAAATTTAACGCGGGCGAAGCCGCGGGCGAAAGCTAGTTTATAATATAAGTAACATAATATCCTATATTATATCAGTGGACGCTAAACTTAATACAAGACACAAATGTAAATCCTCTTATTGAACATAAGTTGTTATTATTTATTAACAATTAACGGTAATTGTTTACATAAGAATGGCAGATAATGTGATTCTATTATGTTTCTGTGTAACTAAAGAGTTTGTAATGTAAATTAGATCGTTAGCATTATGTTTTGTATTTTGTCGCAGTTGTGAACTCGTGGGACAATAATAACAGTCGCACGTGTCTAGACAGCAAGTTAAGCAAAGCTTGCCAAAGTCGCCCCGTGGATGGATAACCGCCGCGTATATACGACGGGCCTGTTGGTCTAGTGGTTAGTGGCCCTGACTCGATTCCCACCCAGGACAAACTTTGTGTGATGAGCATGATTGTTTGTTCTGTGTCTGGGTGTGATTTATCTATAATATGTATGTATTTATAAATTATATAAGTATGTATATCAGTTGTCTGGTTACCATATCACAAGCTCTGCTTAGCTTGGGATCAGAAAGCCGTGTGTGAGTTGTCCCAAGATATTTATTATTTTATTCTTATTTTTATTTTATATATTATTATTTTCCGGGACCCAAAAAACATTGCTCAACACTAGGAATTTTCCCCTGTATTGTGGGTGCGTTTAAACAACATATATACATATAACATTTAACATTTAAACTCATATACACGAACATTTATCTGTGGGTCATACAAATTTTTATTCCGAGCGGAGATCGAACCCGCGACACGCAGCGCAGCAGTCGAAAGCTCAGCCGCTGCGCCAACCGTGCCGTTACTTAAGTTTTAAATGTTTTTATTACTTTAAGTACTCCTCCTTTAAATATTCCTGTATTATTCTGCATTTATATGTATAGCACGGCCAACGAGAAGCGATACCAAATGTAAACAAAACCCATGCTAAAACCCCATCTAAAATGGCCGCCCGAAAGTTGGCGAACCCGTCTTAACGTTGTCATGTTTTTGCCGGGAGAACGAGACATTACGACAAAGGCACAAGATGGAAAGAGCTAAATATTAGATTGTCAACGCCACAGTTGTTCTTTAGGTTAATGGCCTTTCGTATCGCTTCTCGTTGGCCGTACCATAGGTACTTACATATATATTTCGTTGAGCGCTTCCGTAAACTCAGATTTTTCTCAGCATTAAGAGAAGTTGGTTCCCAATACATTTTGCGCAGTGTATCTGTATTGTTTCAATAATAACTAGCTTTCGCCCACGGAAATTCGGGGTAACACAGTTCCTCTTTCCTGATTTACAGGAACCTGCTACCTGTAGTTTTTGCCCTAGCGCCTTATTTATTACTAGCTGTTTCCTGCGGTTTCACCCACGCTGCTCAGCACCTGTTTGTCGTAGCGTGATGTTATATAGCCTATAGCCTTCCTCAAGAAATGGACTATCCAACACTAAAAGAATTTTCCAATTCCAACCAGTAGTCCCTGAGATTAGCGCGTTCAAACAAACAAACAAACTCTTCAGCTTTATAATATAAGTAACTATAGATATAGATAATAGCAATGCTAAGTTTTCCCTTTTCTTTCCTGTTTCTCCCTCATGTCTTAATCTTTTTTTTTAAATAGCCTATGTCCGTCTCCATGGTCCCAACTATCTTTGTACCAAAATTCATCAAAATCAGTTTAGCCATGTAGGCGTGGAGAGGTAACAAACAAACTCACTTTCGTTTTTACAATATAGTAAGGAGTAGAATATGATGTACAGGATAATTGGCTTTATTTCCGATGGGAAATCCTGGGAGCTGGGGAGCGTGTCAGATTTGTACTGACTGCAACCCATCCATGTTCCTTCCATCGCCCTTTACGTTCCGGAGCCGCGGTATCTCTTTCGGACAAACCTCACGACCTTTTCCTTCGATCACAGAGCGATGATCTTATAAACATATTTTTTTTATTAATTAATGTTGGCACACTCGGTTTGAGTATTCGCCACTGACGGATTTAAAAGCTAAGGAATCAATTTAAATGAAAAAGGAGATTTTGAACGGGATTGAAAGGAGTTTCCAGTGGAATGGTTTTAGGATAAGGGGTAAATAATGAATACTTACATTTACACTAATAGATACAAAAAAAAAAGTGTGTGTGTCAGCTCCGACGCACGACTGGAGTTTACTCCTTAAGTACGAGTATCTAACCATACGCAAAAAGAGTTTATTCAACTGAAAAAAGATTAATATCATATGAAAGGGTAAATTCACAAATTAATGAAAAAAAATAGCAATATAAATACATCGACACTGATAGAAACAAACAAGCCCAATAACATATAGTATATAGGTATAGTCGCCTATACAGCATACCATATGTACGTCTTAATACACTCACAGCCAAATTAGAAAGTTGCGCACTAAAGGTGCGCACCAAAAACGTGACACATTTTCGTTACTTTAATAGGTTTTACCCCTCGGATTTTTCTCATACCGGGCGCCTTATATATAAAAATCGATTCTTAAGGAGTAAACTCCAAAAATAACAAATGTAATAAATTACACTTAAATATCATGAGGTTGATATGAAAAAAGAAAGAGATTTATATCTTATATCAAAAATATTAGAAGCAAGTAAAATAGGAACAGAAGGGCTACTATGACATCTTATAGCAATTCTTATTCCACTGAGGGAAAGCGATGGTGCTAGACACCCTGTATAGATCTGTCTCTTTCCCTCACATTAGCAAAAGACAGAGAAGAATGGGAGGAAGGAAGGGAGGCCTTTGCCCTGCAGTGGGTCACAAGTGGCTCATAATAATAAATAATAATAATTAAGAGGTCATAGTAGGGTAGCAGAAGTTGGAAAAGGAATACGTAAAAAAACTAAAGACGAACATAATAAGGAGTGATCATCTTATAAACATTTATCGACACAGTAATTGAACTGCTGTCACCGAGGAATTTAAACACTTACCTTTTGAGCCAAAAGGGTCACGTTGCTTGAATATTTGGCTTTTAGCCACTGATATCTTTCTAGAGGAGCTCGTGGCTAAATAATTGTAGCCGCTCGGGTCAATCTTTAGGTTAAGCCGCGCTTGCCTAGGTTGGTCTGTGGATGGGTGACCACCCGTTACATACCGAGGTTCCTCCGTGCCTCGGAAAGATCAACCCGAGCGGCTGCTGTTATTTAGCCACGAGCTCCTCTCGTCGTACGTACGTCGGTACGTCGTACCACTATTGTACATGAAGTATAAATAAATAAATAACTCCTTGCTTTCCCGAGATAGAGGATCTTGCTTGACAGACGGACAACATGTGATCCAATAAGGGTTCCGATATTTCCTTTTTGTATACAGAACTACAGAAACCTAAAAAAATTAGAGGTGTCAAGGGACACCCGGATGGAACGAAGTTCCTATAGAAATGAAAATATCTGGCTTGCTTTCTATAAGAGAGAGAGAGAGAGAGAGACAGACAGACAGACAGAGAAACATGCGACGCCGCACAGCTTACTATAGCAAAAAGTGTCGTGACAACTTTTCGTAAGAATTTTTTCCGTCTAGCCCCCTTTCACAACGCGCGATAAGGATCTTCGTTCCAAAAACCGCTTTAAAACACTTCATTTAATTACGGTTATGCTTAAAACAATCACATTAACAACGCCCAATTAAGTCACGATTAGATATGAAGGACAATAAAAACTTCGTTTAAATACACATGCACTAAAACTGTAAAGATAATTCGATGTTAAAGTGCTCATTTTTACTCACATTATTCTACAGTACCTAAATAAAAAATATCTATATTTATATAATCCTCACTAATATGTAGGTATTATAAAAGCAAAATTGAGTTTGTTTGTTACGTCTTCAAGCCTTAATGGCCAAACCAATTTTGGTACAGAGATAGTTGGGACCCTGGAGACGGACATAGGTGTTTTTTTTTTTTAAAGAGTGAAAAACGAGGGAGGAAAGAGAAGAAAAGGAAAATCTAAGCACTGCTATTAAAATAAATAAGGCGCTAAGCCAAAAACTACAAGTAGCAGGTACCTGCAAATCAGGAAAGGGGAACTGTGTTACCCCGAATTTAACGCGGGTGAAGTCGCGGGCAAAAGCTAGTTAAAAAAAAATATTATCTATGCTTGTGTATGTACTTATCTATGCTAATTAAGAGGTAAAGTTTGCGAGGTTTTAATCTCTGGATATACTGAACCAATTTTGAAGATTCTTATAGGAATAAAAAGCCACGTTATTTGTGAGTGTCATAAGCTATATAAGATTACGGTACGAGACTTACAAGCTGACCAGAGCGGGTGTAAATGCTGGGCACAGCTGGTGGTTTATAAGAAAAAATAACATGCTTATATAAGGGTATAGAACTTTCGAACAACCCGCAACTTTGGCAGATCTCTTTGACGCGCGCGTGGAACACTATCGCGCCGTCGACACGGCCTATCGTCAATTCGGACGGACGGTAAGCTACCCATTGCTCATCATCTACAGGCTCGCATCTACGGTGGCCGGGAGTCGTCTCGCTGTGATCATGTCTTTGTCATCTGGTGACATGGAGAACAAATACTTTTCTGCTTCTTTTAGGGTCTTGACATTTCACCCATATAGTGACAGATAGTCTAGAAAACTAGGTATAGGTACAATACGAGAATGTGACCTTTAATAAATACTGCAGTGGTAGACGGAGGTCACCACTTAGTATTGGCTAGCTGCCAATTTAGCCACTTACCCTCGATTAATATCCTGATTAACGATACTGCATCATATCTGCCTAGTTTCTTCCCAACTATGATGACTATGAAAAATGATAAATGATGTTTATTTTGCAAGTAGGTTTTCACAAACACTTTTACACGTCTTTTTTTTTAAACTAGATGAGGCCGGTGTTTCGTACCCGACTACTCTGAGAAGAAACAGCCGCAACAAACTCAGAGGTCATAGTCTCTTTTACAATCCAGACAAAAAATGTTGGTCAACTTACATGAGGACTATGCAGATTAGTGTCTGAAGTGGTCTTTTTAAGAAAGTACCTTATAGATTGAGTGGACCTGTCCAGTCAGTGCAAGCATTTGTCAGTTATCGTGTAGCTCGACTCATAAACCAAGGAGCTCAACGAAACGACGAACAAATAGTACTCAACTGCCAGAATCGTCAAAACAAAAAAAAAAGCTATGTTTGTTTGTTTATAGCCAGTATTACTAGCTTCCGCCCGCGACGTCGTACGCGTGTCATACTTACTTTAGGCTAACACTGACTTTAAACCGCGTGATGATCGAAAAAAAAATCTTTCTCTCTCCTTTTCTCATTTTTATTAAAAAAAATGCCTATGTCCGTCACCAGGGTCGCAACTATCTCTGTATTTCATCAAAATCGTTTTGAGCCATTTAGGCGTGAAGACGTAACAAACAAAGAAACTCACTGTCGCTTTTACAATATTAGTAAGGATTTTATAATGTTTTTCTTTCTTTCTACTTAAATTCGTCTGACTAACACTAAACTTTGTCTTTACGTTGTACTTTTTAAACTTATTATAAGTTTATTTAACTTCCTACAATGCGTGTCCTCACCTCATTTAAAATGACCTTGTTTTTAAAACTTTAATGTTTCCTTTTCTCAGTAAAACATCGCTCATGGTCACCCTCCTTTATGACGGACTATATAGCAACTATAAGCTATATTATAGCTTGAAACCGCGACGTTGTCTGCTTTTATTTGTATTAGACAATCATCAAATAACTCCTGCTCTAGAGCGGGGGGCAGTGTCGGACTTTTATTGACTACTAACTGTTCTCCGCGGTTTCACCCACGCTGCTCAGCACCTGTTGGTCGTAGCGTGATGTTATATAGCCTATAGCCTTCCTCAAAAAATGGACTAACCAACACTAAAAGAATTATCCAATTCCAACCAGTAGTCCCTGAGATTACCGCGTTCAAACAAACAAACTCTTTAGCTTTACCCATGATCCTTCTACTGCTCTTTATGTTCCGGGACCGCGGTATCTCTTTCGAGCAACCCTGGACGTCATGTGCTTGGATTTCTGATTTAGTTTCATGTGTAACTAAGTAACAAAATCTTAGAAGTTAAATTTGTCCCCTTTCCCGGTTTCTGATTGAGGCCGCCATTTTGGATTTGTAATGACATTTCTTAGCTAGTCATTTATTGTTATCAGAACTCAGAGCGTGTGCAAAATTTCATCGTAAAGACCGGGAATTGGGTCAAATTAAGATTCCAAGATTTTCTTACATACATAGTTACAAGTGAAGCCAATAAAAGCGTGTTAAAAACAGTTCCCATGATAAATCAGCTCTCACGAATTTTGGCAGTTTTTCGCGCCTTATGAAAACAATATGGCGTCAGAAAAGGAGCTGTCAAAACAAACGCCATATTTAATTTTTGACATGTGTGTAAACAAATGCGGTTTAAATTCGCACGACGACTGCATGGGAATAGGAAGCTGTGTCCAGGGCGCGTACGAGTTCCGCGCGACTCAAAGAGATGGTAGCAAAGCAGTGAGGCCTACCAAGGCCACACCGCTTGCCAGGGTTGCGGGGTGTTAGAAAGATATTTCGCAGTCCCAGAACATAAAGGGCAAAAAAAGAACATGTCCCACCCATGTTTTTTCTTTTTTGCTCTTTTAGACAGCACAAGTCTGACACTCTCCTCCGTTCCTGAAATTTCCCATCCTCAAAAAAAAAAATTAAAGGGAAAAGGAAGAGCGATATATTACCAACTACAAAAGAGGAAATTCTCTTGAGGTACAGAACCCTAAAAAATATCAATATAATCCTTCTAAGTTCATAATAATCCCATTGAATGACTTCAATTTGACTCTTTTATGAATATCAAGAATTCTACAGGCTACCTTTTCAGTGACCAACTGAAATTCAGACAAAAAAAAACTACTTGTACCTCTATATATTTTTCACGTTTTTTTTTCTTTTTTTTCCAGAACACAACACAATTTTAAGATGAGCTGAACGAAACATGAAACAGCGCCACCTAGCGGCCGATGGGCGGACTACGTAAGATCATGCAACTATCGCCATCTGTTGAGAGTTAAACGAGATGCCACGCTTAAAATATGCGTCGGTCGCCAGAGTTGTTGTTATACTCGGCCTCTTTTGTCTATGGCTACAGATTATGCTCTCGGCGTCTAGTGGGGGCATGTATAGGGATGGAGGTATGACTTATTTGTTTTTTTTTCTTAATTACCTATGTTTTAACTAGAACAACAAAAGGAACTGCGGTGGCCATCGAATGGATGCGACGAAATATTTTGAGTAATACACTCCCGCAGGATTTTAAACATTTAGCGAGCGTTAAGAATCTAACATAATTAAGACCCAAAAATCCAAACGGCTGTTTGAAAAATAGACTCGCCAACTTGAGTCCCTTCTATGGCATCGTCATTCAAGGCTTGTTTCACCAATCATTTAAAATTGAACGCCATCAGCTCATCCGAACTGAGTTTTAGACCCGTCAGTTGCTTAGTACAGCTGTCAGTGTAAATTTACTATAACAACAATGGCAACGCTACAGTTGTAAAAGTGCTGAACACGTTCAGTTAATGGTGGGATTCGTCCTTAAAATCTGATCAGTGTAAGCTTGCGTTTCTTGGCAAAGACCACTCCCCACGAATTCCAGTTCCTTTGATTCAGGGCTACTAGAAACCACTGGTATGTCCCGTTGTAATTAGTTAATTGCTTTTTTACAGCTTTTCTTCAAAACTTACTGTCACTTACTGGGATATGTCGTGATTTACCTTGTTGTGAGATATATTGACGATATTTTGACACCGTTGGAAGCGTCGAGTCGAGAGTCCCCTTGCGAACAGTGGCGTAACATTCATTTTTCACTCTTCAAGATCATGGCAAAGCTGCTCAACTTTGAAGTTAAGGGTTATAATTTCGATTCCGCAACAACCGACACGTCATCTAGTAAATGCAACTTGCAATAGCTGCCCGCGACTTCGTTCGCTTGGCATAGTTACTTTAGGCTAAGGCTAACTTTAACTCGCGTGATGATCGAAAAAAAATATCATTCTCACACTTTTTGGTCTCTCTTTCTCCCCCTTTTCTCACTTTAATTAGCCCATGTCCGTCTCCAGGGTCCCAAATATCTCTGTAGCAAAATTTATCAAAATCGGTTTGGCCATTTAGGCGTGAAGACGTAACAAACAAACAAATTCACTTTTGCTCTTATAATATTAGTAAGGACTGATGACTGCTGGGGTTGTGGCAAATGTAATTAAGTAATTTCTAGATAAAAACTGGCCTACGAATAAGTTCTTATAGAGAAACAATTATTTTTCGATCGTGGTTTGAAAACCTGAAATCTATTTCCGAAAGACTATCGACATTGGATCACTGTAGGCGGGTCAATTCAAATGCTTTGGCGGGCTATATTGTGATCTGAAGGCCTAGTGTTGTGCCGGGGTTGCGAGTTGTTCGAAAGAGATACCGCGGCCCCGGAACGTAAAGGCCAATAGAAGGAACATGGGTGGGTTTTAGTCAGTAAAAGTTCAGACTTTTTTTTTTTCTTTATGTCAGATAAAGAGACCGGGGGACGGGGGAAGTCATTTTATGATTTCCCCCCCGAAAAAAAAGGCCTAGTGTTGTGCAGACCTGTTTTCGGCTTTCAGAGCAGTCTGTTCACATCATGGCCTTACCGGATTGTGTGTACGCCACTGCCAACGATAATGGCGCTTGCAACAGCGACGGAATATCGGGATCTCTCAATAACTGAAAATCTCGAATGATTATCCTGAAAGTGATATAGTTTAGTGAAAAATCTTGAAAGCTTAAAACCGAGTTTTTCTTTTGTATAATTTCAGATAATGATATAAAATTACGAGGACTGTTGATTAAAAATTTCAGAAACGACATTAAGACGCAAGGTTTTTAAATGTTTTGTTTGTTGAAGTATTTTTTGGTCACATCTCATTTTTAATATTTTTGGGATTCATCTTTGTTTTTTTGTATTTTACTTTAGTTAGCATTTGAATTCTTGTTTCTTTGTGTTCATTTAATTTTCTCGTTTCAATATTGTGATAATTTATTTAGAAAGTAACTTTTGGTTTAAAATATCATCCGAGTTCTTGAAAGGAGATCATCCACCTTCCATAATTTTTTGGGCTATTTTCAAAGACAATCACTAAATATCTGAGATCACTTACGATTAGGCGAAATATTTTTTGGCGGCCAAAAATTGCTTCTCGGTGAATTGACTTACAAATCAAATCAAATCAAATCAAATCATTTATTTCAATTAGACCATTACAGGCACTTTTGAATGTCAAGAAACAAAATGAATCTACAGTCCCGGTCACAAGGCATAATAACTTGTGAAAGTACTGCAGTTGCCCATTCCAAAGCGTTGATCTCTATGGAGAAGAATGGGCAAGAAACTCCATGGACACTCTTTTAAATTCTAATATTTTTACAAAATAGTATTTACACCATTCGTGTTGAGATTATACAAATATGTGAGAACGATGTAGAAAGACGTGCACAGTAAGAGCGTCCAGAGTAAATAAAAAACAAAATTCAATTTAAATCTAAATAAATTAAAAATGACCGTGGTAGTTAAAAAATGACCAGTCCCAACTGACAGCGCCCGTTCACGAACATGACGTATGGATCAGCCCCATTCAGCTCGACCATTTTGAAGGGAGCTAAATGACCCGACACACCCGCCACCATCAGCGAGACATTTAAGTGAGCATGACACTATTAACCACCAGGGCTTCGTCAAGTCAATGATAATACATAGCACTCACATATGGGCTTAATAATTATACAATACTAGAGAATTGATTCTATACATTGCAAAGATAGTCTTACAATCTTCTGCAGCTTCCACTATAGCTTCGGATACTTATTAATGAGTTTACCCCTATGCTTGAGGAGCAGGACCAGCATTGAGCCAAGCATTTTTATCATCAATATAATCCCCCAACTTATAATATGCTTGCCTACATAGTGTGCGTTTAATACAAGATTTAAATTTCGTTTCATTCAGTTGAAGAATGTGGGGAGGTATTTTATTGTAGCATTTCAAACAGTACCCCATGAAAGATGAGTCTACTTTAGCTAACCTGAAACCTGGTTGAACTAATTGGTCCCTATTTCTAGTATTATAATTGTGTCTGTCACCTCTTTTACTAAAAAGATGCGAGTTTTTCCTGACATACATGATGTTTTCATAAATATATTGACAAGGTACTGTCATGATGTTAATATTCTTAAACTGTTCCCTTAAAGAATCTCGCCTACGTAGGTTATATATGGCTCTAATGGCTCTTTTCTGCAGAATAAATATAGACTCGATGTCTGCAGCCCGTCCCCAAAGTAAAATACCGTATGACATTATACTATGAAAATAACTAAAATAGACTAGTCTCGCGGTATCAACATCAGTAAACTGACGGATTTTTCTAACAGCATATGCTGCTGAACTAAGGCGTCCTGCAAGAGATGTTATATGCGGACCCCATTGTAGCTTTGAATCGAGTGTTATTCCCAAGAAAACAGTTTTTTCGACGAATTCTAGTTTCTCTTGATTCAATACTATGTCACACTCACTGTTTTTGACATTTGGTAGAGCAAATCTTATACACTTCGTTTTTTTCCCATTTAATACTAAATTATTAGCCGTAAACCAATTATGTACCTGCATTAGGGCATTATTTACGTCGTCAAGATTTGTGGCACGTCTGTTTATCTTAAATATTAAAGAGGTATCGTCAGCAAATAACACCATTTGTGGTTGGTTTTTAAACAAATGGGGTAGATCATTTATATATACTAAAAAGAGGAAGGGACCTAATATCGATCCTTGTGGTACACCCATCTTTACATTTAAACCCATTGAATTGACACCATTTATTTGTACTTGCTGCTGTCTATCATTTAAATACGATTCAACTAAACTAAGGGCAAGTTTCCCTAGGCCGTAATGTTCAAGTTTTAAGAGAAGGGTTTCGTGGTTCACGCAATCAAATGCTTTTGAGAGGTCACAAAAGATCCCTATGGCATCCTGTGCCTCTTCCCACGCAGTAAATATGTGTTTTAATAGGGTGACACCGGCGTCAGTGGTACAACGTCCTTTGGTGAAACCATACTGCTTTTCATGTAATATTTTATTGGAGTTAAAGTGGTTGAGCATTTGGTTAAGCATTACCTTTTCAAACACCTTGCTGAAAACCGGCAAAACGGATACGGGTCTATAATTATTGGTGTCTTTACTGTCCCCAGATTTGAACAGTGGTATTACCTTGCTGTATTTCATAAGGTCCGGGAAGACTCCTTGGTCCACACACAAATTAAATATAAAGGCTAAGTACGGTGCTATAGTCTCAATGATAGCTTGACAAACTTTAATAGACAATCCCCAAAGGTCTTCGGTTAATTTGATTTTTATTTGTTTAAAAGCTTTAATAACTACAGTGGGGTTAATATGTTTAAACTGAAACTCAACCGGGCATGGTAAAACGTTTGCTCTTAATAAGTCAACAGAAAGCAAGGGTGAGGAATTTAACGTTTCTGTAGTTTTAATTGGGATACTAGTAAAGAAATCCACAAATTCTTGAGCAACTTCGTTTTTTGTGGTTAGAAGACCACGTGAAGACTCTAGTGTTATATCATTATTATATTTTTTATTTCTATTAGTTTCACTATTGATTATTTTCCAAACCGTCTTAATTTTATTATCAGCGGATTTAATCTTGTTGCTTATGAATAAGGCTTTAGCTACCTTGCAGGTGTTTTTAAACATTTTTGAGTAAGTAGCAACATAGCGATTGAATGTTTCCGAGTTTATGTAAGGCTTAAGGCCGTAAAGCTCAAACAGTCGTTCCCTACTTTTTCTTATACCCTTAGTTGCCCAATCACTAAATATAAACTTTGGGCTAATAGATTTAGTTTTTATTTTTAGCGTCTCATTAAACTCTGTGTAGACAACCGAAAAGAATTCCTCATAAAAATGATTTACATTATTAATATTATAAAATTATTAAATTATTATTAAATTTATTTAAATTGCTGGGTGTTATTTGTCTAGACTGTATCTGATTTTTTTGTGATGATGTGTAGGACTCGAAAACAA
Organism: Ochropleura leucogaster; assembly: GCA_958449745.1. Taxonomy (NCBI): domain Eukaryota; kingdom Metazoa; phylum Arthropoda; class Insecta; order Lepidoptera; family Noctuidae; genus Ochropleura; species Ochropleura leucogaster. The sequence continues at coordinate 2,685,093 of OY288230.1, read as the reverse complement.
CGGTTTGACCGCTGTGATCAGAGGGAAGGTAATTTACAATGGATTTATCTAAGAAGTCGCAGCAACAGAAAACATTATCGATACAAGTAGCGGTATTTGTAGTAATTCGGGTTTTCGATTTAGATGTATTAATAAAAAATACGTGTGGCTCTCGGGGACTGCCGCGGTAAAGCTATTGCATAGCATTTTTTTATCAACTTATGCCATAAATAAAAAAAAACTTATGCTTAAATAAATAAAAAAACTTAATATAATATTTCAAAAGTACTTCCAATGAAAAGAAGTCGCAAAAAGAAAAAAACAAGACCTTGGGTTTGATTCTGAGTAATGTCGATTGACTATTCGATTCTCTACGAAACACGCTAATAGAACATTGGAATTGTGATAGAAATACCTGACGGTATTCGTAATGAAATTTCTTGTTAGACTTTTTCGTCACGTTTCTGGATTCGGTCTCCACGCTCAAGGCCTGCGATAGAAGCTATGCAATAGCTTAAAAATGTTGATCACGCAAAACTCTACTTAAATAACAATTTGGTTTTTGCTGTATAGAAAAATATAGTGATTCAGTCTGGTTGATCTCAGATATTTTGTGGTTGAAATATTTCTCGACGAATTGACTTACAACTTTGGTGTTATAATAAAAAAATGTTAATAATGTTTTCCTCTATTCAAGTAATAAGTTTATCTTTGTTGACTGGAAAAAATAAAAATGCTTAATCTGTATGATCTCCTTTAACTGTATTAACTCTTTTGCTGCCCAGAACTCAGTGTATGAGTCCAAAATGTATGGTATAATTTGGACTGGGCAGCAAAAGGGTTAAAACACGTTTTGTTAATGTCTGTTTCAGTCTAATTAAAACACATGTACCTATGTATTTTAATCTTATAAGTAAGGTTATCAAGGGAGATAAGAATCCAGGCTCGTCAACTACAGTTGACATTTTCTTAAAAATCCATGAATGTTTTCCAATTTTAAGTTTATTTGCTAGTAGAAAACAAACAGTTCTATTTTAAATATATTTGAAATATCACCTCCTTTGATTTCTAAGAAAAATATAACTATATTTGTTGACTCCGTTTGCTCTTCTCCTTGCTGACTGTAGGTATCTAAGAGAGAATCATCATTGTCCTGCCCTTGTCCCATTCTATTTGTGGTCGGCGCAACACGTTTTCTTCTTCCATTCTCCCCTATCAGACGTCACGGCATCATTTACTCCTTTCTCCTTCATATCATTCCTTACACAATCCATCCATCTTTTCTTTGGCCTTCCTCTCGCTCTCCGTCTTTCAACATTCAGATCCATCACTCTTTTAGTCACATGTGCTTTGTCCTTCCTCATTACATGTCCATACCAAGACAAACGACTCCCTTTAAATTTTTCTGTATTATGTATTATTAGTAAATTGAACCAACACTCTTCAATCTGGAACGTTACCTCGATTTCCGATCATGATTGAAAGCCTTTATGGTTAGGACTACCCACAGACATGTTTAACACAAAACACATGTGCTTCGTACCTAAGAGAGAATGTAGAAGTAATATTAATTTATTTACTTATGTTCATTTGATTCGATGACTGTTGATGAAGGCAAAGAAAAGATGGATGGATTGTGTAAGGAATGATATGAAGGAGAAAGGAGTAAATGATGCCGTGACGTCTGATAGGGGAGAATGGAAGAAGAAAACGTGTTGCGCCGACCCCAAATAGAATGGGACAAGGGTAGGATGATGATGATTCTCTCTTAGATACCTACAGTCAGCAAGGAGAAGAGCAAACGGAGTCGACAAATATAGTTATATTTTTCTTAGAAATCAAGGAGCTGATATTTCAAATATATTTAAAAAAAGAACTGTTTGTTTCCTATCAAATAAACTTGAATTTATTGGAAAACATTCATGGATTTTTAAGAAAACGTCTACTGTAGTTGAAGAGCCTGGATTCTTATTTCCCTTGATAACCTTACTTATAAGCTTAAAATACATACATGTGTTTTAATTAGACTGAAACAGATATTAACAAAACGTGTTTAAATACAGTTAAAGGAGATCATATGTGTGATCATGACTGTTGATGGATAGAGAGGGAGAGGAAAGGCAAAGAAAAGATGGATGGATTGTGTAAGGAATGATATGAAGGAGAAAGAAGTAAATGATGCCGTGACGTCTGATAGGGGAGAATGGAAGAAGAAAACGTGTTGCGCCGACACCAAATAGAATAGGACAAGGGCAGGACTATGATATTAAATTCGATGACTCTTTCACTTCTTCTAAATGTAGTATGCCTTGAAAATTCGTTTATTTGTAAAGTTTATACCTAGAAAATATACCTACATTTATAATGTAATATGTTACTCTTTTTTGTGAATAAACTTTACTTCCTTTTTTTATCTCTTTTAACGCACTAAATTAAAAGTTTTTTTTTTGTATAGTATGTTAAAATACTTTTAAATTTTTCAGATAATGATTCCGAATACGTTACTAACCCAATAACGGAAACGGTTCTACTAATAATGCCATATCAAGGTTTTTTTTTCATTATTTTAATTTTTTTTTCTGTGTTTGCTTATTCGTTTTTTTTTTCTTCTAAATTATAAATGTGAAGCTATTAAAGTGAATAAGTGTGCCAAAAATCGTTATTAATAATCATCTTATTATTTAATATGTATTTTATCGCTAAATATTGTGAAAAATAAGCTAAACCATGTATTTATTTTAAGGTTATGTTAGTCCGGGGATAAAACCATTATTTTATGTAATATAATTAAAACTGTTCTAATTTATTCTTCTACGTACATACTACGTGCACTAATACTTATAGGTAGGCACATATATCTTGTAAAGAATGCACTGTGAAAGAAACATAATTAGGTATTTAAAAAGAATGATGCAACTTTCCATACATTTAATTTTTCCATTTACTTTACTGTTACGACCAATTCAGGCGTTCAGAAGGGCTACTATGACATCTTATAGCAATTCTTATTCCACTGAGTGAAAGAGATGGTGCTAGACACCCTGTATAGCTCTGTCTCTTTCCCTCAGCGGAATAAGAATTGCTTTAAGAGGTCATAGTAGGGCTACTGATCGATCCAATTACCAACTAACATAAAACAATGAATTTTCGGAGTAACGCTTAATAATGTGTCTAATTCTGTATAATTCTCTATCAACATAATTTTGCCTATATTCTCTTGTAAATAACTTTTGTAAACTTAATTCTCGTTACAGTGCATCACATTACTATGTACGGATTAGCGTTATCGTGTATCTCTATCTCATTATGTCTCGTAAAGGCGAGGACCATAGATATAGATAGACATAGATAACGCAAGAGTAACTACGACGCGTGCCACTTTGCGAGCCAAACTTACGATCAAAAATCGCAAGCTGCTACTATCGCGCTCAGACTGCATCGGTGTGCCACTAGTTGGACGTCAGATATCAAATTTAAAATAGTTAATTTTGTGTAATAAATTGTAAAAACTTTCGTCAATCACTAAATAGACGTCACATCACTAAAATATAGTGCATGAGACGTCATAGTAGGTAATCAAAAGTTATGACTTTCTTTTTTTCGTATCGCTTCTCGTTGGCCGTACTATACCTACTATGGTAGGTATAGTACGGCCAACGAGAAGCGATACGAAAGGTCATTAACATAAAGAACAACTGTGGCGTTGACAATCTAATATTTAGCTCTTTCCATCTTGTGCCTTTGTCGTAATGTCTCGTTCTTCCGGCAAAAACATGACAACGTTAAGACGGGTTCGCCAACATTCGGGCGGCCATTTTAGATGGGGTTTTGTTTACATTTGGTATCGCTTCTCGTTGGCCGTACTTATAGGTATTCAAAATATGGCACGCTTCGTTTTCATACAGATCGTGATACTTGCGTTATCTATGTCAATCTATATCTGTGGCGAGGACCCAGTCACAAGCATCCGCAAGTATTAGTATTGAATGCACGTTACTGTGCGATTAGATTTTTCTCATTAATAAGTTCCAATACTAACTGACAGAAAAAGATGCAAGTAAAGGCTAATTTGTGCGTATATAGTGTTGCACTAGAATTTTCCTAATATAAGCAATCCTCGCGCGTATACTAGTATCGTTAATAATTCACTAATTGTTCAAAATATAAAAAAGCGCCATCTATCGGCGCGTGAACGTATACTGGCGTGCGAAGGTTGCTTATTTAAAATTGTTCTGATGCGTTTTCAGGACTGCTTAGGTGATGCTAAATATGCTATTTCATGTGTTCATATCCATGAAAATAAAGGTTCGAGATATACGAACGAAAGCAGTGTCTTAAAGGTATTTAAATCTACGTACCTATAGTACCTACATCGTGTTTTAGAAAGAGACGTAAACGTGTGAGTGACAGAGACAACGCTCTAAAAAACCGAACTTTTCTTGTCGTCTAAAATTCGATGTGCTATATTTTAAGTAGGTACACGAGACTGTTATTCGTTATATCTTGTTCCTTTTTTTCGTGGATCCTGCGTGTGTTTTATGTACTAGGATAAAAAAAAATTGTGCTGCTAGCAGTTTGCGTGAACTATCCATAGATGGCGCTTTCCCCATTTTTTTTTTCGTGTCATTGTGTTGGATTGTATTTCATTCCTTGCACATTACACGTATGTGCTGCCAATAAATAGTTTTCCCTATAGAAACCTTCGATAACACAGAATACACAGCTCCAATTTTCACCCAAAATAAATTAAATTAAATGGCTGTGACTTCCAAAAAAAATTTTTTTTGGTCAAGCCTCCAACTTATTTCTAAACTACTGCACTGCACTCCTGAAAGCCATAATCAACAATGGCAACCACCAGATAACCGCCGAGACAATAAGCTTGAGGAAGTCCGAAAAAAACAATGTAACTGTAGGCCTACTATGACGTCTTAAAGCAGAACTTATTCCACTGAAGGAAAGAGATGGTGCTAGACACCCTGTATAGCTCTGTCTCTTTCACTCAGTGGAATAAGTTCTGCTTTGGTAGCTGATAATTTAATTTGACGGCACAGTTGGCGCAGTGACCGATCCACTGCAGCGCCGCGTGTCGCGGGAGCTACACGTAGTTGTTTCAGATCTGGGGCCTTAGTCTGCTATTACAATAGTGTCAGAATGGTCGATCGAATCGAATCGAATGATTTTGACAAGTTTAGTATGTAGCAGATTACCAAACTTTGTCAAAATTAACCATTATGCGATCAGTGATCGACCATTCTGACACTATTGTAATAGCAGACTAAGGCCCCTGGCTGTTTGTGTATGTGAGTTTAAATATTTGTAGACGCACCGACGATACGGGAGAAATGCAATGTTTTATACTTGCATCCCGTAGCGAGTTTTCCCGTATTTAGAAAAAATAATAGCGGAAGACTTAAGAATACATCAAGTCTCCATTTCCAGAAGAACGTGACCATTTCTGTTTCAAAATTCATCAAATTCGGTTGAGCCATTTAGGCCGGAAGACGTAACAAACAAACTCACTTTCGCTTTTATAATATTAGTATAGACACTATTAGTGTTGAAGTTTATCTTACAGAATTACTTTCCACAAATACTTCTTGATCTTGCATTAAATTGGACAGCATCGGAATGATGTAATTTTAAGCTGGCCCGCTTAAGTGTTGGATCCAGATGTCCGCAAAAAAAAAATTAAGGCGACACTAAGTGCCAATGACCTTACTTCCCGCGACTGAAGATTATTCGAATAAAAATATCCAACTTCATTCATCAAACGTAATAGGTACCAATAAAAACCGTATATCAAAAGATAAAGCTTGAGATTGAAAAATTTTCATAAAAAAAACACCTAAAAGTTTTTGCCCGTCTAAAATTTAGGCCTCACCAACATTAAAAAACGATGTTTTACGAGAAAAAAAGTAAATATTCGCATATCAAAATTATTAAGAAAATAGACTAGTCTAACATTAATAATAATATGTTTTTAAAACACTAGCCGTTTAGATGTGATGTGTAGTTGAATTTAAAAACATCAAAAATCATATATCAACCCCTTAAGTCCCTGAGGGTGCAGCGGGGGGAAGGGTGTTAACACCCGCCAGTCAGCCAATGACTAAGCTCTTTTATCACGTCATCACACCCCTCCCACACCGGGCAGCTACCTCAAGCGCGCTCCCAATTGGGTAGTTGACACCATTAACCAATAATTTAAAAACACATTTTTTCTGAAAGAACACCTTATTCTAGACCTGAGAACTCCATTCATTTCAAAATAACTTTAAAATTCGATTTTTAGTTGCATTTAAATCAATAAATAGTTGCATCATTGACTTGACAACTTAGTGACGTCATCGGTTGCGAGTCTCATACAAAATCTATGGGGGAAGCGCGTTTTGACAGCTCATAAAAAGTATGTCAATTGATTAGTGGTGTCAACTACCCTATTAAGCGGTTGGCCTGTAGTTAATTTTACTTACGTACAATTATACATTTAATTAGCAGAAGTACTGGCAACTAGCCCAGTTTACATAATTTTAGAGAACTTGACACATTTCTCACAGATATGCATGATACAATACATGAGAGAGATTCCATTCCGTATCTTATACGGAATGAACAGTACGGTGTCCATATGACGTCTAAGCAAGCAGGATTTACTAAATCCTATTCTAGTGTTAGAAAGAGCGCTTGACACCCTGTATAGCTAGTTCTTTTTTCTTTATATTTACTCACTAGCTGTTCCACGCGGTTTCACCCACGCTGCTCAGCACCTGTTGGTCGTAGCGTGATGTTTTATAGCCTATAGCCTTCCTCAAGAAATGGACTATCTAACACTAAAAGAATTTTCCAATTCCAACCACTAGTCCCTGAGATTAGCGCGTTCAAACAAACAAACAAACTCTTCAGCTTTATAATATTAGTATAGATACACAATTATTTTCGTTTAACAAAAAAAAAATTATACCACCGGTGTCGGGAACAGGGTCCAAGATACCGGTAGGCAAGGCTCCAGAGAGTGGAATCTCCTATACGAGCCGTGTCCAGGAGTATCGCTTTCTGTATCAAACCCTTGATCCAGCTGCCTAACGAGAGCCTCCTCAGGTGTTGGTAGAGGCTCTTGGCAATTAAGTCTTTGGCTGTTGTTATTATTGTTACTAGCTGGCGCTTTGCTAGTGCGGCTTCACCCGCGTGATATCGAAAAAAAGTATCCTAGGTGTTATTCCAGACTATAATCTACCTCTGTGCCAAATTTCATCGAGATCCGTTCAGCCGTTTTGACTTGAAAGAGTAACAAACATCCATACATCTGCACAAACATTCGCATTTATAATATGAGGATTATTCAAATGTAAAAATGTTGGTTAACCTGCTATTGGCAAATATAAGTCCAAAACTATATTCTAAAACCTCCTTTATTGAGGTTTTTTTCGGCAATGGCATCTCGCAGATCAACCTAAGAGGTTGTCGTCTGCTTAACCGGGCAATTCCTGTGCGTGCCTTTAATGCCTCCAGCCAGGGCAAAAACTTACAATTAAGCGACTACACGCTTAGGGCACCCCCTGTGGGGTAAGAACGTCGGCTTAGGGCGTCGCTGGGGGAGGACAGCGATGGGACAATAAGTCTCCAGTATCGTGGGTGCGTTTACAAACATTTAAACTCATATACACAAACAGTCAGACCCGAAACAACTAACTGTTAGGTCATACAAATATAAGTTTCGTGCGCGAGGGGGGGGGGCAGTCAATCTTCACAACTGTTATCACTACAGCACAAACCAATTTCAGCTTTATTTCCTTAACCTAGTCGCGATTTTATCTTCTCATAAGCCATCTTTTCCAAAAATGTTGCAGAATAAAACTGCTTGTCATCAGCACAAACCAAATTCAACTCTCTTCTTTCAACCTTACGACTTGTTTTCATGTTTCACGTTGTCAACAGCCGTCTCATACTTAAGGGTATAACTGCTAGCTGGTACAGCATAAAAATTTGAACTTTATGTTTAAAGTGTAACGATTGATTTCAGAAGAGCTGATGAACGCTAACGACACTTCGGAGCAGGTACTAGCTCTGGTGCCCCCTGAGTTACATAAATACTTGACCGTACACCCTAGGAATTCTACAGGTTAGTAGTTTGAGAGAATTATTTTTAACTAGCTGGCACCCGCGTCGAAATATCGAAAAAAAAGTATTCCATATGTTATTCCAGACCATAATCTACCTCTGTGCTAATTTTCATCAAGATCCGTTCAGCCGTTTTTACGTGAAAGAGTAACACACATCCATACATCCATCCTCACAAACATTCGCATTTATAACAATACTAGCTTTTGCCCTCGGCTTCGCTCGCGATAAATTCGGTAGCGCCTTATTGATTTGTAATAGCAACGCTAAATTTTCCCGTGCCGTCCCACATTCTCCCTCATATCCCTCTCTTTTCAAAAAAATAGCCTATGCCCGTCTCCTGGTTCCCAACTACATCAATATCTCTATACCAAAATTCATCAAAATCGGTTTAGCCATTAAAGCGTGAAGAGGCAACAAACAAACAAACTCACTTTCGCTTTTATAATACATATTAGTAAGGATTAGTAGAATATCTTCCCGACCACAGTTCTGTACGATGCATCCATCAGCAGAATGGTTTTGTTTTAAGTGCGTAACATTGAGTATTTTCATCATCTTACTCATTTTCCTACCCTTGTCCCATTCTATTTGGGGTCGGCGAAACACCTTTTCTTCTTCCATTATCCCCTATCAGACGTCACGGCATCATTTACTCCTTTCTCCTTCATATCATTCTTTACACAATCCATCCATTTTTTCTTTGGCCTTCCTCTCGCTCTCCGTCCATCAACATTCAGATCCATCACTACTTTAGTCACATGTATTTCATCCCGTCTCATTACATGTCCATACCAAGACAAACGACGCCCTATCATTTTGTTAGTTTTGTTAGATGTACATAATGCCTTATTGACGGCTTCGTGAAGTTTACACCCTGTATATTAAATTTTAAACAGTGTCCTTCTTTCTATTTCCAGCGAATTCCACAGAGCGCATAGCAGTTAAGAATATAACAGAAATCAAACGAGCAATCAAAAGGTACAATGACGCGCAGACGATATACAACGAAGATATCTTCGGTGCAGTACAAAATGACACTGTTGTTATAGCAATACAGGTAAGCAATCGATATAAAGAGCAATCAACACAATGTATAGAGCAATCAACTTAATGTACGTAGCAAACGACAATATAGGAAGCAGTCAACACAATGTGGAGAGCAGTCAACTTAATATACGTCCCAATAGACAATATAGGGACCAGTCAACCTAGTATATGAAGAAGTCAACATAATACAGAGAGCAATCAACTTAATATACGTAGCAATAGACAATATAGAAAGCAGCCAACACAATGTTGAGAGCAATCAACTTAAAATACGTAGCAATAGACAATATAGAAAGCAGTCAACATAGTATAGGAAGAAGTCAACATAATACAGAGAGCAATCAACTTAATATACGTAGCAATAGACAATATAGAAAGCAGTCAACACAATGTTGAGAGCAATCAACTTAATATACGTAGCAATAGACAATATAGGGAGCAGTCAACATAGTATATGGAGAAGTCAACATAATACAGAGAGCAATCAACTTAATATACGTAGCAAACGACAATATAGGAAGCAGTGAACACAATGTTGAGAGCAGTCAACTTAATATACGTAGCAATAGACAATATAGGGAGCAGTCAACATAGTATAGGAAGAAGTCAACATAATACAGAGAGCAATCAACTTAATATACGTGACAATCGACAATATAGGAAGCAGTCAACACAATGTTGAGAGCAGTCAACTTAAAATACGTCGCAATAGACAATATAGGGAGCAGTCAACATAGTATAGGAAGAAGTCAACATAATACAGAGAGCAATCAACTTAATATACGTGACAATCGACAATATAGGGAGCAGTCAACAAAATGTTGAGAGCAGTCAACTTAAAATACGTCGCAATAGACAATATAGGGAGCAGTCAACATAGTATAGGAAGAAGTCAACATAATACAGAGAGCAATCAACTTAATATACGTGACAATCGACAATATAGGAAGCAGTCAACACAATGTTGAGAGCAGTCAACTTAATATACGTAGCAATAGACAATATAGGGAGAAGTCAACATAATACAGAGAGCAATCAACTTAATATACGTGACAATCGACAATATAGGAAGCAGTCAACACAATGTTGAGAGCAGTCAACTTAATATACGTAGCAATAGACAATATAGGGAGAAGTCAACATAATACAGAGAGCAATCAACTTAATATACTTAGCAATAGACAATGTAGAGAGCAGTCAACATAATATAGGTGGAAGTCAACATAATAAAGTAAGCTATTAGTGTAATATACCTATTTGTAAGATAAGATTATTTGTATACGGTATGGGCCTTCGATGCCTGAAATTAATTGATTGATTGATAATGTAGGGAACAAACAAACGTCATTATATAAGTTGCAATGATTTCCATCAAGAATTTCTTAGTAGCTGTCTAACCCCCGAATACTGAAACGTCACTCAAAATTTGAGGGCTGCTTAACATTTGAGCAGCCCTTAAACTTCAGATTTTGTATTGTCAAACGTCACTTTTGAGTATCTGTTAAATTTAAGTGGTACTTAAATTTTGAGTGACGTTTCAGTATTCGGGGGTATGACACGGTGGATATTACTTATTGCCAAATTTTGTAATTCTAGGTCATTATCATCTTAAATTTTGATTCTCTTTGCGAACGTTTGAGAAATTGCGACATAAACGGCCGGCCATATCTTTTGATTGCGTAAACTTAGAGAGTTGCTTATTTGCTTTTAATTTCAACTCGATACGTCCACGAGTTCTCGAGATAAAATAATAATAAATATCTTGGGACAACTCACACACGGCTATCTGATCCCAAGCTAAGCAGAGCTTGTGTTATGGTAACCAGACAACTGATATACATACTTATATAATTTAAAAATACATACATATTATAGATAAATCACACCCAGGCACAGAACAAACAATCATGCTCATCACACAAAGTTTGTCCTGGGTGGGAATCGAACCCACGACCTCCGGCTCAGCAGTCAGGGCCACTAACCATAAGACCAAGAGGCCCGTCATAAAGACTCTTGACATACAGTCATACGACAAAGTGTATTCCATTTTGTTTATTTTCCAATTTGACGTGTTTTTTATCTTTGTTCTTTAAAAATCAAATAACCAAATTATTATTATTATTTGTCGTTTATTGCAACATTCAATGACAAATCTACCATAAAACAGGCAGCATTAAAAACACATGCGAAATGTCTTGAAAAAACAAAATGGCGTCGCTATTTAGGCTAAACGCCGAAATATCCATAAATAGATACTAGCGTGTAAAATCAGGGCAAAAACTTCGGTTTTGGCATTTTCCTCCTTGCCAAAATCAACTCTTTTCCAGTCAGTCCTGCTAATTTGACGGTTACGGCCAGAAGTCTTGATTTATGAACTTTTCGTTTTGCCGCCTCGGCCTTTAGTTTCTCTTTTAAAGTTTTCCTCTTGGATTTGGACGAGGAAGGGGATCCTGGGCGGTGTTCCATCCATATGTACTGCTCCTCGGTGGGTATGTTAAGCTGGATAACGAACTTTCTGGTGACCTGAAATATTATGGAAAGTTAGCAAGGGAGTCGCTTGTCTTGTTAGACCTAACTTCATGTACAATAGAGTACATAAGCAGACTTAATGCCAACAGCATTCTCTACTATAGCACGGCCAACGAGAAGCGATACCAAATGTAAACAAAACCCATGCTAAAACCCCATCTAAAATGGCCGCCCGAATGATGGCGAACCCGTCTTAACGTTGTCATGTTTTTGCCGGGAGAACGAGACATTACGACAAAGGCACAAGATGGAAAGAGCTAAATATTAGATTGTCAACGCCACAGTTGTTCTTTAGGTTAATGACCTTTCGTATCGCTTCTCGTTGGCCGTACTATAGTCGATGGTCTAGAACAAAAAAAAAACCGCCAAGAGTGAGTCACGACTCGGCACCGTGGATTCCGTACAAACTTGCGACATAAACAGCCATATCTATTGACTACGTAGACTTCAGAGGGTTGATTAGTTGAGGAGCTCGTGGCTCGTGGTGCCTAGGTTGGTCTGTGGATGGGTGACCACCCGTTACATAGAGTTTTCCGTGCCTCGGAAAGCACGTTAAGCAGTTGGTCCCCATTTGTAGATCTTTGACAGTCGTTACAGGTAGTCAATGTTCTGAAATTCTGACACCCTGTCTTACCAAGGGGTATCGCATTACCCAGTACCAAATGGGTTGTGGAGGTGAGATAGGCAGTCGCTCCATGTAAAATACTGATATTCAGCTGCATCCGGTTAGACTGGAAGCCGACCCCAACATAGTTGGGAAAAGGCTAGGCAGATGATGAGACTTAGAGGGTTCATTTTTTCAGCACAGAGGGACCACATAGTTTAGTATATGGTTTTAATATGGTGCGTGGAGGTACGAGATAATGTCCACTTTTTAAATTCTGGTCAAAAAGCACTACCAGAGAGGTGCACTACCTCTCTGGTAGTGCTTTTTATTTTTGACTTTAACAAAATATTAAATACTTCTTTGCTCTTAATGATTATTATTTTAAATGTATATTATATGTATTTATGTATTTGTTTTGTTTTTAAATGCAGCTATTAATTTTAAAAAATGTTACACCACAGACTACCTACAGTACTGTCTCTCCTCCTTTAAATCCATCCAAAGGTTGTCTTTAAAAGATCGCTTTTAGCGATAAGACCGCCCATTGTATCACCCTATTTATAAGTTGTTTAATGTTATTCTTGTTTTTTGTAAGGGTCCTGACAGACAGATAGAAAGACGGATAACCAAAGTAATCTAATAAGGGTTCCGTTTTTTTCCATTGTAATGATAGGGAGAACTTGCACGTATTCGTGCCTCTCGGCTTTGTTTAAGTGTACTTCCACACCCTTTATATAAAGACTAGCTTTTGCCCGCGGCTTCGCTCGCGTTAAATTCGGTAGCGCCTTATTGATTTGTAATAGCAACGCTAAGTTTTCCCGTTTCGTCCGTCTTTGTCCCTCATATCCCACTTTAAAAAAAATAGCCTATGTCCGTCTCCTGTTTCCCAAATAAAATTCATCATTCATATAACTGTACTCAAACTGCCAGACAATCTTCAAAAAAAAAGTAAATAAAAGTGATCCACATGGTCCTCACATCCTTAGTAATAATCCTTATAAAAGCGAAAGTGAATTTGTTTGTTAAGTCTTCACGCCTAAATGACTAAACCGATTTTGATGAATTTTGGTACAGAGATAGTTGGGACCCTGGAGACAGACATAGGCTTTTTTAAAGTGAGAAATGAGGGAGAAAAGGTAAAACTTAGCTTTAACAATAAATAAGGCGCTAGGTCAAAAACTACAGGTAGCAGGTATCTGCAAATCAGGAAAGGGGAACTGTGTTACCGCGATTTTAACGCGAGCGAAGCAGCAGGCAAAAGCTAGTTCACAATAAAAGAACATACCTTATATTCGTTGCAATACTCGTCGAAATTAGGTATATAACGCGGTATATGCTTTTGTTCATCTGGTAATTCCGCCTTAGGTATTCTAGCTACCATTTGCTTCGGCCAGTCTGGCTTTAGGTACCTGAGAATGAATGGCAAACATGGGCTAACAAAAACAAAATACAATAATAAAAACAAAATCATGTAAAATGTGATGCCTAGACAAAACTGGGCCTATTTGAGGCAGCCGTGAGACACACAATATTATTTTTGTTTTACTTTTTGGAGTTTACTCCTTAAGAATCAATTTTCATATATAAGGCGCCCGGTATGAGAAAAATCCGAGGGGTAAAACCTACTAAAGTAACGAAAATGTGTCACGTTTTTGGTGTGCACCTTTAGTGCGCAACTTTCTAATTTGGCTGTGAGTGTATTAAGACGTACATACGGTATGCTGTATAGGCGACTATACCTATATACTATATGTTATTGGGCTTGTTTGTTTCTATCAGTGTCGATGTATTTATATTGCTATTTTTTTTCATTAATTTGTGAATTTACCCTGATATCTTTTTTCAGTTGAATAAACTCTTTTTGCGTATGGTTAGATACTCGTACTTAAGGAGTAAACTCCAGTCGTGCGTCGGAGCTGACACACACACTTTTTTTTTCCTTTTTTTGTAGTTGTGTAGATTAAAGTTTTTACGTTTTGTAGTGTCTATGTATATTTAAGTTTTTTTTTGGAAGTTCCTTATCGCGCGTTGTGAAAGGGGGCTCGACGGAAAAAAATAATACCAAAAGTTGTAACGACACTTTTTGTTATACTCGTAAGACGTGCGGCGTGGGCGTATTTCTCTGTCTGTCTCTCTCATAGAGCAAGTCAGTTATTTTCGTTTCGTCTTTCTTTTTCGAATTGAACAGTGTGGTGTCGCGACGATTATTTTTGTTGAGTGTATACAGGTTTTTTGTACATAATAAATAATAACTTCGTTCCATCCGGGCGTCTCTTGACACCTCTTAAGTTTTTTTGGAACGAAGTTCCTTATCGCACGTTGTGAAATGGGGCCAGACGGAAAAAAATCTTACGAAAAGTTGTCACGACACTTTTTGCTATAGTAAGCTATTGTAAGCTGTGCGGCGTCGCATGTTTCTCTGTCTGTCTGTCTGTCTCTCTCTCTCTTATAGAAAGCAAGCCAATTTTTATAGGAACTTCGTTCCATCCGGGTGTCCCTTGACACCTCTACATTTTTTAATATTGTGTGTACTTGTGGCAAGTGTCAAATAAACCTTGTTTTCTTTATTTCTTCTTTCAATAATATAAAAGTGTGATATATAAAGGATATTAAGGAGATGAAAAATGGTACTCACCAAACCAAATCCCAGTGATCTAGATGTAATGGTTTCGGCAGTATGATCTTCATCCATCGTAGTATATCGCTCCTGAAATATTATACAGCGTTACAACAACAACAACTTACAACGTGTCCTAAAATAAAATGTTAAATTAAATCAGATCATTTATTTTGTAAAACATAGGTGTTAACAGGTAGTATTATAGAGATAGATTCACTATGTTTTGCCGATAGAAGGCGCACAAAGTTAAAGTTAAAAATAAAACAAGCAAAAATAACATAATTATAAATAAAAATAAAATTAAGAAGTTAAATGTCAAAATTTAAAAATATCTATGTCAATTAAGTGAAATGCTGTCAGTATTATTATTAAAAATTAAATCAAAATAAAAACAATCACATTATTTAGTAGATAAAACATATTACTGATTAATTTATCATAAATTATTATTAATCGGATCTACTCGTTCGGATCAAGTCGGTATTCCTGTTTGTCATCAATGAACTCTGTGATGGAATAATAGCATCTTCCCAAAAGAAACTTAAACAATGTCTTCCTAAAGGATGTCAAACATTCTTTAGTTTTAATAGGTAGTAGTTTAGTTTTAAGCAGGTACTAAGGCGTGATCAAGTTTATGACTACTCATAAACGGGTGAGGTCGTACGATAGTTGCGCGCGTGCAAGCGCGAGAGACGTTCGCGCGAATCCTTTCAATTCTTACTACTACTTTATTCTTACTGTCTTGAAATACTGTCTTTCAAGACAGTATTTCACACCGGAACAGTTGCTGAACTTATATCAAGCGCAAGTTCGATCGTGTGTGGAATACTGTTCTCATCTCTGGGACGGATCCGCCAAATACCAGCTTGAAGCGCTAGAGTCTATAGAGAAACGAGCCAAGAGGCTCATCGGCAACGACGCGCTGGTTGAGTCAAAGCTCCAGAGCCTGGAGCATCGCCGGCGCGTTGCCAGCCTTTCGGTTTTCTATCGGTTACATTTCGGAGAGTGTGCGATGGAATTGCACAGCCTAATTCCGCCAAGCCCGTTCCATCACAGGACTACAAGACGTACGGCGATGCGCCACCGTTACATGGTAGACATCCCACCCACACGCACTAAACGGTTTGGGAATACCTTCATTGTGCGTACTGCTAAGGAGTGGAATTCCCTGCCGGAGTCTGTATTTCCTGACATCTATAACCTGGGGGTCTTCAAGTCAAGAGTGAATAGGTTATTTCTAGGTAAGCGTGCTTCATCGTCGACCACATCATCACTTACCATCAGGTGAGATAGTGGTCAAACGCGAGCCTATCAATAATAATAAAAAAAAAAAAATCTCACGTACTCTCCGAAAAAGGTATTTTTAGTGAAGTTGTAACGACACTTTTTGCTTAAGCCCAAAAGTTGTAACGACGCCTTTTGTTTTAGTTGTAAGGCGTGCGCGTGTTTTTCTGCCCGTCTGTCTCTTTCTCTCTCTCTCTCATAGAAAGCAAGCCAGTTATTTTCCTTTTGTTCATGTAATTCGCATTAAGCAGTGTGGTGTCGCGACGATTATTTTTGTTGAGTGTAAACAGGCTTTTGTGCATAATAAATAATAACGTCGCCCCATCCGGGTGTCCCTTGACACCTCTAAAGTTTTGTTTTTTTATTGAATGGATGTTTATATTACCTGGTCCAATTCTGTCGTATGCCCCAACTAGGTCCCGTCCTAGATTTGAACCACGTGCAGTAAGTCAAGGGCTTACGAAAAGGCAAGCCAATGCTTCTTGTAAACAATACATAGTCGGTTGCAAAAGCCTTTCTGACTGCTGCTGTTATTTTCTGTGAAAAAGATAATCGTTAAAAACTTTTTGCTCATATAAGTATGTATATCAGTTGTCTGGTTAACATAACACAAGCTCTGCTTAGCTTGGGATCAGATAGCCGTGTGTGAGTTGTCCCAAGATATTTATTTAATTGACGCCATCCGCGTATGTAGGTACCGAATTCATGATTGACGGCAGATTACTTGCTTTTTAAATAGTTCGTTTACACACTGTATCTCGATAAATGATGTTTATTTTGCAAGTAGGTTTCCACAAACACTTTTACACGTCTTTTTTTTTTAATCTAGATGAGGCCGGTGTTTCGTATCCAACTACTCTGAGAGGAAACAGCCGAAACAAACTCAGAGATCATAGTCTCTTTTAGGGTCCAGACAAAAAATCTTGGTCAACTTACATGAGGACTATTCAGGCTAGTGTCTGAAATGGTCTTTTTAAGAAACCACCACACAGATTGAGTGGACCTGTCCAGTCAGTGTAAGCATTTGTCAGTTATCGTGTAGCTCAACTCATACTCATATATTACTTCATCTTCATCATCTGTCTAGCCTTTTCCCAACTATGTAGGGGTCGGCTTCCAGTCTAACCGGATGCAGCTGAATATCAGTATTTTACATGGAGCGACTGCCTATCTGACCTCCACAACCCAGTTAGTACTGGGTAATACGATACCCTTGGTAAGACTGGTTGTCAGACTTACGGAACACTGACTACCTGTAACGACTGTCAAAGATCTACAAATGAGAGTCGGGACCAACTGCGTAACGGCTTAACCTAAAGATCGACCCGAGCGGCTACTATTCATTTAGCCACGAGCTCCTCGAAATTCAATACTTACTTTGATATGTTCAAAATCATGGATGTTAATTTCTGGTAAGACTGAGGGGTCTTCTAGTCGAAGGAGTCTTCTACCATTTATATGGTTGTCTATTATACATTCCTGTGATGAATACAATTATTTGTTAGTCTCTGTGGTGAGAATTTCAAGTCATTGATATCCTTATAAAGTTACTGGTTGGTTTTTGTTTTTATTTTTTACTAGCTTTTGCCCGCAGCTTCGCTCGCGTTAAATTCGGTAGCGCCTTATTGATTTGTAATAGCAACGCTAAGTTTTCCCGTTTCTCCCCTCTTTCTCCCTCATATCCCACTCTTTTTAAAAAAAAAAATAACCTATGTCCGTCTCATGGTTCCCAACTATCTCTGTATCAAAATTCATCAAAATTGGTGTAGCCAATTAAAGCGTGAAGAGGTAACAAACAAACTCACTTTCGCTTTTAAAATATTAGTAAGGATTTAGCTTCCGCCCGCGTCTTCGTCCGCGTGACATAGTTACTTTGGGCTAACACTAAGTTTAACCTGCACGATGATAAAAAAAAAACATTTTCTTCCCCTTTCCTCACTTTTTTGAACACAGTTCCCCTTTCCTGATTTGCATGTATTTTTCGTAAATAACAAAGAGTGTGTGTACCGATGTTTAGCTTCCTACCTTGAAAATCGCGAAATGCTCCATACAAATTTCAACCCCCATTTTAGGGAAGTGGGGGATTAGAAAGAAACAAAAAGTAGCCTATGTCCGTCTCCAGAGTCCGAAATATCTCTGTACCAAAATTTATCAAAATCGGTTTTGCACTTTAAGCGTGAAGACGTAACAAACAAACAAACTCACTTTCGCTTATATAATACTAGCTGTTCCCCACGGTTTCACCCGCGCTGCTCAGCACCTGTTGGTCGTAGCGTGATGTTATATAGCCTATAGCCTTCCTCAAGAAATGGACTACCCAACACTAAAAGAATTTTCCAATTCCAACCAGTAGTCCCTGAGATTAGCGCGTTCAAACAAACAAACAAACAAACTCTTCAGCTTTATAATATTAGTATAGATTAGTAAGGATTGTGCTTTTTTTTTGCCGTGTCTCAAATCATAGTTAGTCTAGTCTCCATACCTTATACTGAGGTAGCCCGACCACCTCTCCTATCCATTCAGCGACTTGCTCAACGCTCCACTCAAAGGGTAGCGGGAAATCCAGTTTGTCTACAACTGCAGCAGCAAGTTCATACAGGGTCAGAGGAGAAATCTGACATTGTCGCAATTTTCTAAAAGAAAAGGTGATAATATTTATAAGGGTTACTAGCTGTTCCCCGCGGTTTCACCCACGCTGCTCAGCACTTGTTCACCGTAGCGTGATGTTATATAGCCTATAGCCTTCCTCAAGAAATGGACTGTCCAACACTAAAAGAATTTTCCAATTCCAACCAGTAGTTCCTGAGATTAGCGCGTTCAAACAAACAAACAAACTCTTCAGCTTTATAATATTAGTATAGATTATTTTCATTGTTCGTCTTTATTTTAGTACTAGCTTCCGCCCTCAACTTCAACTGTTGCCGCACGCTTGGAATTTGGCCGCGTCGACGGTTTGTTCGTATTCCACGTGCGCCTCAAAGAGATGTCAGGAAACAAGAGGGGCCTGCCAGGGACACTGCCTGCTGTTGCAGGTTGTTCGAAAGACATCGCCGCCCCGGAACAAAAGAAGAAACATGGATAGGTCTTAGTCAATAAAACTCTGACACTAGCTACCCAGTTCGCCCTGACCGGTGGAAGTTATGTGGTGATTTTTGGGGAGTGGCAGACTTACTCAATAAAACTCAACCATGTTCATTATAATAAAGTGCAAACGTTTTATGTTCCGGGGCCGCGGTACCTCTTTCGAACAACACTTCACCCCGGCAGGCGGTGTCCCTGGCAGGCTCCTCTGCTTTGCTGTTATCCTTTGAGGCGCGCGTTTTACACTAACGCCCGGTATAAACAAGAAACGAGTCGTTTTGTATACGGATAGTTGTATTTTGACATACGTCTCATAGAACTTATGTCGAAATACTATCCGTAAGCAAAACGAATCGTTTTTTGTTTATTGGAACTGGGCGTAGGGCGCGTCGCCCACACGACATTAGTAAAGAAAAACTCGTTGCAGCGTGCCTCTTATGTGCCTGCAACTGCACCTCGACTGTTGAACATGTGGGCGACGCGCCTAATGCGCCCGCGCCTCGACTGTCGTGATGGCGACGCGACTTACGCCATCGACACGGTCCATCGTCACTCGACGGACGGACGGTAAGCTACCCATTGCTCACCGTCCACGGGACCGCATCTACGACTCACATAGGCTTTTTTTTTTCGGGTGGGAAATCATCCAATGACTTCCCCCGCTCTGGGCAGAGCGGGGGGGCATGTCAGGCTTGTACTGACTAAAACCCACCCATGTTCCTTCTATTGCCCTTTACGTTCCGAGGCCGCGGTATCTCTTTCGAACAACCCGTAACCCCGGCAGGCGGAGGCTCTGGCAAGCCCCTCTGCTTTGCTGACTCTCTTTGAGGCGCGCGTGATACACGAACGCGCCGTCGACACGGCCTGTCGTCAATAGACGGACATAGGCCCGCATCTACGGTGGCCGGGAGTCGTCTCGCGGCGCCCGGCGCCCTGGGCGTCTCCCGCGGCGGCTGGGTTGGCCTGATGTTCTCTCCCTACTCACATAGGCTTAGGTTTTATCCCGGCAGTCATGACCAGGACCTTCTCTGGCGGGACCTCCACAGACGGCTGCCGTCTTGGAATCTTGATCACTTTTGGAGTTCGTCTCTTGCGAGGTTCCTCCTCCTTAACTTGCATGTGCTGGAAAATTGACGTAATACCTATAGTATTTTCGATGTAGCGTGGTGGTGATAATAGATGAAAAGACATGTTTTACCAGCTGCGCCTCGCGGCTTCGCCCACGCGGTGATAATAATCTTAAGGCAGGAGAAAAAAACTTGTTGTATAACTATCACGGTTCATGAGAGACATTTGAAGAGACAGACAGACAGAGCAATCTCAATATTAGGACTTAATTTACTCTGGATGCTCTTAATGTGGTCGGTTTTCTAAATCTTTCTCACATTTATGTAAAATCTCAAAATGAATGATGTATCAACGATTTTCTAAAAATATTATGATTTAAAAGAGTCTCCATGGAGATTCTTGCCCATTCTTCTCCATAGAGATCTACGCTTTGGAATGGGCAACTACAGTACTTTCGCAAGTTATTATGTCTTGTGACTGGGACTGTAGCAGCATCTATTTTGTTTTTAGACTTTCAAAAGTGCCTGTAATGGTGTAATCGAAATAAATGCTTGGAGATTCAGCTATTCTCGACAACATACCAATACCAAAACGTTCTTGGTGAAAGTTAAGAATCCTTACTAATATTATAAAAGCGAAAGTGAGTTTGTTTACAGACTACAGAGATAATTGGGAACCAGACGGACATAGGCTAATTATTATTTTAAAAAAATTGGAATATGAGAGAGAACAAGGCAAGAAAAGGGAAAACTTAGCGTTGCTATTACAAATCAATAAGGCGCAAGAGCAAAACCTGCAGGTAGCAGGTACTGTGTTGTGCCGAATTGAAAGCGAGCGAAGCTTCGGTCAAAAGCTAGTGATAGGAATAAATACAAGCGATACTATTATGACTACGGGCACTTCCATCTAATTTACGTGGAAAACGAGACACAGATAAATAAGAACAGACTTACTTCATCTTCGTCGCTCAATTCTTCATCGTCTATCATTTTGAAATTATAAAATAATAATTAAAAATAAGTTGTAAATAAAAATAATATATCGCAAGTTCACTTTGACATCTAGTTTGACAGATCTGTCGCGTGTTTTTTTTTTTCACAAATATTTTTAATGTCAAAGGATTTGCGTTGAAACTTCTTTTTAATGATCAATATTTATATATACAATACTTTTTTAACAAAACTCTTTTTTTTTTTGTTTAGTTGTAGTCTGACCAACGATTTTTAGCTATGAATCTAATGTTTGATTATCCTTACTATAAAATTATTAAAGCGAAAGTGTTTTTAAACCGACATTTTTTACACGATTGCCCCAAAAAAGGAGTGTTATGTTTTTTATTTATGTTCACCGATAACTCAAAGACGCCTGGACCAATTTGCAAATTTCTTTTTTTGTTTGATAGGGTATACTTGCCAGGTACTTAGTTCCATATCTATTTTGTTTATATTGCTTTGTTTGTTTTTTTTTTAATATACACTACTGGTAAAGTTCCTTTTCCATTTGAAGACCGATATTTCGGCGAGAAATGAACGTATCAAGATGAGTAAAATTGAAGCTAAATAAACAAAGTATCCAATCCTTATAGTGATTAAGCAAACGATTTCTTTTCCACGACAAGAGAGCAAAAAAAATTTTTTTTTTTTAAATTGCTGTTTTTTCTAAAATTTTAATGCAAATCCAGACACTTGGAGCTGCAATTATTTTCTTTTGATTTGCCGTACGACCATTTTTCTCGAAGTTACGGCCTATTGAAAATTTACCAAAAGATTTTATTTTTGACCCCTGAGGCGCGTCGCCCACACGACATTTGTAAAGAAAATCTCGTTGCAGCGTGCCTCATAAGTGCCTGCGCGTCAACTGCGCTTCGACTGTTGGTCGTGTGGGCTACGCGCCTTATGCGCCCGCACCTCGACTGCGCGTCGGCTGTTGTTCGTGTGGATTACGCGCCTTATGCTCCCGCGCCTCGACTGCGCGTCGACTGTTGGTCGTGTGGGCTACGTGCCTTATGCGCCCGCACCTCGACTGCGCGTCAACTGTTGGTCGTGTGGGCTATGCGCCTTATGCGCCCGCGCCTCGACTGCGCCTCGACTGTTGGTCATGTGGGCGACGCGCTTAAATTTTTTCCAGAAAAAATATCAAACTGAGAAAAAACAATAGACTACTATTGTTTTTTCTCAGTTTGATATTTTTCGTGTCTTTTGTTGCATCAAATAAATTATGTATATATCTATTTATTTTGTTCCCAGGTTCATACCCGCCTCACCTACCTCCGGCACCTGATCGTGTCGCTAGCTCAAGCGCGGGAGATAGACAGAACTCTGCTCATCTTCTCACACGATTACTACGACGACGAAATCAATGCTCTAGTGAGGAGCATCGACTTTACGAAGGTAAACTATATGTGACTAGCTTTTGCACGCGGCTTCGCTCGTGTTTAATTCGGGGTAACAGTTTTTTTTTTTTTTTAATACCTTGGACAACTCACACAAGGCTATCTGATCCCAAGCTAAGCAGAGCTTGTGTTATGGTAACCAGACAACTGATATACATACTTATATAATTTATAAATACATACATATTATAGATAAATCACACCCAGACACAGAACAAACAATCATACTCATCACACAAAGCTTGTCCTGGGTGGGAATCGAACCCACGACCTCCAGCTCAGCAGTCAGGGCCACTAACCAATAGACCACAGGCCCGTCCAAGTTCCCTGTCCCCAAGTTCCCTTTTCCTGATTTGCAGGTACCTGCTACCTGCAGTTTTTGCCCTTGCGCCTAATTTATTTTAATAGCAATGCTAAGTTCTCTCTTTTCTTCCCTCATTCTACCTCATTTATCAATTAACAAAAAAATAGTTACTTTGGGTTAACGCTAAATATAAGCCGCGTCATTATCGAAAAAAAATCTTCCTCACCCCTTTTCTTACCTCTTTCTCCCCCTTTTCTCACTTTTTTTTTGCCTATAACCGTCTCCTGGTACCCAACTATCTCTGTACCAAAATTCATCAAAATCGGTTTAGCTATTAAAGCGTGAAGAGGTTACAAACAAACTCATCAGTTCCAGTTAAACTAAATGCAGAACTTTTTGATTCCAGGTGATGCAGATATTCTATCCTTACTCCATACAAACGCATCCCACCGAGTTTCCCGGGATGGACCCCAACGATTGTCCTAGGGACACCAAGTTTGAACAGTAAGTATAATATACATAACATATTTACATTCATATATATATTAATATATTATTTACTTTTTAAATTTATTTATTACGAAGGCTGAAGGAGGATGCAAAAAAATGCAATTAGTTTTAACTAATTTATTGAAAAAAGATTACAATTATGTCTTACTAGCTTTTGCCCGCGGCTTCGCTCGCGTTTAATTCGGGGTAGCACAGTTCCTTTTGAACCTTATTGATTTGTTATAGCAATGCTTTAAAAGTTCTTCCATATCTTCCCTCTTTCTCCCTCACAACCCACTTAAAAAAAATAGCCTGTTTCCGTCTCCTGGTTCTTAACTATCTCTGTACCAAAATTCATCAAAATCGGTTTAGCCATTAAGCGTGAAGAGGTAACAAACAAACAAGCTCACTTTCGCTTTTATAATACTAGTAAGGACTATTTCAGTATTTATTATTTGTAAGTAGGTACTTATGTTTATTTTGCAAGTAGGTTTTTCCAAACACTTATACCTACACGTTATTTTTAAACTAGTTTAGGCTGGTGTTTCGTACCCGACTACTCTGAGAAGAAACAGCCGAAACAAACTCGAGTCAGAGGGCATAGTCTATTTTAAGGTCCAGACAAAAATTTTGGTCAACTTACATGAGTACTAAACAGATTAGTGTCGGAAATGGTCTTTTTAAGAAAGCACCACACAGATTGAGTGGACCTGTCCAGTCAGTGCAAGCATTTGTTAGTTATCGTGTAGCTCGACTCAAAACCCAAACGACGAACAATACAAAAAAAAAATACATTTGGTGTAGGTCGCTTATAGTACTAGTTGTACAAATAATGATACACATGGTTCTCACATTTACAATAAAAATAATACAAAATTATTATTATTTTACCAAAATTATTTATAACTAGCTTTCGCCCGCGACTTCGTTCGCGTGGCATAGTTACTTTGGGCTCGCTAACTTTAACGATAACGATCGATTCTTCTCTCTTTCTCCCCTTTTTCTCACATTTTTTTAGCCTATGTCCGTCTCTAGGGTCCCAGCTATCTCTGTACCAAAATTCATCAGTTTGGCCATTGAGGCGTGAAGTCGTAGCAAACAGGACTAGCTGTTCCTCGCGGTTTCACCCACGCTGCTCAGCACCTGTTGGTCGTAGCGTGATGTTATATAGCCTATAGCCTTCCTCAAGAAATGGACTATCCAACACTAAAAGAATTTTTCAATTCGAACCAGTACTTCCTGAGATTAGCGCGTTCAAACAAACAAACAAACTCTTCAGCTTCGTAATATTAGTATAGATTATAAATTGTCATTTCCACACACTGTGACTACATATCTCATGAAATAAGCAAATCTTACTTTTGTATTCTACTGTCTTAAAGTAATGTCCTATCAAATATTTTGTGTGTGCATAAATAAAAATAATTAACTAAAATGTAAAAATAGGATAACTGTAATTTCTTAACTGACTTCAAAATAGGAGGAGTTTCGGTTAACCTACACTTACATACAATATTTAAAAATATTTTTTATTTATTTATTTTTTTATAAAATTTATTTATTATAACACTTTCAGAGCAGTAAAACAAGAGTGCAACAACGCCATGTATCCAGATTTACACGGGCACTACCGGGAGGCAAAGTATACGCAAACTAAACACCACTGGTGGTGGAAAGCTAACAGGATCTTCAACCAACTGCAGTGCACTGTTGGACATACAGGTTTGTATAATGCGTTTCAAATGCGAAAGTGACTGACGTCGCGACATGTTGATGACGTCATAGTTTTTAAATTGAAGAAGTTGGTTGTTCATTGTTATTTTGTAAAAAAAAAAACATACTTAAAAGTATTTAGTTTGGCCTCAAGACTCTAGCGAAGACTGCGCACTAATATACAATCAAGGGAGATAAAAACCGCAATTTGGCACGAATTCAGTCACTTTCTTATTTCAAACGCATTGTGTTTGTTTTCTGGCCATCCCTGGTCTACATCCTTCATTTGAACTTCTCAAATCCTCATTTCCGTTTCCTCAGGATACGTACTCTTCCTAGAAGAAGACCATTACGTCGCTGAAGACTTCCTGCACATTCTGAGCCTCCTGAAGTCCACGGCGGACAAGAGCTGCCCTCAGTGCGACATCCTTAGTCTTGGGACCTATCTCAAGACTTACCAATACCATTCCAACGGGGATAAGGTTAGTGGTGGTTATACTGAATTTTGTGGTGGAATTTTAACTGTACCCAACGCAAATTCATACTTAGATAGTGGTTATAAGATACAGATACCAATGTTTAGAGATCGACCGCCGATTTAAGGGAATGTTCTTTTGTGGCATTGAAAATTTGAACATCTATCTTGTTAGTGACCATTTATTTATTATGTAAGACGATCTTGGATAGGGGGGGGGAGTGGAAAATGGATTATTTTTGGGGTTTAAAGGGAAAACACAACTTTTATAGAATCAATTGGTTGTCCGTATGTCTGTTTGTCAAGACCCTTTTAAATTATAATTCTCAGTAGTACCTTTAAAATTACTGACAATAGATGAGCATAGAACAACGGCACCGTTGGCGCAGTGGCTGAGCGATCGGCTGCTGCGCTGCGTGTCGCGGGTTCGATTCCCGCACGGAACAAACATTTGTATGGCCTGCAAATAGTTTAAAATGGGTCCATTTTGAACCTGGAGTTTTCTTGATGTCGTGTATCGGGGTTTATTTTTGGGGTGGGAAATTATCAAATGTTAAATCAAAGTGTTCCTTCTATTGCCCTTTGCGTTCCGGGGCCGCGGTATCTCTCCAAGGCACTACTGACTTAAGCATATGGTTTTAGTTTCAAATAGATACCTCCACGGTTTCCCGAGATCGAAGCTCTTGACAGACAGACGGACACCAAACTGATAAGGTTACCGTTTTTAACCCCTACCCTAAAATCTACCAAATATATCTGACGTTATAAATGAATGGCATATTAACACTAGCTACGTATTAATTTTGCCAGGGTACAGATAAAATACATTATCGTCCCGTTTCTAGTCTGGTCTGACCTTTACGGTACAGCAAAGCCGACTCCAGAAACAGGACTTTATTAAGGCCTATTCAGACCTAAGCGGTATTCGCTACCGTCTGCGTCAGAGAAAACCCAGAGGGTATGCGGTAATATTACTGTTCACACCAAAGCGGATTTCGCCATCCTTGTGGGTAGAATAACGCGCGGTAGCTATTCAGACCTATGCGGTATTCGCTACCGTCTGCGGCAGAGAAAACCGCGGTACTTGATACTAAATACCTAAGCGAAACCAGCGTGGTATGTACCTCTACCCACAGCGGCAGCGAATACCGCTTAGGTCTGAATAGGCCTTTAGGCTCAAGATATAGCCCATTAAATTTACGTGTAACGTCACGCGTTGCTGCATATTGACGCAACAACTGACGTCACACGTAACTTTAACAGGCCATATCTTTGTCATTTTTGGTGTAATTTATAAATAAAAAAATACGTGTCCCTTATTTTTGGATAATCTAAAAGACGGACAATTTTTTTTGGAAACTTAATTTATGTTATGTATAACTATTTCAAAATTTTGAAAAAAAAAAATAACAGCGCAAGAAGAATTTAAACCTCAACTATATACAACAAGTGAAGGCAGCGAATGAAGAACGGAGAAGAAAACATGAGAACGCACCTACTTGGAACTTCCAGGTCTACCCTCACCTTTATACGGCGACAGAAAAGGTTTTATTGATATTCTTTATTAGATTAAGGTTTTTAGGGTTCCGTAGTCAACTAGGAACCCTTATAGTTTTTTATTAGCATTTTCCTGTGTGGCGCTGCGTTTAGTTAAGCTGATTAAATAACCAACTTCAAAAAAAGGAGGAGGTGTTTTCTGTATACAGTTTAAAACTCAAAAACACTTCAATTAGACCATTACAGCATAAAAAACAAAATGTTGAAGTTATAATCCCAGACAAAATAACTTGTGAAAGTACTGTACATACATAGGTATTGGTAACAAAGTACAGATTCCAATGTTTTAAACTCAAATCATTTATTTCAATCAGACCATAACAGGCACTTTTGAATGTCATGCAAACAAAAAAGATGCTGCTACAGTCCCAGTCACAAGACATAATAACTTGTGAAAGTACTGTAGTTGCCCATTCCAAAGCGTAGATGTCTATGGAGAAGAATGGGCAAGAAACTCCATGGATACTCTTTTAAATCATAATATTTTTAGAAAATTGTTGATACATCATTCATGTCGAGATTTTACATATATGTGAGAACGATGTAGAAAATCGAACACATTAAGAGCATCCAGAGTAAATTAAGTCCTAATATTGAGATTGCTCTGTCTGTCTGTCTCTTCAACTGTCATGAACCGTGATAGTTATACAACAAGATTTTTTCCCCTGCCATGACTACTGATGTAAATTTAGTAATAATATTCTGATATTTGACGGGCCTGTTAGTCTAGTGGTTAGGCCCTGACTGCTGAGCCGGAGGTCGTGGGTTCGATTCCCACCCAGGTCAAACTTTGTGTGATGAGCATGATTGTTTGTTCTGTGTCTGGGTGTGATTTATTTATAATATGTATGTATTTAGAAATGGGAAAAAAAATTGTGTTCACCAAAGATACTGATCGTGCACCAAATATTCTTTCCTGAATGCTAAAAAAATGCGTAGGTTAGGTTAGGTTAAAACTGCGACCCCCTACGCTGCCAGTAACGACTTGCATTAATAGAAAATGGATAAAGATATAACACTTTTTTATTGTAGTGCTGTCTTTTTCCTGATGCTCGTCATGACATATTTTAATTAACATATTTTGGTGCACATTCAGTATATTAGGTGCAACACAGGCAAAATTAGGTAAACGAAATGAGAATAAATTGAAGTACTTTTAAATATCATCCTTTATAAATTATATAAGTATGTATATCAGTTGTCTGGTTACCATAACACAAGCTCTGCTTAGCTTGGGATCAGATAGCCGTGTGTGAGTTGTCCCAAGATATTTATTATTTATTTATTCGAATTTGAAAAAAGAATTTTGTAAATAGGAATTAGGAAATAAACAGTCGAATTAAGAACATCCTCCTTTTTTGAAGACGATAAATATGAAAGAGGTACCTAAAAACAGCTCAACGCAGCGCATCATAGCTTACTGCTAATAAGTAATCCTTTTGGAATATTTAGTACTTGGACATGGATTGTATTTGATGCTACTGTTACTCTGTAAATATATACATTATACACGCGTGCCAGAAAGCTGCGGTTATGTACAGACGCCTGCACATCAAGCTACTACAATCTGTCAGATTTCTTTGATAGATTTTCGACTTTATTTCTGAAGTATAAGGTTCAAGGTTCATTGGGAAAAAATGACAGTTTCGGGTAGCTTGACCTGCAGGCGTCTGTACCAGGGTGGGATTCAGACTATCAAATTGAACAACTTTCTCCTTTGCAATGAAAAATGAAATCTCGAAAAAAGAACTGTAGGCTTACCATGACGTTTTAAAGCAGAACTTATTCCACTGAGGGAAAGATATGGTGCTAGACACCCTGTATAGCTCTGTCTCTTTCCCTCAGTGGAATAAGTTCTGCTTTAATACGTCATGGTAGGGTAGCTGGTTAATCTCAAAGCATTTTTTTCAATTAAACTTGTTACAGACAATTTTGCCACAAGCTACATTCAGAGTCACAAAGCATAGCCGTGTAAAAAACAACCCAATGAAGTAGTAAAACGAGTAGTACGGCCAACGAGAAGCGATACGAAAGGTCATTAACCTAAAGAACAACTGTGGCGTTGACAATCTAATATTTAGCTCTTTCCATCTTGTGCCTTTGTCGTAATGTCTCGTTCTCCCGGCAAAAACATGACAACGTTAAGACGGGTTCGCCAACATTCGGGCGGCCATTTTAGATGGGGTTTTAACATGGGTTTTGTTTACATTTGGTATCGCTTCTCGTTGGCCGTGCTATAGGTATTGAAGTTTTGTGAACAGGTGATTTTTCGCGTATTTGATAGTTCGTCCCATAGAGAAAAATGTTCAGATTGAGAATCTAATACTCTCCGAAATATGACTACATCTTTCTGGTACAGCTACGAGCAATTATATGTATTACACTTAGCAAAAATATATATAGATATATTTTAATCGTTGCCCCTCTTTAGGTATTTCTCGTGTATCGTGGGTGCGTTTACAAACATTTAAACTCACATACAAACAGCCAGATCCAGAACAACTATCTGTAGGCCATACAAATATTTGTTCCGTGCGGGGATCGAACTCGCGACACGTAGCGCAGCAGTCTGACTGCTGCGCTACGTGTCGCGAGTTAGCTACTGCGCCAACCGTGTCGTCGGATGCCGCACGGAACAAATATTTGTATGGCCTACAGATAGTTGTTTCGGGTCTGGCTGTTTATGTATGTGAGTTTAAATGTTTGTAAACGCAACCACGATACAGGAGAAATTATAAGTGTGGGGCAATTTTTAAAAAAATAAAAAAGATTACGTGAAATTGCTTTTGAACGTTAATCTTAAATGGAGACAACTAACATTTTTAAATATATTTATGATCTTAAATAAATTTAATGTTCATAACTTTCCTTACAAACAGTAATAGGTTTATTTTTATTATGAAAATTGGCTTTTTGAGTTGTCTCAATTTAAATCTAATTGTGCGCCATGTTTTTGCTCGTAGACCCTATATAGTGTGAAATCAGTGGATGATAGCCCAACAATTTCATTTTTTAAACAATAGTACTTCAATTTGGCTTTTTAGAATTCAGTAGGTATGTTCTTTAAAGAAGCTACTAACTTGGCAAAAAAAGTAGAAAAAATATTTTTATTTCATGGCAACATTCTATTATCTGTCAAATGTATGAGCTGTCACTTTAATTTACTGTCTTTTTGATATAAACGCTCCAAGATGTTATTTAAGTTAATGGGCCGACTGACTTTTTAATTTAATAAAGGAATTCCGCGTATTTTTTTTTATGAATTTTGCTTGATTACTATTTGAGTAATCTCCTTTACTACATATTTTATTCTTGGTGTGATGATATGATGGTATGGTATCTTCTAGCTAAGTAAATATAAAATATATACATGGCAAGAATTTACCAAGTTTTTTTTTTTTTATATCTTTTTTAGTTCTGTGTGGATGCTCTACTTATGTTGCCAAATGTTATGTTTACAATAATTGTATGGCTATCAACTATTTATTTCGCTGTAAGCTTTGTTTCCTGCTAATGCGTTTTGTATAAAATTGGCACGATGGCTTTAAATAATGCCTTTTGGAGGCTGGATATTATTATTCAGGGTGGAAGGTAAATCTACGCTAAAACGCTTACCAGATTCAATACACCGTTCAGACACATAATTTTTACTGACTGTTAATGAAAAAAAAACCGAAATACAATTTGACAAATTGTATGCAACAGTAGTTTTTAGAGTTCTGTACTTCATAAAGAAAACCCCTGTCAAGATCCTTTATCTCGGGAATCCGTGGAGTAATCGAGTTGAAATTAAAACCATAATACTCAAGTCTGTGGTCCCTTACAAGTGTGAAAAAATCAACCAAAAGACATGACCGTTTATTCCGTAAGTTTTCACGAAACCCTCGTTGTGCGAGTCACACTTGACCGGTGTTTTTTTTTTCAGAATGATTAACTTCTGAATGATGTACTGAATACTTGGTAACAGTTATAGCGCCAGTGTCTAACTAGGATGTATATATTGACATTACCAAATGAAAGCGTAAATATTATTGTGTTGTTGGAATTTGAGACTGCCTCGTTGGTGTAGTGATTGTAATCTGCTGGTCATGATACCCTGAGTTAGCTTCCTAAGCCAGGCAAAATGTTGTTAAGTTACGATGAATGGTTAAAGAAAACAAAAATCTACTTAGTCAATTATATTATTAACCTCTCAAGGACCGCTATTATTTACGTCAACTATCTGTCAAGCACCGCCGGTCGGGCTCTTATCGTAAGCGTAATCTGATTTTAAGACTTATCTTTACTACAAATACAGTTTTAAATCGGTCGCGGTTTGCCGGGGCTCAACGGTGATACTTGTTTAGTGGCACGTTATTGTGCCGCTGGGTCTCTAGAGGTAAAAAAGTATTCATAGTGCTGCTCCATACGTTTAAAATACAACAAAACGCTTTTATTTATGCTTTCATTATAGTTTGTCTAATGTTAGTGGAAATTGACATTAAGATTGAAGCGACAGGTTAGCTCGAGAAATTCAGATTTTCTATTTTTTTCAAATTATACGGTTGATGGTTGACTGTTGGTGGTTTTAATTATTATAATTCCGTAAAGCTATAAGCCCTAGCAGACGCCTAACATGAGGCCTGCCGGGGTTGCGGGTTGTTCGAAAGAGATACCGCGTCTCCAGAACATAAAAGGCAAAAGAACATGGGTGGGTTTTTGTCAGTAAGACACTCCCTTCCCCCCGCGCTCTTTTTTGTTTAGGAAGTTATGTGATGATTTCCTATGTGTTAAAAAAGCTATAAACGGTCACGAATCACATTTTAATCAACATATAACCAGACACAGACTAAAAAAACGCAGAAAAAAATAAGGAAATTTGTATTTTGGCGGGCTACTCTGGCGCTTTCATTGGCTATAAAATAACTTATGGTGAGCCTTCGGGTTCCTTCCCAATCGGGTTGTTTACACAATATTGAGCAGGAAATAAATTGTATTTTGGTAACTAGACAAAATGGCTTCGTAAAGCTTTTTAATTGTTCTTCTCTAATTGACTTACAAAAATGATGGGTTAATTCCATATTAAACATTATTATACAGGGTGGAGAAATATCGACGCATAAACGGTCCACCCTGTCTTATATCTCTTTGTTTCGCTTCATATTCTAAATCTAACGCTTGAGGTTACGGAGCATGAAAATAGCATATTCAGTGTCGAGCTTAAGTATAGAGCTTTATCTATCTGCCACTCATACGTCAAATCTGTCAGTTTGGCAGAATGAAAGAGATTATAAAGTTTTTGGATGCATTTTTTTTTCTTGTTGAACCATCCAGGGCTTAGTATTAACTTTATCTGGTCCTGTATGTTTGGAATTTATTTCCCTAATATTGTTAAACAACAAACAGATGGAACAGCAAAATGCATGCATGTTCTTAAAAGGGAAGTCTCTTGCACGGAATTTTGAACTCTGTTCTCGTCTTTAATATGGTTTATTTTATATGAATGACTAGAGCGTTTTGCTGATAAACTCTTGGTTTTAAGTTACAATAATTATTGGCTTTTGATTCTGACTTTACATAAAAAAAAACATTTTGTTATTGTATGCGTGTGTTCTTTTTTCTTCAATGTCTTTTGCGTGCATCCAGAAAACTGACAACGTTGCAAATAGCTGTTGAAAATACCACATATTTGACAACTGTTTGTAGTGTTGCCATCTTTTTAAATGCATAGTTTAAAAGTACATTTCGTTTTCAACTAAGCAGCTGTTTTATAATTTTGTAAAAAGTTTGCTAGCTGCGTTAAATACTCAATTAAACCCTTATATTCATAAAACTCTTACAACTATAACTTTTTAGTTACGGATATTGGGGTTCAAAGTTCCATCTTCCCGCAAGTTTTTTTTGTATGTCTTGAGTACGTGACATTGAGTCCTACAGAAAACCACGATATTATGTCACCCCAAATAATTTTGACCTAGAATTACTTAGAGTTAGACGGTTTTGTGAAAGGATCGTTTATACTTTGTACATATGATAGATTATTGTCATCGCATTCCGTTTTCAAAGACTGATATTCGCGAAAGAGAGTTTTTATGAGTAAGAGGGTTGGTTTTTAAAAGCTACCCCATGAATAAAACAATGAGATTGGATATAGTCGGTTTATTTACAATACCATCTATCTAGCTGCGTCCGGTTAGACTGGCAGCCGACCCCGATGTTGGGAGAGGCTCGGCCAATGGTGATGGAGCTGAAGGTAGATAGGATCTTACCATATATGGTAGTACAAATACATATTTGGGTTCTAATTAGCTATAAACTGGGCTACAGAATCTAGACATATTTCTGTGGCAGAAAATCTCTTTTTGCTTAATATTAGATAATTATAAGATTAACGCTGTTTTAGCTGAATTTAGAGGATTGGTAGTAATTTTATTTTTGTTAAAATGTAGTTACGCCATTTTACACAAGACCACAGATCTATGGCGACGCAAACGCTTTGCTGCGCATGGCGGGCTTTTATAGAGGTTGATTTAATTCTTTGCTTTTAAGCGCTTTGTCTATGATACAAGAAGATAATATAATGTTACTTAACAAAACTCTGCGAGTATATTTTTGTACTATTATTTCTATGACAAAGTGCTTTTACCTTATGTATTAGAAAGTAATATTGTTGGTTGTGGTTGAAAAGCATGTAAATATAGGTATTTATTTTTTACTTAAAACTGACGGTAACAAGGTGCATTTCTGATTATAATTAGAGGACATTAACCTTTTGAACGCCAATGCCACATATATGTGACAAGCAAGCGCGTGCCTTGGACGCCAATGACACAAATATGTAGATAAAATTAGTTTATTGGCGTAGAGGGCACGCGCGTGCGTTTATCAAACTAAAACTCAAAGCATTTATTTCAATTAGACCAATACAGGCATTTTTGAATATCATGAAACAAAATAATCAAGCTACAGTCTCAGACATCATGTAAAATAACTTGTGAAAGTACTGTAGTTGCCCATTTCAAATTGATCTATGGAGAACAATGGGCAAGAAACTCCATAGAATTTATGATCTGGCGTTCAAAATGTTATGGGACAATTAACAGCTATCTTACCAAAAATTCACTGTGTATAGCAACTGCAGTTCTTTGTCATGCAAGAAACATGTAGTGTACAGTGAGTTTTTCAAGTTTGCGTGACTGGGTAAATTCGAATCTATGAATAAAATACTCGAAGGAGTCTTGGGCTTCGACTATATCTGAATAATATATTTCTTTAACTGACTCGGGACCCAAATCTATTACTTTTTCCAGGGGTTTCTTTATTTTTCTTTGTTTTGTGTATCGTTTTATTTTTTGGAAATAATTTAAAATGCACCTTGTGAATTACCGTACTTTTGTAAGCTGTAAATAGTACATAATGCCTTGCTTTTTAAAGCATGCCTAATTTTAAGATGGATGTTAATATTAATTAAAATGTTTGGCACGGTGGATTCTTACGTAGATAGATAAATTGTAAATATTAATCGTAGTTTTTTTTTTCTTTATATTGATGTCTGTTTATATTATTTGACAGCTCGAACATTGCCAGACCAAATATCAACCAAATGTTGCCACTTCCAATTCCCAAAGTTCTACTAAATCGCCCAAAAATGTTGCCAGCACTTATACCAAATATTCTACCATAACTTTTTAATATTTTCAGGTGGAAATAACGCCATGGCATTCTAGCATGCACAACATGGGTTTCGCATTCAATAGAACTGTTTGGAATCATATTATGAAACAACAGAGTCAGTTTTGTGCATATGATGATTATAATTGGGATTATTCGTTGTTACATTTGTCCCAAAATATGCCTGGAAGAGATAAGTTTAAAGTTATCGTGTGTAAGGGGCCAAGAGTATTTCATATTGGAGAATGGTGAGTATCAATTTTTTTTAGATAAGTAAAATTTATACAAGCAAAGTGAAACATATTGGTTTTATCTCTGCATTTATTTGGGGCGTCCCTTGAAGTATGAACAAAATCAAATAGAGGCGAGGGTTAAGTCATTTTCATTTAAAATCCTGTATAATGTCGGTCCAATTTTGTTTTTTTTTAATCATTTCGCATAGTGCTAAATATTCAGTGCGACCGTTACCTCTTATTTGTAAACGTTTTCACGTCTGTGACTCTTCATATTTCCTTATTTATAACATTTAAGACTGTTTAGTCGCGTTATGTCAACATGGCCTGAGGGTTATGTAAACCAATCCAGTGATTCAATCCTGCATTCAAAAAGTGTTGAGCAATTGCCGATTTTAATAGTCAACATGGTAAAATCCCGTCTTAAATGTTATAAAGAATCTTAGTGACCATGTCAGTTTAAAAACGAATCTTCACTCCCTTCCAGCGGTTTCCATCACAAGAAATCTAACTGCAACGCCTCAACAGTGATCAGCAAAGTACAAAAACTCCTTCAAAATGCTAAGCCCTATCTATTTCCCACCCGAGTCAGTGCAACTGTCACCGCGGGAGGCGCCAAGCATAACAAGAAGCTTGTCAAAGGAAACGGCGGATGGGGGGATATACGGTAAGGAATATTTCTAATATTGTAATAGATTTTTTTGTTCATTTTATTTACTTGCGCTATTAGGACTACAGTACGGCCAACGAGAAGCGATACCAAATGTTAACAAAACCCATGCTAAAACCCCATCTAAAATGGCCGCCCGAATGTTGGCGAACCCGTCTTAACGTTGTCATGTTTTTGCCGGGAGAACGAGACATTACGACAAAGGCACAAGATGGAAAGAGCTAAATATTAGATTGTCAACGGCACAGTTGTTCTTTAGGTTAATGAACTTTCGTATCGCTTCTCGTTGGCCGTACTGTAGGTCTTTTTATGGTTCTTTAAAAGGAAAATATCGGAACCCTAATTGGATCACTTTGTTGTTAGTCTGTCTGTCAAGACCCCTCTCTCTCGTGAATACGTGGAGGTGTCGAGTTGAAATTAAAACGATATACTTAACTCTGTGGTATCTGTTTTGAAAAAATCAATCTTCTAAGTCTAACCAATCAAAAGATATGGTTGCTTATGTTGCAAGTTTGTACGGAACCCTTTTTGTGCAAGTCTGACTCACATTTAGCAGGTTTTTGTTTTCTCTGCGATGTCTATGTATGTATGTATGTAACGAAGACGTTAAAAAAACCTAAATAATAATTCTTAATGTTACTTTTCCTAAGAAATCTGCAAAACATAGTAATTTTTGATGACACAATTGGCACACTGGATAAGCAATTGACTGCTGCACTGCCGTGTCCCGGGTTCGATTCCCGCACAGAATAAATATTTGTTTGGCCTACAGATAGTTGTGTATGTGAGTTCCAATGTTTTTTTAACGCACTCACGATACAGGAGACGTTTTAGAACAAAACAGAACACAGCAAAGTTATTTATATTTTATTCTTCGCCTTTCAGAGATCAAGAACTATGCGCCAATATGACGAAAATAGGTCTCCAGCCAAGACGTAACATATACTACGCGTAATAGCATAACTGTACATACACGGCTTTCAAGCTAAATAGCGAAAATGAACCTTATCGACATACAGTTAGTGTTCATATTTATATGATACCCTTGGTGACAGTCAGTTGTAGGAATAATCAAATTAAACTCATTACAAATAAGGTTCATTTTCGAGAGACTGTGAAAGCTTGAACGAAGTGTAAGGATACTGTATAGATCTTTCAAACATTACTGGTGAAATGAGGTTGTTCATCTCTACCCAACTCTTTGGGTATTACAACCGTAATGTTATGTTATGTACATACATTCCACAAGCTTTTATACTGAAACACCCCCTAAATACCTACCCCTACCTACCTACCCCTCTCACCCCTAATAACCTGGGACGTAAAGACACAACTAAAGGCACAACGCTGCCTATACTTCACATCTCTAGTGTTATTGGATTTTTTTCATCAGGAATTTGTCAGAAGGTGTCTGTACTTGTGGTAAACTAACTTGCTTTGAGGGCAACTCTGACAAATCTTTCTGAGATGACAAGCGTTGAGATCAGAGATCAGAATTAGGTAGACTTATTTGATTTCATACAGCAAAATAATAATGTAGATATACCTCAAATCCGGGGATTAATTTTAAAGACCAAAAAAATCCAGTGTTTGATTAAATAAAAAAGAAACGATAAATGATAAATGATGTTTATTTAGCAAGTAGGTTTTCACAAACACTTTTACACGTCTTTTTTTTCAAAACTAGATGAGGCCGGTGTTTCGTACCCGACTACTCTGAGAAGAAACAGCCGAAACAAACTCAGAGGTCATAGTCTCTTTTAAAGTCCAGACAAAAAAAATCTCGGTCAACTTACATGAGGACTATGCAGATTAGTGTCTGAAGTGGTCTTTTTAAACGAATATTGTTTTTATTATTATTTATTTGTAATATTGTTGGCCAGGTGATATTTACATCAACATTTCGATACAAGTACATACATAACTCTACCTTATTCCGACCTCAGGTTCTTATATATCCTTAAACATCAACTTAAGGAAGTCAAACGAGCTTCGGTTAAATTTGTTTAGATGTTTAAGGTCTTGAAATAAAATTGTTTTATGTGAACATTCACCAGCTCTGCACAAAATATATTATTTATGTGAAATCGTAAATCGATCTCGCATTCTTTAAAAGATTTTAATTAAAAGAAAACCAAAGTAATTGTTGAAATACTGTAACTTTTGTACAATATGTTTTTAAAAAGGTCCGGTCCTAAAAGGGCTTTTAAGTCTACCATTGACGATACCAAATGAAATAAGAAACAAAAAATGATTATGAAAGATAAACGTATTCATGAATTTAAAAATGCATACTTTTGTACCCAATTAAACATAATTTCCCTAAAATGTAACAAACTTTTAAAACGTGGCAACACCGTCGTTGGTTCAGTGTGTTCGATCATCGATTGTTTGTATAAGACCAGAGTGTCGGCACCTGCACCTCAGTGTTGCCATGTAAGTAACTTAGTAGTAATCATTTTAGTACATTTAATTTAATTTTTGCAGTGTATTCTTTAAATAGAATCTAATCTTGACACCTAATACTACCTTTACGGATCGGATGGATTTTTATTAATATATTGTATACAATTATACATTAACATTATAGAAATCATTTATTTGTTTGCAATAACTGGAATTATATGTTTTTTTGGTGTTGCCACAAATTGAAAAATTCTACTATAATGTTAGTTTTTTTATAAGATAGCAACATTACGTATTAAAATGTACTTATTACTTAGCTGTATATAATTTGTTACTAACAATTTTATTATTTAAAATGTAAAGGGTAGAATCACCGATTGTCGCACATGAAAGATGAAAAGTGATGCTTTAAAGTAGTTTGTATTCTGAAAGGTCGACAATTGGTGAGTTTGCCCTGTTTTCTGTTATTTAATAGTAAAGTTGTGATTTTTTTATATATTTCACTGTGTTGGCAGAAATATTGACGAGTTTAATATTTTATTTAATATGTATTATGAAACCGTCCTATGATATTACATGACATTTAATATTGTTGCCATTTAAATAAATTTAATATTATAATTAACACTTGAAACGGGATATTTACCATGTTTGTTATTTGTATCAAGTTTGAGAGTGTGTTAGTGGTAACGAACGCAAAAAACACGAATAAGAAAGAAGGTAGATCGTTTTGTCTGCTCGTCAACATCCACCCGCAATAACTTCAGTTCATCCGTGATCATGGCGTTTGCAACATCGCCGAAATATCGGAAACTCGATACAAATAACAAACATGGTAAATATCCCGTTTTAATTGTTAATTAGAATGTTAGTAACCGTGTCAGTTTAAAGACTTAAAAATAAATATTATAGTTCATAAAGGAATAGAAAAAACAATTACATATGTGTGTGATTATAATTTGAACAAGGCTTGTTCTGTGCCAGTAAGATAAAAAAAAAAGCTTGTGCAAGCAAAGAGATCTTATACCTATTTTTTTTAATTTGGAAGATTAGATTGATGTGAATTAGATAACTATGCATTATTTTTTTTCTTCAAAGATTTGGTTAAATAGTTTATTACAAGAGAAGCATATAAAAATTGTAATTTTTTTTGGTTACCGAAACTTAATATTCTAAATTTAAATTTGAAATCTAGGATAAATAATATGTGTAGCTTTATAATTATTTCATTCAACATTTTTTGGATAGAAAATCATCGCATTTTTTTTTTGGATAGAAAATCATCGCATTTTTTTTTTGGATAGAAAATCATCGCATTTTTTTTTTTGGATAGAAAATCATCGCATTTTCCTTCGTTTGCCTTTTATGTTCCGGGATAACGGTATCTTTCTTTCAACACATTAAATGACAACAATATTAAAAAAAAGAAAAAAAAACTCGAAATTTCTTAAAAATCTCTCTTCGTCTCGAATAGTCAATATCTCTGTCGAAACTTCAAAATTGGTATATTTTTCAAAATGGTGCGATACACTTAGGTATTAAATATAATTAAAATAAAATATAGCATCGAAATGTTGTTGCCCATTTGTTAGAATAAAAGATTTACATGATTTTAACGTAGAAAAAAAATATTTTATTTTCTTCTATGGTGCAGTGGTGATAAGCGCGACTTCGGAGCGTGAGGTCCAGTGTTCGATTCACAGGCATATATGTATTCAATAAAATATTCTAAAGCCCACATAAAAATGGACACTGAGATAGTTTTCTGCCCTCGCATGCGAATTTAAGCATGAGTAAGTACATATACTAGCTGCGCCCAGCGGTTCCACTCGTGTGGTGATATTTTGTATGCCTATATGTTATTTTGTATCATTGTAATGTTCATCAAAATCCGTTCAGTAGTTTTTGCGTGAAAGAGCAACAAATATACTTACAGATTACATTTTCACTTTTATAATATTAATTAGGATATAATATATACTATACTACATGTAAATCTTTTATTCTAAAAACGTTAAATGCACAATAAGTAGAAAGAATATTGTATAAACTAATGAAAAATGAAACTTTTATTTATGACAGTGTCGTTTACACCATGGTGCAAGCTGGTCGGCCATTTTAAATATTTTAATTCGTTGAATAAGAATATTAGGCGTTTCGTAAAAGGCATTTCTCCGTAGCAACTGCGGATGATGGAATTTGGCTGCCCCCCTTATATAAAGGACTTAAACATAACCGAAATTCTTACTATTCTGACATTCTTAATACTTGTAGTCCCCACAATGTACTATAAGGTCCTCTGTATTGCCCTAAGGGAACTGTAGCCATGATAATTATGATTGTAGATTAATTCCACGATGGACGATATTGGACCAGCCTGGGCCATTGTGTAAACGGCCCTTAACAATTTGTATAACCTAGTCATTGCGTTGTTTGTGCTGAATTATTTATTTAAAAAATATAATATAAATAATATGTATTAAAATGTTAATTTCAGCGCCCTCTAGCGGTATATGACAATAAACGCCTAAACGTTTGAAAAGTAACTCGAAATATTATTTTAATTGTATATATTAATTTCATGATTTTCAAATGAATATTACTTGTAACTATTATAGATAATTTTTAATGAAATTCAGTAGGTTTCATACGTTTTTGAACCTTATTTGTGTGCAGTTAAAATGCTTTATAAGCGGTCAAGAGTTAATGTATACAAATAAGGTTAATTTTCATATGTAACACTAATTGAGCAATGTCAAATTTCCCTCTATTTCATTCAACATACAGTATATATGATTCTGAATTTGCACTTTCTAAATTGTACAAAAACTACCTAAAAAACATTCATCTCTTTTCTTCATAAAATAATAGGGTAAATCAATGACATATATGTTTTACGTACTGATACCCTACTATGACGTCAAAATCAAAATCAAAATATTTTTATTTCACATAGGCCTACATAGGCACTTATAAAACGTCGAGAAAAGATGCACGGTTCGGGTTGGTCGTTTCCTATGGAGAAGAACCGGCAAGAAACTCCATAGTTACTCTTTTAAAATCATTTGGTTTTACAATGTTGTTGTTACAGCGTTAGTACTTAAGTATGAGAGGACAGCGTAGGCCCGACAATAAGTCATTGCTTACTTTACAAAAAGTAAAATAAAATAATACGTTAACATAAGTTAACAAGCGTCCAAGAATCTACAAGGCCAACCATGTCCACTCATTCACAACGAATTGGTAGAAAAGAATCTATACAAACGCAAGAGAGAAAGAAAAATGCAAAAACAAAATAATAACTAAGAGACGAGTCGCACAGAAAGTGAAAGAGATGGTGCTAGACACCCTGTACAGCTCTGTCTCTTTCCCTCAGTGGAATTAGTTTTGCTTTAAAACGTCATGGTAGCAACTCTGATCTTATTGTGAGTGTTCTACGTCAAGCAGCTTACCTAGGTTTGTCTGTGGATGGGTGAAAACTCGTTACATACCGAGTTTCCTCCTTGCCTCGAAAAACACGTTAAGCTGTTGGTCCCGGCTGTTATTTGTAGATCTCTCAGCTGCCACTGTTTATTTTAACCAATATCATATTTATTGTCATTTTTGCTTTTAATCGGGACGCTCTTAATATACACGTCTAACATCGTTCTCACATATTTGTATAATCTCAAAATGAACGATGTAATCATGATCATTGTAAAATGATTATGATTTTAAAGTGTCCATGGAGTTTCTTGCCCATTCTTCTCCATAGAGATCTACACTTTGGAATGGGCAACTACAATACTTTCACAAGTTATTTTGCTTTGTCTGGGACTGTAGCTTAATTTTTTTTATTTCATGACATTCAAAAGTGCCTGTAAAGGTCTAATTGAAATAAATGCTTTCAGTTTGAGTTTAATGATTTTTGACAGTCGTTACATTCAGTCAGTGTCTATAATACTAACTGGGTTGTAGAGGTCAGAAAGGCAGTCGCTCCATGTAAAATACTGGTATTCAAATGCATCTGTCTATAGTACGGCCAACGAGAAGCGATACGAAAGGTCATTAACCTAAAGAACAACTGTGGCGTTGACAATCTAATATTTAGCTCTTTCCATCTTGTGCCTTTGTCGTAATGTCTCGTTCTCCCGGCAAAAACATGACAACGTTAAGACGGGTTCGCCAACATTCGGGCGGCCATTTTAGATGGGGTTTTAGCATGGGTTTTGTTTACATTTGGTATCGCTTCTCGTTGGCCGTGCTATAGATTAGGCAAGCGATGAATGGTTCTTAAACAAAATCTGCGGTAAGTACGTAAAACATAGATTTCATTGATACTTATATAAAAAAAAAAAATGTCTTACTGACAATAACTCGACTTCTTCATAGATTTCAATCATAGATTCGCCCTTACCGTACAAAGCAACTAAATTGTCTATGCCTACGAAAAAACACGAAACTAAAATAAATGTTACCAAGTTTGAAATATCGATACAAATTTTC
This sequence comes from Ochropleura leucogaster, assembly GCA_958449745.1. Lineage (NCBI taxonomy): Eukaryota > Metazoa > Arthropoda > Insecta > Lepidoptera > Noctuidae > Ochropleura > Ochropleura leucogaster. The sequence continues at coordinate 2,642,380 of OY288230.1, read as the reverse complement.
TTGACAAGCAGCGCCACCTAGACTTGCGTGGTGACACTACAATCGCCCGTAAAAAAAAATGTTACCTCTTTAAGCTATTGCATAGCTTCTTTCGCGGGCCTTGAGCGTGGAGACTGAATCCAGAAATTTCGTAACGAAAAAGCCTAACAAGAAATTAAATTACGAATACGGTCAGTTATTTCAATCACTATACCAATGTTCTATTAGCGTGTTTGGTAGAGAATCAGATGGTCAATCGACATTACTCTGGAATCAAATCTAAGGTTATTGTTTTTTCTTTTTGCGAAATCGTTTCATTGGAAGTAAGTACTTTTTAAATATTATATTTAGTTTTTTTTTTATTTATTGCATACGTTTTTTTTTTATTTATTGCATAAGTTGATAAAAATGCCATGCTTTAGCTTTACCGCGGTAGTCCCCGAGTTCCACACGTATTTTTTTTTGTTGTCACTGTCTAAATTGTAGTTCTACATTCTCGTAAAAATTCAGGTGTTCGTAAAACACATAGATAATTATTTATGTGTTTTCAAGATTCCACCATAGAACCACTCAATTGCAATCGTGCCGTGAGTATAATCGAAAACGTCCTCCAAAAGCTATTCACAGAATCGTAATCGAACAATTTTGGAATGAAGAACAGAGTTTAAGTTCTCCATCCTCTATGTAAAGGGAAGATCCTCTGACCAGACGGGTGTCGTGTCTGGTGGGCCACTGCCCGACAATTGCCCGTCGGGTGCTCGTATATATGCTAACTTCGCGCACAACTTACCTTGCGCGATGTAGGAATCTTGCCGTTTAGTTCTTCAGTGGTTGGATAGATGGCGCTGTAGTACTTTTTGTCACTTGCATCTTTGTGTCGCTACACTAATATTATAATTAACACTTGAAACGGGATATTTAGATATTTACCATGTTTGTTATTTTATCGAGTTTCCGATATTTCGGCGATGTTGCAAACGCCATGATCACGGACGAACTCGTTATAAATAACAAACATGGTAAATATCCCGTCTCAAGTGTTAATTATAATTTTGACATGTCTACACAACCGTGTTACCATATGAAGACGACAAAAAAACAAATACCTGGTAAAAATAATATAATTTTTTAGGGACATTTATAATCGCTATGAGTATGGCAGTCCCTTTGAAACCCAAGTACACATTTTTCATGTCAGGGTCGTGAACTGAACAGACTCTTCGCAACATCACAATTTGGTTGACAAGATCTATGGAATGTTCAACTTCAAGACCATAAACAAGACCGTTTACATTTTACTGTCATTTCGAACACAGTCCATCAATCATCAATAAGGGGGCGTTCATAAAATACATTGAGATGTTAAAGGGGGGGTGTAGTTCGAGTCAAATCTCATCTAATCTTACGTTGGAGAGAGGGGGGTCTCGACAAATATCACGCATTTTTTTTTCTGAATGCATAAAAATAAAAATACACTATTTTGGTCCATTTAATCAATGTTGTACGTGCTTAAGAATTAATCTTAAGCGTAATCGTTGTTTTGGTCTTTTTACAATAATAATCCATCGCGTTTACGTAGGAAACCCACATTTTGAAAAATCTCTCGTGAGATTGGGGTATGGGGGAGGGGGTTGAATAAAATCGCACGACATCTCACCAAGGGGAGAGGGAGGGACAGAAAATAAAAAAAAAATCACTCACGTATTTTATGAACGCCCCCTAAGTATAGTGTAAATCTTCAACAACACAGTTAGACGAATACGATCGCGTTCTTCATAATCAAATTAAATATATTTGGCTCAAAATTCAGCTATGGGAAGTTCTCTCTCTGATGCAGCCATAAGATCGTCAAGTGTCAAGGTATGCAGCGCAAGATGGAAGCTGGATCGTTGTCCATGGAGACACGCCGCATAAATACTTAGGATCTGAGCCGTCTATATGAACCCTCATCTGTAGAAACTGTGGTTCGGAGTCTACCAAAGCTAAGAATGCCCAGTTGTAAGGCTCTAGATGTCAAAAATTGCATTACCAAAAATTATGTAATAGTTTTTTTTTTACCATGATGGAAAGGGAGAGGAAGGCTAAAGAAAAGCTGTATGGATTGTGTAAGGAATGATATGGAGGAGAAAGGAGTGAATGATACCGTAATGTCTGATAGGGGAGAATGGAAGAAGAAAACGTGTTGCGCCGACCCCAAATAAAATGGGACAGGGGCAGGTAGATGATTATAATAATCTAATATATAAAATTCTCGTGTCACAGTTTTCGTTTCCATACTCCTCCGAAACGGCTGGACCGATTTTAACGAAATTTTGTGTACATGTCGGGTAGGTCTGAGAATCGGCTAGCATCTATTTTTCATGCCTCTAACTGAGCAGCGGGTGAAACCGCTGGGCACAACTAATCTAATATATAAAATTCTCGTGTCACAGTTTTCGTTCCCATACTCCTCCGAAACGGTTGGACTGATTTAAACGAAATTTTGTATACATATCGGGTAGGTCTGAGAATCGGCTAGCATCTATTTTTCATGCCCCTAACTGAGCAGCGGGTGAAACCGCTGGGCACATCTAGTATTATATAAATTCATGTAGGGATTTGGAATGATATACTGAATACATGGTCAATATCAATTCCACCTAGCACACAGGCGCGGTATGGTGAATCTATGATTAAAATAAATATAAATGTTACTACAAATCTTGAAAATGTATTGATAACCAAAAATGCCCAAATGCCTTAATATAGGAGATAATTGTACGGAAGCGAGTACATTTTGTTTAAGCACAATTTTAGTTGACGAAAATAATTATCCATATTGAACATTCGATGTACAGACGCCTGCACATCAAGCTACTACAATCTGTCAGATTTCTTTGATAGATTTTCGACTTATTTCTGAAGTTTAAGGTTCAAGGTTCATTGGGAAAAATTGAGTTTCGGGTAGCTTGACCTGCTGGCGTCTGTACAACCGGACGATGGCGGTTGACTACTTAATATTTGAACGCCATTATCACATATGTTACAAAAAAGTGACAAAAATTGAAGTAAAATGACTCTTGACATGGAGGGCACGTGTGTGCAGTGTGTATATGCTCTAGTGGTCTAAAGGTAAAGGTAACTTCAACTCTTCAATAATGGCTTTTGTGGACGAGAGATACCACAATTTTGCAAATAGCACGTAAATTGATAATAAACTATCAAACGCTGGAGAATATTTAGCAAAAAATATAGAAACAATAAAAGTATTTTGTATAGATTTAGATTATCAATCTAAATAGAGCCTTGTATACTTTATCTCAGTGACAAACAATGTCAAAAGTGACAGAATAGCTGTTTATGGGTATTTTGACGTGTGGCGTACATCGAAACTATCAGCGCCATTTTGTTTTTCTAACACTAAATATACTGCCGCGCTAACTAAAAGTGCAGTAAGGAGGTTTTTTTGTATTAACCTTCTTACTGCAACGTGAAAACATAATTTCTGCTTTAATTCCTTATGTATGATTGTTAATAAGTTCGAACAAAAGAGTCGTAATAACAAAAGTTAAAAAAAAAATACAAGTTAATTAGATGGTTTTGACAGTGACTGTAATTGGACAGGGAATAGCTCTTCTTGCTCAGTAAATAAGGTTGAAAAGTGGTCAGCAGCTATCGTCCGGTACAATACAATATAACGTCCCCGTAGAGCGAAAAGTCATTAAGTCAAAAAACCTTGTTTTGAGATATTGAGAGTTAAAGTTTAAAAAAATAAAAATCGTCATAACTTCAGCTTTTCATTACATATCTTTATAGTTTTAGCTTTATTTTAAAGGTATCGAAATAACGTTTATATTTTAGATGTTATTACACATTAAAGGTGTATAATTATTGAGAAAAGTAAAAACAAAAATAATAATTAACTGTTTTCTAATAAATACCTGGCTTAATAACGAGTTAGTGAGTTTACGACCGGAGTTAGTGAATTTTCTCTCAGTTCGAAATAGTTTAAAAGGAAATTAACTGGAGTTATGTAAAGTGGAACTAACTGTCGGATGTGTCAAATGTGTACAGTAAAAACTACCTATATAATTATAAGAAATTTGTCTGGTTAGGTTTGTTTTATAAAAGACATTATTTTGTAATGAAACAGGTGTGATAAATTCAATAAAGTTTTTTTAAACATTCATGTTGAAAAGAAAATCATAATTACGAGACTAAATCTATTGATTTTGTAATTGTAATTGTTTCTTAATTTTGCAATTGTTATATACTTATATTAATACTATCCTTATAATTATTATAAAACAAAAACATAAGATAGTGCTTCAACCGCATTTACACAAACTGAAATAATAGAATCATAGTTTTGGTAAAAAAAGAAAATCAGTTTTCACTCCACTCCTCTTCGTCTATCTCCTCTGTAAAATCCAGCTACCAAATTCATCTAAGTACTACGTTTCTACTAGCGGGAACTGTGTGACAGTGTGGACTGGTACCTCAAGTGGAGCTCCTGTGAGATTATCCCTTTAGTACATAAATTAATGAGGTCTTTTTTTTTCCTCTGAATTAGACAGTGGCGAAGAGTACGCTACCACTTTCTCCATTAATATCACAATTATACATATGACATGAAATAAAATGACTTGAATTTCGAGTCATTCTTTTTTAATTGCGCAAAAGGAATATGGTTCTTCATTTGCCGTGATAATCTGCTCCTCATACAACTCGTACATTTTGCCTATTGCTAGTTTGCTGTCCAAGTACAGTCTCTTCCTTTTTTTTTCTACGGTAGTGTAATTCTAGCCGGGGAAAAGAGTGGATGTGATCAATAACCCGTTCAGATTCTAAACAATGCAGTTTCATTTATAGGGACTCAAGTCCCTGTTTCCTGGATAATTAACCAAACTCATCGCTGTATTTCAGAACTTCATTTGCTGGTCCAATTGAAATGCTTCAAGTTAAAAGAAAGAAATCTTACAGACTAGCGCTTTGTTTAATTGATTTCGCTATATTAGCTTCAGCCGGCTGTTCAGTGGGTATTTGACTATCTACACATACATTATCACGCACTTTATCTGTACAAACAAGCAGTGCTTGTTTTTTTTTGCGGATAGGACTTCATGAAATAACTTCCCGCGCTCTAGGCGAAGCGGGGGGAGTGTCAAACTTATAGTGACTAAAAGCAACCCATGTTCCTCCGATTGCCCTTTATGTTTCGAGGCCGCGGTATCTCTTTCGAACAACCCGCAACCCCGGCAGGCGGTGGCCCTGGCTGGCCCGATGCCAGCAAAGCAGAGTTTGCTGACATCTCTTTGAGGCGCGCGTGGAACACTAACGCGACGTTGACACGGCCTGTCGTCTAGAATCGTCGAATAGATGGACAGACGGTGAGCTACCCATTCACTGTCACACCGTCCACAGGCCCGCATCTACAGTGTCCGGGAGTCGTCTCGCGGTGCCCGACGCCCGGGGCGTCTCCCGCACCTCCTTCGTTAGTATGACTGTTTCGCAGGAGGTGACCGCTTCCCATTTCCTCTCGCCGCCGCCGATCGCTTCTAGCTCGGGCACCGCGCTGGGCAGCCTGCTACAGCGTCCTCCGGACGATAGTCACAATGGTGACACCCGGGTGTTTTCTCCCGTCCGATAATGTGTAGGAAACTTCCAATTAACAAGTGCTAAATTAAGTCTTGAGCAACAGAATTTGCATTGTTGATTTCTTGAAAAAATCCTTTAAAAATCCCTGAATATTTGCTGCATTCGAAAGCCGCACAGTAGAACTTCTTTTTTTACTATCGCTTTTACTAGAAGACCTTGCAACTTACACTCGCCCTTGTTATTTGAGCCGTTTATCTTTTTCACCACCTGGGTACCATAAAACGCTCGAATCCGAAAAAGCTCGAATAGGAGAACAACTTAACTCTTCAAAGCCGCTTATCTCTGAATGTGGACTCGCACGAGACGTTAGGGCTTCTTTTTGAGGTGGGAATCATCAAATAACTTCCCCCGCTCTGGGTGGAGTGGAGGGGCGTGTCAGACTTTTACTGGCTAAAACCCTCCCATGTTCCTGCTATTGCCCTTTATGTTCCGGGGCCACGGTATCTCTTTCGAACAACCCGCAACCCCGGCAGGCGGAGGCCCTGGCAAGCCCCTCTGCTTTGCTGACATCTCTTTGAGGCGCGCGTGAAACACAAACGCGCCGTCGACACGGCCTGTCATCAATAGACGGACGGACGGTGAGCTACCCATTACTCACCGTCCACAGGCCCGAGACGTTTGGGCTTCGGTGAAGTCTTGGAGTTTATTATGCGATAGATTTTTTTCAGTTATATCCTCAATGGAAACAACATCGTGGTAGGGTTCAGCCAACAAAGGCGCGGAAGGTAGGACTTAAAACTGAAGTAAACACAACGAAACGTGAATGAATGAAAGTCACCACGCCGTTCGCTGAACTCTCGCGCCACGACAAACTCACTAACTCGCAGGCGAAATTTGCTTTATACGTATCAATGCACGTCGAAGTTGCATGAATAATAATTAAAACACTTTAATTATCATTCTAAATAGATCTTATGCACCACCATAAATACAAAAGAAATCATTAAAATAAGTTGACGACTTATCGCCTTTGAAATATTGTACAACTCATTTAAAAATAAAGAGTGTAGATCCACTATATCGAGTTAGTTAATTTTTACTTTCGTGTATTTTAACCAACGATTGATATTGAAAACTCACTAAATCGTTTTAGTTATGTTTTGTATACCTAAATTCATTTGCATGCATTAAAAATTAAAGAGAAAAAGTAATTTAGTCGTTTTAGTTTCGAGTTATGAACACTTGAAATAAATGTAAAATAATTAACTTAATTAGTTAATTCTTCCATTACGCCTTGGGTACAAAAAGGTGGACTTACTTACTTTTCACATTTCTTAAAACAAAAACGAAAGCAGCTACAAAAATGACGGTGTCACAGAAATTTAGAGAAAAAAAAATGTGATACGCATGACATTGAAACTCATTTTCGACTTTTTCGGACTTAATGACTTTTCGCTCTACGGGGACGATAAGCCCATTTCAGGATTTCACAAATGTATGTAAGAAATAACAACAATATGTAGTTCGAAAACCCTGTACAACACAAATGATTTTGACAAACAAAAGTGAATTTTTAATTGGAAACACTAACGTCCTATTTCGTTTTAATTGTAAAATACGATATAAATTAAATCTTCAATGTTTTAGGGAGTGACATTTCTAATTGACAGAGATGCGGGTTGAGCTGAGAAGAGCATTGTATTTATGAAATAAAGACATTCAAAGATTTACTAGTTTTCCCTGGCTGGGTCTTAATTTTTAAGGCATCCACAGGATTCGCCCGGTTAAGCAGACGACAACCTCCTTGGTTGTACTGCGAGATGCCATTCAGAAAAAAAGCGTACTATTAGGATTCATTCCGTCCTCGCCGACGAGACCTTTCACGACGACCCGATACTTGCTCCACCCGTTCCTTGCTAGATTCAGTCCGCAATGCTGAGCCAGTAGTTACAAACTAGTCTCAAAATAATATCACCCAGATCCAGTCGCTTTGCTGTCCCCCTCCAGCAACGCCCTAAGTCGAGGCTCGTACCCCACAGGGGTGCCTTACCGCGTAATCACTTTGTTTTTATGTATTTTGCCCTAGATGGAAACCTTACTCTCGAGGCATCCACAGGATTTGGCCGGTTAAGCAGACGACATTCTCCTAGATAGAACTGCGATATGCCATTCTCAAAAAAGGAGTTCCATCTAGCGTGATGCCATGTTTATCCTCTAGAGCCCCAGCGGCACATAAACGTGCCAGTAAACAAGTATTACCGTTGAGGCCCACTGGCACAAATTTGTGCCACTAAATCCCGACCGATTTAAACTGTATTTGTAGTAAAGATAAGTCTTAAAATCAGATTACGCTTACGATAAGAGCCCGCCCGGCGGTGCTTGACGGATAGTTGACGTAAATAATAGCGATCCTTGAGAGGTTAAAAAGCTCTGTCTTGGCTCAAGCCGAATCGCGTTGAAAAGTGTGGTCAGATTTAAAAAAAACACCAACTGTCAAAATGATTAGTGTTACCCATTGATGTTCAATATTTCATTAGAAGTGTCCATCCATAGATTTTGAGCAAGCAACGAAAAATAAAAAGCTAGTATATATTATAAAATAGTTAGAGTCATGTAAAAATGGAATTTTAACTGTGGCATAATAATTATATTGTAAAAAAAAAACCATTTGTAATAAAAATATAAGACATAATAAAATGCAGTTCGTTTTGAAATTATTGTTTTATTTACCACACTTTTTTTGCTGTTTCGGCGACCGCGGTATCTCTTTTGAATAACCCGCAACCTATGATGGGAACCTGTTACTGAACACACATACAGGGAATATAAAAAAAAATTACCAATTAGTCAATAATAATTGATTTGTTTTTGTTTAAGAATTGAAGAACACCAATTGTTCACATACTGCAATTAATTCATATGTATATATATACTTTTTTTTTAAATGGTCGAGACACGAAATCGAATACCCAACCTAAGAGGTTGCGGGCAAGGACCACCCCACCGAGCCATTGAGCCATTGGGGTACTCCCTCAAGATGGGTAGTAAAGTGGAAGTGCTTATCAGGGCCATTTGAGATTTTGATATTTCACTGATTGCCTGATTGGAGTGAACAAATATAGATCAATGATTTCTGTTTCTGTTAATTTTTAAGATTAATATAATCAAATAATCATGTATGTGTAAAGTACTTTAGGCTGTAGGTAAAGGTAAAAGCGAAAAAAAAATATCAAAGAAAAAGATGTTTACTAGGTTTACTAGTTGAAATTTGAAAGATTTTTTTTTCCGAAGTCTCTATTGTGGAGGCCCCGGGCCTTCGCCCCGGTTGCCCCCCCTTAAATGCGGCCCTGGCATTGTGATGCGACGCCGCATCGCTTCGCTGATGTTCCGAACACGTGGGAGCGCTAACGTCATCCTGAACGTGCTCAGCCATGGATAGCCCTCTTCTGGGGCACTGGGTTCAAATGCAAGGGCGTGTGCCCGGCCCCAGAGGGCGGCAAATGCTTAAATCCTTACTAATATTATAAAAGCGAAAGTCAGTTTGTCTGTTACGTCTTCACGCCTTAATGGCTAAACCGATTTCAATGAATTTTGGTACAGAGAGAGTTGGGACCCTGGAGACGGACATAGGCTAACTTATTTTAAAAAAAGTAAGAAAGAAGGAAGAAAAGGGAAAACTTAGCATTGCTATTACAATATATTTATTGTAATAGGCGCAAGGGCAAAAACTACAGGTAGCAGGTACCTGCAAATCATGAAAGCCCCGAATTTATTAGGAGCGAAGCCGCGGGCAAAATCTAGTAAATTTATAAAATGAAAATGTACCTAATATAGCTTTTAAACCATACTACTGACAGTAATATGGGCTATGTGTAAATTAAAAAGATTTTATTTTGATCTAAGCGCTCGAGTGTCTCATACAAGACTTGTAAACCTTTTCATAGTGCATGTAAATATTATGTCAATGTGTTCGAATTTGTTATTAAACGTTGATGCCCTTCGCCGAATAGTTGCACGTTGGCTAGTAAAAAGCGCAATACACACTGAGCCCGCCGGGCCGCCGACATACGTTGTCAACTTTTTGTCGGCGGTCTTGTTGGCGGCTTCACTTAATACAAGTCGGTTTGGTCGGCGGCATGTCGGCGGATTGAGATGAGATATTTATTTGGCAGTCAGCACTACAGGTCGAGCGTCGCCGGGCAACTGAGCGCAGTCGTACCCAAACCGCCAACATGTCGGTGGGCAATACGCGCGGGCTCATATCGCCGACATGATTCTTTTCATAAAGGCCGCCGGTTTGTGATGCCGGGCTTTGTCGGCGGCCCCGGCGTTCTCAGTGTGTATTGCGCTTTAGATCGACAGGTAGCTATTGCAATGTCATCTATGAACAATTCTGGAAACTGCGTAACACAGTACAGTCGACGGCAGGTCAACCTATACTAAACTATTATAACCTGAAGGGTTACCATGACATCTTATAGCAGTTCTTATTCCTGTGCGAGAAAGAGATGGTGCTAGACACCCTGTATAGCTCTGTCTCTTTCCCTCAGTGGAATAAGTTCTGCTTTAAGACGTCATGGTAGGGTAGCTGATCTCTTTACTACGGATCACACACCGTAGTAGAGAGATCAGGTTAAAATGGTTTAGTGTAGGTTGATGTGCCGTCGTGTGTACAGACGCCTGCACATCAAGCTACTACAACCTGTCAGATTTCTGTGATAGATTTTCGACTTTATTTCTAAAGTATTAGGTTCAAGGTTCAGTGGGAAAAAATTACAGTTTCGGGTAGCTTGACCTGCTGTCGTCTGTACAAGGGTAATGTCTATACAGTCAAAATCTTAGGCCAGTATTATAAACAAATCAGTTAAAATAGAGATCACATTTCATTTCAATACTGTCTATTAATTCGTATCAAATGTGGTGCGACTATATAGAGCTGAGATGATCTTCATGCTGTATTTGTTCATTAAGAAACATCTTAAGAGCTTGGTCTAACATAGACACAGAGGTTTTTTCAACACCACAAGTGAGATTTGTTTCTAAATACTGCCCTTAGCAACAACAGTAGGGTTACCATGACATCTTATAGCAGTTCAAATTCCTGTGTGAGAAAGAGATGGTGCTAGACACCCTGTATAGCTCTGTCCCTTTCCCTCAGAGGAATAAGTTCTGCTTTAAGACGTCATGTAGGGTAGAAGGTATTTTTAAAATAAATCCACAGATTTCATAATATAAAAATATATTTAATTCAGAAATATCAACATGTACTAAGGAACACATTAGTTTGTTATCAGAGAAACTATTAAAATCTTCAATTGGAGGTAACATCAAAAACTCAGTATAAAAGATCTGAGCCAAACGAAGTTTACAGCCCAATATCAACCTTAAGCACGTTAGAATAAAGACCACTATAAGTTTGTCAAAATTTCGTTGGTGATAGTAATTTAATAAAACCTTTATTGCTATGACAATAAGGATCACTTTGATTTTGACAGCAATATACGTGTAGAAGTACAATGATTGAAAAGTTATCCTAAATATACATTGATATCTTTCCATGTATCTTCGTTTAGGTGTTTTAAAATACTCAACGGATTTTAATGCAATTTTCAGCAATACATAGTGATTCAAGAGGAAGGTTTATACAATGTGTCCGGTCACAGACTAGCGATATTCTATTTACTTATTTAAAAAACATTGTAGTACTCACATTTTTTTTTACAAAAATGTTTACAAATCTTTCATTGATTTGCATATTTTTTTAACTTAAATTTTGTTTTCTAAAGTTACGAAAAAGTAAGCTCATCATTTCTTAATTTAAACGGTAGACAATATTGTTTGCCCTCTGAATAAACTTATTGTCGTCTCAGTAAGACCAACACTTTGAGACATATGATTATTTTTTGTACACGCATAGAGAATATGGCTGCCAAAAAGTGAGGAAGTGAATTAGACCTAAGTGTGTGTCGTAATAGTATATTAAAACACTCGTTACATAAGTATCTAGAATATCGCTAGTCCATGACCGGACACATTGTATGTTTACCTCAGTCTACGTCAGTGAAACCACGGGATGAAGCTAGTAATATTATAAATGCGAAAATGTTTGTTTTTTAAATCACGACTGATCATCTTGAAATATTGCATATACATTTGTCAGATGTTCAGAAACGGACATGGGGTATCTTTCATCCCGAAAAAATATACTATTCCCGAGGGAAACAACAATCGTTATTATGATAATAGATGGCGCCACAAGTCTTCGAGGGGATGATTAAAGTTAGTGCGCGAAATTCAAATTTATTAGCGCACACTAACTTTTTTCTCACATTATTAATATAACAATGTATGTGTTTTCTGGTAACTAAGATTTTTTTTTCTTATTTAATTATATAAGCAAAGTATAAAATCTGCTTTTTTTACTTTACCTACTGTTTTTTTTTTTCTGGCGAGTAAATGGTTTTTTAGTTTTTTGGGGTTGGCAACACTGGGTATGAGCACGCCGCAGAGAACTCATAGTCTCAACTGAATAGGAAACACCGCCATTCACAGAACTCCGGGCCGTTTTTAAGTTTGAACTGAACTATACAAGGACCATAAACTCAGTTCCTCTTAATCATCTTCAGGATTGACTTTCCTCTTCCCTCGTTTATCTACAAGTGTGGGCTCCCATTGTCGGGCCACACTGCAGTACAGCTGCATGGCAGCCCGGGCATCTTCAACAGAACTATGTTCTCCAGACTGGATGTCAATACCAAGGATCTCTTTAGCTAAGCGTTTTAAAGAAGGAGTGCTGCCTTTGGTGATCTGAAAGAATAGGAAAAGGTGGAGTTAGTCATCGGGATAATTAAAAATAGTGAATTTTGTCATCGGGATAATTGAAAATAGTGAATTTTGTCATCGGGATAATTGAAAATAGTGAATTTTGTCATCAGGATAATTGAAAATAGTGAATTTTGTCATCGGGATAATTGAAAATAGTGAATTTTGTCATTGGGATAATTGAAAATAGTGGATTTTGTCATTGGGATAATTGAAAATAGTGAATTTTTCCAGAAAAATTTGCTTTTCTTGTGTGTGTAAAATGTCTGTTGTAGAATCATAATATGAATTACATTAAAATGCTTTAAATATTGTGAATTGTCGAATATCTGGAACGAATTTGACGACACGGTTGGGTTGGCTGAGCGATCCACTGCTGGGCTACATGTCACAGATTCGATTCCACCACGGAACAAATATTTGTATGACCTACAGGTAGTTGTTTCGGGTCTGGCTGTTTGTGTATTTGAGTTTAAATGTTTGTAAACCCACGAAACAGGAGAAATTCCTAGTTTGGGGAAAGGTATAGGTTAAAAAATGAAATTGAGTCAAACTAATGATGGCACATCATTGGATGTGAACAATCTCGAACTGCACACTGGCCATGGTTACAATGGTGGCCTTATCGCTAATAGTGATATCTTCCAGACAACCTTTGGATGGACTGTACTTATATAAAAATACAACCGGGGGTAGTCAATAACACTATTTCAAACTCCGGAATCAAACTCACAATCACAACCACTAGTAATTTCCTATGGGGGACCTTAAGACAACATGCCACAAGTGTCTTAAGTATGCGTGGGTAATCTTTATAAGGTATAACTATCGGTTGAATGGTACAATCTTTTTTTTTCTGAAGGCCTCATAAATTCGTAGAATTTCTGCGCATTTAAAGCGACATTCAACAGGTTAAGGCTGTAACAACTAGATATATTTAATACATTTTTCATAATTACCTTCCTAAACGGTTTATATCTTGAAGTATCTCTAATATTTCTTTTAGGATGCGACAGGAACAGTACAGATAAATCATTCTTCAATGAATGACCGACTAGAATACGACCTTTTATCAATTCTGATACTTTCTTCTGTACTACGGTAAAATCTTCTCCATTGAGTAAATCCTCTTTTCTCACTCCACTCACATCTGTTCTATAGTCTTTGACTTCTTCCCGCGCTTTCACGAATTTGTCATAGATACAGTCACCGAATTTGTTGACTATAGAAACTCTAGCTAACATGTGGTCATTACCGTCATAACCAATACCGACCATCTCACAATCCATTGCTAAAAACTTCGTTATTCGATTTTTATTGTTATTTTTCACAACACCATTTTCTAGTTTTGATTCACTATTTTTTTTATAATCTACGTTATTGACTAAAGTATCCGCATTTGATGCCAAGTTTAAAGTTTTCATGTTATTAACGTTTTCGTGGTCCTTTGCTTTTTTCTTTCTAGCGCGACGGAATGTACCAGAAAACTGGGCTTTATTGTTCTCCTGTGATGGTTTTTCAGGTTTTTTGTCCATAATAAGGCTGCTAGATAAGAATTTTTGCCAGTTAGCATCTATAACACCGCGAACTCCAACAGTTTGGTTAGGTTGGTCATTTGAATTTCTCTTCTTCTTTTTCGCTGACTCGGTCATATTTACATTAAAAACGTAATGTAATAACAATTGGAGTATACAAATTATACCGTTTATGACACTGAACACAATGCGAAGTACAAATTCATTGACGATCAAGAGTAAATAAAGTGCTTCCTGAATGAAGCCATTTGACATCTTTTTGACAGAACGCCCGCATGGCGGCCATAGAGTAACTAAAGTTCCAAGTTTTCTAACGAGACGTCCATTTGCTAGGAGGTCAATGGCAAGAGGACTGTATCGTGCGCATTTCGTAACTTTTATATTAATCACAACAACAAAAACAAATATGCTATGAACATGATCAAATTATTTTTTTGAATTTTGATTGCGATTTTCAATATTGTTTCACGTAAAATCCAAATAATTAAAAACATAAAATGTCAAAAACGCTCCATAGACAACAGTGGTGTGTTCGAAAACTAAAAATTATTTCCACTTATCACAAAATTCATGACCCCACGATGACTTTGATTTTAACTTATACATTCATATTTTTAAAACAACTTGGAGAAAAACACGTTTCCTTCACTGAATAATGTATTTTTGCTGAAATATCAAAAAAATCTAAGTTTATACCATTTAAAGATAAAACAATGAATCCATTTTAATATTTCAGAACACACTTTAAGCTGGTAATAGAAAAAAAAGTACGTTTCGGACCAAAGACTACTATAGTATACTGGGTATAGACAGGCAACTCTTCTGTATTATGAAGTTGGTGAATTTAGCGCCATCTAGTTTTTCGTTAAGGGAACTAATTTATATACCTAGATGTATAGCTAGGTGTATAGGTACAGTCGGTTATACGATCCCTTTCGCTCAGTTTCAATAATCTTTCTGTTTATTTGCCTACTAGTTAGGAGTTTGACATGACTGATAATCCCATTTCTAGTAGGCAAATCTGCAGATAGATTATTGAAAACGAGCGTAAGATAATTAAATTGTATGAGAGACTAGTGTGTCCGCTATATACAACATGCATACGTACTATATTAACGAAAAAAAACTACAGAATTGTATAATAAAACATTTTTATTAGCACATCACATCACACATTTACAATAAAATGTTGTGTTCGTCTTTTTCTTCCTTTATGATTTAGGTAGTGCATACACAACTCAACACGAACGGATTGTAACGCAGCTTAATAACATGGAGGAACAAAAGCTCAAGTCAACATGCAGATGCACTAGCGAAACAACAAGAACTTAATTTGCAAAAGGAAAATAAATGCGCACGAGTAGCAACGAGTAGTTTACACTCTCACGCAGCCATTTGCAATTAAAGTGTGGCCATACAAAAACCAACTTTAGCTCGTTTAAAAAACAAAATATTATAACTTCTAGAAGTAAGTTGATACCAAAAACCTATTTATGTACTAATTTATTTATTCTTATATTTATAATTATAAGAAGATTCAGGTTTTTCTTTCTTTTTTCTTGATTAATGTTATAAAGTAACTCCCAGCATAAAATAGTATATTTAACTGTAGCAACACCACAATTTTGTTTCCCTTAACTTTTTTATAGATGGCACTGTTTTCAATAAAAAAATGGAATTTTAGTTTTGTTCTAAGTTGCCATAGCATGTTTCGGACGAAATGCACACTGTACAATGTTATTTTATATTTTTCTTTATCTTAAAAAGCTGTAGAAAGACAGCAATGAATACAACAAAATTTATTACATCAAAACTTCATCAACATAGTACAGCCACAAATGTAAATACAAGATTTGTATACAAAAATGTCTGGAAATGTCAAATTGAGCCGACGTGTATGCTGTAGAACCGTGGTGGGAGAATTTGTGAAAATGTTATCTTGTTCGTAACGTAACTATGAGCCAGTGTTCGCTTTCTAATCGCGCCGGGCAGACATAGTACGATAAAAAATGTCTTACGATCATTTACTCGAAAACTTAAATTCCCATGGCCAAGGACATCTACTGAAGTACTGGCCGGAATTAAACGAAAAAGAGCGGGACCAGCTAATCAGTGATTTAAAAAAAATCGACTTCGCCGAAGTGAATGAGTTATTTAGGCGCGCGAACGATACAACTAAAGTTATTACAGAAAAAGTTGAAGACTTAAAACCCATTCCTGACTCTCATTACGAAGCTGTTCCTAATTTGAGCAATGAAAAAATTGAGGAGTATGAAAGTATTGGTTTAAAGGAAATTAGTGATGGGAAAGTTGGTGTTCTACTGCTTGCCGGTGGCCAAGCAACCAGACTTGGATTTGGTCACCCAAAAGGTATGTACGATGTTGGTTTACCGTCCAGGAAAACACTATTCCAAATCCAGGCTGAAAGGATTGTGAGGGTGCAACAAATGGCTGCAGAGAAGTATGGAAAGGATGGAAAGATTACCTGGTACATAATGACTTCTGAACATACAAAGGGACCAACTGCTGAATATTTTAGAAGTCATTCCTTCTTCGGTTTAAACGAGGAGGACATTGTCTACTTTGAACAAGGAACACTACCCTGCTTTGATTTTGAAGGAAAAATATTCCTGGATGAGAAACATCATGTATCTTCAGCTCCTGATGGAAATGGAGGACTCTACCGAGCATTAAAAGCTCAGGGTGTATTAACAGACATTGCTAAACGTGGTGTTGAGCATTTACATGCTCATTCAGTTGACAATATTCTCATAAAAGTAGCTGATCCAGTTTTCATTGGCTATTGTAAGAGTAAGAATGCGGATTGCGCAGCCAAAGTTGTTCAGAAATCGGCTCCAAGTGAAGCTGTTGGTGTTGTGTGTCGGGTTAATGGTCATTACAAGGTTGTGGAGTACTCCGAATTAACGGATGAGGCAGCAGAAAGTCGCACCACAGACGGTAGACTTACATTCTCGGCTGGAAACATCTGTAACCATTACTTCTCTTCAGAGTTTTTGTCTAAAATCTGCAACTTTGAATCCAAGCTGAAACTCCATGTTGCCAAAAAGAAGATTCCTTACGTAGACCACGAAGGTATTCGCCAAAAGCCTACAGATCCAAACGGAATCAAAATGGAGAAGTTCATTTTTGATGTTTTTGAGTTTGCTGAGAATTTTATTTGTTTAGAAGTCGCTAGAGATGTGGAATTCTCTGCGTTGAAAAATGCAGACGCTGTGAAGAAAGACTGCCCGTCCACTGCTAAAGAGGATCTATTAAGACTACACCGAAAATATATTAAAGAAGCTGGTGGCATTGTGGAAGACCACATTGATGTGGAAATTTCACCGCTTCTCTCTTACGGAGGAGAGAATCTTGAAGACTTGGTTAGCGGAGAGGTGTTCACCATCAGTCCGTACCACCTTAAGAGTATGCAAGAAACTGCCTTAAATGGGAATGGAGTTAACGGAACCAACGGTACCAATGGTACTAATGGTAACCACTAGGTTAGAATGCAAAATATATTGGTTGTTAAAATTTTATAAATGTTACAAAAAAATCTGTCAAAAATTCTCTGGTGATATAGAAGTGGACTAGTGTTGTTTCTCGGATTTTAAATGAAAAAAAAAAAAAGTTTATTTTTGTACATAGTTATTTGTGTTGAAAATTCAATGAATTTATTTTTCTCTATTGAAAGGACTAAGTGATGTGAAATTTAAGTCATTATTGGTTAAGAACTGTAATTACGTTTATTATAATTTGCTTGCAATTAAAGCAATAATTAGTTTATTACGTATTATTTCTAATTCGTTTTTACGTAACACAGTTAATGTTATTGCCTGTTTTCATTAACATTGAAGTACTCGTTAACTTTATTGCACTGTGATGTACTGTAGGGGTACAACCGTGCCTAGCTCTTTCAGGGGTACGGGCGTGATCTTTCATGTTTATGTTGGAATTACAAGCAACATTTAAAAATATATGCGGCGAAATCTTAATGAGGAAAAAATATAAGTGAAACACATTTCTTTTTTCGCGCATTAAACGGTTTTTATCACGGAAAAATCTGACATCATTCAATTTTTAATATTGGAACTACTCCGAACTAGCGCGTTTATTTACTTTTTTTTTAAATTCATCGACAATTTATTTTACGTCACACTCTTATTCGGCTGAAAAATGTCTTTTCAATTTTCATAAGCGGGACTCCCTGAGCATGGCAATATTTTGTTGATTCCCAGGCAGCGTTGTTGGGTTTTTAAGTCAAAAATATCTTATAAACATAAAAAGCCATGAAATCTGGATTTGCGCCTGGTTGATTTTTTTTTTATTGCAAATGCTCGCTCTTAAACATAACTCCCTAATCCTTCGAAGATAATAAGGATGATATTATGTATAACGTTACTGATTGAATTTCGCGCCACAATTTCGCTTTTTACTCAAGGTCGTCGCTAGCGAATCTTGTTTTGGTTTCTTTAAACCTGTTTACTTACTGACCCCCTTTCGGTCAGGCGTGATAGTATTACGTTCTCACATAATTATGCCGAAATCAGTTTTGAATATAAAAAACGAAATGATATAATTTTACCTGTTGATATAAAATCACCGATATAATATCTAAAAGATATTAATTGAAATCTAGATATATATCAATGATTATTTTGATAGAGGGATTCGTTGTTAATTAATCAATAAAACGGACGCTCAGGTAGACCTTTAGGTTAAGCAGCGCTTGCCTCGGTTGGTCAATAGATGGGTGCCCACCCATGACATAGGTACCGAGTATCCAGTGTGCTTCGGAAAGCACGTTAAGCCGTTGTTAACAGTTTGAGCGTCGGTGTCCCTTCCACAATTTATAGATGACATTGATTTCACATTATTTTTTTAACTGTGTTATCTAAACAGGAAATACAGTCCATTAATTACGTTTTGTCGCACAAATGATCTATTTACTTTGTACTTAGTTAAATGAAAGATAAGTTTTGTAAAGCTAAATGACTGCTAACATTGACAAATTTTAGAATGTGTAATCAGGGAAATTAATTAGTTAAACAAGTAATCGACTATTATAATTAAAACTTGAAACGGGATATTTACCATGTTGGTTATTTATATTCAACATCTTTTGGAAGCAGGATCGAACCACTGGATTGAGTTACATAACCCTCAGGTCATCTCGACAGAACGCCACTATATTCCTAGATTGGTAAGAGAAGCTATCGAGATTACCAATTATAGGAACTTCAACCAAGAAGATGGGTTTCAATAATGAAAGGCCTGTCCAGTGTTTCAATTGTGTAAAAACCCAAAAAGTAGGGATAAAAGATCGCTACTTGATACAGTGAGTTTTGTGTGTCGAGAGTAAAATCGAGTTGTGAGTGACGGTGTTAGTGGTAACGAAGGCAAAAAAAAAAAACGAATAAGAAAGGGGGTAGATCGTTTTGTCTGCTTGTAAACATCCACCCGCAAAAACTTCAGTTTATCCGTGATCATGGCGTTTGCAACATCGCCGAAATATCGGAAACTCGATATAAATAACAAAAATGCTAAATATCCCGTTTCAAGTGTTAATTATAATATTAGTAACCATGTCAGTTTAAAGTAATCGACTGCTAAGTTGTAAAGTCCGCACATTCAAGACACAGCGTTCGCTTTTTGACAGTTAGGATAGAATACAATAATATCTCACAACTTGATCTAAACTATGCTGTTTTTGCTGTAGTATGGTACGGGTGACATTAGATGAAAAGACTTTGTTTTGTGATGGTATATAAAAAAAAAAAATTTTTGACCAAAATTGTTGCAAATTTAGTAAACCAACCAAACTCTATAACTGTTTGTTGGCGGGATTAGCGCTTGTTTGTTACATTGGTTCATATCCCATCTAATCTGAAAAAAAAAAATACAAAAACTTATCAACTAAAAAACATAAAAAATATTTAGTGGGTATTTTTTTAAACATTGTCCCACACTAGGAATATCTCCTGTATCGTGGGTGCGATTACAAACATTTAAACTCACATACTCAAACAGCCAGACCCAAAACAACTATCTGTAAGCCATACAAATATCTGTTCCGTGCGGAGATCGAACCCGCTACACGCAGCGCAGCAGTCGATCGCTAAGGAGAACAGCTTTTAATTTCATTTTTAATGGTGGTCTACACATTTACCTTTGTATTTTCTAAGCGAGTCGAGGATCTATTGCTTGATGCGTAGTCCCTTAGGAGTGTGCTATTCAGGGTAAAGCTTATATTCAAAAGGGATCGCGGAAATTTTCGAAATAAAACAAAAACTGTTAATTTCACTCCTCCTTGCTACAGCGAAAATAGTACCTACCTATAAGACTTCTCAAAAAAGGTTAGTTTCAGTACTTAGTTTTCAGTAGACGAAAAAATCGTATCGTTTGTATCGGAAGTTATGAACACAATTTATTTTAGGTTGTAAAAAAATATCGCTGTATGTAAATTGTTGTGTAAAATCGCCAAGCATTCGAATACAAGGTTAACTGAAAATTAACGATTTTTGAGTTGTTTCAGTTTAGTTCTACTTCGGTGTGCGATTTGGCGAATTAGATAGTTGACACCATCAATCAATTGCTATACTATAAATGAGCTGTCAAAACGCGATTCCACCATAGGTTTTGTGTGGCTTAACATCCGCTATTTTATTTTTTAAATGGCGGCCACGCATTAATCCTATATTAATCTAAATCATCAATACAAACATCTTTTGAATGGGTCAAAAAATCTTCTAAGGCGTCAAATTTTCGAGATATAAACAAAGATACAATTCGCCATCCGCGATACTTTGATATAACTTATATTTTGAAAATACATGATTGTCTTCTTCAAAACTTGATTATATTGGTCCTCAATATAGAATAATAGAGATTTTATTCACGGCCACTATTTTTCAAATTAAACAAAATGGCGGTAGTTGTGTTGGCCACGCTTTGAAAAAAAATCTTTCATCATTCTCTATTATTGATCAATTGTTCCAACTACCCCTATGATCCAATTGACACAAAAATAATTAATTTCTCCCTCTGCCCAGCTATTTATACGCAATCATCACAGTCAAGTATTTATGTTTTAAAATCAAATTAATTATGTCATTGTTACTTACTAAGTTTTCGGCAGCAATTTTAAAATATTAGGGAACAATTTAGTGTAATATAATTGTTTTAAAAAATAATGCTGTTAGCGTAAGGGGAAGCTTCAAGGTAGCCCGCGAAATTCAAATCAACTAACGTTTTAGCCTTATGAATAACGTTACCATTTGTAAAATGATAACAAAGTATTCACAATATTAACTGTGTCTATGACTATTAGCTCCAAGAGACCATAGACTTGAGTATATTGTTTTAATTTCCATTCGATACTTCCACGCAGGGTCTTGACAGACAGACAGACGGACAACAAAGTGATCCTATAAGGTTTCTGTTTGTTCTTAAAGCTACTAACACTACCAAAAGTAAAGTTCGACGGCTCACCAAGATAGTCGCCGTCACCACGTGACCCTGGCAGAATAGTCGACATCGGCTCAGTTGCCAAAGAAGAAAAAATTAAGGGGGATGATTTCGCACCCAAAAAGAAATGGTTTCAATTTGAAGAAACGTCAGAAAATTTGAATTTCGTAGGCTTCTGTTATACTTTCGCCTCGAAGGGTAAAATAACATCTGCACACATAACGTAAAACGGCACTTATAAAACGTCGAGAAAAGATGCACGGTTCGGGTCGGTTGTTTCCTATGGAGAAAAAACTCCATGGTTATTCTTTAAAAATCATTTGGTTTTACAATGTTGTTGTTACAGCGTTAGTACTTAAGTATGAGAGGACAGCGTAGGCCCGACAATAAGTCATTACTTACTTTACAAAACGTAAAATAAACGTTAACAAAAGTTAACAAGCGTTTAAGAATCTATAAGGCCAACTATGTCCACTCATTCACAAGGAATTGGTAAAAAAGAATGTATACAAGAATAAGAGAAAAAATTGTGTACTAACTCATACTAATAACTCTTTAGTAAGTTGCATGAAAGAAAGGGAAACACCAGATCAGCGTGTGCAAATGTGATTTTACCCTTAAATAATGTAGCCAATGTAAAAATATTATTATTAAAATAGTGTAGTCTGAGCCTAAGACATGGCCTTTAATAAATTAGCAATATCTTTATTTACAATTATTATTTTTTACAAAAAGTATGTTATTATTATTATTTTTAAAGCACTATCATTATGTTTTTCAATTAATTGGTTTAAAATTTATTTTACAAATTAATCGGATTAATTTGAAATTTTCTGTTAAAAGTAACTATTGAGTTTATTTTGTCGAAAAAATCTCATGTTTTAGCATTCCTATTTTTTTATGTTATTTTTAAACGAAAGATGTCTGGGGGTCCAAAATGACCTTTATGGTAGAATCATACCATTTTAAGAAAAGGCTAAATCAAAAATGAAATATTAGTCCGTCCTTTAGATTATTCAAAAATAAAGGACACGTATTTATTTTAGTTACGTTTGACGTCACACGTAGTAGCATTTTGTCGCAACTAGTGACGTCACACGTAACTTTAACGGGCTATATCTTTGTCATTTTTGGTCTAATTTACAAATAAAAAATACCCCCTTATTTTTGAATACTCTAAGAAACGGACTAAATATAATGGTAGTTAGTTTGACTCTGAAAACTACCCTATTTTAACGTGATTCATAATTATTAACCTATTATGATCATGCTAACGCGGCCGTTATAGACCTCCTGCGCGTATTTAGTTAAGATAATAAAATTGTTCCGGTTAATATAATAATTGTCTCCGTGGTACGAAGATTTATGTGATTTATGTGTGACGTCCTCCCCACCCGTCCCTTGCAAGAGCCAGCCCGCGATGCTGAGCCTCTATTAAAAAAAAAAAAAATTTAATGCGTAAATTTAAATCAGTCCACAGATAATATCACTCAGATCTAGCCTGTCCCTTGCTGTCCCTCAGCGACGCCCTAAGCCGAGGCTCGTACCCCACAGGGGGTGCCCGCGAGCGTGTAGTCGCTTAGTTTGTTTGTTTTTACCCTGGCCTGGCGGTCTTAATTTTTAAGGCATCCACACAACCTCCTTGGTTGAACAGCGAGATGCCATTCATAAAAAAAAAGTGTGACGTCACTTGTTGCAAAAAAATGCATCAACGCGTGACGTTTCACGTAACTTTAATGGACTTTAACTTTGTCGTTTTTGGTCTAATTTACAAATAAAAAAATAGTGTCCCTTATTTTTGAATAATCTAAAAGACGGACATTTTTTTTATTTTGGAAACTAGCCTATTCTGTCTAAGGCTTTTTAAATTATACAGACATAATAAGCAATCGAAACAATTTTATTCGTTACTCTCTTGTGTATTATATTGTGTACTTAAAACCTTTATTCGTAATGAATTAAATGAGATTTTATAATTATCGTTCCTTTATTAATGATAATATTATTAAAGTACCTTTTTTTAACAATGTTTGCTTTTTATTTGATATTTTTGAATTTCGTCTGCCATACCTACTGCAAGAAGGACGCATATGGTGAGAAAGACTATAGTTATAGCATAGATAAACATAGCCCTTCTTTTTTTTTCTTTTCGGACAAAAATCGATAATCTCTGGCTCTGGGCGGAGCAGGGGTGAGTGTTAGACTTGTACTGACTAAAAGCCAGTCCTGGCAGGCAATGACATTGGCGGGCTCTTCATATTTGCTACCATCGGCGTGGAACAAGGCCAGACCGACGGACTCCCGGATCTCCTGACCTCCTAAGGTCCGTTGACATCCTTTGGTTACGAGAACCCAAAAACTCGCTGATATTGAAGATCATCATCTTCCTACCGTTGTCCCATTCTATTTATGGTCGGCGCAAATCGTTTTCTGCTTCCATTCTCCCCTATCAGACGTTACGGTATCATTTACTCCTTTCTCCTTCATATCATTCCTTACACAATCCATCCATCTTTTCTTTGACCTTCCTCTTCCTCTTCATCCATCAACAAACTATCTACCAGTTTTAGCCCAAGAACAACAAACGATAAACGACTCCCTTTAATTTTTTTTTGAGCCCAAAAACCATAGACCACAATGCAATACTTATTCCAAATTGAAAATTAGTATTACAATCTTATTAAGTTTGCAATTTCAAAATGGCGCAACTTGTATTTTCGTAATTCGGAGCTGAGGTTTGAGTCGGGTTAAGAAACTTGTTTAGCGGGTTTTGTAATAAAATACATTACGATCATGGCCCGAATGTCAACATGCGAGAGTTTATTGTCTATTGAAGTTCGAAAGGTTAGATTTTAAAGTTCATGTGTTAGGTCAATCGACTGGAATCATCTAGTGTGTATCGATATCTAGATACTTGTTTATCTATTTACAAAATCTATAACAAAAAAAAAACATTTCGAATCTTTCAATATACGCGGACAAGTTCCTGTTTTTATGGTAAAATAGCGGTGTCCAACATGCATTGCAATACCATTTTTAGGGTTCCGTAGTCAACTAGGAACCCTTATAGTTTCGCCATGTCTGTCTGTCCGTCCGTCCGTCCTCGCTTAATCTCTGTGACCGTTAGCACTGGAAAGCTGAAATTTGGTACCAATATGTATATCAATCACGCCGACAAAAAGGTAAAATAAAAATTTGAAAAAAGTGTTTTATTAGGGTAGCCACCCTATATGTAAAGTGGGAAGTGATTTTTTTTTTAATTTCAACCCTAACGTGTGATATATTGTTGGAAAGGTATTTAAAAATGAATAGGGGTTTACTAAGATCATTTTTTGATAATGTCAATAATTTCGGAAATAATCGCTCCAAAAGTAAAAAACAATGTGTCCCCCCCCCCTCTAACTTTTGAACCATAAGTCTAAAAAATATGAAAAAAATCTGAAAAGTAGAACTTTATAAGGACTTTCTATGAAAATTATTTTGAACTTGATTGACACAACAGTTTTTGTACAAAAAAGACAAAAAGTTGTACAAAATAATTTCTGGACTAAGTTTGTAGTATAATCGTATATGCAAGCTTTTTTTGTAACTTTGTTTACACATTTTATTGTCCTGAACGTATCTTTTTTCAAACAAAAAAAGAATTATTGAAATCGGTTCTCGCAATCCAAAATTACCGTCTTTGTATTAATTAGTAACCCAATTCCCCGAGAGATGGCGATGTAGGTACTTATTACATTGGATCGGGTATTACCGAATTGTTCGGTTGGCCTCATAACTGGGAACAGTTATTGTGACGGACGGGAAACTACGGAACCCTACAGTGAGCGTGGCCCGACACGCTCTTGGCCGGTTTTTTCTACCTTACTTCTTTTTTCATAAGAACCCTCTTTGAAATCGGTTCAGCGGTTCCCGAGATATGCGCTAAGCAACGAATTCAGAGATTCATTTTTATATTATAGAAGAAGATAGAAGATACACGCACTTTACCAATCGACATATTGTCACACTTCACTTAGAACCATTTAAAACTTAATATTATTTCGTCCCTTGTTGTTTCGTTTAATCATTCACTAGTTAAGTTGGGGTCGGCTTCCAGTCTAACCGTATACAGCTGATGAGCTGAATACCAGTATTTTACATAGAGCGACTGCCTGTCTGACCTCCACAACTCATTCAGTACGGTGCTATCCTATATGTCAGACTTTCGAGCCACTGGCTACCTGCGAAGCTTACAATATAAAAATAAATTGTAACTTTGCCGTTGCTGCCGAAGCGCAATTCTCCGAGCCGTAGGCGAGGGTGTTATGGAGCAAGAACTGCAGTGACAAATGCTCACTTGACACAAACGATGCAAGACACTTGCTTATAAATAAAATAACGGAACGAAAGTTATTATTTTCATGGAATGTTATGCACTTATAGTTTTCAAAGATGGTTAAGTACGTCATCTCACTTGAAACAATTGTGTCAATAACTACGTACCTACTTATATGCAAATCGGTCTGTTACATCAAAACTACTGTTAGTATTGCGTGTCTATATCGGTCTTGTTTTTGTTAGAATATATTCGCTAAACATAACATGAACAGTAATTCTCCTTTTAAAGGCTATTCTATACTTCTATACTATCTATACTAATATTATAAAGAGGAAAGATTTGTTTGTTTGTTTGTTTGTAATGAATAGGCTCCGAAACTACTGGACCGATTTCAAAAATTCTTTCACCTTTGGAAAGCTACATTATCCCCGAGTAACATAGGCTATATAACATCACGCTACGACCAACAGGTGCTGAGCAGCGCGGGTGAAACCGTGGGGAACAGCTAGTCTATACTAATATTATAAAGAGGAAAGATTTGTTTGTTTGTTTGTTTGTTTGTAATGAATAGGCTCCGAAACTACTGGACGGATTTCAAAAATTCTTTCACCTTTGGAAAGCTACATTATCCCCGAGTAACATAGGCTATATAACATCACGCTACGACCAACGGGTGCTGAGCAGCGCGGGTGAAACCGTGGGGAACAGCTAGTGTCTTATAAATGTATAAGTAACGTGACCATTTACACGGGACACGCGCTTGCATGTTTTTTTTTTATGAATGGCATCTCGCAGTTCAACCAAGGAGGTTATCGTCTGCTTTACCGGGCGAATCCTGTGGGTGCCTTAAAAATTAAGACCTCCAGCCAGGGTAAAAACTTACAAACTAAGCGACTACACGCTAAGGCCACCCCCTGTGGGGTACGAGCCTCGGCTTAGGGCGTCGCTGAGGGACAGCAAGGGACAGGCTGGATCTGAGTGATATTATTTAGGGACTATTTTAACTTACTGGCTCAGCAGCGCGGGCTGGCTCTTGTAAGGGACGGGGCGCTTGCATGACACAAATATTGGTTTTTATACGTACTGCCCAAATTAGGGGCGGGCGTAGGGGGTGATCAGACTAACGACTTTAGAAACAAATTTCTCATCAATCATTAACTTGAAAAAACTAGATGTGTGAGAAACCTCGATATCATGTTTTGAAACCCATCGATAACTCTGTTACATGAACGGAGAGCCACTTTTATTATTTTTATATAATTTCACATCTCATTTTTTAAGCACTACATAGAATGCATCTCAATTATGTGGTGCGGAATTACCGACCCACAGACTAGACAAATCAGCAAGGGTTCCGTTTTGGCATTACGTAACCCTAAAAAGCAGTAATCTACGACCCCCTTTGTCATCAAGTCAAGTGTCAGAACAAAGAACATTCTTGAAACTTAAAAAAAATGTGACATATTATTATGTCCATAGCTAATAAATATTTTCAATATCAGACTAAACAGGTTTTCCCTCCTAAGCGACAAGGCGGTCTAAAAGCGTATGACCTTCTTGTTCCTTTCACTTTCCGCTAATACTTAGCTAACGCAAGTAATGTTATAATGTGCCAACCGTTTACAGTTCAGCGACTTTGTTTAATAATAAGTATTATTATTGACAGTCAGACTTGTCAGACTTCCAGGTATAATATTGACAGGTCGGTGACAGCTGGGGTGATAGCTTTACCACTATATTTCTCTTTTTAACACGCTTTTATTAGCTTCACTTGTAACTATGTAATATGTATGTATGAAGATTGTATTCTTAATTTGACCCACTTCCCAGTCTTCGATTAGGATGAAATTTTACGCTCTGAATTCTGATGACACTACATGACTAGCTAAGAAACGTTATTACAAATCCAATATGGCGGCTTCGCCAAAATGGCGGACTGGCTGTTTGAAATCCACCCCCATGATATGGGTATCAAATGAAAGGGTTTGCTGTCAAAATACGAAAAAAAAATCACTTGACTTAAATCCAATATGGTACACGTCCAAGATGGCGGACAGGTTATTTGAATTTTGTAATTGTGTTTTTTAGTTTTTATAACTAAGGTCAGGCGGGGCAAGCGCGCCGACGGGGTAAGCGCACCTACCATAAAAATATCGAAAACTACTGATGTAATATAACTAACGACATCTTACATCCATACAACAAACTAAAACACAGTTCTTTTTCAAAATCACAGATGCCTCTGTTCACCATACATTAATATATCGGCCATTTTAATTTCAGTGTCATTTAAACCTGTTACCAGAGATGAGCACGTCTTACTAATCCCCATATATCTTAAAATATTTTACGTGTTGCGGGAAACTAATGAGTTGAGTACAGAATTTGATAGTTTTCCTTTAAATCTATATCTGTATTTTAGGCTTAGATAGTGAAATTCATATTTTTTTTGTAAATTTAAAATCTTAACCTTAAATTAGTCAAGTGAGGCAAGTGCGCCTAAGTTTTTAGTAGTATGGCGCACTTCCCCCGAGCCAGAAGTTGTCAACTATTAAGATTAAAATATTTTCTTAACCGACGGCCACTGAGTAAGGGTCATGTTTTTCTGTATTGAGAAGTTACTGCTTAGTGCTTAAGGTCATGTGATGAGAAGGCATTGGGTGATGGGTTTACTTGCTATCTTCTTACAAATGGTTCGTACTTATCAAAGACAAAAGCGAGAAGCCTTCTTGGTCTAGAGCAACTTTATGTCAAGCAGTTGACGCCGTTCGATCAGGCCCTCGTAAAACAGTCTTAAGCTTCAGACTTACTATTGCTTGATTTTAACGTGTTCAGTTTTTGAAATACCTTAGCCCAATAAAGACTGGAATGTTTTCTACTTTACCATTTAAGTTCTCGCTTGCCATCCACTAGATTACTAAGTATTTACGTCCTATGGCGTCAAAGGAAAAATTGTTACCTATTTTCGTATTATTTAAATAACGCTGTGATTGGGTTAATTAAAGAAATCTAGCATTCCAGCCAAACCTGAAAACATTTTTATTTAAATTCAGCAGTTTATACATTACAAAAAAAAAAACAACATTAAAGTGTTTAGAACCCCTGATTCCTAGTTTATGGCGCACTTGCCCCAAATTTCTTATGGAAGCTGTAGTAGCCTGTAGGATGCGTAAATTAAAAAAAAACCAAGAGTAATGCGCTTATTTGTATAAGTTCTATTATGTAAATTATCTGTTTTTCTTGTAACGTACGATTTTAGCGTATTTTCTTTAATAGGCGCACTTGCCCCGTTTCCAGGGGCAAGTGCGCCTATGTCCATGTATCTCAATTTATTAAAAAATATCGCATTAATATTGATAGATTTGATTGAATCGTCGTTTCTTGCAGCCACAACATTCCAAATATTTAAAATTTAATAAATGTGCACTCATAAGTCAGCCCTGAAAAAAAATATTTTGCGTCGAAATCATCTATGCAAAAAGTATGGCGCCCTTGCCCCGCCTGACCTTATTAAATTTATTCTTCAGATAAACACTTTAGAAATGGGCGAGCTTTTGGAGGATTATCTTTTGTCAGTTTTATACGGTAAGTAAATGACAATTTTTTTTTGTTCCTAAGACATTTATTTTATAGTAAATATGTTAATTGGACAACATATTATGTTTATTATGTCATGAGGTGCTATCCTGTAAAAAATGGTTACACTAACCCTAAATAATGGTACACTAGCTGGGGACCACGGCTTCACCCGCGTGATGATCGAAAAAAAAGAAAGCTCTGTGCCAAATTTCATTAAGATCCGTTCAGCCGTTTTGACGTGAAAGAGTAACATCTCTATCCTCACAAACATTCGCATTTATAATATTATAGTAGGATAAGATAATAACCCAAAAAACTTATAAAGAAGTCTACGACTGCTAAGCAAGTGTGCTCTGATCCCTACTTTGCGTTGGTGAAAAAAAACATCGTGAGACATCCAAACCAAATTGCCTCAGAGATATTTCTGAACGGCATGTAGTTCTTGGTAAAGGCCTATTAGCAGTAAGAAAAGTCTGACAGGTAAGGCATTAAATCATCGATTAGAAGACTTTCAAGACGTTAGGATCGCACTTAAACATTTCTGTGAAAATGGTAACCTCTGTCTATTCTTTCGCGGAACGCAAGCGGTCTTTTTTGGGACAAACCCGTCACACTATTCCCAAACAACTGCAACTCCTGTCCGCCAGAATCAAATAATATAGCGAGCACCAGAGAAGCTCTGACACAATCCTGCTCGGCGAAGGCCCAGAGAAACAATATAACTTTCCTGGATCTAGCAGCGAAATATTCAGGAAAAATAATAAGAGGTCTTTCCACCATTCTAGAAAGAGACAGGACAAAATAACGCCAATCAATATGCATAGAAGACGTTTTAAAACTGGAATTTAAAGCCAAATTGCTTAGACCCACAGATAAATAAAATTCTTATAAACGAAAGCGTTTTTATTTTTTCGGATGACAAATTATTTATTTAATTACAGCCAGCATGGAAGACAGTTTAAAAAGAAAATAAAAAATAATAACCATAGACAACAGCAAGCCAATTACAATTCCCTCACTTAGTACATCAAATAACTTCTCCCGCTGTGGAACCCGGAACAGAAAGGAGTGTCACTTACTAAAACCCATCCAAGTTCTTTAAATTCTAATGCCCTTTGTGTTCTCTTTCGAATAACCCGCAATCCCGGCAGGAATGCAAGCGTTTGCGAGTGATTTTCTCTTAAAAAGTAATCGCGTAGTTTCACGCCTACGTACTGCAACAACTCACTGCATACCTAAAAGTTCACTGCCCTACCCTAAGCGATGAAGGTTGCGCGGAATTCTAAGCACGTATGGCCAATATGGCTGTATGTTACCAATGAGATATTTCATATTTGTCCAGTCATTTAGCGTTTTTAAACCCAAAGCTACAGAATGATTTATAGTGAGTTTTAATACCATGTTGCATGGCGGCTAAAAAAGTTATAAAAGGTCACAAAAAATTGTTTTTTTTTTTGCAAATATCTCGCGTCCTATTGTTGGGAGGACCATAAAGTAATTTGTGAAATTATCTATTAGCTGGCGCTCGTGGCTTCGCCCGCATAATAAAGAAAAAAAAGTATCCTATGCGTTTTTTCAGACTATAATCTACCTCTGTACCTTTCATCAAGATTCATCATGAAAGAGGAACAAACATCCATACATCCATCCTCACAAACATTCGCATTTATAGTAGGATTAAGAAAAAAGATAATTTCCATGTTTACCATTAAAATCATTTTGCCCGCAATAACTTCAGTTTATCCGTGAACGTGATCATCGGAAACTCGAAGTAAATTTATAACAAACATAGTAAATATCCCGTTTCAAATGTTATAAATAATGTTACCATGTCAGTTTAATAACTTAATTAGTGAAATTGTTTGTAACCCGTATAAGTATCTATAAAAAACTAATGCATTCATCTGTACCTACTACTACCTACAGTGATAACTGTTGTAGGTATACCAATATTCACCTTAGTAGCATTTATTCCGCAGACGAAACCTACAAAGACTGTAGTATATGGCCAATATTGGATACGTTATGCTGCCTACAGACACGGCCAATGTTGGTGTTTGCGATAAATGCGTGGCCGAGGACTTGGTAGATTTTGATATAGGACTTCGTATAGTTGCAATGGATTTTTTCCGGGGTTTAACCGGGGTTGCGGCAGGCGTCCGTCACTCACTCAAGGCCACGCGTTTTATGCCTACCGCTTCGTGTATCGCCGTCGATACAACTGACAGTGGGCTGTCGCACGCCTGTTTGAGCGCTCGCACGTCACGATTACCGCGCTGAGTTTCAAAATGCCGAAACCACGTAATTTTTGTGCAGTATATGGGTGTCAAAGTAAAAAAACAGATGAAAATTTGTCATTTTTTTCATTGCCGAGAAACGAAAAAAGGTACGTTAAGTATTATTTTAAATTTTTGGTTTTTCGAATTACTTTTTTGGGTTCCTTCACAATTTATCAACATGTAGGTACTTATTATATATTCGGTAGGTACATGGTTTATATAAAATTTATATAAAACAACACTTTAATAATACCGGAACTCCTTAATTTACGACGATTATCATAGTTTTCTATAGAATTTCTTAATTTAAATTAAGGTCGTAAATAAAGGAGTTCAGGTATTATAAAAGTGTTGTTTTGTATAGGTACCTAAATTAATAGTAACCTACTTATTCTCAGAACTTAGGTAGGTACAGTCAGCGTCAAATAGTGACACTCAGGGCAGTGCCCTGGCAACTTAGAACATTTTTTTTTTATTGTGAAAAGCGCCATCTGTCCCAGAAGCAACGAATTTTTATTGTGGTGTTACCAGTTTTTTATCGTAACTTTTTGGTACTTTACTGTAATTGTTAATTTTGCTATTTTACTTTAATTAGTCCATTTTTACTAATAATTTGATTTAACAACCAAGTATGAATTGTTTTTGAAATATTTTATGAATATTTTGTATTATTCGTGGAAGTTTTACAAAAATTAGATCCTTAAAAAGAAGTAGCAAACTGTTACCAACAATAGCAACAATGAATATCAACGTCACAACAAATTTTCCACCGGTTTGTTGTTTACATGCTCGTGCGCATTTTTTCTTGTATTTTTCGGTGTTTTTGTGTTATTACCTTGAGTTGAGCTTTAGTTCCACCGTATATTCCATAAATAGCCGAATTTCAGCATAGACTGTAACTGATAGGCCCTCTGCAAGTAGTTTGGACCATATCAATAAAACAAAGGGTGCAAAACGAGCGAGGCAAACAGTTGTTGTTATTAATGTGTAATAAATTCGTTTAATTGTATATTTTTGTGTTATTAATCTCATCTCCTATTAATCTCATCGTATACAACCTAACATAAATTTATTTCGTTTAATAGAAACCCAAACTGTGTTCTCATTTAAAACTTGTGTCTAAAAACATCCATGAAAATTTGTATGTGCAAAAACACAGTTTGTGTATCATTTAAAAGAAGAAATGTAAATAAGGCTACAAAAATATCAACATAATTATGCATACCTACCTATAATATACATATTCAATTAGTTCTCTGCTTGGCGTTCAGAGGGCGCTGGTCGCTAACATAACAGAAAACGTCAGTTGCCAGTCTATCTCCTTTTGTATATTAGTCTATGGGCACGGTAATATTATCTATACAGCGGGGAGCGTCTCCCCTCTTACCGCACCCCGCACTGCCATCGCCTGCTGCACGCACGACTCGTGGCAGCCGGGCGCGCACGGAGCGGGCGCTAGCGCGGCGGCAGCGGTGGCGGCGGTGGCGGTGCGGGGTGCGGTAAGAGGGGAGTTGCTCCCCGGAGAAATATTCAGCCTTGCGAGAAAGATTCGTACCGCTTTGTCCGTTCCTATGAAGTTGGAATACCGTATAGATAATATTACCGTGATCAGTGTATTCAAATAAATAGACGCAACCAAAACTCAATAATATCCGTACAAACCAAATTTCCTTATTATTGTCAACAATATAGTCGTGCAAAAGGTCGAGAGGTTTTAAATTTTATATAGATCCACCATCAATATTGTTACAGTCATCCCACCGATGGTATTCAAGCATTTTAAGTGTTCATAACAATAAAAAATCAACTTAAAAAACACTGAAAAGTGAAAAATAACTTTATATTTTTTAGATCTGTATTTTAGTTTTTTGCCACTGACTTCCATACCACCGTTGGCTAAATATGGCTACAATCCTCCCCGATTGTAGCCATATTTATGGCAGTTTGATTGAACCTACACCATACTATAATATCTCTTTTAAACTAATATACAGTAATAAAGTTTTAAAATGTTTACTTTTCAGACGCACGGCATGGCTTGAAATAATAGGAAGGCCCGATTTAATAACAACTCAAACAAAGTTAAAAAGTCATTTTGTTTGCTCGCTACATTTTGACAAATCTATGATAAAAAACATACCACAGCTGAAGGCTGATGCGGTACCTACAAAATTATTACCAAAACAACCAAGTACTTCCAACCACTATACAAATGAAGACTTTAAAAATGTATCGACACAAACAAAAGAATCATTCATCAAGGTTTTATCAGCAGTCACCAGTAAGGGTTCTGTTAAGAATTCATCATCTGTCCAAACTACATCAGACAATACTAACGACAACACCACACAAACAGCACAAGTTCTTTCGTCTGACACGCCCAGGAAACGTAAACTTCGCGGTGAATGTCAGAAATCAGAAAAAAAAGGAAGGAAGCTCCAGAGAACTAATTAGAATAAGAAATAAAGTCCAATCCAAAAAATCTGAATGCTTCGAAAATTTCTACTTTAATTGTGAAGATGAAGTTACAAAAAGATTTGTTAAACTTCTTGAATGGCAAAGTAATTTAAAAACAAGTATAAAGAAAACCGTTACAATCAAGTCAAGAGTCAAGTCCAGAGTACAAGCTTTTTGCAATAAATTTACATTTTTCGAGTCCTCAAACATACCGATGTCTGAAAACATTCTTACACCTCCCGGGTGAATCCACCCTCCAGCGATTTAATATGGTTATTCCGACCAAGTTTGAAGACCGCATTTTAGACGTTTTGTCTGCAAAACTGAAATCTCTGCCAATAAATGCAAAATATTGCACATTATGCATAGATGAAATGGTCCTCAAACGGCATTTGCATTATGATACTAAGAGGGATGAACTAATTGGCTTACATAACATAAATGGTGATGTCATTAAAGAAGTTGTTTCACATGGCTGTGTTGTATACGCTTCGAGGTATAGTTGAAAATTGGAAACAGCCCATTGCGTATTCCTTTTTAGCTTCCCCTTAACATTACAAAGAATTAGAAACGTGTTTGGACGAACTGATTTTAAAATTATTTAACATTGGCATAGAAATACAGGCAATAGTTTCAGACCAGGGCTCAAATTTTGCAAAATATGCAAAAGAAATAAAGAAAATCACACCCGAAAAACCGTATTTTATGTTCCAAGATAGAAAAATTTATTACATATTTGACGTTCCGCATTTAATCAAATGTATTAGGAACAACCTACTTTCAAACGATTTCATTTATGAAGGCAAGCGGATTTCGTGGAAATACATAGAATAGTTGTATGAAAAACAAAAAGATTTAAGATTGATTCCTAAAGTGACCGAGAAACATATTAATCCCAACAACTTCCATAAAATGCGGGTAAAGTACGCGGCCCAAATATTTAGCCGGTCGGTTTTTGCAGCAATCAGCGTCCTTGTTAGCAATCACAGCCACAACACTAGAAGAAGCTAAATATACCGGAGACTTTGTAGAAGAAATTAATAATATATTTGATGTCCTAAACTCGAGCAAAGTTTCATGCCCAAATAAGTATCAAAAAGCATTTTCGATGAAGCAATATCAGATTGGGGTGTTAGAAGAAGCTGCAGCAATGTTTGGGAGAATTATGGCCATAAATAAAAAGACAGGAAAACATAGAACTAACTGAATTCAAACGTTTAAAATTATTCAAATTACAATTAAATCTGTTATGTTCCTAAGCAGAGATTTACAGGAAAAGGGCATAAAATTCATTTATACACGACGTTTGAACCAAGACTGCCTGGAAAACTTCTTCGGAGCTGTCAGATAGATGGGAGGCAACTGCAGAGACTCCACACCTATTCAGTTCCAAAGAGCGTTTTCTAAATTATTCCTCAAAAATATGTTGCAAAATTCACCTCGTAGTAACTGCCAAGAAGATGTTTGCAAGTTGCTTCAGAGATCGGATACCACATTACTTGAACTGTCCAAATCATCAAGTTCAAAGTACAAGGCAAGAACTTTAGAAGAAGAAGATTTGATTTGCCTGCGAAAAATGCGTTGACTTATGTATCTGGATATTTATTGTAGAAGTGTAGCAAAAACACAACTGCACTAGTTTCAATGCTTTATTAAAGGAGAAACGTAATTTTGACGAAACAGCACTATTTACGCACTTCAAAGCTTATAATAAGGATTCGTCTTTTTATGGCGGGCTTAAAGTGCCTCCAGAAACTTTTAATAATTATATTGAAGAATTAGAAGAAACTTTTTTAAATAATTTTGACAACGTAATAATGGATCGGCCTGGCAGTAGCATCTTGGAAATTGATTGATTTTCCTCCACTTTGCTCCTGTTTCCCTTTCGATTACTTATTTATTAAAATTATTAACGCGGTTTCGAATACTTTCCACAATAAAATTTAATAATCGTGAATTCAGGAGTGGAAAAAGAAATATCAGTCATTTTATTAAACATATTTGATTCTACAACATTCGTTTTATTATCATTATCATCAATTCATCATACGTACAACCCTAGCACATTCGCTCGATGACGCGCCCGCACGTTGGTCGCGCGGCGGCGGCGGGCAATACAATCTCAACTCTCTTTGTGCGTACTTATGGTACATTTCTTTTGGCTGCAAACAGCTGGTATTATTATTATGATTTTGTAGGCTATTATAGCGTAGGTATTTTCCTTTTTGTATTGGAGTGATGTATCTGCTACGTAGTAGCTATTTAGTAATCTGTGGTTGCGGGTTGTTCGAAAGAGATATCGCCGCCCCGGAACGAAAAGGGCAATAGGGTATAGGTATAGGAACATGGGTTTTAGTCAGTAAAAGTCTGACACTATCAAAACTAGCCCCGCTCCGCCCAGAGCGGGCTAGTTTTGATGATTTCCCACCCAAAAATAGGGCTTAGACAGAGTGAGATATAATCAGTGGCGTAGCGTGCCTTGTCGGGGCCCCGTATAAAAAAAATGTTTGGAGGCTCTTATATGGGGGTAAACATTTTTCACAAAAGAAAACAAATATTGTGAAAAGAAATATTTATTTATCATAACATAATTTAACCATTTTACATATAAAAATCAAGCTTTAAATATTCTCTCTCCTTGCCTTTTTTCGGCAAACTGATTTATTAAATCATTCATAGCTGAATTGGCTGATGATGATTTTAGTTTTTCTAAAATTTCTGCCTCTATGGACAATAGTGAGGTAGGGGCCCCTGTGAACCGGGGGCCCCGTATAATTGATACGGCATGCGGCAGGTACGGCGGTAGCTACGCCCCTGATATAATAAACTATAGGCCACGTTAATGAAAATTCTGACATTACAAATAACCCCATTAAATAAATGTGAATTAATACTACTGAATTAAATTAAACTACTAACACAATTTCATTATTCAATTTACTCTAATTCTTGTATTGTCTATGATTTGCGTGCACTTCTATATAATATTTCTACACTATCAATTGTAGTATGTGTGTTATTTAAAGTTTTATGTAAGGTCTAAATGTACAATATACTTGGAAAGAAATACATATATTAGGTAGGTATATAGTGCAATGGACATCGACTATTGCCATGTTTTCAGTATTTTATTCCAGGCCCCATAGAAAATTTTCATCGGGAATTAAACAAACAAAACAAATGTTATTGTTTCGTACAAAAATAAAACACCTCCACTGTCAAATGCATTGATTCGTGTAGCAGCTGTTTTTTTTCATGGCTACTTCGGAATAATGTTAAGTCGGTGTCCTTGACAGCGTGTATGTATGTCACTTGTCCTTGCCACCGTGAATGTCACTTTGTGAAAACTCCTTAGGTAGATTCTTCATTAATTTCTAGCCTGACAGACAAATATGTTGCTGGGGAGTATGTTCCACCACTTCTTTCTTCTTTCCAGCTAAAACTTTTAATATTGATGTTCTAAATTCTGCCATAATTAAATAAATGACTTTTGATTTTGATTTAGGATCTACTACGACCATGTTTAAAAAGAACCGAAAGTCGAGCAACAAAAGTAAAATCAATCCAACGGAGACATTTTGTAAAATCCTTCCTAACTGCTGTCTCGCTACATTCGTGATCAGAATTTTAAAGTTCACTAACAAATGTCAAATGGCGCAGTGCGTTCTAAAATTCTAATGTCATGGCCACTGCTGACTTACGGCGCGGCGGAATAAAAAAAAGAAAAAGGGACTTCTTCACAATCACATAGACATCTACACTCACAAATGTATGCAGTTATAAATGTATAATTAGATAGGTATACATCTAGGTACCTAAACATTGTAGGTATTTATTAACAATTACTATCGTTTCTATTGTTTATAATAATATTACCATTAGGAACGAGCAAATACAACGGCTCTAAAACACAAGGGGCCAAAAGATCCAAACTAATATTAAAAATGCGAAAGTAACTCTGTCTGTCGGTCTGTCTGTCTCTTCTTCGAGCCTAAACCACTGAACCGATTTTAATGAAATTTGGTACAGATGTAGTCTGGGACCCGAGAAAGGACATAGGATAGTTTTCATCCCGGAAATCCCCCGGGAACGGGAACTATTAATCCACGCGTACGAAGTCGCGGGAAAAAGCGGTCAAAAGCTAGTAGTACACACGGCGACAGATCAACCTATACAAAACCAGTTTATGCTGCTCTCTCAACAACGGATCGTACACCATAAATTTCAAGTACAATGAGGGATCCGCATAAACTGGTTTTGTATAGGTTGATCTGTCGCCGTGTGTACATACATGGGTTTGGATCAGAAAAAGTCTGACACTCAGTTTCGCTCCGCCCACAGCAGCGGTAAGATTAATTTGACAAAGCCGTGGGTTTAGTGTCCTCAAGTTCTTATAAACCGAAAAGTTCAGTGTGACATCATACTGAGAACGCAGGAAACCCTCTTAGGAATCATTAATCTGAAGGTGGTTGACCCAAACAACAAAGGAAACAGACAGCGAAGCGATCAAGCGGTCAACCATTAAAATCATTACCTTACTCCATCCACGCTCCAATTATTATAAAGCGGTATTTTCCATAATCAATAATAAAACACCTTTTTAAACACGATCGAACCGACCTCATTTGCAAACGTGTCATCCTTTAGTCTATGCTCTTCAAAAAATGTAACTTTCGCGCGCTTATAAATGTCAACGATAATGGCAGGAAATGTCAAGGTCAATTGACGTTCTTTTAGTACCGATTATTGAGTGGCGAACATTGACGACGGGACTATAATAATATTAATTTATTGTCTTTAATTTGTATTAATACCTACTTGTTATTTTGCGTTTCCTGGTTACAGTTATTTATACCTGTTTCCTTTACCTTTACTTTATGTATGTACCTACTTATTTCTGTCATCGCATTGCGGGTCCATGCCTTGTTAGAAGAAAAAGAAGATTATCTTTGGTCTTTTAAACCATAGCATACTTAACTTATCACAAAAGCAGCAGACAGACATTGATCTTTCCAAAAAATGTGGATATTAATCTTTATCCGGTAATTTATCCTGTACGGCCATTATTATTGGACACAAAATACTCTAGGTCACTAGTGTAATGATATGGGAGCGAAGCCGCGGGAAAACGTAGTCAGCTGTACCTACAAAATATGATGAGAAAAAGAACTCACTTTTGTCTTTTGTTTTTTTTTTCAGCCTTATTAGTTGTGGTATAATGGTATATCACAGAAATTCTTATTGGGGTAAGAGTTAAGAGATACATATTAGCATATCGTCCATATACATTAGAAGAAAAATTATGTATTATAAAAAATAACTCATAAATTACCCAAGCAATATAATTAGATATTTTTTTTCATTCAAACTCTGGAAGCATAACCATGCGATGAAAAAAAAAACGGTTAGCAATCAGCGCAGAAATTGCGTAACAAAAACAAACAGTGGAATTGAGAACCTTCTCCTTTTATTGAAGTCGGTTAAAAACCGCAGTAAATGTCCGCGGCAGGCTAAGAGACAGTTGTTGCGGGTTGTTCGAAAGAGAAGCTGTGGCCCCGAAACATAAAGGGCAAAAGAAGGAACATGGCTGGGTTTTAGTCAGTACAAATCTAACAGTCCACCCCGCTCCGCTCAGAGGGTCGGAAGTTATTTGATGATTTCCCACCCGCAAAAAAAGAACCTGGTCCAACATTAAAGGAGGCTCTCCTTGCGCGGCTGGGTCAAGGGCTTGATTCAGAAAGCTGTACTCTCTCAAGCCCTGACTACTGGCAGCCTGGATTTTATACAAGGTGGAGGAGACACCGACGTTAAATCGGTACCTATACAGTTTAAATAAAAAAAAAACGAAAGCAAATGATGTAATTCATCATTCATTTTGAACCCCGCCACATTGAAAGTTATCATCGGTAATTAAAAAAATAACCGAACGTAATTTTTTTATTCCATACGTAACACCGTAGTTATTGATGTTTTTTTAGGAAACCGCCTTTTTAAATTAATAAAAAGACATATATAATAAAAGGATGTAGGTACTATGTGTATACTAAAAAGGTTTATAACATCAAACATTGATCAAACCCACAACAGTGCAGGCTGGTTTGCAAAAACGTTCGAATACTCAGGTTTTTAAATGGAAAATGAATAAAAAGACAAATTTAAACGCTTATTACACCACCCGATATGAAGGGCCCTGCATCCAGGGTGGGCGTGTACCCTAGTTAGTGCGGCGCTTATTACACTTCTCTGCGAATTGGGCCCTAACTCACTTTATACGAGAATGTCTTGAGAGATAAACGTATTGTCGCATTTTACATTATGCCGTCGGTCGTCAGTATCGAAACTTCAAAAAATTGCTGTAGCAGTGCATCCGTGCTCGCAACAACAAATATTAAAAAAAGAAAGAAGAGAAAGATCTGGGTGAAAGAGTATTTGCGGTTACGTGTAAAGCTTTCAACCTGCACTATTCAAAAGGATTTCGGTTGACTTCGTAAATCATCTAAATAATATTCCCATATGCTACGCACTAGTCGCGCGGCAACTGAGCTCCCTAACCGCCCTAAACGTTATTACATTACCCAATCTGCAGGGCGCTTAGGGAGCTAGGCAGATCGCGATGACCCGATCGCCCTAAATCGGGACACTAACTCCCTAAGTCTTATTACACCACTCTAGTTAGGGTTAGGGTCCCTCGAAATTGGGTGGTCTAATAAGGCCTTTTAGGAGAGTGATGGAATGACTTGGCATGTATTTTTGAAATTATAAACTGAAATATAGTCTTAAAAGTTTTATGCTTATTTTTATTACGAAGATCCCCCAATTAAACTGAAGTTGCAGTTACAGCGAGTGGCCCTAGCAACAAAAAAAAAATATCATCGGTGTCTCTCTACCTTGTTTGTCTATGGACTTTGATTGATTTACGGATGACTAGACAATATGGTCGAAACACTATAGCCTTCCCTTTGGGGTAAAATATAAAAAAATGATTTACGGATTGATTAGAAATGTGAGGGAAGTGACAGGTGCCAACTTACGCACTGGCATCATGCAGGTTATCAACTTACCGCCTATTTAAAGATAACCTCAAAAAGGTTAATAACAATAATTATATCATAAATATATCTGCCAATGGCATAATTGCCAAGAGTTTCGATTGACGGCACGGTTGAGCCAGTGAATGCTGCGCTGCGTGTCGTGGGTTCGATCTCCGCACGGAACAAATATTTGCATGGCCAACAAATAGTTGTTTCGGGTCTGGCTCTTTGTGTATGTGAGTTTAAATTTTTGTAAACGCACCCAAGATACAGGAGAAATTCCAAGAGTGACACAAAGTTTACCATGAGGCCCACGTTGGGCAGCTGGATCAAGGATTTGATACAGAAAACTGTACTTTTAGACACGGCTCCGGGTATTGTTAGGAAGTTCCTAACTCTGATCGTTGATAAATAAATAAATAAAACATATAGCTAGCTATATATGTAGATATACAATGTATCCCAGGGATAAGTGACCGCCCGGCGTTTTTTTGAATATTTGTACTTACAAAATTCTTAATACTTAATTAGATTTATATTTGTGACTTTTTTTTTTATTTCGAAAACGTAATTAATTAATCTTGTTTCTTTTTAATAAATAATAATTTGATTACAAGTTTTTTTTCACATCTAATAAAAAAAGTATTTACTGGATATTAAGAAACTTACTCAATAATTAAAGAACTTCTAATGACGTTTTATTATTTATTTATTATTCATTTATTTCAAGTAACATAGACTCATTTGATATAACATTAAACACAAAACACAAGCATTCCAATTTCAATTAAATAAAATAAAATGTCAGAAAACTATAAAATTACATCAAACAAACAAAATACAACGTAAAAATTTAAATTAATAAAATGCAATAAATTATAATTAGAATTAATGTCAGCAGATTCAAATTTCATAAAATAAAATAAAAATAAAAGTAAAAGTCAATTAAATTTTGTCAAGTAAACATAAGTAAATAGCATAATCATACCGACTCACAAACAATTACAATTTTCTCACGGGTATTGGAATAGCGGCATGTCTGACACAGCCATGTCGGATATATGGACAGTCTAACCTGTCGGCGATCATTGCCAAAATGGCGTTGGGGCTGGCCCACACCCGGCGCACCAGGGACGCGCACCTCTTGCGCATTGTGGAGTGAAAACAATCCGTGCGCGCCTCCGCGAACATCCCTGATGCGCTACAGAAGCGGGGCAGCCCCACCACCGCCCGGAACGCGTTATTATACTGGACACGGAGGGCATTGTACGCCCTTTCAGTATAGTCAACCCATAGTTAGTTTACATATGAGATTTTTATTCTACTATCTTAATGAATGCACACCCATAATATTTTTTAACCAGGAAATAAAATATTTACAAAAATAATGAGGAGGTCATATGACTTAAATGTCCGACCCCTTTCGGGGCCAGTACCGAGCCAGCGGAGGTTTGAATGTCGAGCCCCCGAAGGGGTCCGTACCGAACTATACGGTTAAGACTTCTTACAGCGTCAATAGCGACTTTAGTTAGCTTTAAAGACTTTGTTCTTTTTTACTGAGTATGGGAGACAAACTTTAACTGACTGTACTTTTGCTTTTGTTTGAAATAAGTAGCAAACATTGTCCTGAGCTATTGTAGGAAATATCATGAAGTTAATTAATAAATTTAAAAAAATGTGATATTAAGGGGGCATTTCTTAGATTTATTTTGAAAAAACTGAAAAGAACAGTTATTTTTTCTTCGAATTTTAATTTTGTTTTTTATTTAATAAATGTTTTACTTCATTTTAGTTATGTTTAATGATTTTAATTGATAAACTATATGTCGGCTAGTCAGTGAAAAAAAATAATGGAAAAATATGAACAAACTTAGGAAATATCGTAAAAATGTAGCACGTCACGCGTCTTTACAAAAAATCATAAAAAAAAAAGCCGCTACGTCACAAATATAAATGTTGTTATTAATAATTTTGTACAAATATCAAAAAACGCCGGGCGGTCACTTATCCCTGGGACACATTGTATAGATGGGTTGTATTATGAATTATTAAAAAATATAAATGTAGGTAACATAATAAGTGAATAAAGGAAATATCAATAATAGTGACGCATTACTCTTATTACGATGCATCGATTATTATTTATTAGTTTACAAACTTTATGATTAAGTAACCGCTTATCAGTTTCTGCAAAATTTATGTTACGATGTCGCTCTGTCAAGGTCACATGATTAAAACATACCTACCTAATAAAATATTATATCCTGCTTGCAGAATGTTATTATAGAAAGAAAAACTGTTAATTATACTCGTACAGGACAAGACAATAAAACAAAATTTAATAATAATAATTTTAAAGAAGGCGACTGCCATGTCAAAAAACAATTAACTAAAAATAAATTATCTATTATAACCCCCCCTTGCATTTCTATACTTTTTCAATAGCCTATGTTACTCGGGACGATGCAAGGATTCTAATGATACCCCATATAATATGTAAATCAGTTTGGCGTTTAGATGTTATGATGGAATAAAGAAACTCACATACATACAAACATACATGAATGTACCATGAAAAAATAACACTCCTTTTTAGGGCAGTCGTGTAAAAAAGAACAACAAAAAAAATTACGAGACCAAAAGACCTCTATCCCAGCATGTTTCAGTGGGTATTCGCTGTTGCCCTCAGCTTCGTCTTCGAAATACATATTAAAAGGGAATAAAACACTGCCACCACCCTTCAGGCGCCGGGAGCCACGACACGACTCCCGGCCATCATAGACGCCGCGGGTATGTGCCATGTCAATGACGCTTTAGTGTTCTACGTGCGCCTCAAAGTGATTGATGTCAGCGAAGCCAGGCCCACCGTCTGCCAGATTTGCGGGTTGTTCGAATGAGATACCGCGGCCCCAGAACATAAAGGGCAATTGAAGAAGGGCATGTGTGGCTTTTAGTCTTAGTTTGTGTTTTGTCGGACTTGTCAA
This sequence comes from Ochropleura leucogaster, assembly GCA_958449745.1. Classification (NCBI taxonomy): domain Eukaryota; kingdom Metazoa; phylum Arthropoda; class Insecta; order Lepidoptera; family Noctuidae; genus Ochropleura; species Ochropleura leucogaster. Next base: position 2,598,349 of record OY288230.1, on the reverse strand, counting down.
TGTGAAGCTGAAACTGCTGTAAGATATAATTAAGCATTTTTAATCGAGCATTAACACTTCTGATAAACACAGAAATCGATAACAAACGCAATGCAATTGGTATTAAACAACAATTTCATTGTGAAATGCTTATAACCTAAATAACAGTGTTAATAATTATCTTTTAATGTTGAAACACTAGAAAATGATCATAAGTACTTAATTGATTGTATTAATTGTGAAGATCTTTGTCCTTGTTTTATAACAAGCCGTCAGTGAACTCAAAATAGAAAATGAAAAGGAACCTGCAGATAGTTGTTTCGGGTCTGGCTGTTGGTCTAGTGTTGGTCAAGTGAGTCTAAATGTTTGTAAACGCACCCACGATACAGGAGAAATTCCTAGTGTGGGGCAACGTTTTTAAAAAAAAAAATAACTTTAAATGACTACATACTCACAAATACTTAAAACTGCTACCCTACCATGACGTGTTAAAGCAGAACTTATTCCGCTGAGGGAAAGGGACAGAGTCTTAAAGGGTGTCTAGCACCATCTGTTTCACTCAGTGGAATAAGTTCTGCTTTAAGGCGTGATAGTAGGCTTACAGGACTCAGCACGGTGTGAGCAGTGGCTGAGCGATCGACTGCTGCGCTCCGTGGTGTGGGTTCAATCCACGCACGGAACTAATATCTGTATAACCTACAGGTAATTGTTTCGGGTCTGGCTGTTTATATGTGAGTTTTAATGTTTGTAAACGCACCCACGATACAGGAGAAATTCCTTTTGTGGAGAAACGTTTTTTTTTAAACTAAGTAACTCATAAAATATACTAGTAAATTAAAATTAAGTAGGTACTTAAACGCAATCACAATTAGCAATTAGCATATTGGAAAATCAATTACACTATTATTTAATTACGTTATCAACGGAAGAGGAAATGACGTCACAATTAGATAGCCTCGCAATTGTAAATTGTTTCATAGACAATAAAATACTTTTTAGTGGGTGTTCGAATGAAGCCGAATGGCATTTGTTTCCCTCGTCATAGAGTTTTTTTTTTAATGTGCTGGAACATACAAAGGAGTTTAGGAGCCATGAAAAAATATGCGTTTGAACATTCACTTTTTTTATTTTTTTTCGTGTGGGAAATTATCCAATGACTTCCCCCGCTCTGGGCGGAGCGGGGGGCATGTCAGACTTGTACTGACTAAAACCCACCCATGTTCCTTCTATCGCCCTTTACGTTCCAGGGCCGCGGTATCTCTTTCGAACAACCCGCAACCCCGGCAGGCGGAGGCTCTGGCAAGCCCCTCTGCTTTGCTGACTCTCTTTGAGGCGCGCGTGAAACACGAACGCGCCGTCGACACGGCCTGTCGTCAATCGACGGGCGGACGGTGAACTACCCATTGCTCACCGCCCACAGGCCCGCATCTACGGTGGCCGGGAGTCGTCTCGCGGCGCCCGGCGCCATGGGCGTGTCCCGCGGCGGCTGGGTTGGGCAGATGTTCTCTCCCTCAAACGCCCGGCCACCTCCTTTGCTAGAATTACTGCTTTGCAGAAGGTGGTGACCGCTTCCCATTCCCTCTCGCTCCGGACCATGGCCTGAACCAGGGCCGGACGCGAGAGATCGCCGCCGCCGATCTCCTCTATGAGGGCACGGCGGGGCTCCACCCACGCTGGGCAGATCGCCACTGTGTGCTCCACCGTGTCCTCCGGGCGAACTCTGTCTGCCGGGGTTGCGGGTTGTTAGAAAGAGATTTCGCAGATTCGCAGCCCCGGAACGTAAAGAGTAAGGCGTACATGGGTTTTAGTCATTAAAAGTCGGACACTCCCCCCACTCCGCCCAAAGCGGGGGAAGTTATTTGATGATTTCCCACCCCAAAATTAAAAAAGGCTCCATATAAAGTACTACTATTCGACTGCATCCGGTTAGACTGGAAGCCGACCCCAACATACTTGGGAAAAGGCTAATTAGGAAGGCAGATTATGTTCATCATAATATTTAGATTTATCCTGTACCACCTTTTAACCTTGAAACACTTTTCAAAATAACAAAACGACATTTCGACAATCTTTCAAATCTTTATTTGAGTGTTATCAAGAATATGACGTAATTAATCATGTTATCAAAGATATCACATGAAATCTGTGTAGATTATTGATAATATTTATGATTTTAGAATCGATAAGTTTATAAATAAAACAAAACATATACTTACGCTGCGCTCAGCAGTTTAACCTCTCCCGCTGAAGAGGGCCACCCTCATTAATTGTATGAAAAATAGATGAAGACCGATTCTCAGACTTACCAAATATTCATATTATAATCAAAATTAAAAAAAGCCGGACTTACTTCATAAACGGCTATATCTTTTGACTGCGTAGACTCAGAGGGTTGGTTTTTTCACATCTCCAAAGGACTTTGAGTAAATGGTTTTAGTTTCAACTCCATACTTCCAGGCGGTTCCGAGATAAAGGGTCGTGACAGACATACGGACAACAAAGTGATCATATAAGGGTTCGGTTTTTTTTCTTTTGAGGTACACACGGCGACAGATCAACCTATACAAAACCAGTTTATGCGGATCTCTCATTGTACTTGAAATTTATGGTGTACGATCCGTTGTTGAGAGAGCAGCATAAACTGGTTTTGTATAGGTTGATCTGTCGCCGTGTGTACAGCCCTAAATTTCGGTCAAGCCGTTTCGGAGAAGTATCTTAATATGGCAACTAAAACTGTGACACGAGTATTTTATTACTTATTTATAAATAGAAGATATTATTATATTTATATGTATACTATAGATAAACAAAGTAGGAAACAAAATTGGGGCTTCCCCGACATTATGACATTTTTTTTTTTTTTTTTTTTATAATAATAAATTTATTTATTTGCATAGCCATATAAATACACAAAAAGAAAAAACTAAATAACAGGTTAGGCAAATTATGAGCTAGAAGTCACAGACAGCTGTCTCCCAAACTAGGTAAGAAAAACCTGTATCTTGGGAGCCAGTTTTTTTACAAATTCAGTGTGCCATCTACCCGTGCTTTACATATAAAGTGCTTTGATCAATTGAAGTATTTTTTTCTTAAACAAATGATACAATACAAGAAAATAATAAAAAACAAAACAATCAAGGTAAATACAAAAAATTATAATAATAAAACAGGTTTATACTGTGCCATTGTAAGCATGTGTGTGTTAAGTGTGTGAAGGTGTGGAGTAACTGTGAGAATATAAAGTGAAAGTAAAAGTGTGCGTCTGTAAGTGAAAAAAGAAATATATTACTAGTTTAATAGATTTTCAGTTTCATCATAGTTTAGGGACATCAACCAGTCTTTCAATCTTTTTTTACACTCTTGTCGACCCAATTTGTGAAATTTAAGTATTTTGTTTAATTTATTGTATATCCTAGAACTAGCAAAAAGGTATTGTTTGTGTGCGAATTTTGTTTTATGTGTGGCTGTGGGAAAAACAATGTCTGAGCGGCGCTTACTGCTTATGATGAGTGGAGTGCGGTGTTTTCGCAAAACACAGTGTAGAACAAAAAGTTGTCTCACCGTCAGGACTGAGCTATCTGCGTAAAGTTGTTCAGTTGGATATCGGTAGGGTTTAGAATACATGACCTTCAGGACTGCTCTCTGGGCTCTCTCCAACTTGATGAGAGTGGTCTTATTTGCTGCACCCCAAGAGACTATACAGTATGAAAGCAGTGATTGGGTTAAAGTGTAATAGACTAATTTAAGAGTTTGAATATCAGCTGATTGTCGGAGGTTTTTAAATATGGGAATGAGTTTTCTTATTCGTGTGACTAAATTTTCAATGTGTGTGTGCCAATTTAAATATCTGTCTACATCTACGCCTAGGTATCGTATATTAGAAACCACAGAGAGAGGGGGGCAGGAACAACTAGTTTCAGAATTTGTGCATGTATGTATTTTAATTAGGGTGATTGCGCCGGTTAGCGACCAGTTAGCTGGGTTGCCCACTTAACATGAAGAAAAAAAAATGTTGTTTACACGCAAAATAGTATATGTCAATGTGAATTTGTCCCAAATATAATGTAGTTTGGATACAAAACATAAAATAAAATACATTCATACAAAAATATTTATAAAATGCTGAAAAAGTGAAAATATAGCGAAAACGTCGGTTTACGACCATTTTTATCAGTTTATGACCACCAGTGAGCTGGTTTGCGACCGCCCTATTATAATTGAAAATATGCCAATAAAACAATTATAATCGCTTTAAAAATACTTTATTTTTTTGCCTTTTCATTAAAATAAAAATGTTAATCATTTGGTAATTAAAAAATAACAATCTTACATTTTGTAGAGACTTAGTCACTAGTTGTAATAGAAACCAAGCGCGTATGGCTTCTTCAGTTACTCTCGCTCTGGCTTTAATAATTCCTTCGGCAGCACGGCATGATATGTCGGGATGGCGTTTTAGGAAATTTGAGTACCAGGTTTGCCCCGGACGATCATCCCTAAAAGGATTCTTTTTTCCGTTATCTTTAACTATTTTGTGTACTGTGTCCAACAGCTCCTGTTTCTTGACCAGTAATCCACATTTTGCTATGTCCAAAAGCCGCTCTTTTATTTGTTTCTCACCTTCTATACCCAATACATCTGATCTGGTCTCCTTGTCTCGATTGTATCACACCTCTACCCACTAAGGCGATCTTGTATCGTTGTCCTTGGGCTTTGATACAGTCTACATGTTTCTCTTATTCCCTTCCCTTGTTTTCGGATATCATCGAACATTTCAATAACTAACGAAATTCAAAAAAAAAATCTGACGTGGTAGGAAACTCAGTGAACTTTCACACTTATTTCTGTAAGCGGCCGTTATTTCTCTCATACTAAATTTTGTTGGCCAGAAACCGATGTCTTTATTTCGCCTACTTTGGTTTACGACCAGCTGTAGCGCCAAATTTTGTAGGCAAATTAAACAAACTTCTTACAAAGAAACTGGTGGTCGCTTACCAAAGAACTACAAGAAAAACCTTTTACAATACTACATTCAAAATTGTAACAGTCCTTTTTGAAGCATTGGGATCATATTAATCAAAACTAAATAATGCTGATCGCATCGGTTTGCGACCATGTGGTCGCTATCTAACGATTTTCACAAATAACCATTTCGGTTACCGACCACTTGATTTTATCTTAATAATAAGTTTTAATAAAGCAAAATACAACTAAATGAGAACCCATACTTATCGGTTGTACAATTTAACATGTAACTATTGTGTAAAACATGAAATAAGTATCAGAACTTACCTTTGAGCGCCGCGCGTCGTGTTATTTTTTTTTACAAACTCCCGGTACTTCCACTCACCACGGATCAAGACGCGCACTGAGCAATATTTTTTCGGCTCTGGGTTAACCCATTTGTTTCAAACTTAGCAAATTCTTATTTCATAATCATTTATAAAGCACGTTAGATTTATTTTTTATGTATGTTACCTCTACAAATACTATTTTCTTGATTTAAATAACCTTAGTCCGTCAAATGGTCGCCTACTGGAGGTGGTCGCGAAACCGGCGAAACGACCCTACTAAAGGTAAATTTGGTTGCGATGCAAGGGAAATTGAAAAAGGCATGACTTTTGTTTTTTCCGAATTTAGCGTTAAGAGATTTTTTGACAACCAGTCGGAGACCACATTTACGCCAGTCTCCGCAAAATCTCTCGCTTCATTCCAATCCCTTCCGTGAAAAAGAAGTACAGTATCGTCAGCATACGTGAAAATGCGACACTTTTCTAGGGATAGTTGGCATAACTCATTGATGTAAACAAGGAATAACGTAGGGCCAAGAATACTTCCCTGGGGCACACCATACTCTATCCCTACATCATCACTGACCATATCATCAATCCTGACACACTGAGAGCGATTAGCAAGATAATCCGTACATTGAAACACATTTAATTTTGGCTCATATCTTCCTATCCTTGACCTACATAATATGTGGAATAGGCTTTTTATTTCAGATGGGAAATCATCAATAACTTTACAATCCTCTTCCTCGAAAACTGTCTCTTATTGCACTTACTATTAAGTTAATAGTAAGTACGTATTTCGCACACGAGCTTTTTCTCATTTATTGCAACAAGTTTCATTACGGATAAGAATAAACAACTGCTACCCTACCATGACGTGTTAAAGCAGAACTTATTCCGCTGAGGGAAAGGGACAGAGCTTACAGGGTGTCTAGCACCATTTCTTTCACTCAGTGGAATAAGTTCTGCTTTAAGATGTCATAGTAGGCCTACTGGTCAAATCGGCATAGCCCGGCAGTGTTGTGTTGGAGCAAGGATGCGCTTGCTTAGGCCTCCATATTTTATTTAAAAATAATATAGTTTTTCAACAGAATTTATAACAAATGAACGTGGCCAAGTTTAAAAAAAACAAATTGTCTATTATTTGAGTTCCAAATTCGAAAATATTTGAATTTCTTATTTTTAATAATAGGCTGTTCTGAAAAGACAAAGCGCGGGAAAAAACAAATTAAATCATAGTTTCATATTGAATACTGGCAAAAGTACTTTTTATGTTAAGTGTACTGCTGACGTTTTTCACTGCTGTTCTTGTCAAAAAATGCAGAGACATTTTCAAGTTATGGTATGATGATATCACATTTGATGGAAAATGAATACCTACTCAATAAGTATGAGTATTCATTTTCAATCAAGGTAGATACTAAAATATGTTATTAGCAGATCATTCATTTAGACGTAGAAGGAAAAATATGATCTACTAGCTTTCGCCCGCGGCTTCGCCCGCGTTAAATTTAGAGTAACACAGTTCCCCTTGCGCCTTATTGATTTGTAATCGCTAAGTTTTCCCTTTTCTTCCCTCTTTCTACCTCACATCCCACTTTTTTAAAATAAATTAGCCTATGTCCGTCTCCTGGGTCCCAACTATCTCTGTACCAAAATTCATCGAAATCGGTTTAGCCATTATAGCGTGAAGAGGTAACAAACAAACTCACTTTCGCTTTTATAATATTAGTAAGGATTGTAAACGATAACTCAAAAACTACCCAAGCAATATAAATGAAATTGAAATGGGACCATATCGAAAGCATAAGTACCGTTGCTAACCAAACAAGGTTTATGTACAGACGCCTGCACATCAAGCTAGTACAATCTGTCAGATTTCTTTGATAGATTTTCGACTTTATTTCTAAAAAATTAGGTTCAAGGTTCATTGGGAAAAATTGACAGTTTCGGGTAGCTTGACCTGCTGGCGTCTGTACTTAAATCGGTCCACAGTTGGCAGAGTAATCGGTAAACATACATTATAAAAAAATACAGTGAATGATGGCACGGTTGGCGCAATGGCTGAGCGATTGACTGTTGCGCTGCGTGTCGCGGGTTCCATCCCCACCCGGAACAAATATTTGTATGGCCCACAAATAATTGTTTCGGGTTCGGCTGTTTGTGCATGTGAGTTCAATTGTTTGTAAACGCACCCACGATACAGGAGAAATTCCACAAATGAGGTTAAGTTGATGAGGCTCTCGTTAGGCAGATGGATCAAGGGTTTGATACAGAAAACGGTACTCTTGGACACGGCTCCGAGTATTATTAAGAGGTTCCTATCTCTGGAGCCCTGACCGCCGATAGCTTGGATTCTGGACCCGATACCAGAGGGCTACAATAAAAAAAAGTAAAAGAAAAAAAAACTGTTTCCTTTTTGAAACCATTTGAAAATAAACAAAAGAGAAAATACATCATAACGTTTATCGGTCTATCATACTATAGTACCAAGACATAACATTTATATGTATAGAAAGTATATTTGATTCGCGATAATGCCGATAAGAGCGTTCAAAGTACATACAATTTGTTAAAAACGATGCAATTTTACGATGATTTATATTATGTACTAGCTGTTCCTCGCGGTTTCACCCACGCTGCTCAGCACCTGTTGGTCGTAGCGTGATGTTATATAGCCTATAGCCTTCCTCAAGAAATGGACTATCCAACACTAAAAGAATTATCCAATTCCAACCAGTAGTCCCTGAGATTAGCGCGTTTAAACAAACAAACTCTTCAGCTTTATAATATTAAGTATAGATTAGTATAGATAAGCAACTCTCTCCGGTGCAAACGGGTGCAATGTGGATACTCATAATTTTCCTGCCCTTGTCCCATTCTGTTTGTGGTCGGCGCAACACGTTTTCTTCTTCCATTCTCCCCTATCAGACGTCACGGCATCATTTACTCTTTTCTCCTTCATATCATTCCTTATACAATCTATCCATCTTTTCTTTGGATTTCCTCTCCCTCTCTAACCATCAACATTCAGATCCATCATCATTCTCATCCTCCTTTAGTCACATGTGCTTCGTCCCTCCTCATTATATGTCCATACCAAGACAAACGATTACCTATCTTTAAAATTTTCTGTATCAGGTGCAACTTAACAAACTGCCTCTAATATACTCACTAGCTTTTGTCCGCGGCTTCGCTCGCGTTAAATTCGGTTTGTAATAGCAACGCTAAGTTTTCCCTTTTCTTTCCTCTTTCTCCCTCATATCACACTTTAAAAAAAAAGTTAGCCTATGTCCGTCTCCTAGGTCCTAACTATCTACAACAACAACAAACAAACAAACTCACTTTAGCTTTTATAATTTTAAATTAGTACCCTAAGGATTCTTTACTTTATCCATTCTTGTCACTCCACACATCCACCCCAACATTCTCATCTCCGCTACGCTATATAAAATCGTTTTTCATCCATCTTTTTTCAGCCCAGCAAATTATAACCATACAATACCACAGGTCGTATTTTAGGGTTTGCGGGGCAAAATATACAAGCAGGTACACACGACGACACATCAACTTATACAAAACCAGTTTATGCGGATCTCTCATCGTACGAGAAATCCGCGGTGTACGATTCGTTGTTAAGAGATCAGTATATACTGGTTTTGTACAGGTTGATAATACTGTAAGTCTTCGTGTGTACCTACGTGATTACACCTGTCTAATCACGGACTTGTATATTTTCCCCTTTAACTTGAGAAGCATCCGTTGATCAACTTCATTTTTAAATCCATAAACAACGAAAGCAGAACCTAGGAATGTGATGAAGGTATAAACGTTTTGCCACATTCCTTAGCAAGGCGTGGCGAATCACGTCTGATTAGAATTGCAAATTTATCCACGACAACTACCTTTGATGTATTTATAGCTAATAAACATACATGTTACCTAATTCATGAAATGGACGCGCCAGCACTTCTATCTTCACCATTATCGAAGGATGTTTCAGAATTGTGTTGATTAAAGACCCTTCTATGTTCCTTCTTTTATCCTTTGTGTTCCGGGCTGCGGTATTTCCTTCAAACGAACTTGCAGCTTCGGCAGGATGACCGTAGTACTGCCAAGTCTTAGGTCTCCAGTCTGGTGTAAAAAATGGCTAACTGCGAGGCGGGCGAATGGCTTCCTCCGTATCCTTACTTCCTTACTAATATAATATAAATATATAATATATATATTTTTTTTAATCCTTACTAATATTATAAAAGTGAAAGTGAGTTTGTTTGTTACCTCTTCACGCTTTAATGGCTAAACCGATTTTGATGAATTTTGGTACAAAGATAGTCGGGAACCAGGAGACGGACGTAGGCAAATTTTTATTAAATTAAAATTTATTTTAATTTTTATTAAAGTGGGATATGAGGGAGAACGAGGGAAGAAAAAGGAAAACTTAGCGTTGCTATTACAAATCAATCAGGCGCAAGAGCAAAAACTGCAGGTAGCAGGTACTGTGTTATACCGAATTTAATGCGAGCGAAACCGCGGGTAAAAGCTAGTTTGTCTATAAACGGGAAAACAACATGTTTGTTATTTGGGTGTCTCATATAACAAACATGACATCTTTGCCGATCTCTTTAATATTAAAATGTCTGTTTTTAAATACAGAAATACATAAAAATTCAATTGTTTGACTATCACCTTTGATGAGATACAGTCTGGTGATAGACTTACCTACGGAAAATATTTTTTTTTTTTTCCATATTAGATCCTTGCCACAAGATACTGAAAGATCTCGCCCAAGTCATATCTGATGAAACTTATGATCCGCTTGTAATTATTAGTTTATGGTTCACACTCTACACATAGACAATTTCTTTTTGTCTATTCCTTCTCTTGTCAAAATGTAGTCCAAGTAAGAACATCCTTTTTTATTTCTATTTGCTGTACCTAATTATTTAAATGGTTTGACAATATAAAGTACGTGCTAATAATATGTTGTGCCTAATTTCTTCTCCTAAACCTGATAATATATAGCACGTAATAACAATATCCAAGACACAACGTACTAAGTTTAGCCACCAGAGGTCTGCCAAGGCCACCACCTGCCGGGGTTGCGCGTTGTTCTAAAGAGATTCCGTGGCCCCGGAATATAAAGGCTTTTTTTATAGGGCCCCTCGCAGTTCAACTCTCTTGAGTTATTATCTGCTTAACCGGACTATCTTGTGGTGACCTTAATGAATTTAAGGCCCCCGACCAGGGCTAAAAGCTACTAATGAATATCGATGACCGCACACTAAGGGCACCCCCTGTGGGGGCCTTGGCTTAGGGGGTCATGATTGAAACAAACGACCATAAAAAGGGCCGGGTCGGGTTATTATTTGGGGACTTTTAAAACTACTAGTTCAACTCGCGGGTTGGCTGTTATAGCAAGGGTCGGACTCTATAGAAGGAGTCCGACCCTTGCTAAATAATAATAGAGGAGCTCGTGGCTAAATAATAGCAGCCGCTCGGGTCGATCTTTAGGTCAAGCCGCGCTTGCCTAGGTTGGTCAGTGGATGGGTGACCACCCGTTACATACCGAGTTTCCTCCGTGCCTCGGAAAGCACGTTAAGCCGTTGGTCCCGGCTGTCATTTGTAGATCTTTGACAGTCGTTACAGGTAGTCAGTGTCCCGAAAGTCTGACAACCAGTCTTACCAAGGCGTATCGTATTACCCAGTACTAACTGGGTTGTGGAGGTCAGATAGGCAGTCGCTCTATGTAAAATACTGATATTCAGCTGCATCCGGTTAGACTGGAAGCCGACCCCAACATATACTAGACTCTATAGAAGGAACATGGGTGGGTTTTAATTAAGGACCAGTCTGATACTCCCCACCTCTCCGGCCAGAGCAGGGGAAATTATATTATGATTTCACATCCGTGTAAAAAAATATAAGTTTACTCATAAATATCTACAATAAGGAAAGGGTTGTAAGTTGCAAAGCCTGTAGGCCGGTGACCTCGAGGCTTGAAAGTAAATGACCTTAGTCTGTGGTCCGACGCTAATGCATTCTCTTGACAAGACCTCTTTGTCTTTTTGTTACAACTTTTATATTTGGAATTTCGATCAAATGTTACCATATACCCAGAATACGGTAGTTTCCAGGGTCAAAATAATTACATTCTATTTAGTCCGTCTTTTCAATAATTCAAAAATAAGGGACATGTATTTTTTTATTTGTAAAAACTGCAGTAACGCGTGACGTTACACGTAATTTTAATGGGCACACATAATTTATCTTTACATTTTTTTTTTTAATTTACAAAATGAAATGCGTGTTCCTTATTTTTGAATTATCTAAAAGACGGACAATTTTTTTTTGGAGTCTAGCTTATTGTTTGAATTTAGATTCTTCAATTCGGTACGTTCCAATGTATTAACTATCAGCGAAATTAAAAAAATATTACGTTTTTTGGAGTTCCGTAACTCAAAAGGAAAGAAAACGGAACCTTATTGGATCACATTGTTGTTCATATCTCTGTCTGTCAAGACCCTTTATATCAGGAACGCATGGAGGTATCGAGTTAAAATTAAAACCATATACTCAAGTATGTGGTCCTTTTGTGCTGTGAAAAAACCAACACTCTAAGCCTACGCAGTCAAAGATAAAATAATAAATATCTTGGGACAACTCACACACGGCTATCTGATCCCAAGCTAAGCAGAGCTTGTTATGGTAACCAGACAACTGATATACATACTTATATAATTTATAAATACATACATATTATAGATAAATCACACCCAGACACAGATCAAACAATCATGCTCATCACACAAAGTTTGTCCTGGGTGGGAATCGAACCCACGACCTCAGGCTCAGCAGTCAGGGCCACTAACCACTAGACCAACAGGCCCGTTATTTAGCCAAGAACTCCCCCTAACGGATCAAATAGTTTCTAATCTTTTAAAAAACTGTTCACATAATAACCTTGATGTAAATGAACTCGGTAAAAACAAAAAGACCTTGGAAATCAAAAGTAACAGTATATTAAAATGTCTAATAATAGACAGACATGTTAAAAGCAATCTAGACAGCATAGGTAGGTACAATCAACCAACTAGAAAAGTTACCAGAGTTCACAGATACTTACAGTAAAATTTAAAAAAAAAAACATAATTGTTTTCGAAAAAGGTTGATTTTGTTTACGGACTCGAGACGGCTGCTGCAGGTTCTGTAAAACTCAAACGGCGAAAATATAATAATTTAATTGGCTATTACTATAATTCGTTACTGCTGTTTTGGCCCTAAATTAACATATTTCCTACGTGCTTCCCCATTATGGAAGCACACTAATCTTTTGGATAAAATGGATCAAATTATCAGACATACCTTATCTTTAATTTTAAATGTGGCTCTGGACGACCGAGCTTGGACTCAAGCCACTCTTCCCATTCGTTTGGGAGGACTCGGCGTCCGCAAAATTTCTAGTATTAGTCTACCAGCTTTCTTATCCTCGGTCCACGGTACTGAGAAATTAATCAGGAATATCCTGGCTTCCACACTGATTGATTTTGATGTGCCATGCTTCTCCGAGGCTAAGGATGCTTGGAAAGTCGCTTGCCCGAACACTGAACAACCCGACAAACCATTTTCCCAGAGACAGTGGGACGAGCCGCTCTGCAGAGTAGTTCAGAATAATCTACTGAACACGTCTGCTACTACTGCTGAGCGTGCGCGCCTTTTGGCTGTGGGCAAGTGGGAGTCGGGTCTTTGGCTTTACGCACTACCGTCGTCGAGCATAGGCACTTTGTTCGACGACACTACTTTCCGCCTCGCTGCTTCCTTACGTTTAGGTGCTCCTTGTTGTTCTCCTCATCGCTGTCATTGTGGTGAAGTAGTCAACAGCCTTGGACACCACGGCCTATCATGCAGCCGAAGTGCGGGCCGTTTTGCGCGGCACGCGAATATTAACGACATCATCCGTCGAGCTCTTGTCACCGTCGGCGTTCCAGCTGTTTTAGAACCCAATGGCTTGGCACGCGACGATGGCAAAAGACCGGACGGTATGTCTTTGTTTCCTTGGAAGTTGGGTAGGCCTTTAGTGTGGGACGCAACGTGCGTCGATACTCTTGCGCCATCCCATCTTCCTAGCTCTTCGTGCTGCGCTGGCGCTGCTGCTGCGGCTGCAGAGAACCTCAAGCGGCGTAAATATAGTAACCTTATTGGGAACTATATTTTCGAGCCGTTTGGGGTTGAAACTCTGGGACCGTGGGGTCCTTGTGCTCACAGCCTTTTTAAGGCAATATCAAAACGTTTGGTTGACACTTCCCGTGACCCAAGGGCTGGCTTTTACTTTGGCCAGAGGCTTAGCGTTGCCATACAACGTGGCAACGCGGCCAGTCTCTTGGGAACATTGCCAATTGACAGCGTTGAGGACGAATTTTTTGACGCTATTTTTTAATTTCTTTATAAGTTTAGTTTAGTTTAATAATTTTAGTTTAATTTATAATTAGTTTATATTGCTTGGATTTAATTGGTAGAACAGTTTGTCTTTGAGCCGTTTGGAGTTGAAACACCAGCGCCAAGGGGTTCGAGTGTTTACGTAGGTTTTCGGGACATCACAAAGCGGTTGGTGGACTCTTCACGTGACCAGAGGGCTGGCCTTTATTTTGGCCAAAAAATCAGAATTGCCATCAAACATGGCTATGCTGCCTTCTTTCAGGGTACTTTTTCTATTGACAGCGATGTACTTAGATGAATTTTTAGACGCCTTGTTATTGTTTACTTTTTTTTGTTCGTTGTAAATAATTTTGCTAATAACACTAAATTATTATTATAGATTAGGTATCTCTGTAAATATATGCTAGCCCGTTGAATGTCGTTAAGTTCCTACTGGGGAACATAATACATAGACGAAATGCCACAAATGTCTTAAGTACCCACCTTAAGACACTTTGTGGCATTTTGTCTTATGTGAGAAACTTTATAAAAGCTACGTTTATTTGAAGGCCTATCTCGCTAAAAGTTACTTATTATAATTTCTGTCTTTGAAATAGTTTTGACTTTCAGCGCAAACAACTTACTTTCTAAATAGCCTACTTTTAAACAAACTTTTTTGTAAAAAATAAAACCGTGAAAAAACCTTGGAAGTCGGTATTTTTTTTTTACAAAAAAATCGTAATTCGTTATCGTCAATGGTTCGTTATCGTTCTTCATTTCAGCATTTTTAGTTTTGGTATTATGATATTTCACATATGTATATTTTATCGTGTTTTCATTTTCCATTGTTACCTACTAAAAGATTAGCAGATCATCCTTATGGACATAGAGAAAAAAAATATGTATTACTAGCTTTTGCCCGCGGCTTCGCTCGCGTTAAAATTCGAGGTAACACAGTTCCCCTTGCGCCTTATCGATTTGCAAAAAAAGGAGGAGGTTCTCAATTCGTCTGTATGTTTTTTTTTTGTATTTGTTACCTCATAACTCAGGTCTGAGTGAACCGATTTTGATGATTCTTTTTTTATTCGAAAGCTGGTGGTTGTCGCTTGGTCCCATAAAAAAAATACCAATATCCGACAAGTAGTTTTTGAGTTAACTTTAATAATACGTATTAGATTGACTTCGTGTACGTTGATGATATACTCATTCGTCGATTATATTTTAGAATTTGTCGAAGACAAATGATCAAAAAATGGTATGTAGGTACTACTATGGTTTGGAAGGTCATCGCAGTAATTTGGTGATAGATCTTCAGTGATATACAACGGCACTCTTTAATAAATGACAGCAAATCTGCCGTGATTGCTGCAATCACATGTATAAGTATGGGTTTTGCCAGGGTAGGCAGGCGAGTGGGAGCAGGGTGACCGTATCCCCTCCCCACCCCTCACCTAGTCATTAAGAAACATAAACATCAGATCAAGTATCAGCTGTATCCCCTAGGGAATGATGCATATGATTTCTGAATTGGTTTAATACTAAAGCATAATATAGATACTTAGTATTTAATCTATAGCTTGATGTGGAACTAAAAATTGTATCTAAGACGGCAATAAAAAGCTAAAAAGAAAAACTTTTTAACCGTGTTTGCGTATTATATCATAATACTATAACTAAAAATGTTGAAATAAAAACTTTTTAGTAAAAAAATAAAACCGACTTCTAAAAAAAACTAAAATCTGGAAAATAACTTTATTTCCGGAAGTCGGTGGCCAATAAAGTCAACGAAACCAACAAAAGCCACCGACTTCCGGAAATAAAGTTATTTTCCAGTTTTTAGTTTTTTTTAGAAGTCGGTTTTATTTTTTTACTAAAAAGTTTTTATTTGAAGACTTTACTGGCAAGGAGATTGTTAGAGTCTCGACCTTTTTGTTTTTGTTACTTATCTTTTATGTTGAGCGTACGTATATCTATAGCTGGAGGAGGTTCTTCTGTTTTTTTGAAGACTTATTACTGGCAAGGAGATTGTAAGAGTGTCGACCTCTTTGTAACTTATCTTTTCCGTTGAGCGTACCTTTATATTGTAGCAACTTATTTACTGTTCCGCGTCTGAAATGCAATCAACATTCACTTACAACCTTCATACAGCATTCTACACATTTTACTTTGGAATTTTTCAAGAATTCCTTTGTTTGTCAACATTATGCGGTACAGTAGCTCGTCAGATAGATTACAAGAATAAGCCGACTAAGAGCGGGTCAGACTCGCGTACCTACGGTTCCGTACAAGCTTTGCGGCATAAACAGCCATATCTTTTGACTGCGTAGACTTAGAGGGTTGATTTTCACAGCACAAGGGGACCATAGAGTTGAGTATAATGGTTTTAATTTCAAACTCGATAGCTCCAGGCGTTCCTGAGATAAAGGGTCTTGACATACAGACAGACGTAAAACTAAAAACTAACTTGCTGTGCCCGACAGGGTCCATAATTGTTTCTCTTCAATTACCTACCAGCCTTGTATACATTATGGGATGCAATAAAGTATTGAGTATTAAAGCCCGGTTCCAATAAACAAAAAACGATTCGTTTTGCTTACGGATAGTAGTTTTTTCTACGAGACGTATGTCAAAATACTGCTATGACACTAATATGTGAGCAAAAATCATCGTTTTTTTTTTGCTAAGGGTTCCGTTTTTTCTTTTGAGGTACGGAATCCTAAAATACCTGAAAAGAAAAGGAAAACACTTTTCTCTTGATATTTTGCCCTGTGGATGATGAGTGACTACGCGATTGGCTGCGTGTAGTGGGTTCGATCCCCAACCCCAACCCTAACCTCATTGAGTTGAACTGCGTGTAGCATAACAAAAAAAAAGAGGTGTCAACTTTTAAATAAAACAAATATGCATCCAATTTTTTTTGCGGATGGGAGGTCATCAAATAATTTCCCGAGGGAGGGGGAATGTCAGACTTCTACTGACTAAAACCCACCCATGTTCCTTCTTTTCCCCCCTCCCTTTATATACCGGGGCCGCGCATCTCTTTCGAACAATCCACAACTCCGAACAATCCACAACCCCGATACATGCACCCATTACTTGTTTTCTGTGATGTGATTTCATGTGGTAGAGAGATTCTTAAGTGCAAATACAAAAACAATAGATTAAAAAAAACTTCCACATTTTAAAAAAAACGTTGTATATACTTCTGCCTATCTCTTGAATACAGGCGTGATTTTGTAACAACTTACACTTTTATACTCTTTTTTTTTAACAACTAAAACTTTTATACTAAAACTTTTAAACTTTTAGATTCCAAAGTTTACACTACAAGTGCAACAAGTTCTTAAAATTGAGCTATGTACCTTCCCGAAGACCTAGTGAGAATAGTTTTAGTAGGTATAGATTTAGAACTATAAGAAGAGGCTGAACAAATATTTAAAATAAACACAACAGTAATTTAACCATTAAATTGCCAAACAAATGACGTTAAAAAGAGCGCCATCTTCAAGTATTTCAAGATTAGTGCTGCCATCTCGTATCGACTGTAAAAGGTTGCAAGGTGTAATAAAACATTGTAGAATAAAACCAATGAATAATATTTTGCAAGGAAGTTTTTCCGTTCAAAGTTTATCAGGAACATTTGTATTAATTAATAAATAGTGCAAACAATTTTCCTGCTGTTTTTTTACAATCTAAAAATAGCACCAAATACGGCGTTCGATAAACTTCTAAACACATGCGCCATCTATTCATTTATTCAAACGACAAAATTTAGTAGGACATTCCATACGTATTGCAATTGTGGACGCATCGACTTTTCACTTTATTCGTATTATGTAGCCATAGATTTGCTACCTCATTCGCACAAGCTGCTTTCAAATCTCTTGTCTCTTTCCAAAAAGCTCTCGCACTTGTGATGATGATAAATGGCGAACGGTCTTGACATTTCGTGCTATTATCAAAATGTTAAATTCTGTTATCGGTTGTTATTATTTACGTTTTATAAATAAAACAAGATGGTTTTCGGCATAAATCGGAACCCTGTGACTGCCAGCTGGCCATTTGAAGTGCTTGAACTGTAAAAACAGGAAAAGAAAACACCTAGTCAAGTGGGTCAAATAATCACAAATAAAACTAAAAATGTGTTTGAAACTGATGATTAATAACATTAATTTGGTCTATTAATTCTTTTGGAGGCTTTAAGGATACTCTACGTCTCAGTTTTGATAGATAATAAGGTTTTATTGTGACTTGGACTGTGCGTATTTTTTTCCGTAAATAAATTATGAAGTGAATTTTACGTGTAATACGTTGATGTAAAGTATAATTTGTTTATAAATTTATCGTTTTCGTAAATATCTATTATATGTGAACAGTGTTTAGATAATTTCCAAACATTCTGTAGTTTATATTAGCTATTTGTGGCGATGTAAAACAAACCACAAGCGGTCATTAGAGGCTTAACAATCGAGGATCGTTGCCAAAGAATCTTAAACCAAGTAAAACCATAAACATTTTGGCGCCAATCAAAAACAATTTTTAAAAGTTGGTTATTTTTGTGTGTGATGAATTATTTTGGATATTAAAATGGTGACGATGAATTCATCGGAAAAGGCGGCATCAAAGGCCTGTCAGCAAGGGCCATCGAGGTGAGTTCCAGAACTATAACTAGTAGAAAAATTACTTTGTAGAAGTCAAAAATATTGAATGTCAATTACCACACTAAAATTATTGAGAATAAAAGTTTTAGATGACATGGTACCTACCAAAAGTTGCAGTTGCTAGTCTAATATTAATTATTTAATTTATCTTGGAGACCACAGCCATGTACTAAATTTAAAAAAAGGCCCATCATTGCTCCCATAACTTTGTAGGAAGTTTAGTTAGTATCCAGGCTACAGGTACAAGTAGGGGCTGTCATAGAAATGTTTTGTCATCAGAACTGGACTGAATGGCCACTCAACTGACTTTACAGGTCCATGAGTTATATATACTATGAATGGGAAACCAATGCTCTCTGGGTTACCGCATACACAGTACATTGAGTACATTGTTCTGAATCCCTCCATACAGATATTAAATTATAGGTAGTTAAAAAACAACTGTTCTATATGAACATAACTGTAGGCAACTATTTTTAGGAAACATCTGTTTTTGGGTTTCCATACCCAAAAGCAACAGGACCCTATTACTAAGACTGCTGTCTGTCTGTCTGACCATCAGTCACTAGATCTCGGGAACTGTGATAGTTGGCCAGTTGAAATTTGATCAGATGATGTGTAACTGTTGTCGTTATAACAACAAAAATTTTACTCACTGACGAACAGAATAAATATTTTAGGGACTTTCATACAACATACATTTATTTTCGCCCTTTTTTTGTAAATAATCTCCTTTCGATTCTTTTAGACGGAGAAATCGCAGAACTAACATACAAAAAATACCATCATATTTCGTCGTGATCCTCCTTTTTTTTAAGTCGGTTATAAACTCTTTTGCAATAAACATGCTTATCAGTGCATCCTGTTAGAGTAATCATAGAGTGATTTTCGTTGAAGATTCCAATTATAAATTATTACTAGCTTTTGCCCGCGGCTCTCCTCGCTTTAAATTCGGGGTAACACAATTCCCCTTTTTTGATTAAACCTGCTACCTGTCGTTTTTGCCCTTGCGCAAAGCTAAGTTTTCCCTTTCCTTGTCTCTTTCTCCCTCATTTACCAATTTAAAAAAAAATAGCCCTCTGTCTCCAGGGTCCCAACTAAATCTGTACCAACATTTATCAAAATCGGTTCAGCAATTAAGGCGGGAAGACGTAAAAAAGAAACACTCACTTTCGCTTTTATAATATTAGTAACGATTATATTAATGGAGACTAAACAGGTCGAAAGGGACATTGATGCACACACAAAACCAAATTATTTAAAAACAGTAATCAGTAAGTTTCTTGCCATTGCAAGCACCTTTTCTCCACGTTTTATAAGTGCTTATCTGAAATAGAATATTTAGATTTCATTTAACTTGATTGAACGTTATCCACGTTTTCTGCACATACTTCTAAATCCCGCAAAATAATAATAAAATTTCTCCAATCATCACAATATTGTTCCAGAGACAATTCAAAATGTATAAAAGAAGAAAAAGAGAAGGATCGCGAAAAGAAGGAGAATCCAGTATCGCTGCTACCGCCCCAGGTTCAGGCGCTGATGTCGACCATACCATCGCCTGAGGAGTCGCCTAATTACCTGGTCTATAAGAAGGTATGTTCTTGTATTTTTAGTAACTAGTTTTTTTTTTTAATAACTCATCAATTTCCTGTCATTGTCCCATTCTATTTAGGGTGGGCGCAACACGTTTTCTTCTTCCATTCTCCCCTATTAGACGTCACGGCATCATTTGCTCCTTTCTCCTTCATTCATTCCTTACACAATCCATCCGTATTTTCTTTGGCCTTCCTCTCGCTCTCCGTCCATCAACATTCAGATTCATTACTCTTTTAGTCACATGTGCTTCATCTCTCCTCATTACATGTCCATACCAAGACAAACGACTCCCTTTCAATTTTTCTGTAACGGGCGCAACTTTCAAACTTCCTCGAATGTATTCATTCCTTACTTTATCCACAGTACTGCCTTGTGACTGGGACTGTAGCTTCATTTTATTGTTCTTATTGTTTTGACAGATCATAAATGTCTGTAACCGGTCTCCTTGTTTTTTTTTTTAATTAACGCTGCCCCACATTAGGTATTTCTCCTGTATCGTGGGTGCGATTTCCAACCATTTAAACTCACATACACAAACAGCCAGACACGGAACTATATACGTATAAGTCAAACAAGTATTTGTTCCGTGCGTTTACGAACCCGCGTCACGCGGCGCAGCAGTCGATCGCTCAGCCACTGCGCTAACCGTGCCGTCAACGTCCAGTACCGTGATATTCTGTGTATCTTTTGTAGAGAGCCCCTGTTTTTTTTGGGGTGGTACATCATCAAATAACTTTCCCCGCTTTGGGCGGAGCGGGGGGGCGGGAGTGTCTGGTTTTTACTGACCAAAAAAGGGAATAGAAGGATCATGGGTGGGCCCATGCTTCTTCTATTCCCTTTTACGTTCCGGGGCCGCGGTATCTCTTTCGAACAACCCGCAAGCCCGGCAGGCGAAGCCCTGGCAAGCCCCTCTGCTTTGATGACATCTCTTTGAGGCGCGCGTGAAACACTAATGCGCCGACACGGCCTGTTGTCAATAGACGGACGGACGGTGAGCTACCCATTGTTCACCGTCCACAGGCCCGCATTACGGTGGCCGGCAGTCGTCTCGCGGCGCCCGACGCCCGGGGCGTCTCCCGCGGCGGGTAGAGAGCCCCTTAAGACGCGCTTGTCTAGTTGAGTCCGTAAATGGATGACCACCTAATACATACCGAGTTTCCTCCGTGCCTCGGAAAGCACGTCAAGCTGTTGGTCCCGGCTGTCATTTAGAGATCTTTGACAGTCGTTACAGGTAGTCAGTCCGTGATGAACTCCTGAGTAAATGACTAAGAATTCCATTAAAGTTTGAAATTAGTCAGAAAAGCCACAAATTATAGCCTGAGTTAAACCGCAAAGATAATCCTACTATATA
Organism: Ochropleura leucogaster; assembly: GCA_958449745.1. NCBI lineage: Eukaryota > Metazoa > Arthropoda > Insecta > Lepidoptera > Noctuidae > Ochropleura > Ochropleura leucogaster. The sequence goes on along the minus strand of OY288230.1, from coordinate 2,577,053 downwards.
ATATTACTACCTTGCGACCGCGGCAACGCTCGCGTCATATCGAAAAAAAGTAACCTATGTCTTATTCAAGACCATACTCTACTTCTGTGCCAAATTTCATGTAGATCCTTTCAGCCGTTTTGACGTGAAAAAGTAACAAACATCCATACATCCATCTATCCTCACAAACATTCGTATTTATAATATTAGCCATTAGGTAGTAGGATTATTTCGAATTGTACTAGTCAATGTGGCAGTATTATTAACAATGCAACAAACACACACAATAATATGCGCAGCGGATGTAGCTACTAAATGGGAATGTTTGACTTCCGATACAAATAGTTATGACAACAGTGTCTCTATTTCCTTAAGCGCTATATCCTGTTTTCAATGTTTTTATTATAATCAATTAGACAACTAGCTTTTGCTCGCGGCTTCGCCCGTGTTAAATTTGGGATAGATAACACAGTTCCCCTTGCGCCTTATTGATTTGTAATAGCAACGGTAAGTTTTTCCCTTTCTTCCCTCTTTCTCCCTCACATCTCACTTTTTCTTAATTTCATAATTTTTTTAAATTCTTAATTTCGCTTTCCTATGTCCGCCTCCTGGTTCCCAACTATCTCTGTACAAAAATTCATCAAAATCGATGTAGCCGTTAAAGCGTGAAGAGGTTACAAACAAACAAACTCACTTTCGCTTTTATAATATTAGTAAGGATTCGCTTTTGCTAGCGGCTTCGCCCGCGTTTAAATTCGTGGTAACACAGTTCCCTTTTCCTAATTTGCAGGTATTTTTTGTTTGTAACAAAGACTGTGTACGGCAGTGTACGGTATACCGTGATTAGCGTTCTTCCTTGAAAACTGCAAAAAGTTCCATATAACATTTCATCCCCTCTTTTAAAGGGTTGGGGGCAGATTACAAAAAAAAAAAAATTAGAAGTATCAAGGGACACCCGGATGGAACGAAGTTCCTATAGAAATGAAAATATCTGGCTTGCTTTCTATAAGAGAGAGAGAGAGACAGACAGACAGAGAAACATGCGACGCCGCACAGCTTACAATAACTTACTATAGCAAAAAGTGTCGTGACAACTTTTCGTAAGAATTTTTCCGTCTAGCCCCCTTTCACAACGCGCGATAAGGAACTTCGTTCCAAAAATGATGCACGTAAGTAATTGTTAATGACAAATAGTGAATGACAATTTGTGAAATTTCTTAATGAATGACTCAGTGATTTTTTCTTTTATTTAGATAACAAACTTATTGTTTCAATTTTGTTTGGTATATCTTTCCTTTTGTTTTAAAAACAAAATAGCATCAGTTTCTTTTAGCCTCTCGCGATACAAGGTTGTGCGTTTATATTTACGTACTTATATTTATTTTACTTTTTAACCTCTTAAGGACCGCCATTATTTACGTCAACTATCCGTCAAGCACCGCCGGGCGGGCTATTATCGTGAACGGAATCTGATTTTAAGACTTATCTTTCTTTACTACAAATACAGTTTTAAATCGGTCGGGGTTAGGTGGCACGTTTTTGTGCCGCTGGGGCTCTAGAGGTTAAATCTGGAGAAGTTTGAGCAATCGGGCCAATGAGAAAATCGGTACAATATACGCATTTTGTTTACTCAATTAGTGCTTAAGATGTAATTAATAATTAAACCAACTCTATATGTGTGTGAAGGTTATGGAACTCACTGCCGCCTGGCATACGCGATTTGACAAATCTATACTTATAATATTATAAAGCTGAAGAGTTTGTTTGTTTGAACGCGCTAGTCTCAGGGACTACTGGTTGGAATTGGAAAATTCTTTTAGTGTTGGATAGTCCATTTTTTGAGGAAGGCTATAGGCTATATAACATCACGCTACGACCAACAGGTGCTGAGCAGCGTGGGTGAAACCGCGTGGAACAGCTAGTATAATACAGACAGGTTTATTCCCAAGTAATTTTTTATTGATAAATGATAAGGTAGATAAATAATGTTTATTTTGCAAGTAGGTTTTCACAAACACTTTTACATGTCTTTTTTAAACTAGATGAGGCCGGTGTTCCGTACCCGACTCTTCTGAGAAGAAACAGCCGAAACAAACTCAGAGGTCATAGTCTCTTTTAAGGTCCAGACAAAATATCTTGGTCAACTTACATAAGGACTATGCAGATTAGTGTCTGAAATGTTCTTTTTAAGAAAGCACCACACAGATTGAGTGGACCTGTCCAGTCAGTGCAAGCATTTGTCAGTTATCGTGTAGCTCGACTCAAAACCTAAAGAGCTCAACGACACTACGAACAATACCAAAAAAAGGGCATTTGTTTAGGTCCCTTAGTGTACTCAAACTGACAGACAACATGAATGCATCCATGATTTTGTAAAATATTATGATTTAACCCTCCATGGAGTTTCTTGCCCATTCTTCTCCATAGAGATCTACTTTGGAATGGGCAACTACAGTACTTGAGTAGACATGTCCAGTCAGTGCAAGCATTTGTCAGTTATCGTATAGCTCGACTCATAACTCAAGGAGCTGAAATAGCTCCTGGACATTTACGACGGACATTGACGGGCCTGTTGGTCTAGTGGTTAGTGGCCCTGACTGCTGAGCCAGAGGTCGTGGGTTCGTACCCAGGACAAACATTGTGTGATGAGCATGATTGTTTGTTCTGTGTCTGGGTGTGATTTATCTATAATATGTATGTATTTATAAATTATATAAGTATGTATATCAGTTGTCTGGTTACCATAACACAAGCTCTGCTTAGCTTGGGATCAGATAGTCGTGTGTGAGTTGTCCCAAGATATTTATTTATTTATTTTACATGTCTACTCAAGTACTGTAGTTGCCCATTCCAAAGCGTAGATCTACACGCTACACGGTCCTTCAATTCAAATAAAAGAAGTAATTCTCTTTTGCAGATGGAGGCGATCATTGAGAAGATGCAAGATGAGAACACCGGAGTACCAGTCAGGACCGTCAAGAGTTTCATGACAAAAATACCTTCGGTAAGTACCAATACTCATTTTACTTTGGCATTATAAAATACTAGCTTTTACCCAAGGCTTCGCTCGCGTTAAATTCAGGGTAACACAGTTCCCCTTTTCCTGATTTACAGGTACCTGCTATCTGTAGTTTTTGCCCTTTTTTTTCGGGAATACCTTCCTCCGCTCTGGGCGGAGCGGGGGCGCGTGTCAGACTTTTACTGACTAAAACCCACCCATGTTCCTTCTATTGCCCTTTACGTTCCGGGGCCGCGGTATCTTTTTCGAACAACCCGCAAAAGTTTTTGCATTTGCGCCTTATTTATTGTAGTAGCAATGCTAGGTTTTCACTTTTCTTCCCTCTTTCCCCCTCAAATCTCAATCTTTTTTTTTAATAGCCTATGTCCGACTCCAGGATCCCAACTACCTCTGTACCAAAATTCATTTAAATCCATTTAGCTATTTTGGCGTGAAGACGTAACAAACACGACGGCACGGTTGGCGCAGTGGCTAAGGGATCGCCAGCTACTTACGCTGCGTGTCGCGGGTTCGATTCCCGCACGGAACAAATATTTGTATGACCTACAGATAGTTGTTTCGGGTCTGGCTGTTTGTGTATGTGATACGGAGAAATTACTAGTGTGGGGCAAAGTTAAAAAAAAAACACTCACTTTAGCTTTAATAATATTAGTAAGGAAAAATAAATGTATTTATATCATTAACAATTGTTCGAAGATACTAAAAGATACTTTTTCAATTGTTATTAAGTGTATTTTCAATGTAAGTAGGAATATGGATATTTGTTTTTTTTTTTAAATTATGGCACCGAGTCGCCGTGTCTGGCATACCGCTGTTAAACCCGCGATGGTTTGTGTTGGTATGTTGTTGTTCCTAAATTGTATTGTATAATTATGTGCTTTGAATAATAAATAAAAAATATATATATATAATTTCGTAATATAATATTTCCCAGGTATTCACCGGTACAGATCTAATAGCCTGGATAAACCGTCATATAAAAATGGATGAGTCCTGGGAACCAGTACACATGGCTCATCTTCTGGCCGCCCACGGTTACCTGTTCCCTATTGATGACCACAAACTCACTGTCAACAACGACAATACTTACTACCGGTAAGTTTATCTTAAAAAAAGTGTGTGTGTCAGCTCCGACGCACGACTGGAGTTTACTCCTTAAGTACGAGTATCTAACCATACGCAAAAAGAGTTTATTCAACTGAAAAAAGATTTATATCATATGAAAGGGTAAATTCACAAATTAATGAAAAAAACAAGCCTAATAACATATAGTATATTGGTATAGTCGACTATACAGCATACCATATGTACGTCTTAACCGTATAGTTCGGTACGGACCCCTTCGGGGGCTCGACATTCAAACCTCCGCTGGCTCGGTACTGGCCCCGAAAGGGGTCGGACATTTAAGTCATATGACCTCCTCATTATTTTTGGAAATATTTTATTTTCTGGTTAATAAATAATATGGGTGTGCATTCATTAAGATAGTAGAATAAAAAACTCATATGTAAACGTCATTAGAAGTTCTTTAATTATTAAGGAAGTTTCTTAATTAAGTCTTATAAAATCCAAATGCGTAAATTACGATCATCGCCATTTTGATGGCAGTGTAGGTCGACTCTAAAAATCATAAAAAAATAGGTTTTCGGACATTTAAACTGCACATTATTGGGCATGATTAACGTGTCCTTTTATTACGTGAAGAAATCATTCGTAATTGAACTTATATTAGTAGTGGTAATGATACATTTTGAAATCTAAAGTCGAAGTTTCGCGCCAATCGTGCTTGTTTACATTTTTAATTCCACATTATATCATATATTCACGAATAGATTCTAAAACAACTGACACAAATATCATTTCAAATATTATAAATAACATGACAATGCCCAGATCTTATCGTAATTTGCAATAATAGGACCAATAACACGGATTATTCATAACCACTACTAAATTCACTTTCGAAATTGACGTCCATTTCTTTTTTTTTTTAATTTTGTGATGTGTAAATACGATTATTTCAATCGATTATTTTCTTGTAAATCAATCAACTCGAATAATTAAATTAAGGAATATCAGAAATTGATAGATGAAAATAAAATTATTTTTGTAATACGTGTAAAATACTATAAATATTGATTATAATATTTTTTACGCCACTAAAACCGATTCAAAAACAAACAGTACAAACTGATCTATGGCTAAATTCGCGCCAATTTTATTTTTAGATAAAAATTCAAAAAAGGAATGCGCTCGCTGTTCAAATTTATATTAAAATGTTTATTTGCTATTTTATTAATAATTTGGTTTTGTACCTACTATTTGAATGTGAATTGCAAATAGAAATAAATAAGGTTGAATATAGAACGCGCCAATTATGATCTTGATAAGCACATTAAAAAAATCAGCTAAGATAAATTACATTTGTTCGACAAAATTGTTTGGTTGGATTGGTTATTTGAAAAGCGTATTCATTCTTTCCTAAAATATGGCTCGTAGGCCAAAGTGTTCTTGGAGTGGAAGCCTTGGGGTAAAAATGGCCTATAGAGGAAGAGCACAATTGATATGGAAACACGACACCAAGAAAACTTCCATTTTGAACCTGGATTTTTTTGATGTCGTGTACCGGGGTTTTTTTTGGGTGGGAAATCGTCAAATAACTTCCCCCGCTCTGGGCAAAACGGGGGGGAGTGTCAGACTAGTACTGACTAAAACCCACCCATGCTCTCTTCTACTGCATAACCCTGACACTCCCCCCCGCTTCGTCTAGAGCGGGGGAAGTGAGGCGCTCCTCAAACCAAGCCAGCCCCCGCGGGAGACGCTACAGGCATCGGGCGTCGGGCGTCGGGTGTCTATACCTATCAATATTTTAGGGCCCCGATGTGTGCGGAGTCCCTGTCCGTCTAAAACAAGGCTCTACTGCCGAGGCATGGCTTTCTAGGTGCGGCACGGTATGGTTGTGCTGGCTGGGGTGCCTGACTAGTTACCTACAGAATTAGCATGACCTCCTACAAAAATGACCGCCATTTTCATTCATCGTCATTCAAGAAAACAGCCAAAATCTTTTACCGCGAAACCGTTTGACAGCAAAATGTATGTACCTCAAATCTTGGCGCATAAGAAAATAATTATAGCATAACAAAAAAGCACGTGACAAAATGTTGTTGTCTTTCTTTTCTTATCGATATCATAGAGATTTGAACAACTATAATATCAATAGTAGAATAATATGCAATCTCCATAGGTAAATTCCTCAATGGTCTCAAAACTTTTTTTTAAAGTTTACCTACTCCATTTCGATTATCGATTAGGTTGAATGCAACTTTTTAATCGTAATGATGAAACTTAGATTTACGGTCAGCACTAAGAAATGTCATGTTGCAACACAGTTTTTAGTATTTTTTTGTCGAGATTTGTATCGTGTTTTATTTTGATTTTATATGTAAAATGGCAAAAATAAGAATGCAGATGGAATGTCACTGTTTTTATTTTGGATTTCCGATTTTATTATCAAAGGGTTGTCTTGTGTATGTGCATTATTTCGAGCGTTTTTAAAGTACCTAATTTTTGGAAGGGTGTAATAATATGTATTTTACACACGTTTTACAATAGATTGACGCCGTTTTATCGAGCTTATGAGGTTTTTGGAAATATAAACCTCAAACTTATCATATGATACAGCCCCGGTGACTTATTTTTAATAACAAAATTGAATGCTGTAAATTGATGAAAATTCATGAATTTCATGACAATTCGCGTCACCCCACCGATTCAGCTGATGTGTCATGTGTCAAAATCCTGTCGTGCAGAGTGGTTAATACACTCACAGCCAAATCAAATTAGAAAGTTGCGCACTAAAGGTGCTGACCAAAAACGTGACACATTTTCGTTACTATAGTAGGTTTTACCCCTCGGATTTTTCTCATACCGGGCGCCTTATATATGAAAATCGATTCTTAAGGAGTAAACTCCAATTAGTTTTGTGTGTCCCCGTGTGGTGTTGAATACTTTAATCATCAATCAATATGAATCTGATTCTTTTTTTTACCCGCGCTTAATAAAACATAAATTGATCTGAGTCACACAAGCCCTCAGTCTTTAACTTGAATTTTTGTATTTTAACTAGCTTTCGCCCGCGACTTCGTCCGCGTGGCATAGTTACTTTGGGCTAACGGTAACTTTAAACGCGTTATGATCGAAAAAATATCTTTCTTCCCCTTTTCCCACTTTTTTTAGCCTATGTCCGTCTCCAGGGTCCCAACAATCTCTGTGCCAAAATTCATCAAAATCGGTATAGCCATTTAGGCGTGAAGACGTAACAAACAAACAAACTCACTTTCGCTTTGTTAATATTAGTAAGGATTTTATTCTGGTTACAGATTCCAGACACCATACTTCTGGCCATCTAACCAATGGGAACCGGAGAACACTGACTACGGTAAGTTAGAGTTCCGTATCTCAAAAGGAAAATACGGAAACCTTATTGGATCACTTTTTTGTCCGTCTGTCTGTCAAAAGCCTTTATCTCGGAAACGCGTGGAGGTATCGAGTTGAAATTAAAATCATGTGTATTTAAGCCTGTGTTCTGCGATTTCGGCGGTCTTTCCAGTCCTGTGCCCATAACCCTTGCCGGAACGCCTAAACCGATCTGCTTCAACTTCCGGTACCTCGGGTCGCTTGTCCAAGGGGACGGCGAAGTAGACCGGGACGTAACGCACCGGATCAACGCAGGATGGATGAAATGGCGACAGGTCACTGGAACAACTTGTGACCCACGGATGCCCATCAAGTTAAAGGGGAAAATATATAAGTCCGTGATTAGACCTGTTGTACTGTATGGGTCAGAATGCTGGGCTATAAAAAAGGTGGATGAAAAACGATTGCATGTAGCGGAGATGAGAATGTTGAGATGGATGTGTGGAGTGACAAGAATGGATAAAGTGAGTATATTAGGCGAAGTTTGAAAGTTACGCCTGTTACAGAAAAAAACGAAAGACATGTAATGAGGAGGGACGAAGCACATGTCACTAAAAGAGTGATGGATCTGAATGTTGATGGACCGAGAGCGAGAGGAAGGCCAAAGAAAAGATGGATGGATTGTGTAAGGAATGATATGAAGGAGAAAGGAGTAAATGATGCCATGACGTCTGACAGGGGAGAATGGAAGAAGAAAACGTGTTGCGCCGACATAGTTCGCTGGGTATCACTGCCTGGCCAACTTTGTTCCAAAATTCAAAAGCATTTATTTCAATTAGACCATTACAGGCACTTTTGAATGTTACGAAACAAAATTTTTAAACTACAGTCCCGGTCACAAGGCATAATAACTTGTGAAAGTACTCTAGTATGACTAGACCATGGGGAAAATATGTTTTTTATATTAATACTAGCGGCCCGGTACGTGCTTCGCTACGTATTTACAAAAAAATGTGAAGCAGTGCCATCTGCCGGACAAAATTGTGAATCTAAACCATTCCCAGATCCCCTTGAACACACACAAAAAATTTCATCGAAATCGGTCCAGTCGTTTGAGAGAAGTTCAGTGACATACACACTCACAGACAGAAGAATTATATATATAAAGATATAGATCGTCCGCGTGGCATAGTTACTTTGGACTAACGCTAACTTTAACCCGTGATAAAAAAAACTGTCCCATTTTTTCCCCTCTTTCTCCCCCTTTTGTCAATTTTTTTTCAAGGTCCCAACTGGCCATTTAGGTGTGAAGACGTAACAAACAAACAAACTCACTTTCGCTTTTATAATATTAGTAAGAAAGTGCTCATGATGGCACAAGATAACATAACTCTTTTTCTTAAACTATAATTCAACTAGCTTTTGCCCGCGTTAAATTTGGGGTAACACGGTCCCTCTTGCGCCTTATTAATTTGTAATAGCAACGCTAAGTTTTCCCTTTTCTTCCCTCTTCACATCCCACTTTTTTAAAATAAAAATTAGCCTATGTCCGTCTCCTGGTTCCCAACTATCTCTGTACCAAAATTCATCACAATCAGTTTAGCCATTAACGCGTGAAGAGGTAACAAACAAATAAACAAACAAACTCACTTTCGCTTTTATAATATTTGTAAGGATTTTTTTTTTTTCGAATGTTGAACCCAATTTTGTATTTAAGTAAGAATTATTGTTCTCAAATAAGTGACATGTTATGTTTTTATTGAGAATAAAAATCTTTAAACCTTTTGATTGAACAAGATAAAATAACTCTTCTTACAAGATTCTTAAACTATAATTCAATTATATTTCCAGCGGTATACCTGTGCAAGCGCACAATGCAGAACAAGGCTCGTTTGGAGCTAGCTGACTACGAAGCCGAGTCTCTAGCGCGACTACAGAAGATGTTCAGCCGGAAATGGGAGTTTATATTCATGCAGGCCGAAGCTCAGAGCAAGGTATCAAAAAACAAAAGCATTTATTTTATACTAGCTTTTGCCCGCGACTTCGCTCGCGTTAAATTCAGCTACCCTACCATGACGTGTTAAAGCAGAACTTATTCCGCTGAGGGAAAGAGACAGAGCTATACAGGGTGTCTAGCACCATCTCTTTCACTCAGTGGAATAAGTTCTGCTTTAAGATGTCATAGTAGGCCTACTGTTCCCCTTTCATGATTGCAGGTACCTGTAGTTTTTGCCCCTGCGCCTTATTTATGTTAATAACAAAGCTAAGTTTTTACTTTTCTTCTATATTTCTCCAACATTGCTCACTTTAAAAAAAAATTAAAGCCATGTCCGTCTCCAGGGTCCCAATTATCTCTATACCAAAATTCATCAAAATCGGTTAAGCCATTTAGGCGTGAAGACGTAACAAACAAACTTACATTCGCTTTTATAATATTAGTAAGGATAGACCAGTTACAGGCACTTTTGAACTGTCGAAACAATGAAGCTACAAATGAAGCTACAGTCCCAGTCACAAGGCATAATAGCTTGTGAAAGTACTGTAGTTGCCCATTCCAAAGCGTGGATCTCTATAGAGAAGAATGGGCAAGAAACTCCATGGATACCCTTTTTAACCGACTTCAAAAATAGGAGGAGGTTCTCAATTCGTCGGAATCTTTTTTGTTTTATATGTATGTTCACCGATTACTCGATAGACGCCTGGATCGATTTGCAAAATTTCGTTTGATAAGGTAGGGTTTTGTCTCGTCGACAAAAGATATTTGGAGCGCTGGGCTATCGGGTATTGGCTAAAAAATAAATAATTTGCATGAAGAATTTTATAATTATACTTTTGTCCATTTGCATTTATTTATTACTAGCTTTCGCCCGCGGCTTCGCCCGCGTTAAATTTGGGGTAACACAGTTCCCCTTGCGCCTAATTGATTTGTAATAGCAACGCTAAGTTTTCCCTTTTCTTCCATCTTTCTCCCTCACATCCCACTTTTTTCAAAAATATATTAGTCTATGTCCGTCTCCTGGTTCCCAACTATCTCTGTACCAAAATTCATCGAAATCGGTTTAGCCATTACAGCGTGAAGAGGTAACAAACCAATAAACAAACAAACAAACTCACTTTCGCTTTTATAATATTAGTAAGGAAGTAAGGATATTATATATATTATAAGTAAGGATTTTGTAATGTTTGTATCGATAATAAGAATATTCATTTAAGTAAGTAAGTGTTCCGTTCTGTGTCCGTGACACCACTAACTGGCCCTGTCAGAATACCATCGCTGTGTTATTTTAATCCTAAAATATCGCAGCTTATGCTGAGACAGGGATCTTTTTGGCCTCGCACAGACAATAACCTTGTCTGTACTATTTTATTTCATTTTTTTGTTGTTGTTTTACTTGTTTTGTGCGAGTCTCAAATAAAAGTTTTTCTTTCTTTCTTTCTTTGTATATATACTTCCCAGGTGGTCCCATATCAATTTTATTTATATTGCTTTGGTAGTTTAAGAGTTATCGTCTATAATACTTTTTGTTCTCTATATCTATATGGATGATCTGATAATCTTTAATAAAAAAAATTAAACACCTTTTGCTTTTCGCAGGTTGACAAGAAACGCGATAAATTGGAGAGGAAGGTTCTGGACAGTCAAGAGCGAGCGTTCTGGGATGTTCACCGACCCATGGTACGCATATTATTGCTACTTTACGTTTATAAACTTCACTAGTTTCCGCCCGTGACTTCGTCCGCGTGGCATAGTTACTTTGGGCTAACGGTTACTTTGACCCACGTTATGTTCGAAAAAAAATATCTTTCTCTCCCCTTTTCTAATTTTATTTTAGCCCATATCTGTCTCCAGGGTCCCAACTATCTCTGTACCAAGATTCATCAAAATCGGTTTGGCCATTTAGGCGTGAACACGTACCAAACAAACAAACTCTTTTTCACTTTTATAACATTAGTAGGATAAAACATATTTTATTAGTCGCAATTACGAGGAGCACACAAAATACCAAAATTAAAATTAACATTGAACATACAAACCATCACAAATGTTTATAAATACGGTCATATATACATAGCTAAAATATATATATATATATACTAGCTTTTGCCTGTAGCTTCGCTCGCGTTAAATTCGGAAGCGCCTTATTGATTTGTAATAGCAACGCTAAGTTTTCCCGTTTCGTCCTTGTTTCTCCATCATATCCAACTCTTTTTTTTTAATAGCCTATGTCCGTCTCCTGGTTCCCAACTATCTCTGTTCCAAAATTCATCAAAATCGGTGTTGCCATTAAAGCGTGAAGAGGTATAACAAACAAACTAACTCACTTTCGCTTTTATAATATTAGTAAGGATTTTGAACAAATATTCAAAAAACGCCAATCCCGCCACCGCGGTCACTTATCCCTGGGACACATTGTATATTTTCCCCTTTAACTTGAGGAACATCCGTGGGTCACAAGTGGTTCCAGTGACCTGTCGCCATTTCATCCATCCTGCGTTGATCCGGTGCGTTACGTCCCGGTCTACTTCACCATCCCCTTGGACAAGCGACATTTTCACTTATTATAACACCTGTATTTCAGCCGAACTGCGTGAACACAACAGAGATCGACCCGAAGAAGTTATCTCGCATCAACGCGCTCAAAGCCAAGAGGCTGCGACAGTGTCAAGAGCTGATATTACAACATAATTTAAAGGTAAGGCATTTGTTTGTCTTGGTATGGACATGTAATGAGGAGGGATGAAGCACATGTGACTAAAAGAGTGATGGATCTGAATGTTGATGGACGGATAGCGTGAGGAAGGCTAAAGAAAAGTTGGATGGATTGTGTAAGGAATGATATGAAGGAGAAAGGAGTAAATGATGCCGTGACGTCTGATAGGGGAGAATGGAAGAAGAAAACGTGTTGCGCCGACCCCAAATAGAATGGGACAAGGACATGGAGATGATGATTAAAGGTAAGGCCCCAACCATGAAACAGCGAAGGGGGTTGCCGGGCGTTTGTGGGAGAGAACCGAGAACCAACCCAGGAACCGCGGAAGACGCCCAAGGCGACGGGCGACAAGAAACGAACACCCGGCCACCGTAGATGCGGGCCTGTGGACGGCGAGCAATAGGTAGTTCACCGTCCGTCCGTCTATTGACGACAGGTCGTGTCGACGGCGCGTTCGTGTTTCACACGCGCCTCAAAGAGATGTCATCAAAGCAGAGGGACTTGCCAGAGGGATTGCGCGTTACGGTTGGCGCAGTGACTGAGCGATCGACTTCTCCGCTGCGTGTCGCGGATTCGATCCCCGCACGGAACAAATATTTGTATGACCTACAAATAACAGTTCCGGGTCTGGCTGTTTGTGTACGTGAGTTTAAATGTTTGTAAACGCACCCACGATACAGGAGAAATTTCTAGTAGGTATGGGGCAACGTTTATAAAAAATACCATATTAACCAACACAAATGATGTAACAATATTCTGATTTAAAAGGGCAACTTTTTTTATTTATTTTTTATAAAAGTGACTTTTCTAAAAAAATTGCCTATGTCCGTCTCAAGGGTACCAATTATATCTGTACCAAAATTCACTAAATCGGTTTGGCCATTTAGGCTTGAAGACGTAACAAACAAACTCACTTTCGCTTTTATAATATTAGTAAGGATTTACCCCTTGATGCGAACCTAACTTGTATTTTTCAGAATAATCCGATAGTGACGATTACAAATCCGCAGGAGAGCGAGGAAGAAATACAGAAGAAAAATGAGAATACTATCAAGGAGAACGGTGAGCAATAACATTTGTAATAAAATAATTAACCGACTTCTACAAAAACAAGGAGGTTCTTGATTCGTCTGAATGTTTTTTGGATTCCGTACCCACAAGGTAAAACAAGATTATTAAGACTGTGTACGTCTGTCTCCAGGCTATATATATCACAGCATTCCTGCAATAAAATATCTAATATAAAATTCTCGTGTCACAGTTTTCGTTCCCATACTCCTCCGAAACAGCTGGACCGATTTAAACGAAATTTTGTGTACATATCGGGTAGGTCTGAGAATCGGCTAACATCTATTTTTGAAACCCCCTAAGTGGGCAGCGGGTGAAACCGCTGGGCACAGCTAGTTTTTCTTATAAATATAGGTAGTAACAAATATTTTTTTTCAAAAAAGATTTTTACAAAATAGAAGTATGTACTTATGTTATGAAAAAAAGTGGTTGCACAAAGTTTTCTTCAGTTTACGAATGTTGCAAATGTAGGGGTCAATGTCGACTTCCTGGCAGGTTTCGTTACAAACTCGACAAGCTCTTATAAGAAATGAGTTCCCTCTATACGAGGTTCTTGCCGCTGGATACTATAAATAAATAAATAAATATCTTGGGACAACTCACACACGGCTATCTGATCCCAAGCTAAGCAGACCTTGTGTTATGGTAACCAGACAACTGATATACATACTTATATAATTTATAAATACACACATATTATAGATAAATCACACCCAGACACAGAACAAACAATCATGCTCATCACACAAAGTTTGTTCTGGGTGGGAATCGAACCTACGACCTCCGGCTCAGCAGTCAGGGCCACTAACCACTAGACCAACAGGCTCGTCTACTTCTGAAATACTATATATTCAATTTAATATTCCGAAGGTGAACCGTCGCAGGCAGATATGTCAGTGAGTTGTCTGCCGGGCCCCGCGCACTGCGCGCCCAGCGTCGAGCAGCAGGTCGACAGCGCGCGGCGACACGTGGCCATGCTGCGGGCGCGGCTCGAGAGACGGAACGTACGGCTCAGCAAAGTGCAGGACATGTAAGTACACTAGCTTCCGCCCGCGACTTCGTCCGAGTACCATACTTTGAAAATACAAAAAAAAAGTGTGTGTCAGCTCCGACGCACGACTGGAGTTTACTTCTTAAGTACGAGTATCTAACCATACGCAAAAAGAGTTTATTCAACTGAAAAAAGATTAATATCATATGAAAGGGTGAATTAACAAATTAATGAAAAAAATAGCAATATAAATACATCGGCACTGATAAAAACAAACAAGCCCAATAACATATAGTATATAGGTATAGTCAACTATACAGCGTACCTTATGTACGTCTTAATACACTCACAGCCAAATTAGAAAGTTGCGCACTAAAGGTGCGCACAAAAAACGTGACACATTTTCGTTACTTTAGTAGGTTTTACCCCTCGGATTTTTCTCATACCGGGCGCCTTATACAGGGTGGCCAGTTGATAGGCGTCCAAAGAAAAAAATTAGATGCCTTGTGCTAAGGGGTACCCGAATTACCCCCATGTATGTTCCGCGATTATTTGTAGTTTAGGAGCTAGAATTTTTTTAAGTACTTTTTTCAAAATTTTCACCTAACATTGGTTTTTTTTTATGTCTTTATTCCTATCATTTTTAGATATTCTTTTTTGTGGAATTTATTAGCGATAGCACAGATAATATAATACTAACGTACAGATACTCCATCTCATACAAAGAAACGCGACCGCCATAACTTGCTCATTTCTCCGGGCTATCCGGGCTATTTTTTTTTACTCACAACGGCGCTAGATGGTGCTTGCAGCGATAGCTCAAGTTCAGTTTATTTTACAGAGAACCAATAGATGGCGATAAAACCAAACTATACTTTTGTACTGTAAACTAAGGTAGGTATATAGCCCTTTGACCTTGAAGCTTACGTCGTCAGTCACTCGGCAATCGCCATTAATAAATTCACGTTCTTTCATGCCTAGTATTATATTATCTGAGGCGTGGGGTATAGCTACATGTTTTTCGGTAGACTGAGGTATTTGTTAGGTTCAGCGTAAAAGTCAACGCAAATTTTGATAATTAGGTATCAAGTATCTAAGTCAATCAAAGTTATTTATAATATCGAAATAGCGAATAGAGGAGCTCGTGGCTAAAAAATAGCAACCGCTCGGGTTGTTCTTTAGGTTAAGCTGCGCTTGCCTAGGTTGGTCTGTGGATGGGTGACCACCCGTTACATACCGAGTTTTCTCCGTGCCTCGGAAAGCACGTTAAGCCGTTGGTTCCGGCTGTCATTTGTAGATCTTTGACAGTCGTTATAGGTAGTCAGTGTCCCGAAAGTCTGACAACCAGTCTTACCAAGGGGTATGGTATTAGGTACCCAGTAGGTAGGTACTAACTGGGTTGTGCTCCTCCTCAAATTGTGGAGGTTAGATATGCAGTCGCACGGCGCTCCATATAAAATAGGTACCTACTGATATTTAGCTGCATCCGGTTAGACTGGAAGCTGACCCCAACATAGTTGGAAAAAGGCTAGGCTGATGATTATAATATCGAAATAGGTAGGTAGCTCTTTAAATGATATTTGCTGCAAATTAGATGATTTTAAGCAGGGAGTTATTTTTTAACAGACTCAGGAGTGTGTAGAATATTTTTATTTTATTTTAAATACAAGTTGTAACTTAACTAAGTAGGTAGTAATATTTGTATGTTGTGTTGGTACCTACAAAAGTAGGTAAGTATACTTACCGGCTCGAATCTTGGTCGCTAGACGATAGAGTGCGGATGACCTTGCGTGTTGTACAAAAAAAGAAATGAAAATAAAGCTAAAACGCCTCTCCAATACTATCTACCTATACCTACATCACTTAAAAATTAAAACTGTGATAAAAACCTATCACTACTATGCTTAATTAATAATACCTTTAATATAATTAATAAAAGTACGTACCTACGCTTTTACCTACTTGATATAAAAAAAACTTAACTTAAATTAACCAAAACTCGGTACCTACCTATCTAAAAATCTATGCGTACCTAAGTACCTACTTTACCTAAAAAGATATTAAATGTAAACTATTAATAATTCGTAATTTGAACGATTACCTATTTAAACACTACCAAAATAACTAATAAGTACCTATTTTATTAAATAACAACAAAAGAAATCTAAAAATAAATTATTTAAAGACTAAAAGTCGCGGTGATAAGCATTGTCTGTCAATAAGGCCGAACACTCTGAACGTCTATTCGCATCAACAGCCAAATATTACGGTAACCGCGTCGAGCGCACACAAAAATAATCCTTATGGCATGATCCAGTATTCATGCGCGATGGCTTATTGGCGTATTTCATGTAAAACTTTGGTGTTTCTTTACCGATATATATGACTAGCTGTTCCCCACGGTTTCACCCGCGCTGCTCAGCACCTGTTGGTCATAGCGTGATGTTATATAGCCTTCCTCAAGAAATAGACTATCCAACACTAAAAGAATTTTCCAATTCCAACCAGTAGTTCCTGAGATTAGCGCGTTCAAACAAACAAACAAACAAACTCTTCAGCTTTATAATTACCGATATATATGATTATTTTTTTATTGTATAGTTAATAATGTTAACTATTTTTAATAAGAGATGAGTGAGAGTGTTATTAAACGTAAGAGTAGACAAATATAATCAGAAAGCTCCGAACTGCTTAGCTATCGGGAGTTACACGTGTTATTGTGAGTTAACCATTAAAGATAGACATATGCTGTCGTATAATAATTTTTTATATAATTTTAAGGAGAATATTTCCGTCATACATGATTTCTTTGTAGCTTTAACCATTAAGGCTACACACGCGAAAGAAGCTTAAAAAATGGAGTAACTTCTCCCGTTTTCCCAACATTTCCCTTCACTGCTCTGCTCCTATTGATCGTAGCGTGATCAAAAGTATACTATAACCTGCCCAGGAGTATAAAGAATAATTTGACCAAGTTTCGTTAAAATCCGTTTTTGTTTCTATAACGATCATACAGACAAACAGACAAAAATATTACTGATTGCATTTTTGGCATCAGTATCGATCACTAATCACCCTCTGATAGTTATTTTGGAAATATATTTCATGTACAAAATTGACCTCTCTACAGATTTATTATAAGTAGGTATAGATAGTTTGTATTTCATAATATTTCATTCTATCAAAATAGGTATGGTAAATGGTAATATTGAGCTGTGTAGTAAAACTCAGAAAATGAAAACAACGCCATCTATTCATAGAAATAACAGTAAATAAGTTACCTAACCACAACGTAGTACAAATTGTTCTCACCAGAGCCAACATCATAATATTATTTAGAAAAATCATGGAATTTGGAACTAGGAGCCCATTATTCCTGTTTTTTGTGTTATGGGGATTTTTAAAACAAGAACATACTTCTTCCATGGTCAAATTTAAACAGTTACACAAACTTCAAAAACAAATCGATACACATAACGCCATCTATTGATATTTTATTGAACTACTTTTTCTTTCTTCGCAATGAGACCCCATGGCGATAGCAATAGCTACCATACAAAAAAAAATCCGTTTGCCTAGGCATTGCAGAACTTACAAACCACCCTGTATATGAAAATCGATTCTTAAGAAGTAAACTCCAAAAATATCTTTCTCCCCTTTTCTTTCTTTTTTTAGCCTATGTCCGTCTCCAGGGTCCCAAACTCCCAACTATCTCTGTGCCAAAATTAATCAAAATCAGTTGGACTTGAAGGCGTAACAAACAAACTCACTTTCGCTTTTTATAATATTAGGAAGGATAACTGGGCTAATACTAATAACATAACGCTCTTTTTGAGCAAAGCAGAATGACAAATCTCAACACACACTTTATATTACCTTTAACTGAAATGCTAGAGAAATTTAAATTAGTGAAGTGAGTAAGATATATTATTTACTAGCTTTTGCACGCGGCTTCGCTCGCGTTAAATTCGTGGATAATTTCTCAAAAATATCGAATTAAAATTAATTTTCTTTGTGTGTTTAAAAGTTATGTTGTTATTTTAAATTAATGTTTGCATGCCTGATATAAGGTAGATTGTACAAGGCTCACCCAATCATTGTTACACCTTATTTTATGTACTTACAATATCTTTACTAATATTATAAAAGCGAAAGTGAGTTTGTTTGTTGTTACCTCTTCACGCTTTAATGGCTAAACCGATTTTGATGAATTTTAGTACAGAGATAGTTGGGAACCAGGAGACGGACATAGGCTAACATTTTTTCAAAAAAAGTGCGATGTGAGGGAGAAAGAGGAAAAAAAAGGGAAAACTTAGCGTTGCTATAACAAATCAATAAGGCGCAAGGGGAACTGGCTACCCCGAAAAAGCTAGTATCCAAATAAATTTTACTTTACTTTAACATACTAATTTCAACGTTATGTTGTCGTCAGGATGATAGCGTACTGCGAGCAATACGCCGACTACGACGCGTTCTTCACTCCGCCGGAGTGGCCCAACCCTTGGCTTGGAGACTCATCTACTGATCTGTGGGACCAGGAGAAGCAATGGTAACCTTTTTATAGTATTTTTTATCAAAGATAATTTCCGTTTTTGGAACGAAGTTCCTTATCGCGCGTTAAAAAGGGGGAAAAAATATGAAAAAATTGTTAAAAAAAATATATATAACGTTGCCTCACATTAGGAAATTCTCCTGTATCGTGGGTGCGTTTATTAACATTTAAACTCACATACACAACCAAACCCGGAACAACTATCTGTAGGCCATACAAATATTTGTTCCGTGCGGGGATCGAACTCGCGACACGCAGCGCAGCAGTTGATTACTTAGTCACTGCGCCAATCGTGTCGTCGTTTGATTTGATCTGTCGAAACAATGACAATAACAGGAGAAATTCCTAGAGTAACGTTTTTTTTTAAACTGAAACCATAGGGTAGTTGACACCACCAATCAATTGATATACTTTTTATGAGCTGTCAAAACGCGCTTCCCCCATAGATTTTGTATGAGACTCGCAACCGATGACGTCACTAAGTTGTCAAGTCAATGATGCAACTATTTATTGATTTAAAAACAACTAAAAATCGAATTTTAAAGTTATTTTGAAATGAATGGAGTTCTCTGGTCTAGAATAAGGTGTTCTTTCAGAAAAATTGTGTTTTTAAATTATTGGTTAATGGTGTTAACAGAAAAAATTAAAGGGAGTCGTTTGTCTTGGTATGGACATGTGATGAGGAGGGATGAAGCACATGTGACTAAAAGAGTAATGGATCTGAATGTTGATAGACGGAGAGCGAGAGGAAGGCCAAAGAAAAGATGGATGGATTGTGTAAGGAATGATATGAAGGAGAAAGGAGTAAATGATGCCGTGACGTCTGATAGGGGAGAATGGAAGAAGGAAACGTGTTGTCCACAAATAGAATGGGACAAGGGTAGGAAAATGATGATGATGATGAATAATGGTGTCAACTAGCCAATTATACAGGGTGTTTGGAAGATCGATGCAAAGCCGTGAAGCAGACCTAGTATAGACTATTTAGAACCATTTGAACCTAACTTGTCTTCGGCGAAGTGTGACTATTTTTTTTAAATCAAATTTTAATGATTTTTGATGATAATCCTAAAATTTTGCAGTTATTTGCAAATAATTAGTCAGTTTGAAAGATAAATCATTTATTTTTTTAATTTATTTTATTAAAGTAATGTCTGAACAATCAAACGAAACATGATTAAGGCATCTGTGTCATGAGAATTTTTTTTTTTAGACAGTTGAAGTTAATACTTCTGTTTTTAGATTAAGAAAACAGATTTTTGACAGTTTAAAAAAAAATCACGGATCGTGCTTTTTCTGTTCAAACATTTTTAAAGACATGCCTAGTTATTAGACTTTTTTTTGAGGTATCAATTACGCAGATAGCTTACAAATTATTGAAATTAGGATCTACAAACTAAAGTGAGGGAGAAAATTAAACATTTTAAATAGGGTGATAAAACGAGACTAGTGCTTTAAAATAATAACATTTATTATTATACTTATTAAAAAATAGATTTTATGTTAAAAAAAAATAAGAAGATAACTTTAATTTTGGACATTCGAAATAAAATTTAGGGGAGACTCTCTAACACTGCCGACGCGTGACGCGAGCGATAAGATGGCGATAACTTTGACAATTTCAGGTAGCGCCCGCGCACCCCTAGTTACGTGAACACATTTCACAGCAAAAACGACTTTATTGGTAAGACGTATAGGGTATAGGGTCGTGTTTCTTTAGATAGGGTCAGTAACTACCTGTTTTTTTGAAGGGACGCCAGTTTACTCAGTCGAGTAACAACTGCGCTTGTGACTAGACGTTATCTCCTTTTTCGTGACAATTCATCGTGTTCAGTTGTAGCCCTTTGCGCTCCTGCACGTGACTCTTGAACTTTTATTTTAAATTGAACTTTTAGTGCGTTACCAGCCGTTTTTGTGAGAACTGACTATGGCTACTTTCTCGAACGAGGAATATGCTGACATCGTTTTTATGTATGGCAGAGCAGACAGCAATGGATCTTTAGCACGACGGATGTACCAAGAACGCTATCCTAATCGGAGAGTACCGAACGTAAGAGTGTTTTACAACACATTTCGTCGGCTTGCTGCAGATGGGATACACCGTGTGGAACCTGGAGTCAATCCAGGTAGACATGGTACTGACATCGAACAAGATATCTTAGCGGCATTTCAAGCTGATCCACATACCAGCACTAGAAAAGTAGCTCGAAATTTAAACATCTCCCATTGGAAAGTGTGGAATACAATGCACCAAAATAACAGGTATGCGTATCATGGCACGGGCGTTCAAGGTCTTGAAGAGCGAGATCCTCAGAGAAGGATACAGTTTTGTCGTTTTCTTCTTAACTCTGACATTGAAAATGCATGGTTTCTGAAGTCAATCTTGTAGACAGACGAAAGTAAATTTTCTAGGGAAGGCATAACTAATTTCCACAATCTTCATCAATGGGCTGAAAAACACAACAATCCACATTGGAAAAAGCAGAAGTCATTTCAAAGGAAATTCTCGGTCAACGTGTGGGCCGGAGTGATCGGCAGAACACTGGTTGGGCCCCATTTCTTACCGGATAATTTGAATGGCAATAGTTATTTGGAATTCTTACAAAATGATTTTCCAGAGCTTGTAGAGGAATCCGGGGCCCTAATATTCACAGGAGACCGAGAAATTATTTTCCAACAAGATGGTTGTCCAGCGCATTGGACATTGAATGTACGCGAGCACTTAAACAATTGCTTCCCTGACAGCTGGATCGGCAGAGACGGACCAATCCCTTGGCCCGCCCGGTCACCCGATCTAACGCCGCTTGACTTTTTCGTGTGGGGTCGGGCCAAGGAACTAGTTTATACAAACGTAGAGATAAATACTAAAGAAGAACTGATTGCGAGAATAAATTCAGCATTTGAAACAATGAAACTAGAGATGAAGTTGAAAATTACAACAACGGAAGTGAGAAGACGGGCCCGTGCTTGTGTTAGGAACCGCGGCGGACATTTTGAACATGAAAAATAAATGATTTGTATTAAAATTTTGTTTTAATTATTTCACCGATACATTTTAATTTTCTCCCTCACTTTAGTTTGTAGATCCTAATTTCAATAATTTGTAAGCTATCTGCGTAATTGATACCTCAAAAGAAAGTCTAATAACTAGGCATGTCTTTAAAAATGTTTGAACAGAAAAAGCACGATCCGTGATTTTTTTTTAAACTGTCAAAAATCTGTTTTCTTAATCTAAAAACAGAAGTATTAACTTCAACTGTCTAAAAAAAAAAATTCTCATGACACAGATGCCTTAATCATGTTTCGTTTGATTGTTCAGACATTACTTTAATAAAATAAATTAAAAAAATAAATGATTTATCTTTCAAACTGACTAATTATTTGCAAATAACTGCAAAATTTTAGGATTATCATCAAAAATCATTAAAATTTGATTAAAAAAAAATAGTCACACTTCGCCGAAGACAAGTTAGGTTCAAATGGTTCTAAATAGTCTATACTAGGTCTGCTTCACGGCTTTGCATCGATCTTCCAAACACCCTGTATATTAAGGTACAGTCCCAATCACAATGCATAATAACTATGAAAGTATTGTAGTTGCCCATTCCAAAGCGTTGATCTCAGCGTAGCAGTCGATCGCTCAGCCAGGGGCCTTAGTCTGCTAATACAATAGTGTCAGAATGGTCGATCACTGATCGCATAATGGTTGATTTTGACAAGTTTGGTAATCTGCTACATACTAAACTTGTCAAAATCAACCATTATGCGATCAGTGATCGACCATTCTGACAGTATTGTAATAGCAGACTAAGGCCCAGTGCGTCAACCGTGTCGTCAATTTGGACAGTATGTTTATCTATGTTTTTCTCCCCCAGCAAAGAGCCTCTCCCCCTCCGCCGTGTCCGTCGTTGGTCGTTCTCTTTGCGGGAACTGTTACAAGACAACGCCGGCAAGGAACACTTCGCCAGGTTCCTATCCAAGGAGTTCAGTGGAGAAAATCTCAAGTAAGTGTACCTTCTTTGTTTTTTTTTTTGTGGGTTCGATTCCCGCACGGAACAAATATTGGCCAACAGATAGTTGTTCCGGGTCTGGCGTTTGTGTATGTGAGTTTAATGTTTCTAAACGCACCCACGATACAGGAGACATTCCTGTAGGCCTACTATGACATCTTAAAGCAGAACTTATTCCACTGAGTGAAAGAGATGTTGCTAGACACCCTGTATAGCTCTGTCCCTTTCCCTCAGCGGAATAAGTTCTGCTTTAACACGTCATGGTAGGGTAGCTAGTGTAAGGCAACGTTTTTTTTAAACTAAAAATAAAAAGTATTGACTAAATCCCACCTATGTTCCTTTTATTGCCCTTTATGTTCTGGGGCCGCGGTATCTCTTTCGAACAAACCCTAGCGAACAGTAGTCTCTGACGATACTCTCAAAACATAACACTTCTTAATTCCGCTTCGCCCACAATTACAATATTCCCCACTATAGCACTGCCAACGAGAAGCGATACCAAATGTAAACAAAACCCATGCTAAAACCCCATCTAAAATGGCCGCCCGAATGTTGGCGAACCCGTCTTAACGTTGTCATGTTTTTGCCGGAGAACGAGACATTACGACTAAGGCACAAGATGGAAAGAGCTAAATATTAGATTGTCAACGCCACAGTTGTTCTTTAGGTTAATGACCTTTCGTATCGCTTCTCGTTGGCCGTACTATAGAATTAAAATATACTATTTTCCCCACAGATTCTGGTTGGCTGTACAAGAGCTGAAGGCGCTGCCCATACGACGCGTGGCCACTCGCGCCAAAGAGATATGGAAGGAGTACCTCGCGAGTGACGCGCCCTCTCCTATCAACATAGACGCGGCTAGCAGGCAATATATTTTATTTATTTAATTCGAACACAAAGATTCATATTTTTTTTAGTAACACTTACAAAACTATGTTAACCGAACCATTCTAATGAATTTTTTATGCATTTTCAGTAAGTCTGAAAATCGGCCAACATTTATTTCTCATACCCCTAAGTGAGCAGCGAGTGAAACCGCTGGGCACAGCTAGTAATATTTAAAATCATGAAAATTAAACAAATAAAATTATCAAAATTACATTTAAAATCCTACATCAAAAATGAAAATCAACTTTAAAATTAAAGACAAAATTAAATTACAATCAGAACAAAATATATAAAGGAATTATAAAATCATGAAAATTAAATAAATAAAATTATCAAAATTACATTTAAAATCAAAAATGAAAATCAACATTAAAATTAAATCTCAAAATTAAAATTAAAGACAAAATTAAATTACAATCACAATTAATTCAAATATTACTACTAACTGTTTTCATAATATTAGGAGCTCGTGGCTAAATAATAGCAGCCGCTCGGGTTGATCTTTAGGTTATGCTGCGCTTGCCTAGGTTGGTCTGTGGATGGGTGACCACCCGTTACATACCGAGTTTTCTCCGTGTCTTGGAAAGCACGTTAAGCCGTTGGTCCCGGCTGTCATTGGTAGATCTTTGACAGTCGTTACAGGTAGTCAGTGTTCCGAAAGTCTGACAACCAGTCTTACCAAGGGGTATCGTATTACCCAGTATTAACTAGGTTATGGAGATCAGACAGGCAGTTGTTCCATGTAAAATACTGGTATTGAGCTGCATCCGGTTAGACTGGAAGCCGACCCCAACATAGTTGGGAAAAGGCTAGGCAGATGATGATGTCTTCATAATATTAAATCACTAGCTGTGCCCTGCGGTTTCGCCTACTACTCAGGTCATCCTCTGTCTTAGGGGTTGAAAGATAGTAAGCCGATTCTAAGACTTACTGAAAATGCATAAGAGCCGTTTCGGAGGAGTATGGGAAAGAATATTGTGACACGAGAATTTTATATACAACTAGCTGTGCCCAGCGCTTTGACCCGCTGCTCACTTAGGGATATCAAAAATAGATGTTGGCCGATTCTCAGACCTACCCGATATGCACACAAAATTTCGTTAAAATCGGTCCAGCCGTTTCGGAGGAGTATGGGAACGAACACTGTGACACGAGAATTTTATATATTAGACTAGCTGTGCCCAGCGGTTTCACCCGCTGCCTACTTAGGGGTATGAAAAATAGATGTTGGCCGATTCTCAGACCTACCCGATATGCACACAAAATTTCGTTAAAATCGGTCCAGCCGTTTCGGAGGAGTATGGGAACGAACACTGTGACACGAGAATTTAATATATTAGATGTGTCCGGTCATGGACTAGCGATATTTTAGATACTTATGTTCTAATATACTATTACGATACACACTTGGGTCTAATTCACTTCCCCGCTTTTTGGCAGCCATTTTGAGATATTCTCTATGCATGTAGAACATAATCATATATCTCAAAGTGTTGGTCTTACTGAGACGACAATAGGTTTATTCAGAGGGCAACAATATTGTTTATCGTTTAAATTAAGAAAAGATGAGCTTACATTTTCGTAACTTTAGAAAACAAATTTAAAGTCCAAAAAAATGTGCAAATCAACAAAATATTTGGTAAACTATTTTGTGGAAAAAAATGGTAGTTTTATTTTTAATCAATAAATTTGAGTACTATAGTACGGCCAACGAGAAGCAATACCAAATGTAAACAAAACCCATGGGCGTGCATAGGGTTCAATGACCGGGTAGGCAGCGTTTTTTTTTCCGCGAAAATTAGGAAAGATTCCGCAATTGCACGTGTTAGTTAGTCTTTTTTGCCGCGGAATAAAAATTATGTAAATCTGTAGGTATATCCCGAATGACTCCACACTGTTGTATTATTCGAATTAAATAACAGGCACGGAAAACAAATTTATTTGTGTGTATGCAACCACACAGCCAGGAGTATGTTTCATAATTTTTCGTATTAAATTTACGAGTTACATTACCTTTTTGCTGGGTTAATGCTGGTAATTCAAGCACACATCTACCTTTCGACACTATTTGAAGCTTTTCATTAAACGGCAATTGAGAAAACCTACCATTTATTACTTTTAACAAACACACATTATAGAATTTAGAACAAATCGAACTGAATTTGCGTTTCGTTAATTATTCACAAAAAAACAAATAATAACTGCGAACTTCACATAAACATTTCAAAATTTTGATAATAAAATGTTGACAAATAAAATTGCATCAGTTTCAACCGGAATTGTACATAGCTAATGACTTCTTCAACTTGTCGTATAATCTCTGTTGAGCGCCAATCAGTAAAAAGCTGAGCTGTACCGACCAATGCAACGAGCTGTTCATGTCGCAATGAATTGCGACATGAATCGCGGCCCCCGATTGGCTTGTCATGCCACAGGAGATACGTCGCTGTGTGAGCCATACACGAAGTGTCTGTACACGAGGTTTTACACACACACGCATACTTCATGCCTACATTTATCAATGAACTAAAGGCACTATTGAAGTTTGCCTATAATTCGCTCGTGACGATCTGTTGAACGCGAAACGCCTGCCATAGTGTTAATTTAGGGCGGTGTGAAACGTTGCTATTATTTTTACGTTAGGAATTTATAGAAAAAGTTTAAATTAATTAGATATTTGTTTATTCTTTGATTTTTTTTTCTTTCTTTGTTTACCTATGGAGTCAAGGGTCGGCAATGCCTTTTTGCCTATTAGGAGCGCACGCCACTGACAAAACCCATGCTAAAACCCCATCTAAAATGGCCGCCCGAATGTTGGCGAACCCGTCTTAACGTTGTCATGTTTTTGCCGGGAGAACGAGACATTACGACAAAGGCACAAGATGGAAAGAGCTAAATATTAGATTGTCAACGCCACAGTTGTTCTTTAGGTTAATGACCTTTCGTATCGCTTCTCGTTGGCCGTACTATAGAATGTTTGTTATATAAGTACATAGAATATCGCTAGTCCGTGACCGGACACATTGTATAAGAAGATATTTATATAAATCTTTCTTTTACAGGGAGTTGACGCGTCAGAAAGTGGAATCGGGTGCCGCTGACAGATATTGCTTTGACCAAGCTCAGGTACCAACGTTTTCTTTTATAAATGATATTTGTATAGACTATTTTTTTATAATTTATACAGTTTTTCTTACATCCTACTATATAATATTATAAATGCGTATATTTGTAAGGATGTATGGATGTTTGTTACTCTTTCACGTCAAAACGACTGAACGGATCTTGATGAAATTTGGCAAAGAAGTACATATATTATAGTCTGGAATAACACGTAGGATACTTTTTTCCATTATCACGCGGACGCCGCCGCAGGCGTCAGCTAGTTAACTTAATATATTGCTACTCGCGTTTGCCCGCGGCTTCGCTCGCGTTAAAATCGGGTCCTTTCTTGATTTGCAGGTACTTGCTACCTGTAGTTTTTACCCTCGCTCCTTATTTATTGTAATAGCAAAGCTAAGTTTTCCCTTTTCTTCCCTCTTTCTCCCACATGTTTCACATTATTAAAAAAAAATAGCCTTTGTCCGTCTCCAGGGCCTCAACTATCTCTGTACCAAAATTTTAGGCGTGAAGACGGAACAAACAAACATACAAACTCACATTCGCTTTTATAATATTAACTAGCTTTTGCCCGCGGCTTCGCTCGCGTTAAATTCGGTAGCGCCTTATTGAATTGTAATAGCAACGCTAAGTTTTCCCGTTTCGTCCCTCTTTCTCCCTCATATACCACTCTTTTTTTTAAAAAAAATAGCCTATGTCCGTCTCCTGGTTCCCAACTATCTCTGTACCAAAATTCATCAAAATCGGTTTAGCCGTTAAAGCGTGAAGAGGTAGCAAACAAACTCACTTTCGCTTTTATAATATTAGTAAGGATAAGGATGTCAGTAACCATGTACGTGTTCAGCTTCTTTTTCGTTTATCGATGTTTACTTAATTTCAGGCACACGTCTATCATCTCATGAAATCGGATAGTTACTCCCGATATTTAAGATCTGAAATGTATAAAGATTATCTCAATGGATCCAAGAAAAAGGTACGTATACGTTTTACTTGTTTAATAATACCACTTCAACCAACTTAAGTGTACAGGCGGGAAAACATAGAACTAAAATAAAATATCCCGTTGAATGTCGTAAAGTAGTATAGTCGTAAAAGAGACTATGACCTCTGAGTTTGTTTCGTCTCAGAGTAGTCGGGTACGAAACACCGGCCTCATCTAGTTTAAAAAAAAAAACGTGTAAAAGTGTTTGTGAAAACCTGCTTGCAAAATAAACATTATTTATCATTATCATTTAAAAACTGGACCACATTTTAGTCTGTAAATAAAGGAATAATAATATTAAATTTTGTCTTAAGGTTCCCCCGTAGGAACTTTATACGGTGTAGCTATCGGTTTAACGGTCAAATCTTCGTTTTTCTGAAGGCCTACCTCGCTGAAATGTTGATCAAAAATTTGTTGAATTTTCGCGCGTTTTTGCGACAATCAACAGGATATATCAAGTTTGATGTGAGGAGCTCGTGGCTAAATAAATAGCAGCCGCTCGGGTCGATCGTTAAGCCGCGCTTGCCTAGGTTGGTTTGTTTGACAGTCAACGCTACTTAAAACTGTACACTTAAGGTGGTCATACTAGTTTAGTTTCCATCAAATTACTGCTTACAAAGCTTGTCGATTTTATTAAGTTTTAAGTTTTTTTTCTTAGAAGAGTAAATAATATTTAATAATATCAGTTTCATAAATTTCTCAATTTTATTGCAGTATCTTTATCATCGCTTCGTTTAAAAACTTTCGCATTATTCCGTTTCATAACTTTTCAGTCTGTCATTTCATTCGTCCCACATTTTAGTAAAAAAGTCTAGTCAATAGGGAATATGCATGTAACTTTTTCTTTATTTTGATCAATGAAAAACAGTATTTACAACCGAAGAAAAGTATTATGTTAATTTCAAATACTACTTGTCGCAAAAAATAAAATTAAACTCACACAATTTTCTACTATAGTCAGAAGTTCCCTTTTTGAAATCTAAGTTTTTGCTTAATAAAAGAATTATACAAACTATATAAGCTTTATTCAAGCAAAAATTGCAATTACAGTATAAAAATAAAATCTTAGCGTAAATTTAAACACTTTTCAAATAAAATTTTTTTTTTGACCCATGTACTTTGACGTCACTATCACAGACGATGCGTTTTGAGTTAGCGTTCCGTTTCACCAAAAACATGCAACATGAAATAATAAATTGTAAAATAAGTACTGTATTAGAAAATACAATAAGTGTACCATATTATTTATCCGGTTGAATGTCGTTAAGTTCTTACGGGGGAACATAATACAAAATGCCACAATTGTCTGAAGTACCCACGGGGGAACTTTATACGGTGTAGCTATCGGTTTAACGGTTAAATCTTCGTTTTTCTGAAGGCCTACCTCGCTAAAACGTTAATCATAAATTTCGTCGATTTTGGGAGCATTTTCACGCGTTTTTTGCGATATTCAATATGTTAATGGCATAGGAGAAAGCATATAAAAAATAAATAATAAGTTTTGCAGTGCTTGCATATTCCCTATTTCAGTACTATTCAATCATTTTAGAACCTTTCACTTTTATATTTTTTTTAATTTCCACGTTTTTCCTGTTCTTGTTTCTGCTGCTTTTTATGGTCATAGCTTTTAAATTTCAGTTTAATACCTTCCTAGTTATAAGAAAATTAGTAGTTCGATGAGCTGGTGGCTAAATAATAGCAGCCGCTCCGGTAGATCTTCAAGTTAAGCATCGCTTGCCTGGGCTGGGCCTCCGTGCCTCAGAAAGCACGTTAAGCTGTTGGTCCCGGCTCTCTTTTGTAGATCTTTGACAGTCGTTATATGTATAGTACGCCCAACGAGAAGCGATACCAAATGTAAACAAAACCCATGCTAAAACCCCATCTAAATCCCATCATGGCCGCCCGAATGTTGGCGAACCCGTCTTAACGTTGTCATGTTTTTTCCGGGAGTACGAGAAATTACGACAAAGGCACAAGATGGAAAGAGCTAAATATTAGATTGTCAACGCCACATTTGTTCTTTAGGTTAATGACCTTTCGTATCGCTGCTAGTTGGCCTTAGTGTAGTCAGCGTCCCGAAAGTCTGACCAAGGCATATCGTATTACCCAGTACTGACTGGGTTTTCGAGGTCAGATAGGCAGTCGCTCCATTTAAAATACTGGCATTCAGCTGCATCCTGAAGCCGACCCCAATATAGTTGGGCAAAGGCTAGGCAGATAATCTCCCTAGCTTCATAGTTTCATTCATTATATCCTCTCATTTAGATTGCATAATTAA
Organism: Ochropleura leucogaster; assembly: GCA_958449745.1. Lineage (NCBI taxonomy): Eukaryota > Metazoa > Arthropoda > Insecta > Lepidoptera > Noctuidae > Ochropleura > Ochropleura leucogaster. Next base: position 2,547,038 of record OY288230.1, on the reverse strand, counting down.
CCAATTACTGCACATTCTCATTTTCAGAATTTCTCATTTTTTTCTTTCAGACTTCAGTAAAAGGAATACGGTCAATAGTATCGTTCACAGCAAGGAAAGAGACAACCAACTAAACGCAAATAAAAAGGATAATGAACAACAACCAAGAAGGTTTTAAACACAAATGTTAAGAACAGTTAGTTCGGCCGCTCCTGAAAAAAAAAACAATCCAATGAAGGAGGTTTTAACACTGGTACAGAAAGACCAAAAAAAACTGCTAATCCAAAGAGGCTTAAACATGATATAGTCCTACAAATACCCGCATCGTGGCGCTAGTGTCGCAATATTAATTAGTTGTGAAAAAAAATTACAATGGCGCTGGCGTCCCAACTTTTTTAGTTCTACAACGCGCTACTGTGGCGCTAAATAATCTAGTTCTGAAAAAAACAACAAGCAGTTTAAGCGCAGGCGTCACAAAAGTTTAGTTCTGATGTTCACCACATTGAGTCGGTGGCGCTAGTGTGTGGATACATTACCTAAGTGCTATCGAACAACTGACATGGCTGGCAAGTGCCGGAAAATCAGTAAAAAAAAAAACGTAATACAGTGTCCTATAGATTAATAAACAGTGAAGTGTGCGAGAGGGACAGCAATACGTAAGTGTTTGACATTCAGTATCATGTTTATATGTAGTCGACCTCATTATTATTTTACCACTTTTTTACAAGGTTAGGTGTAAACTAAATTGTCTTAAAGACCGAAATACCTTTTCATTTTATGACTTGTAGTTAATATTATGACAGTAAAAGGGTGGTAAAGTAATAAAAATCATGTAAAACAGTTTTTTTTTACCCTTGACAGCATCGACCTTATTGTAACTATTATAAAACCCTTATTACAAAGATCAAAAATGCAAAATCAGGAGGTAAAATAACTGTTTGGGGTCGACCATCAGTATTTATAAAAAAAAAAACTGACACAAGTTACAATTTTGGCAGGCACTTTAATACTAAAGTTGTTTAGTTCTTCTATTTGCCACTGCGGCGCTAGTGTCGTGCCAGTTTAGTTCCACCGCTCGCCGTTTTGGCGCTAGTGGTATAAAATTGAAAATACTCATTGTATAATATTAAGTTTTGATTTAGTATGTTGATATTTTTGGTAGGAATGTGTGTTACTGAGTAATTGAACTGAGAAGGAATAAAAAAATTTATTAAACGTAAAAAGAAATATTTTGTGACTTGGTAACATTGCAAAAAATGTCAAATACTTTTCTGTTTCAATTATTTGAAATAGAACTGCATTCAACCAAAGAGTAGGTATGTATTGCAATGAATATTGAGTCACAAATTATTTAAAATTTGGTTTTTGGAACGAAGTTCCTTATTGCGCGTTGTGAAAGGGGACTAGACGGAAAAAATTCTTACGAAAAGTTGTCACGACACTTTTTGCTATAGTAAGCTATTGTAAGCTGTGCGGCGTCGCATGTTTCTCTGTTTCTCTCTCTCTCTTATAGAAAGCAAGCCACATATTTTCATTTCTATAGGAACTTCGTTCCATCCGGGTGTCCCTTGACACCTCTATTTTTTTCTTAAAAATCCATGGTTTTTCTTAAACAATCAATTAAATATGTGTTGAAAACGTCCATCTGTTTCTAAGAAAACAACAACTATATTATACTTATCTCGTTTGTCGACTGTACATCTCTATTTACTCAGTATCACATTATTTCTATCAATACATTATTTAAATAGACTTTTTAGCTTAAAATGTGTATTAGAAAAAGCATATAACTTCAGTAAAGTATGTATATTATAACATTTAAAACTAGACGTGCCTCTCTGTCTAAAAACTAAACTATTTATCTGACTTAAATTAAATTCGGAAATAAAATAAATCAGAAATATATATATAAAGCAAAAAAATACCCCCTAATTTAACTACACGTGTACGCTTTGAACGGTATTGGCTAGTTAATTTAGAAAACGGTCGTGTGGCCGACACGCTACCGAGAACTAAAGTTGTTTCAATTAAAGTGGAATCCGTTTAAAATGACATCGAAGGGACAAACACGTCATAGTAAGCGGACGTCATAAAAACATTTTGTGCGAAATAAACAATCTCCTGTTTTCGACAGTAAGTAGTTATTTTAATAGAGAGAGACAAAATAGAAATAAGTCAAAAATAATAATATAACACCGAACACTGTCGAAAGTGTTAGGAATAATGTCGGTCACTACATCAACTAGACACAATTTATTAAAAATGGGTCATACTAAGCGAACTGTCACTCAATACGGAGTCATTATACCCGACTTTGTTTAAAGAATTTTAAATGAAAACCAAACATCGCTGTGTAATACGTCATAATAAGCGGTTGGCCATTATAAGCGGAGTCACAATAAACGGATTCTACTATAATAAACAAAATAATTAACCTAAATGTCCCATCACTATCGAAAATTAAAAAAGAAATATAAATTTTAACTAGTATTGGCGTTGGGGCTGAAGTGACATAAAAAAGTGTTGACGTGCAAAAGATTAATGTATTTGATGCTCGGTTAAGGGAGCCTGACCACCAGTCTTACCTAAAGGTATCGTATTACCCAGTACCAACTGGGTTGTGGAGGTCAGATAGGCAGTCGCTCTATTTAAACTACCGGTGTTTAAGCCGGAGCTGACCCCAACCCCAATTGCTAACAGATGAGCGCTCAAATAATATAGCGCTGTATTTCTGTTCAAAGAGTCCAAAATCTAACGGGGTGATTTAATAGGGTCAAAGTAAATTACATTCATTTTAGTCTGTCTTTTAAATTATTCAAAAACTTGCTGTTCTCCGCGGTTTCACCCGCGCTGCTCAGCACCTGTTGGTCGTAGCGTGATGTTATATAGCCTATAGCCTTCCTCAAGAAATGGGCTATCCAACACTAAAAGAATTTTCCAATTCCAACCAGTAGTCCCTGAGATTAGCGCGTTCAAACAAACAAACAAGCAAACTCTTCAGCTTTATAATATTAAGTATAGATAGGGTAATAAAATTCGTTGCGAAAAAATGCAGCAAGTGACGTCACACCTAACTTGAATAGGCTATATCTTTCTCATTTTTATTGTAATCCTTACTAATATTATAAAAGCGAAAGTGAGTTTGTTTGTTACCTCTTCACGCTTTAATAGCTACACCGATTTTGATGAATTTTGGTACAGAGATAGTTGGGAACCAGGAGACGGACATATGCTAATTTTTATTTAAAAAAAAGTGGGATGTGAGGGAGAAAGAGGGAAGAAAAGGGAAAACTTAGCGTTGTCAATACAAATCAATAAGGCGCAAGGGGAACTGTGTTACACACCGAATTTGACGCGAGCGTAGCCGCGGGCAAAAGCTAGTTTACATATAAAAAAATACGTGTCTCTTATTTTGGAATAATCTAAAAGACGCACTAACATTTTTTTTTAAACTAGCCTTTTAAGGTATTAAAATTAGATTATGATAATGGATTTTGAAATTTGCGTTTTACGCTATTACTAGACGAAACCTAATTTAATTTGATTTTCGACTTTTAACGCAGCGTCGTAAGTGAAAATAATTACACTATTTTATTTGAGCGCTAATATGTTAGCAAAATCAAGCACAACTATAAAATTTGAAAATAAATAAATAAGGGAGTAATATAATTAAAAAAATAACATAACTATTCTTGTAAACGGCTCTCTATAGACAAAATATAATACAAGATGGAGGAAGAGACACCGATGTTGGGGGGAAAGGGGGAGGGGGTATTCATAACAATTAATCCTACTAATATTATAAATGCGAAAGTTTGTGAGTATGGATGTATGTTTGATCCTCTTTCACGAAAAATCTACTGAACAGATCTTTGATGAAATTTGGCACAGACGTAGATTATAACCTGGAATAACACATAAGATACTTTTTTTTTTTCGATATCACGCGGGCGAAACTGCGGGTGACAGCTAGTACGTACGGTGTCGGTGTCTCTTCCAGTCTTTAAAAATACTATGTAAAATAATACATTAAATATATAAATTATATTAAAAAAATAAATGTGATTATAACTACGGCTTCGACAACCGTAGAATCAATTGCAATTGCCTGTCTTATAAACTTCATATTTATATGAAACTCTCGGAAAATGCACATTAATTTCTAACAAATAAGGTTTATTTTCGTTTGAAAGGCTTTTATAAATCGGGTGTACCTGTTTTTAATGTAAGGAGGCTATAATGTTTTCGTTAGTTAAGATATAAGGCCCTTTAGCCAAACAGCAGTCGGCAGCAGACGACAATCATTATCGCTCAGCAGTCACTAATACATTTTCAACTTTATACCCTAGCGCATATAGTTGAAATCTATTGACGTTTACATATCGTTTTTGTTTGTTTCGTTCGTTATCGCTCAGCAGTCTTTAATAGATTTTCAACTATATGCGCTAGGGTATAAAGTTGAAAATGTATTAGTGACTGCTGAGCGATAACGATTGTCTTCTGCTATTTGGCTATAGGGCAATGACTCCTTTATCGTAAGCATTGGTTTGTAAAGTGACAACTACATTGCCCCTCACTAGGAATTTTTCCTGTATCGTGGGTGCACAAACATTTAAACTCACACACACAAACAGCTAGACCCGAAACAACTATCTGTAGGTCATACAAATATTTGTTCCGTGCGGGGATTGAACCCGCGACACGCAGTTCAGCAGTCGATTGCTCAACCACTGCGCCAACCGTGCTGTCTTTTAAATTTAATTCTGGTGGGAAAGTGAAACTGGGATGTAAAAAAAATGGCTGAAAAACGATAGCTTGTGGCAGAGATGAGAATGTTGAGATGGATGTGTGGAGTGACAAGAATGGATAAAGTAAGGAATGAGAATATTAGAGAAAGTTTGAAAGTTGCGCCTGTTACAGAAAAAATGAAAGGGAGTCGTTTGTCTTGGTATGGACATGTAATGAGGAGGGATGAAGGACATGTGACTAAAAGAGTGATGGATCTGAATGTTGATGGACGGAGAGCGAGAGGCAGGCCAAAGGAAAGATGGATGGATTGTGTAAGGAATGATATGAAGGAGAAAGGAGTAAATGATGCCGTGACGTCTAATAGGGGAGAATGGAAGAATAAAACATGTTGCGCCGACCACAAATAGAATAGGACAAGGGCAGGAAAATGATGATAGACCGGAATAATGAAAAAAAACATTTAGTCACATTTCATTCGAATGCTTACGGTTAAGTGCGCCTTAATAATAATGATATTAAGAGACAGACAATTGTTATTGTGTGAGCTCTAAACTGCAATAATTAATATTATGTTAATAAGTAGTTTTAAACGATTGTTCCTCAACAAAATTTGTGAAGATTGCAATTGATGATCTAAAGTAGAACGACTGACGTGTCTACGGCGCGTTTGTGTTCCACGCGCGTCTTAAAGAGATGTCAGCAAAGCAGAGGGGCCTCCCTGGCATCAGGAATCTCCCGGTTAAGCAGATGACAACCTCCTAGGTTGAACTGGGAGATACCATTCATTCTTAAAAAAAAAACAGAGGACCCTACCTGCCGGGGTACAGCGCTCCTTTCATAATCAATTGCAAATCTTGAAAAAAAAAAACTTTGAATAAGGAACATTTTTTTTTTAATAAACCCACAGAGACTAGCGCAGCCAAAGTTTTTCTTTTAAAAAAAAAAGTTAACAAAAAAAAAAGACTGTACAAAAAGAATACTGCCCATTTTTCGTTTTATGAAAAAGAAACTCGATGTTTAACAAAAAAAAATGAGTACCTAAATAAAAATCTGTTGTAAATACGTCATATATATATTTTAGTTGTGTTTAGATTTTAGGCGATATGAAATTTAATGTAAAAAGGTTTTATATAAGAGAAGATAATTGATATTAAAACAAGAACGGGACGCGCACCAAGGGTTCCGTACAAACTTGCGACATAAACGACCATATCTTTTGACTGCGTGAACTAAACGGTTTGGGAATACTTTCATTGTGCATACTGCTAAGGAGTGGAATTCCCTGCCGGAGTCTGTATTTCCTGACAGCTATAACCTGGGGGTCTTCAAGTCAAGAGTGAATAGGTTATTTCTAGGTAAGCGTGCTTCATCGTCGACCACATCATCACTTACCATCAGGTGAGATAGTGGTCAAACGCGAGCCTATCAATAATAATAATAAAAAAAAAAACTTAGAAGGTTGCTTTTTGCACAGCATAAAGGGACCATAGACTTGAGTATATGGTTTTAATTTCAACTCGATACCTTCACGCGTTCCCGAGATAAAGGGTCTTGACAGACAGACAGACGTACAGATAACGGCACATCAACCTACACTAAACCATTTTAACCTGATGTCTACTACGGTGTGCGATTCGTAGTACAGAGATCAGGTTATAATAGATTAGTAGGTATAGGTTGACCTGCCGTTGTCTGTACAACAAAGTGTTACTATCTTATAAGGGATCCTCCTACTGAACCTTAAAATAAAATAATAGAGAAGTGTGGATATATATTTCCTACCTTTTATTACCCAAAATTGGCACAAAGACGCAACTAGTGCCACACCAAAAAATAAAAAAAAGAGTGGAGGAAAAAATCGCGTATATTATAAATGCGTCATATTAGTAGTAGTGGGAAGTAGAAAGGTTGGTAACCTTTTGGTTGTTTCATACCGAGTTTCCTCCGTGCCTTCGAAAGCACGTTAAGCTGTTGGTCCCGGCTGTCATTTCTAGATATTTGACAGTCGTTACAGGTAGCCAGTGTTCCAAAAGTCTGAGAAACAACTAATCTTACAATAAAACTATTTTAATTTAAATAAAGATATATTTTAATAGATTTCTCTTAGTAAAAGAATTTAAAAATCGATTGAGTAGATTCAGATATTACCCCCTAAAACCTTACAAACTCATAAATATTACCTCTTTTTAGTATTAGTGAAAAAAAGTACTTTTAAAAATTCCTGTTAAAAAAATCCCAAGCCACTTTGTAAGACACGCGAATCAAACCCGGGGCGTCACGTTCAGCAGTTGATCGTGCGATCACTAGACCAATAAATGGCATATAAATAATCTTCTCTTGTATAAAATCATCTATATAATGTAGGTAACAGTCGCTTCCTTCAAAGGTATTGATATATATTTGTGGTACCTTAAAGTTTTTAGCTTCGACGACACGGCGACGATACGACAACGATTCCATCGTACGTTACGTTTGTTTTAAATTGCGGTCATTACTTAACTTTGAGTCGTTTGTCTTGGTATGGACATGTAAAGAGGAGGGACGAAGCACATGTGACTAAAAGAGTGATGGTTCTGAATGTTGATGGACGGAGAGCGAGAGGAAGGCCAAAGAAAAGATGGATGGATTGTGTAAGGAGTGATATGAAGGAGAAAGGAGTAAAAGATGCCGTGACGTCTGATAGGGGATAATGGAAGAAGAAAACGTGTTGCGCCGACCACGAATAGAAAGGGACAAGGGCAGGAAAATGAAAAAGAACCGTTAGACAACTTAATCATTCTTACTAATCTACACAAAAACACGAGGAATCGTAGTTATATCGTCTTAACGTATGTTAGTTTTAAGTAGATTCACACTGAGGGCGAAAACATTTGAAATTTACTTTTAATTATATATATGAAGAGGCACGAGGGCCTTCATCAAAACTCATCTTGTGTGATGTATGTGGGTAGGTGGGTAAGGTGGACGTGAGCAGAAAAATCACAAGTCCTTATTTCAATCACAGTGTTTAATCAGCACAGGGTTTAATAATCGAAATACACAGTCAAATCCACAATGTGACACTACCCGAAACTGTCAATTTTTCCCAATGAACCTTGAACCTTATACTTTAGAAATAAAGTCGAAAATCTATCAAAGAAATCTGACAGATTGTAGTAGCTTGTAGTGCAGGCGTCTGTACAACCTAAGCAGCACGACTCGAACTTAATTATAACGCTAGATTAACCCGTCGCGCGTCAAAGTGACACACTGGGTGCAAAGTTTTACTTGTGCCACAAATGTCGTACGTGCACACGGGTGCAAAGTTTGAACCGCTGTGAGTGGTTTTTATATCTTAGACATTTATTTTTTTAATTTATTTAAAACTTATAAGGATTCTGGAAACATATACTTCGTAATATATAATTATCGATATAACTATGAAATCTTCGTTTTTACGAAGGTCTAACCAAAATCAAAAATTCATTCAAAATAGCTCGACGTTTGGGGCACTTTACGTACATTGTTAGCAATCGCGCGACGGGTTAAACTATCACTCGGATGCAAAGCGATTCGTCACAAGCGTGGTGTGCGAGCGCCGTCCCGAACAGTACTGTCCAGCAAGCAGACCTCACAACCATCGACAATGACGCTTCGCTAGGCTGACTTTGACAGCTTAAAATCTACCAGCTACCCTACCATGACGTGTTAAAGCAGAACTTATTCCACTGAGGGAAAGGGACAGAGCTATACAGGGTGTCTAGCACCATCTCTTACACTCAGTGGAATAAGTTCTGCTTTAAGATGTCATAGTAGGCCTACTGATGTCTGATATTGACGGATGCGTCGTCATATACAAAAAGAAAACACAACCTAACATCACTTAATAATGCACCCATATACGCCGGTTATATTTAAGTCCCATGTTATTTGGGTCGACCCTATTCCCGTCAACAGGACACTACGATATTTAAAAAAAAAATTACGACCATTCATACAAAATTTCATCTAAATCGGACAAGCCGTCTCAGAGGAGAATAGTAAATAAAACTTTGACGCGAGAATGTTATATATAAGATATATTTTGACTGTTAAGATATACCTAACCAAAGATTACCCACCGATATTAAAAACGACCAAATTTTATTTATTTATATGTACAATTACATAAGAATTACTATTTTAATCATGGAAATCTCAACAACATAATTATACATAATAATAACTAAAAAACGATGTGAAAATATCAATATATTTTTTTTATAAAAACGTTAGAATTTCTGCTGTATCGTGGGTGCGTTTACAAACATTTAAACTCACATACACAAACAGCCAGACTCGGAACATCTATCTGTAAGCCATACAAGTATTTTTTTCGTGCGGGGATCGAACCCGTAACACGCAGCGCAGCAGTCAATAGCTACCACGCCAATGGTGTCTTTAAAAAATTAAAAAATTTTTTTTTTTAATATTTTTTAAAATTTATAAGTTCACTACAGGTATTAGAGAGAGAAAAATATGGCTACCATCAATCAATCAAACAAAATTGTCGATGCCAACATGGCCACCGTAGACGCGGATCTGTGGACGGTGAGCAATGGGTAGCTCACCGTCCGTCCGTCCAGTGACGGCCAGGGAGAGCGCGGGAGTATTCCACGCGCGCCTCAAATTAATGTCAGCAATACAGAGGCCCAAGACCACTGTCAGTGGCCGTGGTTGATCGAAAGAGAAGAAGAAGACAAAAAAAAGATGAAAAGAAGCTCCTCTTTTTTTGAAGTCGGTATAAAAGACCCCAAGCCCTTAAACATTGGAATTTGTATCTTGTTTTCGACTAGGTATGAATTTAAATTACTTAAACATAAAATGCTCCGCCGCGCAGTCAATCAGTCGACCATATTCAGTCCATTCTTTGACTATAGTACGGCCAACGGGAAGCGATACCAAATGTAAACAAAACCCATGCTAAAACCCCATCTAAAATGGCCGCCCGAATGTTGGCGAACCCGTCTTAACGTTGTCATGTTTTTGCCGGAGAACGAGACATTACGACAAAGGCACAAGATGGAAAGATCTAAATATTAGATTGTCAACGCCACAGTTGTTCTTTAGGTTGATGACCTTTCGTATCGCTTCTCGTTGGCCGTACTATAAATTCAAATGTTTCGCCCTCAGTGTCATAAAATTGGTGTTAGCAAATTATATTTAAATTAGGAGGAAATAGACCAAAAATTATCTAGTACTGTGGTACTTATAGCTATAAAAAATAGAAAGATTAAACAGAAGTACACGCCGTGTTGTTGGCGCGTTCGTATTCCACGCAAGCCAGGGCCTGCCGGGATTTGCGGGTTGTTCGAAAGAGATACCGCGTCCTTGCAACGTAAAAAAAGGAACATGGGTGGGTTTTAGTCAGTACAAGTCTGACACTTCCGCTGCACCCAGAGCGGGGAAAGTTATTATTTCTAAAATAGAGAACAAACTGTGAAGGTAAAAAGATAAATGTCAGCTACATCATATTAAATTTACATTTCCAGTATAATATGACCTTGCGTTGTATAAATTTTCCGTACAATGCAAGATCCGCTTATACTGGTATTGTATGACTCGATTGTTTGTTGTGTGTACTACAAGTTTTATATATATTTAAATATAATTTTTGTATCCTATCACAATGTTGTCGTATTTTACCCAAAGGCTGACTGGTAAAGAATGCCTTATGGCATTAAGTCCGCCTATGTACCACTATTGTACACACAACGGCACATCAACTTACAACAAACCATTTTAACCTGATCCCTCTACTACGGTATGTGATCCGTAGTAAAGAGATCAGCTACCCTACCATGACGTGTTAAAGCAGAACTTATTCCACTGAGGGAAAGAGACAGAGCTATACAGGGTGTCTAGCACCATCTCTTTCCCTCAGTGGAATAAGTTCTGCTTTAAGACATTATGGTAGGCCTTCAGGTTATAATAGTTTAGAATAGGTTGATATGCCGTAATGTGTACATGAAGTTTAAACAAATAAATAAAACCACAGTACTAGTATATTTTTAAATAAAAAATCATACTTCTCTCTATTTTTAATGATAACAACAAAAAAATACCAAAGTTATTGTACTTTTTATTAGAAATTTATTTTTTTATTGTATTTTTATCTTAATAGCCTGTAGTTTTCGTTTTTAAGCCAGGATGCACAAAGTTTGCACAAACTCTCAAAGTAATAATGTTAATGTAATTGCCAAGAGTGCACAGTAAATTTTCAAAGGTGCACAGTGTCATGTTTGTTAAGTAAGACTTTATATTTTTCTGTAATAGTTTTTTAAATGCACTGATCAACAAATGTATTCTATGATTTCTAATTTTAATAGCGACTTTTTTCGCCGCTAGAGGCGCTTGTGTAGAGTGAGGTATTCAGAAATGTCAGATGTCAGAATGTTCGCATTTTTATAAAAATGTATTTGAATAATAATTTTCGTCTAACTTCTGTATGTCTTCTTTCTTTTGTGTTTTTTTTCAAACTATGTTAATTCATCGAAATTAATAAAATTAAGTTGTTTGATTTTGATTGTTTTTTTTAATTTTATTTTTTATTTGTGACAAATGACTTCTTTTATTTTAGAAATATTTTATTGATCAGTGCATTATTTATAGAAATGCTAGCATATTTGTCGCATATTAATTTTAAATCAACAAAAATATTAACTAACACAGTATATGGTATATATTTTTGTATAATTCAACTAGATTGCACAAATTGCACAAAATTATGTTCACTCATTACTCTAAGCTGAATTTGTTTAAGAATTCTTAGTCTCAAAAAAGCATTTTTGTCTAATTTTTAGACTATTGTTTAGTCGAAAGTAGTTTTTATGTAATTCGCGTTAATTATTCAATCATATCTTTGAATCGTTGGTTAAATATGGGATAACTAGTTATTTAACGAAGGTTTGTTAAGAATGCGATAGAATGGTCTACGTCATATTATATTTTAAAACTGTCCCGTTGCAGCTTCAATCAGCGCCATCTATTGGTATCCAATAAAAAGTGGAACTTACTGTACGTTCACAAAATTTAATTGAAATCGGTTTATTAGTTTCTGAGATCAGTACGGTTACCATGACATCTTATAGCAGTTCTTATTCCTGTGTGAGAAAGAGAAGGTGCTAGACACCCTGTATAGTTCTTTCTGTTTTCCTCAGCGGAATAATTTCTGCTTTAAGACGTCATGGTATCCCGGAAGCAGTCTGTACGAACATAGGTAGTGATTTAGAATGCCATTGCTACATATATATGACAAGCTAACGCTCTGTACGCCCAAGACACAAATCATCATCATTTCCCTGCCCTTGTCCCATTCTATTTGGGGTCGCCGCAACACGTTTTCTTCTTCCATTCTCCCCTATCATACGTCACGACATCATTTACTCCTTTCTCCTTCATATCATTCCTTACACAATCCATCCATCTTTTCTTTGCCCATGACACAAATATTTGACAAAAATGGAGGCAAAATCAGTGCCTTGTCGTGGATTGCACGCGCTCACCTTTGTATTCTGGCATTCTAGAGATTAACTAAGTAAACATCTTAGAAGTTAAAGACTCAAGATTCCGATTGAGATTTTTTTTTATAGATGCTCCGCATGTTAGCAGTGACGTCATTCAAAATCAAAGATATCGGTACCAAATGAAAGAGTTTACTGAGAAAATGTGTTCTCTTAACTAAATTATTTATTAGTATTTTGTCGAAATATGAGACTATTTTATCGCATTCGTTCTCTAGTTACGGATGTCATATATAATTGTAGAGAATTATTTTTATTGTGATTGTCTCTTTATACAAAAAATAACCATAAAAAAAGGTCCTAAGACATGCAATTCCTCTTTACTCGACTCACCCAGTCCAAAGGGTTTTAGAACATAAATTGACAATCGCAATAAATAAAAATCGTTAAAAGGTTGATATTTAATCAAAGATTAATAATTAAATACATAATTGTGTACCAAAGTGTATTAAAGAAATAAATTATTTTAAAATGTACGTTTTTGTTGTTTTTTATTAAGTATATGGTTCTCTAGTCCCACTTTTTAACCGATTAAAAAGATAAAGGTTTTGAATTTAATTGTACTTTTTGTAACATCTATATTCCTGAATCTGGCGCTGGTTACTGAAAATTTGTGTAGTAAAAACAACACGAAGGCCCCACACTATGAATTTCTCCTGTATTGCGGGTGCGTTTACAAACATTTAAACTCATACACAAATATTCAGACCCGGAACAACTATGGCTAGTTGTTGTGGTCATACAAATTATAAATAAATAAATACTAGGTATACACGTCGACACATCAAGCACATTTCCAATATAATATAGCCCAGCTTTTTAGTAGTTTTGTGTTTGGTAAGGTTGCTTATGGTAGAGTTATAAACCTACCTGCCTAGTGTTTATTTTTGGAACGAAGTTCCTTATCGCGCGTTGTGAAAGGGGGCTAGACGGAAAAAATCTTACGAAAAGTTGTCACGACACTTTTTGCTATAGTAAGCTATTGTAAGCTGTGCGGCGTCGCATGTTTCACTGTCTGTCTCTCTCTCTCTTATAGAAAGCAAGCCAGATATTTTCATTTCTATAGGAACTTCGTTCCGGGTGTCCCTTGACACCTCTAATTTTTTTTTTCACAATTGTCTATTGCCTTAAATGGTGACTGGGGGTCCTTCACCCTCATGGGGCCATGGGCTACAACCTAAAAGCCTTTAGATCTGCCCCTGCTTCTAGGTATGGGCATTACAAAGCCTGGTCCACTCGTCGACAAATTTATCAGACGTTATGTCCGCGGACTAGATGGCGTCATAGTATGCTCATCTATGGTAGGTATTTAACGTCTAGAAGAGAAGAGAAGTTTGCTACCAATCCGTTTTGCTGTCGGTTTTTATGGCACGCAACAAAGGTTTTCAGCGCTAAGCTTTGTAATGCCGGCGGCTGTTCACACGTCTGAAGATGCATCATACAGTTTTTATAAGCGGCAGCTACGATGTCAACATCCATTTTAACACTTTCGTTGCCGAGAATTCAGCGTATGAGGTGTACGTTACTCCTAAAAAAACGGAAAAACAATTCTTACTGGAGTAACGTACACGCGTATGAGTTCAACATAATTTTCATCCGTGTGCCCACAACCCGTCTCAGGAGTCGTTGCAGTACGTAGCTATTGTTTTTTTTTGTTTAAAAATAAACGGTGCCCCACACTAGGGATTTCTTCTGTATCATGGGTGCGTTTACAATCATTTAAACTCAGATACTTACACAATCAGCCAGACCCGAAACAACTACCTGTAGGTCATACAAATATTTGTTACGTGCCGGGGTGGATTAGTCGGCCACTGCGCCAATCGTGCCGTCAATCTCAGTCAGTCGAGGTTATTCAAAAGTGTAGCTACCCTACCATGACGTGTTAAAGCAGATCTTATTCCACTGAGGGAAAGAGACAGAGCTATACAGGGTGTCTAGCACCATCTCTTTCACTCAGTGGAATAAGTTCAGTTTTAAGATGTCATAGTAGGCCAGGTGTCAAATACTTGTTGGATCGTTTGCGATAATAATTTTTCACATTAGGCACACCTCTACCTTACCCTCTGTAATCGCAGGCGTAATTTATGTTATGTGGTAAAATAAAACACAGATATAAAAATAACATATATTTATTAGTTTAAGAAAAAAATCATTGGACGTACAAAATTTTAGGTTAACATTAAATAGTATGATAACAATAAATTATGAGAACTTATTATTAGTTAAAATTTAACTTTATGGTTAAAAAGCGTTAAAGTGGAACATAACATACGGTCTGGGGCCTTAGTCTGCTATTACAATAGTGTCAGAATAGTCGATCACTGATCGCATAATGGTTGATTTTACCATTATATTACCAAACTTGTCAAAATGAACCATTATGCGATCAGTGATCGACCATTCTGACACTATTGTAATAGCAGACTAAGGCCCCTGTTCGTGGCTCGTTCATGTTATTCACCAGAATGTGTTTTCGGGTCCCGTACCTCAAAAGGAAAAACCGCCCGAAAGCAAGTCGGAGTAGCGCACTGAAGGTACTGTACCAACTCGCGACATAAACAACAATATCTATTGACTGCGAAGACCTAGCTAGAGGGTTGATTTAAATTTTTTAGAACCTTTTTTTTTTTGTTCATTCATAATTGTTTTTCTCCAAAAATAATTTTGTTTTAACCTTTAGAGCCCCAGCGGCACAAAAACGTGCCACCTAAACCCGACCGGTTTAAAACTGTATTTGTAGTAAAGATAAGTCTTAAACTCAGATTACGCTTACGATAAGAGCCCGCCCGGCGGTGCTTGACGGATAGTCGACGTAAATAATGGCGGTTCTTGAGATGTTAAAGCACATTTCATTGCGTGTTGAAATTATTTGTTTTGATCAAATTGTCTGTGTTGAGAATTTAAATATGATCAAAAATTCTTTCTTCTAACTTTTAGATAAAAGACTACGACACGATAAACGACCACCAGACAAAGGAAGCCCTTTGTCTGGTGGTCGTAACCGCGATAGCTGGACGTGAGGTGTTATATATTTACGGAGGTACGATTCCCGTTTGTAGCAAATTGTTGTTAGCCATTTATACCACGGAGTCTATATTTGGATTACTCGGGCAGTTGATGGCATTAGGCTCACTCCCCACATGGGAGTAAATTGGGTAGTTGACACCATTAACCAATAATTTAAAAACACATTTTTTCTGAAAGAACACCTTATTCTATACCTGAGAACTCCATTCATTTCAAAATAACATTAAAATTCGATTTTTAGTTGCTTTTAAATCAATAAATAGTTGCATCATTGACTTGACAACTTAGTGACGTCATCGGTTGCGAGTCTCATACAAAATCTATGGGGGAAGCGCGTTTTGACAGCTCATAAAAAGTATATCAATTGATTGGTGGTGTCATCTACCATAATGGCGAAATGTATTTATTTATTCAAGAGACCGCAGAAACGCTTCGTAATCCATAAAATTAACTTTAAAAACGTTAACAATATTACAAGCCTTGAATTCGTTCATAACCATAGCTCTTAGCTACATATACATATTACATTAGAAGCAATATTAATTAATAAATGCAACGAAATATCTTTATATTCCATATTAATATAAAATAGTTTTAATAATTGAGTAATATGTCTCTAATTGATATAAAAGATTCTTGAAATTAAGAACTTAAAACAAATAATCACATGAGTGTATTTTTTTAAACATTGCCCCAGTCTTGGTACTACTCCTGTATTCGTGTTCCCCTTTCCTTCCTACTTTGAAAACTGCCGAAAGTCCCATATAAAATTTCTCCCCCTTTTCCTACTTTTTTTAATAGCCTATGTCCATCTCCACGGTCCCAACTACTCCTGTACCAAAATTCATTAAAAATCGGTTTTGCCATTTAGGCGTAAAGACATGACAAACAAACTCACTTTCGCTTTAATTAAATATTAGTAGGGATAATTATAACAAATTAGCTGCATAATTACAGAACATTATAAAGCTGCATATATAAACTATGTTATTGTCTTAAAAATAGTATCTTATAGTTATAAAATAACTATTTAATAGTGCGTATAATTTCAATTACATCTTCCGCTAGCCAGTACAATTTTATAAATAGCATCTCAACGACTTCATAATAAATATTAATTAAGTCTTTAAATTTTGGCTAATGTGTTAGTTTGAATCCAAAAACAAATATAGAAAATATCAATATTACATGAATAAGAGAAGTGCTATAAATTTCTGATCCAAATATCTCAACTGTAAAACAATGGCGCATTCCTCTTCAATCTGGAACATTATCTCGATTCCTAGTCTTGACTGAAAGCCTTTAAGGCTATACCCTCAATATCATAGCCGTATAGGACTACCCACAGACATGTTTAGTGATAGGATGTATTACTATGAAGCGCTAAACATATATCGACAGTCCCTACGTACATAAAGACATGTTGAAAATGGCATTTCTTTTTATTGTATCACTAGCTTTTGCCCGCGGTTTCGCTCGCGTTAAATTCGGGGTAACACAATTCCCCTTGCACCTTATTGATTTGTAATAGCAACGCTAAGTTTTCCCTTTTCTTTTTTCTTTCTCCCTCACATCCCACTTTTTTCAAAAAAATATTAGCCTTGTCCGTCTCCTGGTTCCCAACTATCTCTGTACCAAAATTCATCAAAATCGGTTAAGCCGTTAAAGCGTGAAGAGGTAGCAAACAAACTCACTTTCGCTTTTATAATATTAGTAAGGATTGGCTTTAGATTATCGATTACGATTTTTATTTTATTTATTTACCTTGTTTTAGAAATCGTATAAGAGAACAAGTCTTATAATTACAACGAATAAGTGTCGTAGAAACGGTCATCTCTCAGTTTTTCTAAGAAAACGTGAAAAAATAAAATACTTGTTTAAATAGCATTATAAAGCTCTTAAAACTTAAAATATTGTAGAAAGAAAATATTTATTATTGCTCATAGAATTATTTCTAGGGCGTGTTGAACACAAATTACGCTCTCCTGTAAACCTCGGTTTTTGACTTAACGTTATGTACGTAGGGACCGTCGATACGTTACAAAATCTACTTAATTATATCGTCTACTCATCATCATCACCACCACCTGCCAAGGCAGCAAACTTGTTCGCCATAGCAGTAGCCTCTTCTTCATCACTGCTGTCAGACCCTTCGTCGCCGCTGTCTGACTGTCTGTCGCCCTCGGAGTCTGACGTTAGAACCTCTTCTGATTTCGTCGTGTCCGATAGCGCTTGCACCCAGCAGATGTATTTTATTTCATCGCAAGTTTCGTAATTTTCTGTGAATAGGATTGTAATATTACAAACAGTACCCCATGAATGATGAGTCTACTTTAGCTAACCTGAAACCCGGTTTAAGTAATTGGACCCTCGATGCCTCACACTAGGACTTTTTCTTGTGTCGTGGGTGCATTTGCAAACATTTAAACTCACATACAAACAGCCAGACCCGAAACAAGTACAGCCACTGCGTCAACAGTGTCGTCAATTTTATTTCTAGTATTATACTTGTGTCGGTCACTTCTTTTACTCTTTATGACGGTATATTGTCAATATATCTATGAAAACATGTTATTATCCTTAAACTGTTCTCCCAGAGAATCTCGTCTACGTAAATTCATGGCTTTGTTGGCTCTGTACTGCATTTTTTTTTAAATTAAACGTTGCTCTACACTATTTTTTCCTGTATCGTGGGTGCGTTTACAAACGTTTAAACTCACATACATAAACAGCCAGACCCGGAACAACTACCTGTAGGTCATACAAATATTTGTTTCGTGCGGGGATCAAATCCGCGACACGCAGCGCAGCTGTCGATCGCTCAGTCACTGCGCCAACCCTGTTCTCAAAATATAGACTGTTTGCAGCCCGTCCCCAAAGTAAAATACCGTATGACATTATACTATGAAAATAACTAAAATAGACTATCCTCGCGGTATCTACATCAAGATGGATGGAACTGAAGGGAATTACAGACTTCTTTTACCTGTTTTGTGAATGTTGAGATGGATGTGGGGAGTGACAAGAATGGATAAAATAAGGAATGGGTACCTTTATTAGAGGAAGTTTGAGAGTTACGCCTGTCTTGGTATGGACATGTAACGAGGCATGTGACTAAAAGGGTGATGGATCTGAATGTTGATGGACGGAGAGCGAGAGGAAGACCAAAGAAAAGATGGATGGACTGTGTTAGGAATGATATGAAGGAGAAAAGAGTAAATGATGCCGTGACGTCTGAAAGGGGAGAATGGAAGAAGAAAACGTGTTGCGCCGACCACAAATAAAATGGGACAAGGGTAGGAAAATGATGATGATGAATATCGCATGTTAAAGTTGTACGGACCTCTATGCTCAACGAATCCGGGGGGACGTAACCACAGACAGATTCTCCCGTCGAGCGCCATCCTCAACAAGGCATTAGCAGCTCTGTAAGTATCCAACCTGCAAAAAAAAAAAATCATAAGTACAGACCGGAATATATGCAAATGAATATCTCGACGGTTCCTACGTAAATAAGGTTAAGTCAAAAACCGAGGTTTACAGGAGAGCGTAATTTGTGTTCAACACGCCCTAGAAATAATTCCATGAGCAATAATAAACATTTTCTTTCTACAATATTTTAACAGTTTTAAGAGCTTTATGATACCATTTACACATAAATATTTAATTTTTTCACGTTTTCTTAGTAAAACTGAGAGATGACCGTTTCTACGACACTTATTCGTTGTATTTATAAGACTTTACTCTTATACGATTTCTAAAACAAGGTAAATAAATTCAATAAAAATTGTATGTCAGCATGTGCGCATAGATAATCAACAATAAAAATGAAGCTACAGTCACAAGGCATAATAACTGTGAGAGTACTGTAGTTGCCCATTCCAAAGCGTAGATTTCTATGGAAAAGAATGGGCAAGAAACTCCATGGACACTCTTTTAAATCAGAATATTGTTACAAAACCTTGGTTACATCATTCGTGTTAAAATGGTAAACTATGTGAGAACGATGTAGCAAGACGTGCACATTAGAAGTGTCCATAAAAACAAAATTAAGAATTTAAAAAATACATAATTCAAATAAGCCGTGGCAACTGAGAGATGACCAGCCACAACTGACAGCGCCCGTTCACGAACATGACGCATAGATCAGCACCATTCAACTCAACCATTTTGGAGGGAACTAAATGATCCGACACTCTGTGACTCCCTGATAATGTTAAGCAATGGGACCACCCTTTATAGCAGAACTTTTTATGTCATAATTTTATTTTGCATAAAAACGGATAGCATAAACTTCATTTCGCAGAAAATTGTTTGGCAGACACTCATTTATCATACATACAAAACTCATAATTTTGTAAGTCAGAATCATCTCTTGACATAAATTTACGATAGATAGAGAGATAGACGATTCTGACTATGAAATTTTTGCGACATGATGTTTCTACTTTTTAAATATTATGGATATGAAATTTATGCCTAGAGATGATTCTGACTTACAAAATTATGAGTTTAGAATGTATGATAAACTATTTTCTGCGAAATGAAGTTTATGCCATCCGTTGTTATGCAAAATAAAATTATGACATAAAAAGTTCTGCTATAAAGGGTGGACCCTTATATCAAATAATTTTTATGCATTCAAAAAGTTCGTTTAATGGCTAAAAATTATGCTAAGTGTGTTATGCCAAATAAATTTCGGAGCATCAAGATTCTGCCAGATAGAGGGAACCCGTTAAGCAATACATACCTAGCAGCTTTGGCAGTTAAATAACTTCTCTTCTTGGCCCACCCGTCGCATATATCTCGAGGAGACCATGTGTTGTCACCTTCTGCATGGTCAATCCTCAGGAGTTTTGGGAGGTCCAAACGCTCAGCTAGGTATCTGGATACAAAATTATAATCCTTACTAATATTATAAAAGCGAAAGTGAGTTTGTTTGTTTGTTACCTCTTCACGCTTTAATGGTTAAACCGATCTTGACGAATTTTGGTACAGAGATAGTTGGGAACCAGGAGACGGACATAGGCTTTTTATTTAAAAAAAGTGGGATGTGAGGGAGAAAGAGGGCAGAAAAGGGAAAACTTAGCGTTGCTATTACAAAACAATAAGGCGCAAGGAGAACTGTGTTACCCCAAATTTAACGCGGGCAAAGCCGCGGGCGAAAGCTAGTCTAATATATAAAATTATCATGTAGCGGTGTTTGTTACCAAACTCCTCCGAAACGGCTGGACCGATTTGTATGATTTTTATGAAATTTTGTGTTCATATCGGGCAGATCTGAAAATCGGTGAACATCTACAACTTCCCCCACTCTGAGCGAAGCGGGGAGGGGCGTCAGAATTTTGCTGACTAAAACCCATCCATGTTCCTTCTTTTGGCTTTTATGTTCCGGGGCCACGGTATCTCTTTCAAACCACCCGCAACCCCGGAATAAGGCTTGGTTGACGGTTTACTGAATAGTCCGTTTATAGCTTGTATAACTTCAATATTATTTACCTTATAGTAGTATACGGCTCTCTAAGCTGCGCAATGGGGTAGGAGCCCATCAGTATTTGTATGGGACGCGGCACCGTGGAAGGAAATACCAGACCAGGACAGTCACATAGACGTACCTGCGAGGAAAAACATGTTTTTTTTTAATTGCCTCACACTAGGAATTTCTTGTACAGTGGGTGCGTTTACAACCAATTAAACTCACATACACAAACAGCCAGACCTGGAACAACTATCTGTAGGCCATAAATATTTGTTCCATGCGAGGTACAATTATTGTTTGTTTGTATTTGGAATGTCTCGAGATAAATTAAGAAATAAAAGTTGTTTTATATCGAAAAAAAAAGCACCTGGTTCATTTTGAGTTATAATATGGACAACACACCTAGTTTTTGCTAGTGACATTGACAGATGACCTAGTATTGGCTGGTGACCTAACCTAGACAATGGCCTAGTATTTGTTGGTTATCTAACTTCAACGGGTAACCTACTGTTGCAGATGAACTAGCCTTGACAGGTGACCTAGCCGCGACAAGTGACCTAGTGTAGCCTGGTGACCTAACCGCGACAAGTGACTTAGTGTAGCCTGGTGACCTAACCGCGACAAGTGACCTAGCCGCGACAAGTGACCTAGTGTGGCCTGGTGACCTAACTTCGACAGGTAACGTAACTTACTTATGGCATCAAGTTTAGTTTGGAAATGCTTGGTGTGTCCAGGAGTTTTTGACACGGATACGACGCAGCCTCCCATCAGAGCGTTCAGTAGCAAGGACTTGCCGACGTTGGGCTGACCGACGCAGCCTATGGAGAGGACCCCGTTCTTGTAGCGCTAACCTAACCTTGACAGGTGACATATTTTGGCTGGTGACCTAACCGCGACAAGTGACCTAGTCAAGACTGGAGACATGACCGCGACAAGTGACCTAGTCTAGCCTGGTGACCTAACAGCGACAAGTGACCTAGTGTGGCCTGGTGACCTAACTTCGACAGATGACGTAACTTACTTGTGGCGTTAAGTAGATAGTTTGGAAGTGCTTGGTGTGTCCAGGAGTTTTTGACACGGACACGACGCAGCGTCCCATAAGAGCGTTCAGTAGCGAGGACTTGCCGACATTGGGCTGACCGACGCAGCCTATGGAGAGGACCCCGTTCTTGTAGCGCTCGTGCGTGTAGTACGATGTGTCTGCTTTCTCCAGGATCGTTTCTCCTGTGGAATGCAGAAAAATAATAGGCTAGTTTGTGAGTAAAAAAAAATTACCGTCTTTTAGATAATTAACCTCTTAAGGACCGCCATTATTTACGTCAAGCACCGCCGGGCGGGCTTATCGTAAGCGTAATCTGATTTTAAGACTTATCTTTCTACAAATACAGTATTAAATCGGTCGAGGTTTGGCACAAATTTGTGCCAGCGGGGCTCAACGGTAGGTAATATTTGTTTACTGGCTCTAGAGGCTAAAAATAAGGGACACGTATTTTTTATATGTAAATTAGACCAAAAATTACAAAGATATAGCATTTAAAAGTTACGTGTGATGTCGCACATTGCTTCATTTTTTTGCAACGAATAATCTAAAACACGGATTAAATAGAAGGTAATTACTTTGACTCTGGATACTACAATATTGCATTTTCACCCCAATAGGCTAGGCAGAAGTGACAACACGGTTGGCGCAGTGGCTGAGCGATCGACTGCTGCGCTGCGTGTCGCAGGCTCGATTCCCACACGGAACAAATATTTGTATGACCTACAGATAGTTGTTCCGGGTCTGCCTGTTTGTGTATGTGAGTTTAAATGTTTGTAAACGCACCCACGATACAGGAGAAATTCCTAGTGTCGAGCAACGTTTTATTAAAAAATACGTGTAGCACTCGGGGACTGCCGCGGTAAAGCTATTGCATAGCATTTTTTACCAACTTATGCTATAAATAAAAACAATCTAAATAAAATATTTAAAAAGTACTTCCAATGAAAAGAAGTTGCAAAAAGAAACATTTTTTTATCAACTTAGACAATAAATAAAAACTAAATATAAAATTTAAAAAGTACTTCCAATGAAAAGAAGTCGCAAAAAGAAAAACAAGACCTTGGGTATGATCCAGCGTAATGTCGATTGACTATCCGATTATCTACCAAACACGCTATTAGAACATTAGTATCGGGATTGAAATAACTGACCGTATTGTGTAAACGACGTTAGACAAGCCACACCTCCGTGCACGTCGGAGTGGGGAGCGTGAGGTTTTTTCGTTACGCGATTTCTGGATTCGGTCCCCGCTATCAAGGCCCACGATAGAAGCTATGCAATAGCTTAAAAAAAACTTAATTTACACAATAGTTAAACTGATATTCCTCCATCACTTACCGACTTGAGCGCCCTCATCATAGTCGAACTCCACATTAGTCTCGTCCTGAATCTTCTTCTCCCAAGATGAGAGGTCGACCTCTCCGTTCACGATCTCCTTACAAGCTTCTAGAATCTTAGTGGCGCCCTCTGCGCACATCTTTTGCTTGCCTTTGCGTCGTCGAACTTGGAGACCTGAAAGAAATATTTATTTACTAGCTTTTGCCCGCGGCTTCGCTCGTGTTCAATTCGGGGTAACAGTTCCCCTTTCCTGATTTACAGGTACCTGCTATCTGTAGTTTTTGCTTTAGCACCTTATTTATAAAAAAATATCTTGGGACAACTCACACACGGCTATCTGATCCCAAGCTAAGCAGAGCTTGTGTTATGGTAACCAGACAACTGATACACATACTTATATAATTTATAAATACATACATATTATAAATAAATTACACCTAGACACAGAACAAACAATCATGCTCATCACACAAAAAGTTTGTCCTGGGTGGGAATCGAACCCACGACCTCCGGCTCAGCAGTCAGGGCCACTAACCACTAGACCAACAGGCCTGTAATTTATTGTAATAGCAATGCTAAGTCTAGCCTGCTATTATTTAGCCACGAGCTCTTTCCTTTTCAGATACAAAACCCTAATTAAACTACTAACCTGCCTTATCACTCGTAGCCCCCCTTAGATTATAAGCCGGTAGTGATGTGAAGTACAGAACTCTTAACGCCGGGTATGACGTAGTGAGGAACTGTTTCCATGCGGCGACGACAGAGGGCGGCACTAGGTCGATCTTGTTCAGCACGAGAACCATATGCTTGTTCTGTTCTTGTATGTACGTGTACAGCGAGGGCGGGAACATCATACCCTGTGGAGGAGGGAAAATAAATAAATAAGAGAACAGCTAAATTATAAGTCTTTAAACTGACATGGTTACTAATATTATAAGATAATTAACCATTGAAGATTGGTTTCACCTACCTATTTTATTATTATTTTTTTATTTGATTTTACTTTTTTTTATTGTGACATTTTATGATTTCATTATGATCTCATTAATTTAATTTTGTAAATATTTTTTTAGTATGTAGTTGTTTATTGTGAATGTGAGGACCATGTGGATCATAACTTTTATTTACTTTTTTTGCTTTTGACGATTCTGGCAGTTGAGTACTATTTAGGGACCTACGCTAATGTCCTTTTTTTAGTATTGTTCGTCGTTTCGTTGAGCTCCTTGAGTTATGAGTCGAGCTACACGATAACTGACAAATGCTTGCACTGACTGGACAGGTCCACTCAATCTGTGTGGTGCTTTCTTAAAAAGACCACTTCAGACACTATCTGCATAGTCCTCATGTAAGTTGACCAAGATTTTTTTTGTTTGGACTTTAAAATAGACTATGACCTCTGATTTTGTTTCGGCTGTTTCTTCTCAGAGTAGTCGGGTACGAAACACCGGCCTCATCTAGTTTTAGACGTGTAAAAGTGTTTGTGAAAACCTACTTGCAAAATAAACATCATTTATCAATTATCAAGAGCCTGGAATCCAGTGGTTCAATTGTGTAAAAACCCAAAAAGTAGGGAAAACGATCGCAAATCGATACAGTGAGTTTTGTGTGCCGAGAGCAAAATCGAGTTGTGAGTGACGGTGTTAGTGGTAACGAACGCAAAAAACGAAAGAGGGTAGATCGTTTTGTCTGCTCGTAAACATCCAACCGCAATAACTTCAGTTCAACCGTGATCATGGCGTTTGTAACATCGCCGAAATATCGGAAACACGAAATAAATAACAAACATGGTAAATTATGAGTGTGATACGTTACTTAGAAAAGTGTAACACCTAATAACACGTCCCCGCAAGTTCACGAATACGAAACACTTAACAACGAATGCACGCTACCACGATAAACTGAACACCGTAGCAATGTGATCTCGAATAACGAAATCTCTAATGTTCCCTTTTTCGAAACACTTAACAACGAATGTAGCGTACATTCGTTGTTACCAATCAGTGAGTTTTATTGCATCCTTGGGTAGTACCTTTTCTTTAAGTATTTCAAAAGCCTCAGATATCATCAGGCATTTACAGCAGTGGCAGTATAAATATAATAGTAAAACTGACTGATTGGTTTTCCAAATATTATATGTCAATGGAACTTATAAGAAAAGGACTACTCAAAACCTCGATATATTACAGACAAACTTGCAAAAACAAAAATTGCCTCCATTGTTTCCACCTGACATCTGGTCTGTAAATAGCTCAATAGGGACCACTGTTCCTATTTCACAAAATGAGGTGAAATCATGGCATCACCGCTGGAACCTCAAGAAACTAAAAGAGCAAGGAAAAAAGAAAATAGGGAAGAAAAAATAAAAAAAACATTTGGAAAATAAGAAACAATGGACTTGACCACATTTTTAGATGGTCTTGATACTTGTGCTAGTTTAAACGTTAACTGATTTTTTAAAGTTTTTATTTAATGTTGGATTTGGTTATTTGTATTGTCATGGAAAAACTGCTGAATTGGTTGATTGGTTTGATTTTCTCTGTTTAGTTAATTGTTATATGAATAAAGACTTTTTACGATGACTTTTAGAGGTTTTGATATTCGAGATCACATTGCTACGGTGTTCAGTTTATCGTGGTAGCGTGCATTCGTTGTTAAGTGTTTCGAAAAAGGGAACATTAGAGATTTCGTTATTCGAGATCACATTGCTACGGCGTTAAGTTTTTCGTGGTAGCGTGCATTCGTTGTTAAGTGTTTCGTATTCGTGAACTTACGGGGACGTGTTATTAGGTGTTACACTTTTCTAAGTCACGTATCACACTCGTAAATTATAACAGCTAAATTGGTCGAATGTTAAGCAATTTTTGTAGAGGTCAGTCCGTGGGTGCAGGGGCGGATCTATATAATGTGTCCGGCCGGTCACGGACTAGGGATATTCTATGAACTTTTATAACGAACATTCTAGTACTCAAATTTACCATTTTTTTTTCACCAATAGTTTACAAAACTATCGTTAATTTGCATATTTTTGTGGACTATAATTTTGTTTTCTAAAGTTACGAAAAAGTAAGCTCATAATTTCTTAATTAAAACGATAGACAATATTGTTGCCCTTTGAGAGATATGATTATGTTTTGTACACGCATAGAGAATATCTCAAGATGGCTGCCGAAAAGCGAGGAAGTGAATTAGAGTCAATTGTGTAGCGTCTTAGTATATAGTACCCTAGTAGTACCGGTGGTCTAGCCAAGGGCCACTTGAGGGTAAAATAGAAGACAATAGACAAGTTTCCTTAAAAAAATATTAATCCGTCTTTTAGATTACTCAAAAATAAGAAACAATTTTTTTTTATTTGTAGATTCCAAAAAAACAAAAACATGTGACGTCACTTGTTGCGAGAAATTGCAAAATACAGGAGAAATTCCTACTATGGGGCATCGTATATTTTTTTTAAAATCTATACTAATATTATAAAGCTGAAGAGTTTGTTTGTTTGAACGCGCTAATCTCAGGAAGTACTGGTTCGAATTGAAAGATTCTTTTAGTGTTGGATAGTCAATTTCTTGAGGAAGGCTATAGGCTATATAACATCACGCTACGACCAACAGGTGCTGAGCAGCGCGGGTGAAACCGTGGGGAACAGCTAATAATATATAATACTCACAGCATATCGAACATCTACAATAAGCAGCAGTATGTCACACATCTCCAGTACTCGCCACAGCTGTCTCCAGGTCTCCAGGTTCAGCTCGAAGTACGACATCTCCTTCCAATGTTCTGACGCTTGGAGGGTGTCCACGTAGTTCTGTAACGAAATATATACAGGTGAACTGGGGTGTACAGACGCCTGCAGGTCAAGCTACCCGAAACTGTCAATTTTTCCCAATGAACCT
Source organism: Ochropleura leucogaster (assembly GCA_958449745.1). NCBI lineage: Eukaryota > Metazoa > Arthropoda > Insecta > Lepidoptera > Noctuidae > Ochropleura > Ochropleura leucogaster. The sequence continues at coordinate 2,519,990 of OY288230.1, read as the reverse complement.
TGGACCTTATACTCTAGAAATAAAGTCGAAAATCTATCAAAGAAATCTGACAGATTGTAGTAGCTTGATGTGCAGGCGTCTGTACATTGCAACTACTAGTGTGACTGCAAGGGTCTAAAATGGCCACTAAAGCAGATGTATGGAACAAACGTACTAATTCTCTTGTTCCGTTCAGGTGAACGAATCTATGTCAGTCAATACCACTTTGTCTTAGGAGTCACAGACAGCCCACTGCCGAGCCTGCATGGAGGTAGACGAAACAGCAGCCCACAGATTGCCCCATACAGGGCAAAGTACTTCAGTAACCCAGGTACTCTTCGCGAGATCGTCAGCAACACCAAGGCGCTGCTGACGTTTTTCGCGGAGCTGGATCGAATAATATTCCCACCCATACGCAAAATACGCGCCTCAGACGTGGAGTTGCGGACATCAGCCCGTTATACAACACAATACAATCTATGTCAGTCATCATTTACAGCCTGTCGGTGTAACACATTGCCTATAATGTACCTCGTGCATAATTTTAAATACAGTCCATTTTAACTCCAATTTATGTGGTTTCATTACCAGCAACTGCCACAAAAAAAATGGTCCTTCGAGCCGGATATGAACCAGCGACCTATCAATCCATAAAAAATAAAATCTTCAGTCTACATTGACCGACATTGTTAGTGATTATACAAAGTGTTTAAGATAATCCTTACTAATATTATAAAAGCGAAAGTTATTTTGTTCGTTTGTTACGTCTTTACGCCTAAATGGCAAAACCGATTTTGATTAATTTATGTAAAAGGATAGTTGGAGACGGACATAGGCTAATTTTAAAAAAAAATGTGACAACTAAAAAGTCCAACTACAAAATTCATCAAAATCAGTTTTGGCATTTAGGTATGAAGAACAGAGATTTCTATAGACTGACCGTTCTCACAATAAATGTAGAAGCATAGAGCTTGTTATACAGGGTTATTTGTAAAACACCGACAACCTCGCAGGCCTGTTTTACTATCATCATAAACAACAACTTTTGTTCTATGATTTTTTTACAAAACTTTATACATTTACCAAAAACAAATCATCAAGATATCGTTGTCCTATCTAACACATTTCAAATCCGTCCGTTTGCTGTACCTACATACCTACACCTGCCGCGCACTGTCCCCGTAGTGATACTTTTGGTTAACGACTCGCTTCGCTATCGCTTAGGTACGTTTGCTTCGCATAGATTTCGTAACATTTGGAGCGTTCAATTTAAATATTTTTATTTTTGTATGAAAATCTGATGAACTAAAATATGATAAACTAGGTTTCGCCCGCGGCTTCGCCCGCGTTAAATTTGTGGTAACACAGTTCCCCTTGCGCCTTATTGATTTGTTATAGCAACGCTAACTTTTCCCTTTTCATCCCTCTTTCTCCCTCACATCCCACTTTTTTAAAATCAAAATTAGCCTATGTCCGTCTCCTGGTTCCCAACTATCTATGTACCAAAATTCATCACTATCGGTTTAGCCATTAAAGCGTGAAGAGGTAACAAACAAACAAACTCACTTTCGCTTTTATAATATTACTAGCTTTCGCCCGCGGCTTCGCCCGCGTTAAATTTGGGGTAACACAGTTTCCCTTGCGCCTTATTGATTTGTAATAGCAACGCTAAGTTTTCCCTTCTCTTCCCTCTTTCTCCCTCACATCCCACTTTTTTCAAAAAAATATTAGCCTATGTCCGTCTCCTGGTTCCCTACTATCTCTGTACCAAAATTCATCACTATCGGTTTAGCCATTAAAGCGTGAATAGGTAACAAACAAACAAACTCACTTTCGCTTTTATAATATTATATTAAGGATGTTTTATGTCATAGAACAAAAGTTGATTATGATGATGGTAACATGGTCCTGAGAGGGTGCCGGTGTTTTACAAATAACCCTGTATAGGAGAACCAGCTTACCTTGAAATACCTCTGTTCCTGTGCATCCAGTTGTGCTGGGGTCATGTTGAAGTCCCACGGCGGTCTCTTGGGGAAGGACAGGTCTGTAGGGAAGTAGTCTACCGGGTTCACTTCAAGGGACTTCTCTGGCACTGGCTTCAGTTCTTTGCTGTGGAAGAAGATAGCCGGTTTATATACCAATTAATGTTTTTTTCTTTCTTTCTTCTCTTCCTTCGCGAAGCCGTCAACAACACTTTTTTCGGATAAAAATCACTATTAGGGTAGGACTTCGTGAGATGTCAGTAAAGCAGAAGGGCCTGCTAGAGCCAATGCCTGCCGGGGTTAAGGGTTGTTCGAAAGAAATACCCCGGACACACAAGAAAGAACTTGGATGGGCTTTAGTCAGTAAAAATCTGACACTCCACCTGCTAAATTGGATGATTTCTCACCCATGAAAAAGTAGGACTTTATATCAAATCGTTCAAAATATTCTTTAACTAAAAAACACATACTAAGAAGGTTCAGTTCACTCACAGTGCATCCTCTTTTTTCATTCTCAGTTCGTCTTCTGTCTCCCGGTAGAACTTGAGTGCGTATCGGTTGGTGTCCCTACCGCCACCTTTGCCGCGCGCTGGCTGGTAGTTCACCGACACCACATCGTACGCTGTCGTGCCGCCTGATGCTGTGGGTATGGTTTTTGTAAGTATAGGTATGGTTTTTGTAAGTATAGGTATGGTGTTTGTAATTACTAAGTTGAGTGAAATGTTTTAGTGTCTGTAACTTGAGCGCTATGATGCGAGGAGATCATTAAAACAATAATCAAAGAAAAAAAAGCGCTCCTTAGGCGGTTAGATCAACATGTTGAATGTGAACTCGGCTATTATTGTGCAGATTGTCGTAACGGCCAATGGCTTCATTGCCATGAGAGACGAATATCTGTCGAAGCTCTCCTTAGGCGGTTGGATCAAGGGCCTGATTCAGAAGGCAGTACTCCTTGATACGGCCCGCACTGTGAGGAGGTTGAGCCCTAACCACTGGTAGCTTGGAACCTGCTGCCAATACCGGCGGAATACTATTTACACATCTTGTTTAAAAATGTAAAAGAGTAACAATAATGGATAAAATAACAAATGGGTATACATATTACAGGAAGCTTGGAAGTTGCACTTGTTACAGGGAAATTTAAAGGGAGTAGTTTGTCTTGGTATGGACATGTAATGAGGAGGGATGAAGCAAATGTGACTAAAAGAGTAATGGATCTGAATGTTGATGGACGGAGAGCGAGAGGAAGGCCAAAGAAAAGATTGAAGGATTGTGTAAGGAATGATATGAAGGAGAAAGGAGTAAATGATGCCGTGACATCTGATAGGGAAGAAAGGTAGAAGAAAATGTGTTGTGCCAACCACAAATAGAATGGAACAAGGGCAGGAAAATGATTATTTAAAAAAATATTATCACTTCATTTTTGTGGTGAACTAAATCTTTACAACAAATTCATGAGTACTTACTGGACATCAACAGAGTCTTATTCTGTTTCTTCCCCTGCAGCTGTTGCTTCTTAGCCTTTCCGCTGAACGGAGTTTTCCGCCGAGCTTGTGGCATTTTGTATTAATTGCTAGAAAGTAAAATAACAGATATATTTAACAGTATATATTGTACAAGTACAGTTTTTATAACATACTACCTGCGCCGAACCATCCTACATTAAGTACACAAATATCATTAATTTAGCATGCACTCATCTATCGGCCACGGTTTATCAATTATTCAATACTAGCTGTTCTCCGCGGTTTCACCCACGCTGCTCAGCACCTGTTGGTCGTAGCGTGATGTTATATAGCCTATAGCCTTCCTCAAGAAATGGACTATCCAACACTAAAAGAATTATCCAATTCCAACCAGTAGTCCCTGAGATTAGCGCATTCAAACAAACAAACAAACAAACAAACAAACTCTTCAGCTTTATAATATTAGTATAGATGTATCAATTTTACAATACCAAGTGTGTTTTATCAAAATATCACTCAGATATAACCTGTCCCTTTTCAGTGCTCCCCCAGTGAGGCTTTAAGCTGATGCTTGTACCCCACAGATAGAAAACTTAAAAAAAAAGGCTACCTATACACTTAGGGCACCCTCCTTTAGTATATTAGTCTTTTCGTTTTTAAGATTTATGCAATGGCTGGAGGCCCTTCCTCGCGAGGCATGCCCCGGTATTGGTCCGGTAACATAATTATCCTCCTATTATATCGGATAATTATAATCATATTGATAATTGTGTGAGGGAATCGGATTTATCGGACACGCATCACATATTTCAATCATAATAGTTTGTTTGCAAGCAACAGGTGATGCAGTTATTATTCAAATAAAGATATCAATAATTAAGACTTGCACTTGTTCTAATAAGAAAAATATAATGTTATTATAGGGATTTGATAGTAATAAAGGCATGTTAATTTCTAATTTCGAGTTTGTTCGAGGGTTCATGCGACGACCCTCGACGTACAACTCAAAAACTTTTATTTAGAAAACACAGAACTTTTCATAGAGGCGTGCCGTTCGATGCACAACTCAAAAACGTAAAAATGAAAACAAAAAAGAAAATAAGTTGAAAACGAGTTTTAACCAAAGGGCAGGACTGGTTTAACCTAAGATAATAAAGTAAACCGCGTTACATTAGGTATTTCAATTGATTTTAGTTGTAGTTTTTATTATAAAAAGAACAAAACAATCTAAGATTATTACACGTTTTGCCGGTGTAGGCTTTTTAACTGGAAAATAACTGTTATTTAACCACATTTGTAGCTAAAACCTCTAAATATATTCCTGGTAGATAATTTTGAGTAATTTATACGACTAATAACAAAACAAAATGTGGTACTTACGTTAATTACACGAATTAAACAGAAATATACTTCATCTATTTTTATTGCGACACGCGGTGTGGAAATTCTAGTTTCTAAGGGGAAATACATGAAATATACATGAAAATTGTACCTGCAAGCCACAGATGGAACAGCCGAATTATTTAATTAGTTTCAGTAGTGTGTAAACGAATTAATTCCAGAATTTTCAGATAAAATCTACAATCAGCCGTTTTCAACAAGACATTATTTTTTATTGATTGAATGTTCCGGACGTCCAAATGAAAAACTCATTACTATACAAAGATGTTTTTTCTTTCTCTCTTGTATAGTTTTGATGAGACCGTGAGAGGAAGATACCAAAGGAAATAACTAATGTATAAAATTATCAAACGTAAAATAATGGAACGCTTCAAATTATAATTTTCTGCGTACTATGTATCGCATAAACCAGCAATAATAATTAATTGATGATTGGAGAACAAACATGCGTATATAGAAGAAGAATTCATTTTTTTCCGAATTATATTTGTTTTAAATTTTTTATTTATCATATTATAATTAAATTAATTACTAAATATATACAACCTACAATAATTACACAAACCAATAATAAAAAAATATATACAGAAAATTACAGGGCGTCAAAAAATTCGTCCGTATCGCCGTCAACAGGTAAAGTGCCCAGAAGGCTGGCAGCATTACCGCGTTGGATGGCAATGCTTATTTTTTGTGCAAAAAACAGGCCAGCCCTCTGGTCACGAGAAGAATCGACCAACCGCTTGGCGATTTCTCGAAATACTACATGGGCACTCGGACCCCATGGCCCTAGTGTTTCAACCCCAAACGGCTCAAAAACATAATTTCCAATCAAATTGTGATATTTGCGCCGTTTGAGATTTTCAGCACCTGCAGCAGCAGCTCCAGCGCAACCCACCGTACTAGGAAGATGGGATGGTGCAAGGGTGTCGACACAAGTTGCATCCCACACCAAAGATCTACCCAACTTCCATGGCATTATGGTCATACCATCTGGTCTCTTTCCATCGACGCGTACCAAGCCAGTTGGTTCTAAAACAGCTGGCACCCCGGCGGTGGCAAGAGCACGACGGATGAGATCATTAATGCAAGCGTGCCGAGCAATACGACCTGCGCTTTTACTGCAGGAAAGGCCATGGTGTCCGAGGCAGTCGACTGCTTCCCCACATTGACAGCGATGCGGAGCCCCACAGGGTGCACCCAAACGCAAACACGTAGCGAGCCGGAAGGTTGTGTCACCCAACAAAGTACCTATGTTAGGTGACGGTAACGCCTGTAGCCAGAGGCCCGATTCCCACTCACCCACAGCCAGCAAGCGGGCACGCTCAGCAGAATTGGTGGACGTATTAATAAGGTTATTCCGTACCAACCTGCAGAGCGGCTCATCCCACTGTCTCTGGGAAAACGGGTTCACGGGCCGATCCGAGTCCGGGCAAGCCATTTTCCAGGCATCCTCTGCGTCGGTCAAGCACGGCACTTCCGAGTCAACCAGGGAGAGAGCTAAAATTTTCCTGGTCAGCTTTTCAGTGCTGTGGACGGAAGACAGGAATGCCGGTAAGCTTACACTGGAAATTTTGCGGATTTGTTTTAAATTGTATTTTTTTAATTTAAGTAGAATACGTCTTTTACAAACAATCTGCAAAAAAAAACAGGTTTTGTAAAGAGCACTAATTTGCTTGCAATTGCAATTGATAGTATCCTTACAATAATTCTTGCTAAGCTAACGCAAAACGGAATGCACTGTGAGCAGAAAACTTCAGGTGTCAAGTCAACAATAAAACCTACCAACCTAACCTAAAAAACGCGTCAAACAAAATAAGCGAAAGCTATTTATTTATACAAAAAAAAAGTCTAAATAAATTTAATAGCAAAAATGTTGCCTTTATCACTGCTACGTACTGCTCAGAACCATCCAATGCTGGTAGAATTGAAAAATGGCGAGACTTATAACGGGCATCTTGTAAGTTGCGATAACTGGATGAATATCAATCTTAGAGAAGTTATCTGCACATCCAGAGACGGTGACAAGTTCTGGAGGATGCCTGAGTGTTACATCCGAGGCAGCACTATCAAGTATCTGCGTATTCCTGACGAAGTTATTGATATGGTGAAAGAAGAGACACAGGTCTGTTGTGCATTCAGTTTATTTCGTTTCCTCGTTTTAATGTTCATTTAAAAACAACTACTTAAACTTAAGAGTGCGGCTTTACACAATGTGAAACAGAACGCGATATGCTCTTTTTATTTTCCTTGTCCTAATTAAATATCCAATCTAATACCAGTTGATGGTGGTACGCACATATACACACTATGGTAACCATATGTACAGTGATCTAAGAGACCAGGCTAGTCAGATACAGTTAACAAAAACGGTATCCAAAATGGTCACAGACATAGTCAATATTGTTAATTGCCACTTGTGATCATTGCACAATATTGTGTGTAAATTTTAACATAAGTAATTCATATTTCGATGTTGCTACAGCAGTGTACAAATCCATTGGTTTCTACAGATACACATTATAACATTGCTGCATTTAAAAAAATACAGCTGTTTATTACAAAGTGTAATAAACAGCTGTATTTTTTTAAATGCCCTACCCTGAATGTGATATGTTTGCGGATGAATGGAATGAAGTCATGCTAGTATGTCTGGTATACGCAAAATACGCGCCTCAGACGTGGAGTTGTATAGCGGACACCAGCCTGTTATACAATACAATGTCTGGTGTTTTGAGAAACAAAGTATGCAAGAGTGTTCCATGTTAGTTTTAATTGAATCTAGTGTTAGTTGTTTACTTTATATGTAACCTAGTGTAAGTTGTTTGTTTCTATGGTAATTATTGTAATTGGTGCTATACCGTTTTAATCCTTACTAATATTATAAAAGCGAAAGTGAGTTTGTTTGTTTGTTACCTCTTCACGCTTTAACGGTTAAACCGATTTTGATGAATTTTGGTACAGAGATAGTTGGGAACCAGGAGACGGACATAGGCTAATATTTTTTTGAAAAAAGTGGGATGTGAGGGAGAAAGCGGGAAGAAAATGGGAAAACTTAGCGTTGCTATTACAAATCAATAAGGCGCAAGGGGAACTGGGTTACCCCAAATTTAACGCGGGCGAAGCCGTAGGCGAAGCCGCAGGCGAAAGCTAGTTAACTATAAATATAGGTTTTCATGATAATACTAACACAATGTGGGCCAAGGTAGTCTGTAAATAAAAGTTTTTGTCTATTTATAAACATTAACAAATCCTATCTCAATTCACAGGTCAAATCCAGAAGTCGTAGTGAAGTCTCCAAAGGTCGAGGTGGTGGCCAGAACATGAGGACAGGTCGAGGTGGCAACAGAGGCGCCTTCGGTAACCGTGGACGACCTGCCCCTCTCGCTAGAGGTGGTAGCAACCAGGGCAGAAACCCACAACAGAATAAGAATAAAAAATAGAATTGAATTTTAGGAAAATCTTTTTTGTAATGTTATTAAAATTAAATTTAAGTTGGTTAAGTACTGTATATTGGTGTTTTAATTGGTTCCATATGTGATTAAAGGAGTGAGGGATATGTTGCTGCGTGGAGAGGGACACCATAAAAAATATATTGTTTTATACTATACTAGCTTTTGCCCACGGCTTGGCCCGCGTTAAATTCGGTAGCGAATTATTGATTTGTAATAGCAACGCTATGTTTTCCCGTTTCTTTCCTCTTTCTCCCTCATATCCCACTCTTTTTAAAAAAGAAATAGCCTATGCCCGTCTCCTGTTTCTTAACTATCTCTGTACCAAAATTCATCAAAATCGGTTTAGCCATTAAAGCGTGAAGAGGTAACAAACAAACAGACTCACTTTCGCTTTTATAATACTAATCTTTCGCCCGCCTCGCGATAAATTCGGTATAACACACCAAGCAGACCTGCAGTTTTTGCTCTTGCGCCTGATGGATTTGTAATAGCAACGCTAAGTTTTCACTTTTCTTCCCTCGTTCTCTCACATATCCCACTTTTTTAAATAAAAATTAGCCTATGCCCGTCTCCTGGTTCCTAACTATCTCTGCACCAAAATTCATCAAAATCGGTTTAGCCATTAAAGCGTGAAGAGGTAACAAACAAACAAACTCACTTTCGCTTTTATAATATAAGTAAGGTTTGAATGGTTTTTTTTTCAATATATGGATTTAAGTCTGTGAGGGTAGAATGAGATAGAGATAAAGAATTGTTCTGGAATAAGGCTAAAAATACTTCAACAATATTTTGCTTGCTTTGCTTGGTGTTTTGAAAGTCAAACCCAGATGATTTGGACATCAAAGCCGGGTGTTTAAGAAGTTAAAACCCAGGTGTTTTAGATGTCTAACCCAGGATTTTTGGACATCAATTTCAGGTGTTTTAGAAGTTAAACCCAAGTGTTTTGGTCAGCAAACCCAGGTGTTTTTGGAAAACAACCAACGTGTTTTGAAAATTCAGGTTTTTTGCACATCAAACCCAGGTGTTTTGGACATTAAACCCAGGTGTTTTAGAAGTCAAACCCAGGTGTTTAGGACATCACACCTAGGTGTTTTGGAAGTCAAACCCAGGTGTTTTGAATATTAAACCTAGGCTCTGAGTGCCATGTTTGCCGTAGGAGCCTAAACTGTCCTTATTGCTCTGAGTGCAATATTTGCCCTGTTTGCCATAGGTGTCTACAGAGTCCTCATTGCAATGAGTGCCATGTTTACCCTGTTTGCCATACGTGCCTATAGTGTTATTATTGCTCTGAGTGCAATGTTTGCCCTGTTTGCCATAAATGCTTAGTGCCCTTATTGGTGAGTGCCGTCTTTGCCCTGTTTGCCATAGATGTCTATAGGGTCGTTATTGCTCTTAGTGCCGTATTTGCCCTGTTTGCCATAGGTGCCTAGCGCCCTTATTGCTGAGTGCCTTCTTTGCCCTGTTTGCCATAGGTGCCTATAGTGTAATTATTGATCTGAGTGTAATGTTTGCCCTGTTTGCCATAGGTGCCTCGTGCCCTTATTGCTGAGTGCTGTCTTTGCCCTGTTTGCCAAAGGAGCCCACTGTCCTTATTGCTGAGTGCTGTCTTTGCCCTGTTTGCCATAGGTATCCACAGAGTCCTCATAGCAATGATTGCCATGTTTACCCTGTTTGCCATAGGTGCCTATAGTGTTATTATTGCTCTGAGTGCAATGTTTGCCCTGTTTGCCATAATTTTTAGTGCCCTTATTGCTGAGTGCCGTCTTTGCCCTTTTTGCCATATATGTCTATAGGGTCGTTATTGCTCTTAGTGCCGTATTTGCCCTGTTTGCCATAGGTATAATTATGGTCCTTATCGCTCTGAGTGCCATATTTGCCCTGTTTGCCATAGGTGTACACAAGGTCCTCATTGCAATGAGTGCCTTGTTTGCCCTGTTTGCCATAGGTGCCTCGTGCCCTTATTGCTGAGTGCCGTCTTTGCCCTGTTTGCCAAAGGAGCCCACTGTCCTTATTGCTGAGTGCTGTCTTTGCCCTGTTTGCCATAGGTATCCACAGAGTCCTCATAGCAATGATTGCCATGTTTACCCTGTTTGCCATAGGTGCCTATAGTGTTATTATTGCTCTGAGTGCAATGTTTGCCCTGTTTGCCATAATTTTTAGTGCCCTTATTGCTGAGTGCCGTCTTTGCCCTTTTTGCCATAGATGTCTATAGGGTCGTTATTGCTCTTAGTGCCGTATTTGCCCTGTTTGCCATAGGTATAATTATGGTCCTTATCGCTCTGAGTGCCATATTTGCCCTGTTTGCCATAGGTGTACACAAGGTCCTCATTGCAATGAGTGCCTTGTTTGCCCTGTTTGCCATAGATAGTGTTATTATTATTTTGAGTGCAATGTTTGCCCTGTTTGCCATTGGTGCTTAGTGCCCTAATTGCCGAGTGCCGTATTTGCCCTGTTTCTCATAGGAGCCCAGTGTCCTTATTGCTGAGTGCCGTCTTTGTCCTGTTTGCCATAGGTATAATTATGGTCCTTATCGCTCTGAGTGCCATATTTGCCCTGTTTGCCATAGGTGTACACAAGGACCTCATTGCAATGAGTGCCATGTTTGCCCTGTTTGCCATAGATAGTGTTATTATTATTCTGAGTGCAATGTTTGCCCTGTTTGCCATTGGTGCTTAGTGCCCTTATTGCCGAGTGCCGTCTTTGCCCTGTTTCTCATAGGAGCCCAGTGTCCTTATTGCTGAGTGCCGTCTTTGCCCTGTTTGCCATAGGTGTCTTTAGTGTCCTTATTGCTCTGAGTGCCATATATGCCTTGTTTGCCATAGGGTCCTTATTGCTCTAAGTGCTACATTTGCCCTGTTTGCCATAGGTGTCTTTAGGGTCCTTATTGCTCTGAGTGCCATATGTGCCCTGTTTACCATAGGTGTTTTGGACATCAAACTTAGGTGTTTTGGTTGTCAAACGCAGGTCTTTTGGACATCTACATCAGGTGTTTTGGAAGTCAAACCCAAGACTTTTGGACATCAAACCTTGGTTCTGAGTGCCATGTTTGCCGTAGGCGCCTAAAGTGTCCTAGTTGCTCTGAGTGCATATTTGCCCTGTTTGCCATAGGTGTCTACAGAGTCTTCATTGCAATGAATGCCATGTTTGCCATAGGTGCCTAGTATCCTTATTGCTGAGTGCCATATTTGCCCTGTTTCTTTAGAGTCCTGATAGCAATGGTTGCCATGTTTACCCTGTTTGTCCTAGGTTCTATAGGGTCCTTATTGCAATGTGTGCCATGTTTGCCCTGATTGCCATAGGTGCCTATTGTGTCCTTATTGCTCTAAGTGCCATGATTGCTGGTTTGCCAAACAGGGCAACAAGGAGCCTTTGTTTATGTTTGCCCTTGACAATTTTTTTTTCGTATTCCTGACAGACCCAGGTGTTTTGGACATCAGACCTAGGTGTTTTGGACATCAGACCTAGATGTTTTGGAAATCAAACCCAGGTGTTTTGGACATCAGACCTAGGTGTTTTAGTAGTCAAACCTAGGTGTTTTGGTAGTCAAACCTAGGTGTTTTGGTAGTCAAACCCAGGTGTTTTGGTAGTCAAACCCAGGTTTTTTGGACATCAAACCCAGGTGTTTTGGAAAACAACCCAGGTGTTATGGACATCAGACCTAGGTGTTTTGGACATCAGACCTAGGTGTTTTGGAAATCAAACCCAGGTGTTTTGGACATCAGACCTAGGTGTTTTGGAAATCAAACCCAGGTGTTTTGGACATCAAACCGAGGCTCTGAGTGCCATGTTTGCCGTAGGAGCCCAAACTGTCTTTATTGCTGTGAGTGCCATGTTTGCCATAGGTGCCTAGTGCCCTTATTGCTGATTGCCATCTTTGCCCTGTTTGCCATAGGTGTCTATTGGCTCCTTATTGCTGAGTGCCATATTTGCCCTGTTTGCCATAGGTGTCTACAGAGTCCTCATTGCAATGAGTGCCATGTTTACCCTGTTTGCCATAGGTGCCTATACTGTTATTATTGCTCCGAGTGCAATGTTTGCCCTGTTTGCCATGGGTGTCTACAGAATCCTCATTACAATGAGTGCCTAGTTGTCCATAGGGTCCTCATTGCTCCGAGTGCTACGTTTGCCCTGTTTGCCATAGGTGCTTAGTGTCCTTATGGCTAAGTGCCATATTTGCCCTGTTTCTTTAGAGTCCTGATAGCAATGGGTGCCATGTTTGCCCTGTTTGCTCTAAGTGTCTATAGGGTCCTTATTGCTCTGAATGCCAAGTTTGCCCTGTTTGCCATACGTGTCTAAAGAGTCCTTACTGCAATGTGTGCTATGTTTGCCCTGATTGCCATAGGTGCCTATTGTGTTCTTATTGCTCAGAGTGCCTTGATTGCTGGTTTGCCAAACAGGGCAACAAGGTGCCTTTGTTTTTTTTTTTATTTTTGCCCTGGACTATTTTTTTTGGTATTCCTGACAGCACACTTTAAAATTCAGGTGTTCTGGATGTCAAACCGAGGTGTTTTGGACATCAAACTCAGGTGTTCTGGAAGTCAAACCCAGTTGTTTTGGTAGTCTAACCCTAGTGTTTTGTATGTCAAACCCAGGTGTTTTAGATGTCATACCAAAGTGTTTTGTATGTCAAACCTAAGTGTTTTGGTAAACAAATATTATAAGTCAACTATTCTAAAAGTTTTGAAGATCTACATAGAGACGCGCGGATTCACCTTCGTAGGCTGGGATATTGTAATATAAAACCTTACTCTTGAATCACTATCTATTGCTGAAAACTGCATCAAAATCCGTTGAGGAGTTTTAAAGATCTTAGCATACATAGAGACAGACAGACAGCGGGAAGCGACTAAATTTTATACTATGTAGTGTTACTCATTCAAAACCTAGGATAGATAATTTTAAAAAAAAGTTTTTATATTTTCATACATTTTATTTTAGACATTCATTACAAAACATTTATAAATATAATAATTTCATATAAACATTGATTCTTTACATTGTATATAACTACATTGATAAAAATTATAACAGATTGATATAATTCGTATAGTATTATGACTAACTATTAATAAAAAATTGCACCTGTTTTAAAAAAAAATAACTTAATATTGGTTTTTGTACCTGGCCGGTAGCAATATCGAATAAATAAAAGTCGATATAAAAAGCCTCTTCTAGTAAAAATTGCAACGGCCCCAACATAATAATGGCGATGTGGATATTTTATTGCCAGAGTAAAATATGTGTAATTGCTTCGGTTCGGTAATATCGTTCGATAAAATGTGAAATTGGATTTGTCGACTCGAACTAAAGAATAATAACAAGCCTGCCGGACTAAGCACAAAAGCGGTATCTCAGGAAAACCAATCTCTAAATATATTTTGCTATTTAGCATCATTCATTTGATGCGTATTTTTATACGCTAGCCATTTCTATTAAAATCATTTCTTTTTTTGAATTACCGCTTCAGAGCTTAGCACGGCGGAAGGAAAAACATTATAATTCCACTTGGCCACATTGAGTTGATTCATCAATCTTTTAAATAAAGAGAGTTTGGTGAAATATAAATTTATCGACGTATCATCTACCTGGCCTATTAAAGTCAAAGTCAAAACACAATGTCAAAGTCAAAACGTAAACGTTTTGTCTTTGACATTGACGTTTGACATTCATTTGTTGTGCTTTGTCCCGAGCTATTATAGTAGGGTCGGCTTCCAGTCTAACCGGTTGCAGCTGAATACCAGTATTTTACATGGAGCGACTGCCTATCTGACCACAACCCAGTTAGTACTGGATAATACGACACTTGTAACGACTGTCAAAGATCTACAAAAGACTGCGCGGGACCAACGTTAAGCACAGAGAAAACAATAAAAAATCCTACTTGTCCCACACGTGGGATCACTTTATAGCCAGAGTGGAATCATTTTGGCATTCACAAAGTTTACAACGTATGTATATTTCATTTAATATATTTGTACATACCTATTTATATATAATGTGTATATGGCATTATTTGTATATTGTTTTAAAAGTATTCAAAACCTTTGTGCAATTGTTTTTGTGGCAGTCCTGAATCATTCTTTGTAACTTATCGAGCCCGTAGCAAACAAATATCAACCTTGCATTGTTGTAGAAATAAAGTTCAATATATTTCAACGAATGTTGGACAAAATAGCAGCAACAAAGATGTTGTTTTTTGTTTTCGATTTTATTTTAAGCGACGCAATATTGATATTTGTTTGACGGAGCCCTTTTTGATATACAACGGTTATATGTAAACCAAAATTGCGAATTGAAGGGAACATTCTAGATCTAAATGGGGTTTTTGACATTTAAGTGAATTCGTTGGGGTTTAAGTGGGTTTTATCGGAATCTAAATGTGTTCATAAGGTTCATAAATGTCTAATATTGAGGTTTTGTTTTAGTGATTGTAAAAATTATATTTCCAATGTCATTATCTGGTTTACAACTTTTGGGACTTTGATTTTTTGCGGTTCGTTAAATTTTATTCTTAATCGGAAAGGTTTTGTCAATTTATCGACCCTTATAATTAAATAAACAAATTCTTAGTACATTAATTCACACTCACGTATAAACTCCGTGTACATTTGTACAACTGATAATATATTTTATTACATAGTTGTTCTACAGTAACATTTATCTAATATATAAAATTCTCGTGTCACAGTTTTCGTTGCCATACTCCTCCAAAACGGCTGGACCGATTTGAACGAAATTTTGTGTACATATCGGGTAGGTCTGAGAATCGGCCAACATCTATTTTTCATACCCCTAAACCTCAAAACTAAGGGATAAAAAAAAGCAAATTTTTGGTAAATTTCCAACCGGCCGTAACTTCAAGAAAAATCGTCGTTCGGGAAATAAAAAAATTTAAAAAGGAATTGAAGGTAAATGAACGAAATATTCCATCCTTATAGTTGTTAAACAAGCAATTTCTATTGCGCGAGTTGACAAAAAAAAATTACTAAAAAAAATGTTTTTTTTTGCTGGTTTTTCTAAAATTTCTCAAAAACCGCTGAGGCTACAAAATTTTAAAGATCTATTTAAAAAACTAGACACTTGGCGCTACAATTTCCTTTTTTTTTTATTTCACGTACAACAATTTCTCTCGAAGTTACGGCCTGTTGAAAATTAACCGAAAATTCGGTTTTTTTTAACCCCTAATTTTTTTCCAGTATTGTATATTAGGCCCAAAATTAAAGTATGCGAGACCCCTCGCTGATGCAGCCATAAGACCATCAAATGCGAAGGTGTCAGGGTAAACAAGGCGAAGATGGAAGGTCAGCGATTGTCCGTAGAGACACTCTTTGTACACACTGTCACCCTCATTGCACGATTACTTGAAAACTGACGAAGCTATTGAAGACACGACTGTACATCAACGTTTAATATTAAATTAAAACATCTATCTTTTTAAATTCTTGTTTGAAATTTGTTTAAGCAGACTTATGTCTGCTTAAACAAATTTCATCTTTCAATTTCAGCTTTCAAACAGTCTACATTAGGTTAATTACAAAATGGCAAGATTTATTAAAAATATCGTTAAAATAAAATGATTTTTAGGTAGTTCTTCTAGGGATTATAGTGGTGTGTTAGTACCTGAAACATAACCGGCAAAAGAAGGAACATGGTACAAGTCTGACACTGCTCCCGCTCCGGCTAGACCGAGAGAAGTAATTTGATGATGTTCTATTCGCTAAAAAAGGGTATGTTAGTATTCTTAGTTGTGTTGGGGGGGTATCGGGGGTATTAAAAAATCACAGTTTAGCCTGTGGCAGCAGTCTGTTGGCTTCCCTGAAACCAGTATCCGTGGCTCCATGCACGGTAGAGAAGTGCGTATTGTCCGTCGCTTCTCCTGCGAACAGTACGCGGGGAGCTCCACTACTGTCAACCAGCGGGGCAGCTAGTGTTGCCCTCGCGTCAGGGAACTGCGGGGTGAGGACGTTGTCGTAGGTATAGCTGCCTCGGGTGTAGGGATTCGAGTGCCAGGATGACCTGAAAAAGAGATATGGAGAGTTTTTAAGCGATTACCAAAAAGAATGAGGATCTGAATTGATTGGCATCTTTTTTTAAACTATCTCAGAAGGAAAAATACGGATGTCTTTTTTTGCGGATGGGACATCATCAAATAACTACCCCCTACTACTACTTGGAAAGATTGTTTTTGCAATATGATTGCCCATTGTGTCACTTAATGTGAAATGTTGTCAGTTATCTGACAAATGCTTGCACTGACTGGACAGGTGCACTCAATCTGTGTGGTGCTTTCTTAAAAATACCATTTCAGACACTATCTGCATAGTCCTTATTTAAGTTGACCGAGATTTTTTCTGAACTGTACAAGTGACTATGACTTCTGAGTTTGGTTCGGCTGTTTCTTTTTAGAGTTGTCGGGTACGAAACACCGGCCTCATCTATTTAAAAAAAAAAGTTTGAAGGTATTTGTGAAAACCTACTTTTATTTCTTTTTTTAACGTTGCCCGTCACTAGGAATTTATCCTGTATCGTAACAAACATTTAAACTCACATACACAAACAGCCGGACAAATATTTGTTCCGTGGGGGGAGCGAACCCACGACACGCAGCGCAGCAGTCGTTCGCTCAGCCACTGCGCTAACCATGTTGTGAAACTACTACAAACTCCACTTCTACTCCGCTAATCTACTTGCAAAATAAACATCATTTATCGTTTATTCTATTCTAAATTATGTTGGCCCGGTACAGACCCAAAAAAAAATTGGAAATAAGAAAGTTGACTCACCTCAACATAGCTATAGGCTCTGGTATCGTCCTGTTCTTGCCCATAAACCTTCGAATGAGTTCCATAACTTTCCTCTTTACAACGTCATCTGGTAACGTTTCAACCTAAAACGTTGGCAACATTATGTAGAACATTAAGGAATAGACAGAAGAGATACACACTTTGACATATCAAGCTGTATATTTTCTAAAGGACCCGTCAGGGCCACTGCCTGCCGGGGTTGCGGGTTGTTCAGTAGAGATACCGCGACCCCAGAAGGCAAGAGGCAGAAGAACGAACATGGATGGGTTTTAGTCATTACAAATGTGACACTCCCTTCTGTTCTGCCCAAAAAGGACAGAATTGTTTTAGAGAAAAAGTTGTACATTTTCAATATAACTTGTAACCAATGGTCTTGCTTTGTATAGAACTCCGGTACAATGAGAGATTCGCATAAACTGGTTTTGGATAGATTTTTTTTTGCGGATAGGAAATCATCAAATAACTCCCCCTCGCTCTGGACGGAGCGGACAGGAAGTGGCAGAATTTTACTGACTAAAACACACCCATGTTTCTTCTTTTACCCTTTGAGTTCCGGGGCCACAGTATCTCTTTCGAAAAACCGCAACTCCGAGTTTTGTATAGCTTGATTAGTCATCGTCGCCGTATTTTTTTTATTTGATTTTGCATTTCTGTTTCAACTGTAATTTAGTGATCTTTATTCTTGTCATAGCAAGATTTCTTTCAACTACAAATTAGTGATTTTTATTTTTGTCATAGCAAGATTTCTTTTTATTTTTTTATTGTAGTAACACTAGTTTTGACAGAGATGTAAAATCAGAAGCAAATAATTGTAGGACTGTGGTGTGTTAATTCCATCAACTTGAAAAATGCAGCTTTGCAACTATTAATTTAACTCACTTTTCAATTTCTTGAAAATAATTTTACTTGCAAATATTAGAAATTGATAAAATTATCACACGTACGTAAGTAGGAAATTGTAAGTGAATTAAATTTGAAGTGAGTCTCAAAAAAAAAAACTTTCACATGCAATAATTTAATTGTGAGATGTGACAATTCTTATGCCAGTTGTTGATTATGCTTTTGAAACCAAGTATAAGTTTACTTACACTCGTTTTATTATTATAACCTTCTGAACGCCATTGACACATATATGTAACTAGCAAGCGCTACTCTGCACGAAAACTACACAAATACTTATGTCACAAAAAATGCCTTTATGGCCTGGCGTTCAAAAAATTAACTGCAACTTCTCCCTCTGCATAACCCGAGAAGACATGCAATGAAAATGTACTAACCAGTTTCGCGCCATCTCCACTAGTCCAAAGTGTCAAAACGGTCAATGAACCCATGGGAGTGCTAGCCCCAAATATTTCAGTAGTCCAAGAATCCTCTTTAGACACTTTCCTTCTCTCCACCCCGTTCCATATAAAGCCAAAGAAAGTTGCAGTCTTCGGCCACCATGCTTTAGGAAAATGAAGGACGATTTTGTCGACAACGCCTATTGCTAGGTTGTCGATGGCGAGAGCCTTGTCTTTGGGTAGACTTGGCGAAAATATCGATGTGTGCCTGGAATGTATTGGATTTTGTGTTAGGTGGAAACTTTGCCGGAATCTTGGCTATCGGTGACAAATTTGCCAGAATTTTGACTTTCGGTGACTTTGGCCAAGAGTTTGGCTATCGGTGACAACTTTGCCAGGTTTTTGGCTGTCAAAGTTACGATACGGTGTACGTCCAAAATAATAATCTTGGACGTGTTTCGTGTTTAAGATAGTTTTTCGACCGTGACAGGAAGCCAAATATATTGCGAAAAATACACGTATTTATAAATAAAAAGCTTATGTATGTTGATTGTTTCTCATTATTCCAGCATTCTTTTTTAAAATAACTTTCCAGACACGTCAAATACTTATGCCAGGATGCAAATGTAGAAGAATATGAGCCAAAGACAAACAATGGATGTGATCCCCAATTATAATTAATGGTTGATTTTTTTTTTATAGATATTTATTGAAATTTCATGCATGCAGATAGTTAGATTAGATAGTAGACTGATGATTCAACAATTTTGTAGGTGCTATCAATGTATCATATGCTCCCTCGCTCCCAGTTTCATAACACCTAGCAATAATCTCAAAAATGTTAAACTACCCACCAATTTGGCAACATCCCCACAAGACCACATAGTCAAAATATTGCCGCTCCCCATGGGGGTAGTAGCCCCACTGAAGTTAGTCACCCATTCGGCTTCCTTACTCAACTCTTCCCTATCTTCACCCCTCCAAAAGAATGGGAACCACCCGGCTCCACCCCACCAAGGGCTTTCAAATGACAGTATAACTTTGCCTAATACGCCTATAGACAGTTTTTCTATGATTGTGACTTTTTCTTGTGGCAACACTGGTGAGAAGAGTTCGTTGTGTCTATGGAAAAGGAGAACGAACTTTTTAGAGCTTTTTATTGACGGACGGCTTACAAAGAGGTTTGTTATGCTAATACTACGTTATATTGTTTCGATAAAAAGGAACCCTTATAAGATCATTTAGTTGACGGTCGATAGTATATTTTTAAAGAGTAACCATGGAGTTTTTTGCCGGTTCCTCTCCATACGAAACGACCAACCCGAACCGTGCACCTTTTCACCGTGTACCGTTTTATAAGTGCCCATGTAGGTTATGTGAATTATTATATTATTTTGGCCAAGTCCCTTTTTCTCATGAAATTAATACTAAAGACAGCTACCCTACCATGACGTGTTAAAGCAGAACTTATTCCGCTGAGGGAAAGGGACAGTGCTATACAGGGTGTCTAGCACCATCTCTTTCACTCAGTGGAATAAGTTCTGCTTTAAGATGTCATAGTAGGCCTACAGGTCACAGTATTTAGAACAGTCAAAAAATTAACCCTTAAGTCTTCTAAGGCAGTCAAAACATATGGTCTTTTACATCGCAAGTTATATTTTCAATTACTGAGCTGAGATTCTTGAACACTGCTGCCCGTTACCTAGAGTCCATTGGTACTTCCAGTACTGTCTCCGTCCATTAAATTATTTTGTACCTAATTATATTGTTTTTTTTTTAACTATTATATACTAGCTTTCGCCCGCGGCTTTGCCCGCGTTAAATTTGGGGTAACACAGTTCCCCTTGCGCCTTATTGATTTGTAATAGCAACGCTAAGTTTTCCCTTTTCTTCCCTCTTTCTCCCTCACAACCCACTTTTTTCAAAAAAATATTGTCTTTGTACCATAATTCATCAAAATCGGTGTAGCCATTAAAGCGTGAAGAGGTAACAAACAAACTCTCTTTCGCTTTTATAATATTAGTAAGGATTGTTTTTGCAAATTCTATTTGTGACTGTATTTTATTTTCTTGGTTTTCATGTTTTATGTACGACCGATAACTTGTATGTATGGTGTTTACTGTTAGTATAAGTTGAAAATTGTTCTGTTAAATGCAGATAAATTTTGTACGGTACCCTCGGTACGCGAGTAGACTGTTTTATATTTTTTTTATTCTGAACCATGGGGTCTCATTGCGAACAAACAAAAAATAGTTCAAATAAATCTCAATAGATGGCGTTATATGTATCGATTTGTTTTTGAGGTTTGTGTAACTGTTTAAGTTTGACCATGAAAGAAGTATGTCCTTGTTTTTAAAAATCTCCATAACACAAAATCAAGGAATAATGGGCTCCTAGTTCCAAATTCCATGATTTTACTAAATAATATTATGGTGTTGCCTCTGGTGAGAAAAAATTGTACTACGTTGTGGTTAAGTAACTCATTTGCTGTTAATTGTGCTAATAGATGGCGTTGTTTTAAGTTTTACTACACGTCCTAAATGATACATACCATACCTATTTAGATAGAATGAAATAGTTATGAAATGCAAATATATTAAGTAAAACAAAATATATTTCGGACATAGAACAACAAAACCTACTTTTCTTATAATCTATGAATAAAACGCCAATCTGCGCCATAGAATAATAATATAGGTATTTACAATTTTGCGGTCTCAAGTGTCAACTTTGGGAATAAAGTCCTTGAAGCCAAAAGTCGCAAAAAATCATTACAATCTTCATCAAAATTAAGGTTACTTCAAAATAAATGTTTAATCATCGTTCTGCATAATTATGTATGATATTATTAATCTTCAGGTGGATGCTGTTTGATAAATCAATTACATAGGTAGGACCTACAGATTCAATTAAATACCCAAAGGTCTTGTTGTATGTCTTTGTCTGCTATTCTGTATCTACTTTTTATGTATTTTACTGAAAGGCAAAGGCAAACTTATTAATTTTCCGTCAACTTCAAAAATAGCAGAAAAAGTATAAATATATCGACTAAATACATACATAACATTACGCCTTATTTCCCATAGGGTTAGGTATTGGTATTTTGTCCCACCCGAGAATCGCACCTAGACCCTACTGCCCAATAGTAGCGCTTGCGACCACTGGACCAACGAGGCAGTCCTACTTACTCATTGTAAATGATAAAGTACTTACATAATAAAAAAACTATTAAGTAATTTGTTGACGGGCCTGTTGGTCCAGTGGTTAGTGGCCCTGACTGCTGAGCCGGAGGTCGTGGGTTCGATTCCCACCCAGGACAAACTTTGTGTGATGAGCATGATTGTTTGTTCTGTATCTGGGTGTGATTTATCTATAATATGTATGTATTTATAAATTATATAAGTATGTATATCAGTTGTCTGGTGACCATAACTCAATCTTTGCTTAGCTTGGGATCAGATAGCCGTGTGTGAGTTGTCCCAAGATATTTATTTATTTTTATTTATAATTTATTGTGTTTTTTTTTATAAATTTTCCTTCAAACAAAGATCATCATCATCATCCTCCTATTTGGGTAGACCTCTGCCCACCAAAACCCGCTGGGTTAAGGCAGGAGATTTAGCCCGGCGGCATAAGTAGGTACATTACAAGCCGTAATTACCTTTGAAGGCGGCACGAGAACGTCCACCATGACACGTCCAAAAATACGATTTCTATTATATTTATTATATATGTATTTTAAAATAATTACCAAGAACCGACTCTGAAGTGGTCAATTTAGTATTAAGGACTGCCATCGGATAATAATTGTTCAAAATACAAAAGAATTAGATGCCGTCTTGTAGCATAAAACGCAATTCAAATGAAACTGATAAGTAGGTACATTAAGCGACTCGAATCTAAAGGTACCTACTCATAAATTACGCTTGCATTTTATTTGTTTGTAGGTATTTTACGCTAAATGTGGGGTGAGACAAACTGAACCCCACATCAGGCGTCCGTCACTCGCTCAAGGCCACGCGTTTTATGCCTACCGCTTCGTGTATCGCCGTCGATACAACTGACAGTGGGCTGTCGCACCGTGCGACGACGTCGTGATTACCGCGCTGAGTTTTAAAATGCCGAAACCACGTAATTTTTGTGCAGTATATGGATAATATAAATATATTGAATATAATAATATAATAATTCTACTATTAGGTATACTTCAATACAATAATTATATTGAAGAATTAGAAGAAACTTTTTTAAATAATTTTGACAACGTTATAATGGATTGGCCTGGCAGTACTATCTTGGAAATTTTGAAATTAATTGATTTTGCTCCACTTTGCTCCTGTTTCCCTTTCGATTATTTATTAAAATTATTTACGCGGTTTAGAATATTTTGCACAATAAAATTTAATAATCGTGAATTCAGGGAAGGAAAAAAATTATCAGTCATTTTATTAAACTGAAACATATTTGATTCTACAATATTCGTTTTATTATCATTATCATCAATTCATCATACGTTCAACCCTAGCACATTCGCTCGATGACGCGCCCGCACGTTGGTCGCGCGGCGGGCAATACAATCTCAACTCTCTTTGTGCGTACTTATGGTGCATTTCTTTTGGCTGCAAACAGCTGGTATTATTATTATGATTTTGTAGGCTATTATAGCGTAGGTATTTTCCTTTTTGTATTGGAGTGATGGATCTGCTACGTAGTAGCTATTTAGTAATCTGTGCCCACATTCAGTTCAATATGCCAGTAAGTGGTTGGATAATATTAGAATGGAAAGTAAATGGCACGGATCTTGAGCGCTTGTTTAACTTCACATGCGCAGAAGATAAATTTTTGGATCTCAAGTTCTCATGCGCTGCCCGACTCTCATGACTGTAGTCTTTTTTGAGAATAAATTTCTTTAAATACCTACATCTCGTAAGTGTTTTTCTATAAGCGTACAGACATCAGCAGTCAGCAGGTCAACCTAGCCAGAACTGTACAATTTCTAAACCTTTGACTGCTGCCACAGAGTACATTTTATACCTATAATGCGGCCGAACAAACTAAATTAGATTTACACACAGATTTAGAGACACAACATACAAATATTACTACCTACTTAGTTAAGTAACAAATTGTAATTAAAATTAAAAAAATTACACACTCAAAACTGTCTGTTCTGTGTCTGTTAAAAAATAACTCCCTGCCCTGTGTCTCAGTGTCTCCTATCATTGCAAGAGCTATTTCGATATTATAAATAATTTTAATTGATTTAAATACTTGATAATTATCATAATTTGCGTTGACGTTTACGCCGAACCTAACAAATATCTAAGTCTGCCGAAAAACATGGAGCTATACCATACGCCCAACGACCATACATCCCTATAGATAGTATAATCCCACGCTCAAGAAATCATGCGCTATCGCAAAGTAGGCGATTGCCGAGTATCGTAAACTTCAAGGTCAAAGGGCTACCTTAATTTCATATACAGTATGGTTTTATCGCCATCTATTGGTTCTTTGTGTAAACTAAACTATCGCTGCAAGCACCATCTAGCGCCGTTGTGAGTAAAAAAAAATAGCCCGGATAGCCCGGCGAAATGAGCAAGTTATGGCGGTCGCGTTTCTTTGTATGAGATGGAGTATCTGTACGTTAGTATTATATTATCTGTGTTCTGAACCATAACTTGGGAAATTCCTAGCTATAGCAACGGAGAAATTGGTGGTCAAAGTTCTGACTTATAAAATACATTTTATTATCTTATAACTGTATTTTAAATAGCTCCATGATTCCAATATTATTTGCTTAAGAAGCTGGCAGATTCGCCTTCTAATTAAACGGTTGTAGTTTTTCTTCAAGTATCTTTGTATTTTTAACTCTCTTTTTATTTATTTTTTTGTATGTATGTATATAAGTATTTATTATATTTTTTTTGTAAATATTATTAATTTTTCGGTTTCGATCTTTCTGCACCCTGCACCTACTATGTTTTCTCTCTGCATCACCCTGAGGTAGACTGGTAGAAAATGCCCAAGGCATTAAGTCCGCCTTTGTACAATATTTTTATAAATGTGCATAAAGTTTAATAAATAAATAAAACAAAAAAAAAATGCATCCATTTTTAGTTAAAATGTGATACCTATCAAAAAAAAGGGGTGTGTGTACTTATGTACACGCGTTAGAAGTTATACTTCTTTGAAGTACTTATAGAAAAGTAATTATAGAGAGTTTTACATCAAATAAAACTTACCTATTATTTTTTCATCAATATCCGGAATCCATCTTGAGTCAAGCACCTGTCTTTCAGCCTGTTGTTAGCGATTTCCTTTGCCTCTCCGCTGGCGCCCTCTGTACTTACCGTTGGGTACTAAGCATTTAAAGCGCGTATCGGGTGATCTCTTGATTTATCGTCATTATGGAACTCATGATGCACCAGGTAGACCTTACCTGGATTCCGGATATTGATGAAAAAATAATAGGTAAGTTTTATTTGATGTAAAACTCTCTATTATTTGTTTTGTATCAATATCCGGAATCCATCTTGAGTGATGTGTTTGTTATCACCTGGTGCGCTAAACTCAAAGACGCTATAATGTGTGTTGGGATTCAAAATATTGAGTTAATAAAAGAAACATCAACATTATATAATTGTATTGCAATAATTAATCTAGTTTACATTACAAAATAAATGATTAAGAAGAACTAATGGGTATTCTTAATTAACAGGATCAAAATAATTAGACAAAGATACAGAATGATTGGGAGTATTCGAATCATTATGATTTAACAGTTCTCTCTGATAATAATTCTGGAAAGTATGAATCATTTTCCAGTTACCGGTCGCAAGAATTTGATCAATGGGAAAATTTTCCACGAAATTGAGAGAGGCAACTGCAGATCTTACCGATCCTGGAGTTGCATCAATACCACTGGCTAAAAGAGATCTCACCCATCCACCAATAACAGTTCTAGACGCAGGCTTAACGTCACCTCTAACTGTTATAAACAAATGTTGGATATTACCTCGACGGGTTGAAGTAACAAATATCAATTGTCTCAACCAAAAAACCGAATTTAATTTTTTATCAGGATGTTGTCTAATCCTCCATCCAGACTGTCTGTGGTTCTGGTTGTCCGTTTTAGAACCGAACGCTGGCCACAATACAATGGAGGAATCTTCATCGACTAGACTAGTGCTACCAATTCGTAAAAGTGTAAGGTCATGAACCCTACGGCCTGATGCTAACAATAAAAGAGTAGCCACGTGTCTAGATACTTCAAATATATTATTTTCATCAAAATTATAAGTGCTCATGTATTGCAATATGACTTTGGGGTTCCAAATAGGTGGCTTAGCAGATTTCAGTTTTGCCACAGCAATAGCTTTTAAAATATGTTTGATAAAGAAATTTGATGACAAATCAATATTAGATGTTTTTAGATTATATGTGTGAAAGTTGAGATAACAGATTTGTGTACCAAAATAGTTCGATACGCAAGACCTATATCACAGTGTAGATGTGCTAAATATCGAGCTACCTGATCCGCACTTGGGTATTTAAAATGAATCGAATGGGACTCACACCATAGCTTCCATCTACGCCACACTGGTCTGTAGGTATTGATTGTGGAGCCCCTCCAGCTTGACATTAGCAGTTTCTGTTCTTGATCTGTCCAGTCCGTCAAAGTATCTTGCCAGCCGAAATCAGCCATGCTTCCAATTGCAGGTCTTGCACTTGTGGTGGATGCGTTCCTGTTCTGGTGTCTATTAGAGTGCACGCTAGATCTGGAATCAAATATGGGGGATATCGCGCTCGCCGTTGAACGTCTGCCTGCCAAAATACCTTGCTCCATTTCGGGGCAATTAATATGTAGACTCCGCTGGCCTGGTTCAGGTGTTGGAGAACTCTGGGAATCAAATTTGGCGGTGGGAACAACCAAGCTAGGTTGTAGTGCCACTGGTGACAGAATGCGTTGTAATGTTGAGCTTTCTGATCGCTGACGTCCAGTGACACATACTTTGGTACTATGTGAGCCGTTCTCGACGCGAAAAGGTCTATCTCCGGCGTACCCCACATCCGAAATATGTTGGCTGTTCTCGTGAGGTGCCATTCCGGACAAGCCGTCTGTCGGGAAAGAGCATCTACCTCGGCATTGAACCTTCCTGGAAAATAATGTGCTGTTAGATAAATGTTCTGCTTGTCGAGAACAGCAAGAAGTTTTCGAGTCTGATGAAGCAATTTCTTTGATTTTGTGCCGCCCTCCTTGTTTATATACGAGACTACTGTCCGATTGTCGGTTTGCAATAGTATCTGTGCATTTTGGAGTTGCTGCTGGTTCTGAAATATAGCTGCGTAAACGGCAAACATCTCTTTTTTGTTGGCATGCCAAGTCTTTTGAGAATCTGTCCAGGTTCCTACAATATTTGTGTCGCTGAGTTGAGCCCCCCATCCGATGTCTGATGCGTCTGTGGTCAATAGCTGTGACGTCACAGAGCTCAAGTGTAACGGCATCGACATTCCTATGGCTTGACACCACCACTCCATCTCTGATCGAGCTGGTTGAGGGACGGTCATCAATCGGTACGGGTGTTTCACCGACAGCTGTCGACTGTAGTATTGCAGAGTACGACAGTGAAGGCGACCTCTCGGAGTCACGAAGGTTGCAAAGTTGAGTCTTCCCATTAGCGTTTGGTACTGTTTGAGGGACCACTTGCCTGTCTTGAGCTGTTGGTGAAGTGCTTTGCGTAGCGATAGGCACTTCGGTTCCGACAGGGACTTTGCGTTGCGTTTTGTGTCCCAGGTAATACCAAGAAACTCGAGGCATTGTGTCGGAACCAGAACAGACTTTTCGAAGTTGATTGTCCAGCCCAGTAAATGAAGTATCTTTATCGTGAATGCGATGTCGTCTTCCAATTGCGATTTTGACTGGTTTGCAAAGAGAAAATCGTCCAGGTACACAAGGCACCTGATCTTGTGACTCCTTAGGAATTCTGCTACCCAATTGGTTATCGAGGCAAACGTCCTGGGTGCCGATGAAAGGCCGAACGGCAAACACGTCATCTGAAGTAGCTGATGCTGACATGGATTTTGATGATAATTTAGCCTCAGGAATCTGCGATGTTGTTGTGCGATGGCCACGTGAAAATATGCTTGGCTCAGATCTAGTTTGGCCATCCAGTCTTGTTGTTGCAAAAAACTTGGTACACGGAAGTGACTGAATAGTTGAAATGGTTTGGCCACTACGAACTGGTTTAGCTGCTTCAAATTGAAAACAGGACGGAAGTTCTGATCTGACTTGGGTACCAGAAAGAACGTTGAAAGGTAACTGGGTGTTAGCTCTGCTGGTTCTAGTACCCCGGACTCGAGCATACTTCGAATTTGAATGGTCATATTGGGAGAAGTTTTGGTTCTGTAACATTTTAGAACTGTAGAACTCGGATATATTAGCGGCGGTCTGATTATGAAGGGTATGCGTGCCCCGTTCAACAATCGGCATATTTTGTCTGGCGCACCCATATTGCTCCAAGCATATTGAAATTGCCTTAGACAGCCGCCTTGAAATGTCCGACAGTCATTCGCGACGCTTGTTTTTAGGTGGAGCCTGCGATTGCGGTTTCTTACCATTTGGTTTAGATCGGTTGTTTGCGTAGTTTTTATTTTGGCGTGAAGCGTGCGAGTATCTTTGTTTTTTATTAAAGGTTTCCCGACGAAAAAACTTGTCCTCAGCTTGTTTACTAGTAGATGGTTTTTGATTTCGATAAAAGTTTTCTTTAGAATAAGTTTGTGGTATTGATTTAGTAGAGACGGTAAGTTTATCCACCCCCCCAATTTTTTGGAGGTAGGTTTGAACTTCCTCATCATTAAATAGAGTTTCTGTACTGGGAGGAATTTTATTTAGGACATCACGATGAAAACCTTCGGAAATTTGACGCAACATACTCTCTCGACGTGTATTTATGAGATCAGCTCTTCGGCCGCATACTATTTGAAGTAAGTCATCAGTAACCGTGCTATATGGAGATTCTTTCGAAAACAATGATTCGACTTTTTCGAATAACGAGTTGGGTGTTAACGACTCTTTAGTCTCATTTGACCAATCCACCAATGATTGTAACGATTTGTGTAATTCGTCTTTTTGACAAAGCAATGCATTCGTTAATCCAGCAAAAGATCTTTCCAATAAATATGAACGCGAATCTTCTTTTAACATATTCGATTCAAAACGCTTTAATTCGTCGTTAACATTTAATTCGACAAAACCGGGGGTAGCTAAATATTTCTTTTGTGCATCCGAAAACCGAACGGCATTCCAATCGTCACGTTTGAAACGCTGTAGTTCGGAGATTTTTCTAAGAAATGTCTCGTTTGCACGAGGGTAAATCGGATCTTTTACCGTTGTACTAATTTCTGACAAAATTTGAAGTTTGTTGTTCTTGGACATGTTTTCAGGTCGTCGTAAATTTAAAGCGGTTGTGGATACGGGAACGGCGTTAATATTATTACTTGAAGCTGTATTATTCTCAATAACGGAATTATTCGTTAAAAGGTTTGTTAAATAAGCCACTTGTTGTCATAAAAACTCGAAGTGTGCATAACTCACGGTTTGGGAGTCTCTTCTTAATTTGCGTTTCTCAGGGCTGGGTCCACTGCTTGTAGAAGTACTGCTATCACTATCTCTTGCACTTGGCGTCGGAGAACGAACACGCTTACGCGATAGTGAACCGTCAGAAACACATTCTGGCTCTAAATTACTACTAGGGTTTTCCATAATAACAACGGAGAGGTAAAATTTCACGAATCTAAACTTAATAGTTTTACCAAACTTAATTGAAATAAGCAGGTAGTTTTCGCGAAGTTAAATAACGCTAACGAATGTACGGCGCGAAAAACGACGCTATAATGACGATAAATCAAGAGATCACCCGATACGCGCTTTAAATGCTTAGTACCCAACGGTAAGTACAGAGGGCGCCAGCGGAGAGGCAAAGGAAATCGCTAACAACAGGCTGAAAGACAGGTGCTTGACTCAAGATGGATTCCGGATATTGATACAAAACAAATAATAGGCTAATATTTGAATTTTGTCACCATAATCAATATCAGTTCAGCACACAACACTTTCTCGTTCATGTTTACAAACACGATCAAGGAAACAACAACAGAAACAAAACTGACAAAATACAACAACCTCAATGGTTTATATTGGTTTAATACTATCTAATTTTTGACATAAAAAAAAATATTGATTCAGGATATTGATGAATATATTTTACATTTTTGAGGATAGCCGACCGAAATCAGTAAAAACATTGAAAACGGCTCGTAACTTTGACAGTTCGTTGACATTTATACTTTTATAAAAACACCAAAATAATATTCATTTATTCACACTGTTTAATTGTACTGTTACGAAACACGTGCTTTAAATATAAAAATACTAGAAAGTAGATTTTATACAACTTGAACGTATGTTATCGATTTTCATGCCACCTAGAACTAACTTCACGATGACCGATACAGTGTGACCAACTACAAATTAGAGATCCTGCCCAACTTAGGCAAAAAAACTGACAAATCCTGCCAAAATCGAAAGCACAAAATTCCAATGTAATTTAATAAAACTCCAAAAATTTAAAATAAATAGACACATTATTTTTTGGAGTTTTATTTAAAATAATTGATCTTAAAGTCTAAAACTGAACTGAATTAAATTATACATTCGTATTAACATCGAATTCTTCTTGATCACTTTCTTTATACATCGCTTTTGTCATTTTGTCAACAAAAGTGCCAGAGAGTAAAATAAAGGGCTAAACCTGCCAAAATGCAGGTTCCTGCCACATATGGTCACACTGGATACCACCTAGAACTAACTTCATGTTGTCGCTGTAGTACCAAATCACTCTCATCAATTTTCTCCATCGCCCCAAAAGAAGTATAACTTCAAAAAGTCGTTTTCCAACAATTGTTTTACGTAGAGTTAATTAGTCTGATGTACCGAATGCATGATTGACTTCATGAAAAGCCCGTTTACATTTATTTACCTACCAATATATCGCTCTATCTCCCGTAGTCCACAGAGTAATTCCATTAGAATGACCCATAGGGATTGATCCCTCGATAACTTTCGTCGTCCATTCATCCCTACTCAAGCCCTCTTTATCAGAATTTCGCCATTGGTAGAAAAACCAGCCTGTCTTTGGAAACCAAGGGGTGTCGAATAGAAGGATGATCTTGCCTTCAACCCCTACCGATATTTTGTCTATGGCGGTTGCTTTTTCTTGTGGCAGTTGTGGAGAGAAGAGGGTGGATTGTCTATGGAAAAAAATGGATGTTATAGCAACCCCAAGAGGTACGTCGCGACCAATAAGAGCGTCCCGCGGTCGCGGTCCGCTACGATATCAATAAGAAGTATTCGCGCGCTCTTTTCCCGCGTTCACGCACGGCGTTGCAACCGCCGGGCGTCTGCGCCGCAGTCCGTTGCTTACGCGCCTACTACTCGCACGCGAATTATAAATTCGAACTCAATGTGTTTGTAAATGTGTAAAAGGGGAATAAACTTATATTTTACATTGTTTAACTTAAGACTATTATTTCACGTTCCCCCTGAAACCTCTTATCATACTGTTAGCATGATGTATTTCATTTAGTCAATTTATTGTTTTCTTTACATAAAATTATATTTTTAAATATTTCTTAAACACAAAATTAAAAAAAAAGCATTTAAAAATATAAAAATAGTAGCCCACCAGTATCGGGAACAGGGTCCAAGCTACCGGCGGTCAGGGTTCCAGAGAAAGGAACCTCCTAACTATACGAGCCGTGCCCAGGAGTACCGCTTTCTGTGCCCTTGATCCAGCTGCCTAACGAAAGCCTCCTCAGGTATTGGTCAAGGCTTTTGGCAATTAAGCCATTGGCAGATACGACTATCGGCACAATGATCGCTGAGTCGACATCCCACATGTCGACAACCTCGCGAGCCAAGTCAATATGCTTGATTTACTTATCTTTCTCGGCTTTCACGAGGTTCTCAATGTATTTCATTAGCCGGATCCACACCAGACGATCCAAAATGGATCGGCGATCCTGCGATCCGCGATCCAAAATCGTGATGCGTGGAGCGTGGATCGTTCTAGGTCGATCCAACAGCAATCTTTTGCGATCCTGATGGCCTGCTCCAACGCGCTCCTGCCGATCCATACTGAATCAGTTGAATTTTGTCTGGCTATGGAGTCACACGTGCAACGACGGGGACGAATAGCCGTAGTAGCAGCAAGCTACATTTTACTTGTATATTTACGGCAAAAAATACGAAAACCAAAAAGTTCTTTAGTTCTGTTGTTGGAATATTGTTTATTTGCCGACTAATTTTCCGCCAGGCATCTTCTCTTACACCTCTATTTGTGTAATTGGTATCATTAGGATCCCATAGACATTTATTCTCCCTATATAGGGAAATTAAACGGATACATTGCGAATTATCCATAACGGCGGATCACGCGATTCTACACAACCGTCTTTGTGCGTGACCAAAAAACCGACAACAAATGGATCGCACGCGGCGTGGAGCGCGCGCTCTCCGCCGCGCACATGGATCGCGCGCGGCACGTCTATACTTCACGCTCCGTGGAGCGCGCTCCATGCCGCGCGCGATCGGAGCGCTTTGGATCGTCCGGTGTGGATCCGGCTATTATTGTTATTGATTTAATGTATTTGATTCGTTTGTATTTGATTATTATTGTGTTGACATAATGTATTGATTTATTATTGAGTCGACCTAATATTTTAATTAATTTATCTGCGACATTGATACTGTAATAAACTCAATATTACCTAGTTATTATGACTTTATATTTTACGTCAATTATTTAGACTTTTTATTTCAAAATATGTTGTGAACTGTATTATTATTATTTAAGGTCTTGTAAAACATGTGAGATGCAATAAATAATTGAATTGAATTGTTTCGGAATTTAGTTGTAATTTGAGGTTCTTTCTGATCCTAACTTAAAGCCTGTAATCTACGAGGAGTAAGGAGAGCTGTACCAAATAGAACCAGTATTTCGTCAGTTATGTTTAAATTTTAATATTATTTACATCATATTATGGTATTTTTACTCTTTACACTATCGTCAATCAGACGAATATCACTTTTTTTTTGGGAACAAGCCGCAACCCCGGTAGGCGGAGGCTCTGGCAAGCCCCTCTGCTTCGCTGACATCTCTTTGAGGCGCGCGTGAAACACGAACGCGCCGTCGACACGGCCTGTCGTCAATAGTCGGACGGACGGTGAGCTACCCATTGCTCACCGTCCACAGGCCCGCATCATATCTCTCCTTCATCTTAATATCTTCTAAAATGGTATGTCTTCAATAACTCTAAGAGTAACTTATGGAAGAGCGGAACTTCCTAACACAAGTGTATTTTTGCTTAAATGGATAATAGGAAAAATTATCTTTGCTATTACAAATCAATACATGTAGCAGGTATCTGTAAATCAGGAAAGGGGCCCAATTTAACGCGAGCGAAGCCGCAGGCAAGAGCTAGTAATAAATAAAATTGTTATAATGAAGTTTCTTTTTTCTATTAACCCCTTGTAGATCTATGCGAGACACAATGCGTTTTTAATTGTGACTGTAATTCCGGCATACAAGGGGTTAAACCCTTATGAACAGTATGTTTGTCTCTAAACTGTGAGACCGTCTGTCCCAATATTAAATAATATTATTAGTTCGCGAACACTTACGTAAGAAGTTGGCAGACTCTTCTCAAAATTAAAAAGTTGTCAGATTTTCATCATATTTAGTAGTTTTTACCTCTCTTCACTTTTGTATATCTTCTATGTATGTATTTATGTATTTATTATAAATAAAATTGATATTTCCTGTCTCATTGCACCTACTATGTCTTTGTCTCTGCATCACCCTAAGGTTGACTGGTAGAAAATGCCCAAGGCATTAAGTCCGCCTTTGTACAATGTTTTGTTACTTGTGCATGAAGTTTTAATAAATAAATAAATATTAAGATGATTCCCCTCATGCTCAGCCATAAACAAAAAAAAAACTAAAATAACCTACCAACTTAGCTCTATCGCCGCTTAACCATAGAGATAAAGCATGACTAGAACCCATAGGAACACTTGCTTCATCTATCTTAGTTATCCAATAATCCTCTTTGTTAATATCATTCTTGTCTATGTTTTTCCATAGATATAGGAACCAGCTGACATTTGAATGCCAAGAAGGATCGTCAAAAAGTAGGATGACTTTTCCTTCGACTCCAATTGAGATTTTCTCTATGGATGTCACTTTTTCTTTTGGTAGCTGTGGTGTAAATAGTGTGGTGTGTCTATAAAGAAAATAGAAGCTTTTAAACTGACATGGTCAAAAAATTAACACTTGAAACGGGATATTTATATCCCATAAGAGGCACGCCGCAACGAGATTTTCTTTACAAATGTCGTGTGGGCGACGCGCCTAACGCGCCCGCGCCGCGACTGCTCCTCGACTCTTGGTCGTGTGGGCGACGCGCCTTATAGTGCGGTCATCGAATAGCATTAATAGCTTTTAGCCCTGGCCGGGGGTCTTAAATTCATTATGGTCACCACAAGATAGTTCAATTGAGCAGAAATAACTGAAGAGAGTTGAACTGCGAGTGGCCCTATCTATACTAATATTATAAAGCTGAAGAGTTTGTTTGTTTGAACGCGCTAATCTCAGGGACTACTGGTTGGAATTGGAAAATTCTTTTAGTGTTGGATAGTCCATTTCTCGAGGAAGGCTATAGGCTATATAACATCACGCTACGACCAACAGGTGCTGAGCAGCGCGGGTGAAACCGTGGGGTACAGCTAGTCAAAAAATAAAAATAATAATTATTAAAAAAAATTCAACAGACCGTAACTTCAAGACAAATGGTCGTAGGGGAAACCAAAAACAAGAAAATTGTAGCTTCAAGTGTCTAGTTTGGATAAGAACATTAAAATTTTGTAGCTCCCAGGCTTTATGAGTAATCTTAGAAAAACCAGCTACCCTACCATGACGTGTTAAAGCAGAACTTATTCCACTGAGGGAAAGAGACAGAGCTATACAGGGTGTCTAGCATCATCTCTTTCTGACACAGGAATAAGTACTGCTATAAGATGTCATGGTAACCCTACAGCACATTTTGTTCACAGCGGCCATATCTTTAAACTGCTAAAACTTACGAGATATGGGGCGTTTACGTTACAAGTTGGTACATAACCTTCGGTGCGCGATTCTGACCCGCTCTATTTTTTTTGGCGTGGGCAATCATCAAATAACTTCCCCCGCTCTGGGCGGAACGGGGGTGAGTGTTAGACTTGTACTGACTAAAACCCACACATGTTCCTTCTGTTGCCCTTTACGTTCCGGGGCCGCGGTATCTCTTTCGAACAACCCGCAACCCCGGCTGGCGGAGATAGTTGGGACCCTGGAGACGGACATAGGCCATTTAAAAAAAAAGAGTGAGATATGATATTATAATAAATAAGGCGCAAGGGCAAAAACTACATGTAGTAGGTACCTGTAAATCAGGAAAGGGGGACTGTGTTACCCCGATTTTAACGCGAGCGAAGCCGCGGGCAAAAGCAGTAATAAATAAAATGTGTTATAATGTTGTTGTTTTTTTCTATTAACCCCTAGTAGATCTATGCGAGACACAATGCGTTTTTAATTGTGACTGTAATTCCGGCATACAAGGGGTTAAACCCTTATGAATAGTATGTTTGTCTCTATACTGTGAGACCGTCTGTCCCAATATTAAGATGATTCCCATCATGCTTAGCCATAAACAAAAAAAAAACTAAAATAACCTACCAACTTAGCTCTATCGCCGCTTAACCATAGAGATAAAGCATGACTAGAACCCATAGGAACACTTGCTTCATCTATCATAGTTATCCAATAATCCTCTTTGTTAATATCATTCTTGTCTATGTTTTTCCATAGATATAGGAACCAGCTGACATTTGAATGCCAAGAAGGATCGTCAAAAAGTAGGATGACTTTTCCTTCGACTCCAATTGAGATTTTCTCTATGGATGTCACTTTTTCTTTTGGTAGCTGTGGTGTAAATAGTGTGGTATGTCTATAAAGAAAGAAGCTATTAAACTGACATGGTCGACAAATTAACACTTGAAACGGGATATTTATATCCCATAAGAGGCACGCCGCAACGAGATTTTCTTTACAAATGTCGTGTGGGCGACGAGCCCAACGCGCCCGCGCCGCGACTGCTCCTCGACTCTTGGTCGTGTGGGCGACGCGCCTTTTAGTGCGGTCATCGAATAGCATTAATAGCTTTTAGCCCTGGCCGGGGGTCTTAAATTCATTATGGTCACCACAAGATAGTTCAATTGAGCAGAAATAACCGAAGAGAGTTGAACTGCGAGGGGCCCTATCAAAAAATAAAAATAATAATTATTGAAAAATTTTCAACAGACCGTAACTTCAAGACAAATGGTCGTAGGGGAAACCAAAAACAAGGAAATTGTAGCTTCAAGTGTCTAGTTTGGATAAGAACATTAAAATTTTGTAGCTCCCAGGCTTTATGAGTAATCTTAGAAAAACCAGCTACCCTACCATGACGTCTTAAAGCAGAACTTATTCCACTGAGGGAAAGAGACAGAGCTACACAGGGTGTCTAGCACCATCTCTTTCTGACACAGGAATAAGTACTGCTATAAGATATCATGGTAACCCTACAGCACAATTTTTTCACAGCGGCCATATCTTTAAACTGCTAAAACTTAGAGATATGAGATGATATGAGATATATATAACCTTCGGTGCGCGATTCTGACCCGCTCTTTGTTCTTTGGCGTGGGAAATCCTTACTAATATTATAAAAGCGAAAGTGAGTTTGTTTGTTTATTTGTTTGTTACCTCTTCACGCTTTAATGGCTAAACCGATTTTGATAAATTTTGGTACAGTTGGGAACCAGGAGACGGACATAGGCTAATTTTAATTTTAAAAAAGTGGGATGTGAGGGAGAAAGAGGGAAGAAAAGGGAAAACTTAGCGTTGCTATTACAAATCAATAAGGCGCAAGGGGAACTGTGTTACCCCAAATTTAACGCGGGCGAAGCCGCGGGCGAAAGCTAGTCATCAAATAACTTCAGTGTCAGACTTTTTTTTCATTTTTGTCTGGATCTTAAAAGAGTTCAGAAGTTCAGAGAGACCTCTGAGTTTGTTTTAGCTTTTGTTTAGTTTCTTCTCAGAATATTCGGGTACGAAACACCAGCCTCATTTAGTTTAAAAAAAAAACTACGTGGTTAAGTTTCTGTATAAACTTACTTGCAAAATAATCATCCTTTATCATGAATGATGAATGTGCATTCTGATTGAGCATATTACTTGGTTAAAAATAGATATTATTGTTAGACTTCATTCAGCTTGTAATTTTTAGTTTTATTAATCAGCAAGCAATGGTGTATAGTTCATTTTATTAATAAAG
Source organism: Ochropleura leucogaster (assembly GCA_958449745.1). Taxonomy (NCBI): domain Eukaryota; kingdom Metazoa; phylum Arthropoda; class Insecta; order Lepidoptera; family Noctuidae; genus Ochropleura; species Ochropleura leucogaster. The sequence continues at coordinate 2,483,152 of OY288230.1, read as the reverse complement.
TGTTATATTCATGAAGTTTCGTAAGTAGTATTACACCCTTTTTTAACAATATTTACTGACCAATTTCCCTACATCCCCTTTAGTCCAGACTGTTATAAGATTATCCGCCCCCATAGGGGTTGAAACTCCTGCTATTTGACCAATCCAGTCATTTTCCAGCATCTTTTTATCTTTCGGATACCAAATAAAGTAAGCAGAAACAGTTTTGTTTATCCCCCACCAACTTTCAGGGAATTGTAAAATGACTTTGCCTAATAAACCAATTGATAGATTGTCTATAGCAGATATTTTTGTCTGTGGCAATACTGGCGTAAATAGTGTTGCGTGTCTCAAAAAAAATATGTTTTGGTAATTTTCTGATTGTAAATAAATTAATCTGGTTTATATGATAGGAATAAATAAGTAATAACAATACATCAAGCTTGCAAACAAAAATATCAACGTTGTCGCCGTCTAGGAATCGAACCATCAATTTACGTGTCCTTAACTAATTTAAAATAAAAAAAAGTATTTATTTGACTAGCACAGAACAAAAGAATAAAACAAAATATTCAAAAAAAGAATGTAACAAATAAAAATAAATACATGTAATAAATAAGCCCTGTATGAGACCAAAAAGGACCCTATCCCTAGTGTGGCCGACGCGCCCTTTTAATACCCAAAATAAAGATGGCGACTCAAACCCAATTTTACGGGATGAGTTCGTATTAAAGCCTTTTTAGCCGTTTAAATGGTCATATTACGAACTCACCCATGTTTGTTTTAAATTAGACTGAATTCTATAGAATATGTAAAAACAAAAATATTGACAATTTTTTTTATATGTATAAAACGTCATCTATATTATCATAACAATGTTCCGAAAGTTTCACTTCAAACCAATAATTCTAACATGTCAAATTTTCAACAACAAGTCTCGGGACTTAAAGAACTATAAATTTTGACCATTTAAACGGACTGTTCGGTTTTGATACGTATTGAACTCAAAATGTGTTTGGGTCTCACGAGGTTATCATGGTGCTGTAACATTCAGGAGGACCATCACATTCTAATTCCCTTCGCATTAGCCAATTATATTCAGTATTCTGGGACTCGAACCCAGGATTAGATCCTTCTTTTAGCGTGTGTCTATCTAAAATTGTCGGGCCAGAACTGAGCCCAGTATTTGGTGCTTTGCAGGATTTCCTGCAAGCAAACAGGAGACACCAGACATGATATTAAATGCCACATCATTCCTGGAAGAGCACATTCAAATACCTTCGCAATTGGGTAAGAAGGAGATAGAAGGACCCTAGACCCGTCACCCTCTTCTTACCGTTCTCGTGTTTGACTGCACTGTTGGTGCAGAAGTTAAGGGAACCAATATTTGTGTGACCAACAGGTAGTTGTTCTCCTGTTCCGGGTCTGGTTGTTTGTGTATATGAGTTTAAATGTTTGTAAACGCATCCACGATACAGGAGAAATTCCTAGTGAGGGGCAACAATAAAGTCGAAGTTTTTATGAGTTTCGAGTAATATGCGTTCAGATCTAACTGTGCGGTATGAAAACTTATTTTTTTGGGGTGGGAAATCATCAAATAACTTTCCCCGCTCTGGGCGGAGCGGGACTGTCAGACTTGCACTGACTAAAACCCACCCATGTTCCTTCTATTGTCCTTTACGTTCCGGGGCCGCGGTATCTGTGTAATGTTAATTTGTGTGGTAATGTTTTCCCCATTGTTTGTTTTTTATTTATGTTGTGTTTATATTCTTTGATATAAATAATAATAAATAAATATCTTGGGACAACTCACACACGGCTATCTGATCCCAAGCTAAGCAGAGCTTGTGTTATGGTAACCAGACAACTGATATACATACTTATATAATTTATAAATACATACTTATTATAGATAAATCACACCCAGACACAGAACAAACAATCATGCTCATCACACAAAGTTTGTCCTGGGTGGGAATTGAACCCACGACCTCCGGCTCAGCAGTCAGGGCCACTAACCACTACACCAACAGGCCCGTCATTCATCGTCGTATATTTATAGTATTTTGTTTTATATTTATAGTATTTTATAGATCTATATAGTTAGTATAAATTAATATTTCTTTTTCTGTTTCACACCTACCACTGTTTGTCTCTGTATCACCCGAAGGTTGACTGGTAGAAAAAGCCTATTGGCTATTACATTAAGTCCGCCTCTGTACTTTGTGCTTGTAGTGTTAAATAAATAAATAAATATCTCTTTCGAACAACCCGCAACCCCAGTAGGATACCAAGAAAGCTTACCTCTCCTTCAGCACGCCCAAAGACACTGTAACAATAACATTCCTCGCTCGGTACACTGTGCCGTCTTTGCAGGTCACCGTCACATCCTGTGCCGGGTCTTGAGGCCACTTAATCTGGGACACCTCCTTCTGTAGCAGGATCTCCAGGTTTGGGTATCCGGGGGCGTTATTGTGGGTGTTCTGTGGGGGGAGGGGGGGATATTTGTCAGTTCAATAATAGTATTAGATGAATAAATGTTATAGTAAAAAAAACTGGCTAAATGGCATCAGGCATCATACTAAATGGAAATTTACACAACAAAACTAAAATAATTGTTCTTCATAATCCTTATTAATATTATAAAAGTGAAACAGTTAGTTTGTTACGTCTTCACGCCTAAATGGCAAAACCGTTTTTTATGAATTTTGGTACAGCTATAGTTGGGACCCTGGAGACGGACATACCATTCCTTCCACAAAGAGCGTGGGAAGCTATTTAATGATTACCCATCCGCAAAAAAAAGGGTTCCGTTTCGCCATTTTCAAATCAAATCATTTATTTAAATTAGACCATTACAGGCACTTTTGAATGTCAAGAAACAAAATGAATCTACAGTCCCGGTCACAAGGCATAATAACTTGTAAAAGTACTGTAGTTGCCCATTCCAAAGCGTTGATCTCTATGGAGAAGAATGGGCAAGAAACTCCATGGACACTCTTTTAAATTATAATATTTTTACAAAATCGCATTTACATCATCCATGTTGAGATTATACAAATATGTGAGAACGATGTAGAAAGACGTGCACAGTAAGAGCGTCCAGAGTAAAAACAAAATTCAATTTAAAATCTAAATAAATTAAAAATGACCGTGACCGACCATTTGGCTACAGAACCCCGAAAAGGTAGTACTTCTACTCACCAACAGTATCTGGAACAGTGTTTTATAACCATGCCTGTGCCAACTCATATGCTGATGACCACCCAGCTCTTCGTACTTAGACTGGGTGGACACATCGTTCCAGCTGTTCGAAGACTCATAGTTGTCGATGATGAGATCCAGGAACTGGAACAGGTTCTCCATGAAATCCTGGTCGTTGAGGAGATGTGGGTGCTTTGTTCTTATGTAGTCTGTTAAACTGAAAATGAAGATAGGACTTGTTAAAAGACATTACGATATAATCTTACTAATATTATAAACTAGTTTTGCCCGCGGCTTCGCTCGCGTTAAATTCGGGGTAACACAGTTCCCCTTGCGCCTTATTGGTTTGTAATAGCAACGCTAAGTTTTCCCTTTTCTTCCTCACATCCCACTTTTTTCAAAAAAATATTTTAGTCTATGTCCGTCTCCTGGTTCCCAACTATCTCTGTAGGTACCAAAATTCATCAAAATCGGTTTAGCCATTAAAGCGTGAAGAGGTCACAAACTCACTTTCGCTTTTATAATATTAGTAAGGATGTGAATGTTTGTTAAGATGGATGTATGGATATTTGTTTTTCTTTCACGTCAAAACGGCTGAACGGATCTTGATGAGAATTGGCACAGAGGTAGATCATAGTCTGGAATAACGCATAGAATCCTTTTTTTTGGATATCACGCGGGCGAAGATCCAGCTAGTAAGATTATAAAATGTATTCTTACACCAACAATATCTCCGTAGCTAGGAATTTCTCAAGTATGGTTTAGAACAAAAAAACATTGCAGTTACGGGGAGAACAAGTGCCTATCAGCTACCATACCATGACGTGTTAAAGCAGAACTTATTCCGCTGAGGGTAAGGGACAGAGCTATACAGGGTGTCTAGCACCGTCTCTTTCACTCAGTGGAATAAGTTCTGCTTTAAGATGTCATAGTAGGCCTACAGCTCCGCTAAGGGTATCTTATAACCCACTAGCCGCGCCCCGCGGTTTTGTGGTGATAAAAAGTTGTGTTGAAGTATAAAAAAGGCTTTTATAAAGCCTTACAAACTAACGCCCAGTTCCAATGCCAACAATTCCAACGACTCGTTTTGCTTACGGATAGTTGTATTTTGACATAAGTCTCATAGAACTATATATGTCAAAATACAACTATCCGTAAGCAAAACGAGTCGTTTTTGTTTATTGGAATGGGGCATAAGGCGCTGCGCAAACGTGGACACTTTTGTGTCCTGTGTCGGATACAAGCTACTGATTCCTATAGCGTTGTAGTAGTAGATGGGTCATGTAGCTGCTGTTCACAAACTGGTAATGATATATGATGTTTATTTTGCAAGTAGGTTTTCACAAACACTTTTACACGTCTTTTTTAAACTAGATGAGGCCGGTGTTTCGTATCCGACTACTCTGAGAAGAAACAGCCGAAACAACTCAGAGGTCATAGTCTCTTTTAAGGTCCAGACAAAATAATCTTGGTTAACTTACATGAGGACTATGCAGATAGTGTCTGAAAGGGTCTTTTTAAGAAAGCACCCCACAGATTGAGTGGACCTGTCCAGTCAGTGCAAGCATTTGTCAGTTATCGTGTAGTTCGACTCATAACCCAAGGAGTTCAACGACCCGACGAACAATACAAAAAAAGGACATTTGTGTAGGTCGATTATAGTACTCAAACTGGCATACTATCGACATAAAACAAAGTAAATAAAATAAATAATCCACATGGTCTTCACATTCACAATAAACAAAATAAAAAAAATACAAAATTAAATTAATGAGATCATAATGAAATTATAAAATCTCATAATTTAAAATAATAAGAAAAAATTAAATGTCCACAAATCATAATAAAAAGAAATGTAAAAATAAACAAAGTAAATATTAATGCTATTGTTATTATTGTATTGTATAGAATTAGGGAGGTTGTATCCGACACAAGACACCGAAGTGTCCACGTTTGTGCAGCGCCTAAGGGCGCATAAAGTCATCCTATAAGGCCTGGCGCCAATTATCGGCATCGGCAAGGAAAAGGATCCTTCGGCATCCTACATGCAAGCGCACACTGTCGGAAATTATGCTTTGGCATGCTGCAACGTTCTTATGGATGACGAGGCGTCCTTAAGCATGCCGCACCGTCCTGTAGCTTGCCGAAGCGTCTCATATCGTATCCTTAAACAAGGTATCCCCGAGTGTTGCCTCGGCGTCGGCGGCGTACCGGAGGATGCCGAAGCATCCCGAAGCATTCTCAAGGCTGCCGATACAGCAGCCTCAAGCATACCGAAGCGGTATTTTTGTTATTACGACCATATAGGAAATTTCTACTTTATTGCCATTATGTTAATGTATATTGCTATTTGACACCTAAAATCCTCAGTCGTGCCGATGCCAATAATGGGCGCCGAGCTAAAAATATTCCATTGTATTTTTGCCCAATTTGGATTAGGAACACAAAACATTCGAGTAGACGAAGTACTTTAAATATAAGGGGATTTTGTTCAATTACTTTGATAAAAGAGACAATATTAATCTATAGATACCTAAGCACTCAAAATGATAGTGATAAGACTAATGTTTTATCGAAATAAATCAGTTAGTAACATCAATATTATCTGGGCAGCTGTTATTGCACACCCCACCTGATGAATCACGTTCATTAATACATAACTTTACATCATCCGCGTGATGATAAAAAAAAAACCGGCCAAGAGCGTGTCGGGCCACGCTCAGTGTAGGGTTCCGTAGTTTCCCGTCCGACACAATAAGTGTTCCCAGTTATGAGGCCAACCAAACAATTCGGTAATACCCGATCCAATGTAATAAGTACCTACAGCGCCATCTCTCGAGGAATTGGGTTACTAATTAATACAAAGACGTGCAATTTCGGTGGTAATTTTGGATTGCGACATTGCGTTTTTGTTTGAAAAAAGATACGTTCAGGATAATAAAATATGTAAACAAAGTTACAAAAAAATCTTGCATATACGATTATACTACAAACTTAGTCCAGAAATTATTTTGTACAACTTTTTGTCTTTTTTGTACAAAAACTGTTGTGTCAATCAAGTTCAAAATATTTTCATAGAAAGTCCTTATAAAGTTCTACTTTTCAGATTTTTTCATATTTTTTAGACTTATGGTTCAAAAGTTAGAGGGGGGGGGACACATTGTTTTTTACTTTTGGAGCGATTATTTCCGAAATTATTGACATTATCAAAAAATGATCTTAGTAAACCCCTATTCATTAACATTATTAAAATTTATTAAAATTATTTCATTATATTAAAATACCTTTCCAACAATATATCACACGTTAGGGTTGAAATTTAAAAAAAAATCACTTCCCACTTTACATATAGGGTGGCTACCCTAATAAAACATTTTTTCAAATTTTTATTTCACCACTTTGTCGGCGTGATTGATATACATATTGGTACCAAATTTCAGCTTTCTAGCGCTAACGGTCACAGAGATTAAGCGAGGACGGACGGACGGACGGACGGACGGACGGACAGACAGACATGGCGAAACTATAAGGGTTCCTAGTTGACTACGGAACCCTAAAAAGCACTCACCGCTTAGTAATATACCCGCCCAAAGGTTCTGGTTGCTCCGGCGGATCATCCACAACACCCAAACTGAAGGTTACGAGCTCATTCAACAGGTCCTTGTCCCCCGCACTGCCGTCTGATCGATACACGTCGAAGTTCAGGTCTTGGGGTAAGATGGAGACGTTGTTCTGAATCGCCAGGTCGTAGACCCTTGAGGGGAACTGGCCGTGGATCCTATAGAACAAGATGGTCAACATTAAAGGTCATTTATTTAATCTAGGCTGATGATTATCTTAATCCTTACTAATATTATAAAAGCGAATATGAGTTTGTTTGTTTGTTACGTCTTCACGCCTAAATGGCTAAACCGATTTAGATGAATTTTGGTACAGATATAGTTGGGAACCAGGAGACGGACATAGCAAAGTGGGATATGAGGGAGAAAGAGGGAAGAAAAGGGAAAACTTAGCGTTGCTATTAGAAATCAATAAGGCGCTACGGCGAAAACTGCAGGTAGCAGGTACTGTGTTATACCGAATTTAACGTGAGCGAAGCCGCGGGCAAAACGTAGTAGTATATAAGAATATTCTGTTACTAATATACTGACAATATTATGGATTCTACTGGGTCTGAAATAAAGTTTTTTTTTATTTATGTGCTAAATAATTCGACGGGCCTGTTGGTCTAGTGGTTAGTGGCCCTGACTGCTGAGCCGGAGGACGTGGGTTCGATTCCCACCCAGGACAAACTTTGTGTGATGAGCATGATTGTTTGTTCTGTGTCTGGATGTGATTTATCTATAATATGTATGTATTTATAAATTATATAAGTATGTATATCAGTTGTCTGGTTACCATAACACAAGCTCTGCTTAGCTTGGGATCAGATAGCCGTGTGTGAGTTGTCCCAAGATATTTATATAATTGTCAACGTTTAGCAAATACGTTAAATTGGTATCTAGTTAAGCAGCTTAGCATTTGTTAGGAATCTTACAGGTAGACATTTTGTTTTGACCTTGATTATATTATCAACAACGTGATTACCAAAAGGGGCTTCCCAAACTCGGTGTTTGGATTTATTGTTGCTAAGATTAGAGATTTAGGTATTTCATAATAGGTAATCATCATTTATTTTACGTAAGTTGTGCAATTTGTTGCTATGTCTTGTCATACTGTCTTACAATTTGGAATAATAATAAATGAATTAACTTTTATCTTTATTTTTTAATTACGTACCTATATGTCAATTAAAATTGCAATAATAAAACGTCAATTCAGTCAGTGATTGGGCAACTAAGGCGCAGAAGACAGGCGTTTCAGGGGGTCTACTCTAATTCTACGTAAAACGAAATTGCGGCCGAAACTTCGAACGTTTTCTACCACGGTTTCATTTCATTTCATTCATTTCGAAATTTCGGACGTCCGAAGTTTATTTGACATTAACCCTACTCTAATTCACGCAAAATGATATAGAGTAGGGTTACAAACGTAACTACTTTTGACTAAGTTACGTTTTGGAGAAAGAGAGTAGACCCCCTGGAACGCGCGTCTCTGGTGCTGTAGACACTGATTGTTGCGTTTGCATTGATATTACAAGCGCGCGCATGAAGCGCGTACACGCGCGTTTGAAGAGATACAAACGCGCGTACAAAGGAGCGAAGAAGGGGCAAGGCATCGCCCGCGCTTCACTTGCAATAATAGTTTATTGTGTGCTGCGACTACAGCGCGTCTGTATCGCTGTATCTGCGCGTATACGTGCAGTAGAGGCGCGTTTCACAATCGCCCCGTGTGCTTGAAGTTACAAGGTTGCGATCGAATCTCGTTTGAATTGCGTATACGCGCGTAATCTATGCGTCGTCTGGGCGTTTAAAATACGCCGTGTGCTATGGGCCTAAGGGTATAAGAAAAAGTAGGGTGCGCTTGTTTGAGCTTTACGGCCTTAAGCCTTACTTCAACTCAGAAACTTTCAATCACTATGTTGTAACTTACTCACAAAAAAATTAAAAACACCTGCAAGGTAGCTACTTTGAGAACTTGTTATAGAAGCGCTGTTTATGAAACGACTTACTAGTTTTTATTCATCTAAATTTGGGAACTACAATCTTCGGCCTCTCGCCCGATTCTTAGAAGCTTGTTAACTTTTGTTAAGCAAGAAAGCAAGCAAGAAGCCGCGGGCAAAAGCTAGTCTTATATAGATTCTTTTTTATCAATTCGTTGTGAATGAGTGGACATGGTTGGCCTTGTAGATTCTTAGACGCTTGTTAACTTTTGTTAACGTATGATTTTATTTGACGTTTTGTAAAGTAAGCAATAACTTATTATCGGGCCTACGCTGTCCTCTCAAACTTAAGTACTAACGCTGTAACAACAACATTGTAAAACCAAATGATTTTAAAAGAGTAACCTTGGAGTTTCTTGCTGTTTCTTCTCCATAGGAAACGACCAACCTGAACCGTGCATCTTTTCTCGACGTCTTATTAAGTGCCTATCTAGGACTAGGTATGTGATTCTTTTTTCATTTTTGATTTTTCAACTCACCATTCAGCCCCCAACTCGACGACTCCATCTCCAAACGGCACGGTATTGACTCTACCTCCGACTCTGTCCATGGCTTCCAACGCCAGGACTCTTTTTCCAGCCTTGGCGAGGGTAGAAGCTGCCGTGCATCCTGCTGCTCCCATGCCCACTATGATTGTGTCATAGGTTTGAGGCATTGTGGCGCTGTGGAAGGAAAGAGGAGTTAGATCTATACTAATATTATAAAGCTGAAGAGTATGTTTGTTTGTTTATTTGTTTGTTTGAACGCGCTAATCTCAGGGACTACTGGTTGGCATTGGAAAATTCTTTTAGTGTTGGATAGTCCATTTCTTGAGGAAGGCTATAGGCTATATAACATCACGCTACGACCAACAGGTGCTGAGCAGCGTGGGTGAAACCGCGGAGAACAGCTAGTAATTAAAAAAATAAATAAAACAAAAATAAAAAAGCCTTATATTTCCAATTAACAAATTGGTACTTAAATACATGTTGATTCCTACCTTAACTTAATAAAAGAGAAATTAAAAACTATGTAACTTAAATTAACTAACTGTAATACTAATAAAAAGAAATTAATACCTATCTATCCCCCGAATACTGAAACGTCACTCAAAATTTAAGTCCCACTTAAGTTTAACAGAGACTCAGAAGTGACGTTTGACCATACAAAATCTAAAGTTTAAGAGCTGCTCAAATGTTAAGCAGCCCTCACATTTTGAGTGACGTTTCAGTATTCGGGGGTTAGTGACTTAAATTATCTTACTATGCATACCTACATCTTATTTAAATAATATAAAAAAAAACAAATCCTAATTTTAAGTAGGTAGCATTTGAGTGAGATGCTTAATGGTCAGGTTTGATTAACGTCAGGAGTGCATACTTTTTTTCTTCAACTTGGATTTGTGTTTCAATTGCATACACTACTTAATGTGGAGGAGCGGAGTCACCTAACACAAGCATCTTCTTGCTTAAAAGATTATCTCCAAAATATGTATCTTAAAGTATTATGTAATTAAAATGAACCTTTTTTTATGGAATAATGCGAAATCGTATGATCGGAGGACCGCGGGCAAGCGACGCTAGTAGAGGGGCGAGCGATCCAAAAAACATGGCCTGCGTAGTGTTTATGTAGGTACTACATATTTTATAACTTATTATATTTCAGAATTTTGCCTTTGTTTTTTTTTCAGAAATTAATAAACTAAAACATTTATTACAAACTAGCTGCGCTCAATGCGTTGCAATGCAATTTCCTACCTACCCGACCTACCTTATCTACCCTACCTACTCTACCTACCCTACCTACCAAATAGAACTTGCGTCGTCAAAAGTTCTATAAAAATTACCTCTTGTTTTTTTTTCCGTATATTTTAATAGTTATTCCGCTATTCGCCACGGAGACAAAAAAATAAAAAATCATGAAAATCGGTCCAGCCGTTCTCGACTTATAAGTGTTCGATCAAACCCGACTTTGTTTTATATATTACTTACTTACTTATATTACTTAGCTGTGCCCAGCGGTTTCACCCGCTGAGGTTTAGGGATGTGAAAAATAGATGTTAGCCGATTCTCAGACCTACCCAATATGTACCCAAAATGTCATAAGAATCGGTCGAGCCGTTTCGGAGGAGTACGGTAACTAACATTGTGACACGGAAATTTTATATATTAGAAGATATGCCAGATACATGCACTTTTGAACAGGCGATACAAGGCATAATAACTATAAAAGTTCTGTAGTTGCCCATTCCAAAGCGTAGATCTCTATGAAGAAGAATGGGCAAGAAATTCCATGGACACTCTTTTAAATTAAAACATTGTTACAAAACCTTGTTTAAATCATTCATGTTGAGAAATTAAATTATGTGAAAACGATGTAGTAAGACGCACGGCACGTCAAAAGTGTTCACAGTAAAAGGCCTTATTAGACCACCCAATTTCGAGGGACCCTAACCCTAACTAAGAGTGGTGTAATAAGACTTAGGGAGTTAGTGTCCCGACTTAGGGCGATCGGGTCATCCCGATCTGCCTAGCTCCCTAAGCGCCCTGCAGATTGGGTAATGTAATAACGTTTAGGGCGGTTAGGGAGCTCAGTTGCCGCGCGACTAGTGCGTAGCATGGTCCTTTAGCTTAGATTATTCATATCGGAATATTATTTGGATGATTTACAAAGTCAACCGAAATCCTTTTGAATAGTGCAGGTTGAAAGCTTTTCACGTAACCGCAAATACTCTTTCACCCAGATCTTTCTCTTCTTTCTTTTTTTAGTATTTGTTGTTGCGAGCACGTTTGTCACTGCTACAGCAATTTTTTGAAGTTTCGATACCGACGACGGCATAATGTAAAATGCGACAATACGTTTATCTCTCTAGACATTCGCGTATAAACTGAGTTAGGGCCCAATTCGCAGAGAAGTGTAATAAGCGCCGCACTAACTAGGGTACACGCCCACCCTGGATGCAGGGCCCTTCATATCGGGTGGTGTAATAAGCGTTAAAGACAAATACAACTGACAGATCACCAGCAGGGTTGCCAACTGTACGACGTTCCTCGTACAAATACGAGATTTGTTATCTTCCGTACGAGGTCCGAAGACACTTTCAACCTCGTATAATATGTACCAGATTTTAATAATATGGCCATACGAACATTTTGAATCACCAACAGACCCAAATGTCATCTGTCGAAAAAGTGGTTTTGGAATCAGCCACCACTTTAAGTTTTCCCAGTACCCTTTACTACAATACCAACTTGTATTAGGATTAAGTAAACTTTCCCTTTTTTATAAGCCACAAATAATGAAAGAAAAACTACGTATTAAACTCTAAAAAAAAAAACATCGATTTCTAACTTAAATTATTATAAATTAAGAAGCTTAATAAATGTACAAGGAAGAGAAGAATAAAAAGAAAAATGTACGAGGTTTGAAAGTCAAAACACGAGATTTTTGCAGCATTTGTACGAGGGAATTCATCTTACGATTGGCAACCCTGATCACCAGTCACAACTTACAGCATGGATGTGAGAGAGAAATTCGGCAAAGACCTTTGACGAATTTCTCTCTCACATCTAACTTTTTTTTTAAAAGCGAAAGTTAGCTTGTTTGTTACCTCTTCACGCTTTAATGGCTAAACCGATTTTGATGAATTTTGGTACAGTTACAGTTGGGAACCAGGAGACGGACACAGGCAATTTTTTTTTAAAGTGTAATATGAGGGAGAACGAGGGAAGAAAAGGGAAAACTTAGCGTTGCTATTACAAATCAATAAGGCGCAAGAGCAAAAACTGCAGGTAACAGGTACTGGATATAATGTTATACCGAATGTAACGCGAGCGAAGCCGCGGACAAAAGCAAGTCGTGTTATAAATATGAACTCAATTGTTATAGTAACTGTTGGTTGCATACAACGACTGATTAAAAACGGTCATTATCCTTCTGATAGGCTTTAAGTGAAGTGTTATTGTTCAATGTCAAGTATAATTGAAATAAATGAAGGTCTGAGAACAATACTAGTTACACACAATATAAAAAAAGGTTTAATTAAACATCAGTTAATGTATAAGGCTATTTAAGTGATTAACACACTGCCACGCACCAAGCAGAGTAACGCGTAATTGTGTGTTATGTTCCTTCTATTGCCCTTTACGTTCCGGGGCCGCGGTATCTCTTTCGAACAACCCGCAACCCAGGCAGGCGGAGGCCCTGGCAGGCCCCTCAGCTTTGCTGACATCTCTTTGAATCTCTTTGAATCTCTTTGAGTGCTTTAGAGCTGAAACTGCGTTAAACGGGCACCCGCGACAGACACCCGCCGCGTGTCTGTAAGCGTGGACTCTGTGGGTATTGGCAGGATCCTGTCACAGGTACCTGAGAGTTCATTCGCTTGACCTCATATGACAGAGCGACACAGCAGTTTCACAATCCCTCTTTCTCTGTTGAAATACATTTTCACAAGGTTTTCATCAAGCGTTATTAAGTAAACAAGCCCGCGCGTGTAACCGCGTCGTTTCACTTTTGTATGAAACCACGCGGGTGTCAGTTTCAGCCCCTAACCTTGCTTGAAAATTTATCCGTTTGTATGGAAAACACGCATAGTCCAACACACAAAAAATGCATCCACGCGCGTTCTATCAGATCAAGCGCCTACAAGCGGAGAAACATGCGCACACGCACGTGTGTGCGGGGCGAGACACAAGGTATGGCACACCGAGTCCCGCAGTGCCGTGCATGATTCTTGACAAAAACTATACAGTCAGTTATAACTGCAGCATCTTGAATGAGTTCCACACTCATCATTTTTCTACCCTTGTCCCATTTTGTTTTCTTCTTCCATTCCCCCCTATCAGACTTCACGGCATCATTTACTCCTTTCTCCTCCATATCATTCCTTACACAATCCATCCACCTTTTCTTTGGCCTTCCTCTCGCTCTCCTTCAACATTCAGATCCATCACTCTTTTAGTCACATGTCCTTCTAATAACCATTAATAAACACCATCAGACGTGACGTTTTTTTTTTTTTTCCGCTTTGGCAACTTAGCCGATGTCGACTATTCTGCCAGCGTCTGCACTGCATTATCACCACAGCGAACGGCTTTGAATGAAATGAGTCAAAGCCGCCGTGAATCCACAAAACGTAACTATCTGCGTGCATAATAAACCCGCACGATGATGCAGATGTGCACTTCCGCAAGTACGCGCGTATGTGCGTTGATACGCAACATGCAGCGTGAAGCGTGCTAAGAGAAGTTTGTTTTGGTTTTGGCAGGAATGAGAAATCTGCGCGGACACCTCGACTATCTCACAGATTGTGAGACAGTCGAGGTAGTGCCGGCGACTCGAACCGGCTAAAACCACACTTATGGCCCGCCAGTGTCCCTCTAACATGATCAGAGACCTTATTTACACATGTCAGATCTTTTTCAGCGAATGATTTTTTGGTGGCCGTAGAGACCTTGCTCTTTTTCTTATTTGAATGTCTTTTAAAATATTACTGTTAAGCCTAAGAGAAGTTGTGTTGCGAACACTAGCTTGATAAAAGTAAAATTGCATCCGCACCCACTACAGTTAGAACGGAGAACCGAGGCACGGAAGGGAAATCATCAAATAACTTCTCTCGTCCTGGGCGGAGCGGGGGGGAGAGTCAGACTTGTACTGAATAAAACCTACCCATGTTTCTTCTTATGTTCCGGGAGAAGCGGGGTCCACATGAGGAAGAAGAATACATTAGGCTAGTGGGTTCCTGCTAGAGTTGCGGGTTGTTCGAAATATATACCCCAGAACTCAAAGGGCAAAAGAACAAATGGACGGGTGGGTTTTAGTCAGTAAGTCTGACACACCCTCCTGCTGCACCCATAGCGGGGGAAGTTATTTTTGATAATTTCACATGCCTTAAAAAAAAGGTAAGGTGAGTAAAGGGTAGCGGTTTATTGTTATTAAATTTTTACTTTAATATATACTTTGTTGTTTTGTGAGGAGCTTGTGGCTAAATAATAACAGCCGCTCAATTCGATCTTTAGGTTAAGCCACGCTTTCCTAGGTTGGTTTGTGGATGGGTGACCATCCGTTACATAGCGAGTTTACTCCATGCCTCGGAGAGCATGTTAAGCTGTTGGTCCCGGCTTTCATTTGTAGATCTTTGAAAGTCATTACTGTAGTCAGTGATCTGAAAGTCTTACCAAGGGGTATTGTATAACCCAGTACTAACTGGGTTATGAAGGTCAGATAGGCAGTCGCTCCAAGTAAAATACTGGTATTCAGCTGCATCCGGTAAGACTGGAAGCCGACCCCAACATAATTAGGAAAAGGCTAGGCAGATGATGATACTTTGTTGTTTTGTGTGGTTGCTAGCCAAGAAGATTAAGACCCATTGCTCCACAACCAGTAATACCCATTATGTTTACACATGATAAATAATATTATTTAAGTTCACTAACTCAAATGAAAGTAATCATAATTTTATTTGATGTATAAAGTAAACAATAATCAACAGCAGTATCAAGTAATAAAAATGTAAACAAATGATCAGCTGATTTAATGTTATGAAAACTTTTAAATTATTTAAATTAACAAGTGTGCGTATAGCATTCATTCATAATTCTCAAGTTTCCGTTCAATATTGTGCAGAAAAAAAAAACCTTAATGTTTAATTCTGAAACTTACTTTTTAATAATTCAAAAAAAGAATAAGAAAGAGTTAGGTACTCACATGAATAAACCGTAACACGCTCGAAAAAAAAATTGTTTAGTCGATTTGTGGCCCCCGAACTAAGTTTTATCACAAGTTTCGCGTTGCGCACCTTTGAACCGACTAAGATTAAATACTGTAGGTTATATCTGACGTGCAGTGCATCTACTTATAGTGGAACCAGCAAGTAAATAAAAGAGATAAGTCAATAATTACATAATTAACTCCTTATCTAGTGTTTTCTAATCTAGATAACGTGTATAAAATTATCGCCAATTCAAGAAAATAACAATTTGACGTTTCGTTCCCATACGGGCTTAATGCTGCCAGCACTGGAATTTTAATTTGCCGAATGTCACTAGTTGAAAGAAGTTTTTGTAGCCAATGTTCGAAGATTCTGTTAAAATAAAACGGGTTTCTCAATCTTAAATTGAAAATCTACAGATAGCTACTAGGCTAATTAGTAGCGAGTGGTGTTTTATAGTTGGCCCAACCCAATGAGAAAAAGGCGTTTTGTAAATAATAATAATATAATTATGTGTAAATGGGCTATTTTAAAAATAGTTACTTAAGTAACTATTTTTAAAATAGCCCATTTACTTTACTACTTAATTATTTTTCTTGAATTAATGTAACTTACATCTCGATTCAACATTCATTTAACTGCGAAATTATGCTATGACTTCATAAAAATTATAGAATTAAATATTGATTGCCGCTGTCATGTAAAAGAAACAAGGAGTTTTGCTGGTTCTTTCGATCCAAACCGTGCACCCTCTTTTTGACGTTTTATAAATGCCAAGTAGGCCTATGTGAAATAGAATATTATTATGATTAATTGATTTTGTTTAATTCGAGCATTAGTTAAAATGTTTTCAAATTTACCCACAGATGCTGATAAAAAAAATAGGTGGCAACACTCCACTTGTCAAAACATAAACGTGCGTTTCATGCCAAATATATCTGGATCTTTAGCATCACATTTCTTCACGGTTTTTTCCACTAAATGCTGTTAGGAAGGTTCAGATTGTTAATCATGAGAGTAGAACTTTAACGAAAAGAATACAGCAGCCCAGCATACATCGTAAAATTCTGAACTAAATGGAAGAATAATGGAAAATACAATCGTTGTAGGTAGATAGGCTAATACCAGATTAATAAAAGCTTACAGTTATAATTTAAAACCCAGGCAGTCTTGCAAAAGTTTACACCTTGGAGCCTTGCGTGTATCTCCCGAGTTAATAAACAAATAGAATGCAGCCTAATAGCAAGCAAAATTTATTCCTAAGACTAACAAACATCTCAGTGCTTTTCGAAGAGCGCTGCTGGTTAAGACGAAACGTCAAACTAAATTCAAATCATATTAGTTCTAAATTTTGCCACATCTATACTAATCTATACTAATAACTAATATTATAAAGATGAAGAGTTTGTTTGTTTGTTTGTTTGAACGCGCTAATCTCAGGGACTACTGGTTGGAATTGGAAAATTCTTTTAGTGTTGGATAGTCCATTTCTTGAGGAAGGCTATAGGCTATATAACATCACGCTACGACCAATAGGTGCTGAGCAGCGTGGGTGAAACCGCGTGGAACAGCTAGTGTATTCATAAGTTTGTCAGTTTGAATAAGCTAAATTGCAATTAGGTTATCAGTTTTCCGTTCGAAATAGGCATTATTATCTCATTTAATTAAGTGCCCCGTAAATGGTTGTGATCTAATAAAATAGGAAGTCTCTGCGAAATCTTCGAAACGTCCTTCTACTGCACGGACCACACCACCCTGTGCCTCACAGAACAATGCGCCTGGCTGGATCACGCGAAGGAATGACAGAGGAAGATACAATTAAGGTAGAAGATTCAGGGCAGAGGACCGGGAAAACTTTTTTTAATTTGAAAGTCAGTGTGACTTGTATGTTGATTAAAAAAGATTCGGGACCGTTACCACTCACAAAGGATGGACACCCATAGATTGGGACAGATTCTCAGCCCTACAGAATCTTAACTATAATATTATAAAAGCGAAAGTTTGTTTGTTTGTTACGTCTTCACGCCTACATGGCTTATTTTTCGGATGGGAAATCATCAAATAACTTCTCCCGCTCTGGGCGGAGCGGGAGGGGCGTGTCAGGCTTTCCTGACTAAAACCCACCCATGTTCCTTCTTATGTCATTTACGTTCCGGGGCCGCGGTATCTCTTTCGAACAACCCGCAACCCCGGCAGGCGGAGGCTCTAGCAAGCTCTGCTTTGCTGACATCTCATTGAGGCACGCGTGAAACACGAACGCGCCGTCGACACGGCCTGTCGTCAATAGACGGACGAACGGTGAGCTAGCCATTGCTGACCGTCCACTGGCCCGCTACGGTGGCCGGGAGTCGTCTCACGGCGCCCGGCACCCGGCGTTGGTTTGAGATAATTTCCCTCAAACGCCCAGCCACCTCGTTGTCGTTCACTAGCATGACTGCTTCGCAGAAGGAGGTGACCGCTTCCCATTTCCTCGCGCTCCGGACCATGGTCTGAACCAGGGCCGTACACGAGAGATCGCCGCCGCCGATCGCCTCTACGAGGGCACGGCAGTGCTCCGCCCAAGCTGGGCAGACCGCCACTGTGTGCTCCACCGTGTCCTCCGAGCGGTCGTCACAATGGTGACACCCGGGCCTTTCCTCCCGCCCGATGATGTGCAGGAACCTCCCGAAACTTCCGTGTCCGGTGAGGACCTGCGTCAGGCGGTAGGTGAGGACGCCATGACGCCTCTCCAGCCACTCCTCAAAGAGGGGACTTACCGCCACTATTGCGGCGTGCCCTGCACGGGGTTGCGACAGTCGCTCTCTTCATGCCACCATGAGATCCGGAGGTCGTTCCGCTGAGCGGCAATTTGCCGCTGTAGCGGAGTTTCGCAAATAAGTAATTGCAAAATAAGTAGAACCTATTCCACTTCTTTCCGCGCTTGAATGGAATTTAAACTATTTTGTAAGCTGTTAGTCTAACCCAGTACAGCCCACGCCCAACAGATGATATAATCATTAAAGTAATCAATAAATTGACTACGTCTATGAACGGAAGAGAGTCCTTAACCTCTTAAAATACCATTAAATTAGAACCAGGAAATCTGTCTGTAGCTACTTCAAATTGCTCAGTGTGACCAGTGTAATTTAATGTATGTACCTAATGTCTTGACAGTTTAAATAGCAGCTTTGTAGTTTTAAGATGAACGCGCCACGGTAGCCCGCGAAAAACTAGTTTTCTCAAGATTTTTGTAATTTGCAGGTTAGGTTTAGCCTGTAACTTCAAATCCTTGTAACTTCCTTACTTATCCTTAATCCTTACTAATATTATAAAAGCGAAAGTGAGTTTGTTTGCTTGTTTGTTACCTCTTCACGCTTTAAGGGCTAAACCGATTGTGATGAATTTGGAATTGGTACATAGATAGTTGGGAACCAGGAGACGGACATAGGCTAATTTTTATTTTAAAAAAGTGGGATGTGAGGGAGAAAGAGGGAAGAAAAGGGAAAACTTAGCGTTGCTATAACAAATCAATAAGGCGCAAGGGGAACTGTGTTACCCCGAATTTAACGCGAGCGTATCCGCGGGCAAAAGCTGGTAAGTATATATGTTTCGTGAACGTGAAACGTTTGTATTTAACAGAATTATAAATCAGTACTATAGTCGATACAACTCTCTAAGTTTATTTAATTCCGTACAAAGAGTTTTTTTCCTACCTCTCCCTCCAACAACATGCCTAACTATCATTCTTTTAGTATTAAGACATTTAATGAGGAGGGAGGAAACACATGTGCGTTTCATCCCTCCTCATTAAATGTCCATACCAAGACAACTCTCTTTAATTTTTCTGTAACAGCCGCAACTTTCAAAATTCCTCTAAAATATTCATGCCTTACTTTACTACTTGTCACTCCACGCATCCATCTCAACATTCGCATCTCCGCTACATACAATCGTTTTTCACCCATCTTTTTGACAGCCCAGCTTTTTGACCTATAGGTATTGGTCAAAATGCTGGGCTGTACGACAAGTCTAATCCATGATTAAACCAGTCTTTGGCCGAATTTGGTGAATGATTGACAGGTGTCAGGCATGTGCTATGATCCCGATGGCTCAGCAAAAAGAAAATCGACTTCCAAAAAATAATAATTAGTTTTTTTTTTACTTCCGGAAATCGATGACTTTTTTGCCACAGCACCGTTTTTTTTGATAGAAAGTTTAATATTTCAGCATTTTTGGTTAGCTGTTATGGTATTATGATATATCACATACCTATATTTTTTATCGAGTATTCATTTTCCATTGTTACTAAAAGATTAGCAGATCATCCAAATGGACATAGGAGAAAATAAGTAGGTATATATATTATAGACGATATATAACTATAATAACTATAATATAACTATAATATAACTCCTAAAGACCACAAGCAATAAGTATGAATAAAATTGATACAAGACCACCTCAGAAGTATACTTTCGAACAAAAGAAGAAGAATTATGAAAACCGGTCCACAGTTGGCGGAGTAAAAAAAAACCTTCGAACATAGAACTTGTTCCTTATTTGAAAACATTTAAAAAAAAACAGCGTAGACACGAGCATAAATCTGTAGCACTTGTTTGTGATCACGCGGCGTGGCGACAACAATGTTTAAATTATTTGTTGACAATGTTATGATTATGAATTACTGATTACAAATTGTAAGGTCAGAACCGACTAATATTGTGTTCAGAATTGAGATAAATATTTAATTACTTAAAACATGGTAAACAAATAGACTGTCAGAATAACTTTGTATAGTTTTAATTAAATATGTAGGTGAGTTGACTACTTACAAAAGCCATTAATGAAGAGTTGAAGTTGACTGAACTCCTTGACAACAAAATATAGTGTATACTTAAAAGTCATTCTGTCATTCTACAAGTACGGCTAACGAGAAGCGATACGAAAGGTACGAAACCTAAAGAACAACTGTGGCGTTGACAATCTAATATTTAGCTCTTTCCATCTTGTGCCTTTGTCATAATGTCTCGTTCTCCCGGCAAAAACATGACAACGTTAAGACGGGTTCGCCAACATTCGGGCGGCTATTTTAGATGGGGTTTTAGCATGGGTTTTGTTTACATTTGGTATCGCTTCTCGTTGGCCGTACTATAACTTGTCAGACAAAATGTGTTGCTGGGGAGTTTGTTCCGCGGTTCCGCCACTGGTTCTTCCCAGCTAAAACACTAGGAAGTAGCGAAGGGCGAGGCGTTTTTGTGTAATTTGACGTTCAAAAAGTGCTTGGTATCAGCCTAATTTAAGTAAATGACTTTAGATTTTGGATTGAGATCTCTTATGATGTGGGTAAAAAAAAACGTGTGTCATGCTCGTTGCCATAGACACACACAGAAAAAGCCCTGCGCCCGTACAATGGGATTTCTTAATAGCCTAAATGACGCACTTTCATCCGACATTTTACCTCCATTATGGGAAATTTATATACTGCATCTTCGTTATCTGAGGAAATCTTAAGCAAAGGTAAAGATTCATTCTTCTACAGTATGAGTACTTAAGTTTACAATTCAAAGTGGCACTGCTAGTCAAGAAGTTTAAGTAGGTACTTACCTATTTTATTCCAGCCTTTATATTTATGGTATGATTTTACACAAATTCTGATCGAGTATTCATTTTCCATTGCTATTATGAGAGCATTTATATTAGAAGAAATAATTGAATTTTAGAAAATAACTACCCAAATAATATAGGTACATAAAATTCAAATACCTTTAACTTTTTTTTGGGTAGGGAATCATCAAATAACTTATCGCGCTCCGCCCATAGCGGGGGAGACCGTCAGACTTGTACTAACTAAAACATTCCTTCTATTAAATTAAACCTTTACGTTCCGGGGCCGCGGTATCTCTTTCGAACAACCCGCAACCCGGCAGGCGGAGACCCTGACAAGCCCCCCCCTCTGCTTTGCTGACATCTCTTTGAGGCGCGCGTGAAACGCTACCGCGCCGTTGACATAGCCTGTCGTCAATAGACGGACGGACGGTAAGCTACCCATTGCTCACCGTCCATTGGTCCGATATATGACCCCTTTGGAAGCATACAAATTATAAGCAGAATTTTGAAAATCGGCTCACAACCGACAGGCAATTCGCGTAGGGAACATAAAATAAAAAAACTAAATAGATTCAAGAAATAGTCTTCAAACCTTTAAACTGACATGGTTACTAATATTTTCTATCATTAACACTTGAAATGGCGTTTGCAACATCACCGAAATATCGGAAACAATTTAAATAATAAACATAAATATCCCGTTTCAGTGTTAATGATAAGATTCAAGAAATATAAAATAATATATTCAAGAACCTAAAGTGGTTCTTAAATCGATTGTATTTTAAAGCGATCGGTATTTTTAACAGCAAAAGAAGGTTTTTTGTAGGTTATAAATACCGATCGCTTTATCCTGTTGACAGCGAACATTAACACAACTTGAAAAACGAAACGCAAAAAGATTACAATGGCAAATTACAAAAAAAAGCTATTTACTCTATACTCACCGCACATAATTATAAAACCGTAACATAATGATATAAGTACACAAATAAGTTAACTCGTAAGTACACAATAAATAACATACACGCTTTAAATATACTTAAATTACGGTCATTAATTACACATATATATTACATAAGCTTTAATAATCAGTCAAATACGCGCTAATAGGCGTAAATCATTATCACCACATTATAAAACTAACTGGTTTCCCTTCTCGTTTCCCGCTGACTGTTTGTTCCTATGTACGCTTAGATATTTAAAACAACGCAACGGATTTAGCAGCGGTTTTTATAAAATAGATAGTGATCAAGAGGAAGGTTTATATGTATAATATTAGTTAGTATATTAGTTTCTACATGGCACTTATGTATTACTTAGTATTTATGTTAAAATGTGAAATTTTATATGCACGTCAGTTTAGATGTGTTGTTTTTTTTCGAGATTCAGCAGAATACTAGCGTCAGATATTCTACCTGGCTTATTGCTGAGCTGGATTATCATTTGGTGCAACTCGATACACACACTGCCCTAGTAAGTAGTTCGTGACCATTTAAAAATTTTAAAATAGACATGGGTAGCTCGCGAATGAGAGATAAAATTTTGAACTAGCTCTTTAGTTACAATCTAGCTCTCAGTCGCTCAGTCGTTCACGAAATAGCTCACTAGCTCTTTTAGCTCAACGGCTCATTGACTCTATAGTCTGTGGCTTTGCGAGTAACGAGTGGTGCCGCCAGCGGCCCGACAATGTCCGAACTGCCCCGACGAACAGGTGAACGATTTCGCATGTCGCTCACTAACCAACTCTTCGGCTCAATTCAATACAGCATTGTAAAATATGATGATTTTTAAATACGCTTATCTAAATGATAACGTCTATTCATTACATTATACTCTCAATTAGTTAGCTTTTCAAATATTATTTATCTAGATTGACAGTCCTTAGCCTGTTCAAGTATGAAGGAAAATCAATCATTTATTTATTTTATAATAAAAACAAAACAACCCAATGAATCTAATTTTACTATAGCTCGCAACTGAGATAAATGAACTACAGAACTTTAAAGATTATAAAGAGCCACTGAGCTAGTTGTATCGTTTGACTTCCGTAAAGTAATTCGGCTCAATTTGATCTGTAGCTCGCAACTAATCAATTGAACTGAAGAGTTAAAAGAGTTATTCGGTGAGCTAAAGAGCTAAAAGAGCGATATAGCTCTTTTGATCAAAAGAGCTGTATCTCTCTTTTCTTTTCAGTGAGCTACATTTCGCATGTCTAATTTAAAAGTAGATAATCATGCTGTCAAACGGCGCTTTCCTAATTCATATTGGTAGATGACATAGCAACGTTTGCGGTCGCGTTAAAAATTAAAATTAAGGCTTAAATTAGAAATAAAAAAATATGAACGATGAAATGTGATCTGTCTAGTTGTCTATGCTTCAATCTAATTTTCTTTCTTTTTTTTTTCGGCTTGTCGTTTGTGTAGATTCCTGTATTGTTTCTTTTGTTGCATCAAATTAATGAATTTTCTATCTATCTCGATCAAGTAAGTTGCGCACAAGCTTGTAGGTAACTAATGAAACTATCCAAAGAACGAAAAGATAAACTGTAGACGAAATGAACTTTGCAGTTGGAAATCTCTTGTCCCTCATACATCGACGTCACACACGAACGGACAAACAACTTGATAACAAAACGAAAAAGGTTAACTTACGGGCCAGCGTTCCCGCGCGCGGCAAAAACACATAACAGAACAACACTACACCACAACATGGTCGACATTAGTGCTGTCCTAACCGGACAATGCGCGTATTTATACTCTATGCCGAGATAAACTGACCACTTAGTTAAATGTAAACAACGAAAAAGCTCAAATAATAACTATAGGAACGAGATATGATTGATACGTTATCATTTGATTTGCAAAATGACGGGGTATTGGTCTAGACAGCTGCATACTACACGATTGTTAAGTTTTATCACAGAGTAGAACTTAAACTTTACGCAGCCGAATGAATATTAATTATGTTTTAATTAAAAATTGGATTTTTAAAACCGTTAATAAAGTAATCACATAGACATCTAGAGAAAAAATAAAAGAATCATCAAAAACGGATCACTCAGTCAAAAGTTATGAGGTAAGTACCAAACAAAAAAAAACATAAGTACAGTTGATTACGTCCTCCTTTTTTTGAAGTCGGTTAAAAAGCTGGGCTATATTATACCTACTGAAATAACGCTTGATGTGTCGTCGTATGTACAGACGCCTGCACATCAAGCTACTACAATCTGTCAGATTTCTTTGATAGATTTTCGACTTTATTTCTAAAGTTCATAAGGTTTTATTTATAAGGTTCAAGGTTCATTGGGAAAAATTGACAGTTACGGGTAGCCTGACCTGCAGGCGTCTGTACCTACTACATCATTATCGGAAACAGTTTTTTGACATAGAAGGTTAATTACTTGGTTAATTAAGCAGGTCCCCAAATAGTATTAGTCCAGTTAGGTTACCATGACATCTTATAGCAGTTCTTATTCCTGTGTGAGAAAGAGATGGTGCTAGACACCCTGTCTCTTTCCCTCAGTGGAATAAGTTCTGCTTTAAGACATCATGGTAGGGTAGCCGGTCCCCTCAAACTCACGGTCCGCCTCTGCTTCACAGAGTCCAGCTATCGTTTCTTTGGTACCTATCTACATACATTGAAACACGATGAATGAATCATTTCTTAAATGCACCTTGTGATATACGGAATTGTATATAATCTGGTTCTTCTAACCTGACAGACAGATGTGTTGCTGGGGAGTTTGTTCCGCCACTTCTTCTTCCCAGCTAAAACACTAGGAAGTGGCGAAGGGCGGGGCGTTTTTGTGGGACTGTCTCTTGTAATGTGACGTTCAAAAAGTGCTGATTATCAGCCTAATTTCAATAAATTACTTTTGATTTCCTCACTACATTACGCAAGTTATCCTTCGAGTAGTTATGTTGACAATTATTTTCATTTCTTAGAAAAACAGAACCCTTATTGGATCACTTTGTTATTAGTCTGTATGTCAAGAGCCTATTTCTCGGGAACGCGAAGATATCGAGTTGAAATTAAAACCGTATAGGTACTCAAATTTATAAAAATCAACTCCCTAAATATATGTAGTCAAAAGATATGGCTGTTTATGTCGCTAGTTTGTACGGAACCCACGGCGCGCGCGTCAGACTCGCTCTTGTTTCATTCTTCATTCATCTAAGTCCGGGAGACTATTGTATTAAGTCGCCTTCAGTTTCTATCAAGGCCTGCATCTGGAGATCTTGAACCTTATTCTGTCTTGATAAGGATACAGCGATATAGGTAGGTACTTACAATATAATTAAATTATCTTCGTAATATTGAAATAACGTGCGTGTTTACTAATAATAATCTTAAGGAGAGTGGTTATATTCTGTTCCTTATTTAATTTCCAAACTTGTAAACTTTAAAATTGTAATATTCAAGTTTTATATCCATTAATCCTTACTAATATTATAAAACCGAAAGGTTTGTTTGTTTGTTACCGATTACGGCTACACCAATTTTGATGAATTTTGGTACAGAGATAGACAGTTTTTTTTTAAAAGATTGTGATATGAAGGAGAAAGAGGGAAGAAATGGAAAACTTAGCATTGCTATTACAATAAATAAGGCGCAAGGCAAAAACTACAGGCAAGTAGCTGGTACCTTTAAATCAGGAAAAGGGAACTGTGTTACCCCGAATTTAACGCGAGCGAAGCCGCAGGCAAAAGCTAGTAGTTTTTTTTTTACAAATGTAACAGATATTATAATAATTATGTTCTGAGAAGGAACAACTTTCAACGACAAAAAAATCTAATATATAAAATTCTCGTGTCACAGTTTTCGTTCCCATACTCATCCGAAACGGCTGGACCGATTTAAACGAAATTTTGTGTAGTACATATCGGGTAGGTCTGAGAATCGGCCAACATCTATTTTTTTATAACCCTAAGTGAGCAGCGGGTGAAACCGCTGGGCACAGCTAGTCTAATATATAAAATTCTCGTGTCACAGTTTTCGTTGCCATACTCTTCCAAAACGGCTGGACCGATTTGAATGAAATTTTGTGTACCTACATAACGGGTAGGTCTGTGAATCGGCTAACATCTATTTTTCATGCCACTAACTGAGCAGCGGGTGAAACCGCTGGGCACAGCTTATAGTAATTTATAAAATTATTTCATAAATAGTTGAATAACAACGGACTTTTACCCGTCCATGTTCCTTTTGCCCTTTATGTTTCGGAGCCGCGGTACTTATTATATATTTCGAAAAATCCGCAAACCTGGCAGGCGTTGGCCCTGGTAGGCCAGTGCATAATTAGTAGGTTTCATTTACAAAATCACTAAGTTGATATTTTTTTAAAAACAAATAACACCAGTAATTAACGAATATTTTAAAAGACTCAATATAGAAATAAATATTTGAACAGACTTTAGGTAGGTAGGTACTATTTTCAAAGACGATTTAATAATATCTTTAACCGTCTCTGTAACTCTTGATCTCCGACATTTTGAACTAGAAGTATTAGATATTGGAAACTTCGGTGACTATTATAATCCATAGTCGACAATAACAATTAAAAAAAAATATGTTGCCCCATACTATAGCACGGCCAACGAGAAGCGATACCAAATGTAAACAAAACCCATGCTAAAATCCCATCTAAAATGGCCGCCCGAATGTTGGCGAACCCATCTTAACGTTGTCAAGTTTTTGCCGGGAGAACGAGACATTACGACAAAGGCACAAGATGGAAAGAGCTAAATATTAAATTGTCAACGCCACAGTTGTTCTTTAGGTTAATGACCTTTCGTATCGCTTCTCGTTGGCCGTACCTACTATAGGAATTTCTCCTGTATCGTGGTCGTGGGTGCGTTTACAAACATTTAACCATATTTGTTTTTATGCATATTGTACTCACATAGGTACACAAACAGCCAGACCCGGAACAACTATTTGTAAGTCATACAAATATTTGTCCCGTCCGGGATCGAACCCGCGACACCCAGCGCAGCGGTCACTGCGCCAACTATGTCGTATTATAACAGGGTTACAACTAAATTAACTGACAAAACTTACATTTTCATTCAAGTCAGGAAGTTTTGACATTGCGGCCGAAGCGGTTTTAACGCCCGAGTCGCGAGGCTAGGGTATTATTGAGCCGAGAACAGGTGCTTCCACTGCTGTTCTCGGCTTTAAAATCGATGTTTGTACACAGATATTTAAGCGCGAGGCTAAGATCAGAATGAGGTATATTTTCTTGATGTAAAAGCATTACTGTAGCCTTTAAAACGCCTTTCACACTAATTTTATTTCTGACAGATTAGTTATAGCTAGTTTAATTGGACTTTATAATCTGCGAATTTGCGGCAGAGTAGCCTATACAAAACGTAAGGAAACAGAGAAAAGTAAGTGTCCATGAAGTTTCTTGCCCATTCTTCTCCATAGAGATCAACGCTTTGGAATGGGCAACTACAGTACTTTCACAAATTATTATGCCTTGTGACCGGGACTGTAGCTTCATTTTTTTTCTTGACATTCATAAGTGCCTGTAAATGGTCTAATTGAAATAAATGCTTTGAGTTTGAACTGTCATACAAGGCGTAAACGAGCCCTTCGTGAACCCGTCAACCATGCGTTATGTAAACACGACGGCACATCAACGGAACCTACACAAAACTATTTTAATCTGATCTCTCTACTACAGTGTGTGATCCGTAATAGAGAGATTAACTACCCTACCATGACGTGTTAAAGCCTTAAAGCAGAACTTATTCCACTGAGGGAAAGGGACAGAGCTATACAGGGTGTCTAGCACCATCTCTTTCACCCAGTGGAATAAGTTCTGCTTTAAGATGTCATAGTAGGCCTACTGGTTATAAAAGTTTAAAATAGGTGGACCTGCCGTCGTGTGTATGTACATACATCAAACTAACTCTAGGCGAAAAATATTTGTGATAAACAAGTTTTTTGGGGTTATAAATCACGTTTCACCGTACTAAAATGTAACGCACTCAAAACATTTTGCTAATGGATGCATTCAATAGTACGGAGAACCGTAAAAATTAAAAAAAAACCGTTGCCCCACACTAGGAATTTTTCCTGTATCGTGGGTGCGTTTACAAACATTTAAACTCACATACATAAACAGCCAGACCCGAAACATGTATCTGTAGGCCACAAAAATATTTGTTCCGAGCGGGTATCTAACCCGAGACACGCAGCGCAGCAATCGATCGCTCGGCCACTGCGCCAATCGTGTCGTCAGTCATTTATATTTATTACCAGTCAGAGGTAATAAATTTCAAACGCTGGACTGATACCCCAGAGACTGTAAACGCGATAGAGGATGTCAACAAATGAGGTGGAAGTATGACTCCAAACTAATAAATAAATAAATATCTTGGGACAACTCACACACGGCTATTTGATCCCAAGCTAAGCAGAGGTTGTGTTATGGTAACCAGACAACTGATATACATACTTATATAATTTATAAATACATACATATCTATACTAATATTATAAAGCTGAAGAGTTTGTTTGTTTGTTTGAACGCGCTAATCTCAGGGACTACTGGTTGGAATTGGAAAAGGAATGTAGGGTAGGTAGGGTAGCTAGGGTAGGTAGAAAATTGCATTGCAACGCATGCCGGGGCACAGCTAGTCTAATATATACAATTCTCGTGTCACAATTTTCGTTCCCATACTCCTCCGAAACGGCTGGACCGATTTAAACGACATTTTGTGTACATATCGGGTAGGTCTGAGAATCGGCTAACATCTATTTTTCATGCCCCTAACTGAGCAGCGGGTGAAACCGCTGGGCACAGCTAGAAATAAATAATAACTTCGTTACATCCGGGTGTCCGTTGACACCTCTCAAGTTGTTTTTATTGAACATATTCTATCACATATCATTCGGTGGTTGCCATGTCACTGCAGATATCTTTCTGTTAATCTCCTGTAGTATAAGCCGACATCTCGCTAGCTGTGGGGGTCGTAATTGTGGTGTGGGGTCTCTTGTCCTCTCCCCGCTAGTATTCCCCGGTGGGGGGCGTTGAGCCCGACGTAGGGCGCGGCGACGGCGAGCGCGAGCTGCGAGGAAAGTGGGGGTTGTGATTTCGTGTCGAAAAGGGGGTCAAATATCTACGGGTCTGACGTGATACTTTGCTAGAATGATCTTGTAATTAAGTGTTTAAACCTTCATTGTTCTGTTGCTGAATAAATTTGATACCGTCCTTGCTCATGAGAATAGGAACAGCTACCCTACCATGTTGTATTAAAACAGAACTTATTCCACTGAGAGAAAGAGACAGAGCTATACAGGTTATCTAGCACCATCTACGACGACGGTCTTGTTGGTCTAGTGGTTAGTGGCCCTGACTGCTGAGCCGGAGGTCGTGGGTTCGATTCCCACCCAGGACAAACTTTGTGTGATGAGCATGATTGTTTGTTCTGTGTCTGGGTGTGATTTATCTATAATATGTATGTATTTATAAATGATATAAGTATGTATATCAGTTGTCTGGTTACCATAACACAAGCTCTGCTTAGCTTGGGATCAGATAGCCGTGTGTGAGTTGTCCCAAGATATTTATTTTTTTATTTATTTATTTTTATCTCTTTCTCACACAGGAATAAGTACTGCTATAAGATGTCATGGTAACCCTACAGCTCCCACTCTGCGCGGGGCGAGGAGGAATGACATTAAAATAATCCTAATCGATCAATTATATAGTAAGACTAAATAATTTATTATAAATTTAGTTATTAAAAAAATATTTATCAAATTCATTTATTTGCATAAAACATGGTTTATAAGAAGGTGGAAACAGTTTTAGATCATATGTTTTGCTGTTTAGGTAAAGCAAGCAAATTTTACAGTACATACACAACTTTCATCATCCGGTTTTATCCTCTAGGAACATTCTGGTGTTCCTAGAGGATAAAACCGGATGTAAAAACGTTGTATCCCATGTTTTAGAGTGATTCATTTACTTTTCTTTTTGTTACACACGGCTATCTGATCCCAAGCTAAGTAGAGCTTGTGTTATGGTAACCAGACAACTGATATGCATACTATATAATTTATAAATACATACATATTATAGATAAATCACAGCCAGACACAGAACAAACAATCATGCACATCACACAAAGTTTGTCCTGGATGGGAATCGAACCCACGACCTCCGGCTCAGCAGTCAGGGCCACTAACCACTAGACCAACAGGCCCGTCTATTTACTAGGAGTAAAAAAAGAACTACATCAGTTTTCAACCTCAAGCAACACGACGATTAATATCACGAAAAATGGCTAAAATCACAGTTTTCAATTTACTTTTCTTGAACGAAAACTTAAAGCAATTGTATTTTTATTTAACACAGTTGCAAGATCATTCTAGCGCTTCTGATATATTTATTTAACTATTTATTTTGAGAAAACGCCTGTTTTTTATATTGAAATAAATGGCTCTATGTTGACCAGTGCTTATTGATAATAATACCAGCCTGTAATTGTCCCAATGTTGGGCAAAAGCCTTGTCAAACGGAGAAAACTCTAATATTTATCACCACGCTTGTTCAAGCTCAAGACAGGCCATTTCAGACATATATTAACCAGTAGGGTTACCATGACATCTTATAGCAGTACTTATTCTTGTGTGAGAAAGAGATGGTGCTAGACACCTTGTGTAGCTCTGTCTCTTTCCCTCAGTGGAATAAGTTCTGTTTTAAGACGTCATGGTATGGTAGCAGGTCTCTTCACGATGTTTTCCTTCACCGTTGTCTGTGATTTGGTGCTGGTAAAACAAGCCAATAATTATATTCTGTTTTTTTTTTCTCATACAAGTTTGTTATTACTCATTGAACCGTCTGATTCATTTAAAGATTAAATATAATTCAGAAGACCCAAGTCTCATTGAGGCCAAATAACAGTTTGATTTACGTGCTTACTGCAGTTCTCGGCTCCATTTCACCCTCGACTACAGCTCGGGTGTGAATTGCACATCGGCCGCAATGACAAAATTTACCCATTCGAATTAAAATGTTGTATATCCATGTAGACCCGTTGACAAATCGCAAATATTTGATGGGGGTGTTGTTTTTGCAGTATAAGATTAGAATTAGCCATGACTTCAGACTTTTGTGCATTTAGATACATTGAATACTTGTTATTTTTTTAGTTCTGAAGACAAATAGCAGTGACGGTTCAATGGATAAAATCTAATTAATATTTAATGAGCTTACGGCAATCGTCCGGTGCGGACGTGCGCGCAGTTGCTCTGCCCATTCGGACAGTGTCTGCAATGGCGAGGGTGTAGATATATTAGTCACACACAGTTAGTTCATGCAAAGCGAGGACACGGTGGAAGCAATACACAGATGCGAGGACATAGACAAACGCAGGACCCTTTAAGTCATAACGACAACTTCCCAAAACGTCCACCCTCCCAAAATGGTCATTCCTTAAATTACTATTTCCCATTTCGTCCATTTTTGAAAACTGCCTGCTACCAGTTACCAGTCTCACTAAGATTTACTTCAATCCATACATCATTTCTTTGGTCTTTTTCACTCTCATCATTTGTCCAGAGTTTTCCCAACTATGTTGGGTCCGCTTCCAGTCTTACTAGATGCAATTGAACACCAAGAGAGTTGGAGTGACTGCCTACACTATCTGACTTCAACAACCCAGTTAGATACTATGTCAGACTGGTTATAGCGACCTTTAAGTTCATAACGACAACTTTCCAAAACGTCCACTTCCCAAAATGGTAATTCCCTAAATGTCTATTTCCCATTTCTCAAACAGTCCGTTTCTCAAAAGGACTACTCCCAAAACGTCTACACAAAATCTAACACTTGCTATATTTTCTTGAAAAATAAAAGAATCGCTCTATCGTCCCTTTCCTAAACAGGACTACAATGAGTAAATAAAAATGCGTAATGGAGATTTAAAGGTTTATTTGCTTTTAACCTTTAGGTTTTTTCCGTTAATAGAAAAAAAAGAGTTTTTTTTGTAGGGTACCCGGAACTGAACTATTTAGATTAGGATAATTACTTTAAAAAAAATAGTTAGGTTAAAACTGTGACCTGACTGACCAGGAACGACTACATTATAGAAAGTGGACGTTTGTAGAGTTGACGTTATGGGAATTATAAATATGTGGACATTTTGGGAAAGTGGACGAAATGGAGACATTTAGGGAATTACCATTTTGGGAGGGTAGACGTTTTGGAAAGTTGTCGTCATGAACCAAAAGGCGCAGGACGTAGGAAGAAGTGTAGACAAACGGAGGGAAGATATATATGAAAGGAAGTCACAAGTTGAACCGAGGACACGGCTATTGAAAAGCGGGAAAAACATAGACGAGAGAAAAACACGAGGAAGGAATTGGTCAGCTACAGACGTGCGTGCAGTTGCGCTACACAACCAAACAATGACTGCAATGGCGAGAGTTAGTCACACAAAGTTATTTCATACGAAGTGACGGAGTTAGGATATAGGACGAGAGGAGAATATGGGGCGAAGCGAGGAAATGGTGGAAGCCATAGACAGATTGAGGACATAGGAAAAAGCATGGACATGAGAGAGTACAGATGGAGTGAAGACATTGATGAAAGAAAGACACAGAATGAACCAAGGACACGGTTAGTACATCAAGTTTAGTAAGAGGCAAGGGCGTGAAGATATAGGCGAGATGAAACATGAGAAATTGGTCACGTGTGGTCGCGCATTCGCGCTGCCTAATCAAACAATGTCTGTAATGGCGAGCGTGTAGTATATTAGTCACACACAGTTAGTTCATGCGAAGTGACGAAGCTGGATATAGGAGGAGAGGAGAATATGGGACGAAGCGAGAAATGGTAGAAGCCATAGACAGATTGAGGACATAGGCAAAAGCATGGACATGAGAGTTAGTATTTTACATGGAGCAACTGCCTATCTGACCTCCACAACCCAGTTAGTACTGGGTGCAACGATATCGTTTGGTAAGATTGCTTGTTTGTCTTTTGGGGCACTGAATATCTGTAATGACTATCAAAGATCTATAATTGACAGTCGGGACCAACAGCTTAACGTGCTTTCCGAGGCACGGAGGAAACTAGACATGTTATGGGTGGTCCCATCCAAAGACTAAACGAAGGTCAACCCGAGCGGCTCTTATTATTTAGACTGGTCATCTATTAGCCGCCACGGTTTGTTTTTATTAATCTTGTTTATGCTTTAACTCTGGATGCTCTTAATGTGCTCGTTTTTTATGAATTTTAAAGAGTGCCCATGGAGTTTCTTGCCAATTCTTTTCCATAGAGATCTACGCTTTGGAATGGGGACCTACAGTACTTCCACAAGTTATTATGTCTTGTGAATGGGACTGTAGCAGCATTTTTTTTTTGTTTTCATGACATTTAACGTACCTGTCATGGTCTTATTGAAATAAATGCTTGGACTTTGAGCCACGGGATTTTTTTTTATGAAGATTAAACGAAGACAGTGAAGAAAGTTGGGTTTCTTAGATAACAGCTGATAAAGATTAATGGATAAGGATAGGAGAATGATGAAAATGATGATCAAGTCTCACACACAGTTTAATAGGAATGCAAAAAGCTGTGATAAAAAGCATATAAAACCAGGAAGAACGGCCTAGCTAGTTAATTTGCTTGATCCCTTTGCAAGGTGCAATCTTCGCGACATGTTAAACATTAGGATTTCTGTGCTAAGTCGGGAGTGCAATGCTTTTCAAATGAGAATGGGACTGACCTCTTTGTTTTTTTAAATCATTAAGGCCCAGACTCCACCAAAGCGGAGAGCAGCGAAGCGGAGAGGAGATGGGTGGAAACCGACCAATCACATTGCTTTAAATCTACATCGCGTCTCTCATCTTTCCTATGATTGGTTGACTCTTGCACATCTCCTCTCCGCTCCGCTGCTCTCCGCTTTGGTGGAGACCGGGCCTTAATGACATTGACATCTAGAGTGTCATAATCATACTGAGTAAAACCCAATCATGTTCCTTCTTTTGCCGCGGTATCTCTTTCGAAAAACCTGCAAATCCAGCAAGCAGTGGCCTTGGCAGGCCTCTCTGCTTTGCTGGCATCTTTATGAGACGCGAGTAACACTAAGGCACGTCGCCCACACGATTAACAGTCGACGTGCAGTTGAGGCGCGGGCGCGTCACGCCGCAACAAGATTTCTTTACAAATGAATGGCAGTGCACTCATATACCAGAGTTGCGGCGGGGGGAGACGAAGTCGGGGCGGAGGCGACGTGCAGGCGCAATAGGGGCGTTCAAGTGTGCCCCAGCCACGACTCCACCGCCGTTATGTCATTTGGTTCCCAAAAAACCCAAATCCCAACCCAAAAACTTCTTCTATTTAAATTAAGAACTTGTATTAGTGCGAGTACGTTTTCGTCTTCTGACGTCGACATGGTGAATGAATTAATAATGTGAAGGAAGCATAGCCGCCTGCGCCTCAACTCCTACGCAGAGAACAATCCTCGCCCTTGCTGCGAGGCAACATTGCAACATTTGTAAAGAAAATCTCGTTGCAGCGTGCCTCTTATGTGCCTGCACCTCGACAGTCGACTCGCATTAGGCGCGTCGCCCACAAGCAGTGCCGTATTATCCATAAGGCACTTTAGGCCAGTGTCTAAGGGCCCACTATGACCAGGGGCCCAGCACTGCCCATTAAAAAATTAAAAAGGGGATTGGGATAAAAATACGCAAGATTCTCTTTTATTCGATTTTTTGATACTCTTTGTTTCATTTTTAAATGACTCCGATAGTACTTCGTCCTGTAGTTTTTTTTTTTTTATTATTATTGATAGGCTCGCGTTTGACCACTATCTCACCTGATGGTAAGTGATGATGTGGTCGACGATGAAGCACGCTTACCTAGAAATAACCTATTCACTCTTGACTTGAAGACCCCCAGGTTATAGCTGTCAGGAAATACAAACTCGGCGATTGTGGCGAAAGTCTTTTTACTTAGGAAGGCAGTACAAGGCAATACAATATAGCTTTGCAATGTGATGACTGAAGTCTGTTGTTGATGACGATGGTACCTTCATTCTATTTCGTACATCTTGTGGGCGACGCGCCTAATGCGCCCGAGCCTCGACTGCGCCTCGACTGTTGGTTGTGTGGGCGACGCGCCTTACGCACCACCATACTGATCCCTAAGCAAGTTAGACTGAGAGTCACTTACGTGACTTACCGCTTTCATTTTTATCCTTTGGCTTGTTGTCTTCGTCCATGGATCGCGACAGGGATCTCTTCTTTGGTGACTGGAATTAGGGAATGGCTCATTAGAATTGGGTAGTTGACACCATTAACCAATAATTTAAAAACACATTTTTTCTGAAAGAACAACTTATTCTAGACCTGAGAACTTCATTCATTTCAAAATAACTTTAAAATTCGATTTTTAGTTGCTTTTAAATCAATAAATAGACTTGACAACTTAGTGACGTCATCGTTGTAAGTCTCATCCAAAATCTATGGGGGAAGCGCATTTTGACAGCTCATAAAAAGTATATCAATTGATTGGTGGTGTCATCTACCCTATTATATTGGATGCTATAACGCAGGGGTGGACAACTTAAATAGACCTAAGATCTACTTTGGACGTACGAAACCCTGCTTTAACCACCAATGATTTACTTTTTTTAATTTTAAATGAAACTGTATAGTTCACTTTCTACTATAACATAGTTTTTTTTATATAAAAAATCACACAATATCTTAACTTGATTTCGTTGCGCATCTGTTAGACGTATTTATTTAGTTTGCCTTGCTACGATCAATTCAATTCAATTATTTATTTAATGGCGTTTGTGGAAGGAGACACCACAATTTTGCCAATATCACGTAGGTACTAGGTATGGTAGACAATCAAACGCTGGAGATTATATCAGTTATTATTATTGTTGAACAGAACACAGCAAAGAGATTAAATGATTTAAAATATCTTGCTACGATCGACTAACCTATTAGCCGCGATCGACCGGTCGATCTCAATCGACCGGTTGGCCATCCCTGCTATAACACGTGTCGCGGGTTATCTCCCCGTACAGACCAAATATTTGTGTGACAGGCAGGTAGTTGTTCCAGGACTGACTGTTTGTGTATGTGAGTTAAAATGTTTTTAAACGCACCCACGATACAGGAGAAAGGCTAAGATTGACCGCCAAGACCGAAAATTGAATGAATGAAAACCGATGAATTTTGTTTGTTTCTACTCTAATCGACTAAGAAATCGCGTAAAAAATATATTAAATGACCCTGATCATTTTTTTGAAGTCAATTAAAAAAGAGCTTAGTACTTTGATGACACGTATGGCGCAGTGGCTGAGCGATCGAATGCTGCGCTAGTGCGCTGGGTACCTCCGGTTCGATCCCCGCACCGAACTAATATTTGTACAGCCTACAGATAGTTGTTCCGGGTTTGGCTGTTTGTTAAAAGAGTAACCATGGAGTTTCTTGCCGGTTCTTCTCCATAGGAAACAACCAACCCGAACCGTGCGTCTTTTCTCGACGTTTTATAAGTGCCCATGTAGACCTATATGAAATAAAAATATTTTGATTTTGTGTATGTGATATGTTAGATGTTCGTAAAAGCACCCACGATACAGGAGAAATTCCTAGTGGTGGAAAGTTTTTTTTTTAAATTAATAATAATAGGGACATGTGGAAATGGTGGCGGCCTCTGTCGAAAGACAAACTGGGGAAGAAAACTAATATTTCCAATGGTACGTACCATTGGAAATATTAGTTTTAGGAATTAACTGTAAGAACTCAGAAATAAAGGCTTATTTTATTTATTTTATTTAATATCTACGTAACTAGAAGTTCCCCAGGTATGGTATACAACAAAATGTTTTGCAATGACAAAGAGATCAAGTGCCTTTAGGCTTCGTTCATATTTTAATCAACATACTACTTTACACAGACCAGATAAATGCAAAAAAAAAAAAACGAAAAATTTGAATTTTGCGTGCTACTCTGGCGGTTTTTCCTCTAAGTTACAATTGCACCCTTCATAATACAGAGTGGAATATTATTTTTATTAATATATAATATTATTTTAATATAATATCTTATTTTTATTATAATGCCACCTGATGGAAAAGTATTCTTAATACTTTAGATAGAAAATTTTACTCCAAGAAAACATTCCTTTATTTTTGAAAAGATACAAAACGGCATTCAAAGATTTTTTAAAATTCGCTTGCCGTACACGGTAATCGTTCGTTAAATTTTATTGCATCGATCGTTAGGGTCAATAAGTATGAAATCTCTTTAACAAACTTCATAAATTACATGAAAGGAAAACAATTAGGGTAAGTTCTCTGACTGAAGGGGAAGTACTCTTAAGTACTTCCCCTTCTGGTGGCATTACAAAGTTCCACCTTGTATAATAATAATAAATAAGTTTTTATATTTTTAAATGTTTTTTTTTTATGATTATAAGAAATATTTAAAAATGTAATTTTATGTATAGAGATCAATAAATGGACGATAATAAATAAATAAATAATAATAAATATCTTGGGACAACTCACACACGGCTATCTGATCCCAAGCTAAGCAGAGCTTGTGTTATGGTAACCAGACAACTGATATACATACTTATATAATTTATAAATACATACATATTATAGATAAATCACACCCAGACACAGAACAAACAATCATGCACATCACACAAAGTTTGTCCTGGGTGGGAATCGAACCCACGACCTCCGGCTCAGCAGTCTGGGCCACTAACCACTGGACCAACAGGCCCGTCTCAAATATAATAACTTACCCTTCTTTTAATCTGCTTCTGATAATGTTGTGCGTCGTAGAACTGTGGCTGTGACCTCCGTACCCTGCCCGTCCGTCGCTTGATGTCCTCTACAGCTGGCAAACAGTCTGCACCGCGGCGGGAAGCAAAGAATGTATGCCCGCATTTACAGGATTTTGAAGCTACCGCTACCTGAAAATATTTTGAAAACTCTAGTTGTTTTTTTTTTGAGGATTTGGAGAAGGTCGACATTAACTTCATTACTTTTCTGCTTTCTATAGATAGATAGATAGTTTAGCGTTAAATTCGGAGTAACACAGTTCCCCTTTCCTGATTTTCAGGTACCTGCTACCTGTAGTTTTTGCCCTTGCGCCTTATTTATTGTAATAGCAAAGCTTAGTTTTCCCTTTTCTTTCCTCTTCCTCACTAAAGTCTTACTTTAAAAAAATTTACTGCGTCACTTATGTGCGTCTCCAGGGTCCCAACTATCTCTGTACAAAAAATCATCAAAATCGGTTTAGCTATTAAGGCGTGAAGAGGTAACAAACAAACTCACTTTCGCTTTTATAATATTAGTACGAAGTACGATATTTTTATACCACATACGCGGAATAATAAAAATAATTTGAGATAGATACAATATTCCTTTTTATGTACACCATACAAATAACAAGAATAACATTAAACAACTTATAAATAGGGTGACGCAATGGGTGGTCTTATCGCTAAAAGTGATCTTTTCAAGACAACCTGTCACCACGTGACCCTGGCAGTATAGTCGACATCGGCTCAGTTGCCAAAGAAAAAGAAAATGTTTGGATACCTATACCTAAAATTGAAACTCCTAACCGTGCCCAGACACATTTTCTAGTGTTTTAGCTGGAAAGAAGAAGTGGCGGAACCAACTCCCCAGCAACATAACTATCTGTCAGGTTAGGAGAACCAAATTTTATGCAATTTCGTTTATCACAAGGTTAAGAAATAATTCATTTATTAGCGCAGTTGGCTAGCACCACGAATTTAAATGAGTGAGCATAAGTGGGCTGGTGGTAAACTTTTTGCATCAGGAGAGATGGCCCAAAACTGTAATCCACTGGATGCCTGAGGAGAGACAGTGCAAAGACCGGTTAGATAGGTGTGTAAGGAGAAAGGGGAGTACTTTGATCAGCTGTGGAATACAATGCAGGCAAGTTAAAAGATAAAACATATATTTATGGGTCCTAAATTTTTATTTCAGATACCAACTAAATGAAATAATAATATGAAAGGAAAAGAAGAATCACCTGAGGATATTATGTTTAACTAGCTGGCAATCATGGCTTCGCCCGCGTGATAACGAAAAAAAAAAAAATCTTATTGTGTGATTAACACACACACAGACTATAATCTACCTCTGTGTCAAATTTCACCAAGATCCATTAAGGGCGGGTTGCTTCAGCTATACTTGACCCATGGGTAACAGTAAAAAATGGCGCTAACTTTCGTTAAAACGAAAAATGGGTTGTTTCACAAAATTTCGGCCTTAACGTACGTTAAAAGTTACTATAACTATAACCGATGCCTTACCCATTAGTTAACGTCATTTTACGGGACATTATTTTCGTTTTCAAAGAACTTTGCCTATTCTAAGCATTAAAACAGTATGGAGGCTCTTTTGTATTTGTTGAAGTTATACTTCTTTTGGGGCGTTGTGATGAGAGTGATTTGGTACTACAGCGACACATTGAAGTTAGTTCTAGGTGGTATCCAGTGTGACCATATGTGGCAGGAACCTGCATTTTGGCAGGTTTAGCCCTTTATTTTACTCTCTGGCACTTTTGTTGACAAAATGACAAAAGCGATGTATAAAGAAAGTGATCAAGAAGAATTCGATGTTAATACGAATGTATAATTTAATTCAGTTCAGTTTTAGACTTTAAGATCAATTATTTTAAATAAAACTCCAAAAAATAATGTGTCTATTTATTTTAAATTTTTGGAGTTTTATTAAATTACATTGGCATTTTGTGCTTTCGATTTTGGCAGGATTTGTCAGATTTTTTGCCTAAGTTGGGCAGGATCTCTAATTTGTAGTTGGTCACACTGTATCGGTCATCATAATGTGAAGTTAGTTCTAGGTGGCATGAAAATCGATAACATACGTTCAAGTTGTATAAAATCTACTTTCTAGTATTTTTATATTTATAGCACGTGTTTCGTAACAGTACAATTAAACAGTGTGAATAAATGAATATTATTTTGGTGTTTTTAGAAAAGTATAAATGTCAACGAACTGTCAAAGTTACGAGCCGTTTTCAATGTGTTTACTGTTCGATTTCGGTCGGCTATCCACAAAAATGTAAAATATCTTGTTCAGATAGTGAATCAAGTGATTTTGAAAGATTTTTGGGCTGGAGTAACTCCGAACCAGTTGAAGAAAGTGGTTCTAATCAATGAAGATATAAATTGAAGATGGATCATTTTAGTATCTTCGATAATAATGAATTCCAAGTTAGATTTCCGCTAGATAAGCCATCTGTACAAAGTTTACATGTCGAAGCCAAGGAGCCAGGTACGTGTATGTCTTACCGCATAATATTCATTTGAGACAACCAAAACAACACCATTCATTACGCATTTTACTTATGGTATACATGATACATCCTTTTCACCAACTCATAATGACTACTATTTTACGCATTATGGACAAAGTCAGTCACTGGCTAATACCAGTGACTGACTTTGTTGGTGTATCTAAATAATCAGTTTTTTGTATGTTATAGCAGTATTTATTTGTTTCATTGGTACCTTGTAAATCATATAATAATTTTATTTCATCACCCATGTGTTATTTAGTAGGGGATGGGATTAGGTTTTACTATATAAATTTTTGTTAACACAATTCAATTCTTTTCTTAGGTTCAGAGACTGGAGAATTTAGAAATTGAAAGGGATCCCCTAATATAAGCTGTGTGATGTAAAATGATGAAATATGAATTTAGTAGCCTGTTGGCCTGGTTCAGCTTCTGATGCCACTATATTTAACAACTAATAAAAATTACAGGTAACTTTTCTATAATATTACAGCATTATAAAGTAAGTTTTGTGACCAAATTATTGAATTCAGTACCTATCCCGAACTACATCTTTTATCAGCTCAGTGTGAAAGTAAATTGTACGGTCACAAATGGCTGCTTGCAGACATTGCATATCTTTTAAACCTTACACCTTTGTTAAACCCTTGATTACATTATTTAGGTGTACTAGTACTTATTTAAAATGTTATTTATTTTAGGTTTTATAAGAAAACTAACATATCCGGTGTTATAGAATGTATAGATAGCACATTATTTGCTATGATGAGACCTAAGGAGAATGAAGAAAGATAATATATAATAATATTACTGTCGCAAAGGATATCATGCAAGAAATGTTCTATTGGTAAGTTCAGTGAAAGAAACACTTGCTTAATTTTTTTATCTGTTCATTTGGATATCAAACAGTATAATAATAATATCAAATTATGTGTTTAAGAAATATTTAAAAATATAATTTTATGTAAAGAAAACAATAAATGGACTAAATATCAAATTACATAAGTACATTTAAACCCTTATCATTTATGTTATCTAATCTAATATTATAAAGCTGAAGAGTTTGTTTGTTTGTTTGTTTGAACGCGCTAATCTCGGGAACTACTGGTTGGAATTGGAAAATTCTTTTAGTGTTGGATCTTAGTCCATTTCTTGAGGAAGGCTATAGGCTATATAACATCACGCTACGACCAACAGGTGCTGAGCAGCGCGTAGTATTAAGATAATAACACAAAAATAAAACAATTTATTATTTTACTTTAAACAAAGTGTAAGTAATAAGTATTTTTTACTCTAATTGCAGATAACAGATGCAGATTTAAATATAATACACGTGGATGCTTCATAAGGTGGACGATAAACAGCCTGGCACCTCAATTAAATATTCATCAATATCCTGAATCAATGTTTTTTTTAATGTCAAAAATTAGATAGTATTAAACCAATATAAATCATTGAGGTTGTTGTATTTTGTCAGTTTTGTTTTTGTTTGTTGTTTCCTTGATCGTGTTTGTAAACATGAACGAGAAAGTGTTGTGTGCTGAACTGATATTGATTATGGTGACAAAATTCAAATATTAGCCTACTTATAATTATTTTTCTATAAGTACGTCAAAGAAGTATAACTTCTAACGCGTGTACATAAGTACACACACCCCTTTTTTTTTTTTTTACGATAGTTCATCTGTTGAGGATACAAATTCTGTGCAAAGAAAGACAAACGTATTTAAAAGCGTTTATAACTTTCAACGACGGGGTTCACAAGAATGTATTGTAAGATATCGTGTATCATAGGAAGTGACTTTACTAATAACATGTCTTTTCGGAGATGAAATGAAAAAAAAGTTTTTCTACAGAAAATGAAGCTTGACAATTCATTACCTATATTATTAATTCTTAATATTTCATTAATTTTGCAAACCTATAAACCAAGTATTTGGTATTTATTTTTCTCCAATTGATTCATATTGTCCGTTTATGTTTAGAGCAAAACATCCTTGTTCTTATCAATTAATGTTCTAAGGCGCAGTTTCTTAAGTTATGAAAAATTTGTAGTGCGTTCTTTGCAAATAAAATACCACGTAAAGTCCAAAATATTTTAATTAAGAAACAGAAGTACCTGTCGTAAAGTTCAACAAATATCATCGTGTTATTGTTTAGTGTATTAATTTTGGTACTTATTTTGGTGTGAACGTATTCATTTTGTACTTTTTCTAGTGTTTGATAAAATAAACGAATAACAAATAATTTAAAATTGACAATTCTCACTTGTTTTTAAACCGTTCGCGCATGCGACAGATCAAATTTTGTCGTGAACGGTTAAGTATTACCACACTAGAAAAATACTCCCGACCATTTATTTGGGCAATAGTGTTGCTTTGTATTGGCAACCCGAGTAACTTTGACCTTCCGTTTTTTTTGTGATGAAACAACGCTCCGTATTTAACGAACGTTAAACATCACACGTAATAGTAACTTTTAACCGTTCGTATGTAACGTTAACCCACCGTTTGAAACAACCCGCCCTAAGTCGTTTTGACTTGAAAGAGTAACATACATTCATCCATCCTCACAAACATTCGCATTTGCACTGAACACTTGCAATCCAAACTTGACAACCTACAAGAGAAGTTAAGTTCAATGACTACCAAATATAATACCTCTGAACAACTAATGAGGGAATATGTGTTGGCGATGAATGATCTGGTGAACTCACAAACCAATAGCTGTGAGCACTGTCAACCAACTTCACATGTACTTACACCAGATCATTCAATGACAACATGTAATGCCACCTTACTGCAGCCATGTGTTAACTTACATAGTCCTAGTAATAGTTCTAAAAATAATTGTAAACCAGGTGTAAATAATGACATAATAATGTTTTGTGATGAGATTGGAAAAGACCTAGGTAGTTTGTTAAAAGATGAATATCCAGGGCACTCAGTTATAAACAACTGTATGCCAGGATGTTCGTTATATCATATAATGAAGGAAATAATTAAATGTAATTTCAATAAGGACACCATACTAGTAATTTTGATTGGTAATAGAGGAAATGTGAACAAAGGGGAATTGCTCCAATATCATAGAACCTTATCTAGCTTGAATTTAAGACAAATTGTATTGTTTACATTT
Organism: Ochropleura leucogaster; assembly: GCA_958449745.1. Classification (NCBI taxonomy): domain Eukaryota; kingdom Metazoa; phylum Arthropoda; class Insecta; order Lepidoptera; family Noctuidae; genus Ochropleura; species Ochropleura leucogaster. The sequence continues at coordinate 2,439,608 of OY288230.1, read as the reverse complement.
CCATATAGTACAAGTTTGCCACAGGAAGAAAATTACATACGATACAACATGAATAAGACATTACATAATTTGACATTTGATAGTAATGTATTCCATTTGATTGACACCAATAACTATGTTGGTAACTATTTTTATTTGACAAAAGATAGATTTTTTGTGGATCGGTACTATCTTTCAAACTATTGTAGAAGACAAGTAGCTATGTCGCTATCATATTTTTTTACAATTACAGCCAAGAATTTGGCTAAGCGAGTTGCCTCTATTGAACATTGCAATACTCATTTAAGTTACTCAGCCAATAGTTTGATCACAATTAATCAACCAGTTCATCATTTAAATTAGAGATTGAGACAATAGAGGCAACCTCTTGCAATAACGTAAGGAAGCCAGATAATAAATCAGGTGAAAGTATTGGGAATTTTGATTGTATCAACCTGGTGCATCAAAATATTCAAGGATTTTTGAACAAAGAATTAGAAGTAGGGCTTTTCCTGAATTTTAATAACATAGATATTCTTTGTATCACAGAGCATTGGCTCAAAAGTCATCAGTTAATTTTTAATTTTAGTAATCACCAGGTTGGTAGCTCATTCAGTAGAGTAAATGCTATACATGGCGGCGCATTAATCTTGGTAAATAATCAGCTCAAATTTAAAGAACGCAAGGATATTGTAAGCATGTCTGTTGAGAGAACAATTGAAATAGCCTGTATAGAATTGGAGCAGTTTATCATATTAAGTGTGTATAGACCCCCTTCAGGTTTGTATGATTGTTTTGAAAAGATAATGGATGAAGTGTTGCATAAAATTTGTACCACAAAGAAATCTATAATCACTTGTGGTGATTTTAATATTAATTTGTTAGAAAAATCTGGGTTGAGTACTAAAATTATAAGCCTGTTTCAGTCATACAATCTTAAAAACAAATTTTTGGAGCCCACTAGAATAACCCAGACTAGTGCCACTTGCCTAGATAATATTTATACAGATGTTATACCAACCCACAAAGTAATTATTAACTTATTAGATTCAGATCATTGTGGGCAACTGATCACAATTCCAAATGTTATAAAAAAAGTAGCTAAAAAGGATATCATTGTTAACCCAAAAACTAAAAGTCGCCTAGAAACTTTTAAAATTAAACTCTCGACTAAATTACCACTTTTGTCAACTAATGATGACCCCAATCAACAATATAACAATTTTTTTAGTATGTATTGCACACAATTTAATACCACTTTTGTTCCTAAGACTATTTCAGTTAATAATAACGCTTCTTTTAATGACTGGGCCACCATTGGTATTCATAAAAGTAGAAAACGGCTATATGAGCTGTATGAAGAGCGAATTTGTATTAATACTGTAGAATTTAATTTGTATGTTAAGAATTATTCTAAAGTTTTTAAAAAAGTTTGTACTATAGCTAAGTCACGTTATTTGAGTTCAAAAATTAAAAATAGTAGTAACGTAATTAAAACCACTTGGAACATTATTAATAGCGAAGCAGGAAGGTCTTGCAAGCGAAATAGTGACTACAGCCTTGCTATCGACGATAATATTATAAAATCAGATATTCAAGTTGCTACAGCCTTTGAAAATTTCTTTGCGGATATTCCTGTATCGACTACTAAATCGCTAGACTCGTCACCTGCTGCTGCAGATGCTTTACTAAAAGAAAACGTTCCATTCCATGATTCCGAATTTAATTTTCAATATGTCAATTGTAATGATATAATTAAAACTTTTCATATGTTAAATGTTAAGAAGACCGCTGATCTATGGGGTCATTCTGTGGACGTTGCTAAGTCCATTATAACCATTGTAGCTCCTTCATTAGCTGTTATATTTAATGATTGTATTGACCGTGGTGAGTTTCCTGATCTAATGAAAAATAGTAAAATAATACCATTGTTTAAATCGGGTAGTACATTAGACCCAACTAACTATAGACCAATTTCAGTGCTACCAACATTTAGTAAAATTTTTGAAAAAATAATTTTAGAGCAACTGCAAAGATTTTTTAATAAACATAAGTTATTGCATAACAAACAGTTCGGTTTTACAAAGGGTCGTTCAACTACTGATGCCGGTGTTGAACTTTTAGGACACATATATAATGCCTGGGAAGATAAATGCGATGCTTTGGGCATTTTTTGTGATTTATCCAAGGCTTTCGATTGCGTTTTCCATAAAACATTAATCAGGAAACTACACCACTACGGAATCCGGAACGCCTCTCTGAATCTTCTTACGTCATATTTGAGTGGTAGAATTCAGAGAGTTGATGTTAACGGGAAAAGATCTCCCGGATCTGTAGTAAGAATGGGAGTACCACAAGGCTCAATTCTTGGCCCTTTTTTGTTTCTTATTTATATAAATGACTTGCCTTACCTCATAAAGGATAATCATGATGTAGTGTTGTTTGCAGACGACACTTCTCTTTTATTTAAACTAAAACGTCAGCAGCTAGCTACTGACGATGTTAATGGCGCTCTAGCAAAGGTCGTTAATTGGTTTAATGTTAATAACTTACTTCTAAATGAGAAAAAATCCAAATGCATTAAGTTTACGTTACCTCATGTAAAACAAGTGGAAACTAGTGTACTAATCAAGGATGAAGAGTTGAAACCGGAAGATAACACAGTGTTCTTAGGCTTAACCTTGGATGCTAAGCTTCAGTGGGGCCCTCATATAGATAAGTTGTCAAAAAAACTAAGCTCTGCAGCATACGCCGTTAGAAAAATTCGTGATTTAACTGATTTAGAGACAGCCCGTTTAGTTTATTTTAGTTATTTCCACAGTGTGATGTCGTATGGTATTCTCTTGTGGGGTCATGCCGCCGATATTCAGACTATTTTTATTTTGCAAAAAAGGGCAATTCGTTCAATGTATAAATTAAGTCCCAGACACTCCCTCAGAGAAAAATTTAAAGAAATTAATATACTTACTGTGCCCTCTCAGTTTATTTACGAAAACCTTTTGTACGCGCATAAAAATATAAAATTGTTTAAAAAATACAGTGATATCCACAACATAAATACGAGGAACAAACACAAATTTGTCGTTCCGTCAACGAGGCTAAAAAAAATAGGGGGCACGTTCACATGTCAATGTATACGTTTTTATAACAAACTCCCAAACGACGTTCAAACACTAAGCCTCAATAAATTTAAAGTTTTTGTAAAACGTAAGTTAACTCTTAAAGCTTACTATAATATTAATTTTTACCTTGAAGATAAAAAGGCTTGGGATTAAGCTGCTCCAATTTAATTTACTCAGTGAGTGTCAAAATTTTTCTTTGTTTCATTTATTTATTGTTTATTCCTTTATTTTATACACTGACATTTAATGATTTGACATTAATATTTACTTTGTTTTATACCTATTTTATTATTATTTTTTTATTTGATTTTACTTTTTTTTTATTGTGACATTTTATGATTTCATTATGATCTCATTAATTTAATTTTGTAAATATTTTCTAGTCTGTAGTTGTTTATTGTGAATGTGAGGACCATGTGGATCATAACTTTTATTTACTTTTTTTTGCTTTTGACGATTCTGGCAGTTGAGTACTATTTAGGGACCTACGCTAATGTCCTTTTTTTGGTATTGTTCGTCGTTTCGTTGAGCTCCTTGGGTTATGAGTCGAGCTACACGATAACTGACAAATGCTTGCACTGACTGGACAGGTCCACTCAATCTGTGTGGTGCTTTCTTAAAAAGACCACTTCAGACACTAATCTGCATAGTCCTCATGTAAGTTGACCAAGATTTTTTTTGTCTGGACTTTAAAAGAGACTATGACCTCTGAGTTTGTTTCGGCTGTTTCTTCTCAGAGTAGTCGGGTACGAAACACCGGCCTCATCTAGTTTTAAAAAAAGACGTGTAAAAGTGTTTGTGAAAACCTACTTGCAAAATAAACATCATTTATCATTTATCATTTATCATTTATCATTTATAATATTAGCAAAATGATTATAGATTAACATTGTACAGACGCCTGCACATCAAGCTACTACAATCTGTCAGATTTCTTTGATAGATTTTCGACTTTATTTCTAAAGGATAAGGTCCAAGGTACATTGGGAAAAATTGACAGTTTCGGGTAGCTTGACCTGCAGGCGTCTGTACCTTTTCTGTTCATGTCCTCTTACAAGATTCAGTAAATGCATATTCCTATATTCATACTAGCTGTGCCCCGGCATGGTTTGCTATGCAATTTTCTACGTTTCTACCTACCCTACCTTTTCTTTGCTACACACCTCACGGAGCCCGAAACCTTTCCAACGAATGCACAACCGTGGAAATCGGTTCATGCATTCTGGAGTTATTGCGTCAGGAAGGAAAACCCGACTTATTTTTATATACTTAGTAGATTATAAAGAGGAAAGAATTGTTTATTTGCATATATAGAATAGGCTCCAAAACTACAGGACTGATTTAAAAAAAGAAATATTGAAGAGAAGCTACATTATCAGGAAGTAATATAGCTTATACAACAAAATGAAACTTGAATCCTGGTTAAAATCACAAAATTATGGCGAAACAGAAAAACTTGTGGAAGTATAATAGTCCCTCACACACCCACACTCATACTCACACACTTCACACTCTTCATTAACACTCACCCATTACTCACACACATCCCAATTCATTATGTCATGTACTTAATTATTGTTTATATTTTTTTTCATCTTTTGTTTATCTTTATTATTTTGTTTTTAAATATTTTTGCATGGAACAGCATTCCATTCTGTGTCTAGAGATGTGCATTGTTAGTTGCGTTACAGTTTATACTTTTGCGGCTAACATCGTTTACTTGTTGTAGTACATTCTTTTGTTTTTGTTCCTAAATAAACGAAATTTATTATTATTATAGCATATACAACATCATGCTACTACCCACGAGAACGGGGTAGCAACTAAAGAAGCATGTAAAACCGTGCAAGACAGATAGTTGTCAAAAATATTGAAAATTGCTTTAAAATCCATGAAGGTACACAAATGGGGTTTTCGGTGCAGTTGGCACAGGACGGTGGGACATTGACACACAAATGCATACAATTTCAATACTATATTCTAAAAATTTAGATTAAAATGTTCATAGGTTCAAAAATAAACTGTTTTGGCTTTACTAGCAACAATAACCTAATAAACTCTACCCGTAAGATGACCCACTTACCATCCCTTTTTTTCATTAATTAAACAATACACCTAAATATAAGCTCACTGAAAGAATAATTTAAAAATAATAAAGCGTTTTATGAAGGATTGCATTAAGCTGTTTCCTTTATTGTTAAAAATGGTAAATACATGTCAGACGCATAATACAATTTATGCAAGTTATATTAAAGAGTTTTAATTATTTTTGCAGAAACATTTAAAAATGAGTAAAATTAACAAAATCGATCAGTCAAATCAGGACAGCATTTTTCTACATTACGGCTACATACCTACTTTGTGACAAACTATCTGTACAAAATTCAATAAAAAATATTTTATTAAACCCTTACCTGAAGCTCGCATTTAGGGCAGCTTTTAGCAATCATTTTGTGTTTCCCCATTTTCCTCATTTGTTTTCGTTTACAGCCTCATATTATCTAACAATTATTAACTATTTAAATGCTTCTAATCAATTAAATCTACGATAAACAAATGAATGTAACTTTCTGTTGTTTTTTCATTTATATTTTGACAACTGGTGAATTGACAGTCAAGTTGAAATTGACATAACTAGTGGCGACCAAACAACCGTTACCCGGTAAGCTGAAACCAACAAAAATATTTATTTCACAAAAAAAAGCTAGATTTTTCAAGAACCCGCTAAATAGAGTACCTAGATATCAACCATGAAGTTAATCTAGAACGTCATGGTGTCAACAAATAATAATATAAAGAAAGAGGGTAGATTGTTTTGTCTGCTCATAAACATCTACCCGCAATAACTTCAGTCATCTGTGATCATGGCATTTGCAACTTGCAACATCGCCGAAATATCGGAAACTCGACACAAATAACAAACATGGTAAATATCCCTTTAAGTTTTAGTAATCATGTCAGTTTAAAGACTAATATCATCAAAATAATGTTAGATATCACTGCAATTTGCAAAACCAAAATTAAATTTGCGGACAACAATCTGAAACTCTTCTGTTAGGCGAATTTCAATAATGGTCAGGTTTGAAATTGAAAATTGACAGCTTATATCTTTACGGTTTTCCCATCTGTTGAATGTATGATGGCTACTGACGAGTTGACGTCGCAGACTCCTCGTCGGTTCCATTGTTTGTAAACAAATACTGGTTAAAAATGGAGATAAGTAATGAATTACTTACTTACAATTCGCCACATCGCTGATTAATGACATAAATAGGCATTCTAAGTATCAGTACCAAAGATGTCGAACGCAAAGAGGTAAGCAATTAAATATTAACTTAAAATTAATCTGATTCACTTAAAACCCTGTGTTATTTAGATCGTTACATAGGTAAACGTTTCCAAAAAAACGAATTATGGATCCTGTACATTGCTTCTTAACCGTATAGTTCGGTACGGACCCCTTCGGGGGCTCGACATTCAAACCTCCGCTGGCTCGGTACTGGCCCCGAAAGGGGTCGGACATTTAAGTCATATAACCTCCTCATTATTTTTGTAAATATTTTATTTTCTGGTTAAAAAATAATATGGGTGTGCATTCATTAAGATAGTAGAATAAAAATCTCATATGTAAACGTCATTAGAAGTTCTTTAATTATTGAGTAAGTTTCTTAATTAAGTCTTATAAAATCCAAATGTGTAAATTACGATCATCGCCATTTTGATGGCAGTGTAGGTCGACGCTAAAAATCATAAAAAAGTTGGTTTTCGGACATTTAAACTCCATATTATTGGGCATAATTAACGTGTCCTTTTATTAAGTAAAGAAATCATTCGTAATTGAACTTAAATTAGCAGTGGTAATGATACATTTTGAAATCTAAAGTCGAAGTTTCGCGCCAATCGTGCTTGTTTACATTTTTCATTCCACATTATATCACACGGACGCGAATAGATTCTATAACAAATGAGACAAATATCATTGCAAATATTATAAATAACATGAACATGCCCAGATCTTATTGTAATTTGCAATAATAGGACCAATAACACGTAATATTCATAACCACTACTAAATTCACTTTCGAAATTGACGTCCATTTCTTTTTTTTTTAATTTTGTGATGTGTAAATGCGATTATTTCAATCGATTATTTTCTTGTAAATCAATCAACTCGAATAATTAAATTAAGGAATATCAGAAATTGATAGACGAAAATAAAAATAATTTTGTAATACGTTTAAAATACTATAAATATTGATTATAATATTTTTTACGCCACTAAAACCGATTCAATAACAAACAGTACAGACTGATCTATGGCTAAATTCGCGCCAATTTTATTTTCACATAACAATTCAAATAAGGAATGCGCTCGCTGTTCAATCTTAAATTAAAATGTTTATTTGCTATTTTATTAATAATTTGGTTTTGTACCTACTAGGTATTTGAATGTGAATTGCAATGAAATAAATAAGGTTGAATATAGAACGCGCCAATTATGATCTTGGTAGGCACATTAAAAAAAACTGCTAAGATAAATTATATTTGTTCGACAAAATTGTTTGTAGTATAGTAGGATTGGTTATTTGATAAGCGTATTCATTCTTTCCTAAAACATGACTCGTAGGCCAGTGTTCTTGGAGTGGAAGCCTTGGGGTAAAAAATAGGAAGAGCACAATTGAGATGGAAACACGAGTTTGGAGTTTTCTTGATGTCGTGTACCGGGGTTATTTTTTTTGGGTGGGAAATCATCAAATAACTTCCCCCGCTCTGTGCAGAACGGGGGGGAGTGTCAGACTAGTACTGACTAAAACCCACCCATGTTCCATCTATTGCATAACCCTGATACTCCCCCCCGCTTCGTCTTGAGCGGGGGAAGTGAGGCGCCACGGCATCCTCACAAGCCACCTGACGCAGGTCCTCACCGGGTACGAAAGTTTCGGGAGCTTCCTGCGCATCATCGGGCGGGAGGAAACACCCAGGTGTCACCAATTTGACGATCTTCCGGAGGACACGTTGGCTGGCAGTTTGTCTTTTGAGAGGAGCACCGCTGTGTCCGGGAGGAGATGGTGATGTTTGAAGAAGAGAACCTCAAACCAAGCCAGCCACCGCGGGAGACGCTACAGGCGTCGGGCGTCGGGTGTCTATATCAATATATTAGGGCCCCGATGTGTGCGGAGTCCCTGTCCGTCTAAAACAAGGCTCTACTGCGGAGGCATGGCTTTCTAGGTGCGGTACGGTATGGTTGTGCCGGCTGGGCTGCCTAACTAGTTCATCATCTGCCTAGCCTTTTCCCAACTATGTTGGGGTCGGCTTCCAGTCTAACCGGATGCAGCTGAATATCAGTATTTTACATGGAGCGACTGCCTATCTGACCTCCACAACCCAGCTAATACTGGGTAATACTATACCCCTTGGTAAGACTGGCTGCCTAACTAGTTACCTACAGAATTAGAATGACCTCCTACAAAAATGGCCGCCATCTTCATTCATAGTCATTCAAGAAAACAGCCAAAATCTTTTACCGCGAAACCGTTTGACAGGAAAATGTACGTTAAATCTTGGCGCAGAGGAAAATAATTTTAGCGTAAAAAAAAGCACGTGACAAAATGTTGTTGTCTTTCTTTTCTTATCGATATCATAGATATTTGAACAACTATAATATCAATAGTAGATTAATATGCCATCTCCATAGGTAAATTCCTCAATGGTCCCAAAACTTTTTTTTAAAGTTTACTCCATTACGATTATCGATTAGGTTGAATGCAACTTTTTAATCGTAATGATGAAACTTAGATTTACGGTCAGCACTAAGAAATGTCATGTTGCAACACAGTTTTTAGTATTTTTTGTCGAGATTTGTATCGTGTTTTATTTTGAATTTATATGTAAAATGGCAAAAATAAGAATGCAGACGGAATGTCACTGTTTTTATTTTGTATTTCCGATTTTATTATCAAGGGGTTGTCTTGTGTATGTGCATTATTTCCAGCGTTTTTAAAGTACCTAATTTTTGAAAGGGTGTAATAATATGTATTTTACACACATTCACAATAGATTGACGCCGTTTTATCGACCTTATGAGGTTTTTGGAAATATAAACCTCAAACTTATCATATGAAACAGCCCCTGTGACTTATTTTTAATAACAAAATTGAATGCTGTAAATTAATGAAAATTCTTGAATTTCATGACAATTCGCGTCACCCCACCGATTCAGCTGATGTGTCATGTGTCAAAATCCTGTCGTGCAGAGTGGTTAATAGTCTAGGCCCAGTCACTATACAATCCATAGAGTAAATAAGTAAATCTAATATGAAAAAAAAATAATAGTAATGAGAAAAGTTTGTATGTCAATTTTTTTTTCTTTTTGTTGTAACTAGTACTAGTTGTGTCTTTGTGCCAATTTCGAGATTGTATGTCAATTCTGTACCTTGGGAACTAACTTAAACTATTGGTCCTGGCTACAGTCATTTAAAATTAATTACATGAAGTCAGTGGCTCCAAAGACTGACATCCGTTTATACCAAGAAGGTATTGCCATAGTCTGGCACCCAGTACCAACTGGGTTGTGGAGGTCAAATAGGCAGTTGGTACATGTAAGATACTGGTAATTAGAAATGGCTAAATTGATGAGTTTAGGGTGTTATGTTCCATTTAATAGATAAGTGGTAGGCACACAATGCTTAAACAGATAAATGCTTGTATTGAATATATTTCATAAAAATGTTTTCTTTATATCTTTAGAAGAGGAACGCGGATTAACTACTCAGAAGCCAAATTTGAATGTGTTGCATGTAAAGCCTCGTTCCAGTATAACAGTGCACTCAAGAAACATATCAGAAGACTTCACTTCCAACTGGTCGGGCATGTACCGTATGCAGAGACCCAAGAAATTGACCAGGTAACTATGTTTTGCGTCTATAAATGCAATTGGATCTGCTCAATTTGAAACAAAATTCCATGAACAATGATGAAATCCAATTTAAGACTCCTAATAAATATTTTTAAAAACCTTTTATAACTTTTATCTGTGTAAAAAAAATATTAAAAACTAATTGGTTTGATATTTTGCATGCATATTTAGTTTGGATGACACTACATAGTTAGCTAGGTCATGTCATTCTAATACGGTGTTACACCCATTTTTAAAAAGTATCTCATTTTGTTCCTAGGGTCATAGTAAACCACCGAAAAAAAAACAAAAAAAAAATATTCATTCGATAAGTGCCATAAAACTGCATTTCAATTTTACAATTTCTATTTTCGCGCGTAAAATCACAAAAACGCTTGACGCCATGTTACTCTGTGGTCATGACGTCAGTTGGTCATGTCAACAAATTTTAATGTGCTAGTATTAGTCTTTCTGTTTAGTTGTATTTTTCACTATAGTTTATAGTATTTTTATATGTTATTATTTATTTCTTCCATGGTAATATTACTATTATTTCAATAAAAGTTAAAATGTAAAGTTTTTTAATACAAAAATAGTAATAGTTGCTCAGTTGACAGTCGTCACTTTTTGTTTACATGACCATATGACGTAATAATCATGGCGGACACTGTTTCGCTTAGTAAAACAACAGACTAAAAAAGTGAAAACTTTGAAATCAATTTTAAAATTTATTTAGTTATTTTATTAACTATATTTAACATTTTGCTACTGCTTGTTGCCTAAGCTATCTGAATTGTATATTTTTAGAATTTCTTTCAAATAGAGTAAAATACCCTATTATCCATACACAAAAAAGTAGGTATAATAAGATCTCTTTGCACATACAGAAAGTTCTGGCACAAAACACATTTAAATTATAACAACAATGAATCTATCTAATCTGTGATACAATGTCAATCAAATTGACATTGACTTTGAAATAGGGTTACCAGCAAACGAAAATCTATGTCCTTTTTTGCATATGGGAAATGGGGGTGAAAGTCTTTTACTGACTAAAATCCACCCATATTCCTCCTTTTGCCCTTTATATTCCAAGGCAGCGGTTTCTCTTTCAAACAACCGGCAACCTTTCCTTAAGCATGTTTGTAGTTTTTTAATAAACTATGACACTCATTTATTTTTTATTTTCTAGGTATGGTACGAGAAAGTTGTAAATACAGATGCAATTGTACGAATGAAAAAAGTCAGCGAAAATGTGATTATAATACAAAAAATAAAAGATCCACCGATACCAACTGAAATTATTTCTAAAGAACAACAAGAACAATTAGATGTACAAGAAATATATCCTATGAACTCACGAAAAATTACGAACGTTCTAGAATGTAAGGTATGCCAGAAAAGCTTTGGAAGACGACTCTTAGGTAAACATTTTGCAGAGTGTCATGCGGACCTGGTCAAGGATCGATGTGATGTTTGCAAGATGAAGTTGAAACGTGCATTTACCTGTGCTAGACATGTTTGTCCTGAGTTTTTTCAGTAAGTGTAAAAATATTCCTAATATTTTCATTTTTTTTTCATTGATCGGAACTTGTAGTTCATAGAAATTGAAATATATGGTAGTGCAATTGAGAGTGAATGACCTTAAACGTTGTGAATTAATATGGATAAGCCTTGTGTAAAACGCGATCTTATATTTTGCTTCATCAAATATATTTTTTTAAATACATTATTATTAAAAAAAAAATTAAGTAAGTCGTTAGAATTTTAAGAATTAAATTGACTGTATTAAGAAGCAAACAAGTGGGATTTAAAGGCTTATCCATATTTAGACAACGTCACAAAATTGCACTACATGTTCCGAACACTGATAATAGTGTTATTTATTATTATATAAGGGTGTTTTTAATATAGTACGGATTTCATCACACATAAGAAAGAAAGAAAGAAAATTGCGTTTATTCAGCATTACTAAAAATTAAAAACACAGGGACACGTTAACATTAAACTAAATAAACAAAATAATGCCAAAAGGGCCTCAGCTCAGCATAATGCCAGATGGCAACACAAGGCCGCAACTTGACGCTGATTTTCAGCTGCTGCCCACGAGTGCCATACGCTCGAAAACATAACCAAAGACAGGTATAAAAGTCACAGTTGACAACAGTAATAAAATTGAATAATAAAATAAAAACAATATTGAAATTTCAAAAATGTATAAAAATATAATTATAATATATTAACATTAGTAAAATTTTAAAACGTAAAATCTAAAAAGGAAATATCAATGCTAAAATTGAAAAATGCGTAATATTACACAGCTATACAGTAGAAAATAAGGAAACAATTAAAAAAAAAAAAAGTACAATTGATTTTTAAACTGAAACGTGATTCGATGGTGATCCGCACTAAGGCTTTCAGTCTCGATACATTTTCGAGTCCCGGGAAAAAAAAGTCGAGACTTGGTCCAGTCCCGGGATTCCCGGGAAAAACGAGACTTTCGAGACTTTGAAAAAATTTTTCATATTTAAGGTTTATACACTTAGGCAATAATACAATATGTTTCAATTAAGTACTTTAATAATCCACTATTGCAGTATAAGTAAAATTATCATTTTTCATTATTACAATAGGCACGCAGAAAGCGAAAGATCTTGCATAACTTACCTGTATTGCTGCCGCCACCATTCTCAAACAGAGCTTTTTGTTTGTTTGTTTTTTTTTTTTGTTTTTTTAGGGATTTAGCAAATTTTCAAGCTCACACGCTAGCTGTCCTTTAGCAGTTTAACTAGTGAGTTTCGCAATCGTGTCGCATCGTGATCGCAATCAATCATTAAAATCATTGGCATTGGAATTAACTTGTTGATTTTTCAGTTGTAGATTTATTCATACTTTCGTATAATTCTTTTAATGATAGTGTGATGTCGTTGTGTACATATTTAAAGTATCGAATGCCCTTGGATCCAGGTTATTTTCCAAAAACTTGGAAGGATTGTTCAAGTATTGCAAAATATTCGCCTTAATTAGCCAGTTTTCCTTAAAACGTTCAAACCACGAATTGGCGAGGCTTACGCTTAAAGAAGCTCTTTGTTGTGAATTTAATATTTGGAGGCAGAAAATTAAAGCCATATCCGCTGTCAATAGAGTTGCATCTCGTCTAACGACGCTTCTAATGTGACTTTTAAGATATTTAAGTAGTGAATCTGAAATTGCCTCGAGTGTGTTCTGATTCGGTGAACTCAATTCCAGACCCTAAATCTAACAAAGCCTTTCGAATGCATATTTTTAATTTAAGAAAACGTTCAAGCATTTCAGCTAAACTGGACCATCTCGTCTTGCAATCAATTATTAGTTTTAGTTCTCTGTGGAAATCTTCCTCCACGTATTTCTTCAGTACCTACAGTTTGTTTTGTTGGCGATTTCTTGAATAACTTTGCTACTTTTCGTACTTTATTGATTACTAGCTTTCGCCCGCGGCTTCGCCCGCGTTGAATTTGGGGTAACACAGTTCCTCTTGCGCCTTATTGATTTGTAATAGCAACGCTATGTTTTCCCTTTTCTTCCCTCTTTCTCCCTCACATCCCACTTATTTTAAATAAAAATGAGCCTATGTCCATCTCCTGGTTCCCAACTATCTCTGTACCAAAATTCATCAAAATCGGTTAAGCCATTAAAGCGTGAAGAAGTAACAAACCAATAAACAAACTCACTTTCGCTTTTATAATATTAGTAAGAATTATTTAAGTCTCGATAGTCTCGAAAACTGGAGTTGAGGTCTCGAGTCTCGAAAATACGACAAAATCGTCGAGACTCTCGGAATTTTCGAGACCGAGACTCCCGGGATGAAAGCCCTAATCCGCACTTGTTCACGCTTGGTCGGGGATATTTCACGGTGCGTGGAATTATCTTCATGCGGGGCAAATCCGCATGAATGATAAAATCCACAAGATGCCAAAAACACACTTATTGTTATGCGAGGAATACGCGCTGGACGCGGAGATATTTAAAGCCTAAAGCAAATTTCTGCGTGCGGGTAGTCCCGCATAAATGATGAAACCCGCATAATATTAAAAACTCCCTTAGGGCTGGCTTTTTTGTGTATTTATACAAGAATCGCCAGATGTCTTTTGGAATGACTTTTTATCAGAGAACAAGCATTTTCTCTTATGTCGTTTTGTCAACCAAAATGTGCTGCAGTGTGCGAAAGAGACATAGTCTAGTGCTATCTCTTTCCCACACTGGAATAAGACCAAAACATTACTGATATATATAATTATATATATAATTGTGGTCTGTAATGAGATGCGAAACTTGGATAACACAAAAATAAATCAGCTGCCCTACAATGACGTCTTAAAACAGAACTTTAGAGACAGATCTATACAGGGTGTCTAGCACCATCTCTTTCTCACACAGGAATAAGATTTGCTATAAGATGTCATGGTAACCCTTCTGCTCTCAATTAAAATACACATTGAATACCCTTATTTCACGATTTCCAAGTGTAGTATACTTTGACAAAAGATTAATATTTTTTTTACATAAAATTCCACTGCTTGATTTCAGTTTCTGCATTTATATTTGGAGACTGTGAAATATTTTTTATAATATGAAATTTTTATATTATTGAATTTGTTGTGAAATCTGAAGGGCTACTATGACATCTTATAGCAATTCTTATTCCACTGAGTGAAAGAGATGGTGCTAGACACCCTATATAGCTCTGTCTCTTTCCCTCAGCGGAATAAGAATTGCTTTAAGAGGTCATAGTAGGGTAGCTGCTCTCTTCTGTAGATAGTTTAGTAATGATTTGTGTTAGTGTCAAAATATTTATTTAACTTATAGTTGCACGGTTCATTTCGTTCAAATTATAATGGACTCTACACACCAAAACCTGTAGAAATACATAAAAAACCGCCAAAACCGAGTAAAACTCGCGCACCGAAGGTTCCGTACAAACTTTACTACTTATTAAACCACTAGCTGTTCCTCGCGGTTTCACCCGCGCTGCTCAGCACCTGTTGGTCGTAGCGTGATGTTATATAGCCTATAGCCTTCCTCAAGAAATGAACTATCCAACACTAAAAGAATTTTCCAATTCCAACCAGTAGTCCCTGAGATTAGCGCGTTCAAACAAACAAACAAACTCTTCAGCTTTATAATATTAGTATAGATATCTTTTGACTGCGTAGACTTAGAGGGTTGATTTTTTCTCAGCACAAAGGAATTACACACTTCAGTGTATGGTTTAAATTTCAACTCGATACCTTTACGCGTTTCCTAGATAAAGGGTCTTGACAGACAGACAGACGCACAAAAAAGTGATCCAATAAGGGTTCCGTTTTGTACGACTCTCTCAATTGATCTAATCCGAGATCAGTAGGCCTACTATGACGTCTTAAAGCAGAACTTATTCCACTTAGTGAAAGAGATGGTGCTAGACACCCTGTATAGCTCTGTCTCTCCCTCAGCGGAATAAGTTCTGCTTTAAGACGTCATGGTAGGGTAGCTGATCATTTGTCAACACGGTTAGCGCTGTGGCTGAGCGATTGACTGTTGCGCTGCGTATCGCGGGTTCGATCATAAGTGTGACCCCCCCCCCCCCCCCCCTCCAGAGCGGGAGAAGTTGATAATATAATGAAGCACGTCCTGTCAGTGGCTTTGGTGTGTAGATTACATAAAACTAGATTGTAATAGTAATCATAATTTGCTTGTAGAAAGAAGGTTTTATTCTTTGTTACTCTAAAAGACATTATAATGATTATTTTCACAAAGAAATATTATTCTTCATAATAACTCGCGTAGAGAGAAGAGAGATTTAATAAAAAAAACACAGATCATAATATCAAATATTTGCCAATTTTGTCATTAGTTTTGTATTAGCCTTTTTTAAGGCCTCACTATTAGTAAGTTAAATTCATTAATATACTAGCTGCACGCCGCGGTTTCACTCGCGTAGTGATAGATACAATATATCTTTATTCATTGTAGCCTATGTTTTATTCTGATATTTCAGCTATATTATTGTGAAGTTTCATCAAAATCCATTCAGTAGTTTTTGCGTGAAGGAGCAACAAACATACTTTCACACATCCTCACAAACATTCGCTTAAATAATATTTGTAGAATTCATATTTAAATAGAGTAAGTTATAAATGTAACATAATTAAATTAGCTATTGCAAACTGCCTAGCGAAGTTATAGGTACTACAAATATCATCAATTTTGAGAATATAAAAAAATATAAGTAAGAAATGTTGCCACCAAAAATAATATTAAATGTTATATTTTACTATGCAGACTTCTTCAAGGATTTATGTCAGGTTTTCATTTTTGTATTATTTTGTAAGTAGGCAACTGTCGGTCAGCAAATTTTCAAACTTATTTGAGGTTAGTTCTGTCAAAATGTACCAAACCACATTAATATAAAAAAAAATAAGTGTTAAATTATAGATGTTTATGTTTAGTTGATATTCTTGGTTATAAACTGGGTGAGAGACACATCGATTCGACGCTAAAATGGTTACATCGTATCCAGTACATAGTTCTGAACAAGCAAAAACAAACATTTTTTTTTTACAAAACTGCCATAACTAGAGTCAGAATGTATGGAATTAATTAGTGATGAAAATGTCTTGGTTCAACGGGTTCAGAATAATAGACTGAATACGTGGTAACTGTTTTAGTGTCAGCGTTTCTTCTATCGTGTATAGGATGGGGCTAATTTTTTAGGATAGTAATTTACCACGTTTTGAATGTTGTATGTCGTAGTTAGTTGAATTTACAAGAGTTTGTGAGTTTGGTCATTTTGGCAGAACAACGCCCATTTTTAAGGATGTAAATTAGTTCTCCGTGGAAATGGCATTTTTTTTTCTAATTAGCTTTTTTCTTTTGCTTTGTGTTTAGGACCTGAAATGTAAAGCTGATCAATGTTGAGGATGCAAATATGGTTAGTTTAACATGTTTTATTTATTTTTGTTAATTATTTTACTAAAAAAAAAACTCTTGAGGTAATAAACGGTTTTGTTATTTTCAGCAAAAATTCAAGAAAATCAATAACAATGAATGGATTGTAGTCCATTAACTTTTTTGACGATTTATCAGGCAATTTGGAAACGTATCACTGTTAAAGTAATTTAGTCTTACTGAAAATCGTAATCTATCTCGCCATACGGAATATGCCTGTACAAACTGTTAAGGCGACTACATGAGCTAAATTAGCAACTCTCTTTGTGGTGGTTCAAACTTCGTTTGAAATACTGTTAGAATAAAGTTCTAATCAGCTTGCACTACAAAGTGGTTGTTACGTCAGTCACTGCGGGCCTAATAGTGCGAAATGAGTGGTATTTTGCGATTTACAAAAAATCTATTGATTGGAGTAAAAAAATAAAACACTGTTATGCTAATATTTTGCTTGTTGAATTATTTGTAAAAAAATCAGATTGATCGCATGTATTTTAGTATGGTTTTTACTTGTTAAAAGATTTTTTTACAGATAAGTTCGCGATTTTTTTTATCGAGTAAAATTTGTTGTATTATGTTTTCAAAACACTATCTTACTAGCATATATCCTGAAGAATATCATATATTTTTCTGGTTTTGTTGATTGCAGTGAATTGTATGAGTTTTCGCATTATAAAACTCGCGTTTAGCTCCTGTGGTCCCCTTAATGATAAAAAAAACAGCAAATTATTGGACAAAACCATAATTACGATAAAGAAACATCTAAATTTAAATCATGAGCTTATGTAAGATGGAAGTATACAGGAATATCAGCATTAATGTATACAAATTAAGGCTGATTTTGTATAATTATCTTGAAAATCATTGTGACGTGACAAGACTGCGCAAGACGCGTTAATTAATGGACTGTGTAATAAAAACTTTAGTTATAGGATTCTACTAAAAGTAGTACCTATAATACTTATATCTATACAGTAAAATTACGATATTAACATGTTTGGGACTCAACGTTAACCCTTTAGTTACATAACGACAACTTACCAAAACGTCCACCCTCCCAAAACGTCCACTTCCCAAAATGGTAATTCCCTAAATGACTTTTTCCCATTTCGTACCCTTTTCCAAAACGACCACAAATCTATAATTCCCCTAACGTCTACTCTCAAAATGTGCACTATCTATATAATGTCTGGACTTTAAAAGAGACTGTGACCTCTGAGTTTGTTTCGGCTGTTTATTCTCAGAGTAGTCGGGTACGAAACACCGTCCTCATCTAGTTTAAAAAAAAAAGACGTGTAAAAGTGTTTGTGAAAACCTACTTGCAAAATAAACATCATTTATCATAATGTGGTCGTTCCTGAGGTCATAGTTTTAACCTATCCATTTTTTTTTAATAAGTAATTATCCTAATCTAAATATTTCAGTTCCGGGTAACCTACTAAAAAAATCTCCTTTTTCTATAAATGGAAAAAACCTAAAGGCAAAAAAA
This sequence comes from Ochropleura leucogaster, assembly GCA_958449745.1. NCBI lineage: Eukaryota > Metazoa > Arthropoda > Insecta > Lepidoptera > Noctuidae > Ochropleura > Ochropleura leucogaster. The sequence continues at coordinate 2,421,160 of OY288230.1, read as the reverse complement.
CCTTTTTAATCTCCATTACGCATTTTTATTGGCTTATTGTAATCCTGTTGAGAAAAGGGACGATAAAGCGATTCTTTTATTTTTCAAGAAAATATAGCAAGTGTTAGATTTTGTGTAGACGTTTTGGGAGTAGTCGTTTTGAGAAACGGACTGTTTGAGAAATGGACGAAATGGGAAATAGACATTTAGGAAATTACCATTTTGGGAAATGAACGTTTTGAAACGGTGGACGTTTTGGGAAGTTGTCGTTATGAACTTAAAGGTCGCTAACCTTGTACCCAAATGGGTTGTTTAAGTCAGATAGTGTAGGCAGTCACTCCATGTAAATATTGGTATTCTATTGCATCTGGTAAGACTGGAAGCGGACCCAACAAAGTTGGGAAAAAGCTGGACAAATGATGAGAGAGAAAAAGACCAAAGAAATGATGGATGGATTGTGTGAAGAATGAGAATAAGAAATAAAAAGAAGTAAATCATAGTGAGACTGGTAACAGGGAGATAAGATAATAAAAAATATTTGAAAAAAGAATATAACGCTACTAAACCCATTATGAGACTAAATGTATCAATTAAAAATGCAACTAAGGATAAGATAGATATCGCACACAGAGATCTAAACTGTGTGCCCCTGTATTTATTTATGTACACACAGAATACAAAAAAATAAAAGACGAAACAGAAAATAGATACAAACGTAATGATTCTTTCTAAAGAAATCTCTTCCAGCATACCTGCGTAAGGAGGGTAAATAAAAAGAGATGTAGACCCATTGCGTAAAAAAAAAAAGATAATATTTGAAAAGTATTCAAATGCTCAGATCTTACGCATCTACTATATAAAAATAAGTCGGGTTTCCTTCCTGACGCTATAACTCCAGAACGCACGAACCGATTTCCACGGTTTTACATTCGTTGGAAAGGTCTCGGGCTCCGTGAGGTTTAATCAGTGGTTCCACTAAATACTTTATGAAGGAAAATAAAGTCTAGTTTCTTCCTACGATTAGCTAGTGTATCCAAGTGATAATGTTTCAATCTTTCAGAGTAGCTAGTTATTTTTTTTGCCAAATGCTCTCCGTAGCACAGATGATATAGGAACCGCTTCTGGGGGTCTACTCTAATTCTACGTAAAACGAAATTGCGGCCGAAACTTCGAACGTTTTCTACCACGGTTTCGTTTCATTTCATTCATTTCGAAATTTCGGACGTCCGAAGTTTATTTGACATTAAAATTTTCTAAACCTACTCTATATCACGCAAAATGATATAGAGTAGGGTTACAAACGTAACTACTTTTGACTTTCGCTCGTTAACGAAGTTACGTTTCGGAGAAAGAGAGTAGACCCCCAGAACACTCTCCAATCGCTTGCTGTAAACATCGTAATATTAAAACACTCTTTACATATTAAGTATCTAGAATATCGCTAGTCCATGACGGACACATTGTCTATCCTCTTCAATAAAGCTGTATGTACCTGCAAATCAGGAAAGGGGAACTGTATTACCCCGAATGGACTGTAAATATTGATATTTTCACATGTCCGTCTATCTATAATAAGTAATAATAGTGTTATTGTACATTCCCATATTGGTGTAAAATAGACATTAAATAATATGGATCAAGCAGTAGGTATTATAAACTTTACAATTATCAATATATTACGAGTAATTTATGATTAAATAGTAAGTAGTGTACCTATATTAAACAGATTTCTAGTTAATAATTGTGTGTTGGTGCTTATAAATTATTTATTTATTCTGAAAACATTGATCTTTATGGATCAAATTTTGTAAGTTAGTGCTAAGAACTAACTTGGGTAATTTCAACAAAATGTTAATTTTAGAAATTGCGGTTTTTTATTATTGCGCGTGTAAATTTTCTGGGTATATATGTACCGGTTTAGAATTCATAAAAAAATGAATTATGATTGTTACTTTTCCATGAAAGTAACAGTTCTTTTTATTTAAGATTATATTACACATTTTTATTTTATAACTATGTATGTAACTACAAACTACAAATGTTAAGATATAAAATATAAATAAAAACATGTAGGTATAAGTTTCAAAATGTGAAAAGAATTACAGGGCGTAAAAAAATTGTACACAAGGCCGGCAGATTGTTTGACCAAATTTAATGAGCATATTTCATTAAGCACACCAAGAATATAAATTAGATAAACCGTTAAAAAGGAAAGCAAATTTGTTAGTATTTGGAATTATAAAATGGAAAAATAAAATTAAAAAATTGTCTATACCTTACAAGTGACAGTTTACAGTCGATTATTAATATGTAAAATAGTCTGAAAAACGTAGAAATTATACATAGGGTAATACTATGATGAATATGGAGCTAAAACTAATAGATTGCTAAAAGCGATCATCAAAAGTCGATTTTACATCGGTGGTAAAACTAGGATCATAAGCAATATCTGGATTACTGTACTTCTAAGCCTTATTATTAATTATATAGATAAACTAAAAGTTTGATTTAAAAAAACAAAGATAAATATTTTTTATTTTTAAATTCTGTCCGACCGTGTCGAGTAGCAACTAAAGGTTTTGAATTATTCCTAACTAGGTTATTACTTTGATAAGAAAAAGTATCCTATGTACTAATCTAGGTTCATAAACTATCAGTGTGTCTTTTATCCAAATCCTGTCCGTATCTACACACCCAAACATTGAGACATCCAGTTCTTCACAAACGCATTTCGCATTTCTTTACCTAGTTAAGTACAATTCTAATGTGATTTTCTCGTAGAATAAGTATCATAGATTGCATTTTTTTTACCTATTTCCCAATCGTACGTTTTCTAAAATATTATCTATGCTCGTATAAAAAAAAACTTATATTTCGAACTTGGGGTCTAAACTGACCGCTTCAGTAAAAATATTATTCATATTATATAAATCATGTTAAAATTCGGAAAATGCATTTTAAGAATTTTAACGTAATTATTATGATTCTGCTAAAGCAGCGATTTTAGACCCCCTGATTCATAATAATTAAAATACAACATTTTTAACAAAATCTATAATAAATATCCTTTGTTTCAATTACATCAGTAAAAAGGGAAAATAAATTATGTGGCTTGGTACCTATATTTTGGCAAAACTACTGTAATTTAATATCTAAAATTACCTACAATGTCGATATTATTTATGGCAATTGCGCAAAAAAAAACCGGCCAAGAGCGTGTCGGGCCACGCTCAGTGTAGGGTTCCGTAGTTTCCCGTCCGTCACAATAAGTGTTCTTACTTATGAGTTTATTATTTGTTTGACGTTGAACACTAGAGAATTGTATTTTATTATTATCCAAGTATGGGAATAGTGCGTTAACGTAAACGTGCTGCGAATGACTTAAACTATTATATAAACTATCATAGACCCGTAATATTCCATTGGTGTAATAAATGCAAATCCAATGCCCCACAAACCCGACTTCTCTCTCCGCCATATATAATTTATAAATTACACTCAGGCTCTATTAGTTCCGGGTAAAGAAAAAGAGACACTTCTCTAGGCCGAAACGATGTGTGTTGGCCTGTTGGGATAACAAATCATGAAAGGCGCGCACAGCGTCGTCCTCAACACGATTATCACTGTTTAAAATATACGAGAACATTTTAATACCGGACAAATCAAAATCAAACCTCGACAACTAATTAGATTATGCACTCATAAATAAAATTACGAATATATTTAAGAGCAACTTACTTTACCACGGTAGGTCATGAAAGCACGGAATATCTTAACATCGACTTTTAAAAATGACGTCATTACACAGCGCCATCTATCGAACCATTTGTGAACTGGTTTTTACCTTAACATTTGTTGGTGTTAAAAAAATGAATTTTAGTTTTGTTCTAAATTGCCTTAGCATGTTCTTAATAGAAGTTTTATGTGGTTATAAGATACCGCCAATGCCAAGGAGAGACCAACCGAACAATTCGGTAATACCCGATCCAATGTAATAAGTACCTACAGCGCCATCTCTCGGGGAATTGGGTTACTAATTAATAATTTTGGATTACGAGAACCGATTTCAATAATTCTTTTTTTTGTTTGAAAAAAGATACGTTCAGGATAATAAAATATGTAAACGAAGTTAAAAAAAAATGCTTGCATATACGATTATACTACAAACTTAGTCCAGAAATTATTTTGTAAAACTTTTTGTCTTTTTTGTACAAAAACTGTTGTGTCAATCAAGTTCAAAATAATTTTCATAGAAAGTCCTTATAAAGTTCTACTTTTCAGATTTTTTTCATATTTTCTAAACTTATGGTTCAAAAGTTAGAGGGGGGGGGACACATTGTTTTTTACTTTTGGAGCGATTATTTCCGAAATTATTGACATTATCAAAAAATGATTTTAGTAAACCCCTATTCATTTTTAAATACCTTTCCAACAATATATCACACGTTAGGGTTGAAATTAAAAAAAAAATCACTTCCCACTTTACATATAGGGTGGCTATCCTAATAAAACATTTTTTTCCAATTTTTATTTTACCACTTTGTTGGCGTGATTGATATACATATTGGTACCAAATTTCAACTTTCTAGTGCTAACGGTCACAGAGATTAAGCGAGGACGGACGGACAGACAGACATGGCGAAACTATAAGGGTTCCTAGTTGACTACGGAACCCTAAAAACGAATTTGAAATTGTATTCTTTCTTACATTATCGTAATGAATGTCTAAACTCTATTATACAAAATTCTAATAGGTTTTGATTTAAGAAATATATTTATTTTGTGAAATTATATTTGAACCTATACAGGTCATATAAATAATTTTAAAAGTAGCTACATGTTTTGTAGTTTAGAGAAAAAATGTATCCGATGAATAAAAATACATTTCTCTAAATATGAAGTTTTTTATTCTTAACGGAACCTTACGACTTACCCAAGGGTTTTTTTATGTATAATAAATAACTTTACCGAATCGTTAATTATTATATAGAAAAATTAATATTTTTTCGAAAACGAAATCAGCCAGGTAAATGGTTATACCAAATCTTGCATTGATGATTGAAGGTCTCTGCACACAGCCGGCGTGGCGTGACGGGGCGCGGCGTGGCGGGGCGGCGACGCGGCGCTGGCGCGGCGGCATCGGTCACACTGCGGGCGCGATAACGTCCCGTCCCGTCGCGCCCATTCACGCCGAACGTATACTGTTTTTATACTGCCTATGCCGCTCGCGTCCCGCCGCGCCCGTCCCCACCGCTTCTGACTTGTATTACCGCTCGGCGCGGCGGCGGCGTGGCGCGACGGTTACCGTCGCGTCGAGCGGGACGGCTCTGTGTGGCGTCGTCCGTAATATCTAGTACATTACAACTGCTCAGTGTCGCGTCGCAGTCCCGTCCCGCCGCGCCGCGCCCGCTGTGTGCTGCGACCTTGAAGCATTTCAAATAAAAAAGTAATGTGCAAAAAATGTTCTTCTAACCCTGTGCAACCGTTACTCGACTCAAAATATTTTTCCTTTTTAAGATCGGCGAGTTGGTTTCTCGAATAGTCTAAAGATAGATATAATGTTGTTTGAACAATGGACCAAGTAATAAATAAGGGCCATAAGAATCCTGTCGGAGTTGCGAGTTGTTCGAAAGAGATACTATGGCCCCGGAACATAAAGGGCAAAAGAAGGAACACGAACCCGTCCCTTACTAGAGCCAGCCCGCGCTGGGGTGAGGGTGCCCTTAGCGTGTCGCTTAGTTTGTAAGTTTTTTACTTTGGCTGGAGGCTATAATTTTTAAGGCATCCACAGGATTCGCCCGGTTAAGCAGACGACAACCTCCTAGGTAGAACTGCGAGATGCCATTCAGAAATAAAAAACGTAAGTATGGGTTTTAGACAGTAAAAGTCTGACAGTCCCTAGAGCGGAGAAGTTATTTAATGATTTCCCATCCGCAAAAAAAGGGCAGTTAAAAAATTAAATTAGGCAAAGTGATTTAATAATATAGATTTTTTTTTATTAATGCTAAAATAAAACGGTATTTCCAAGCAGATCAAACAAACATAATAATTATTATTTAGTCCCGTGGTACTAAGGAGCTGCTCCTCATTGATATGGCCATTAGCCAACAGGTTCGCCGTTCCCGAAGGCATCTATCGACATGTTGGATAGACTATAAGAAGGCCTATGACTCCGTGCCACATACATGGCTCATGAGGGTGCTAGAATTGTATAAAGTTGATGCAACTCTGCGCACCTTCCTGAACTCGTGTATGAGGCAATGGAATACGGTCCTTCGTTATCCAGGATCTCGGCAGATCCAGAGGAATAGTGAGCCGATAAGGATAGAGCGAGGTATATTCCAGGGCGATAGTTTGAGTCCACTTTGGTTCTGCTTAGCCTTGAATCCTCTAAGCACGTTGCTGGAGGGTTCAGGTCTGGGCTATCGATTGAGGAGAGGTGGTCAGGTTATATCTCACCTCCTTTACATGGATGACCTGAAACTCTTTGCCCTCAACGATTCGCAACTGATGGAACTACTGAAGGTAACTGAAACCTTTAGTAGTGCCATCAGTATGGAATTTGGTGTGGACAAATGTGCGGTCATGCATGTAAAGCGAGGGGAAATTGTGGAATCTGTGGGAACCCAACTCTCGGATTCCATACACCTTAGATCCCTCTCAGCAAACGAAACCTACAAGTATTTGGGTATGTCGGAAGCGTTGGGTATCAATGTTGCTGACATGAAGCAATCGTTGAAGGAGCGCTTCTTTGGCCGCCTGAGAAAAGTATTTAATAGTCTTTTATCAGGCGGAAACAAGGTGCGTGCTTTTAACGGTTGGGTCATGCCGGTTTTGATGTACTCTTTCGGCATACTCAAATGGACTCAAACAGAACTGGACGCTTTAGATAGAAAGGTCCGTACATTGTTAACGGCATTTCGTATGCATCACCCACGTTCTTCGATTATGAGACTGTATATCCCGCGGAGTTGTGGAGGTCGAGGTTTTTTAAACGCCAAGACTCTCCACAATCGCGAGATATATGAATGGGAATGCATCGGGATGTGGTTGCAGTGGACAAAGGCCTCACCCCGCTCTCCTTGGCTAAAGAGAACTGGTGCAAACCTGTAGTGCTTGACACTAACGACCGCAGGGAGGTATGGCAGAGTAAGGAGCTTCACGGACGCTTTTTCCGGGCCCTACATGGACCCGATGTAGATCATTCAGCGTCCGTAGCCTGGCTACGTTCCGGGGATCTCTTTGGAGAAACTGAAGGTTTTGTCTGTGCAATTATGGATGAAGTTATGATGACAAATAACTACCGGAGATTTATTGTGAAGGACGGCACGGTTGACATATGTCGGGCATGCCACCGTCCGGGTGAATCAATTCGACACATTATCTCCGGTTGTTCTCGTCTAGCTAACGGAGAGTACTTGCATAGACACAACCTTGTAGCCAGGATTATCCATCAGCAACTTGCTCTAAAATACAATCTTGTGGAATCGGAAGTGCCGTACTACAGGTATGAGCCCGACCCAGTTCTTGAACATGGCAATATCACATTGTACTGGGATCGATCCATCATCACTGACAGGACTATTGTTGCTAACAAGCCTGATATAGTGGTGGTGGATCGATCAGAGCGGCGCGCAATGATTGTTGACATAACAGTCCCGCATGATGAGAACCTCGTGAAAGCCGAGAAAGATAAGCAAATTAAGTATATTGACTTGGCTCGCGAGGTTGTCGACATGTGGGATGTGGACTCAGCAATCATTGTGCCGATAGTCGTATCTGCCAATGGCTTAATTGCCAAGAGCCTCGACCAATACCTGAGGAGGCTCTCGTTAGGCAGCTGGATCAAGGGCTTGATACAGAAAGCGGTACTCCTGGACACGGCTCGTATTGTTAGGAGGTTCCTTTCTCTGGAGCCCTGACCGCCGGTAGCTTGGACCCTGTTCCCGATACCGGTGGGCTACTATTTTTATATTTTTAAATGCTTTTTTTATGATTTTTAGAAATATTTAAAAATGTAATTATATGTATGTAAAAATAAATAAATGTAAAAAAATTATTTAGGCAAGATATGCAGGGTTAAATAAATCGTAGTCACTGTAGCACTGAAATACTTTCATCAACATTTACCCTGTAGCAGCTGTACGTATTTTAGATGCCACATACCTGTGGCTCTCGATAATCGTATTACAAAATCGACTAACACAACAAGTCTAGCAAAAACCGTAATTTTCAACCAATAAGAACAAACAAAGCACATCCTTATTTAAGTATTTGACAACTATCTTATTTTGACGCGCTATCACATCTCGTATCTTTGTTTTGATCTTTTAAATTCATAATATACTAATTAAATATGACTGAAAGTATGAGCACTAGTGATTCTAAAATGAAGAATACGTGTCGAGCTTGTCTTCAGACAGCGGAAAAAGTATATCCAATGACCGCTGTGGACATAAACTCCTATCAAAAATTTACCGAAAAGGTTTGATTTGTTTTATTGTTTTAAATTTAAGAGTTCACAAGAACTTGTGCATTTGATTTATTTAGTATTAGTAGTGCCCGCGGACTCTGTTCCGTGTTACGCTATGTCCTAATTAGCTGTCGCAATACGACACAACATCTGTTGTCCAACCGACCAACCAACGCAAAAAATTTAAACAAAGCGCTTTGAATGCATCTGTCCTAACTGGGAACTTGCACGCACGTGCAACGTCGCACTTGTTGGTCGGACGCGTTTGAATTTCAAACCCGTTCTATTTTGTCGTGTCGGTCGTGTCGTTCGCTTGGAAACCACGTGTTGTTTATTTACAAAAATGAATAATTTCAGTGATTTTTTAATAACAGAAATACAAGGAAGACCTATATTGTGGAGTAAATGGAACAAAAACTACAAAAATCGTAAAAAAGAAAGACGTCGAAAATGACAGATTTTGAAACGGAAATGCTACAGTTAGAACAAAAAAATTAGCATTACTAACTGCAAACTAAAAAAATTAGGATGATGATGCCGATGATGATTTGCATTTTGTTAAATCCCTAGTTCCTTTCTTAAAAATGCTTAACCCTATAAAAAAGTTGTTAGTCAGGAGCGAAATGCAAAGTCTGATCCATCGGGAATTATTAGATAACAACGCAGGAAATAATGCAGGAGCGTCCTCAAACTCCAATAATATGTCACTTAACTAGAATTTAGTATATATCTACACGTATTCAATTAAAGATACTTAAATATATTAAGCGTAGTTTTTTTTTCTCGCCTCAAAGTAACAATCAGCCTTTCTTGTACAGAAATAGGTTTTTTAAAATTTGTAATCTGGTGTGTACATTTTACTCTTATTGCTTCAAGAACGTAATCAAACGTATCTGTCTTCATTCTAGTGTGCTGGTAAAATAAATTATTGTTTTCTCGTAGTTGACAGTACAGATGGTGAAATTCGCCAAATTTCATCCTATCTTTATATATCTGTTGTACTCGTTCACGTTTGTATTTTTGTTTCTTCGTTAATAAATATTTTAAATAACAGTTTTCACTTAAGTAAAGCACAGTAGCCTTTGACAACGCCATCTTGACGACTGACGTGACGACGACAGTTCAGTTTGGACACAATGGCTTTGTCGTACGACCAACTTGATTCGTTTTGGTGTCGGCAGTGCGAGCGACCGATTTTATCGTCGAACGACTTAACCAGTTAGGACGTAGCGTTAGAAATAAGCGTTGGACGCGACGCAATCGGATAGATACTGCCTATTTCGCTATGCAACGGACGGGGCGGTGCGCACCGCACGTTTTATTTTGCTTAGGGTCATTTCGCCTGTTTGCGTCCATTTAGTGCAGTTGGCAAGTTTGAAGGAGAAAATAAAAATGTCCCAGAACTAGTTTCAATGAAAAAATCAACGTAATGCGTTCATTATATAGTCTATTTTAAGATTAGATTTCAGTTTTGTTCAAAACTCCTTGTGTTTTTTTTTTAAATAGACAAATTCCAAAATTAGGCTTTTTACCCACTTTGCGTCCACAAAATCCAAATTGCGTCCACCAGTGGACCATTTGGCGTCCACCAGTTTAAAGAAGGAATATAGGGGTGATATTGTTAATACAATTTGAAGAAAGACTGGATTTTAACAATTTATTTATTTAAGATTAAAGTTATAATAAATCAACATTAATTAGCATTATAAAAATACAATAAAAAACATGTTTATTCTTCTCAACATCGATGTGTTAAGAAGCCATTGAACTACCTTTTTTTACCATCTACCCCTAGCGGTGGTTCTGGTCTTATCGATTTCTTCTTTTCATGAATCTCACTTAACGCTTTCTTTATTTTTCTTCTGTATAGGTTTTCTTTTCCTTCTTCTTTCTTATTTCCGAAGAACTCATCTTAAATAGAAAAACATAAAGAATTATTACGCACTTCATTGCACTAGTCAAAATTGAATTTTAAACTCACACTGTCTTAATCAAAACTGTACTATACATTTTAAATTATTAAAAAAATATAAATAAAATATATTTATCCTATCATTTCTATTAAATGAAAAAATGGACGCAATTTGCTATATAATATTATCCCTGTAGGTTTAGTTTGCGTCCACGTGTAATCGATTAAATCGATATTGTCTATCTTTTACTACAATCATAATAATGTGGACGCAAATTGGTTATTACAATTGCATACTTATAAGTGTTAAAATAAACCAAAATCCAATTTCTCTTTCATATTTTAATCACATAAAAATAAACAACTAAAGAAAAAATAATTAGACGAGTTCGCGTCCACTGCGGACGCAAAGTGCACGTTTTATAAATTCGGTGTTGTAATTCGCGTCCACCTTATTTTAACTGTTAACTTTAAAAAAAACAAACAAATTAATAATTCACAGTATTCGTTTTTTCATTATTTATGTCTAGACACAGCTATGTTTCGTAAAAATCACATAAAACAATAAAATACTTACCGTTAAACGCACCGCTGCACACTATTTTTTTATCTAAATCCCGCGAGTCCGCACTCTGCTGTTGAACAACCGTGACAAAATATTTTTCTAGACAGGATTAGCGAGGCGGGTGGAACTTTTGTCTATATGCGCATATCTCTTATACGTTGAGGTATTAGCGGTCATTTTTTTCCATATTATTATTGTGTGATTTTACTTATTTTCTAGCATTTTTAAAGGGAGATCCGTAAAATGGACGCGAACCGGGCGATGGACGCGAAAGGGCGAACTTACCCTATATCTTTGCAGATATTTGTTTAAACTGTATTGAGTGCACAAATATTCTACATTAAATTTCCGCTATAACAAACATATTGATTATAAAGATAATAGATTAATGCCATATAGGCTAAATATATTCACAAAAAATAATTATTTTTAATCCACAATTTCAACAGCAAAAGCAGTTATTGTGAGTTATCCGTAGGAGATAGGCATAATATGTTATAGCGGTCTTTTTTACTGATTTTGATAAGTTCATTAATATTGTAGTACATTGTTTTGTTCTATTCTCAATAGTGTTCGCAGATGAAATTATTTTTTTCTTACAACTTTGATTTTGAACAATGTATGTTCTAAAGAGTAAACGGACGGTGAGCTAACCATTGCTCATTGTCCACAGGCCTGTATCTATGGTAGCCGGGAATTGTCTTGGTGGCATGTAAAATCTTTAATTTTTTTTTTAGTTGAGCAGCGAGGATCCCAACATGAATCTCTGTCTATGGTGCAAATGGATGTTCAAGAAATGTGTGAAGTTTACACAACAATGTCTAATAGCTAATGAAATATTAAAAACCGTGGAAGGGGTATGTATTGCTGTAAATCCTTACTAATATTATAAAAGCGAAAGTGAGTTTGTTTGTTCCCTCTTCATGCGTTAATGGCTAAACCGATTTTGATGAATTTTGATACAGAGATAGTTGGAAACCAGGAGACGGACATTTTTCATAAAAAAATGGGCTATGAGGGAGAAAGAGGGAAGCAAAGGGAAAACTTAGTTTTGTGCAAATCAATAAGGCGCCAGGGCAAAAACTGCAGGTAGCAGGTACCTGCAAATCAGGAAAGGCGAACTGTGTTACAACAAATTTAACGCAAGCGAAACCGCGGGCAAAAGCTAGTTATGTATAAACTTTAAAAGGGGTTGAAAGATATTTGAATGATGCATAGCGTACCTAACTTTTATTTTGCATTATTAAAAACAATAAAAAAATACAGGACCACCTAAAGTTAAACTATATAAATAATAATGCCAAAACGACCTCAGATCAGTATAATGCCAGATGGCAAAATAGAACATCCTTTATAAAAAGGTCACTAAGATGTGAGGTACGTGCAGCAGGAGTAAGGAACAAATCCCAATTGACGGACCTGTTGGTCTAGTGCAGAGATGGCGAACTTATGGCACGCGTGCCATTGACGGCACAGCGGCACAACGATTTGGGCACACAAACAATTTCAATCATATTTTTATTTTCCAATATTTTTTTAACTCGCCAGAGATGAATAAAATGAATTCGCTTAGAAACCGTTTAGCGATGACTCTACTAGTCAGTGAAAAAAGTTTCGAATTGATAGTAATTATTTTCTTAAGTGATTGTATCACTTAGTCAAAATTATTTGATGGCACATCTGTGGCCTCATTGTTTAGGAAAAATGGCACTATTGTCCATCAATGTTCGCCACCCCTGGTCTAGTGGTTAGTGGCCCTGTCTACTGAGCCGGAGGTCGTGGGTTCGATTCCCACCCAGGACAAACTTTGTGTGATGAGCATGATTGTTTGTTCTGTGCCTGGGTGTGATTTATCTATAATATGTATGTATTTATAAATTATATAAGTATGTATATCAGTTGTCTGGTTACCATAACACAAGCTCTGCTTAGCTTGGGATCAGATAGCCGTGTGCTAGACATGGGTAGCTCGCGAATGAGAGATAAAATTGAACTAGCTCTTTAGTTACAATCTAGCTCTCAGTCGCTCAGTCGTTCACGAAATAGCTCACTAGCTCTTTTAGCTCAACGGCTCATTGACTCTATAGTCTGTGGCTTTGCGAGTAACGAGTGGTGCCGCCAGCGGCCCGACAATGTCCGAACTGCCCCGACGAACAGGTGAACGATTTCGCATGTCGCTCACTAACCAACTCTTCGGCTCAATTCAATACAGCATTGTAAAATATGATGATTTTTAAATACGCTTATCTAAATGATAACGTCTATTCATTACATTATACTCTCAATTATTTAGCTTTTCAAATATTATTTATCTAGATTGACAGTCCTTAGCCTGTTCAAGTATGAAGGAAAATCAATCATTTATTTATTTTATAATAAAAACAAAACAACCCAATGAATCTAATTTTACTATAGCTCGCAACTGAGATAAATGAACTACAGAACTTTAAAGATTATAAAGAGCCACTGAGCTAGTTGTATCGTTTGACTTCCGTAAAGTAATTCGGCTCAATTTGATCTGTAGCTCGCAACTAATCAATTGAACTGAAGAGTTATTCGGTGAGCTAAAGAGCTAAAAGAGCGATATAGCTCTTTTGATCAAAAGAGCTGTATCTCTCTTTTCTTTTCAGTGAGCTACATTTCGCATGTCTACCGTGTGCGAGTTGTCCCAAGATATTTATTATTTATTTTATTTATCCCGACTGGCGTCTATGACGCGATGAGCTACGGGCCAATCACTGCACTTTCATTCCACCAAAGGGACCCAATAACTCACTTTTGCGCAGGTGAAGGTCAGCGCTCAAGAATCGTGCGCCGGTCGTTAACCTGACAGTACTTCCCTATTATTAGATACATCGTGTAGCAAATTTAAAAAATGTAAAATTATTTCCTGTGACTAAACTACTGGATATATTCAAATTATTTTTTATAGGTAGACTGAGAAAGTCTTGAGGTATGCGTAGTTTAATTTATTGTCGTACTAGCTTTTGCCCGCGGCTTCGCTCGCGTTAAATTCGGGGTAACACAGTTCCTCTTGCGCCTTATTGATTTGTAATAGCAACACTAAGTTTTCCCTTTTCTTCCCTCTTTCTCCCTCACATCCCACTTTTTTTGAAAAATGTTAGCCTATGTCCGTCTCCTGGTTCCCAACTATCTCTGTACCAAAATTCACCAAAATCGGTTTAGCCATTAAAGCGTGAAGAGGTAACAAACAAACAAACAAACTCACTTTCGCTTTTATAATATTAGTAGGATTATCTTACCCACTTTGTAAATTTACAGGACATAAAATCCGGCGCTTCTCTCCAACAAACTTCAATCTTCCAATTAAAAACATGTAGCATGGAGATTCACTACTTAGGCCCAACTGACATAACAGATCTGAATGGAGAAGAAAAGGAAGAACTTATGCCTTCAGATGATGGGGCGGTTAATAATGAAGATGATGATGATGAAATACCTTTGGTGATGTTGCAGGATGATTATAAAAATAAACTAAGAGAGGATGATAGTTTTGAGGTAAATATCATATATCTTTAAGTAATAATCTGAAGAATTTGTACCGGGAACATGGTCCAAGCTACAGGCAGTCAGGGTTCTAGAGAGAGGCACCTCCTAACGATACGAGCCGTGTCCAGGAGTACCGGTTTCTGTATCAAACCCTTGATCCAGCTGCCTAACGAGAGCCTCCTCAGGTATTTGTCGCGGCTCTTGGCAATTAAGCCATTGGCTGTAATAACTATCGGCACAATGTTCGCTGACTCTTCATCCCACATGTCGACAACCTCGCGAGCCAAGTTAATATATTTTCTATTTCGCATTGAACAGTGTGGTGTCGCGACGATTATTTTTGTTGAGCGTATACAGGTTTTTTGTACATAATAAATAATAACTTCGTTCCAGCCGGGTGTCCCTTGACACATATCAAGCTTTATTTGTCTTTTTTTTTATTAAGTAATTTTATTTTATTGTCTTATCCTGTGCAATAAATCCTTTTCTTTCTTACTTTATTTCTTTTTGTAGACAAAAATAGAAATAGAGATCAAATCTGAACCAGATATTAAAGAAGAGTTGATAGAAGACTTCAGTTCTAAGGTGAGAAAGAAAAAGAAGAAGACAGAAGTAAGGGAAGGCTTCTCATCTCGAATGGTGCAGGAAACTGATGAATATGTTGTCATTAAACTTAGCAAGAAAGAGGTGAGAAATATAATGTTTTAGGTATTTACAATATTTGCGTTAATTCATTTGATTACATATATATATATATATATATTTTAAATATTATTAAAAACGTAGATATAAAGATATTAAAAAATACAATGAACCGACTTCCAAAAAAAGAAGTGTGTTACTTTTGTTGGTTTCGTTGGCTTTTTAACCGACTTCAAAAAAGGAGGAGATTCTCAATTCGACTGTATTTTTTTTGTGTTTGTTACCTCATAACTCTGGTCTGGGTGAATCGATTTTGATGATTCTTTTTTTATTCGTAAGCTGGTGATTGTCGTTTGGTCCCATAAAAAAGTTATCAAGATGGGAGATCAAAAAACTCAACGAAACCAAAAAAAGTCACCGACATGGAAATATAGTTATTTTCCACTTCTTTGTTGTTGTTTTTTTTTGGAAGTCGTTTTTATCGCGTAGATCTAATTAGTTAAGGTTATTTACACCCAGTATAGTTTGATAATGTTATTATTACAGGTTTTAGAAGAACTAGCGGAGAAAGCCAAAGCGGAGTCCTACATAAGGGCACCATACAAATGTGTGAAATGCGTAAAGGGGTTTAATTATGAAGAAGTACTAGCCGCTCATATGATTAAGCATACAAGAGTAAGTTAACATATATATATCATCCTTATTAATATTATAAAAGCGAAAGTGAGTTTGTTTGTTTGTTACCTCTTCACGCTTTAACGGCTAAACCGATTTTGATGAATTTTGGTACAGAGATAGTTGGGACCCTGGAGACGCACATAAGCTAAAGCTAAGCTAAGCAATATTTTTGAGATATAAGGGAGAAAGAGGATAGAAAAGGGAAAACTTAGCATTGCTATTACAATCAATAAGGCGCAAAAGCAAAAAATAACAGGCAGCAGGTACCTGTAAATCAGCAAAAGGGGAACTGTGTTACCCCAAATTAAACGCAAGCGAAGCTGCGAGCAAAAACTAGTACCAAATATTTTTCACTAGCTGGCGCCCGCGTCTTCACCCGCGTGATTTCGAAAAAAAAAACTAGACTATAAGCTACATGTGCGCCAAATTTCATGAAGATCCGTTCAGTCGTTTTGACGTTAACGAGTAACAAACACCCATACATCCTCAAAAAATCGCATTTATAATATTAGTAGGATTCTATCACTATGCGAATGACACCGCGGGGCGTAGCTAGTGGTAATCTATACTAATATTATAAAGCTGAAGAGTTTGTTTGTTTGTTTGAACGCGCTAATCTCAGGGACTACTGGTTGGAATTGGAAAATTCTTTTAGTGTTGGATAGTCCATTTCTTGAGGAAGGCTATAGGCTATATAACATCACGCTACGACCAACAGGTGCTGAGCAGCGTGGGTGAAACCGCGTGGAACAGCTAGTTTATAATATTAGTAGGATTCTATCACCATGCGAATGACACCGCGGGGCGTAGCTAGTGGTAATACTAAAAATGATGCCTTCTCGTATTTCAGGAGCACGGGACGTACCAATGCGACATGTGCACACAGTACTGTCCGAGCTCCGTGTCTTTAAGAGGTCACATCAAATCGCATACGACTAGGTAAGTGTGTTTTCAAAGTCTGTGACTTTTGATTCCTAGATTTTTTTTGCCTCCGTCTTCTTTCGGAAGTAATTTTTATTTTTCGTCTTTTTATTTATTTGCTAGGTTTTGCCCGCGGCTTTGTTCGCGTTAAATTCGGGGTAACACAGTTCCACTTTCGTGATTTGCAGGTACGTGCTAACCTGTAGTTTTTGTCTTTGCGCCTTATTTATTGTAATAGGAAAGCTAAGTTTTCCATTTTCTTCTCTCATTTCTCACTTTTTTTTTATTAATTCTCCTATGTCCGTCTCCAGGGTCCCAACTATCTCTGTACCGAAATTTATCAAAATCGAAAACTAGCTTCCGCCCGCGACTTCGTCCGCGTAGCATAGTTACTTTGGGCTAACGCTAACTTTAACCGGCGTGATGATTGAAAAAAAACTATGGAAAGGGAAATGTGTCAACCCGAATTCAACACGTGCGAAGCAAGCGGGCAAAAGCTAGTTTAAAATCTAAATACATTAAAAATTAAACGTGGTAGCTAAAAGATGACCAGTCCCAACTGACAGCGCCCGTTCACAAACATGACGTATGGATCAGCCCCATTTAGCTCGACCATTTTGAAAGGAGCTAAATGACCCGACACACCCGCCACCATCAGCGAGACATTTAAGTGAGCATGACATTCTGTCAACCACCAGGGTATCGTCAAGTCAATAATAGTACATGGTACTGTAAGAGGTTTTATACATATAACTTAAGCAATGCTGGCTGATAGAGCATAACGTTCTAATACTTCTAATACTCATGTGGTTTTTAAAAAGAGAATAGAATTATGGCTCTGAAGTAAGACATGTAAATTTGATTGATTTAAAAATATAATCCTTAAACTATTATTTGCGCTTATCTAGTTAAATAAATTTAACTAGATAAAAACGTAGTTATTACAGTACTCACACATGGGCTTTCAAGTCATGGGCATAATTTTAAGGGTGCAATTGAAGTCAGGGGCATTATTTTAAACAAAGGCTTTACTTACGATACTAGCCCCCGAATACTGAAACGTCACTCAAAATTTAAGTCCCACTTAAGTTTAACAGAGACTTAGAAGTGACGTTCGACCATACAAAATCTAAAGTTTAAGAGCTGCTCAAATGTTAAGCAGCCCTCACATTTTGAGTGACGTTTCAGTATACGGGGGTAAGTGCATTAGGGCTAATAACGCAAATCAAACATATTATTAATGCAATTACGGAAAAACTAAAAAATGTAGTAAGTCATAATCATTACCAGGGCATCGTCAAGTCAATAATAGTACATAATAGTACAAAGTTTTCTATAAATAAAATGTTACTTTTCAGATACAAATGCAAGTTATGCGGTCATATCCGTCTCTCCCGGCAACATCTACTGGAACATCATGCGATCAACCACACGCAAGCAGCCACTACGTACACTTGTGATAAATGCCAGTTTACAAGCAAGTAAGTCTTCTTTTTTGTGTCGGGAAATCATCAAATAACTTCTCCCGCTCTGGGCGGAGCGGGGGGGCATGTCAGACTTGTACTGACTAAAACCCACCCATGTTCCTTCTATTGACCTTTATGTTGCGGGGCCACGGTATCTGGGGGTCTACTCTCTTTCTTCGAAACGTAACTTCGTTAACGAACGAAAGTAAAAAGTAGTTACGTTTGTAATCCTACTCTATATCATTTTGCGTGAATTAGAGTAGGTTTAGAAAATTTTAATGTCAAATAAACTTAGGACGTCCAAAAATTTCGAAATGAATGAAATGAAATGAAACCGTGGTAGAAAACGTTCGAAGTTTCGGCCGCAATTTCGTTTTACGTAGAATTAGAGTAGACCCCCAGTTTCGATCAACCCGCAACCTCGTCAGAGCAAGTCTTAACTATCAAATAAAATTATTATTCCGCTTATGTAGAATAAAAATATCGTATTTCGTACTTCCTTATCCTTGCTAATATTATAAAAGCGAAAGTGAGTTTGTTTGTTACCTCTTCACGCCTTAACAGCTAAACCGATTTTGATGAAGGTTTGGTACAGAGATAGTTGAGACCCAGGAGACGGACATAGGCTTTAAAAGGTTTTTTTTTTTAGTGGGATGTGAGGGAGAAAGAGCTAAGAAATGGGAAAACTTAACATTGCTATTACAAATCAATAAGGCGCAAGGGCAAAAACTACAGTTAGCAGGTACCTGCAGAACAGGAAAGGGGAACTGTGTTACCTTGAATTTAACGCGAGCAAAGCCGCGTTGTAGTCTGGAATATCACATAGGATACGTTTTCTTCGATATCGCGCGGGAGAAGCCGCGGCCGCCAGCTAGTTCATCCATCCATTCTGACAAACTTTCGCATTTATAACGGGTGATTTTTTAAGAGGTACCTATAGGATTTGAATTTCAAAAAAACCACAAAAAAATTGAAAAATTTGATGAAATCTTTATTGGAATCGATAGAACGATCAATATAATTTAATGTTTGAAGATGATTTCATGCAAATGCTTTTCGCGGCTCCGGTTTATATGGCCCATTCGCAAGGCCCAATTTCGGCACACTCTCCAACATATCAGCCGGTATATTACTATTACTACATAGTATAAAACAAAGTCGCTTTCTCTGTCCCTATGTCCCTTTGTATGCTTAAATCTTTGAAACTACGCCACGGGTTTTGATGCGGTTTTTTTTAATAGATAGAGTGATTCAAGAAGAAGGTTTTTATGTATAATACATACATATTATAGTAGAGAAAAGTGGGGATTTTCAAAGATTTGCAACACCCGTGCGAAGCCGGGACGGGTCGCTAGTCATGAATAAATGCTTCAATATTGGCTCCTAGTGCGTCAATCCGGCAATCGTTGCTGGTTTATCGCTGTAGACATGAGCCTTAACAAGGCCCCACAAGAAATAGTCCAAAGGCGTTAGATCACACGATCTAGGCGGCCAATTGACGGGCCCAAAACGTGAGATAAACTGTTCACCGAAGGTGGCTCTCAATAGGGCCATTGTTTCGCGTGCCGTGGATGGAAGAATTGGACATGCCTGACATGTGGTTCCAACAAGACGGTGTCACATGCCACACGGCAGCCGGGAGCCAATATT
Source organism: Ochropleura leucogaster (assembly GCA_958449745.1). NCBI lineage: Eukaryota > Metazoa > Arthropoda > Insecta > Lepidoptera > Noctuidae > Ochropleura > Ochropleura leucogaster. The sequence continues at coordinate 2,401,364 of OY288230.1, read as the reverse complement.
GAAGCATTTATTCGTGATATACCGGCCGATATGTTGGAGAGAGTGGGCAAAAGCTAGTAAACCTATAAAAAACTCTTCAAAAATACTGTTTAATCTTAAAGAAGTGAGTTTGTTTTAATAGGTGGCGCTGCTTCTCTTTGTTCCACATTTTTATATAATACTAGCTTTTGCCCGCGGCTTCGCTCGCGTTTAATTACTATCTCTGTAATTAATGTAGTAATTATAAAATATTTTATTTCTTTCACAGCAAACGGACAACGATACAACGGCATGTGAAAACACACTCATTAACGGCTCAGCATTCCTGCTATAAATGTGGGAAATTGTTCAACACTGTCGAGTCCCTCAGAGTTCATTCTGCGTGAGTGTGCAGCATTGTTATTGTCATACTATAACTTAGATGGCTAAAATTATATTACGGAAGCAAAAAGCTTTTATTAATTTTTTAAAAATATTATAATTTGAAAAAGTGTCCATGGAGTTTCTTGCCCATTCTTCTCCATAGAGATCAACGCTTTTGAATGGGCAACTACAGTACTTTCACAAGTTATTATGCCTTGTGACCGGGACTGTAGATTCATTTTGTTTCTTGACATTCAAAAGTGCCTGTAATGGTCTAATTGAAATAAATGATTTTGATCTGATTTTATTTGTGATGACAATTTATTTTATCAAGCTAGCATTTTTAGTTTTCGAATCGAGATTTATAGGAGCGGAAAGGAGTGTCAGACTTGTCAAATCAAATCAAATCTTTTATTTCAATTAGACCATTTTTTTTTCGGGTTGGAAATCATCCAATGACTTCCCCCGCTCTGGGTGGAGCGGGGGGGGGGGCATGTCAGACTTGTACTGACTAAAACCCACCCATGTTTCTTCTATTGCCCTTTACGTTCCGAGGCCGCGGTATCTCTTTCGAACAACCCGCAACCCCGGCAGGCGGAGGCTCTGGCAAGCCCCTCTGCTTTGCTGACTATCTTTGAGGCGCGCGTGAAACACGAACGCGCCGTCGACACGGCCTGTCGTCAATCGACGGACGGACGGTGAACTACCCATTGCTCACCGCCCACAGGCCCGCATCTACGGTGGCCGGAAGTCGTCTCGCGGCGCCCGGCGCCATGGGCGTCTCCCGCGGCGGCTGGGTTGGGCAGATGTTCTCTCCCTCAAACGCCCGGCCACCTCCTTTGCTAGCATTACTGCTTCGCAGAAGGTGGTGACCGCTTCCCATTCCCTCTCGCTCCGGACCATGGCCTGAACCAGGGCCGGACGCTTCAGATCGCCGCCGCCGATCGCCTCTAGCTCGGGCACGGCGGTGCTCCACCCACGCTGGGCAGATCGCCACTGTGTGCTCCACCGTGTCCTCCGGGCGATCGTCACAATGGTGACACCCGGGCGCTTCCTCCCGCCCGATGATGTGCAGGAACCTCCCTAAACTTCCGTGTCCGGTGAGGACCTGCGTCAGGCGGTAGGTGAGGACGCCATGACGCCTCTCCAGCCACTCCTCAAAGAAGGGACTTACCGCCACTATTGTGGCGTGCCCTTCAATTAGACCATTACAGGCACTTTTGAATGTCATGAAAACAAAAAAATATGCTGCTACAGTCCCAGTCACAAGACATTATAACTTGTGAAAGTACTGTAGTTGCCCATTCCAAAGCGTAAATCTCTATGGAGAAAAATGGGCAAGAAACTCCATGGAATTGTACTGACTAAAACCCCCTCCTTTTTGGTTTTCTAGTCAAACTAAATGCAGCTGGATACCAGTAACCTTTTGAGCAAGTAGCGAAACTTAACAAAGGTGATGGATCAAATTAAATTAGCTAGCGAAACTTTTCGGCAACTGGACACCAGTAACCTCTTGAGCAAGTAGCGAAACTCAACAAACGTGATGGGTCAAATTAAATTAGCTAGCGAAACTTTTCGGCAACTGGATACCAGTAACCTCTTCACCTCTTGAGCAAGTAGCGAAACTTAACAAACGTGATGGGTCAAATTAAATTAGCTAGCGAAACTTTTCGGCAACTGGACACCAGTAACCTCTTGAGCAAGTAGCGAAACTCAACAAACGTGATGGGTCAAATTAAATTAGCTAGCGAAACTTTTCGCTTGTTACAGCCGCCACGACAAGTCCCGTCGGTTCCAGTGCGCTCACTGCGACAAACATTTCATAGTACCTTCTCTATTACACAATCATGTCAGCGCGGTGCACGAGAGAAAGGAGTTCTACTGTGTCGAATGCGATGTCAAGTTTAAATCTTCGGTGAGTGATTTTGATAAATCCTACTATACTTACTTTATATTATACTAGCTTTTGCTCGCGGCTTTGCTCGCGTTAAATTCGGGGTAACACAGTTCCCCTTGCGCCTTATTGATTTGTAATAGCAACGCTAAGTTTTTCCTTTTCTTCCTTCTTTCTCCCTCACATCCCACTTTTTTAAAATAAGAATCTTAGCCTATGCCCGTCTCCTGGTTCCCAACTATCTATGTACTAAAATTCATCACAATCGGTTTAGCCATTAAAGCGTGAAGAGGTAACAAACAAACAAACAAACTCACTTTCGCTTTTATAATATTAGTAAGGACTAGCTGTGCCCGGCAATTTTTATACCCTACCTACCCGACCAACTCTTACCCTACTTACCCTATCCATTTTTTCTCGCCGTAAAAACCATCCTTGGACTTCAACGAACATTAAAAAAAAAGAATTGACAAAATTGGTCCAGCCGTTGTTGAGTTATGCGCTTACCAACACATATTGCGATTCATTTTTATATTATAGAAGAAGATAGAAGAAAAGTGAAAGTGAGTATGTTTGTTACGTCTTCACGCCTAAATGGCTAAACCGATTTTGACCCTGGAGACTTACATAGGCAAATTTTTTTAATGAAAAATTATGGAGTAAGAGGGAAGAAAAGGGAAACTTAGCTTTGCTATTACAATAAATAAGGCGCAAGGGCAAAATCAAGTAGCAAGTACCTGCAAATCAGGAAAGGGAAACTGTGTTACCCCGAATTTAACGCGAGCGAAGCCGCGGGTAAAAGCTAGTAATAATATATACGCGAAAGTTTGTATGAATGGATGGATGTATAGATGTATGTTTGTTACTCTTTCACGCAAAAACTACTGAATGGATTTTTAGGCGCTGTAGCAAATACTTTTGATTTATCGATCGGCTATCCTTACTAATATTATAAAAGCGAAAGTGAGTTTGTTTCTTTGTTACCTCTTCACGCTTTAACGGCTAAACTGATTTTGATGAATTTTGGTACAGAGATAGTTGGGAACCAGGAGACGGACACAGGCCGGCAGTAATATTTTTTGGAAAAAAGTGGGATGTCAGGGAGAAAGAGGGAAGAAAAAGGAAAACTTACCGTTGCTATTACAAATCAATAAGGCGCAAAGGGAAATGTGTTACCCCAAATTTAACGCGGACGAAGCCGCGGGCGAAAGCTAGTAATATATAATTTGAGTTAGCGATCACGGGTTCGATTCCCGCACAGAACAAACATTTGTATGGCCTACAAATAGATATTTCTGGTCTGGCTGATTGCGTACGTGAGTTTAAATGTTTGTAAACACACCCACACAGGAAAGACGACACAGGAGAAATTCCTAATGTGGGGCAACATTTTTTAAAAAGTTTCGTCTAGATTTTCGTCGCAAAATTAGCCGTATCTTTACATGTACCACAAGACAAAAAAATACAGTGTACAGTCAAATACACAATGAAAATACTTAAACAAAAACAGTTTACAAAAGTACTACGAAAAAAATGTTTAAATAGACTTACACTAACATAGCAAAAAGTTTCGTTACAAATTTTAGTCTTATTTTTGGAGTTTATTGGAGTTTACTCCTTAAGAATCGATTTTCATATATAAGGCGCCCGGTATGAGAAAAATCCGAGGGGTAAAACCTACTAAAGTAACGAAAAGGTGTCACGTTTTTGGTGCGCACCTTTAGTGCGCAACTTTCTAATTTGGCCGTGAGTGTATTAAGACGTATATATGGTATGCTATTTTTTTTTCATTAATTTGTGAATTTACCCTTTCATATGGTATAAATCTTTTCTCAGTTGAATAAACTCTTTTTGCGTATGGTTAGATACTCGTATTTAAGGAGTAAACTCCAGTCGTGCGTCGGAGCTGACACACACACTTTTTTTCCGTCTAGTCCCCTTTCGCAACTCGCAATAAGGAACTTCGTTTGTCTTTCAGGAGAGTTTAAGACTACATTTCAAAAGAGCTAAAAGGCACCGCGACTCGTCATCTTACAAGTGAGTGAGTAATACCCATGATAAATGATATATATATGATGTTTATTTTGCAAGTAGGTTTTCACAAACACTTTTACACGTCTTTTTTTTAAACTAGATGAGGCCGGTGTTTCGTACCCGACTACTCTGAGAAGAAACAGCCGAAACAAACTCAGGTCATAGTCTCTTTTAAAGTCCAGACAAAAAATCTTGGTCAACTTACATGAGGACTATGCAGATTAGTGTCTGAAATGGTCTTTTAAGAAAGCACCACACGTGTTTCTTGATCAACAGTTCTGTGGGTTAAAATTTGTTAAGTCTAAATGACCAAACCCATTTTTATGAATTTTGGTACAGAGATCAAAATAGTTTTCTGTCCCACTTTCTTCCTTCTTTCCTCATTTTTTTTTTATATATTAACCTATGCCCGTCTCCAGAGTCTCAACTATCTTTGTACCAAAATTTTCATATCATGTACCAAGTTTTCCATCATTAAGACGTGAAACCGTAACAAACAAACAAACCTTTCGCTTTTATAATATTAGTAAGGATAGTTATCAGGATGTAACTTCTCTTTCAGATTCGAGTGCCCCCAATGTCCACAACGTTTCATCAGCTCGTCAACCCTCGCGGTCCACCTGACGTGCACACACGGTGCTCCCAAGCAACACGCCTGCGACGTATGTCACCGGCAGTACAGTAACAGGGAAGCGCTTAGAGCTCATGCATGGAGGGTCCACCATGGCGACACGCAAGTCCATGAGAAAAGTTGAGATGGTAAGTGGATTTATGTTCCAGATTAACGCAAGAACTGCTTGGAATTTGTCAAAATTTTTGCATAAATGTTTTTGAGCAGGGATTTGCAAGTATTGCAAGTCCCAAGTTTGCATGAGTCTTTTTGGGTAGGGGTACTGCAAGTCCTGCAAGTCTCAAGGAAGATAAAGGGCAGTAGAAGGGCAAATACTGCAAGTCCCAAGTTTGCATAAGTTTTTTTGGGTAGGGGTACTGCAAGTCCTGCAAGTCTCAAGGAAGATAAAGGGCAGTAGAAAGGCAAATACTACAAGTCCCAAGTTTCCATGAGTCTTTTTGGGTAGGGGTACTGCAAATCCTGCGAGTCCTGCATGTCCTGCAAGTACTGCAAGTCCTGCAAGTCTCAAGGAAGATAAAGGGCAGTAGAAGGGGAAGTACTGCAAGTCTCAAGTTTGCATAAGTCTTTTTGGGTAGGGGTACTGCAAATCCTGCAAGTCTCAAGGAAGATAAAGGGCAGTAGAAGGGCAAATACTGCAAGTCCCAAGTTCGTAAGTCTTTGGGTAGGGGTACTGCAAGTCCTGCAAAAACTGCAAGTCCCAAGGAAGATAAAGGGCAGTAGAAGAGCCATGGGTGGGTTTTAGTCTGTACAAGTCTGTCTCTCCCCGCTCCACCCAGATCGGGGGAAGTTATTTCATGATTTCCCGTCTGCACAAAAAGAGGGTACTTTAAGTTAGGCAATTGGCGACGGTAATCACTCGCGTCCGGTCCTAAGTCCTTAAGTTCACGGACCGGAGTGAAAGGGAATGGGAAGCGGTCACCTCTTTCTGCGAAGCAGTCATGCTAGCGAAGGAGGTGGCCGGGCGATTAAGGGAGAGAACCTCAGACCAACCCAGCCGCGGCAAGACCCGCTCCCGCTCTGAACAGAGCAAGAGCGTGTGTCAGACATTTACTGACTAAAATCCATCCGAGTTCTTTTGTGTTTCGGGGTTGCGGTAACTCTTTCGAACAACCCGTCACCCAGAAATCCACTTATGCCCCGTTCCAATAAACAAAAACGACTCGTTTTGCTTACGGACAGTTATATTTTGACATAAGTCTCATAGAACTTATGTCAAAATACAACTATCCGTTTTTGTTTATTGGAACGGGGCATTAGCCTATCATAATTTACTGCTGGACCACCGCCTCTCTCAAACGGTCTACAATCTTATAGTCTAGTCAACATGTTCAAAAACGTGTTAAATAGAAATAAAGCTCCTAAAAATATGTGCGATGGCTCATTCGATTCGGAATGACGTCTAGAAAAATGTTTTTTAAGGGTATATTAGCACATAAAAAATTGCGATTGTTATTAACAAAATAAGTTAAAAAAAAAAGGTATTTTGTTTTTCCTTAATAACTTTTAGAATAATAATATTTAAGGAATTTTGAAAAAAGATCCTAAAAGAGGAGAAAATTTCCAATAAAAAAGTACTAACTCCCGGAACTCTATCTATATTATTTATAATATTTTTTTAACGCTGAAAATAGGGCTCCGCGAGGGTGTTACGGCATAGGCGCGCCGCCTAAAAAGCCGGTATATCACCTAAAATATATTTTTTTTAATATTAAATGACAAATTAAAAATTTGAAAAAATTATAGTGTAATGTAGACACTTGAACGAAAAAAACCTGGGCGAAAAAAAATTTTTTTGTCGATTTTTCAAAAAGTTACATCATTGTTAATTAACCAATTTTTTTCCAATCTCTGTTTTTATAAATTACGGCATAACAATTAAAATAATTGATCTATAAATTTTTCGCTTCGTGGAGCTCTTTTTATTTAGGTACTTAATAAAGTTATGCAAAAAAAATTAATTAAAGCTAATTATTTTGTTAATTATAATTTTTTTAAATTAACTAAAAATGAAATTTCTAAAAAATGTTATTAAAAAAATTTTTTTTTGGTAATATATTATTATTGCTGTTTTTGCATCTAATATAGCTATTAATTAACAATGGAAAAAAAATTTTTACGTCATTTGTTAAGAAATTGTTTATAAACAAATAGACTATTTTGGGATTTTTAAAAAATTTTTTTTTACTATCTTATAGCATAGGTGGAATAATGATTTTTTTAAAAAAAAATTTTTCTTAAATAAATTTTTTTATTGTTTATAATCGTTTTTTTCATATTTCAATTGTTTAAATAATTAGTTAAGAAATTATTTTATTCTTAAAAATAATCATTGACCCTTTTCAATGGAATGACAGAGAAATAATTATTTTTTATAATTAATTTAATTGTTTATTAACTTAACAATTTGTTATAAACAAATTATATTAACCGTTATATTTTTTTTCGAAAACTTCAAAAAATTACAAAAACAACCATATATAACAAAGTTTAGAAAAAGGGGAGTTAGGACTTTTTTATTGGAAATTTTCTCCTCTTTTAGGATCTTTTTTCAAAATTCCTTAAATATTATTATTCTAAAAGTTATTAAGGAAAAACGAAATACCTTTTTTTTTTATCTTATTTTGTTAATAACAATCGCAATTTTTTATGTGCTAATATACCCTTAAAAAACATTTTTCTAGACGTCATTACGAATCGAATGAGCCATCGCACATATTTTTAGGAGCTTTATTTCTATTTAACACGTTTTTGAACATGTTGACTAGACTATTAAGGAAAAACGAAATACCTTTTTTTTTTATCTTATTTTGTTAATAACAATCGCAATTTTTTATGTGCTAATATACCCTTAAAAAACATTTTTCTAGACGTCATTCCGAATCGAATGAGCCATCGCACATATTTTTAGGAGCTTTATTTCTATTTAACACGTTTTTGAACATGTTGACTAGACTATTAGAGTTATTCCTGTTTTTCCGTAAATTGAAAAACTAATCAACTATAATTTTGTTTTTTTTTTTACAGCAAAAAGACTTGGTGTTAAAGTCGTGTAGTCTGTGATATATCAATTAAAAATATCTGGGTAGCAACTGGGTGGCTGACCGGACACAGATTGGCAGAAGCAATGAAAACCTGTTCAGAGGGGATGCTTAGATGACTGCCCTATGGTGAAAATGTGGTGTTGCTCCACAAACGATGAGACACTTGACATTATGACCTAGCTGTCTTGTTGTTGGGGCGTCACAGGAGTTGATGGACGCTTCTGCAACGGCGTCATATTATCTCGAGACTTCGCTGGAATGCGAACATCATCATTTTCAAATCAAATTAAATCATTTATTTCAATTAGACCATTACAGGCACTTTTGAATGTCAAGAAACAAAATGAATCTGCAGTCCCGGTCACAAGGCATAATAACTTGTGAAAGTACTGTAGTTGCCCATTCCAAAGCGTTGATCTCTATGGAGAAGAATGGGCAAGAAACTCCATGGACACTCTTTTAAATTATAATATTTTTACAAAATCGTATTTACATCATTCGTGTTGAGATTATACAAATATGTCAGAACGATGTAGAAAGACGTGCACAGTAAGAGCGTCCAGAGTAAATAAAAAGCAAAGCTTTTAATCATATCATTATAATAATACTAGCTTTTGCCCGCGGCTTCGCTCGCGTTAAATTCGGGGTAACAGTTCCACTTGCGCCTTATTGATTTGTAATAGCAACGCTAAGTTTTTCCTTTTCTTCCCTCTTTCTCCCTCACAACCCACTTTTAAAAAAAAATAGCCTATGTCCGGCTCCTGGTTCTCAACTATTTCTGTACCAAAATTCATCAAAATCGGTTAAGCCATTAAAGCGTGAAGAGGTAACAAACAAACTCACTTTCGCTTTTAAAATATTAGTAAGGATTAACTACATTAAATTAATTAACACAATATTTGTTTTGTTAGAAAAACTTATTGTTTACAACATTATTTTTAGTATATGCGAAACCTGAATACAGTTTGTTCAGAATAAGTAACTGAATTGAATCCAATCATTTTTACACCATGTTATATTTTTTCCCAAAAATATTTTAAAAACTTTATAATATGGACACCATGCGACACTAAGTACCTATTTGCAAGCGCTACCCTACACTTGACCATTACGACAGTCCAAAGCCTGCCAGACAGTGTGATGGAAAATGTATCAAAAGTTAATTACCCACAATACAAACTGAGACATTATTATTATCAATGAAAGCAAGGCGCGCGGCGCGGGCCGTTGGTGACAGTGTATTTGTACGGATATACAGGTAACATAACAAGCTTATAACTTTGTGGTTTTTCATGATACAGTTTTAAAATTTAGTACATAGATTCTTTATATAAAAAATACTGGACAGGTGTTTCGGCTTTCGCATAAACTAAAAATAATGTTGTATAATAATATCCTACTAGAGGATGAGGATGCTTATTTTTTTTCGCACCATATCAGAGCGCCGACCCGACCTGACGTCATCGACGCCAGGTCTCGAGATAATGTGGCCAGGTTGTAGATGTGCAAAACTCGTCGCCAAAATTTTGGGGTTAACTCAATTTAGATCGTCATTGAAACGCTAAGGAGAAGAAGCCCAATAGGGTAGTTGACACCACCAATCAATTGATATACTTTTTATGAGCTGTCGCGCTTCCCCCATAGATTTTGTATGAGACTCGCAACCGATGACGTCACTAAGTTATCAAGTCAATGATGCAACTATTTATTGATTTAAAAGCAACTAAAAATCGAATTTTAAAGTTATTTTGAAATGAATGGAGTTCTCAGGTCTAGAATAAGGTGTTCTTTCAGAAAAATTGTGTTTTTAAATTATTGGTTAATGGTGTCAACTACCCAATTCTGGATGTGTGCCCGGGTCATGTTATTAAGCTCAGCACCTATTACATAGCCACCACAAACCTTTAAATGTGAGAGTATTTTTTGTAAATAAAAAAAATTGACAAATTTATTTGGTGTTTTTATTAATAAAAATATACTTTAACAAGATTCAAATGTCTTAATATTATATTTACATGTGATAATAGATTTTAAACAACAAGTGCATTTTATGACATAATTTCTTTTTTTTTTTAAATAATAATTAAAGGAGTTATAAGACTGTATTTTTGGAAAAAATGTTTTCAAATTGCAAGCTAGCACCTGTATCAAAATCATGCCATCAGCACCGCTAAAGATGACACGTTAGTGTTTCACGCGCGCCTCAAAGAGATGTCAGCAAAGCAGAGGGACTTGCCAGAGCCACCGCCTGCCGGGGTTGCGGGTTGTTCGAAAGAGATACCGCGACCCCGATACGTAACGGGCAATAGAAGGAACATGGGTGGGTTCTAGTCAGTACAAGTCTGACACTCCCCCCAAAAGAAAAAAGCACCGTTAAAGACTTTTCTTGCATGCATAGGCGCCGGCAGTTATTTCAACAAAATATAAAAAATAACATTATACATACTAATGTCATGCATGCATGTGATTTGTGTACTTAATTACTTGTATGGTATATTTTTTTTTTACATGTTTTTACTAAGAAATATTTAAAAATTATATGTGTATTAATCATTAAACGAAAATAATAATAGGTATAAAGTGTAATTAATTAATTATGCAGTTGGTGTGCGTATTGTTTTATAAATAAATAGTTTTTAGTCCTCTAGTTTATGCTCCTTGAAAACTGGTCGAACTTTTGATCAGTCAACTTCGTATTTGTGTTATTGTCAAAGACAGTAAGATTGTATTCTATTCTATTTATATTATTGAAGTTTACTCCTTAAGAATCGATTTTCATATATAAGGCGCCCGGTATGAGAAAAATCCGAGAGGTAAAACCTACTAAAGTAACGAAAATGTGTCACGTTTTTGGTGCGCACCATTAGTGCGCAACTTTCTAAATTGGCTGTGAGTGTATTAAGACGTACATATGGTATGCTGTATAGGCGACTATAGGTACCTATATACTATATGTTATTGGGCTTGTTTGTTTCTATCAGTGTCGATGTATTTATATTGCTATTTTTTTTCATTAATTTGTGAATTTACCCTTTCATATGATATTATTTTTTTTTTCAGTTGAATAAACTCGTACTTAAGAAGTAAACTCCTGTCGTGCGTCGGAGCTGACACACACACTTTTTGAAATATCTTAAATGTTTGCTATAAATATGCACCCTGTTCCCCGCGCCCATGCATGCAATTTAACATTATTGACACATCGATCTTTGTAAGATACTCAGTAGAGTCGCGTTTCATCCAAAAATAAATGACTTAGAACTACGGTATTATGCGAATAAGGACTACATTTAGTGACAATAAGATTCAATGTCGGATGAAGCGCGAGTGTTTAGACTATTTACAATGGACAACAGCTACCCTACCATGACGTTTTAAAGCAGAACTTATTCCACTGAGGGAAAGAGATGGTGCTAGACAGCCTGTATAGCTCTGTCTCTTTCCCTCTGTGGAATAAGTTCTGCTTTAACCCGTCGCGCGATTGCTAACAATGTACGTAAAGTGCCCCAAACGTCGAGCTATTTTGAATGAATTTTTGATTTTGGTTAGACCTTCGGAAAAACGAAGATTTCATAGTTATATCGATAATTATATATTACGAAGTATATGTTTCCAGAATCCTTATGAGTTTTAAATAAATTTTAAAAATAAATGTCTAAGATATAAAAACCACTCACAGCGGTTCAAACTTTGCACCCGTGTGCAAATGCGACATTTGTGGCACAAGTAAAACTTTGCACCCAGTGTGACACTTTGCCGCGCGACGGGTTAAGACTTCATGGTAGGCGTACAGGACTAGACAATAGGAGTGACAAAGATGCTCAACAAAGCTGTATTTTGCTGGGTTTGCGGTTTGTTTGATATAAATAACAGAATATAATCGTTAAAAAAACAAATTATCACGCACAAAAAAATATTTGAATTTAAATCATGTGTCTATTTTTTTCATATTCCTGACAGCTAACCCTTTCATTTGATACCCATATCATGGGGGTGGATTTCAAACAGCCAGTCCGCCATCTTGGAGGGGCGCCATATTGGATTTGTAATGACGTTTTTTAGCTAGTCATGTATTGTCATCAAAACTCAGAGCGTGTGCAAAATTTCATCTAATCGAAGACCGGGAAGTGGGTCAAATTAAGATTCCAAGATTTTTTACATACATAGTTACAAGTGAAGCTAATAAAAGCGTGTTAAAAAGAAGGAAAATGGACGAGTTTTGTCAGTAAAAGACTGACATTCTTCAATAAAAACCTTTATAGTACGGCCAACGAGAAGCGATACGAAAGGTCATTAATCTAAAGAACAACTGTGGCGTTGACAATCTAATATTTAGCTTTTTCCATCTTGTGCCTTTGTCGTAATGTCTCGTTCTCCCGGCAAAAACATGACAACGTTAAGACGGGTTCGCCAACATTCGGGCGGCCATTTTAGATTGGGTTTTAGCATGGGTTTTGTTTACATTTGGTATCGCTTCTCGTTGGCCGTACTGTAAATGAGTAACAACTAGAAACAAACAATAATTCAACAAAGTATTTTTTCATTAAATTAGTAATTTTTTTGCAAAGAATTTTTATGCTTACGTAATACGGTAATACTAAACTTATTGCTTTGTCTTTGTCTCTGCAGTATTAATGCTTATTAATTTAATAATAACACCCACTTATTTTAAAACTTAATCACGATAAAGTCAAATAATTATCTAAACATTCTTTAAGACCATTCTGTAGAAAACTATAAATTTTGATAAATATTTTATAATAAACGTAATGAAATTATAATTAACACTTGAAACGGGATATTTACCATGTTTGTTATTTATATCGAGTTCCCGATATATCGGCGATGTTACAAACGCCATGATCACGGGTAAACTCAGCAACAAACCAACAGGGGCCTAAGTCTGCTATTACAATAGTGTCAGAAAGGTCGATCAGTGATCGCATAATGGTTAATTTTGACAAGTTTGGTAATCTGCTACATACTAAACTTGTCAAAATCAACCATTATGCGATCAGTGATCGACCATTCTGACACTATTGTAATAGCAGACTAAGGCCCCAGTTCATCCGTGATCATGGCGTTTAACAAACATGGTAAATATCCCGTTTCAAGTGTTAATTATAATATTAGTAACCATGTCAGTTTAAAGACTTATAAAACGTAATGACAGATATAAATTAAAGTTTTATTATTGGAATTTTAACGTGCACCCCAAATAACGCTATTTTATATTACACTAGCGACCCGTCCCAGCTTCGCACGGGTGTTACAAATCTTTGAAAATCCCCACTTTTCTCTTCTATAATATGTATGTATTATACATAAAAACCTTCCTCTTGAATCACTCAATCTATTAAAAACCGCATCAAAATCCGTGGCGTAGTTTCAAAGATTTAGGCATACAAAGGGACATAGGGACAGAGAAAGCGACTTTGTTTTATACTATGTAGTGAAGTAAGTCTTCCATTGAAAATTCCTTTCATAAACTGACATCCTGGACCGTGAATGAACCTGTAGGCCTACTATGACATCTTAATGCAGTTCTTATTCCACTGAGGGAAAGAGATGGTGCTAGACACCCTGTATAGCTCTGTCTCTTTCCCTCAGTGGAATTAGTTCTGCTTTAACACGTCATGGTAGGGTAGCTGGTCATAAAATTTAGTGGAATGTGTAGGGACAACGACCATACAGCCCGTAGACGCCTAATGTTTGATATATTGTTCCAAACCAATTCTGTCAACTAGCCGAGGTATGAGGAAGCGGGGTACTGCATTCTGATTGGCCCGACCAAGGTCATAGGGTAGAATTAGGGATGGGACAGGTTACAAAAAATACGAAGATATCGATAGCTTTCCATACCTATAATCAAAATGTTTATAATAATTTTATTTCACATTCCGATTTCAAACCAAATCAAATCGAAAAAAAAACATATATGAACAATATTTTGACAGATTTTATATTTTTGAAAAAAAAAAATTTTTTTATGAATCCAATTAATCTTCACATTTAAAGAACCTCGGTGAGACCATTCGAAGGTACTTTCAGAAATCATTTCAAGTACAATAAAGTTGTTCTAGTAACCTATTATAAAAGGTACTATGTAACCACTACGAATTTGACCATTGTAAAAAAAAAACTGGTAAAGAAAATGTACAACGTACAAACACCTACCAAATCGTTTTTGAAACGGTGACGGTTTTTCAAAGGGATAAAACAACTTCTGTTCTGTGCCTTCTGTGTTCTGTCTTTCTGGGTATCGTATTTATCCCAGTATTAACTGGGTTTTGGAGGTCAGATAGGCAGTCGCTCCATGTAAAATACTGATATTCAGCTGCATCCGGTTCGACTGGAAGCCGACCCCAACATAGTTGGGAAAAGGCTAGGCAGATGATGAAAACAACTTCTGTAAAATGCTATGAACATCCTTACTAATATTATAAAAGCGAAAGTGAGTTTGTTTGTTTGTTACCTCTTCACGCTTAAATGGCTACATCGATTTTGATGAATTTTGGTACAGAGATAGATGGGAACCAGGAGACGGACATAGGCTGTTTTTTTTAGGAAACAGTGGGATGTGAGGGAGAAAAGGGAAAACTTAGCGTTGCTATTACAAATCAATAAGGCGCAAGGAGAACTGTGTTAACGCGAGCGAAGCCGCGGGAAAAAGCTAGTTTAGTACTATATGTTAAAGGACACCAGTTCTCTCCTTTGTGGGAATCTAGAACGTCATCATTTCACATCCAATTAAATGTAAAAAAAAAATATACATACGTAGCATTTTAATAGTCTTACATAGGCAGCCTACTTCATCTATCACATTACTACTAAACATTCCTTATTTTGTTTAACGTTTACAAAGTAACGATTTTTTAAATTAACATAATGTAGGTTTTATGCTTTATCGATAACGAATGTCGATAGTAGATTTGGTACATCTTTAACTTTTTGCCTAAGTACACGCCCACTATTGCTGTCACTTTCTAAGTACTATCATAAGAAAGAGACCTGTCTCAAAAGACATCAACGCGGGTCGGTGGTACATACAATTTCACCTGTAGCTAGCCAGTTTATGATGAACTCCGATAAATAATATCAAAAATTTTGTTTCATTATGATTATGTAATTATTAACTAACCGATGAAATGTTATACCGTTTTTCGGAAACTCGAATTTTGACCGTTTTTAACACACCGACGTATTGTACAAGGGGCCATTGTAATATTTTGTTTCCGATTTTTTTTATACGGTAACACGGAAGTGTTTACGGATCACAGAAGTGGTCGAAACTGATTTGAAATTGTTGAGTCAGTTGAGTGGCGACTTGTATATGATTTATTAGTCAGATGTGTTGACAGACATCGGTCGCCTGTTATTAGGTGTCTACGGGCTGTATGGTCGTTGTGTAGGGATAAGTCTCAAATTCTCCGATGATCTAATTCTAAACTAAAGTGTCTTATATGTGTTCAAATAGATACTTGAAACGTTATTTCCAATAAAAATAAGTTCAAAATAACAATTATAATTTTTTTAGTAAATTAATTTTATGGATTATTTTATGATTTATGAATAAATATCATGTTTTTTCTATTAAAAAAATTATTTTTATTGATTTTGATAATAATTTATTTCTGACTTTTTATTTACCATAAATAAATGTGTATTCACTGTATTTAAATTAATTGTATTTTTGACTACTTCATTTTTTTCAACTTCTAACCAAATTGCACACGTTGAACTAGAAATATTAAATGCGTTCCACTCATGTGTGCATACCCTAATATCATATTACACATGTTTAATACAAATGAACGCATCTTTATCACCATGCTATTTATCACTTTATCCAATCTCTGTTAAAGATCATAATCACTTAACAGCGCCCTGCACACGTACAGTTCGGACCGCGGGAAACAGCACGCGCCGTACCATCCTTCGCTCCGAACTTTAGTAGGTTTTCACAAACACTTTTACACGTTATTTTTTTTTAAAACTAGATGAGGCCGGTGTTTCGTACCCGACTACTCTGAGAAGAAACAGCCGAAACAAACTCAGAGGTCATAGTCTCTTTTAAAGTCCAGACACAATAATCTTGGTCAACTTACATGAGGACTATGCAGATAGTGTCTGAAATGGTCTTTTTAAGAAAGCACCACACAGATTGAGTGGACCTGTCCAGTCAGTGCAAGCATTTGTCAGTTATCGTGTAGCTCAACTCATAACCCAAGGAGCTCAACGACACGACGACATTTGTGTAGGTCGCTTATAGCACTCAAACTGCCAGACCTTCGTCAAAAATCAAAGTAATTACGTGTAGCTGTGCGGCTCTAACAGTCCGATCTGGCCCTTTAGCCAAACAGCAGTCGGCAGCAGACGACAATCATTTTCGCTGAGCAGTCACTAATTCATTTTCAACTTTATACCCTAGCGCAAATAGTTGAAATCTAATTGACGTTTACATATCGTTTTTGTTTCTTTCGTTCGTTATCGCTCAGCAGTCTTTAATAGATTTTCAACTATATATCTATACTAATATTATAAAGCTGAAGAGTTTGTTTGTTTGTTTGAACGCGCTAATCTCAGGAACTACTGGTTGGAATTGGAAAATTCTTTTAGTGTTGGATAGTCCATTTCTTGAGGAAGGCTATAGGCTATATAACATCACGCTACGACCAACAGGTGCTGAGCAGCGCGGGTGAAACCGTGGGGAACAGCTAGTAGGGTATAAAGTTGAAAATGTATTAGTGACTGCTGAGCGATAACGATTGTCGTCTGCTGTCGTCTGCTGTTTGGCTATAGGGCCTGGCATGTCAATGCAAGTCTCACAGTTTTACGCGAGGCGGTTTGGAGCGTCGAAACTATCACAGAGTTCATTTGTTTGTTCCGTGAACATCCGACTCTTGAATATCATTTACAATTCGAAACGTTTGTCTAGATTATTCGGCAATCCAAACCGTGAATGCATTTTTAATCGTAATTTACATAACGTTGCCATAAAGTGAAAACCTCGGGAATGCATTTTTGCTCGAATTTATTTTATTGCGTTTCTAGGAAGAAAACTTCGCAACGCATATCCTGATTTGACTCATTTGTTCATTCGATACTCATAGCGCCATCTATGACAGTAAATGAGAACCTCGTAAATACTCGCATCTGTCAGTATGGCGTGAAAAATTTGGTACTTGTAAGTAGAATTTTATGCATTTGGGACAATCTTATGGTATCGAACCGTACTGGATATAAAAGCGGGTTGAATCTCGATATTAATGAATAAATAATCATAAAAAACGCCGTACAAATATTTAACAGTACCTACGCAGTTTTTTCTTCCTCCTGAAAAGTTACCTCTTTTACACTTACGAGGTTTTCACTCTAAGGCGTCGATAACAGTTTGATCTGCAGGGCGCTAATCATTGTAACTCCTCTCATCCCCAAGAAGACTTATGTCATTCTTTCCTCATACACTTTCTACGTTCCAGCACTATCATGCTCTTCAACGCGCTGGCTACCGTGTACCTTAGCTCATGGAATTTCTCATAGGATAGCCGATACGATTGGGTTTGCCCATTTGTGAGGTGGAGTATCAGGATGATGTATGTAAGCTGGTGCATCAGCGATCTGGTTCGCTCTGGGCTGGCCTGCTCTGCTGCTATTGAAGATTGACTGTAAAAGAGGACAAGGGTTTTTAATAATAGCTTTCATAATCATAATCATTTATTTATTTGTAAGACTAACCCCCGAATACTGAAACGTCACTCAAAATGTGAGGGCTGCTTAACATTTGAGCAGCTCTTAAACTTTAGATTTTGTATGGTCAAACGTCACTTCTGAGTCTCTGTTAAACTTAAGTGGGACTTAAATTTTGAGTGACGTTTCAGTATGCGGGGGATAGGTAGTTACATTCATAGGATGTTCTAAGTAAAGCTCGTTCTTGCTATGTCTTGTCATACTGATATACAAATTAAAATTAAAATGTAAAAATCCCAATATACCAAAATAAATTAAAAAAAAAGACAAATAAAGAACAAAATATTAAATGTCAATAATAAAATTAATATTACATATATGTCAATTAAAATGAAAATTGCAATTAGGATACGTCTATTAAAATACCAATTAAAGTCAAAAAATAAAATAAAAATAATGGCATAAAAAAAAACATAAATAATAATAATGTTAATTATTCATTTCTACAAAGAATTATCATTTAAAAATTCATCCACACAGTAATAGCATTTGTCTATCAGTAGACACTGCAGAGACTGTTTGAATTTTTTTAATGGCATTTCATTTTGCCCGCGACTTCGTCCGCGTGGTTTGTTACTATGGTATTTCATACAAATTTTTGTTGAGTATTAATATTTAATTGGGTAGTTGACACCATTAACCAATAATTAAAAAACACAATTTTTCTAAAAGAACACCTTATTCTAGACCTGGGAACTCCATTCATTTCAAAATAACTTTTAAATTCGATTTTTAGTTGCTTTTAAATCAATAAATAGTTGCATCATTGACTTGACAACTTAGTGACGTCATCGGTTGCGAGTCTCATACAAAATCTATGGGGGAAGCGCGCTTTGACAGCTCATAAAAAGTATATCAATTGATTGGTGGTTTCAACTACCCTATTGTTAAAATAGCAGATCATCCATATATAGACAATAATATATTATAACAAATAACTGACTTCCCCAGTAATGTTAATAATGGTATATGGCCATAATAAAAGAATATGGAAAAATAAAGTCCCAAATATGTCTCAGTAATCACATAACAGTCACAAAACTGTTTAATTAGAGAAGGAACCTCATTCTTTTTCTAGAAGTCGGATAACAATAAGAAATATAGGTACAGTTTTGAAAGATTCACAAAATATTCCTTATTTTTTTAATCTTTCGAAACTGTGTAGGTATTTTAAATATTTTTGTTTTGTTCTCTAATCTCAAAAGGTTTGCGAGTTTGAGTTCCTTAAACTAAATCTAAAATATATCTAAATATCTTGGGACAACTCACACAAGGCTATCTGATCCCAAGCTAAGCAGAGCTTGTGTTATGGTAACCAGACAACTGATATACATACTTATATAATTTATAAATACATACATCTTATAGATAAATCACACCCAGACACAGAACAAACAATCATGCTCATCACACAAAGTTTGTCCTGGGTGGGAATCGAACCCACGACCTCCGGCTCAGCAGTCAGGGCCACTAACCACTAGACCAACAGGCCCGTCAAAACTGTAATAGATATAGTTACCCATCGGCTGTAGCTTCCCAACTCCAAAAAAAATGCCAAACTAACCTCAATGAAGTATCAATCTTCCATTGCATGCTGACCAAGCCAGGCTTTACTCTCAGATGTAGCGGCACATTCTCATACATTTTATCTGTGCACAGCAGTGTAGTAAACTCTGAAACACAGTCTGGGGAAAACCTGGAATAGATAAAAAAATATAACTTAATTCACAGATATTGGTATCAGAACAGAAGGGCTACTATGACATCTTATAGCAATTCTTATTCCACTGAGGGAAAGAGACAGAGCTATACAGGGTGTCTAGCACCATCTCTTTCACTCAGTGGAATAAGAATTGCTATAAGATGTCATAGTAGCCCTTCTGTTTGTGTATGTGAGTTAAAATGTTTTTAATCGCACCCACAATACAGGAGAAATTCCTAGGGTGGGGCAACATTTTTTAAAAAACAAAATACATACATAATTCAAACAAATAACAATAAACAACTTATAAATAGGGTGACACAATGGGCGGTCTTATCGCACAAAGCGATTTTTTCAAGACAACCTTTGGGTGGATTTAAAGGAGAAAAGGGGCCGTTCAAGTATTATGTAAGCACTATGGGGGGGGGGGGGGTCTTTGCTTTGCTTATTTTGGATGATATGGGGGGTAGGGGAGTCTAGATGAAGATTACGTCATCGGTAGTTATTTACTTTTTTACAGAACTTAGCTTGAAAACAAAACGCATTTTCGGAGATTCCCGCAAATAATGCCGATGTTTAGGAAAAAAAAAACAATACAGTAATTGAAAATGTTTACGTAAGCTTGGGGGGAGGGGGTAAGAGCTTTGCTTACTTTTGCTGACAGGGGGGATGGGGGGTAAATAATTGTAATAAATCTGCTTACGTAATACTTGAACGGCCCCAAAAGCAGAGCACAAGCAGATTTAATTACTACACTGTTTTGTATCTATTTCACTATAAAAAGAAGAATTGGACCTATTTTTACAAACACCAACCCAAATAGCCAGATCAAAAAGATCTGACACTTAATTTTTTAGTCTATCAAAATTGTCAGATCATTTTGATCTCTATAAAGAACCCCATAGAGATCAAAATGGTCTGTCAATTTTGCTAGAACATGCTTCCTTTTTTTTTTATTTTGCCAGTAATGGCTAGGGATCGATAAGAGAACTTCTATTTATTATGAAAATATATAATTTTGTTTTTTTATAAAAAAAAAGTGGGAGGTATGTGACACCCTGGCTGAGCAATTGACTGCTGCTCTTGTGTGTTGAAGGTACCATCCCCATATGGTACAAATATTTGTATGTCTTAGGAAGTTGTTTCCAGGTCTGGCTGTTTGTGTGAGTTTTAATATTTGTTAATGCCCCATCAGAAGGAATTCTAAGTTTAAAAAAAGTAAAAATTAAGTAATGTAAAACATGATCAATAGTATCCTTACCTTAAACCTTCTAGAAATGTTGCTACGTCTTCCTGTCCCCAAGGTTCTTTGGTAGCGGAGCGTAGTCTCGCGAAATGTCGCACAACTTCTCTTACAGCTGAAAACTTATCGGTCTTCATCAGACTGGATGTTCTGCTATCTGGGTTGCCTTCTAGCTCTTTGAGTGCCACTAGAAACAAGAAAGGTTAAATTAAACTGGTGTAAAATGGGCAAAAAATGGTTTAAAAACGAACAAGAATAAGATGATTTTCCTGCAGCTACAGTTTGTAAATATGTTAATTAATCATGTTGTGGTCTGTGTTGGAACATTGAGCTTACTGTTAATAATAACATAATAGATTAAGTATGTAAAAGTTTATATTTTAGTTGCCAAAGTGTACTCACGAATAACAAAAGGTTTAATCTCTTTCTTTTGTATTTCAGGCGTTAATAATGCTACAGTAGTCCATTGCGAAGGACTCTCTGTTAATAATTCTAATTGTTGAGACATTTTATTGCATTAAGAATTAAACAAAACTTAACAGAAAAATCAAAACAACACTAACTTTTCTTGTATAGAGTTGACATTTATACAATTGACACATCACATACATTTGTGGTTGTCAGTGTCAGTCACCATGTTTTTCTAGAGTGGGACCATATTTACTCGGTTTCAATTTATTTAATCGACTAAAACATTTTAAGAGTTCTTTTTTGTTCATATTAACGTGGAAGTCTTTTAGCCTTTTGTTCTTAAAAATTATTACCGTTTAAATTCACTGATATTCTCTAAAGATGATGACAAAATACATAGTTAAAAACACAAGACCATGGTAATAAACCTCTATTTATGCAATAACCGTAATTGGGCGTACACGTCAACGTCAATCCAGTGGACTATGATGGGTAACATCACTATAAAACTATAAATTGTAATGGCTGCCGCTTGTTTAGCGTTATCGTGATAGTTAACTACTTTTTTTTGACGAAACCTAACCAAATTATAACTAAAACTTGTTCAAAAACACAGTAAACTTTATTTTTGTTTGCTTATACTGAAATGGCTGCAGTGCAAAACGCTCCTGGTAATAAAAACTGGCCAGCTAGAGCCGGTATCCAGCATCAGAATAGTCAAGGGCCACCTTCTAGTATGACGCTAAATAGGACAATAAACTTGTATCCGCTCACGAATTACACGTTTGGTACTAAGGAGCCCCTATTTGAGAAGGATGCATCGGTTCCCGCCAGGTTTCAGAGGATGCGGGAAGAGTTTTCGAAAATCGGCATGAGGAGGTTAGTTTTTGACGAATTCTTTTGGCACAGTGATTTGGAACTTGCTTTTTTGGCTAACTCCGGAGTTCTATTCTAGGTTGGTCGTTGTTATTGAATCTGTATGGTTACATTACAAAATGTTGATATAGCTGTGTTCTCAACAACCGGAGACCCTGATATTTTCTAGCTCTATATTTTGCTGACACAAATTTTACCACCAACAATTATTTTTAATTTCACATACAAAACCAAGGTTTCAAAAGATAGAGTTCGTTTTAGATAAGCAATGCATTAGTTATTCACAGAATCGATGTTCAACATAGAATTAGGTTCCATTGAATCACCTTAAAGAGGGAATGCGGAATGCTATGCAAAATTGTTAAGTTTTGCTAAAACTGTATGCTTGGATGTAGAATGGCCCTCCTACCAGTATTTTTTGAACTTGTGGTCATGATTACTGCAAGGAAATATGTAATTCCAAAACTTATCAAATTACTGACATTCGTACTACCGATTCTATCTTCCAGGTCAGTAGAAGGAGTATTACTGGTACACGAGCATGGACTGCCTCATGTGCTGCTGCTGCAGCTAGGGACTGCATTCTTCAAGCTGCCTGGAGGAGAATTGAACCCGGGAGAGGTGAGGAGTTTTGTTATTGTAATCACAATCAATAAATATCTCTCTTAGTCTTACCTCCAAATTCTGAAACGTCACTCAAAATGTGAGGGCTGCTTAACATTTGAGAAGCTCTTAAACTTTAGATTTTGTATGGTCAAATGTCACTTCTGAAGGGGGGGCTAAGTTGCTCACGTCCGTAGGATTTACCACCTTCTCCTAGGCCCACCCTACACGTGTCCCCCGGGTGGTGCTAAAAGAGCAACAACGCCGAGAAACAGGCGGCGGTGAAATAACCTGTCCACTGGCATACCACGAGCCAAGAAGAACTAAATCTCCTCTAAAAATGTGGCCATGATGCCTTGGGAAAGCAACATGAGTATGTCCCACCTTTTTATATGAAATATGAATATTACGAATGATGATTTGTCATGCGATCCGGCTAACGCCCGGCGCTCGCAGGTACCCGGGCCTGCGAGTGAGAAATATGTCACCGAAGACTGCACGGGGGTAGGCGACCAGGCCCCTATGTTAGTGAATGCTACTGGCAGCGCGAATAAAAAATTAACTCAGCAAGTGTTTCACACAGGTCTTCTCATTACAAGACCGAGATCATCGTCACTGAGTAGTGTAAAGAGTAGTACTCTCAAAGCTACTGCCTCGAAAGATGCACCTACTACGTCTACAGTTACGAATCCCACAGATGTTGCCAACCAAATTTGCCCTCCCACATGGCAAAGAATCCCCTCAGAACGCTATGCAAAAAGAAAGAGACTATCAGATAGCCCTCCAAAACTTGACCAAACACAAAGGGGAATCAGCACTTCCAACAGATACAGTGGACTAACTGTAGATTTAACTGAAGAATCAACAGAAGATCCACCCATCTTTACTAAAAAAAACAATAAACCTCCACCTATAATCCTGTATGGAATAGAAGATCTATCGAAGTTAACCGAACTTCTAAATAAAACTGTACCCACTGATAGCTACTCGTATAAGATCATTAACAGAGACCAGCTCAGAGTAATGACACAGTCTACGGAAACATATAAAGACATAATAGATCTCATCCGAAAAAATGGCCTTATTGGTCACACCTTCACACAAAAGCAAAACAGGTGCTATAGAATTGTGATTAAAAATCTTCACCACACTACCCCTAAATCTGCTATAGTAGAGGAAATTGAAAATACAGGGAACAAGGTTAGAGGTGAAATAATCTGTGCAATATCAAGGAAGAACAAAATGCCACTTAATATGTTCTTTGTAAATATTGAACCCGGACCCAACAACCCCACTGTAAAGAGTATACAATCTATTTATCACACGAGAGTTAAGATCGAAGATCCAAAAAAATCAACTGAGATTCCTCAGTGTACGAGGTGCCAGCAATATGGGCATACCAAAAATAACTGCATGCGCCCATTCAGGTGCGTCAAATGTGCTCAAGGACACAAAACAACGGACTGCCCAAAAAAGGATAAAAATACACCAGCCACGTGTACTCTTTGTCATGGCGACCATCCAGCCAACTACAAAGGTTGTCAAGTGTATAAAGAGATTCGAGCAAGAAAAATAACAAATAAAGAAAGCAGGAAAGCTCCGTTAATCACAAGGCCGTTAGACAAACCGTCACAACAACTCTTTCAAAAAGATGATTTCCCTCCATTAGCACCTAGCATCTATACCAGACAGCAGTCCAAAAATAACCAAGAGCAACCTCAACTCTTACCTGATAACATGTTTTATACTAAGAATACTGGATACTGGAAAAGAAAAACAGAGAACAGAGATTCTCAGCCAACAAACTCATTAGAGCAGATAATAACTCAACAATCAACAAAGATAGATATTCTCATCGAACAAATAGGTACCCTAATGGGTCTCCTAACGACGCTCATAGCTCAGCAGAAAAAATGAAATTTCTGCGTATTGCTACATGGAATATAAACGGCTTATCCCCTAACAAGCAAGAAGTTGAATTGTTTATCAACCATAACAAAATAGATATTCTCTTGATCTCCGAAACACACATGACAGACGAACGAGTGGTTAAAATTGAAGGATTCAATATATGTTATGTTAACCACCCAGACGGGACATCACATGCTGGGGCTGCTATAATTGTGAAGGAAAATATAAAGCATCATATCCTTCCGAGTTTTAAACAGCTACATATACAAGCAGCTGTAGTATCAATAGATGACTGGCAAGGATCCCTAAACTTGGCTGCAGTATATAGTCCTCCACGTCACCGAATTGACGAACAAATGTACAGTGACTTCTTCCAAACACTTGGCAACAGATATATAACAGGCGGTGACTGGAACGCTAAAAACAACTTTTGGGGATCCCGATTGACAACGACAAGAGGCAGAGAGCTGAAAAAGGCTATTGATAGTAACACTCTCACCATACTATCAACGGGAGAACCAACTTATTGGCCAACTGACCCTAACAAGATTCCAGATTTAATAGATTTCTTTGTCACGAAAGGAATCTCAGGATTGTACACCAAAGTAGAATCATGTCTAGATGGCTCCTCTGATCACACACCAGTCATTTGTACAATAAGTACCACAGTGATCTTAAAAGAACCGAATGAGACACTATACAACCGTAAAACGGACTGGGAAGCCTTTCGAGATTACATCGAAGAGAATACTAAATTGTGTATATCTCTTAAAACGGAAGATGAAATAGAAGATGCTGCTCTGTACACTACCAACCTAATCCAAAAAGCGGCCTGGCTATCAACTCCTTGTATAGAACCCAAGCTACAATATCAAGATATCACCCTGGAAATCCAAGCTATGATAGCTGAGAAGCGGAGACTAAGGCGTCAGTGGCACACTAGCAGGATCCGACAGGACAAAAGGGCGTTGAATTGGGCGCAAAAAAAATTGAAAGAACTACTTAAAGAAAATGAAAATAAGACCCTCCAAGATAAACTCAAGACCTTATCTCCCCACAAAGCAGAAGACTATTCACTTTGGAAGATGACTAAATCATTGAAAAGGCCAAAGAAACATATACCTGCACTAAAGCAATCAAACGGAAACTGGTCAAGAACACCCGCTGATAAAGCAGAGTTATTTGCTAAATTTCTAAATGACGTCTTTAAACCCAATGAATCTGATATCACACACTCGGAAGATGAAATTAATAAAATCCTAGACAGCGACCAACAACTCTCATTACCACTAAAGCTGATTACACCAGTAGAAGTCAGGAAAGCCATATCACATCTAAAACAAAAGAAGGCCCCAGGATTTGACCTGATTACAGCGGAAGTGCTGAAACAATTACCAAGAAAGGGAATAGTCCTGATTACGATTCTCTTCAATGCAGTATTGAGACTTCAATATTTTCCAAAGCTGTGGAAAGTGTCCGTTATAAATATGATTCCCAAGCCGGGAAAGCCTGCTACAGAAGCCACATCTTACAGGCCAATAAGTCTTCTCCCCTTACTGTCGAAACTTTTCGAAAAGCTATTCTTGAGACGCCTTCTCCCAGTTCTTGAAGAGCAAAATATAATACCGGACCATCAATTTGGTTTTCGTGGTCATCATGGAACGATAGAGCAAATACATCGAGTAGCTCACAAAATACGGCAGACACTAGAAAGAAAAGAGTATTGCTCAGCAGTCTTCCTCGATATCCAACAGGCTTTCGACCGTGTTTGGCATAAAGGCCTCTTATACAAGATAAAACTTCAGTTGCCAAACACTGTCTACATGCTTGTGAAGTCCTACCTGCAACATCGGACATTCCAGGTTAAATGTGAGGGTTGCCTCTCATCCATCTCCCAAATAGAAGCAGGAGT
The DNA here is from genome assembly GCA_958449745.1 of Ochropleura leucogaster. Classification (NCBI taxonomy): domain Eukaryota; kingdom Metazoa; phylum Arthropoda; class Insecta; order Lepidoptera; family Noctuidae; genus Ochropleura; species Ochropleura leucogaster. The sequence goes on along the minus strand of OY288230.1, from coordinate 2,375,014 downwards.
ACCCCAGGGTTCGGTGCTAGGGCCAATTTTATACATAATCTACACTGCTGACTTACCTCTTTCAGAAGAAGTAATGACTGCAACTTATGCAGATGATACCGCAGTCCTCTCCAGTCACAAAAATCCTACTACAGCATCCATCAAATTACAAGAGCATCTGGATAAAATTGGATTGTGGCTGAAGAAATGGAGAATAAAACCTAGCCCTACAAAATCGGTGCACATAACATTTGCATTAAAAAGAGGGGATTGCCCACCTGTGGCACTTGAAGATACTGTTTTGCCCCAAAACTCAACAGTCAGATACCTGGGTATGCATCTAGACAGAAGGCTTACTTGGCGAGAGCATATAAAGGCCAAAAGAGATCAGGCAAACAAAAAGTTCTGTGAATTGTATTGGCTAATAGGTAGACAGTCGTCGCTAAGTCTGGAAAATAAACTTCTCATACACAAAAGTATAATAAAACCAGTGTGGACATACGGCATTCAACTCTGGGGATCAGCAAGCCACTCAAATATAGAAATTCTACAACGCTTCGAGAATAAAGTGTTGAAGAGCTTGACCAACGCGCCATGGTTCATACGGAACACAGAAATACATGAGTACTTGGAAACTCCGACAGTCAAAGAAGAAATAGAAAAGTCCTGTGGGACATACAAACAAAGACTCAGACAACACAGAAATCATCTGGCCACAACACTGTTGAACACCAACAACTGCATGTTCCGTTTGAAAAGAACTAGACTAGCCTCAATCTGATGATTGACTAAAAAAATGGGAGATGGCACATCACTGGATGTGCAAATCGATAAGAGAGATTATTATACAACCAATCTGATTATAGCTCTAGGGCTGATTGCAGATTAAAAAAAAAAAAAAAAAAAAAGTCACTTCTGAGGCTCTGTTAAATTTAAGTGGGACTTAAATTTTGAGTGACGTTTCAGTATTTGGGGGTTAATGTGTCAATGGCAATTTAAATCATGCCAGCCCTACACTGAGAGACAGGTAGTGACCCAAGACTCATCATCATTATTTTCCTGCCCTTGTCGAGATTATACTGGGTTACAGGGAAAGTCGTACTGAATATTAAAGGATGTTATTATTCAAGTTATTTTCGATGAATTTCTTTCTGAAATAAAATGTCCGAAACCGGTTAAGTTTCGGACATTTTATTTTATGGAGATATTACTATTAAAGATAACTTTTAAAAATCCTTTATTTTTTTGCTTTTAGTCGTTTTCTTTGAGATTAGAGTTCCTTAAGTCGGTTTTTTTGATGTATCTAGTTAGAGGACATGTCCATTAATAAAAATGATCAACAGAAACTGAACCTACTACTAACAGCTTAAAAATCTGCTCGACAACAGTTAGCATTATGAATGTTCTAATAGAGTGTTCTTAACTTTAACAGGCTTTTAATAAAAAAATTGTATAGAACTAATTCTGCAAATAATTTTATAAAGTTCTACGTCTCTTTAGCTATTCAAAAAGGTATAACACTTGCTATTCTAAGGCAAAACATTGCCCAAATAACAGTTAAGTTAGGAGAGGGTACATTTTTAGTTTGACGTAAAAGTAGCTAAAATACGTAAAAAAAGACAAAAAATACGGTACATTATAGACATTTAGGCGTCCCTACTCCGCGGCCGACCGTCATGCGACATGCAACACACATATGAAAGAAATTGATGTAATAAAAGTAGATAGACGCAGTAAATAGACGATGTAATATATAATAAGTTTCACTTTAACAAGAGTGAATGAATTAATGTCTGATAATTTGTTAAGAAAATAAGGTACTCAATATTCATCATCATTTTCCTGCCCTTGTCCCTTTCTATTTGGGGTCGGCGCAACACGTTTTCTTCTTCCATTCTTCCCTATCAGACGTCACGGCATCATTTACTCCTTTCTCCTTCATATCACTCCTTACACAATCCATCCATCTTTTCTTTGGCCTTCCTCTCGCTCTCCGTCCATCAACATTCAGATCCATCACTCTTTTAGTCACATGTCCTTCATCCCTCCTCATCACATGTCCATACCAAGACAAACGACTCCCTTTCAATTTTTCTGTAACAGGCGCAACTTTCAAACTTCCTCGAATATATTCATTCCTTACTTTATCCATTCTTATCACTCCACACATCCATCTCAACATTGTCATCTCCGCTACATGCAATCGTTTTTCATCCACCTTTTTTACAGCCCAGTATAAATATTCAGATACCCTCAAATATTATTTTTCCTATTCACATCTTTATTGCATTCATTTATTTGACGACACGGTTGGCGCAGTGGTTGAGCGATCGACTGCTACGCTGCGTGTCGCGGGTTCGATCACCGCACGGAACAAATATTTGTATGACCATGAAAGATAGTTGTTTCGGTTCTGGGGCCTTAGTCTGCTATTACAATAGTGTCAGAATGATCGATCACTGATCGCATTATGGTTGATTTTGACAAGTTTGGTAATCAGCTACATACTAAACTTGTCAAAATCAACCATTATGCGATCAGTGATCAACCATTCTGACACTATTGTAATAGCAGACTAAGGCCCCTGGCTGTTTGTGTATATGAGTTTAAATGTCTGTAAACGCACACACGATACAGAAGAAATCCTAGTGTGGGGCAACGTTATAAAAATAAAAAAAAACCACAATGTCTGAAGATCTTAAAGCTAAGGTACAACTACGGACCCTGTAGGGCCACAGCAAACAAATTCTTAATATTAATTACCAAATTATAAAATAGTATTATTTTGTCCACAGGATGAGATTGAAGGGCTAAAGAGGCTTCTGACAGAGACTCTTGGCAGACAAGATGGAGTCAAACAAGAGTGGCTCATAGAAGATACTATTGGTGAGTGTAATTTGGTATTAAAAGACTTCTCATCACCATATAAGACGAGGGTTATAGGAGGCCGGGCGTTTGAGGGCGAGAACCTTAAACCTACCCAGACGACCCGGGCGCCGGGCGCCGCGAGACAACTCCCGGCCACCTTAGATGCGGGCCTGTAGACGGTGAGCAATGCGTAACTCACCGTCCGTCCGTCTATACGACAAGGCCGTGTCGACGGCGCGTTAGTGTTTCGCGCGCACCTCAAAGAGATGTCAGCAAAGCAGAGGGGCTTGCCAGGGCCTGCGCCTGCCGGGGTTGCGGGTTGTTCGAAAGAGTTACCGCGGCCCCGGAACGTAAAGGGCAATAGAAGGAACATGGGTGGGTTTAAAAGCCTGATATTGCAAGTTATTTGAAAATTTTCCCACCCGAAAAAAAAGAGCTATCGTATTTGAGCACGCTAGATGGCGCCACTAAAGAGTGAGGTCTGACGGCACGGTACGGACGCAGTAGCTGAGCGATCCGACTGCTGCGCTTCGTGTCGCGGGCTCGATTCCCGCACGGAACAAATATTTGTATGACCTGCAGATAGTTGTTTCGGGTCTGGCTGTTTGTGTATGTGAGTTTAAATGTTTTGTAAACGCACCCACGGTACAGGAGAAGATCCTAGTGTGGAGCAATTTTAAATAAAAACAAGAAAAAAGGAAGTCTTGCCGTTAATTAAGTAATAAAAAGAACTTTATTTTATAAAGTACTAGCTTTTGCCCACGGCTTCGCTCGCGTTAAATTCGGTAGCGCTGAGCATATCGGGTTGGTCTGAGAATTGGCTAACATCTATTTTTCATGGCCCTAACGGAGCAGCGGGTGAAACCGCTGGGCACAGCTATTTATAATCTAAAAGTATTATATGCGCATTTTATTGAAATACACAATCAAATCATTATAGTACTGTAGTTGCCCATTCGAAAACTTTGATCTATGGAGAAGAATGGGCAAGAAACCATAATCTTAAAATTTTTTTTATTTATTTTTTCAGGTAACTGGTGGCGCCCAAACTTCGAGCCTCCCCAATACCCGTACATTCCCCCTCACATAACGAAACCCAAAGAGCATAAGCGCCTCTTCTTAGTCCAACTGCAAGACAGGGCCCTATTCGCTGTGCCTAAGAACTATAAACTCGTCGCGGCTCCACTTTTCGAACTGTACGACAATGCCCAGGGCTATGGGCCGATCATCTCTTCTCTTTCTCAAAGTCTGTGTCGGTTCAATTTCGTCTATATGTGAGATTTGAGATTTGACACTAGTTTAGGGTTAAGTTAAATTAGCTAGCGAGACTTTTTGTGTGATGGGTGTATTTAGTTATAAGATGACTAGGAAGTGAATGGTGTTCATTTAATACTAGCCGTTCCCCACGGTTTCACCCGCGCTGCTCAGCACCTGTTGGTCGTAGCGTAAAGTTATATAGCCTTCCTCAAGAAATGGACTATCCAACACTAAAATAATTTTCCAATTCCAACCAGTAGTCCCTGAGATTAGCGCGTTCAAACAAACAAACAGACTCTTCAGTTTTATAATATTAGTATAGATAAGGTGCAATAGATACTAATATAAACCTTCCTCTTGACTCGCTCTATGTATTGCTAAAAACTGTATTATAATCCGTTCAGTAGTTTCAAAAATCTAAACGAACAAACAACGGAAGCGATTTCATTTTATACTATGTTAAAATATTTAAAAAACTCTTGCGATCTGAAAGTGTCATATTAATTACTTAATTTAATTAATGAACTTTATTCTGGGAAACATTGACTAGTACATTCAGCGAAAAAAATAAGTAAGCTGTAAGTCAGATAAGCTGAATTTAAAATATTGAAAATTTCAATGTCTATTGCGTCACTACCTATCTGAAAAGGTTCCTTATTTTAGTACATCGCTTTGGCACTCTCACGGGACAAAACAGAAAATAATAAAAACACAGTAGAATCCGTTTATTATGACTCCGCTTATAATGACCAACCGCTTATTATGACGCATTACACAGAAATGTTTTGTTTTCATATACTTAAAGTTCTTTAAACAAAGTCGGGTATAATGACTCCGTATTGAGTGACAGTTCGCTTATTATGACCCATTTTTAATAAATTGTGTCCAGTTGATGTAGAGACCGACATTATTCCTAACACTTTCGACAGCGTTCGGTGTTATATTATTATTTTTGACTTATTTCTGTTTTGTCACTCTCTATCAAAATAAATACTTACTGACAAAACAGGAGAATGTTCATTTCGCACATAATGATTTTTATGACGTCCGCTTAGTATGACGTGTTTGTTATTTCCCTTTGATGTCATTTTAAACGGATTCCACTGACAACCAAAAATTTTTTACGAGTTCATAAAGGTCCCGTTCTGAGCACTAGTTCTACTGTACACTGTATCTCCAATACGTGTTAAACATCATATTTGTATGTTCACACCACGGCACATCAACCTACACCATTTTAACCAGTAGGCCTACTATGACATCTTGAAGCAGAACTTATTCCTCTGAGTGAAAGAGATGGTGCTAGACACCCTGTATAGCTCTGTCTCTTTCCCTCAGCGGAATAAGTTCTGCTTTAAGACGCCATGGTAGCGTAGCTGGTTTCTTTACTAGGGTGTACGATTCGTAGTAGAGAGATCAGGTTATAATAGTTTTAATACGTTGACCTGCCATCGTGTGTACATAAAATTCAAGCAAAAAATAAAATTTCTTCTATTCTAACCTTTTCTATAGGGTCCAAGCAAGCCATTTTTAACCGACTTCAAAAAAAGGAGGAGGTTCTCAATTCGTCTGTATGTTTTTTTTTTTTTTTTGTGTTTGTTACCTCATAACTCAGGTCTGAGTGAACCGATTTTGATGATTCTTTTTTTATTCGAAAGCTGGTGGTTGTCGTTTGGTCCCATAAAAAAAATATCAAGATCCGACAAGTAGTTTTTGAGTTAACTTTAATAATACGTATTAGATTGACTTCGTGTACGTTGATGATATACTCATTCGTCGATTATATTTTAGAATTTGTCGAAGACAAATGATCAAAAAATGGTATGTAGGTACTACTATGGTTTGGAAGGTCATCGCAGTAATTTGGTGATAGATCTTCAGTGATATACAACGGCACTCTTTAATAAATGACAGCAAATCTGCCGTGATTGCTGCAATCACATGTATAAGTATGGGTTTTGCCAGGGTAGGCAGGCGAGTGGGAGCAGGGTGACCGTATCCCCTCCCCACCCCTCACCTAGTCATTAAGAAACATAAACATCAGATCAAGTATCAGCTGTATCCCCTAGGGGTAGTATTTAATCTATAGCTTGATGTGGAACTAAAAATTGTATCTAAGACGGGACTAAAGCTAAAAAGAAAAACTTTTTAACCGTGTTTGCGTATTATATCATAATACTATAACTAAAAATGTTGAAATAAAAACTTTTTAGTAAAAAAATAAAACCGACTTCTAAAAAAAACTAAAAACTGGAAAATAACTTTATTTCCGGAAGTCGGTGGCCAATAAAGTCAACGAAACCAACAAAAGCCACCGACTTCCGGAAATAAAGTTATTTTCCAGTTTTTAGTTTTTTTTAGAAGTCGGTTTTATTTTTTTACTAAAAAGTTTTTTGTTCTGATAGGGTCCAAGCAAGTCCAACACTACCCACTTAGTGCTGGGGAATGCGGTAAACCATTAGTAAGACTAGTTGTCAGACTTGAGACACTGACTACCTGTAACGACTGTCAAAGATCTACAAATGACAGCCGGGACCAACAGCTTGACGTGCTTTCCGAGGTGTACGGTGGATTATTGTGGCACGGAGGAAACTGCATGAAGTGGGTAGCGGCCCTAATGATTGACCCGAGCGACTGTTATTATTTAGATAATATTGTAATTTTACTAAAGTTTACAAATAATCATTTTCTTGGTTCAAAATTAGTCATTAATTAATTTAAAATACCCATCATAATTATGAAGTTTCGCTAACCTATTTAATTTGACGTAGGTGCAACTAGATTGCAGTCAATCGTTGATTTTGATGACGTCATAACGATCAATAGACAATTTTGAACGCAGCCTATTTGGACCATAAAGATGGCGGATGTTTAAAAAGGTTTTAACGTCAGAGGTTTTATATTTTTAAACAAACGCAGAGTTTGTATGTGTATTATGCATGTATGTAAGATTGTGTGTGACAAAGATTATTATATTAACAGAATACAGGAAAGTATACCAACATTAAAACGTGCACCGCGTATTATAATTAGCACTTGAAACGGGATATTTACCATAATTGTTATTTATTTGATTTAAGAAAACTTACAGACTAATTAAAAAAAAGGATTGTGCGGTTTTATGAAACCACGGTAAAAGTGAAACGATTTTTTCAAATTATAGACATTTAGACGTCCCTACTTCGCGGCCGACCGTCACGCGACATGCAGCACACAGACGAAAAAGTTTGAGACAATGTAATAAAAGTTTCACTATAAAAAGTAAAAACAGTAAATTATAAAGTTGGTACTTAAAAACAAGCGTCGTATTTAGTACATAAGCATAGAAGGTTGACTAAATAAGTGTTAACTGTTTTCCAACGGTGTACTTTCCTTTTTTATTTACTTTCAAAATATATGCTCGTAATATCCTATAGAATATAATCTATTTTGTATGAACAGATTTTTCCAATTTTTTTCTTTAAGATGAAAACTCCAGGGGAGCTTGCAAAATTGGAAATTTTCAATTTCCAGGTCTATGTCAGGTTTTCCCGTTCATTCCCTCTTTCTCCCTCATATCCCACTCTTTTATAAAAAAAATATTAGCCTATGTCCGTCTCCTGGTTCCCAACTATCTCTGTACCAAAATTCATCAAAATCGGTTGAGCCATTAAAGCGTGAAGAGGTAACAAACAAACTCACTTTCGCTTTTATAATATTAGTAAGGATAAATAGACAAAGAAAATATACAAAAGTAAGGGGACCTCTCCTTACTTTTGTATATTTTCTTTGTGTATTTATCCTCAGTGTCAGTTTTTCATCATTTTTAGTCATTTTTACCTAAAAATGATGAAAAACTGACAACATTAATTTTAATCAAGATACTACTTGGGACTGACCTTGGCCAAAAAATATATTGAATTTCGCACACCTGGCGCTTTCATCTTAACATTTTAAACTCTGAAGAAGAAAATGTTTTATTTTACCTATAAATACCAGTTTTATGTTTCAATATCCACACTGTATGTCTGATTGAACTTAAAATATTAAGGACCCTATGTAGTGCTAGTTTTAAGTGAAATTTACAAAAAAAATATGACTAACCTCTATTTCAGATGCGTTTTATTTATTTTTGTACCTCAAGAAAGAAGATTGTTCCTAGTCTTAAGTGTAATTTTAGTTAGTAATAGGAATCTTATGTTAATTCGTGATAAAGAAGGACTTGATTAAGTCATCAATATTGTTGTGAGTTGTTCGTTAGAGATACCGCGGGCCTGGAACGAAAAGGGCAATAGAAGGAACATGGGTGGGTTTTAGTCAGTACAACTAAAACACTAGGAAGTGGCGAAGGGCAGGGTATTTTTGTGGGACTGTCTCTTGTAATCTGACGTTCAAAAAGCGCTGATTATCAGCCTAATTTGAATAAATTACTTTTGATTTTGATTTTGACAAGTCTGACCCTCCCCCCCCCCCCCGCTCCGCCCAGAGCGGGGGAAGTTACTTGATGATTTCCCACACAAACAGATTCAGGCTTTTTTGAATTTCAAGAAACAAAAGAATGAAGATACAGTCCCAGACACAATGCATTATGACTTGTTGAAAGTACTGTAGTTGCCCATTCCAAAGCGTTGATCTCTATGGTTTTTAAATATAACTGGTGATAAAGTGTTCTATTGGGTACCATTCAGCCTAACCCGTTAGGGGTTGTCCATTAATCACATGAGGCTCGAATGGGGGGGGGTCCATAAATAATCACAAGGGGGAGGGCGGGTGTCCATAAATAATCACAAGGGGGGAGGGGATGGAGTAGTTACATGTGTATTTATAACTCAACCGATTGTCTTAGTAATCCTTGGTGCGGATGTAAGTTTTTCACAATTCTTTTATAATTATTTTGTCAAAGAAACCCTTCTGTCTACCTAGACGCTATTATTTCTAGCTAGACGTTATTGTTGTAGTCTTAATTTTCTATAATAAAATTAGATGATACTTATAAATATAATGGGGTGGGGTAAAAAGTAGGAGGGGTACGTATACGTATCACCAAGAGGAAGGGGGAGGGGGTAAAAAGGACAAAAAAAATAATGATGATGATATAATGAATGATGATAATGATTAATGGACGGCTCCACGGCTCCTTACATGCGTGAAGTTATGAAATAATACTAACTAATAATACAAGAAATTCCACTGTTATTCTTTTTAAATATTTTTGTGTGAGACAACTAAAAAGGTGGCAAAAATATTTCGGTTTTAACAATTTTCTACTTTGTATTGTTGTTTTTTTATGAAATTTTGTTGATGTACATACCGTTTGAGATGTTATTTAAAATTGAAGACTGACATATAATTTAAACCTGTCATGATTTAATTATAATGCTCACAAAACAAACGAATGTAGCTAAAAAGCAATCTTTGGATGAATGAAAAGGACATGGTTAGATAATATTGCAGGTATTTTCTCCAAATAACACCATAGGCGTATAGCTATAGCTAGGGGTCGTGCCAACTCCGGAATGGTCTCGAAGAAGTAGGTACACGTCAATAACTTCAGACATAAATTATTTAAATCACAGTACATACCTGCGGCGTCCAGCAATTGTACTGTAATATCAAATAAGGATCTTCAACGAGAAATGTGATATTTTTCACGTGCCAAAGTGTTCGATTGTTTTTTTTTTCTATAAAAATCATTCTATTTGCAAGCCAGTTCGAAATTTAAACAAAACCTTTGATAAGCTAGCTCTTTGGTTACCATGATTTTGAAGTAAAACAAGACATCAATTTTCATAAAATTTTTGTCCAGTACACCAATTTCGATTAATCTTTAAGAAGGCTGCCAAAATAATGTTTATTTTTTTCCAAGCATGTTTGAGAAACATTTTGAAATACTAGTCCAAGGCTGACCTAATCTGTGATATTTTTTTTTTTTAAATAATTAATGTTGATTATATTCTAGTCTTTATTTATTTATTAAGGATCTTTCCAATAAGAGATGTACACAGATCATATAACATTATAGATGACAATAGTATCACGTATGTGCACTCCTTCACTAACAGGAGCCCTCAGCATGCACATTAAAATTAACTATAAGCTAACAAAATCTACATTTATAATAAAAGCAAAAACAAAGGGGTGCGAAGATTTCGTATGAAGTGTGGCCTGCCTAATTTCTGCCTATTTATTTTTGACAGACTCAAAACAAGGAGGAGGTTCTCAATTTCACTATATGTATATTTTTTTTGTATTCTACGCAATTTCTTTGACGATAGTGGGTCAATTTTTAAAATATTTTTTATAATCGATGGTGTCTCAAATTGATTTTAATGTATATTGCTTCGGTAGGTATGTACCTAGTTTATGAGTTCTGTTCCATAAACATATTTTTTCTTCTGTATTTGGGCGATATGCTAATATCATTAAGTAACAATGGAAAATGCTCTGCACAAGGTTGAAATTGTGATGTTCAACCTTTTGCAGAGCAACCACGAGGTAAGTCGACTGGCGTCTTCTATCTGCTTATTTTTTTTCATACAAATCGGTTCACCCGTTTATGAGGAGTTTGGGAAGAAACACCGCGACACGAAAATGTTATAATTCATATTGTCATCCTGTAATTATAGTAGTTGTAAATTTTAATTAGATAATGTGATATACATGCCTTCACGGCTGAGGGACCACTTAAACAGCTGCCCTACCATGAAGTCTTAAAGCAGAACTTTTTCCACTGAGTGAAGGAGACAGACCTAGACAGGTTGTCTGGCACCATCTCTTTCTCACACAGGAATAAGAACTGCTATAAGATGTCATGGTAAGCTACTAAATTTTCCGATTTTTAGGGTTCCGTAGTCAACTAGGAACCCTTATAGTTTCGCCATGTCTGTCTGTCCGTCCGTCCGTCCGTCCTCGCTTAATCTCTGTGACCGTTAGCACTAGAAAGCTGAAATTTGGTACCAATATGCATATCAATCACGCCGACAAAGTGGTAAAATAAAAATTTAAACAAAATGTTTTATTAGGGTAGCCACCCTATATGTAAAGTGGGAAGTGATTTTTTTTTTTAATTTCAACCCTAACGTGTGATATATTGTTGGAAAGGTATTTAAAAATGAACTGAAACTGAAATGAAAAGTAGAACTTTATAAGGACTTTCTATGAAAATTATTTTGAACTTGATTGACACACCAGTTTTTGTACAAAAAAGACAAAAAGTTGTACAAAATAATTTCTGGACTAAGTTTGTAGTATAATCGTATATGCAAGCATTTTTTGTAACTTTGTTTACATATTTTATTATCCTGAACGTATCTTTTTTCAAACAAAAAAAGAATTATTGAAATCGGCTCTCGCAATCCAAAATTACCACCGAAATTGCACGTCTTTGTATTAATAAATTAGTAACCCAATTCCCCGAGAGATGGCGCTGTAGATACTTATTACATTGGATCGGGTATTACCGAATTGTTCTGTTGGTCTCATAACTGGGAACACTTATTGTGACGGACGGGAAACTACGGAACCCTACACTGAGCGTGGCCCGACACGCTCTTGGCCGGTTTTTTTATTAAGTAAAGCCGCCAACTAGACCGCCGACAAAAACCCCGCCGATTAGCTACGTTTACAAAATAATGTCAGTCTAAGTAATTTATTTGTCAAAAACATGGTGTTGAGGATGGTACATACAATAATGGAAAGTTCAACATGTTTTACCAGTACTAGGTAAGTATACAAATATTCGGTATGTCATTTAAAATTAATTTATACTACTTAATACAGATTGCAGTTAAAAACTACTAGGTATGTACACTTACAATGGATGGATTTAAAATCGTTTGAAAACTTTTATTAACGGCTGATCATTTAAATATGTAGTTCGAAATTTAAATGTGGTCCCTCAATGAGAACGCTCATTTGATTTTGCCAAAGCGTCAATTTTAGGGCTGAAGGCCTGCTATGGCCTGTTAGCGTTGGTGAGGCAAAGGGAATACGGTATTACACCCATTTTTAAAAAGTATCTCATTTTGATCCTAGGGTCCTAGTAAACAACCAAAAAAAAACAAAAAAAAAATATTCAATCGATAAGTGCCATAAAACTGCATTTCAATTTTACAATTTCTATTTTCGCGCGTAAAATCACAAAAACGCTTGACGCCATGTTACTCTGTGGTCATGACGTCAGTTGGTTATGTAAACAAATGCGCTGTTATTAGTCTTTCTGTTTAGTTGTATTTTTCACTATAGTTTATGGTATTATTATATGGTAGTATTTATCTCTTCCATGGTATTATTACTACTATTTTAATAAAAAATTAAATGTAAAGTTTTATAATACAAAAATAGTAATAGTTGCTCAGTTGACAGTTGTCAGTTTTTTGTTTACATAACCTTAGGACGTATAATCATGGCGGACACTGTTTGGCTTTTTAACAACAGACTAAAAATAGTGAAAACTTTGAAATCAATTTTAAAATTTATTCAGTTGTTTTATTAATTAAATTTAACATTTTCCGATTGCTTGTTGCCTAAGCTATCTGAATTGTATATTTTTAGAATTTCTTTCATATGGAGTAAAATACCCTATTGGGACTGATCTTAGCAGTTGGTGTTATTTAGTTTCTGCTTTTTGCCTACCCTCGTGAAAAAAAGGCATGTATTACTGAGTTACTGACGGTCAACCACTTTTCACTCTTATACCCTGAGCAATAAGGTTTCTAAAATGGTTTACGGTAAGTAACCCAAGTTCCTAAAAAAAGTAAAGATAACGTCTATACAGTTTATTTTTATTTAATTTAATTTCCATACCTACAAAATATCAATAAAACTTATCAAAATGCATTCCAGTTACAGAAATCGATTTGATTTGAGAACAATAAACAGTTTTTTAAATCAAGAACATGCGTTTATTTTTTTGTGCCGTTTTCCTTTATTTTCATCATGTGGAAAGTACGTTGTGGAGCAAAGGAGTTGTTCATTATGCCTTCAATACAAAAGATTATGGTGAGTTGTTTCAGGGATCCGAGTTGGTTATGGCGTAAAAGATAGGTACCGCTTTTGCTGAGCATTGTACCTAAACTAATTTCTCAGTAAAAGTTAAATATGGACGGTTAACCGCCAAGATCATCTGACGTATTTTGACAGAATGCTTTTATAAAAAAAAAAAGTATCAAACACTACGGAAACCTACAGGGTATTTTTTCTATGGTCTCAACGGTGCTGATAAAATGCGCATCTAATTATTAGATTCTAATAGTAAAGCTTAGGTCTTGACCGTTAACTGTCGATAATTATACACACCAGGGTGAATTCCATTAAGAAAATAATTCTGAAAAGACGAGTCCGATTTTGATGAAAACTAAAAACAGTGCCATTTGATTTTTATAGACCTGCACTCTCAAGACATCATAGGATCGGCATTTGAACGCTTAGAGAAGGAACTCTGCCTCAAGTTCTTCAATACACCTCTAAATCATTCCTTAGGCAATAATGAGAGGATTCTATTTATATCTAATCCATTGAAAAAGAAAGACTGCCCGCCTCAAAGCTATAAATTTAATAAACCGCTTGTGGTAAGTATTCTATTTTATTATCTAATTTATTTATTGTTCGCGACGAGGACTCGCAACACTCAAGCAAATGAAACGCTTCAATTGTTTTTACTGGCGACTATTGTACTTTACAGCATAAAATACACCGTTTCGGTCAATAATTAATACAATTATTAAATTATATGAAAGGACGCGTGTGCGCGCTATTTTGATTCCGGTCGTTCTCACTCCCCCGGGTCCCGCTTGGCGGGCGGGCGGCGTCCGTAACTCGCCGTTCGGATACACACAGCGAAGATGTAGATTAAAGTTAAGTTTTGACATTTATATACACAAATTATGGAAGAAATACATGCACAGACAAACAAAACAGCTTAATTCATATAGAAATCTCTTCTAGCAGACTTGCGATAGGACAAATTGATAAGACACGTAGACAGCAGTGTGGTCCCTCAGTTCACACGCACATTAAATAAAGCATTAACTTCAACATAACGTTATCGATAAAGAAAAATATAGGTATACAATGCTAATAAAATAATAACATAAATACTTACATTTTAAAATAATGCATTACCTATAATAAATACACAATATATCAAAGTACACAGGAGAGGTAATGTTCTTTGCCTATATTTCTTTTAAGACAGATATAGTTTTGGCGCCACAAATGGTAATGGAATTCAGTTCCACGAACGAACTGCGTGGACGGAGGTGTTCTGTACTGTAGGTATCCTTGACTAACTTAAGACGCTTATGCTCTTCATCTATCAGCATGGCATTGCAGTTTTCCATATTCCTATCTTTTTCTGTGCTTATACGTGTGCTGCCTAAGGGCACGAGCCACGGTTTCGGGCGTCTCTGTGGACAGCAAAGGCTGGATCAGAACGAAATTATTATCGCAGGCTGGCTCTAGCAAGAGTCAGTTGGGCCAAGAACCGAGATGTCGTGACAGGCCTACTCGGCGTCTGTGGACGGTGAGCAATGACGACAGGCCGTGTCGAGCGCGCGTTCGGTCCCACGGGCGCTTCAAATAAATCTCAGCAAAGCAGAGGGGCCTTCCAGTACCACTGCCTGCCGGGGTTGCGGGTTGTTTGAAATAAAGAAAAAAAATACTTACGTTAATTTGGAACATGCCACAAGTGCACATAGAGAAAAGAATAAAAAGTGTAGGTACCTACTTAAAGTGGCCAGTTGATAGGCGTCGAAAGAAAAAAGGAAGTCGGTTAAAAATAGATGCCTTATGCTAAGGGGTATCTGAATTACCCCCATGTATGTTCCACGAGTTTTTGTATTTTAGGAGCTAGAATTTTTTAAGTACTATTTTCAATTTTTTCACCTAACATTGGTTTTTATTTTTTCTCTTTATTCCTATCATTTCCAGATATTCTTTTTTGTGGAATCTATTAGCAATAGCTATTGTGCAAAAACAATTTCGTCCGTAGATGTAGATTGTGCATTTCTGTTGTAGGGCGGCATTTTGAAAACCTTTTGTTAGGGTGTTTTAATAAAACCACCGTATTTTTTAAGTATTAGATACTTACCTACTTATTTTGCAGAAC
Organism: Ochropleura leucogaster; assembly: GCA_958449745.1. Taxonomy (NCBI): domain Eukaryota; kingdom Metazoa; phylum Arthropoda; class Insecta; order Lepidoptera; family Noctuidae; genus Ochropleura; species Ochropleura leucogaster. The sequence continues at coordinate 2,359,824 of OY288230.1, read as the reverse complement.
ATGGAAATAGGCTACCAATGTCTAAACGACAAGGATATATCAAAAATAGTCCTCGATATGTTACGGGCGAGCATCGGGGATATGTGTAAGAAACTGCTTGATATGATTCATAATTGCTTTGTCAGAGACTTAATCAATAAAAAAATATTTAAGACTAGCTGGCACCCGCGGCTTCGTGATGATCGATAAAAAGTATCCTATGTGTTATTCCAGACTATAATCTAACTCTGTGCCAAATTTCATCAAAATCCGTTCAGCCGTTTTGACGTGATAGAGTAACAAACATCCAGAGGTGCATCCATCCTCACAAACATGCGCATACATAGGACTTTTTTTTTCGATATCACGCGGGCGTTGTCGCCGGCGCCTGCTAATACTTTCTAAAATTGCTATAGTATTGTAGGTTGATTCAAAAATCTAAGTTTTTACCTTTTCTATGTAACGCTTACGGAAGAGCTCGTGGATCTTTAAGTTAAGCCGCGCTTGCCTAAGTTAGTCTGTGGACTGGTGACCGTCCGTTACATACCGAGTTTCCTCCGTGCCTCGGAAAGTACGTTAAGCTGTTGGTGCCGGCTGTCAATTGTAGATCTTTGACAGTCGTTACAGCTAGTCATTGTCCCGAAAGTCTGAAAACCAGTCTTACCAAGGGGTATCGTATTACCCAGTACTAACTGGGATAAAACTAAGAGCGCAGCACGGAGAGGAATGGAGGAAGTTGAAGGAGGCCTACACCAAAATGGTCAAAAAAGGCTAGAAGAAGAAGAATGGGGAAAAAAATTGAGGTCAGATAGGCAGTCGCTCCATGTAAAATACTGATATTCAGCTGCGTCCGGTAAGACTGGAAGCCGACCCCAAAATAGTCGGGAAATGGCTAGGCAGATGACGTTACGCTTATACCTCGCGTTCGTGTTAGGGCGCATGGGAACGCACGCTTAGGCCCAGTGCCGTATTATCCATAAGGCACTCTAGGCCAGTGCCTAGGGGCCCACTATAACCAGGGGCCCAGCACAGCCGATTTAAAAATGAAAAAAAAAGAGAGATTGTGTGGTTTTATCAAACCACGGTAAAAGTGAAACTTTTTTCACTTGAAGGAAGACCTTTGCAATGTGATGACTGAAGTCTGTTGGTGATAGTGAATTGAAATGAAAAATTTCCAAATTGCGTTGTTATGGTATGAAAAAGGGGGGAGGGGGCGAAACGACCTGTGCCTAGGGGCCCCGAGATGGTTAATCCGGCCCTGCTTAGCCCACCAGATTACGTGTAGGAAGAACTATAAGCACCTGACGAACTGTATTTGTTTCATTTTCTGGTTTATTTCGTTCACAGCCCAACCAAACAGTAATAAATTGTTAAGAACATTCCAAGAGGTCCAAGAACGCTCGGTAAGTAATCATTTCATTAGTTGTACCAAACAATTTAATAACGATATTTTTAACGTAATGTAAATTCATATTTACGGTATTTGTGTATGTGAGTTTAAATGTTTGTAAACGCACCTACGATACAAGAGAAATTCCTAGTGTGGGGCAATGTTTTTTATTAAAGAAAAAAAAACTGACCAATTGCAGCCGCGCGTTCTTCCTCGTCACTCGGCATGAGCTGGTGAGTCTGTACCTACTAAGAAGAAATCGGCCTATAAGCTTTCCAGTCGTTATATTCTCTACTAGCTGTTCCACGCGGTTTCACCCACGCTGCTCAGCACCTGTTGGTCGTAGCGTGATGTTATATAGCCTATAGCCTTCCTCAAGAAATGGACTATCCAACACTAAAAGAATTTTCCAATTCCAACCAGTAGTCCCTGAGATTAGCGCGTTCAAACAAACAAACAAACAAACTCTTCAGCTTTATAATATTAGTATAGATGTGCGAGGGCAACTGAGAGGCATGGCACCATTAAAAAAAAACTCAAACCATTTATTTCAATTAGACCATTACAGGCACTTTTGATTGTCATAAAAACAAAAAAGATGCTGCTACAGTCCCAGTCACAAGACATAATAACTTGCGAAAGTACCTACCCACTGTTATTGCCGAGTCCAAAGCGTAGATCTCTATGGAGAAAAATGGGCAAGAAACTCCATGGACACTTTTCTAAATCATAATATTTCTACAAAATCAACATAAATGATGTTGAGATTATACAAACATGTGAGAACGATGTAGAAAAACGAGCACATTAAGATCGTCCAGAGTAAAAGCAAAAACAAGAGTTTAGTATGTGAATTAATTAATTAAAACAAACCGTGGCGCCTAATAGATGACCAGTCACAACTGACAGCGGCCGTTCACGAACATGACACTTATATCAGCCCCATTCAACTCAACCATTTTGAAGGGAACTAAATGACCCGACACACAGCCACCATCAGCGAGACATTTAAGTGAGCATGACAATCTCTCAACCACCAGGGCAACCATCGAGTTAATTAAATTACATAGTACTTACACATGGGCATTAAATTATCATCTGCTGCGAGGGAGAGACGGCCGCGGCGTGTCGAGCCGCTAGCCCTACGCGCTTCGGTAAACCTCGTCAATATTCGGGGCGACCAACCCATAGAAAGAAAAACAATTTATTTGGCCCATGCCACAAGTGCACACAAAATGAGATAAAGACTTAAAACTAAACGATACAATACGTAATTGTGTGTCTCACGGCTGCGCCAAATAGGTAGTGTAGGTATCGGTTATAGCTTAAAAATGTGTTTCTTTTGCTTCCAGAACAACGCAGAAGGCTCTGAAACATTGCTCTCGAGAAAAGACAGGAACTATATAAACTCAAACTATCTGAAGGAATGTGGCGAGTTGGTTCAGAAGCCGATTGACATTCGACGGTCACATGGAGGCACCATAGAACTGACCCCTAATCATGAGAGGTTTGCCGTTACCGGTTTAATCCTTACTAATATTACAAAAACGTTGCCCCACACTAGGAATTTCTCCTGTATCGTGGGTGCGTTTACAAACATATAAACTCACATACACAAACAGCCAGACCCGAAACAACTATCAGCAGGTCATACAAATATTTGTTTCGAGCGGGAATCGTACTCGCGACGAGCAGCGCAGCAGTCGATCCCTCAGCTACTGCGCCAACCGTACCGTCAAACTTTGTTTGTTTGTTACATCTTCACGCCTAAATGGCAGAACCGATTTTGATGAATTTTGGTACAGAGATAGTTTAGACCCTGGAGATGGGCATTGGCTAAAACAAAGTGAGAAAAGGGGGAGAACAAGGGGAGAAAATGTTTTTTTTTACGATCATCACGCGGGTTAAAGTTAGCGTTAGCCCAAAGTAACTCCGGCCCTGGTTCAGTTCATGGTCCGGAGCTAGAGGGCACGGGAAGCGGTCACCTCCTTCTACGAAGCAGTCATGCTAGCAAGGAGGTGGCCGGGCGTTTGAGGGAGAGAACCTCAAACCAACCCAGCCGCTGCAGGAGACGCCCCGGGCGTGGAACGCCGCGAAACGACTCCCGGCCACCGTAGATGCGGGCCTGTGGACGGTGAGCAATGGGTAGCTCACCGTCCGTCCGTCTATTTGTCAGCAAAGCAGAGGGCCCTGCCACCTCAGCCTGCCGGAGCTGCGGGCTGTTCGAAAGAGATACCTTGGCCGCGGAACGTAAAGAGCAATGGAAGGAACATGGGTGGGTTTTAGTCAGACAAGCCTCACACCTCCCCCCGCTCTGGGGAAGTTATTTGATGATTTCCCACCCCAGAAAAAAAGCCCAAAGTAACTATGCCACGCGGACGATGTCGTGGGCGGAAGCTAGTCTTTTTTTTTTTTTCGGGTGGGAAATCATCCAGTGACTTCCCCCGCTCTGGGCGGAGCGGGCGGGCATGTCAGACTTGTACTGACTAAAACCCACCCATGTTCCTTCTATTGCCCTTTACATTCCGAGACCGCGGTATCTCTTTCGAACAACCCGCAACCCCGGCAGGCGGAGGCTCTGGCAAGCCCCTCTGGCGGAAGCTAGTCTTGTATAAAGTTTAAATATTTCTTTCCTTCCAGGTTTTACAGAGATAAACTATGGCCGCTAGCAATTGTTATGTATGGTGCTGAACAAGGGGCAAGTGAGTTAAAATCGACTACAAAAAAAAGTGGAAAGAAAACTTGAGAAGTGTCAAGGGACACCCGGATGGAACGATGTTATTATTTACTAGCTTTTGCCCGCGGCTTCGCTCGCGTTAAATTCGGGGTAACACAGTTCCCCTTGCGCCTTATTGATTTGTTAAAGCAACGCCAAGTTTTCCCTTTTCTTCCCTCTTTCTCCATCACATCCCACTTTTTTCAAGAAAATATTAGCCTATGTCCGTCTCCTGGTTCCCAACTATCTCTGTACTTACCAAAATTCATCAAAATCGGTTTAGCCATTAAAGCGTGAAGAGGTAACAAACAAACAAACTCACTTTCGCTTTTATAATATTAGTAAGGATTATGTATAAGAAACTTGTATACTCTGGAGTGTCCATGGAGTTTCTTGCCCATTCTTCTCCATAGAGATGTACGCTTTGGAATGGGCAACTACAGTACTTTCACAAGTTATTATGCCTTGTGACCGGGACTGTAGATTCATTTTCTTTCTTGACATTCATAAGTGCCTGTAATGGTCTAATTGAAATAAATGTTTTGATTTGATTTGTTCCTTAGCGCGCGTTGCGAAAGACGGAAAAAAATAAGAGCAAAAGTTGTAACGATACTTTTTCTTCAGACCAAAAGTTGTAACGATACTTTTTGCTAAGATGTAAGCCGTGCGGCGTGCGCGTTTTTCTCTCTCTCTCTTATAGACAGCAAGCTAGTAATTTTCGTTTCGTCTTTCTATTTCGCATTGAACAGTGTGGTGTCGCGACGATTATTTTTATTAAGTGTATACAGGTTAGTATCTACATAATAAATAATAACTTTGTTCCATCCGGATGTCCCGTGACACCTTCTTAAGTTTTTTTTTTTTTATATTATGGAATTCCCAATTCTCTCATTTAATTCCCTTTTAAAAGATTAGGCAGATAATAATGATTTTTAGATGAATGAAGAACAGGGTGTAAAGTTTTCCATCGTATATGAAAAAGGGAGGATCCTCCGACCAGCAAGTGTTGTGTCTGGTGGGCCACTGCCTGACAGGTGCTTTTATTAGGAATGGCATCTCGCAGTTCAACCAAGGAGGTTGTCGTCTGCTTAACCGGGCGAATCCTGTGGGTGCCTTAAAAATTAAGACCTCCAGCCAAGGTAAAAACTTACAAACTAAGCGACTACACGCTAAGGGCACCCCCTGTGGGGTACGAGCCTCGGCTTAGAGCGTCGCTGAGGGACAGCAAGGGACAGGCTGGATCTGAGTGATATTATTTAGGGACTATTTTAACTTACTGGCTCAGCAGCGCGGGCTGGCTCTTGCAAGGGACGGGTGGGTGACAGGTGTGTCTTGTCGGGTGTTCGTATATATTCTAACTTCGCGTACAACTTTGCTTGCGCGATGTAGGAATCTTACCGTTAGTTCTTCAGTGGCTGGATAGATGCCGCTGTAGTACTTTTTGCCACTAGAATCTTTGTGTCGCTACAGCTTCTTATATCCACAGAGTTGGTACCCGAGTTCCCGATGCTCCAACAAGCAATGGCGACCATAGAGGTTGCAAGCTGCATAGTGTTCCAGCACGTATCAGATGATGATCCTCTCCAGCCCAAGAACCTGCTCTGGTTTGGATTTGAAGGCGAGGAGCTTCCGCATCTTGGATTCAAGGAGGGTAACCAGGTAGGGAATTGTAATCCTATCGATGTAGCGAGGTGCGGGTAACGTTAGTAAAATGTACCATTCCTCTTCAATCTGGAACGTTACCTCGATTTCTGACCATGACTGCTTTTAAGGCTTTACCCCCCCGCGCAGTTTGTACAAACTGAGAAATTATTATTATCAATAAACGCAAGGCGCGCCGTTGGTGACAGTTAATTTGTACGGATATCTAGGTAACATAACAAGCTTATAACTTTGTGGTTTTTCATGATACAGTTCTGAAATTTTGTACATAAATTCTTTAAATAAAAATACTGGACAGTGTTTCGGCTTTCGCATAAACTAAAAATAATGTTGTAGAGAAAGTTGGAGACAACTGAAGGAGGCCTATACCAGAAAGGAGCCATGACGTTTTTTTTTTTAAATAAAACAAATATTTCATAGTCATAGAATTAATTTATAAGTATCTAAAAATGTTTTTTTTTTAATGTTAATAACAAATATATAGGCTGTTTGGCGCATGGACCGACAGTTTTTTTTTTGGGGATTCAGGGGGTCACGTGAAGGTCAAAAAGCGTTTGTTTTTTTTTATAATTAATTTTGAATTTGATATTTTTCATAGTTTATTTAATTTTTATGAGTTTGGATACTTACTCTACAAGTATTTTTAGAACATCTCATGCTGTACATTTATGATTTATTTAGAATAACAACACATTATAATTTAATAAAAGTTGTTTAGTCAAAATACGACAACAAACTGAAAAGTTATAACGTTCTTAAGAAGATAATTCAAGTATTTAAAAAAAATCGTATCTGGCTTATAGTGAAACTTAGGACATGGGGTCTAGGTCTGAAAACTAACACATGACCCCCTCAAACTCCCAAAAATTTTTGTCGGTCCATTCGCTAAACACCCTGTATATGCCCCTAGTGTTTAGTTATATAAGAACTTAAAAAAATTGTCATGGAAATAAAGAGCCTTTTGTATTGTATTGTAACGTAGAAATAACTTCCGACAGACCATACGCCTCTTGTCTATGCTCCACGGGGCTCCGGGCCACAACGCGCACACACTCAACCTTCTGATGAGGATCCTGGGTATACCAATGATGTCCAACCGATATGACCGCAACAATTATGTCAAGATCAACTGGGATAAGGTTGCTAAGAGTAAGGATTTTAGATTACTTTGAAATAATGTTTGTGTAGTTATTTAAAGCCTAGATTTGGAGTTTACTCCTTAAGAATCGATTTTCATATATAAGGCGCCCGGTATGAGAAAAATCCGAGGGGTAAAACCTACTAACAAGTAACGAAAATCGTGTCACGTTTTTGGTGCGCACCACAGCCAAATTAGAAAGTTGCGCACTAATGCGCAACTTTCTAATTTGACTGTGAGTGTATTAAGACGTACATATGGTATGCTGTATAGGCGACTATACCTATATACTATATGTTATTGGGCTTGTTTGTTTCTATCAGTGTCGATGTATTTATATTGCTATTTTTGGAGTTTATTGGAGTTTACTCCTTAAGAATCGATTTTCATAAATATAACGCGCCCGGTATGAGAAAAATCCGAGGGGTTAAACCTACTAAAGTAACGAAAATGTGTCACGTTTTTGGTGCGCAACTTTCTAATTTGGCTGTGAGTGTATTAAGACGTACATATGGTGTGCTGTATAGGCGACTATACATATATATATATCAGTGTCGATGTATTTATATTGCTATTTTTTTTCATTAATTTGTGAATTTACCCTTTCATATGATATTAATCTTTTTTCAGTTGAATAAACTCTTTTTGCATATGGTTAGATACTCGTACTTAAGGAGTAAACTCCAGTCGTGCGTCGGAGCGGAGCTGACACACACACTTTCGTTACTTTAGTAGGTTTTACCCCTCGGATTTTTCTCATACCGGGCGCCTTATATAATATGAAAATCGATTCTTAAGGAGTAAACTCCAATAAACTCCAAAAATACCTAGAAAACAAAAATAGGGAAGAAAAGGGAAAACTTAGCATTGCTATTACAAATCAATAAGGCGCAAGGGGAACTGTGTTACCCCGAATTTAGTGCGATCGAAGCCGCGGGCAACAGCTAGTAGCTTAATAAATGTTTCTCTGTCGCCTTAGTGAAGGAGCACTACTTAGAACGAGCACCCATTGAGGCATGGCTTAAGAACAACGATGGAGAAGGTGCCGCGTATGACTTCGACAGCGTGACGCATGCCCCGGCCAACTTCATGTGCGAAGACTGCTCACGGGGAGAACAGACCGTGGCACCGTTGCAGGTAAATACAGTAAGGCCAACTAGCAGCGATACGAAAGGTCATTAACCTAAAGAACAACTGTGGCGTTGACAATCTAATATTTAGCTCTTTCCATATTGTGCCTTTGTCGTAATGTCTCGTTCTCCCGGCAAAAACATGACAACGTTAAGACAACATTCGGGCGGCCATTTTAGATGGGGTTTTACCATGGGTTTTGTTTACATTTGGTATCGCTTCTCGTTGGCCGTAACTTCTTTACTACAGTAAAGAAGTTCACATAAAAATAATAATCGTTTATTTGCAGTTATAACTATGTATTCAAATTGGTGTTTTAGACATGTTTAGGGCATGAAAATATAATTTTAAATTAGTAAAATAATGCGTAGGTTCTACTCTACTTAATTAAGATAAATGTACCAACAAACAAAAATTCTTAAGCTAATTAAATGCGTAATCTATACTTAATAATATTATAAAGCTGAAGAGTTTGTTTGTTTGTTTGAACGCGCTTATCTCAGGGACTACTGGTAGGAATCGGAAAATTCTTTTAGTGTTGGATAGTCCATTTCTTGAGGAAGGCTATAGGCTATATAACATCACGCTACGAGCTACGACCAACAGGTGCTGAGTAGCGCGGGTGAAACCGCGGGGCACAGCTAGTTTTTTACATAGATGTTTTCGTATGTAATAAGTTCCTTCATATTCTACCGCCGTATAGGAAATGCAAATAATATTCAATATCAAAATTAAAAGAAAAAACTTAGGTAAGAGGTGTCAAGGGACACTCGGATGGGTCGAAGTTATTATTCATTATGTACAAAAATTGTATACACTTAACAAAAATAATCGTCGCGACACCACACTGTTCAATGCGAAATAGAAAGACGAAACGAAAAGAACAGGCTTGTTTTCAATGAGAGAGAGACAGACAGAAATACGCGCACGCCCGCACGGCTTACAACTATAGCAAAAACTATCGTTACAGCTTTTGGTCTTAATTTTTCCCGTCTAGCCCCCTTTCGCAGCGCGCGATAAGGAACTTCATTCCAAAATTATATAACACTAACTTTTGCCCGCGGCTTTGCTCAGGATACAAAAAGTAGCCTTGTCACTCTCCATTCCTTCAGCTTACAAAATCACCACTTAAACAATCATGTCAATCTGTCGCTTCGTTTTACCGTGAAAGATGGACAAACACATACACTCTCCCATTTATAATATTAATAGCTTTTGTCCGCGGCTTCGCTCGCGTTAAATTCGGGGTAACACAGTTCTCCTTTCCTGATTTGCAGGTACCTGTTACCTGCAGTTTATGCCCTCGCGCCTTATTGATTTGTAATAGCAAAGCTAAGTTTTCCCTTTATTTCCCTCTTTCTCCCTCATATTCCGCTTATCTTTTTGAAAATAGCCTTTGTCCATCTCCTGGGTCCAACTATCTCTGTAACAAAAGTCATCAAAATCGGTTTAGCCATTAAGGCGTGAAGAGGTAAGAAACAAACTGTAGGCTATAGCTAAGGTACATACCTAACATTCACATACATAAATACATATACAAATAACTCGTACACAATATCTATTAATCACATACATATCACATAAATACACGTATAATAATATAACTTAAAAACATTAATACTCGACACCCGTAAGTACACAGCCTTAGCTATACCTACAGACCAGCCGCTAGCGGAGCCCGAGCTCCGCGTTCAAGTTGCGACCTGCTCGACGCCCGGCGCGCCGCGCGTGCCGTCGGTCGCCGCCTCCACCCCGCGCGCAACAGCCGCGCCCCGCGTTCGCCCTGACAGTCCGCGTCTATCGACGATCGCGCGCGCATCGTACGTAAATATTGTACTCGCGCAGCACATTCCAAAATATTGTAAAACTTGTTATATTTTCTTATTTATATAAACATTTTTATTATTCGTTAGTGCATAGTGTTTTTATCAAACTCCTAACACTATAGACACTACAGTGGTGACCCCTCAGACTTAACACGTGCTAGTGCTACCTACTTTGTGCGGAGAACGTGGACTCAATAAACTTAAGTGCTAAACCAAGTGCTAATAATTCAAAATGAGTGAATCTGAACATATCGTAAACGATGCGAAGACCGATTCAGCGGCATCACAAGATGTTTTTCGTGTACGCGTGCGCGTCCCGCCATTTTGGCCAGAGAAGCCCGAGATTTGGTTCGCTCAAATAGAAGGCCAGTTCGCGATTTCTAATATTACTGCGGACACAACCAAATTCTATTACGTCGTAAGCCATCTTGATCCAAGATTCGCAGCGGAGGTGGAAGACATCATTGTTAACCCACCAGCAGCCGATAAATACGGCAGACTGAAGACGGAGCTGATAAAGCGGCTCTCCGAATCCAGGGAAAAGAAGGTGCACCAACTCCTGACCCACGAGGAGTTAGGCGACAGGAAGCCGTCGCAATTCCTTCGACACCTGCGGAACCTTGCTGGTCCTAAGGTACCTGACGAGTTTCTTCGAACTATATGGTCGAGCCGGTTGCCTAGGAACATCCAACCTATAATAGCGTCACAAGCGTCTTCACCTCTCGAAACATTAGCAGACCTCGCCGACAAGATTCACGATGTCGTGCCGAGAGGTCACGAAGTTGCAGCAGCACAAGGGGTAAGCGATTTACATACCTTAAACAAACAAATGGCCGAACTTACGAAACAAGTGGAGTTACTAACGCAAAAGGTTAATGACCTTTCCCGTTCAAGCCGATCGAAAAGTCGTAATGACCGCTCAACTTCCCGCCTAAACAGATCTCAATCAAGAAACAGGGTACATCCAACGTGTTGGTACCATTTTAAGTTTGGTGAAAAGGCCACTAAATGTGATCAGCCGTGTGACTTCAAACCGGAAAACTCCAAAAGCAGTCAGTAATGGTGGCTGACGACTGCTCGACATGTAAAGGCCGCCTATTCATCACCGACAAACGTACCGGCGTACAGTTTCTAGTTGATACTGGTTCCGACGTGTGTGCCTATCCGAAAACATATTTAAAAAACCATTTGCATTACAATAAACAATGTAACTATGAGCTTGTCGCTGCTAATGGCACACCCATACCTACCTACGGCACTTACCAACTTAGCCTCAATCTGGGATTACGCCGTGAATTTACGTGGAAATTCATTATTGCTGACGTGTCAAGACCTATCATAGGCGTCGATTTTTTATGTTATTTCAACCTACTAGTCGACTGCCGACAACAAAAGTTGATAGACTCCATCACGAATTTAACCGTCGGCGCACCTTCAACCCACGAAATAACTCATGAATTGTTGTCGTTGAAAACCTTTACAGGTCATTCACCTTTTCTCGACATATTACGATGTTATCCCGAAATTACGAGACCACCTATAATAAGCATCATACCATGTATATTATCTACACATGTTTTTGCAAATAAATGAATCTTGAATCTTGAATCTTGAACCAGCTGGTTCCATAAACATACCAATTCACAACACTAAGCATCACATTAGAACTACGTCTGGCCCGCCCGTAACATCACGACCGCGTCGTTTGGCACCAGACCGCCTGAAAATCGCGAAAAAAGAATTTGAGGAAATGTTACAAAATGGAACAGCTCGTCGTTCTGAAAGTCCATGGTCGTCTCCACTACATCTCGTGCCCAAAAAAGACGATGGCTGGAGGCCATGTGGCGACTACAGGCAATTAAATGCACGAACAGTACCGGATCGATACCCAGTGAGGCATATTCATGATTTCGCATACCAACTGTCAGGATCCACGATATTTTCAAAAATTGACCTTGTAAAAGCTTTCAATCAGATTCCTGTATATGAAGATGACATTAAAAAAACTGCCATTACGACACCCTTCGGATTATTCGAATTTACCGCCATGACTTTCGGTTTGAGGAACGCTGCTCAAACGTTTCAAAGATTTTTGGACGAAATTCTCCAAGGACTGGACTTTACGTTTGGTTTTCTCGACGATATCCTCGTATTTTCGAAAGGGGAAACAGAACACATTGGACACCTAAAACAAATTTTTGAAAAATTAAAAAATTATGGAGTGGTAATCAATACTAACAAATGCGTGTTAGGTGTTAGCGAAGTAACTTTCTTGGGCTATCACGTGTCTGCAGCTGGCATACGACCTCTCCCCGAAAAAATCAAAGCTATACTGGAATACCCCCTCCCTAAAAATGCAAAGGAGTTAAGAAGATTTTTAGGGATGGTAGATTTTTATCGCAAGTTTCTCCCAGGCGCCGCACAAATTCAGGGTCCTCTCAACCTAGCTTTAAGTGGCCCAAAAATTAAAGGGACAACGCCCATCGTCGTAACACCTGAAATTAAACAAGCATTTGACGCATGCAAAACAAACTTAATGGAAGCTACCCTCATCGCGCATCCTGAATCCGAAGCTGAGTTAGCACTCTTCACCGATGCTTCAGACGTGGCTATTGGAGCTGTCTTGCAACAGCGAAGACATGACAGCTGGCAACCACTTGGATTCTTTTCACGCAAGTTGTCTCCTGCTCAGACTAAATACAGCACTTACGACCGTGAATTGCTCGCAATACATGAAGGTATTAAATACTTTAGGTATATGCTCGAAGCGAGAACATTTAAAGTGTTCACCGACCATAAACCCATCACATTCGCCTTCACAACAAGCCGAGATAACTGCTCACCTCGTCAACACCGGTATCTCGATTATATCTCCCAATTCACTACTGACATCAACCACATCACTGGAAATGACAACGTAGTTGCCGACGCCTTTTCACGATTGGAAAGCGTCGACTCTACCATCAATTATAAACAGCTGCAAAACGAACAGGAAAATGATGAAGAATTACAGAACTTGTTACAAAACAATACAGCGTTAAAACTAGAACGAGTAAAAACTATGGATGCCTACGTGTACTGTGACCAATCTACTTCTCGTCCTAGGCCATTCATAACACCAACGTTCCGCAAGCAAATTTTCAAAAACTTACACAATCTCAGTCATCCAAGTCCCAACGCAACAGCAAAACTGATTTCGGAACGATTTGTGTGGCCTAAGATTCGTCGTGACTGCAGAACATGGGCTCAACAATGCACTGATTGCCAACGCAACAAAGTTACCCGTCATACTCACTCTCCTCTTTCCGCATTTCCTGTTCCTTCTAACCGTTTTTCCCATGTCCACCTTGACATAATAGGCCCTATGCCACCCTCTTCTGGTTTCAGGTACTGCCTTACAGCTGTAGACAGGTTCACTCGTTGGCCTGAAGCCTACCTTCTAGCAGACATCACAGCGGAGACCTGCGCTAGTACCTTCATTTCTGGCTGGGTCGCTCGTTTTGGATGTCCAGAAAAAATCACCACTGATCGGGGGAAACAATTTGACTCGCAACTGTTCCAGAGCATCTCGTCTATCATAGGCGCCTACCATTGTCCCACAACAGCTTACCACCCGCAGTGCAACGGCTTGGTGGAGAGGATGCACAGACAGCTGAAGGCCGCCATAATGTGCTACAACAACGCGCAGTGGTCGGAGGCACTTCCTCTTGTTCTCCTGGGTATGAGGAGTGCCTGGAAAGAAGATCTTCAAGCCTCTTCAGCCGAACTAGTGTATGGCGAGCCACTCCGGTTACCTGGTGAGTTCTTGAAACCAGTAACACACCACAGCATAGATGAAGCAGACTTCGCAGCACGGCTAAGACAACATATTTCGAAGCTATCACCTGCATCAACTTCAAGCCATGGTGAGAAAATGTTTTATGTTCCTAAAGACCTCAATACAGCCACTCACGTCTTCCTGCGGAAAGGACCTTTAAAGAAGTCTCTAGAATCACCTTACTCTGGCCCACACCAAGTCATAGAAAGAGGACCAAAAACATTCATAATAGACCTACAAGGAAAACATGTAACGGTGACCATTGACAGACTAAAACCGGCTTACTTAGCTAAAAACTATGAAAGTTTGCCGTTTAAAACACCAACTTCACCACAACCAGCATCTGCTCCATCGCCAGCTCTACCAACACCGCAGCCAGAAACCACCACAAGAAGCGGAAGAACTGTGAGATTTCCACGGCATCTCTCTCACTATCGACCGTGAACCGGTCTCAGCGGGGGAGTGATGTAGGCTATAGCTAAGGTACATACCTAACATTCACATACATAAATACATATACAAACAACTCGTACACAATATCTATTAATCACATACATATCACATAAATACACGTATAATAATATAACTTAAAAACATTAATACTCGACACCCGTAAGTACACAGCCTTAGCTATACCTACAGACCAGCCGCTAGCGGAGCCCGAGCTCCGCGTTCAAGTTGCGACCTGCTCGACGCCCGGCGCGCCGCGCGTGCCGTCGGTCGCCGCCTCCACCCCGCGCGCAACAGCCGCGCCCCGCGTTCGCCCTGACAGTCCGCGTCTATCGACGATCGCGCGCGCATCGTAAATATTGTACTCGCGCAGCACATTCCAAAATATTGTAAAACTTGTTATATTTTCTTATATAAATAAACATTTTTATTATTCGTTAGTGCATAGTGTTTTTATCAAACTCCTAACACTATAGACACTAAAAAACCAACTCACTTTCGCTTTTATAATATTAGTATAGCTATAGGTAGTATAGTATAAAAAATAAATGTCTTGGGACGACTCACACACGGCTAACTGATCCCAAGCTAAGCAGAGCTTGTGTTATGGTAACCAGACAACTGATATACATACATAAATAATTTATAAATACATACATATTATAGATAAATCACACCCACATGTATGGATTCCATATTTACAAAGACGCAACATAAACAATGTTTTATTTTTCTAGGATCACCTTTGGCAAAGGACATTGTCTATGGGCCACAGAAATGACCTGAGTGTTGCAGACGAAGCGATGTTGTCCTTGCTGTACGGGCGCCAATGTCAGTTGCGATATATGAGCAGTACTTGATAATATATTAAATAATACATGAACATGCTTGTTTTATTGTTTTTCAAAGGGTATCTACTGAATCTTAGGTGACTGCAACTTGCATAAAATAATATAAAAATGAAAATTAAAAGTCATTTATTCAAATTAGGCTATAGCACTTTTTGAATGTCACATTACAAGAGACAATCCCCCCAAAATGCCTACCCATCGCTAGTTCTTAAGGCAGTATTTATAAGTAAACAAATCTCACTTCTGAAACACAGTCGTGAGACCGCATTTGAGATATCGATATAATTAATAAACAAATTTTCAGACCCGGTTTGCGACTCGATTATCAATTGACATCACTACTGATCAATATAATTATCGGTTCTATCGGTACGATGGTCTCAAGACATGTTATCTCAAGACCATCTACTCGTTAAAATCAGATTTGACATGTATTGATTTGTGTACTTACGGTACGTAAAAAAAAATTCTTGTCATTTGTGACGTGATGCGTGTGAACGCGTTACTCGCGTTCAAATAACAGTAATTAACAAAACGCGAACTTTCAGACTAAAAACTCACATAAACGAGTAGCAACTATAAAAATAACATTCATACATAAAGTTACTGAGCGCCATGTTAATCGACATCACTGCTGTTGATTGATGTTTTTTTTTAAACAATACATTTAAAGATTAGAAGTGGCCCTTACGACGCAGACAAAGACTGTGTAGTGGCCTACACATACTCGCAGCATCATACAGCGCGCCACACAACCGACCGTCGCCACAGCGCGCCGCGCACTGAACGCGCCGGCCGGGCGCGCCGCGCGCGCATTGTCGGCGGCTCCTACACCGGCCTGCGCCTGCGCTGGCGTCCGTATCGAGGAGTGACAACATCCCTGCGCCGAAGCCCATCGTACACTGATTGCCTGAAGACGGCGCCACCTATATTTATAAGATTGCGCGCGCGCGAGCTCCTACAATATCCTCGGCCGCCATACATACGGATGCTCGCCTATTGGTTGCTTGGGTATTGGATCCTCCGCCACTCTCACGATACCCTACCGTGTATATATAGTAGTGAT
Source organism: Ochropleura leucogaster (assembly GCA_958449745.1). NCBI lineage: Eukaryota > Metazoa > Arthropoda > Insecta > Lepidoptera > Noctuidae > Ochropleura > Ochropleura leucogaster. The sequence continues at coordinate 2,343,798 of OY288230.1, read as the reverse complement.
TTACCAAAATAAAGATACTGATTCGTATACTCAAAAACTGTTCTCATTGCTAAATCCCTAAATTGGTGACCCCGACGTGATTTGAAAAAAACCAACGCGCCGTCCTGTTGCACCGAAGTTATGGCGAACTCGAGTCAAGAGCCGCGAGCTGCGCTGTCGGAGGAAGATATCGAGATGATCTCCGTGAAGTCCCGGATACCTCCATTCTGGCGAGATAAACCCAGATTGTGGTTCGCCCAGTTTGAAACCATGGTTTCGAACCAAAAACTCAGCGAAGAAGCGAAGTTTGGTTTGGCTGTGGCACAACTCGACAAAGTGGATGTTGAACAAATCAGTGACATCATCCTGTCGTCGGCCAGGACGGGTAGATTTGAAGCACTGAAGACCCGATTATTATCTGTGTACGAGGAGTCAGAGAATAAACAACTGCAGAAATTGCTCAACGAGGTTGAATTAGGCGACCAGCGTCCTTCCCAGCTATTGCGACGTATGCGTGACCTGGCTCGTGACAAGATGCCCGACGAAACCCTTCGGATGTTGTGGATGAGCCACCTACCCTCTTCAACGAGAGCCGTTTTGGCGGTCAGCGAGGAACTAAAATTAGACTCGCTGGCGGCGATGGCGGACAAGATGAGTGAGCAGACGAAGGAAGCCAATTCCGTGTGTTCCTGTAGTCACACTAGCACCGTATTACAACCGTCGACGTCATCACCTAACGATAGAATTTTGAACATGATCGAGGCACTTACGAAGGAGGTCGCTTCGTTGAAAATGGACAGATCGCGTAACTACCACCGTGGATCGCAACGAGGCAGATACCGTTCAAGATCTCGTTCCAGGTCAGTAAATCGTGACTCATCGATTTGCTATTTCCATCGCAAGTTCGGAAAGGAGGCGTTTCGCTGTCGAAGACCCTGTAACTTTGCGAGCAAGACGAATAATAGCCAGGAAAACTAGTTCCGACTTTGGCTACGACGGGAGCTGAAGTCAACGACATAACACAAAACCGTCTGTTTATAAAAGAATTGGGAACCGGTTTACGATTTCTCATTGACACCGGTGCGAACGTCTCAGTGTTTCCTGTCAAGAGGGTACACCGAGAAAAAAAGACGCCGACAGAATATCTCTACGCAGCAAACGGTTCACGAATACCCTCCTATGGTGATCGTACTATGACGTTGAATATCGGATTACGTCGACCATATATGTGCAATTTTGTCGTCGCTGAAGTGACCAAGCCGATATTAGGAGCCGATTTTCTACATAAACACCAACTGACGGTAGACATACACGGAAGAAAAATTATAGATAAAAAAACAGGCTTATCCGTTGTCGGCTATGTAACATCAACTTCAGAGTCCAGCATCAACACAGTAGATGACCAGCAGCCATACCACGACCTACTCGCCAAGTACCCAGATATCACACGACCACATTTAAAGCTCTGTAACAGCGAAGTCGAACACTATATACAGACTACCGGCCCGCCATTATATGCGAAATCACGACCGCTGCCACCGCACAAGTATAAAGCAGCCAAGGAAGAATTTGACACGATGATTGAGCAAGGTATTTGTCGGCCGTCGAAGAGTCCCTGGGCCAGTCCAATTCACCTCGCTCTCAAGAAAGATGGCAAATACAGAGTCTGTGGAGATTATCGTCGTCTCAATGCGGTGACCGTGCCAGACCGGTACCCCATTCCAAGACTGCACGATTTCACGTATAACCTGCTAGGGAAGAAATACTTCTCCATAATTGATATGAAAAAAGCTTACTACCAAGTGAAGACACGCGAAGAGGACATACAGAAGACTGCCGTCATCACACCCTTCGGGTTATTCGAATTCCCGAGGATGTGCTTCGGTTTGCGCAACGCTGGGCAAACATTTCAAAGACACATCGACAACGTTCTACGGGGACTCCCAGTGTTTCCCTTCGTCGACGACATATTATTGGCCAGTGAAACCGAAGAACAGCACAGAAAAGAACTAGAAGAGGTATTCAGAAGACTTAACGACCACGGGTTACAATTAAACGTGGCTAAGTGTACATTTGGCAAACAATCACTCAACTACTTGGGCTACAATATAACCCCTGAAGGAATCAAGCCAACTGACGAGAAGGTCGAAGCCATAAAAACATATCCGCGCCCAGAAACAGTGCAACAATTACGACGATTCCTGGGAATGATAAACTTTTACCGCCAGAATACCCCACACGCCGCTGAATATCACAAAGAGCTGAGCGCCTACCTCAAAGATTCAAAGAAAAATGACAAGACAAAAATTACGTGGAGCGAGACAGCGATACAGGCGTTTGAAAGATGCAAAGATGACATCACCAACGCCGTACTGTTATCATACCCATCGTCAACACTACCTTTTGTGCTAATGACCGACGCCTCCGACACATGCGCAGGGGCGGTACTTCAACAAAAAATTCAAGGGAAATGGAGACCACTCGGATTTTTTTCGAAGAAATTCAACGACGCACAAAGTAAATACAGCAAATATGACAGAGAGCTTACGTCCATATACATGGCAGTACGACACTTTCGCCGAACGATAGAAGGCCGTGACGTCACCATATTGACGGATCACAAACCTCTCACCACCGCACTGCGAGCGAACTACAAAGATGAAACTCCAAGGCGCACAAGATATTTAGAATATATCAGCCAGTTCATCACCAAAATCAAGCACGTATCGGGCAAAGATAACTGTGTCGCCGACGCTTTATCACGTGTGGACACAATCACATGTCCATCACCGATAAATTACGACGAGTTAGCAAAGTCTCAAAAACAAGATGAAGAGCTCAAGCAACTCATGAAAAGCGACCGTTACGTATTCAAGCGAGTAGCATTGCCCGGCTCAACTACCCAAGTCATATGTGAGATGTCAACAAAATGCCCACGCCCGTTCTTACCGCCACCATACAGGAAGGAAGCTTACCAAGCGATACACGACCTTAATCACCCCGGCGTAAGGGCGACGCGAAGATTAATAACTTCACGCTACTTTTGGATAAGCATGAAGAGAGATGTCACAGAGTGGGCAAGAGCATGCGACCAATGCCAACGAGTGAAAGTTCATCGTCACACCAAGGCACCATTATCCAGTTACAAGCCAGTTGATCGCTTAAGTCATCTAAATATTGACATAGTCGGTCCATTACCGATTTCAAATAACTATCGTTATATACTTACGATGATCGACCGAGCAACGAAGTGGCCAGAAGCTCAGCCAATCGAAGACATAACAGCAGAAAAAGTTGCAAACACCTTATATGAAACATGGATTGCAAGATTCGGTTGCCCGGCAACCATAACAACAGACCGAGGCAGACAGTTCGAATCGGAGCTATTTAATAAGTTGATGCATCGCATGGGAATCCAGCACGTTCGAACTACAGCGTACCACCCTCAATCAAATGGTTTGGTAGAACGCTGGCACCGCACTCTCAAAGCATCACTCACCGCAAGATTAAATACGACGAACTGGGCGTACGAATTACCCACAGTACTTCTGGGTCTACGCGCCGCATACAAGACAGACATCGGCGCCAGTACTGCAGAATTATTATTTGGAAGAACACTACGCCTGCCAGGAGAATTCTACGGTGAAGCAATAGCAACATGCAACACGTCATCGCACTTCATGAATCATCTCAGCGAAGCATTAAGAAAGGCACAGGTGCAGCGCGAAGCTAACAAAAGCACAGCTGTTTTCATACATAACGATCTATATAAATCGTCACATGTTTACGTACGAAATGACGCCGTACGCAAACCGCTAACTCCAACGTACAACGGTCCATATCGTGTTATCGACCGCACAGCCAAGTACTTCACCGTACAGTTGGAGCAAAGGATATCAAACATATCGATCGATCGGCTGAAGCCCGCATTCCAGTACAGCGAGAAGCAAGCAGAGGAAGCACCTGTCACCTACAGCTACGTCACTAAATCCGGCAGGACATCGAAACCTCCCGTACGCTTCGCTGAGGGGGGAATAATGTAGTGGCCTACACATACTCGCAGCATCATACAGCGCGCCACACAACCGACCGTCGCCACAGCGCGCCGCGCACTGAACGCGCCGGCCGGGCGCGCCGCGCGCGCATTGTCGGCGGCTCCTACACCGGCCTGCGCCTGCGCTGGCGTCCGTATCGAGGAGTGACAACATCCCTGCGCCGAAGCCTGAAGACGGCGCCACCTATATTTATAAGATTGCGCGCGCGCGAGCTCCTACAATATCCTCGGCCGCCATACATACGGATGCTCGCCTATTGGTTGCTTGGGTATTGGATCCTCCGCCACTCTCACGATACCCTACCGTGTATATATAGTAGTGATTTACCAAAATAAAGATACTGATTCGTATACTCAAAAACTGTTCTCATTGCTAAATCCCTAAAACTGCACACAAATATTTATCGAGAATTTCAGCATTCAAGTGACATTTGACAGATAGTCTGAATTTGGCGCGAAAAAAAAAACGTTTTTTTTTTATTTTACGAGTTTATTAGCTCCAGCTACATGATACTAAGTTCTTATCACAACACTTTGAAACAAATATTTTACAATACATATGTCAGCCTTATACACATGAACAAATATACAATGTAACATTTAAAATAATGTTAAGGATTTATAACTTTCTGCGGAGAGCTGAAAGTTGCAAATCTAATAGCAATATCCACAGTACAGGTGGAAGAAAATCATTACTGAATGAGTATTTTTTTTTCTTTAAAGGCAAGATACATCTTTGTTATATGATTATAAACTTATGTAAAAGTTTCTAATGTTCATATTCTTATGAGCGACTTAATATAAGTTGTTTAGTTAGAGTGCCATACTAATACAATTTTTTTTGATATTCGTATGAACATTTAATTGGAAAAGTCGTTTGGTAATTATGTGTTAAATAAAAAAAAACTGTCGAACATAGAATATCCTCCTTTTTTATTTCAGTTAAAAAAAATAAAATCACTTTTAAAAGTTGGAAAGTGTTAACATTTAATTTTATAACCTTGTGACTGTAACGCCACACAAAATAGATGTCAGATAAAAAAAAAGATTAGGTACATTTTCAACAATTATTTAAACAGGGAATTTAAAATGGCCGCAAGTAACATTTATTAGAAGAACAGTGACAATTCATAATATTAATAACTACTTAAAGCCGTAAAATATGGGCCGATTTTTAATATAATTTTTATTATGGAAAAAGTATAGGCTCCCGAAGGATTTCCATATCAATTTTATCTATACTGCTTTGGTAGTTTATGCTAATTTATATGGATGATATGCTTAAATATTTTAGTAGCAATGGATAATAAATACCCAGTAAGAATTAATGTAACATACACCACAACTAAAAGGCTGAAAAAAAAAGTTTTTGCAACAAAAAAAAAAGTGTAGTTGCAAAAATGTCGATGAATAAAACAATAGTTTTGACGACACGGTTGGCGCAGTGGCTGAACGATCGATTGCGGCGCTGCGTGTCGCGGGTTCAATCCCCGCACGGAACAAATATTTGTTTGACCTACAGGTAATTGTTTCGGGTCTGGCTGTTTGTGTTTAAATGTTTGTAAACGCACCCACGATACAGGATAAATTACTAGTGTTAGGCAGTTTTTTTTTAAAGTAAGTAATAGTCAGCAACTTGGGGAAGTAAACTTATTGTTAATGAATACTGCACGCCACTAAGTTATGTCCACTTTTTTTTTAATAAATTCATAAATAAAGGCCCCTTTACGAAGCCAAGTAGTACTAGTGTTCTCCCAGTCATTACAATCATTTTTAGAGTTCTGAATCTCAATAGAAAAAACCGAAACCGTTATTGTATAATTTTTTTGTCCACCTGTCTGTCTTCCAAGATAATTTATCTCGGGAACGCATAGTATCGAGTTGAAATTAAAACCATATACTCAAGTCTGTGGTCCAAAAATCAACCTACTAAGTCGACACAGTCAAAAGATATGGCTGTCGCAAGTTTGTACGGAATGCTCGGGGCGCGTGTCTGACTTGATCTAGATCAGTTATTTTTCTTCTACATCATACCTGGGAACATTTTCGTTACGATGATATTAGGGGTCAAAGTTCCAACTTTTTTACTAATTCTATATTTGAATAGATTTACTTTATTTACTCTTTGACTCCCGTAGTATTCGATGCATTCATCAACAATGTTTTAAGTGCGTACAATTGTAACTACAATAAAATTAGATTATTCACCCCAAAATCTTGGCTCCCAGGAATAATTTTAGCGTAGCTACTTCGTTACTTGTAAAGAATGCTTCGAGAACGGTCCGTTTATACCTTGTTTACAGGCTGTGATATTTTAGATAATTATTTACAGTAAAGTTTTTTAACATACATTGAACAAGACACAACTTACGAACGTAACTTGCTACAATCCTAACATAGTCCTGATGTCCTGCCGGGGTTGCGGGTTGTTCGAAAGAGATACCGCGGCCCCGGAATAGGTACAAGAAGGAACATGGGTGGGTTTTAGTCAGTAAGTCTGACACTCCCCACCGCTCCGCCCAGAGCAGGGGAAGTTATTTGATCATTTCCCATCCGCAAAAAAAAAATACTCCTTTTGTGTAGTCCACGTTTATACATATACTTAGCTTAGGTAACACGCACGCCAGTTGCGAGTAATACTATTATTTCTTCTATAATTACTATAGATATAACTTTTAAGTCTGATTTAACACATAGTTATGACTCCAAGATATCCTAGCAACATCTTTGCATGAAGAAACATGCTTTTTGTAAACCTCTTTTGTGTCCGCAAGAAAATTGCACAACCCACAAGCCAAAATTGGCGCCATTTCACATTTCTCACAAGAAAAATCCTTCGTTCCATTTTCAATTTTTTGAACACAGTAATCGCAACTCTTTAGTCGATTTTTTTCGTCGTGTAAATCGATTTCACTGTCGCCATTTTCTTTTTCTTTGTCTATGGGCGCTTCACTGACATCTGTCACAGGATTGGCGGGAACTGCCTTTTCATACTTTTTTAAACGTTTGTTACTTTTACATTGTTTAAAAAAATCATTGAGTTTTCCTCGGACAGCTTCTATTTTGGCCATTCCAGTGTTTTCCGTCGGTTTCGAGTCAAAATCTTGATTGTTTTCGCTTTTTTGCTTCTCCGGTGTTATTTTATAGACATTTATGTATTCACTTAATACCTTTGTCTTTTTAGTGGGAATATCGTTGTTTTTTGCCGCGTCTGAATTTTTTATGGTGTCAACATTTGAATTGTTTTCTGGATTTTTCTTCCCCTTATCCGAATTAGGACTATTATCTACTAAATCTATTATAGAAATTGAATCCTTACTATCTAAGCTAGAATTTGTACACCTATCTAAAACTTCAATTTCATCAGATTTTGTATCTGATTGAAAATTCGTTTCTTCTAAACTAACTTCCTCACTTTTGAAATCAGAACTACCATAAAGGGAACTTCTTATCGAGAAAACTTCTTTAATTATAGGAATACATGTAGATGAAACTTCCCTATCTTCGTTCTCATGTTTTGGAACGATTGTTTCACCTAGCGTCTTAGTCGAATCTGTCGGGGAATCTTCTATAGGAATATCCATATTCTCAAGATTTTTAAGTATCTCTTCTTCGTTGAAACTTAAATCTGAGAAATCATCACTTTCGGAAACCTTTCTATATTTAGTTTTATCGACATTTTTAATAGGTTGAATAGCTTTTTTCTTTATGTTGCCCAGTATGTTTTCTAATTTCTGTTTTTTCTTGTCAAATTTCTCGTCTGTGTTCTTGGTAGCTGGTTCTTTAGATGGCTCAATTTCGTCGTCAAGATTAATTACAATATTTTTCTTTTTCATTTTAGTTGTTTTATTGGTTGTAATCTTTCGCTTTTTAGTTTCTTTTATTATCTTTTTAGAGGGTCCTGGCTTCCTTTTGCGTATTGTACCTGGAAATATAAATAGGTGGTGTCAAAATCAAAAGTAAAGTTTTTTTTTTTTTAATTGTAACACTAGCACCATCTTATACAATTAAATAAAGGGGTTTGGAAGACTGTTGTATGAAGTGTGGCCTTCCATTGGCTTCAACCAATGGGCTACGCCAGGAATTTATAAAAGTCGAGCTAGACTATATGAGTTGTATGGTCTGAAACGATACAGGTTTGATACTACTTTTCTAGACTATGTCAAAAAATATTCAAAATTATTTAAAAAGATTTGTGTCATTGCAAAATCAAAATTTTTAAGCGATACTATTAAAAATTCTAATAATAAAGTAAAAGCCACTTGGAAAATTATAAACAATGAAACGGGTAAATCAGTTCAACGAGAAAATCAAGTTGAAATAATGGTTGATAACAAATTAGTTAATAAAGCAGCGGACATAGCAGAGTCATTTAATAATTATTTTGCCAGTATACCGATAACTACGACTCGCTCCTTAAATTCATCACCGTCTAAAGCTCAAAATCTTTTGCAAACTAGCGTGCCTAAATGTGATCACGTATTTTGTTTTGATCATGTAACACCTCGTGATGTAGTTAATGTTTTTAATTCTCTTAAGTCGAAAAACACAGGTGATTATTGGGGCATTTCCATTAAACTTTTGAGTAATATTATCGACATTGTTGCCCCACATCTAGCTATTACTTTTAATAAATGCGTTGATTTAGGTACTTTCCCTGACCTTATGAAGAGCAGTAAAGTTATCCCTCTTTTTAAATCTGGCAATAAAAATGATATGGGTAACTTCAGGCCAATTTCTATTTTACCTGCCTTCAGCAAGATTTTTGAAAAGTTAATACTCAAGCAGTTGTTGAGACATTTTAATTTAAACAACCTTCTTCACAATGATCAATATGGCTTTACAAAAGGTCGTTCGACAACAGATGCGGGTGTTGCTTTGTTGAAGCACATATTTAATGCGTGGGAGAACGCTCAAAATGCAATCGGTATTTTCTGCGATCTCTCTAAAGCTTTTGATTGCGTTCACCATGACACGCTTTTACGGAAACTACGTCATTACGGTGTTCAAAATGAAGCCTTAAATGTAATAGGCTCATACTTACAAAACAGATTTCAATGTGTAGATGTTAATGGCGCGAAATCTTCTGGGCTACCTGTTCAGCTAGGAGTACCTCAAGGCTCGATACTGGGTCCATTTTTATTCTTGGTTTATATTAACGACCTACCATATCATTTAAAGGGTATTTGTGACGTTGTACTGTTTGCTGATGATACGTCTCTTGTTTTTAAAGTAGATAGAAATAGACAAGATTTTAACGATGTAAACAGCGCGCTATCAATGGTCACGGATTGGTTCACGTCAAATAACCTTGTTCTTAATGCCAATAAAACTAAATGTATTAAATTCGCTCTACCCAATGTTAGAAATCTTGGTCCCAACATTGTCCTTGGCAATGAGAAGCTTAAAACTGTAGACTCGGCAGTGTTCCTGGGTATAACAGTAGATTCAAAATTACAATGGGGTCCACACATATCAAGCCTAGCGGGAAGGCTAAGCTCGGCCGCATACGCCGTCAGAAAAGTAAGACAATACACTGACGTTGACACGGCACGATTGGTCTATTTTAGTTATTTCCATAGCGTCATGTCCTATGGTATTCTGCTATGGGGCAAAGCCGCTGATATCCAGAATGTATTTGTTCTGCAGAAGCGAGCGGTTCGTGCAATTTATCAACTAGGTGCCCGGGTTTCTCTGAGGGATTTTTTTAAAGAGATTGGTATTCTCACTGTGGCTTCTCAATTCATCTTGGCCAACATTTTATATGTTAGGCAAAATATCCATCTATATAGTAAAAACAGTGATATTCACAACATTAACACTAGAAATAAGCATAAACTACGTGCTCCCTTCCACCGGCTTCATAAGGTTCATAATTCATTTGTAGGGCTTGGTATAACTTTTTATAACAAGCTACCTGCTTCTTTTCTAGATTTGCCATTTAATGCATTTAAAGCTAAAGTAAAATCTAACCTTTGTTTAAAAGCATACTATTCTATTAACGACTATTTAGATGACAAGCATAGTTGGTCACTGTGTTGAACTTAAGACGATTATTATTATTATTTTTTTTCTTCTCCTTCATGTTTTTTCGCCAAATTAGCTTATTGATACGTTACATGTCTTCGTCATGTAATTTTATATTTTACTTTTTTTTCTTTATATACTTACTTGTTTCATTTTGTGTGTTTTTGTTATTGGCATGTGGTTAACTAGTGACCTCGAGCATTGACTGAATATAATTATTTATATTTATCTTTTTTATGCTTAGCTTATTTCTTTTGCACTATGGTCCTAGTTTATCACCTGTGACTTCTTCACTGCACGTGTAAGCGGGCACACCCGTTAGACTGGTTAATTTATTATTTAGACTTGGGTATTATTATTATTATAATTTTTATTTTTTTTTTGTTTTTTATATATAATTGGTGTTTGCTAGCTGACAAGTGACAATGAATGAATATTTTTTTATTTTTTATATATTTTTTTGTGATAATATAAATTGTATAAAATCTGGTTCTTCTAACCTGACAGACAGATGTGTTGCTGGGGAGTTTGTTCCGCCACTTCTTCTTCCCAGCTAAAACACTAGGAAGTGGCGAAGGGCAGGGCGTTTTTGTGGGACTGTCTCTTGTAATCTGACGTTCAAAAAGTGCTGATTATCAGCCTAATTTGAATAAATGACTTTTGATTTTGATTTTGATTTGCCTAATTTTAGTTAATTTAGTTTACTAATCAAAATTAGCAACCACATATAAAACCTACATTAATCAATAGCTGCTTTGCGGGTTGTTCGAAAGAGATACCACGGCCCCGGAACGTAAAGGGCAACAGAAGGAACCTGGGTGGGTTTTATTCAGTAAAAGTCTGACATGCCCCGCTCCGCCCAGAGCGGGAGAAGTCATAAGATGATTTCCGACCCAAAAAAATAAAATAAATATCAATAGCTGCTACCCTACCACGACGTCTTTTAACAGAACTTATTACACTAAGGGAAAGAGACAGAGCTATACAGGGTGTCTAGCACTATCTCTTTCTCACACAGGAATAAGAACTGCTATGTATCAATACAAACAAGTTTTGTAATGAGACTACAAAACCTTAAGTGTCACGTTTCCAATATTTGCCTGGTTGATATATAATTTAATATTTTTAAACGTATTGCGTTTGTTACTGTAGGATCGCAGAACGGCCCTCACTACACTACAGTGGCGGCCATACTGTCACGAAGTCTACTAAAATAAAAAGTACATTTTGTTTCAAGAGCAGAATTTTTGTCATTGCGGTTAAGACGGTAGACGAGGGTGTTATAGAGTTTCAATTCTCAACTTGTTTCAATGTCAATTTGTTGTTGCAAATTATTTTATAATGGACACTTTTTTTTAAAAAAAATATAATGCCCTGAACATATGCGCCTGCTTCGCTCGAAAAAAAATACGCCGACTATAGGGATTTGAACAGTTGTATTAGTGTTATCCGTGATGAAATCAGAAAAAAAAATAAAGTTCTCATTGTGATAAACGCGAAAAAACCACGAATATTAACGATAAACGAGAAATACATTGCGTGGTTGTTCTAATTATGGTGCAATAAAAGTCAGTTTTCGAGGAATTTTATTGAAAACTAGCTGTTCCCCACGGTTTCACCCGCGCTGCTCAGCACCTGTTTTGGTCGTAGCGTGATGTTATATAGCCTATAGCCTTCCTCAAGAAATGAACTATCCAATACTAAAAGAATTTTCCAATTCCAACCAGTAGTCCCTGAGATTAGCGCGTTCAAACAAACAAACAAACTCTTCAGCTTTATAATATTATATATTAGTATAGATTTTAATGTTTTATTGTGTATAAATGAATATGAATTTGAAAAAGCATTTCCTCATACTGTATTGATTAACGTTTTACGGTTCACAATTAAAATAGTATTTTGGAAGTCGTCCTATTACTGTCGGGATTGCGGGTTGTTCGACAGAGATACCGCGGCTCCGGAACGTAAAGGGCAATGGAAGGAACATGGGTGGGTTTTAGTCAGTACAAGTCTGACACTCGCCCCCGCTCCGCCCAGAGCGGGGGAAGTTATTTGATGACTTCCCATCCCGAAAAAAAATCCTATTATCTATACTAATATTATAAAGCTGAAGAGTTTGTTTGTTTGTTTGAACGCACTAATCTCAGGGACTACTGGTTGGAATTGGAAAATTCTTTTAGTGTTGGATAGTCCATTTCTTGTTAATTTTTTTATAGGCTTGTCGAGTAGGCTCTGTCTACGTGAGATAAATGAAACTGAGAGAACACGTAATATCGTTTATTATAACACACACAACTAAAGACGTACAGAACTGTTCACAACCGTGACGCAGAGCCTACTGGCTCGGGCTACGAATGCAACATGCATCGTATGCAATAGTGTGCCCTTACAGGCTATTTAACATCACGCTACGACCAACAGGTGCTGAGCAGCGCGGGTGAAACCGTGGGGAACAGCTAGTTACGAAATAAGTCTCTTCTCATAATAGAAACTGTTTTACCACAAGAAAATGGCTACTGTATTTGGTAAGTGCTTAAACACCTTGGAACTCTAAGAATAAATCTATACTAATATTATAAAGCTGAAGAGTTTGTTTGTTTGTTTGAACGCACTAATCTCAGGAAGTACTGGTTCGATTTGAAAAATTCTTTTAGTGTTGGATAGTCCATTTCTTGAGGAAGGCTATAGGCTATATAACATCACGCTACGACCAACAGGTGCTGAGCAGCGCGGGTGAAACCGTGGGGAACAGCTAGTTACGAAATAAGTCTCTTCTCATAATAGAAACTGTTTTACCACAAGAAAATGGCTTCTGTATTTGGTAAGTGCTTAAACACCTTGGAACTCTATGAATAAATAAATAAATATGAGGCGATGTACCTATTTTAAGGGTACCGAAGCTCGAAAGAAAAAACGTAACCCTTAACGCTGAAACTGCGTTAAACGGACACCCGCGCGGTTTAATACAATAGTGAACCGACGCGGGGACAAGTGCGGGGCCCGCCAGCGGTAACACGCGCGGGCTTGTTCAGTCAATAACGCTTGATGAAAAGCTTGTGAAAATGTCTTTCGACAGACAAAGAGTAATTGTGAAACTACAGTGTCGCTCTGTCATATGAGGCCAAGCGAATGAACTCTTTAGGTACCTGTGACAGGGTCCTTCACATACCCACAGAGCCCATGCTTGTAGACACGCGGGGGGTGTCTGTCGCGGGTGTCCGTTTAACGCAGTTTCAGCACTTATAGGATCACTTTGTCCGTTTGTCTGTCAAGGCTCTTTATCTCGGAAACGCGAGAAGGTATCGAGTTGAAATTAGAACCATATACTCAAGTCTGTGGTCCCTAAGAGCTGTAAAAAAACCAACCCTCTGAGTCTACGCAGTCAAAAGATATGGCCGTTTATGTAGTAAGTTTAGTTATATGTAAAGGTATTTTCATTTATTTATATAAACTTGTAAAATGATTTTAGTGTTTAGTGTTAAGGCTTACATGTTAATTTAATTTAAATTTTACCCAATATAGTTTTAGATGATAATAAAGGCAATAATAAATAATAATAAAGCTTCAATGAACAATAATATAATGCATGATACACTAATCTATAAGTTTAATTCGATGTATTTCCTAATCTGTGTGGTTCTTTCTTAAAAAGACCATTTCAGACACTAATCTGCAGGCCTCATGTAAGTTGACCTAGATTTTTTGTTTGGACCTGAAAAGAGACTATGACCTCTGAGTTTGTTTCGGCTGTTTCTTCTCAGAGGTAGTCGGGTACGAAACACCAGCCTCATCTAGTTTTTAAAAAAGACGTACACGTCTTTTTTAAAAACTAGATGTTTTCAATTGATTAGAAATTATGTTTTTTAGTTTTACAAAACTGCTTGTGAAAACCTACTTGCAAAATAAACATCATTTATCATTTAATCTTGTACTGTGTATACAATTGTTGGTGAACCAAATAAATTTTAAAAAAATTTACGAAAACCGCACTTGTCCGTTTTTTTTTTAAATTACCTTCGTCAATTCCCCAATCAGGCGGATCCTCCCACCAGACCGGACTGGGACAGGTCAAGATCTCCATAAAGTCTTCATCACTGAGACTTCGAGTTTCCTCCATCATCCGTACCATGTCTTGCATGCTCAATTCAGGACTGTTGCAAGGCCTAGTAGAGATTCCGGACGCTTTTGGTGATAATGGATTTTTGGTCGACGATGATTTTATGCCTGTAAGATTAAGGTACAGGCTGTTAATATTATTTTTATTGCTTTTTTAATCTTATCAAGGAGTATGAACCACACATGTTTTTTTTTGGTTTTTATTGAGCATGAACTCACTCTTGACCTCGATCTCGCCTGATGGTAAGCGACAGGTGAGGTCTACGATGGAGCGAGCGAGCCCAGAAGATGCCTATCGACTGTTGTTTTGAAGACAGAATTGTTGCAAATAATCTAGAGGAAATTTACCTTTTTGTGGTGTTGCCATCTTCCTTTTATTTGTAGATGCTATAACTTTGAAATTGTGTTTAGGCTTCAACATAATCTTCTTCGCGCGGAATTCGCGTTTCAAAGTATTCGGATAATACTCTATTTGTTCTAAAACTTCATCCGGCACAGAGATAGGCTTAAGTAGAGACACTTGTGAGCGTTTTACGGTTTTATGGGATTTAGGCGATTTTGTCTCTGGTTTAGGCGACTTTGTCTCTGGTTTAGTCGATTTTGGCTCTAGCCTAGGTGATTTTGTCTCTGGTTTAGACAATTTTATCTCCGGTCTAGGCGATTTTGTCTCCGTTCTAGGCGATTTTGACTCTGGTTTAGTAAGTTCCGGTTTTTCAGTTTTCTTTTCTTCCTTATTTCTTAGTTGTCGTTTTTGCTGCGCCGATTTGGTTCGTGTAATTATTGGCTCTGGTGCTTTTGCCCTTGGATTTTTGGATTTTCTTGCGGTTCTTGTTGACATTTTTGTCTGAAAAAAAGTAAAGAATATAAATAGTTAATTTAGTTATCCAACTCCAGACTAAGCTCGGAGCTCGGAGCGCGATCGCTAACAGCTTCACAAAAATTTTCTAATAAGATTTAAAAATTGGCCTATTTATTTATTCGGTTCTGTGATTGCGAGTTTGACCGGGACTACGTGCACGAAAGGTTCCGTACCATTATGTCTAATATATAAAATTCTCGTGTCACAGTTTTCGTTCCCATACTCCTCCAAAACGGTTGGACCGATTTAAACGAAATTTTGTGTACATATCGGGTAGGTCTGAGAATCGGCCAACATCTATTTTTCAGACCCCTAACTGAGAAGCGGGTGAAACCGCTGGGCACAGCTAGTATTAATAAAATTCTCGTGTCACAGTTTTCGTTGCCATACTCCTCCAAAACGGCTGGACCGATTTGAACGAGATTTTGTTTGCATATCGGGTAGGTCTGAGAATCGGCCAACATCTATTTTTCAGACCCCTAAATGAGCAGCGGGTGAAACCGCTGGGCACAGCTAGTTATGTATAAAAACGGCCAAAAAATATAGGTTTGTTACTTCTATAAATATTGATTCTATTGTTTATGCATTACAACTGTCTATCACGGTGCATGACATCTTAGTAACACTTTTTATAATAAGGGGTTATATGTAAGGGTTGCGAGTTGTTTGAAAGAGATACCGCGGCTTCGGAATGTAAAGGCCTACCAAAATTTAAACTAAAACTAAAAGAAATACTTTTAAAAAAGATGATCTACTCAATAAATGAATGGCTTCAGAATGAAGGTTAAATAATTGAAATTGTAAATGAAAATAATGTTGAAAATGAATAATATAAATAATACGTTAATGATATAGGTAGGTATAATGTGATATCATTGACTTAATTATGTAAGCACCGAACATAACAAAATGCATTGTGCTATAATATCACATGCCCTATCGTAGGCTAAATAGAATTTAAGACGACTATGTAACATTATAAAAACACCGAATGTAATTACTAATATATAAATACTATTTTAATTACTCTATTTATAAGTGATTAAATGAATTTGAATTTGAATTTGAAGGGCAATAAAAGGAACATGGGTGCGTTTTAGTCAGTACAAGTCTGACACTTCCCTCCGCTCCGCCGAGTACGAGGAAGTTATTTGCTGATTACCCAACCGGGCATACGCAAAAAAGGGGGTTAGATGAGGAGATACCGCGGTCCCGGAACATTAAGGGCAATTGAAGGTACATGTGAAAATCTGTCGTTTCGCACGCATATAGTTCAGGTGTGTAAAAAGCCTTTAGAAATCTTGGATCTGTAATCCGTGAAACACGTGGCACACAGGCACGGCGGCAGTCAAGTCACTGTATAATGCCCCAGTAAGGAGTAACCTGGAAACGAGTGCTATCATCTGGAATCCATCTGAAACCAAATACTGTCAGATGGTAGAAAAACTGCAAAACAAATTTACCCGGTTTTTGTATATGAAGCAGTTTGGAGTCTACCCATATTATCCACTTATGTATCCAACTCTCTTTGTAATAGGGATGGTTGGATATTATAAGTTGGAGGTAAGGCGCAACCTTGCACTGACTAAATATGTTTTTATGGTTTTTCGGGGTATGCTAAATAATCCGCATATACTGGAATCTTTGGGGTTGCTCGTTACAAACAGTAGGCTGCGGCAAGGGCCAAGAGAAAGGCTGTTTAAAGTCCCGGTGGCGCGAACAAACTTGTTGAAGTTTGCACCAGTGGTTCGGGCAATGCAGATACTCAACAGCGTCTCTCTGAAATTGGATATCTTTACTTGCTCTCTGGCGGAATTCCAGAGGGTAACACTTAATATATTGTCTTCCACCTAACCAATCTCTAGTGCTGGGTAGAGTAGAAAAATATGACTACATTGATATATTGGATTTGATCTGTAAAACAAATGAAAGTGTAAATAAATAAATTAAAAAATGTGTGGGTTTTTAGGGGTTTGATGAAATGGCACAATCTGAAACTGAAAGGGGCCTATCAGAGTTGATGTGAACGACGTCCGCTTTTAGTCTAGCGCTGCCACTGTACATATAAACCACACGGGAAGCGCCATCTCCAATAGAAAATGAATCAAAAGAATTGCTTCACATAGTTTGACGGGCCTGTTGGTCTAGTGGTTAGTGGCCGTGACTGCTAAGCCGGAGCTCGTGGGTTCGATTCCCACCCAGGACAAACTTTGTGTGATGAGCATGATTGTTTGTTCTGTGTCTGGGTGTGATTTATATATAATATGTATGTATTTATAAATTATATAAGTATAATATCAGTTGTCTGAGTCTAACTTAATCTTGGCCGGTTTGTTTTTTATATCGGTTAATAATGTCCTTAATATTAATATATGAAAGAAATATTAAAAATTCTGTTTAAATGAACAGGAAAACTTGTTCAATATTAACTTATCCTCAAACTGAAACGGCAATAATGCAACAATTTATTGCACAAATTTTACACTTTAGCTAGGTTAGGCATTAACCAGTTAGTTCCAAAACTGCAAGGAGCGGGCATTTAGGCGTGAAGACGTAACAAACAAACACACTTTCGCTTTTATAATATTAAGTCATCATCTGCCTAGCGTTTTAACAACTATATTGGGGTCGGCTTCCAGTCTAACCGCATACAGCTGAATATCAGTATTTTACATGGAGCGACTGCCTATCTGACCTCCACAGCCCAGTTAATACTGGGTAATACGATACCCCTTGGTAAGACTGGTTGTCAGACTTTCGGAACACTGACTACCTGTAACGACTGTCAAAGATCTACAAATGACAACCGGGACCAACGGCTTAACGTGCTTTCCGAGGCACGGAGGAAACACGGTATGTAACGGGTGGTCACCCATCCACAAACCAACCTAGGCAAGCGCGGCTTAACCAAAGATCGACCCGAGCGGCTGCTATTTATTTAGCCACGAGCTCCTCTTTTATAATATTAAGTGATATTTTATAATAGTGATTGCAGAACTTGTCAAAATTATGCTCACTTTTGAAATCTATGCAATCATGCCTGCCTTTACCCAACTATGTTGGGTTCCGTCTCCAGTCTAACCGGAAGCAGCTGGCTACCAGTATTTTACATGAAGCGACTGCCTATCTGATCTACACAATTCAGTAAATACTACTGGGCAACTAGAAAGAAGAAGAAAGAAAAAACATTAATTATTAGACGCAAATTACGACGAGCAACAAAATAACAAAGAAAAATAAAACTAAACATTCAACATGCAAAGTATCACAAACATTTACAAATACATATAGATATTGTATTGTATAACGGGCTGGTGTCCGCAACTCCACGTCTGAGGCGCGTATTTTGCGTATGGGTGGGAATATTATTCGATCCACCCCAGCTCCACGAGAAACGTCAGCAGCGCCTTGGTGTTGCTGACGATCTCGCGAAGAGTACCTGGGTTACCGAAGTACTTTGCCCTGTATGGGGCAACCTCTGGGCAGTGCAGAAGCACGTGGGCTGCTGTTTCGTCCTCCATGCAGGCTCGGCACAGTGGGCTATACATATAGGTATGGGACTAAATAAAAATAGCTTGCACGTCGTGACTGCGACAGATCGGTCACCACTCAGCATGATGCTGTGCCATGGGAGCCCACAGCACAGCACTGGTTTTCAACTACAGTACTTTCACAAGTTATTAGGCCTTGTGACCGAGACTGTAGATTCATTTTGTTTCTTGACATTCAAAAGTGCCTGTAATGGTCTAATTGAAATAAATGATTTGATTTGATTTGAATACAATACCCCTTGGTAACATTGGTTCTCAGTCTTTTGAGCCACTATCTGTAACACGCAACATTTGAAGCCAAAAAGTAATAAAATGAAACCACCTGTATGTGTCTTTATTCATACAGATGCTTATAGGTGTTTTAGTATTTCGATATGTCACACTGTCTTATGGCCGATTCTCAGACCTACCCGATATGTACACAAAATTTCGATTAAATCGGTCCAGCCGTTTCGGAGGAGTATGGGAACGCTTTGAGTCGCAGAAACCGGTGTTTTTTTTTATCTGAGTACCTTCAATTTCTATTTGTGAATGGATTATTACCACAAAATATTGTTAATTGTATTAAATTTAAAGTATGTAATCTTGTTTTTAGAAATAAGGTAATGAATGTGCAGTAACATTTATTTAACACATATCTTAAAATATCTTAAGCATATCTTCATTTTTTTAACAAACCGAAATATAATATTTACTCAAATAAATCTTATATTGATACTAAGTATTTTTATTTGCTATTTAATTTAATTTATAAATATTTGATGTTTGATTCACAAACTTCTCAAGATATCCCTAAGAAAAAGCAGTTTGCAACTATAAATATGATATAAAATATTAATGGAGAAATGTCTTTTAATAAGAAAATTAACTGTTATCAAGGTTTCAATCTTAATAATCTAGAAAGAGGTAGGTAGGGAGTGATTCTAGATAATCAATTGTGTTATAAAACTTTGTATTAAATAGAAATAGTACCTTTATAAATATTGTACTTGCTGTAAGTAAATAACTGTCTAAAAAAAGATTTTCCAAGAAAAATACAGTCCAATTTTAATATAACAAGAGACACAAGATTTCAACACTCAAAAATAGGAAAAGGCCAAGTTTTTTCCCCAATGCAAGCAGAGTATAGATAGTTAGATACATCAAATTGCAACTAAGTCTTTTTTCCTTAAAACCTTCATGGTTTTCGCTTACTTCAACGTTTTACAGGCAGATGGCGACACCTGTATAAACTAGACCACCTATCTCAGGACTTCCGACCTTAAAATGTTTGAAAAGCAAGAAAATCCAGCTCCTAACACAATAATACGAAGAAATTAACACCTGCGTCAACAGAATAAGACCCACGTGCGTCTGTACCCGTGGGATTGCGAATAATATTGTTATCTATCCTCCATCCTTTTCGTCAGGCATAAGTTGGATGGAGATGGCAATACCAGCTAACACGGATGTTAGGATAGACAGAATTACACCTCATGGTACCCAGGTTCATAATAGACCCTAGTTTGTTTCATTATCATACACTTCTTCATACACAAACAACATAAAACGAGACGGAATCTTGCGCAAAAATTACGCAAAGGATTATCACAACATTCTTACCTGCAGAAATGAAACCAGGTGTGAAGCTTTCCTTCAAACGAAATATCCAACTTGCTTCTCTGCTTTTTATGACTGATTTATCACACATGTATATGAACTTCATTCGTTTCCTAATACGTAATTTGCTTTATTTTATTTCATTACATTCGTCAAGAGCAGTGAGCTACAAACGATGGAACGGGGATTCGTAGAATAGTGTTGTGCAAAGCGTAAAGATATTTAGTTTTAAATCGACTAAAAAAATATTGACGTAAGAAGCTGACGCATCTTGTTGATATAGAGTTAAATAAGTGGGACTTGAATGGGGATACGGAATACCTTTTACCGGACATTACAAACTAAAACTGGTATGCAGTTTCAATTTTACTACTAGTAGTAATTATCTGTGACATCTGAAATTAAAAGAAACTGCTTGGAACAGTTACACAAAATCAAGACTGTAATAGGTATTTAATTAAATGAATAGAGCTGTAGTCACGAAGAATAACATGTATACACTACCAGAATTTAAAAGCGAATTCTTACTACTGTACTCGTTAAAGTTTTACGTTTTCACAAAAATACTTTGCAAGCCAAGCTATTTTTTACGAAATAAGTAAATTAAAGTATAAACTGTTTTTCACGCGAGAATCGCATTTGAATGTTGATAAGTGTTTACGGTATTTACATTTATGCTCCTGACTGTACAGGACACCCACATTATACCAAGCATCATTTTAGTTCACACACTTTGGCGCATTTGTTTCAAAGTATTTCATGCAAATACTTTGAAATTTGCCTATATCCAACTTAATGTAACTACTTTTTTATGCCATTTACGAAGTGCTTTAATTTTATTATTTGCACTTCTTTTTTTTCTAAATATAGACTAATTGTTGATTCATTTGTTAAAGTGTTTTTTTATATGTGACTCGAAAAGGTAGTGTACACACGGCGACAGATCAACCTATCCAAAACCAGTTTATGCTGCTCTCTCAACAACGGATCGTACACCATAAATTTCAAGCACAATGAGAGATCCGCATAAACTGGTTTTGTAAAGGTTGATCTGTCGCCGTGTGTACACTATGACAAAATGCTTTCGTTTTGGATTTTTATTTTCAACTTCTATTAATCGACTAAAACTAAAAATCGATTGCACGTGACTATTGACGACAAACGTAGAAAAGTACCGACCTATTCAATGCTGCATTTATCTCAAATTGTGTACATCTTTAACACAAAATTTAACAGATAGTAACTAAGTACTTCCACAACCTTGGATAAATAGTTAACGTGAAATAACGTGTCCTAGATACACATGGGGAGCTGCCAAAGGTACTTCTCTCTGCTTGACGAATGTCGTCGAAATAAAAATAAAATGTAGGTACAGGCACCTTACGGCGAAGTTCTTTCTTCACTTAAATCATTTTTTTTCCATATCTATGCAAATGGCAGAACCGTGTATGATTTTATCTAGCTAGATACATGTTTGTATTTATGTTGACGTTAAAACGATTAGGTACCTATTTTATTCAAATAAAAAAACAAAATATTTTATTTCACCTATGCTCATGAACACTTAAAAAATGTCGAGAAAGGTGCACGGTCTGGGTTGGATCTTTTTCTAAGATAATTTAAGAAATTTTATTTCCGTAAACATGTTTAAATATACAATACAATTAGCATGCAAGATGTTAAAAGATTACCTACATTATTTCATCATGTTTGCCATATGTAATGATGTGCAAATATTGTTACAGAAATATGGACAAGAATCGTAGTAAAACTCCATAGATACTCTTTTAAAACCATTTTGTTTTACAATGCTGTTGTTACAGCCTATGGGAGAACAGCGTAGGCCCAACAATAATAATTTCCTTTTCCAATATTGCTGGGTTGACATTTGTCTTGTCATACAAGGTTGATTATCAAATATTCGACCAAGGTCTTTTGTTAAGTAACTATAAATAACCCCAAGGTACGGTAAGGCACTATTACAAGTTCGACAATTAAATTATAGTTTAAATGGATGTTGACGTGTTAACCAAGTCGTCACAAGCGGTCCATTTTAAAGAGGTAACTCGCTGTTCGTGACACTTCGTGATCTTCGTGTAACTGGGACGCAGTACCTATTTCATAAATTATATATAAATAATAATACAGCTTATTTTTAAATGTTTTTTTTTTATACAAAAATGAATAAACGGGAAAAAATATATTTGAAGGCTTAGAAATCACTAACGCCACGGCGGCGGTGTGTCCGTCGGCGTCGCCGTCCGTGACGGCTGGCAGCACAGGTGCAGGTGCCCTATAGATTAATGTACTCTGTGGGTGCAGGTGTCACTTATTCTGCATTTTTTAGGGAGATGGCAAAAGCTATGTAATTTACGATTAAAGTAGCTATGATATAACTAGAGTATACTCTCGACTAAAGTACGGCCAACGAGAAGCGATACCAAATGTAAACAAAACCCATGCTAAAACCCCATCTAAAATGGCCGCCCGAATGTTGGCGAACCCGTCTTAACGTTGTCATGTTTTTGCCGGGAGAACGAGACATTACGACAAAGGCACAAGATGGAAAGAGCTAAATATTAGATTGTCAACGCCACAGTTGTTCTTTAGGTTAATGACCTTTCGTATCGCTTCTCGTTGGCCGTACTGTAGACGACTACTAACTACTTAATCCCAAGTGTTGCGACTTAAAGAGCACGCTTGTATGTCGGTATTGCTATCTTTACCAAACGTTGACGTCTCGTCCAACAGCTCTTTGAAGAATAAGAAACATTATGGAGTACGATACCTGTCCAAATGTTTTAGTTAGCATAGGTTATGCTAAAACTAGGAAACAGCAATTACTCTCCTTGCTGATTTGTTTAGAATAAATGAAGTGTCATTTTGTTTAAATTATGGTAAAGTAATGATGAGGCTTGCCTTTGAGGATAAAGCATCTATTAAATTAAAATAAAATACAAAAAAAGAATGGTTTTAGTTTCCACCTAATATTAACTTTGTTAGATATTAAGTTTTTTTTTACAAAGAGAACACAGTAGGTAGACCATCGATGATAAGATATTTGAGTTCCTTCTACATCGATGTTCGGTAGCCACAGATAATACGGAATTACAGGTTGCTATTGTTTAAGAAAATAAAATGGCGGCACTATCGATTCGATCCAGTTACATTCACGGCCTTCAACGATGCCTTGCGACAAGCGAAACGCGCGTGCGTCATTTGTTTTATTGCTGCATGGTTGTTTTGGCGCTTACATTTTATAGAGGGCGCTTGACATTTGTGAAATTGTCTGTGGGATTTATTTAAAATGGTGGCTTTCGTTTCGATTACGGCCAAGCACTAATTTCTTCACTTTGAGTCGTAGCATGCTCAGAGGTGTTAGTACGAATGCCTTGTGTAAACATAAAGTAATAAATGGGTCGATTTTTGAATCAAATACAATATATATCCGATATTTTTTTAATTAAATAATAAATTATTTGCAACAAGCACAATCAGTTATTCAGTTAGGTTAGTACCTACCTATATCGCGAAAGTTTGTATGGATGGATGGATGTTTGTTAGATACTCTTTCATGCCAAAACTACTTGGATTTTAATGAAACTTTACAATAATATAGCTTATACATCAGAATAACACATTATGCTACAATTGGGTAGTTGACACCATTAATCAATAATTTAAAAACACAATTTTTCTGAAAGAACACCTTATTCTAGACCTGAGAACTCCATTCATTTCAAAATAACTTTAAAATTCGATTTTTAGTTGCTTTTAAATCAATAAATAGTGGCATCATTGACTTGACAACTTAGTGACGTCATCGGTTGCGAGTCTTTAAAAAACTATAGGGGAAGCGCGTTTTGACAGTTCATAAAAAGTATATCAATAATTGATATACTTTTAATAAAAATATGAACTGTATTGTATATATATTCTACTACGCTCGCGTTAAATTCGGGGTAACACAGTTCCCCTTGCGCCTTATTGATTTGTAATAGCAACGCTATGTTTTCCCTTTTCTTCCCTCTTTCTCCCTCACAACCCATTTTTTCAAAAAAATATTAGTCTATGTCCGTCTCCTGGTTGATCTGATTCCCAACTATCTTCCTCTACCTCTTCACCTCTTCACGCGTTAATGGCTAAACCGATTTTGATGAATTTTAGTACAGAGATAGGTGGGGACCAAGAAACGGACATAGGCTAATATTTTTTATAAAAAATTGAGATATGAGGGAGAAAGAGGAAAGAAAAGGCAAAACTTAGCGTTGCTATTACAAATCAATAATGCGCAACGGCAAAAACTGCAGGTATTTGCAAATCAAGAAAGGGGAACTGTGTTACCCGGAATTTAACGCGAGCGAAGTCGAAGGCAAAAGCTAGTAATTAAATAATAATTCGGTCGCACGAAAATTTCCTACTATGATCACGCCAACAAGATTAAATAATACGAATACTTCCTTATTGTATTCTTAACTGACTTCAACTCAAAACTTATTACCTATTATAATATGAACAAATTCGAGTGAACATTCATCATAATTTTCCTGCCCTTGTCCCATTCTATTTGGGGTCGGCGCAACACGTTTTCTTCTTCTATTCTCCCCTATCAGACGTCATGGCATCATTTACTCCTTTCTCCTTCACATCAGTCCTTACACAATCCATCCATCTTTTCTTTGGCCTTCCTCTCGCTCTCCGTCCATCAACATTCAGATCCATCACCGTTTTAGTCACATGTCCTTCATCCCTCCTCATCACATGTCCATACCAGACAAACGATTGCCTTTCAATTTTTCTGTAACAGGCGCAACTTTCAAACTTCCTCGAATATTACTGCTTACTTTATCCATTCTTGTCACTCCACACATCCATCTCAACATTCTCATCTCCGCTACATGCAATCGTTTTTCATCCACCTTTTTTACAGCCCAGCATTCTGACCCATACAGTACAACAGGTCTAATCACGGAATTATATATTTTCCCCTTTAACTTGAGGGGCATCATTCGAGTGAACATTATGGTACGCAAATAAACGCCCATTATCTGGGTTAGAATATGGGATACCTACTTTTTTAAGGATAACAAACCTACACGCGCTCGAAGCCGCGGGAAAAGTATGTTTAACATAAAAAACAATAAAAGTCAACCTCCATGTCAATTCAATTAAAACTTTTTATATTCAAAAACCGCCATTTTACATTCAAAATGGCGGGAGTTTACATCCAGTACTTTTTAGTTATTTTATTTATAAAAGAGATTGAAGTGATGAGAATTCATTTTAATATGCCCGATGATCATAAGAATTTTACGATGCATTCACATTTGCACTTAGATAACGTCATAAAATATTGTTTGAATAGAGGAAACGCTTGCAGGTCTAATAACACGAATGTCTGTGGTCTAAAAATGGTGAAACAAAAAAGATTTTACAAGGACTTCAAAAATGTTTGCTTTATGTTTATGAGTAACATGTGTGATCATCCTGATGAGGGTAAGCTGTAGTGTTTAGTCAAGCATATTTTTATTCTTACTGCTAGAACTCCAGACCTCCTATCTTTAAGATTTCGGTTTCGTTCTAATTGTCTGTGCTCGCGCGATGGCTTGCGAGCTTCCACTAAAGAAATCTGTACGTTTAAACTCATCGTACGACAACGCGCGATGAAAAAACATCGTGTCATCATACAATACGCCAGTTAGGACGACACCTTTGTGAGCCCACAAAGGTGTCGCGCACTTAATCCACCACAGGGCCACAGTGCGCCTGCCGGGTTTGCGGGTCGTTTAAAAGAGATGCCGCGACCCCAGAAGTCAGAACACAAAGGGCAAAAAAAGTAACATGAATCTTAACATTGAATATCTCCGTTACTAAAGGGTCCCCGGGTATTGCCTAGATCTAATCCCATGAACTGATCGCATAGAACACATTTTACTGTTTTATTTAAACTTCATGTAGGTAAGTAATAGAGGTACAGACGCCAGCAGGTCAAGGTACCCGAAACTGACATTTTTTCCCAATGAACCTTAAACCTTATACTTTAGAAATAAAGTTGAAAATCTATTAATGAAATCTGACAGATTGTAGTAGCTTGATGTGCAGGCGTCTGTACATAGGCGGACTTAATGCCATAAGAAGGCATTCTCTACCAGTCAACCTTTGGGTTTAATACAACAGCATTGTGATTGGAAAATTATAGGTATATAGATCAAAAAATATCCTTACTAATATTATAAAAGCGAAAGTGAGTTTGTTTGTTACGTCTTCACGCTTTAATGGCTACACCGATTTTGATGAATTTTGGTACAGAGATAGTTGGGAACCAGGAGACGGACATAGGCTATTTTTTTTTAAAAGGGATGTGAGGGAGAAAGAGGGAAGGAAAATGGAAAACTTAGCGTTGCTATTACAAATCAATTAGGCGCTAGAGGAAATGTGTTACCCCGAATTTAACGCGAGCGAAGCCGCGGGCATAAGCTAGTTAAAACCATATACTCTAGTCTGTGTGTGCTGTGACTGTGACTGTGACCATGTGAACATTCAACCGTCTAAGACTAAGGACCTTATCATACTAGCGAATTGCGAGCGTCTTCAAAGCGAAGCGGGCGCGCAACGAATTCGCCGCGAATAGCACCGTGGACGTACGTTACTGAGTGTATTTTGCGTAGTTAACTTGCTACAAACACGCGACGAAAACGTTGCGAATTTGCCGCACGTCCGCGACGTCTTCGCTGAGCAGCGGCGGCGTGTTCGCGACGCATTCGCTGCGCGCCCGCTTCGTTTTGAAGACGCTCGCAATCCGCTAGTATGATAAGGCCCTAAGGAGGCAAAAGTTATGACTGTTTATGTCGCAATGTTTGTACTGAACCCTCGGTACGCTAGTCTGACTCGCTCTTGACCGGTTTTTAGAGTACTTCATAGCCTCATCTGGTACTTGCGAACAATTTCTGACTGACAGACGAAGTAACGAGGAAGAAGATGAACCTCTCGCTAAGCCTGATGATGAAATGGGAAACAATACGAATGTCACTGCGAATTTAGACAAAAATGTTACAGGTAGGTACTTAAGTAAGAACATTTTAACCGACTGACAAAGATGGAAGGTAATGTTATTTGCGTGTTTATTTGTCTGTTCCATTGTGAAGTAAAAAGCTCGAGTTAAAAACAGTGCGAGTTGGAGTTGCCGCAGAAAGGTTCCGTCGCATTATCTATAAAGAAAAACAGCAAAAACGTCATTTATACATGTAGTATGGGAGGCCTCAGTATTTTAGTATTCGTTGTTATAACATATATATATGTTACATATATGGTATATACAAATACATCATCTGTGACAAAAATCTAATTACAGTACCTACGGCCAACGAGAAGCGATACGAAAGGTCATTAACCTAAAGAACAACTGTGGCGTTGACAATCTTATATTAAACTCTTTCCATCTTGTGCCTTTGTCGTGATGTCTCGTTCTCCCGGCAAAAACATGAGAACGTTAAGACGGGTTCGCCAACATTCGGGCGGCCATTTTAGATGGGGTTTTAGCATGGGTTTTGTTTACATTTGGTATCGCTTCTCGTTGGCCGCACTTTAGTTCATTTAAACCCACTAACGCGTATACCTAAATATGTTTGTTTGGATGACATTGCAAGGCTTAATGACGAAATACTAAATCCAAATGGCGGACTTCCAAAGATTTAGTTATTGTATTAAATTATTTTTAAACTATAAGTTATATTTTTAAACTTTTTTCACGTCACGCTCAAACCAAATCAAATCTTAACGGATTTGGGTAAAATTTGGCATCAAGATAGCTTAAATTCTAGATTGACAGATACTGTTGATCGCAGAAAAAATACAGATTTACAGAGTAAGGTTTCACTTAAGGTTGTTTGTGAAAGTGAGTTTAAATGTTTGTAAACGCACCCACGATACTGTAAAAATTCCTAGTGTGGGTCAAAGTTTTTTTTTTTTTTAAGTTTTTTTTTTCTTTTGTCTAGTAACCAACGCCCCCGAACTCCGGCAAGCAAAGACGTTCAGTACCCTATACGATATAGAATCATCATTTGATTACCATAAATGTCCGTTCTCGTGTCCCCACTTGTACAAACCTGTCTGCGTCAACGTCAACCGAGGGTACGGCAAGTACTTCAAGATACTGACGTTTATCAACCACTGCGCCGCTGACGTGTATTACTGCAAAAATTGGCAAGGTACGCTTTCGAAAGAAAGATATAAAGTTTATTTGACACATGCCATAACATTAAACAAAAAATAAAAATAACATAGGTTTCAATCCTACACTAACCAAATTACAATGAGCCCATAAATTACTTTTTTTTTCGTAATGTTCCGTCTAGCTATTTATTTTTTTAGAGTTTCCACACTTGCTAGTCCTAATTCACTATTGACATTGGCAGAATAGTCGACATCGTCTCTAATTAAAAAAAAATATTAAAAAATAGAATATATAAATAACAAAAAAACACTCATCTCTATGGCCACACAGAAAAAAAATATGTCTCACGGCTGCATCAAATAGGCTCAGTTAGAAACTGGCAACTGGCAGCTAGTGTCCGGCGCATTGCATTGTGTATTTTGTACATACAGCGACGCGCGCCTTAAAAATATGTCTGTGCCACCGCCTGCCGGGGTTGCGGGTTGTTTGAAAGAGATACCGCGGCCCCGGAACGTAAAGGGCAATAGAAGGAACATGGGTGGGTCATGCCCCCTCGCTCTGCCCAGAGCGGGGGAAGTCATTGGATGATTTCCCACCCCAAAAAAAAAATGTACTACTTATAATTTTTTATAAGAATTGTTATAATGGGTATGACCCTCATACGCACTATAACGACTATTATGACATGACCATGTTTGATTTAACCCTTTTTAATCAATAAAGAAAAAAATACGTTTTAATTAATCTACCTACAGAATTTAAACCGCCCCCTTCTGAAGAACAAGAGATGGTAAGAGATTCGCCATTGAGCTGGTCCTACTGTGGATCATCCAGGTAACAAATCAAAAGCAATTTATTAAAACTAAGCTGATGATCAGCAGTCACAAGACAGTCCCCCAAAAAGCCCACCCTTCGCCACTTCCTAGTTTTAGCTGGGAAGAAGTGGCGGAACAAATTCCTCAGCAACACATCAGGAGCCTAAGTCTGCTATTACAATAGTGTCAGAATGGTCGATCACTGATCGCATAATAGTTGATTTTGATAAGTTTAGTATGTAGTACCAAACTTGATTACAAAACTTGTCAAAATCAACCATTATGCGATCAGTGATCGACCATTCTGACACTATTGATATAGCAGACTAAGGCCCCTGTCTGATAGAGGTTTGATGAACCAGATTTCGTACAGTAAAATCCAACGGTTTTTTTATTATCCGTTCATCATCTTCGAGTCCTTGTCCCTTTACATTTGGGGTCGACGCAAATTTTTGAATGAAAATATTCTCATTGTCCTCTGAGTACTCTGAGAAGAAACAGCGTAACAAACTCAGAGGTCATAGTCTCTTTTAAGGTCCAGAAAAAATCTTGGTCAACTTACATGAGGACTATGCAGATTAGTGTCTGAAATGGTCTTTTTAAGAAAGCACCACACAGATTGAGTGGACCTGTCCAGTCAGTGCAAGCATTTGTCAGTTATCGTGTAGCTCAACTCATAACCCAAGGAGCTCAACGACACGACGAACAATACCAAAAAAGGGCATGAGTTTATCTTATTTCTCTATTCTCTTTTCCCAGATATTTACAGTTCGCACGTTTCTCGGAAGTTACTTCGTCTATAGGCCACTACGGCTGGCTGAAAGGCGATTATAGGTATACTCATATCATGGAGCCTCATCAAAGAGTACCTGGTTATGGGTAGCACCCAGACAGCATATGGATCATTAGACGGAGCAATAGTGCATAAAAATAAACTATAACTCAAAAAATCAAAATTCATATTTAAATTACTTTACTTTTTGAACGTCACATTACAAGAGACAGTCCCACAAAAAAGTGTTTTAACTGGGAAGAAGAAGTGGCGGAATAAGCTCCCCAAAAGCAACACATCTGTCTGTCAGGTTAGAAGAACCAGATTTTATACAATTCTGTTTATCACAAGGTAGGATTTGCCCGCGCTAAATTTGGGGCAACACAGTTCTCCTTGCGCCTTATTAATTTGTAATAGCAACGCTAAGTTTTCCCTTTTCTTCCCTCTTTCTCCCTCACATCCCACTTTTTACTAAAAAATATTAGCCTATGTCCGTCTCCTGGTTCCCAACTATCTATGTACCAAAATTCATCGAAATCGGTTTAGCCATTAAAGCGTGAAAAGGTAACAAACAAACTCACTTTAGCTTTTATAATATTAGTAAGGATTAAGAAATTATTCATTCATTGTCTCATGTCAGCTAGCAAACGCCAATTATGTATATAAAAATAAAAATTTACCCAAGCCTAAATAATAAATTCTCCAGTCTAATGGGTAACGGGTAACTATGCACGATTGCTCAGTCTTACTCGATATTTAGTAATTCGGATGAACATCGGATTTAATTAGACTAATATTAAAATGACATACACAATGACATCTATTTTTTTTTAAACCTACTCCCAACAAAAACAAAAAGTGGAAAAAGACATTTTTTTTTGCCACTGACTTCCGGGAGACAACTTATTAGAGCGCTTTCACATTATTAAAGGCGACTTTAGCAGCGCGACAGTCGCGCGACTGTGGCCGCGGCCGCCGCGTGCGTTCAGTCGGCGATGAGCCAGTGTTGAACTGAACTACGGCGCGGCAGCGGCGCTGCTAACGCCCAGCAGTTCTTATAATGTGAAGGAATGCGCTTCTGCCGCGCTACTGTCGCGCTGCTAACGTCCTAATGTGAAGTAGCCCTTAGTGTGTTTTTAGAAGTCGGTCTTTTTCTTGCTAAGACGTATTTTGTTTCAGCCCTTTAAATTGTAGTAGTGAGAAAGTGGGCGAAAATTTTAAATGATAAATATATTATTTTACCAGGTATTTGTGTATTGAAGTCTCCATATCGTAACACGGTTATACAGACATGACAAAATAGGTCCATTACGGATCTGTGCAGTTGCAAGTGGCAAAAAGTACTACAGCGCCATCTATCCAGTCACTGAAGAACTAACGGCAAGAATCCTACATCGCGCAAGCAAAGTTGTACGCTAAGTTAGCATAAATATACGAGCACCCGACAAGCTATTACGGGCCTGTTGGTCCAGTGGTTAGTGGCCCTGACTGCTGAGCCGGAGGTCGTGGGTGTGATGAGCATGATTGTTTGTTCTGTGTCTGGGTGTGATTATCTATAATATGTATGTATTTATAAATTATATCAGTATGTATATCAGTTGTCTGGTTACCATAACACAAGCTCTGCTTAGCTTGGGATCAGATAGCCGTGTGTGTATGTTGTCCCAAGATATTTATTTATTTATTGTCGGGCAGTGGCCCACCAGACATGACACCCGTCTGGTCGGAGGATCCTCCCTTTTCCATAGAGGATGGAGAACTTTACACCCTGTTCTTCATCCCTCTTAAGACGTTTTCGATTATAATCACGTCACGGTACGATTGCAATCGACTGGTTATGAATGGCTATTCATCTACCCTACCATGACATCTTAAAGAAGAACTTATTCCACTGAGGGAGGGAAAGTGACAGAGCTATACAGGGTGTCTAGCACCATCTCTTTCTCACACAGGAATAAGAACTGCTATAAGATGACATGGTAACCCTTAGGTGGTAGGTCTTCTGAGGATTACGATAATCGGCACAATAATAGCAGCTGTACAGTTTTATTACTATTTATTAATTTAAAAAACAAGATATAAAAAAAAACATTGAAAATAAAAATCCCACCGGTATCGGGAACAGGGCCGAAGCTACCAGCGGTTAGGGCTCCGGAGAATGGATCCTCCGAACAATACCAGCTGTGTCCAGAAGTACTGCTTTCTGAA
The DNA here is from genome assembly GCA_958449745.1 of Ochropleura leucogaster. Classification (NCBI taxonomy): domain Eukaryota; kingdom Metazoa; phylum Arthropoda; class Insecta; order Lepidoptera; family Noctuidae; genus Ochropleura; species Ochropleura leucogaster. The sequence continues at coordinate 2,311,645 of OY288230.1, read as the reverse complement.
TTAACCGCTTGTATGCCGGAATTACAGTCACAATACAAGCATACAAGGTTAAGTCCTTGATCCAGATGCCTAACAAGAACCTCCTTATAGGTCAAGGGTCTTGGCAATTAAGGCATTGGCTGTAACGACTATCGGCACAATGATCGCTAAAACCACATCCTACAAGTCGACAACCTCGCGAGCCCAGTCAATATACTTGATTTGTTAATCTTTCACGAGGATCTCGTGATGTGGGACCTCTGTCTGGGCACTAGCTGTTCCGAAGTTTGTTGAACTGGGCCTATTTGGCGCAGCCGTGAGACACACAATAATATATACATTATTATTAGTAGTTTTTAGAATTAAGTTTTATTATTTTTATTACTGTGTGCATTTATGGATTGTGCCAAAAAAAAACAGTTTTCTTTCTTTCTTTCTGTTATGACGTTCTCGTCATGCGGGACTGCAGTCACAAGGTTCTCGTCATGCGCGACCGCCTTCACGACGTTCTCGTCATGAGGGACAACTGTCACAAGAATCTCGCCATGTAGCACCGCCTTCACGAGATTTTCATCATGCGGGACCGCTGTCACAAGGTTCTCGTCATGCGCAACCGCCTTCACGACGTTCTCGACATGCAGCCACGTTAATATCACGTACACGTTCTGTGTTCGTGACACCACTAACTGGCCCTGTCAGAATACCAGCGCTGTGTTATTTTAATCCTAAAATATCGCAGCTTATGCTGAGATAGGGATCTTTTTGGCTTCGCACAGACAATAACCCTGTCTGTTATCTTTTATTTCATTTTGTTATTGTTTTACTTGTATTGTGCGAGTCCCAAAATAAAAGATTTTCTTTCTTTCTTTCTTTTCTTTTAATATTATTCATCTGTTTAGTTAATATTTGTATTAGTGTCAGTCATAATACCCAACTCCCTCAAAATCAGAGTATCCACAACACTGTCATCAACCTCCTGCTCTGGATGGTGTATCAGATGTAACAAGATCCGAGGTTTACTATTGCCCTCCCATTTGCAAATGGCGCAGGTGAATATAAACTTTTTGGGTACGACTTTCCTTTCTTTCTTTTTAATTCCGTGTACGTCTAAGCGATGTTTGGAGTAAAGGGATCCGCAGAACATTTTCTTGCATTCCGGACACCTGGAAAAGAAATATGCGCTTCAATGAACTCCCGGTGAAGTTTGTTTAAATTAATTAATTTATCTATTTAACTCTTTGTTTTTGCTTTTACTCTGGACGCTCTTAATGTGCTCGTTTTTATACATCGTTCTCACATGTATTTACAACCACAACATGAATGATGTATCCAAGATTTTGTAAAAAATATTATGATTTAAAAGTGTCCATGGAGTTTCTTGCCCATTCTTCTCCATAGAGATCTACGCTTTGGAATTGGCAACAACAGGACTTTCACAAGTTATTATGTCTTGTGACTGGGACTGTAGCAGCATAATTTTTTAGTTTTCATGACATTCAAAAGTACCTGTAATGGTCTAATTGAAATAAATTATTTTGATTGATTTGATCTGAAGTATGCTTGTTCCTGCCATGAAACATGAAGTTGGAAATAAATTAACTTGCAAATGTCGATAAGGGTATCAGACAGAAGAGATACGCACGTTTTTTAAGGGTCTATCGTGCCTCAAAGAGATGTCAGCATTACAAAGGGTCCTGCCAGGATTGCGGGTTGTTCCAAAGAGGATGCGAAATCAAAAAATAACTATCAAAAGGGGCCTTATTACCCATTTTTTGCATAGTTACCTCCTCCTTGTCTTTCGGTGAGCAGTATAACCGCTGGCGCTGCTAAACGTTTCTTTACAGACAGCGCATTCTTGCACAATCTCCTTTCCATGACTCAACTCGTGGTGTTTCAGCGCCTTCGCGTGGCGGGCTATGAACCCACACTGCTGGCATTTGTGAGGGTTATCCGAACGGTGAATGAGCTCGTGTTTCTTCGTGTTCTTCTTTGAGGCACTACGGTAGGTGCAGTGGGAGCATTTGTAGGGTTTTATACCTGTTGAAGAGTTTTGTAATGTTATTTCATACAAGTTACCATGAGTATCCATGGAGTTTCTTGTCGGTTCTTTTTCATAGGAAACGACAAACCTATAGTACGGCCAACGAGAAGCAATACGAAAGGTCATTAACATAAAGAACAACTGTGGCGTTGACAATCTAATATTTAGCTCTTTCCATCTTGTGCCTTTGTCGTAATGTCTCGTTCTCCCGGCCAAAAACATGACAACGTTAAGACGGGTTCGCCAACATTCGGGCGGCCATTTTAGATGGGGTTTTAGCATGGGTTTTGTTTACATTTTGTATCGCTTCTCGGTGGCCGTACTGTAGATCTTTTTCTGGACATTTTATAAGTGCCTATGTAAAAAAAAAAACGATTTTGATAATCTAAAGGACACGATTTAATATCATTTGGTTTTACAATGTTGTTGTTACTGCGTTAGTGCTTAAGTATGAGAGGACAGCTTAGGCCCGACAATAAGTCATTGCTTACTTTACAAAACGAAAAATAAAATAAAACGTTAAATAATTTCTTATAAGGCCCACAATGTCAACTCATTCACAAAGATAAAGATGCATTTATTTGCATAAAAGATGCAAGATTGTAGACATAGGATATGCAAATCAAAATGATTTGACGGGCCTGTTGGTCTAGTGGTTAGTGGCCCTGACTGCTGAGCCGGAGGTCGTGGGTTCGATTCCCACCCAGGACAAACTTTGTGTGATGAGCATGATTGTTTGTTCTGTGTCTGGGTGTGATTTATCTATAATATGTATGTATTTATAAATTATATAAGTATGTATATCAGTTGTCTGGTTACCATAACACAAGCTCTGGTTAGCTTGGGATCAGATAGCCGTGTGTGAGTTGTCCCAAGATATATAGATATATAAATAGGGATAGAACGAGTTTTTAATTGCTAGTTCAACATGTTTTACCATTTACAGCATACAAAATAGTTCAAAGTTAATTATAAAAAAAAACTGGTGTCAAGGGACACCCGGATGGAACGAAGTTCCTATAGAAATGAAAATATCTGGCTTGCTTTCTATAAGAGAGAGAGAGACAGACAGACAGGCAGAGAAACATGCGACGCCGTACAGCTTACAATAGCTTACTATAGCAAAAAGTGTCGTGACAACTTTTCGTAAGATTTTTTTCCGTCTAGCCCCCTTTCACAACGCGCGATAAGGAACTTCGTTCCAAAACTATTCCTTAAGTGAGAAGTACAGACTATGGGTACATAGTCTGTACTTCGCACGTCGATTTCTACCTGTAGTATTATTCAGAAGGGGAATGAGGATTAGTTTTCACAAATATTGATATTTCATAGAATTTTTTTATAAAAAAAAAACTATATGAAACAAGTGACACAGATGTTGACATCAGCACTGTAACTATTAAGAACAAAAGTTATAAAAAAATGTGATTTGAAAATTATTATAAAAAAACGGTGGTGTATTATGGCACACCGCCGCCGCACCGACTTACGATAGCTCAGTAGCCATGTGCCTAGACTCTAGCATTAATTTTATTTAAATAACTAGCTTTTGTCGGTGACTTCGCTCGCGTAAAATTTGGGGTAACACAGTTCCTGATTTGCAGGTACCTGCTATCGGCAGTTTTTCCCTTGCGCCTTATTGATTTGTAATAGCAATGCTAAGTTTTCCCTTTACTTCCCCCTTTCTCCCCCATAACCCACATGTTTGTCTCCTGGGTCCCAACTATCTTTGTACCAAAATTCATCAAAATCGGTTTAGCCATTAAGGCGTGAAGAGGAAACAAACAAACAAATTAGTAAAGATATTACTAACCTTGATGAATCCGCACGTGCTCTTCAAACAGAACTTTGTTATATGTAGTATAGTCACACATGAAGCATTGGAAAGGATTTTCTCCGCGATGTATCTTACGGATGTGACGTAACATCTTCTCTTCTGTCTCCGCTGTGTACCTCTTACATTCTGGACAGCGTATGCGGCGTGGTTGGGTTGCCAAATACGCTTCTAAAGGAGATGTTGAGCGGCTGAAAAAGATAAATTAATTTCAAATTAACACTTTTATTTTTAGGCTTTGAACTTTTAAACGCCAGAGCGTAATCTGTTGCGTGTGCCCTCCACGCCGAGATAATCATCTCACCTACATTTTTAAAGAAAGAAAAACTTTTATTTGGGACTCGCACAAAACAAGTAAAACAGTAACAAAATAAAATAGTACAGGCAAGGTTATTGTCTGTGGGAGGCCAAAAAGGTCCCTGTCTCAGCATAAACTGTTGTTTTTGCCACATATTTGTGTTGGTGGCGTCCATAACACGCGCTAGCTTGTCACATCTACGTTGACAATGGCGTTTAAAAGGTTAAAGGCCCAAAGTACAACATAAGAATTGGGACTTTTGGTAGAACGGTGAAGGTGATAGCATCGTGTTTTTGTGTTACTTTGGTTTTGTGTGGTAAATTGTCGTTTAAGTGCCCTCTTTTAATTGCGAACTTCAAACGATAGTTTTAATTTTATTGTTTGTGTTTTATCAGTAGGTTTGTTAACTTTGTTATAACCTTTATTCCGATAGTTTTAAGTATTTTACCCGGCGTCCATCATGGACGTCAAAAAACCACCCGATCCCGACGCTTTTGATCTTCCTCCATTCTTAACGATCACCCTTCCCGACGACAATACGCAAACTGAAATCATGGACTCCGAATCTTCTAGCAGAAAACGTTTGGCGACTTCTCCCCTGACTAACGTGACGAATCCCCCTAAGTCTAAGGTACTTAAAAAAGATATTGGCAGACAGATCTACACACAGAGGGATAACCCTCCATATGTTGTGCATGTTTCCCTGAAAGATGGTCAGACCCCAGGTACTGTGTTGCACCCAGTTAAATTTGGTATGTTTCTCACGAAAAACAACTATAGCAACATCCTTTTAGGCAGTGTGAAACGTCTAGGTAGAAACCGAGTGGCAGTGGAATTTAAGTCTCATCAGGACGCAAACAGTTTTTTAATTAGTGGAACATTATTGCAACACAACTACATGGCATCAATTCCACAATTTAATGTGACACGTTTAGGTCTTGTTAGAGATGTACCAACTGAATGGACAGAGGATGAGGTGATTGAGAACATCAAGGTTCCTGATGGATGCGGCCCTGTAATTAAGGCAAGGAGAATGAGCCGAAAGGTGACTTCTCTGGGTGTTACTGAGTGGAAACCCACTCAAACAGTTGTTCTCACTTTTGATGGGCAAGTACTTCCCAAAAGAGTTTATTGTTTTTATTCTGCCCTTTCGGTCGAGAGGTATATGTACCCATGCATTCAATGCTACAACTGTTGTCGCTTTGGTCACACACGTACTGTATGTCGCTCACAACCACGTTGTTTTAAATGCGGTCAAGATCACCCAGGTGATGGTTGCCATATTCCATCTGAATGTGCCATTTGTGTGTTGTGTTCAGGCAATCATTTTGCCAACGATAAGTCTTGCCCTGAACTAGGTCGACAGAAGGGCATAAAAGCTTTTATGGCTGAAAAATCTGTCTCGTATGTGGAAGCAAGTCAGGCTTTCCCTGCAGTGTCACGATCATATGCTGAAGTGTCAAGAATGTCCCAAAATCATAAATCAACAACCGCCCCCCCACAATATCCTAGTCCAGCTTCCCAACCAAAATCATACCGTAAAACAGTCTTTCTTAAACCAAAGTCCCATGCCCCCCTTTCTCCTAGCTATGATAGACAGGCTCATCAAGCCCTTACCCAGGATTACTCCTTCTCTCCTTCCCAAAATGGTTGTGCCTTCCCAAAAGAAGGTACCAGTAGTCCTGTGGATAAGTCTGAACAAATCCTCAACATGATAGCTAATATGCTAATATCTGTATTATCCAACCCTGCACAATCTCTACCTGACCACGTTGCCAACAAATTGAAAACAATTGTTTATCAAATAAATAACATTCACTCCCCTGACATTCCTGCAATGGAACGTGAGGAGTATTTCTCCCAGCAAGCCTGACCTCCTCTTTCTAATAAATAAATTTAAACCATCAGTCTGTGCCATTGCTGAGACATGGCTACTTCCTGGAAGTAATTTCAGGATTCCATGCTTCAGTGGTGTCCGTCATGACAGGCCTGATGGATACGGAGGATGTGCTTTGTTCATTAATAACAAAGTACCATTCTCCCAGATCCCTCTACCCTTCGTTGGCGACAACCTTAATGTTGTCGCTGTTAAGGTTGAGGGCATAAACATTTTTTCTTTTTATATTACACGCCCACGTTTAGAAGACATAGACTCAATAAAAAACATACTAAGTAATGTTAATGGCCCGTTACTTGTCATGGGAGATTTCAACTGCCATCATTATCGCTGGGGATCAGATTCCTGTGATAGTACCGGTGTGAGTTTAGTAGATATGATGGATGACCTTGACCTATGTATAATTAATGATGGCAGTCCAACTCGTAGTACTCGTACAGTCAAGTAATAGTTGTGTAGACTTGACATTCTGTTCATCTGGCATGGCCAGCCTCTTAATTTGGAGTCGTTTGAATACATCCTACGGTAGTGATCACTATCCCATCATGGTTAAAATTCCTTCTAAAACCCTTCCCGAAAAATCCTCCCCTCCCTTGCTAAAGTATCGGCTGAATTCGGCGGATTGGGATCTTTACTCCAAAATATTAGATCTCCGTATCTCTTCTCTTCCATCCATAAATGCTGAAAATGCTCAGGAATGTTTCTTGTCTTTTTCCAACACCATATCCACTACAGCTGATGATTGCTTCCCTTCTAAAAAACCCCCTTCCGGCAGAATCCCCTCCCCGCCTTGGTGGGATGGTGAGTGCACCGCTATGATCAGAACCAGGAATGAGGCTGAAGAGACTTTCAACCATGAAATGAACCTGCATAATCTCATCGCCTTCAAACAGACATTAGCCAAATCCAGGAAATTCTGTAGGAAAAAGAAAAGAGCAGGCTGGGTATCATTTTGCAGTTCCCTGAGTCCATCCACTCCAGCGTCGGTGGTATGGCAAAGAGTAAAAAGCTACAGAAGCTGCTTAAAACCGCCTCACACAAACATTTTATCCGATGACCTGGGATATCAGTTCTTCAGTCGGGTCGCCCCGGACTATGTCCCATGTGAGGAGGAATTAAATTGTACAGGTCCTGTATCCTCAAATGACCCTCTAGATAAGCCATTCACCATGGATGAACTGAAAACAGTTCTTAATTATGTTAAGGATTCCTCTCCTGGTGTGGATGGATTCCCTTACTCTTTCATTGCTAAAGCGGGTATTAAAAGTCACCAATATTACCTGGATTTGGTTAATTTTTGTTTCTGTTCTGGGTATATTCCTCCAGCTTGGAAGGTTCAAGTGGTTATTCCGATATTAAAGCCTGGCAAAGATCCTAGTGCTCATTGCTCTTACAGACCAATCGCTCTATCGTCAGTACTCATTAAACTTTTGGAACATTTAATTAAAAACAGATTAGAATGGCTTGTAGAAAGTAGGAAGCTGCTTCCAATGACTTTTTTTTTTTTTTTTTTTTTCCGGGTGGGAAATCATCCAATGACTTCCCCCGCTCTGGGTGGAGCGGGGGGGCATGTCAGACTTGTACTGACTAAAACCCACCCATGTTTCTTCTATTGCCCTTTACGTTCCGAGGCCGCGGTATCTCTTTCGAACAACCCGCAACCCCGGCAGGCAGAGGCTCTGGCAAGCCCCTCTGCTTTGCTCACTCTCTTTGAGGCGCGCGTGAAACACGAACGCGCCGTCGACACGGCCTGTCGTCAATCGACGGACGGACGGTGAACTACCCATTGCTCACCGCCCACAGGCCCGCATCTACGGTGGCCGGAAGTCGTCTCGCGGCGCCCGGCGCCATGGGCGTCTCCCGCGGCGGCTGGGTTGGGCAGATGTTCTCTCCCTCAAACGCCCGGCCACCTCCTTCGCTAACATTACTGCTTCGCAGAAGGTGGTGACCGCTTCCCATTCCCTCTCGCTCCGGACCATGGCCTGAACCAGGGCCGGACGCGAGAGATCGCCGCCGCCGATCGCCTCTACGAGGGCACGGCGGTGCTCCGCCCAAGCCGGGCAGATCGCCACTGTGTGCTCCACCGTGTCCTCCGGGCGATCGTCACAATGGTGACACCCGGGCGCTTCCTCCCGCCCGATGATGTGCAGGAACCTCCCGAAACTTCCGTGTCCGGTGAGGACCTGCGTCAGGCGGTAGGTGAGGACGCCATGACGCCTCTCCAGCCACTCCTCAAAGAGGGGAGTTACCGCCACTATTGTAGCGTGCCCTTGCTTCCAATGACTCAGTTCGGCTTTAGGAAAGGTTTGGGTACAACTGATAGTGTGGGTATCCTCACATCAGAGATTCGACTGGCCCTTAGTAGAAATGAGTCTGTGGTAGCCGTATTTCTGGACGTATCTGCTGCATATGATTCTGTTCTCCTCCCAGTTCTCAGGCAAAAGCTGCAAGAGCTGAGAATACCGGCTAGGATCATTCAGATCATTTGTGCAATTCTTTCAAGCCGAACCCTGCAGCTTAGGATCCCAGGGGACAACTGTGAGAGGAGGGTTGCTTGGCGAGGATTACCGCAGGGTTCCGTCATAAGTCCTATTTTATATAACATTTACACTTTAGATCTCCCTTCTTGCTTAAATTATAACTGTAAAATCCTCCAGTATGCTGACGATATTGCTTTATTGGTCCCAGGAAGTTCCATTGAGGATTCCGCCCAATCTTTGAATGTCTCTTTAGCCTCATTAAACCAATGGTTACTCGGTCATGGGCTGTGTTTGAGTGCTCCTAAGAGTACTGCTATTATTTTTACTCGCAGGCGGGTAATCCCCCAGATTTTAATTTATATAGATGGTCAAGTTATCCCCATTGAAGACAAGGCCAGGTTTCTGGGAGTTACTTTAGATTCCAAAATGTCAGGAGTTCACCACATCAACAACGCGGTAAAAAAGTGTGAGCGCTCAATATCGGTCCTCAAGGCTTTGTCTGGAGTCTGGTGGGGAGCACACCCTTACACTCTCAAGTTAGTATACAACGCTCTGGTCAGAAGTGTAATGGACTATTGCTGCTTCTTACTTGAGCCCTGTAATAAAGAGGCACTTCGCAAGCTAGATGCTATACAATCCAAATGCCTCAGAATTATATTAGGTGCAATGAAATCCTCTCCTATTAATGCCCTCCAGGTAGAATGTGCAGAGCCTCCCCTTAACCTTCGAAGACAATACTTAGCTGATCGTTTTTTATCAAAAGTTTTTGCTCTCTCGTCCCACCCCTTACTTCCCATACTAGAAGAAATCCACCTCTCGTTAGAAGTATCTTCTTACTGGAAGAATAAATCATTACCTCCGTTAATGAATAGGTACAGAGAGCTTAAAAACCTCTCCTCGCCTGTTAGCCAGTATCCTACCTTACCAGTCTTTTCTTCCACATACGAGGTGGTTCATTTTAAACCCAAAGTCATTCTTGGGCTTGGCATCTCAAAAGATTCCGAGGACGTAAAGGGAGACTTTGATCGGGCCATCGAGAGGTACTGGAAGGGATGGAATTTATTTTACACAGATGCATCCAAATTAACACCTACAGGATGCACAGGAATTTCTACTTACTTCCAGAATTCCAAAATTGCTCTTCTCTTTCAGTGCCCTCCAGAGGTATCGGTTTTCACAGGGGAGTGTATTGGCATTTTAGAAGCAATTAATTTTATTAAATCACACAATATTCAAAATTCAGTCATCTTCTCAGATTCTCGCAGTAGCATTCAAGCTTTAAGTCAAAATCAATTAAAATCAAAGATCCACAGTAAAATCATTTTAGACATTAGAAATCTACTCTTTTCTTGCTTCAACAACGGTTTAAACATTGAAATAGCTTGGGTTCCGAGTCACTCGGGTATAGGTGGCAACAAGTGCGCGGATTCTCTCGCTAAATTCGCAACTTCCAATCCAGTTGATGTAAAACATTATGTAGTCCATAGCTACGACTTACGGGCCGATACTAAACAGAAGCTGCATAATTCGTGGTCAGCAGTTTGGCAAGTAAGTTCGAAGCTTAAGGGTGCGTACTATGCCAGTATTCAACCGGAAGTCCAGCGGAAACCTTGGTTTTTTAAATGCACTAAACTGTCCAAAAGAACTGTTTCGTCCTTGTGTAGACTGAGACTCGGTCACTGCTGCAGCCCAGTATTTTTAAATAAGATTCACGTCCGAGACAGCTCATTATGTGAATGCGGTCTTGACGACGGTACTCTGGACCATATCTTTTTCTCATGCCCTCTATATTCCCAGTCCTTTGACTTGTACCATAAGCTCCCCAAAATTAAAATCACCCTACCTACCAATTTCCATTATATTCTGACAAATTTTTCCCCTAAACTAGTCCAAATTCTGTCTAAATTTTTAAATGACAACGATCTGAAGATGTAATCTGGCGTGTAATACTAATCCTATGTTTCTATTTAACCGTTTTAATTTGTGATGTCCTATTGATTATAAATTTATACATATAAAATACTATATATATATTATTAAGTGTTAACTAACAAAAATGTCCTGTCTTTACAGCTACTAACACTACCAAAAGTAAAGTTCGACGGCTCACCAAGATAGCTGCCGTCACCACGTGACCCTGGCAGAATAGTCGACATCGGCTCAGTTGCCAAAAAAGAAGAAAAAAAAAAAAAAACATAAGAATTCATCTTAAGCGAGGACCTAAAGCAGAGGATCCTGCCAGAGCCACCGCCTGCCAGTGTTGCGGGTTGTTTGAAAGAGATACCGCGGCCCCAGGACATAAAGGGCAAAAGAAGGAACATGGGTTGGTTTCAGGCAGCAAAAAGAGAGTTATTTGATATTTTCCTTCTGCATAAAAAGTGAACCAAAATACATACCAAATAAAAATAAAACAGAAAAGACAAAAACAAATACTGTGATCTAGAACTATGAAGAATAATGGATAGATGAACGGAAGATGACGGGCCTGTTGGTTTAGTGGCCCTGACTGCTGAGCCAGAGGTTGTGGGTTTGACTCCCACCCAGGACAAACTTTGTGTGATGAGCATGATTGTTTGTTCTGTGTCTGGGTGTGATTTATCTATAATATGTATGTATTTATAAATTATATAAGTATGTATATCAGTTGTCTGGTTACCATAACACAAGCTCTGCTTAGCTTGGGATCAGATAGCCGTGTGTGAGTTGTCCCAAGATATTTATTTATTATATATTTATTAATTATGTAAAAAATTAAGCCTATAATAACATAGACTGTTGGGACCCATTATTGGAGAGTGAGCCATTCTAGATTTTGATGTGTCCCGACTGTCTAAGTAGTAGTCACAGAACATACTCTTTTATCTGTTCTGTGGTAGTAGTATAGTGCTTCAAATGAACAAACATACATACATACATAGACTGATGAACACATTACCTTCCTTTGCGGCTTGCAGTCGAGTAAAAAGGAGTTTTCCTAACTGACTATTAATTGTAACATGACACAATGAGTTCTCGTCGCACAATGAATTCAAATATACAGATTTCTAATCAGTGACCTAATTGAAGCTCACAAAGCTATCGTGTGAGCACCGGCAATGTTACATAGACCAGTTTCATTGCCCTACACAATACATTTTTGTGTACACGATTAGTTAGTTCCAATTATCATCTTTTGATGACTATTTGTATGACATTTTATTTCAATATGTATGAAATTTAATTTTAATTTGTATGACATTCTATTATATAATTATAGTAAATAGAAATAGTACTCACTTTGTTTGTTCCACTTTGACATCCTCAGGTTCCTCCAAAATGTCAACTACTGGGTACTGAGAGCCTGTGGCAACATCTATGAATACAGTATTTGAAAGCTCTCTGGTATCTGCCTCTGCCATGTTGTATCTGGGAGATTAAGGTTTTTTTTTTAAGATATTGTATTTTTTTCAACAACTATGCCAAAGATATTTCTATACAGGCGAAAAGAGCCAAGCACATTAGCAGAATCTTAAGTATAATGGTCACAAAGTGACAATTCACGATATTAACTGCGTCTGTGACCATTTCAAAGTAATTCATATTATTATTCTATTATAATTCAGCCAATTACGACATTTTAGAGCCCCAGCACAAGCAGAATGAAAAAAAAATGAACGCTTTCATTCTTTATTTAAATAAGGAAAGAGCAAAAAAAAACTTTCAATTCAATTCGGCGGCAATGCGATAACATTGTAGAATGTAAACATAAATAGTAAAACACGGCTTCAAAATTAAAATAATAGAATTTTTATTTACCCAATTAAAAGACCACACCTCGCAAAAAGAAAGTTTATGTACCTACTAATTCTATTCTAGTTTACTTATTATAAAATGATCCGATCACGAGGCATAGCAGTATTTTATAATTAACAACAAATAAATGTAAACAAACACGACAGAACTAGTGACAGTCATTTGACATTTAATGGATGACAGTGAATGATGACGGACACTCGGACAGCTCTACGAGATTAAAAATTTCCCTTACCTCTAGAAATGGCAAGAAATTAAATTTAGTCGAGTTTGAAAACGATTCACGGCTGTCGTTTTATAGCTCACCAGATGGCCCCACTAGAGAATAAGGTCTTGTCGTTAGTTATATTTAGTATCAAAAACCTTACAAAAAGTTGATTTTATTTCGTACTAGCTTTTGCCCGCGGCTTCGCTCGCGTTAAATTCGGGATAACACAGTTGGCCTTACGCCTTATTGATTAGTAATAGTAACGCTAAGTTTTCCTTTTTCTTCCCTCTTTCTCCCTCATATCGCAATTTTTTTTTTTTTTTTTTAAATAGCCTATGTCCGTCTCCTGGTTCCCAACTATCTCTGTACAAAATTCGGTTTTATTTAGCCATTAAAGCGTGAACAGGTAACAAACAAACAAACTCACCTTCGCTTTTATAATATTAGTAAGGATGTCAACATAATGTAAAATACAGAAACATTAGAAATTACAATATTATTTCTAAAATGAGCTAGCACGAAACGTTTAAAAATCATTCTTTCTTGAAGTATGTTGTACTAATAATTTAGATCCAATAAGTTATTAAACGAAATGGCTCTGATCATATAGATCTTGACTATATATATTCGTGAACATTAATTAAAATAAGTTTTAAATAAAAACGCAAATACTATGACATCTAACATTTCTTAAAACCTCATTCTACGCGTGCGCCTCTGGCGCGAAAAGGAATTTAATAAGTAACTAGCTTTCGCCCGCGGCTTCGCCCGCGTTAAATTTGGGGTAACAGAGTTCCCCTTGCACCTTATTGATTTGTAATAGCAACGCTAAGTTTCCCTTTTTCTTCCCTCTTTCTCCCTCACATCCCACTATTTTCAAAAAAATATTAGCTTATGTCCGTCTCCTGGTTCCCAAGTATCTCTGTACCAAAATTCATTAAAATCTGTGCAGCCATTAAAGCGTGAAGAGGTAACAAACAAATAAACAAACAAACTCACTTTCGCTTTTATAATATTAGTAAGGATAGTAAGGATTGTCTATGGTAAAAAGAAGAAATGTATTTCAAATGCAGAATGTTTGATTAGTGATTTGAAAATTGGGGATCAGTTGTTGTAAGAGTTTTACAAGAACCGGTTCGAAAATGTAGGAAATTAATATTTTAGCAGTTGTATTCCTATATTAATTTACATTAAATGAAGTGAATTAAAATCAGTGTGTTTCTATAATCAAATCCAGAGGTTTTAGCATCCTGTAAAAATACGAAGATTTTAACACGTAATTCATGCGTGGTAGCCCCCATTGTAACCAGTTTTTTTATTTTAATTTTTGATTTGGCTTGCCACATTGCCAATCAGTTACCCAACCTAAGAATATTTTGTATATTACGAATTTCTTCATAATAGTCTTGGAAATCTACGTTTTGGATATGCTTAAAAAGTTCACCTTCTTCATTTCGAATGACTGGTTGTTTGGCTTGGTTTTCATCTGATGCATCTTTCGACCTCTGGTCTTCTAGAGAACCTTTTTGAGGTCGTTCTTGAGATATGCGATAATCACTGTCTTCAATACTCTCATTGCTGTAAACTTCGAAGAAAGGATTGTCATAAGAAATTATTCTTTTGTTTTTAACACTATCTTCGACGCCTAAGTGTACGCCAACATTTTCGTCTTTTATATTCTCACCTTTGCTTTGGGTTTCTACCATTTCACGATAAGACTTTTCTTTAGAATGTGATTTGTGATTTCTTCTTCTTCCTCCTATAAGTCTTTTGTACGTGTGTTTAGTATTTTTGTTTACAATACCTTTAACTATAAGTTCTGGATTTTGAGCTTCACTGGAACTTATGTATGTCTGACTCTCTCCCTGCATTTCCACTGAATGATATTTTTCCTGACTGTTCTCTTGATCTTTACCATCTGTACCGCTATGTTCATTATAATTTGTTTTATTGTACACATTAAAATCTTGGTTCCAATAATGATCTTTCACATCGTTTCGCGAACGTTTATTTTCGTCGTCTGTCTTATTGTTCGAAGTATTTTTATTTTTCTCGATTGTATCGTGTTTGGAAGTATGTCCTTCGCTCTTACCATTGTGATCTTTATTAATAGATTCTGTTGTCTTATTGAATCTTGTGTCGCTTTCGTATCCTATAAAATCTTCAATTGAAGATTTTAAATCTTGATCTTCATTGAAATTTATTTGTTCTTGACTCGAGTATTGATTATCTCTTGTTATCTCATTTTGTTTGGAATGCACTTTTATACTAGAATTGCTTTCATTTTTCACTAGAGCGTATTTCTTAAGATTGTATTTCAACTTGAGATTATTCCTCAATAAAATAGAATCATTAATCTTAGCTTGTAGATCAATATTACGTATTGGTTGGTCACTTTTTGGAGGGTTTTTAAGACTGCTTTCAGTACTAGTCCTCAATTTACTATTTGCATCAATCCGCATCATCTTGCTAGCAGCACTTACAGTTAGTTTAACAAATAGTTCATGAATAAGCTTTGACGCTAAAATTTGGCTAATAAAACCATCAATATCATATTTCTTGCTTTTCAATCTGTGCTTTGTGCCTTTTACATTGTATTCTGGGGCTTCATCTACATCGCCACTCACAATAAACGATGTTCTATTAAACTTTATACTGTTTGCAGCTTCTTCAGACAATTTATCTACTAGCTCTAAAAATCTGCTAGATGTTAGAAGTTGACTTACAAATCCGTCGATATTATAATTCACGCTATCATAATTTAATCTGTGGCTTGTCGAGGTTGCTGACATTCGTATATTACACAGATATATTATAACTGAAAAAAGACGTTCATAATCAGTTTTTCAAAGTCTATATAGCTAGATTAATACCTATTAAAATGTACTGACTTATCATTTATCTAATCCTTACTATAATATTATAAAAGCGAAAGTGAGTTTGATTGCTTGTTTGTTACGTCTTCACGCCTAAATGGCTAAACCGATTTTCATGAATTTTGGTACAGAGATAATTGGGACCCTAGAGCCTTCTCTAGAGTCAAAAAAAGTCTATGTCCTTACATAGACTTTTTTTTATAAAGATTGAGATATAAGTGAAAAAGAGGGATGAAAATGAAAAACTTAGCATTTCTATTACAATTAATAAGGCGCAAGGGCTAAAACTACAGGTTACAGGTACCTGTAAATCAGGAAAGGGGAACTGTGTTACTCCGAATTTAACGCGAGCGAAACCGCGGGCAAAAGCTAGTATTAATCTATTATAAAAAATAATAGTCCGCCATCGCGAACAAGGTCCGAGCTACCGTCAGTCAGGGCTCTTAATAGTGGAACCTCCTAACAATAAGCGTCATAGTAGCGAATAACTACCGGAGATTTATTGTGAAGGACGGAACGGTTGACATATGTCGGGCGTGCCACCATCCGGGTGAATCAATTCGACACATTATCTCCGGTTGTTCTCGTCTAGCTAACGGAGAGTACTTACATAGACACAACCTTGTAGCCAGGATTATCCATCAGCAACTTGCTCTAAAATATAACCTTGTGGAATCGGAAGTGCCGTACTACAGGTATGAGCCCGACCCAGTTCTCGAACATGGCAATATTACATTGTACTGGGATCGATCCATCATCACTCGATTCGACCAACACCTAGATTAAGGGCTTGATACAGAAAGCGGTACTCTTGAACACGGCTCGTATTGTAAGGAGGTTCCTTTCTCTGGAGCCCTGACCGCCGGTAGCTTGAATCGTGTTCTCGATACCGGTGGGCTACTATTTTTATATTTTTAAATATTTTTTTTTATGCTTTATTCATTAAGAAATATTTAAAAATATAATTCTATGTAAAACAAGAACAATAAACGAACGTCATAGTAATTAAATCGTTATTATTTGCAACTTTTCTGCTTAATTAAGGAACAAAAGGGGGCCACCCCTTTTGTGACATAACATACTTTTTTTTTGCGTTGGGAAATCATCCAGTAACTGCCTCCGTTCTGGGTGCCGCGGGGGGGGGGGGAGTGTCAGACTTGTACTGACTAAAACCCACCCAAGTTCTACTGCCCTTTTTGTTCCGGGGCCGCGTTATCTCTTTCGAACAACTCGCACTCCAGCAGGCGGTGGCCCTGGCAGGCCCCTCGCCCCACGGCCTGTCGTCAATAGACGGACGAACGGTGAGCTAGAGCTACCCATTGCTCACCGTCCACAGGCCCGCATCTACGGTGGCCGGGAGTCGTCTCGCGGCGTCCGACGCTAGACTGACTCCGCGGCGGTTCAAACGCCCGGCCACCTTCTTTGCTAGCATGACTGATTCGCAGAAGGAAGTGAGCACCTGCCATTCTCTCTCGCTCCGGACCATAGACTGAACCAGGGCCGGCCGCGAGAGATCACTGCCACTGATCGCCTCCACCAGAGCACGGCGGTGCTCCGCCCAAGCTGGACAGACCACCACTGTGTGCTCCACCGTGTCCTCCGGGCGATCGTCACAATCGTGACTCCCGCCCGATTATGATTAAGTGATTAAGTAGGTACCTATTACAATATCCAAGAGTCGAAATCATCGTATTATTTTTTTAACTTTGCTTTTGATTTTGAAAGACGATGGTAACTTACAAAAATTGTGTAGAATCACATTTTTCATTTTAGTGTTTTATTACTTTTAAAACAACTACTCACAAACTTTAAGCCTCTACGTCAAATAACCGTGAGAGCATAAAAAATTATAAAACTCATAAAATAGCACTTATTTTTAATTATAAGTCATGCGACTTGTGGTTGGTAGAATAGAAGTTTTCTGTCTCTCCATTTGAAAGAAAAATATTTATTAGTCGCAATTACGACGAGCATACAAATTAACAAAAAAAAACATTGAACACGCCATGCATAAGAAACTTATAAATAGGTACTAAGAACAAGCATGATGCTGTGCTGTGGGATCTCACAGCACAGCAATGAAATACAGTGAAAAGTAGAACTGTCAACGTGCTGTTCAGCTGTAGCTAGCATTTCATAGCTCAAGTAATAATAGATCAAGCCAATTAAAGTTTTGATAATATGTCAATTGCATAATCGCATTTAGAAATAGCAGCATAACCATAGCAATAGCCAGTGGTGCCAAACTTTTACCCAATATCTTCGATACAGTGTACTGAGGAGCTTTATCAACCTGACCTATATCCGTTAAACTTATTGATAAGACAAAAATTGGTGTATAATTAGCCAAATTCAGCCTCAGAAAAAAAGTCACAATGGATGGATGGACTAAGGTAGACTGGTAGAAAATGCCTAAGGCATTAAGTCCGCCTTTGTACAGTGTTTACACATGTGCATAAAGTTTAATAAATAAATGGATGGACGCACATCTATATATTATCTGTAAAACAATTAGAAATAAATATGGCAACAGTACTGGCAGTCTATCTTGTCACCATATACAATGTACTCTGTGGTCTATCTAGTCTGTGCTGGGCCTGGCGGCTTATTTCAATTTCCTACCCTCTACTGTTGATTTGAGTAAAAAAAAATAATTTTCACAAAAACTCCTAAGAAAAGTTACATTAACTTCCAAATAAACCTGCAAAAATGGCTGTTCCAGCTTTGAGACAGCCCAAAACATTAACAACACACGTAGAAGTGAAAGATCCGCCAATAAAATTGCAAGAACCACAAAATTATCTCATCGTAACTTTGAAAGATGGTAAAAAGCTTGTAGTATCTTCTGATGCTTACCACGGCATACTGACGGCTGGGGAGCTCTTCAGGTGTGTGTTTTGTGAGACAGAAATGGTACGAGACGTAATTTGCAAAGAGAGACATAAGACTTCTGAAAATCATCGAAAAATCATAGAATCTTACCCACATATCGAGGAATTCAAGGAAAATTTAATCAGAAAGGTTGGTTGTAGTTTTTATATTTAAAAGAAAATCAAATAATCGAGGCGTAGATCCAGTAAAATATTAATAAAAATGCGTTGCTAAGGGCTTTGTTTAGCCATTTCTATGTACTTAGTTTATTAGATTATTGATTTTAATTTTCGAGGAATAAGGGCTTAAGTTACGGTTCCAAGCCCTTTAAGTTCTCTATACCTCCTCAGTCTCTCAGCCTCAGTCCTAATTAATGTGACCCATTAGTCTTTGTACTGGGCCCAAGCTGCTTTTCTTCTGAAATCTAGCTACACTAGCTTTCCTGACTGATGTAGTCATATGACCACTTACCTGTTGTCATTCCATATTTAAAGTACTGATAAATATTGTTGTGCACATAAAAAAAAAACCTTATTCCATTTTCAAAACTGTTTTTTTTTTAGCTTAACGAAGCGGATCACTACTGCACAGTGTGCAATGTTATAGTTACATCGCACTTTATCCACAAACATATTGCTGCAGAGGTTCATACCAAGGAGTTACAAATGGCAGTAGCACGGGCCCTCGCCTACAAGCCCTTTAACTGAACTGGATCAACGAGTTCCTATATCTGTTAATTTTTTTACTTGTTATAATCAATACTTATTTATTATAAATGTTTTTTTCTAAATTTGTAATAACATTTGAATTAGAATTAACAAAAATCTGTTGCGATTTCTTCTTTGTGTGTCAGTGGTAATCTCAATTGTGTCAAGTCAGAACTGCACCACTAGGTGATCTAGTTAAAAAAAAGAACTAGACTAACCAAACTTTTAGTTTTGATGAATATAGTTAAACTTTTGAGCACCATTGTCAATATGTGAAAAACAAGTTCATGCCCTGGAGGCCAACAACACAAATCTATACTAATATTATAAAGCTGAAGAGTTTGTTTGTTTGAGAGCGCTAATCTCAGGGACTACTGGTTGGAATTGGAAAATTCTTTTAATGTTGGATAGTCCATTTCTTGAGAAAGGCTATAGGCTATATAACACCACGCTACGACCAACAGGTGCTGAGCAGCGTGGGTGAAACCGCGTGGAACAGCTAGTATGTACATAAAATGAATTGCTCAGCGTGGGGGCACACTTGTATGTTTATGCTCTGGTGTTCAATTTGTCAATCATTCTGGATCCACTATCATTAAAAATAATTAAGTAGGTCTTGAATTGTGACCTACATTTTTCACAAATGTAATTTTACTTTATAAATGACTCTCAAACACAATTTTTGATAGTCAATCAAGATGAGCAAGAACTGAACTTTCAAGAAAAAAGAATTTAAAAGATTGTCTAATGTTATAATAAATGGAATATAGTTGAATTGTCTTGTTTCTTTAGTATTAATATACATTAAGTTACATGAAATTCTTTTTTTTTTCATAAATTTTGCTCATCATAAAATTACAATTAAATTGCGATGAGGGTAGAAGAAGTAGCTGATTATACCTCATAAAATGATTCCCTTGAACAAGAACTGTAGAAACTAGAATCTATTCTGCTTTGAAGCCTTATAATTTTAAAATAGCATTTGCCAATAAGAAATGCTGTAACTATTATTAACATTTTTATTTTGTTCTGAAACTACCCTCTTGTCAAAACAATGTTGATTTACAAAATGATAGTCAGGTTCATTTTAAAAAGTCTCTTTTCGTTTTTTTTAAATTGGTTTGTGTTTATTTATTTTTCAATTTATGTACACACAGTAGACAAGATAGGCATAAAACAAATTTAAATACCTATCAAGGTACATCAGACCTGCAAAAGGAGATATGAGAATGAGATGTAGATGTGTGTGTGTAATATCACTATCATTATAATGTATGTATGATTGAGAAAACTGTAACAAGAGCCAAGTAGATTTTATCACTTTCAAATTGTTAAAAAAATAAATCTATTTTCCCTGCAACTGGAATTAAATTGTTTTTTATTCTTCAATGCAGTTTTTCTATGTTATACAGGTGTTTGGCGCATGGACCGACAATTTTTTTTGGGGGATTCATGGGGTCATGTGAAGGTCAAAAAAGGTTTTGGTTTTTATTTTTTTAATTTTGAATTTGATATTTTTCATAGTTTATTTCATATTTATGAGTTTGGTTACTCTGCAAGTATTTTTATAACATCTTATGCTGTACATTTATGATTTATTTAGAATATCAACACATTAGAGAATGTAATAAAAGTTGTTTGGTCATGGGCCTGTTGGTCTAGTGGTTAGTGGCCCTGACTGCTGAGCCGGAGGTCGTGGGTTCGATTCCCACCCAGGACAAACTTTGTGTGATGAGCATGATTGTTTGTTGTGTCTGGGTGTGATTTATCTATAATATGTATGTATTTATAAATTATGTAAGTATGTATATCAGTTGTCTGGTTACTATAACACAAGCTCTGCTTAGCTTGGGATCAGATAGCCGTGTGTGAGTTGTCCCAAGATATTTATTTATTTATACGACAACAAACTGAAAAGTTATAACGTTAGTAAGAAGATAATCAAAGTATTTTTAATAACAGTAAAAAAACGAATCTGGTTTATAGTGAAACTTAGGACATGGGGTCTAGGTCTGAAAACTAGCACATGAACCCCTTAAACTCCCAATTTTTTTTGTCAGTGCATGCGCCAAACACCCTGTATATGGCTATAGCGTTTTTAAAAGAATTTAAATCATGCTATTTTTATTATCTGCAATAAGAAATATGAACTGGCTAGCACTACTAGTACACTAAGAGAAAAAATTAACCTATAATAATATCAGGGATGGCGAACATTTTTGGATCAGCATGCCATTTTCTACAATACTAATGATTTCAACTTAGTGATGCAAGAAAATACAAGTACATCAATATTATTTACTTAAATCACATTATTTTTTGCCAAAAACATAAATAAGGCTAGCTTGAAAACATCCGTAATATTTATTGTACTTTTTTATCTATCAAATAAACTAAATTGCAAATTATTTTGGTAGGTGGCATGCCCAAAAAAATATATCATGGGCCACCAGTAGAAGGTGTGCCATTGGTTGGCCATCCCTGACCTATATGTACTCATATTGTTAAACTCTTTGATAGTATGGGAACTGGCACTGAAAAGAGATTATACTACTTTGCAACAAAGTTGATTCAAATGCTTGTAATCCCAGTCTTTTCCGTTCATCTAATTTAATATTAAAACAATCATACCAAGGTCATGGGTTGATTTGATTATAGAATAAACTGTTTATGGTAACCAGGTAGTGGAATAAGACGGATACAACACTACACAAATTAAAAAAGATGGTGTAACAAAATAAAGACAGATTTCTAAACAAATATTTATTATAACCTTTTCCGTTTCTTGTTCTTAGACCGTTTTTTCGTGTTTTTCTTGCCGGTTTTGTTGATTTTAGCAATCTTCCTCTTGTGTAGCCATACAGGGTATTGTCCGTTCTGGTCTTTAAGGGTTTTAGTACTGAAAACTCGTTTCTTTCCGTCTTCGTCAACTTCGATTTTTTCGTCATCCGAACTCATTTCGACGTCCTCTTCTGCTTCTTTAGGTACTTCCTCTGCCTTTTTCTTGTTCTTTTTATCCTTTTTCTTGCTGATAGCTCCGGCATCTAAGAATATTACTTGGTCAGACTCCATAACCTCTTCCGTGGTAATTTCTGCGGGTTTGTCTTCTTCTTTTACTCCTAACATCTTCTTTAGACGAGCCAATTCTTTGACGGCGTAACGTTCGCGCTTTATCGCCCTGCATTTTCGCTTCCAACGGCTTCTGAGTGATTTTGCCATCGTATTTTAATAAACAAAAATATTTTTGCGCGACGTGCTTTTTGACGGAAAGCACATGAAAGAACGAAATGTCAATATTCAGTGTTGTCAGTTTTTTTTTTGATATTGCACCATATAAAAGAAAATAGTCTAAAGGTCACAGACTCACAGTCACTCACAGTAGAAAGCGATCAACAACTTTGATTTCTGTGTTCACTATATTGGAAAATGAATAATTTTTTTTTTGTTATTAAAACTGTCGAATAAATCGAGTTTTAATAAAGTTAATATTTCACCATCTAGTCTAGAGGTCTGTTGCATCGCATTGGTTTGCTTTAAAATCAATTGTTCAGTCAATAGGTAAAATACTAATACTTTGTCGTGATTGCCAAGATACTACCATTATTAAACCCAACATTGTCTCCACTACAAACCGGATTTTTTTAAAGATGGATTGTTAATGTATTTAGTTTGTTCGATTGCAGTGAATCAAGTAATCGACTAAAAGACCAAATCAATAACCTTTATCAACCAAAAACTAAAACAGCTCTAGTTGTTTTCTTCAGTCAACACCCGACCGACTTTTCGATTTTGTGATTATTGTGATATCTCAAAGAATATTTTTGGAATTGTTCCAAAATATCAAAAAATCGTGTCTGTTTGTGTGTATACTGCAGTCAACATCCTCGTTTATTCTTGTTTTCCTTTGTCTCATGGCGCTTGTGTTGTATTCATCATTCCCGATGTAAGAAGTCTTTGGTGTTCAGTGAATATTTTTTCAAACCGGTTATTTTATTGAAAAATGGAATCGCTGAATCCTGAAAACAGCTCCATGTTGGAGCTGGATGATAGCGGATGCGTCCAGGATGGTATGTTTTATGTTCCACGTAGTATTTCTAAATTACTTACCTACCTATTGTCTGCATAAAATATTGCGTTTTCAGTTATAAATGATATAAATAGCATTTTGTTGTCAAATTAAATTCTTGTTTGTAACTTATATAGCACTGAGAAGCGAAATATATAATGTTCTGATCTTTGTCTTTGTAACTTACTGAGAAATACTTGTAATTTGTGTCCCACTGTTGGGCTTTGAATCACTCATCCCTATTTATTGCTGTTATTGATCAATCTTTTAGAAAAGAGCTGACTATCTCACAGAATATAAACATCAAAAATTCTCATGTCACAATTTTCATTCCCATACTCCTCCGAAACGGCTGGACCGATTTAATAATTTTGTGTACATATCGGGTAGGTCTGAGAATCGGCCAACATCTATTTTTCATACCCCTAAGTGGGCAGCTGGTGAAACCGCTGGGCACAGCTAGTGTTTATATAATATTTGTATGCCATTGATGGCAAGACATAGCGCTCTATTTATGATTATTGACATCTGTACTTATGTTTACCTATGTTCTACAAATAAAAAGATTGATTTGTGATTAGATTTGATTTGTCATTGTCTCTTGTCTATATCAAGAATGTTCCACCTCTTTAAACATTGGCTCGTTGGTACATTTCCAGCTAGAGCTTGTGCAAGCACATTTATGTGTTTTTGCAAATGCTTTTTATATTTCCAGCAGCATTTTTGTGCCTCCTGTTTAGAAAGAAAGAAAGAAAGAAAATTGCGTTTATTTAGCATTAAAAACAAAAACAAAAAATCATGACCACCTTACCAAAATAAAAAAAATAATGCCAAAAGGGCCTCAGCTCAGCATAATGCCAGATGGCAACACCAGGCCGCCACCTGCGGGGTTGCGGGTTGTTCGAAAGAGGTACCGCGGCCCTGGAACGTAAAGAGCAATAGAAGAAACATGGGTGGATTTTAGTCGGTAAAAATCTGACACCCCCCCCCCCCCCTCCGCCCAGAGCGGGGGAAGTTATTTGATTGACGATATTAAAAAGTAAAAATGATAGTGAAAATTGATAATTATAAAATTTAAATTGAAAAATGCGCAATATTGCCCAGATATAGTTATAATAGGTACCACATAGGTAATGGTAGGAATTTGCAAGTGTTTGTGTATACAACTCTACAAGTAAAATTAACTTTGTTCTCACAGCATCCGGGATTGATCATGGCTACAGGAGCTACGCACATCTGCTGGATCTTTGTGATGATGTGTTGCTCTGCATCTTGAAGTATTTGAATCCGAGGGATTTGAAGGCTTTGGGCCAGTGAGTATACCACTTTACTGCTTACTGAAATTGTTTGTGTATGTGAGTTTAAATGTTTGTAAATGTGTGAAGGCCTGTGGGGCGGTTGCGGGTTGTTCGAAAGAGATACCGCGGCCCCGGAACGTAAAGGGCAATAGAAGGAACATGGGTGGGTTTTAGTCAGTACAAGTCTGAGACTTCCCCCCGCTCCTATTACGCCATTGTTGACGGGCCTGTTGGTCTAGTGGTTAGTGGCCCTGACTGCTGAGCCGGAGATCGTGGGTTCGATTCCCACCCAGGACAAACTTTGTGTGATGAGCATGATTGTTTGTTCTGTGTCTGGGTGTGATTTATCTATAATATGTATATATTTATAAATTTTATATAAGTATGTATATTAGTTTGTTTACCATAACACAAGCTCTGCTTAGCTTGGGATCAGATAGCCGTGTGTGAGTTGGCCCAAGATATTTATTATTATTTATTTATTATTGATGATTTCCCACCCTAAAAAAAAAGTGGCTGAGTGTTCGACTGCTTCGCTGCGTGTCGCGGGTTCGATCCCCCGCACGGAACAGATATTTGTATAACCTACAGATAGTTGTTCCGGGTCTGGCTGTTTGAGTATGTGAGTTTTATCCCCGAATACTGAAACGTCACTCAAAATGTGAGGGCTGCTTAACATTTGAGCAGCTCTTAAACTTTAGATTTTGTATGGTCAAACGTCACTTCTGAGTCTCTGTTAAACTTAAGTGGGACTTAAATTTTGAGTGACGTTTCAGTATTCGGGGGTAAATGTTTGTAAACGCACTTTAAATGTTTGTAAACGCACCCACGGTGCACGAAAAATTCCTAGTGTGGGGCAACGTTTTTTTTTTTAAAATATGTGTCTGTTTTCAGCACCTGTCCTCGTCTCGGAACCCTGGTATGTGATCGTATGCTGTGGACTAAAGTCGACGCCAGAACCACTCCGGTTGGACAACGGAGGCTGAAGTGGTTCCTGACGCACTGCCTATCTCCAGCCACTGCTGAACTCAAGATAGCTGGATATGCTAATAAGTTTAGCAGGTGAGATAATATTAATTAACTAGAGCTTTGGTGTCCAAACTAGATCGATTTGAAGTCAAAGAGTTACCTTTCCTCTTTACTGTAATATTCTGCATAATTATATATTTTAGGTAGGTATATATTACTATCTTAGTATTTATTTTTATATGTGTATTATTTGTATGTAAGTTTATTATATGATTGATAATATAAAATTTTCTGTTTTATCTTTTCCACACACTGTCTACATTTCTTATCCAACTTTCCTCTCGCAGGTCTGCTGGAAGAAATTTCTTATGAAATAAGCTGTACCTTTGTGCTCTTCTGTCTTAATGTAATGTCCTGTCATGTATTTTGTGTGTGCATAAATAAATAAATAAATAGATGGGACCCAGGGCTAATAAAAATGGGGGCAATAGAAGGAACATGGGTGGGTTTTAGTCAGTACAAGTCTGACATGCCCCTTCGCTCCGGCCAGAGCGGGGGAAGTCATCGGATGATTTCCCAACCGAAAAAAAGGGGGCGAATTCTTCAGCGCTGTGTTATTTTAAATCTAAAATATCGCAGCTTATGCTGAGACAGGGACCTTTTTGGCCTCGCACAGACAATAACCTTGTCTGTACAATTTTTTTTTTTTATTGTTTTACTTGTTTTGTGCGAGTCCCAAATAAAAGTTTTTCTTTCTTCTTTCTTTCTTTCTTTTCTTTCTTCAAGTTGTTATTAATTGATATTATTTTATTGACAGATGTCTCGGCGTTCAAGATCTGCACTGGCCTGTGGAAGCCGACCAAGGTCAGTTTCTATCAAGAAGGTTTTATTCAGCTTTATATTTATTTGCATTCTTTAATGTGAAAGGATGTTACATGAGTCTCATAGCTAACTAGCTGGCGCCTGCGGCTTCGCCCGCGTAAATTGAAAAGAAAGTATCCTATGTGTTATTCCTGACTATAATGTACGTCGGTGCCAAATTTCATCAAGATCCGGTCAGCCATTTTGACGTGAAAGAGTAACAAACATCCATACATCCATCCTCACAAACATTAGCGTTTATAATATTAGTAGGAAGTAGGATAGGATAGGATATTACATAGAAGGACTTAATCCATATATTTGACTGCTAAAGAATGCCTTCTGGTATTAAGCCTGCCTATCATGCATACTACATCCTTCCTCACAAACATTCGCACTTGCCTAGGTTGGTCTGTGGATGGGTGACCACCCGTTACATACCGAGTTTCCTCCGTGCCTCGGAAAGCACGATAAGCTGTTGGTCCCGGCTGTCATTTGTAGATCTTTGACAGTCTTTACAGGCAGTCAGTGTCTCTAAAGAATGGAAATGGACATCGTATTACCCAGTACTAACTGGGTTGTGGAGGTCAGATACGCAGGCGCTCCCTGTAAAATACTGAAATTCAGCTGCATCCGGTAGAAGCCGACCCCAACATAGTTGGGAAAAAGGCTAGGCAGATAAAAAATAGGATTGTGTGGCTCACGGCTGCGCCAGACGGGCCTGTTGGACTAGTGGTTAGTGGCCCTGACTGCTGAGCCGGACGTCGTGGGTTCGATTCCCACCCAGGACAAACTTTGTGTGATGAGCATGATTGTTTGTTCTGTGTCTGTCTATTTATAAATTATATAAGTATGTATATCAGTTGTCTGGTTACCATAACACAAGCTCTGCTTAGCTTGGGATCAGATAGCCGTGTGTGAGTTGTCCCAAGATATTTATTTTATTTATTTAAATAGGCGGAGTTCAGTAAATAATGTACGTGTTGGTATCTTCGTTAATTAACAATACTTTTTACCAACAGATTTCATCCGAGGCACCTGCATCGGGTCCCAGGAAGGCGTGGACGTGGAACATTTCCTGCTTCGAATGTGGTACCCACATTTGCCACGGTAAGATGACAATATTTTGCACATTTATTTGTATAACTTATTGAGATTAGGCAATATTTCAATAAATAATGTGTTAGAATTCTTCAACAAAATAAAACATTTATTCTTTGCACCGAACACAAGTTACATGTTTGACGCCATAGAGAACATAGATCCATAGATTATACAAGAGTCTACATACTAGACTACTAGCGCCATTGTTGCATAAACTAAAACTTAAACTACTTTATAAATTTAATTATTCAACATAATTGGGTAGTTGACACCATTAACCAATAATTTAAAAACACATTTTTTCTGAAAGAACACCTTATTCTAGAACTGAGAACTCCATTCATTACAAAATAACTTTAAAATTCGATTTTCAGTTGCTTTTAAATCAATAAATAGTTGCATCATTGACTTGACAACTTAGTGACGTCATCGGTTGCGAGTCTCATACAAAATCTATGGGGGAAGCGCGTTTTGACAGCTCATAAAAAGTATATCAATTGATTGGTGGTGTCAACTACCCTATTAGCTTTTGCTCGCGTTAAATTTGAGAAAAACACAGTTCCCCTTTCCTGATTTTGCAGGTACCTGCTACTTGTAGTGTTTGGTCTAGCGCCTTATTGATTGTAATAGCAATGCTAAGTTTTCCCTATTCTTACTCCATCATATCTCATTAATC
Source organism: Ochropleura leucogaster (assembly GCA_958449745.1). Classification (NCBI taxonomy): domain Eukaryota; kingdom Metazoa; phylum Arthropoda; class Insecta; order Lepidoptera; family Noctuidae; genus Ochropleura; species Ochropleura leucogaster. The sequence continues at coordinate 2,283,688 of OY288230.1, read as the reverse complement.
GGTGTAGCCATTTAGGCGTGAAGACGTAACAAACAAACTCATTTTCGCTTTTATAATATTAGTAAGGATGTACTAACACTAGATATAAGGCGTGCTACTAACACTTTGAATCTCTGTTATCAGAAAACAAATAAATTATTATTTCCTTTATCTCCTTCACATCTTAAAATTACATTTTAAAATAGAAAATTCTTAGAAAAACAAAATAGGTTTCCGCCGGTAACGGGAGCAGGGTCCAAGCTACCGGTGGTTAGGGCTCCAGAGACAAGAACAAATCAAATCAAACCATTTATTTCAATTAGCCATTACAGGCACTTTTGAATGTCAAGAAAGAAAATGAACCTACAGTCCCGGTTACAAGGCATAATAACTTGTGAAAGTACTGTAGTTGCCCATTCCAAAACGTTGATCTCTATGGAGAAGAATGGGCAAGAAACTCCAATCTTTTAAATTGTAATATTTTTACAAATTCGTATTTACATCATTCATGTTGAGATTATACAAATATGTGAGAACGATGTAGAAAGACGTGCACAGTAAGAGAGAGAACCTCCTCACAATGCGGGCCGTATCGAGAAGTACTGCCATCTGAATCAGGCCCTTGATCCAACCACCTAAGGAGAGCTTCGACAGATGTTCGTTAAGGCTCTTGGAAATTAAGCCATTGGCCGTTACGGCAATCTGCACAATGATAGCCGCGCTCACATTCCACTTGTCAACAACCTCGTGTGCCAAGTCTAGAAAATATTTTAGATGTTTTTCTTTCTTAGCTTTCACGAGGTTCTCGTCATGTGGGATGGTAACATCGATTGTTATTACGCGGTGCGCTAAATTATTATGTACTAGGTTTCGCCCGCGGCTTCGCTCGCGTTAAATTCGGGGTAACACATTTCCTCTAGCACCTTATTGATTTGTAATAGCAACACTAAGTTTTCCATTTTCTTCCCTCTTTCTCCCTCACACTTTAAAAACACACCAAGCAGACCTGCAGTTTTTGTTCTTGCGCCTGATGGATTTGTAATAGCAACGCTAAGTTTTCTCTTTTCTTCCCTCTTTCTCCCTCACATCCGACTTTTTTCAAAAAAATATTAGCCTATGTCCTCCTGGTTCCCAACTATCTCTGTACCAAAATTTATCAAAATCGGTTTAGCCGTTAAAGCGTGAAGAGGTACAAACAAACAAACTCACTTTCGCTTTTATAATATTAGTAAGGATTATTAATAAGGAGTACGTGTATGTACGTGTTACTTAGTAGGTTGTGGAGGTCAGATAGTCAGTCTTGTAATATATTGTTATTTAGCTGCAGCCGGTAAGATTGGAAGTTTCTTCGTTGAACTGACAAAGTGACAGGTCTTAGAGTAGAAATTTGCGCATATTATCATTTTTTTTACGTAGTGTTTTTTTTTATTTATTTATGAATAAAAAAACTTTAGAGGTGTCAAGGGACACCCGGATGGAACGAAGTTCCTTTCCTTCTATAAGAGAGAGAGAGACAGACAGACAGAGAAACATGCGACGCCGCACAGCTTACAGTAGCTTACTATAGCAAAAAGTGTCGTGACAACTTTTCGTAATTTTTTTTCCGTCTAGCCCCCTTTCACAACGCGCGATAAGGAATTTCGTTCCAATAAAAATACATACAGACAAAACAGCACAAAGGTACTGCTTATTTTTTTGTAGTAAACAAAATCTTAACACTCCAAAAAAAAAAAACAATAAAAATAATTTGGAGTGTTAAGATGAAGGTTTTTTTTAATGACGCGTATATTTGTGGAAAGTGCCAAAAAATAATGTTTTCATTCTTTTTTTAAATTTATTAAATGAAGTTTTAACGAGAATTATTTTCCCTGACTGTTTAAAATGAAAATATTAGAAGAAAAAATTGTATATTTCTTTCCTTTCATGCTTATTTTAATTGGAATAAAAGGAGGGATATCATACTGGCTAATCTGGCTGAACAGAGCTATCGTCGTTATCAATCGTAAGTTTTTACCTATATCTCACTCTCTATAGTTGTGTAGTCCGGTCATGGACTAGCGATATTCTAGATACTTATGAAAGACAGACACAATTATTTATAACTAGCTGTTCCTCGCGGTTTCACCCACGCTGCTCAGCACCTGTTGGTCGTAGCGTGATGTTATATAGCCTATAGCCTTCTTCAAGAAATGGACTATCCAACACTAAAAGAATTTTCCAATTCCAACCAGTAGTCCCTGAGATTAGCGCGTTCAAACAAACAATCAAACAAACAAACTCTTCAGCTTTATAATATTAGTATAGATAGTATAGATATTGTGTCTGTCTTTGTAATTGTTTACAAAGACAAACTCACACAAATAATTAGAGGCAAAATTGTTTACAATTACAGGCAAACACCACATGCAAAGTACTCTCTGTACTTAAAATTTTTACTTTTAAAATATATCATACCTAATATTTGTTCTTATGGTTCGATTATAACCTCAAAAAATGTACTAGATACATTTTTTAAAATAAATCTATTCTGCAGCTTATCCGCTATAAAAATAAGATCATAAAAGAGTTTACTAATGTTAGAGAATACAATACATCATGTTTCGATGCTTTTGGCTCCAGGGCAAACAATGTATGAACGCAGAGCAATGTCCTTTACTAAAGTACGGCCAACGGCAAGCGATACGAAAGGTCATTAACCTAAAGAACAACTGTGGCGTTGACAATCTAATATTTATAATTGCTCTTTCCATCTTGTGCCTTTGTCGTAATGTCTCGTTCTCCCGGCAAAAACATGACAACGTTAAGACGGGTTCGCCAACATTCGGGCGGCCATTTTAGATGGAGTTTTAGCATGGGTTTTGTTTACATTTGGTATCGCTTCTCGTTGGCCGTACTGTATACTTTACACAAATGTCCTTTTTTTGGTATTATTCGTCGTGTCGTTAAGCTCCTTGGGTTATGAGTCGAGCTACACGATAACTGACAAATGCTAGCACTGACTGGACAGGTCCACTCAATCTGTGTGGTGCTTTCTTACAAAGACCATTTCAGACCCTAATCTGCATAGTCCTCATGTAAGTTGACCAAGATTTTTTAACGAGAATGCCGCCTAAGTATTTGGTTTGCTTCTCCCAGGGGATAGGCTTGCCGTACATAGTGATCGGACTGGGTGCAAATGATGAGTAGACGAGACACTTTTGTCATCCGTGCGCAAAAATGTCACCCAGTTGTCACGTCGTAACATACGCGCCCCTCCATACATAGTCTTGGACTTAATCAGAGTGACGAAATAGTTACCCTGACAAAAGTAACCTGTGCGCGCTAGCTCTTATAAAGTACCCCCGGGGGAACTTTATACGGTGTAGCTATCGGTGTAGGGTGTTACCACACCAATCGATCGATAGTCGATCGATGCCATCGGTCGACGTTGATCGATTGGTGTGGTAGCTTTAATTGATCGACGGATACCGGTCGGCTAACCAATCGATCGATAGCCGGTCGATGGCATCGATCGACATCGGTCGACGTTGATCGATTGGTGTGGTAGCTTTAATTGATCGACGGATACCGGTCGGCTAACCAATCGATCGATAGCCGGTCGATGGCATCGATCGACATCGGTCCACGTTGATCGATTGGTGTGGTAGCTTTAATTGATCGACGGATACCGGTCGGCTAACCAATCGATCGATAGCCGGTCGATGGCATCGATCGACATCGGTCCACGTTGATCGATTGGTGTGGTAGCTTTAATTGATCGACGGATACCGGTCGGCTAACCAATCGATCGATAGCCGGTCGATGGCATCGATCGACATCGGACGACGTTGATCGATTGGTGTGGTCTTGTAGAAACTATCGATCGACGTCGACCAATCCATTCTATCATCGATCGATGGCATTTATCGGCTATCGATCGATTGGTGTGGTAACACCCTTAACGGTAAAATCTTTGTTTTTCTGAAGGCCTACCTCTCTAAAACGTTAATCAAAAATTTGTTTAATTTTCGCGCGTTTGTTACGACATTCAACAGGTTAGAGAACTTTTTAAACTAAACGAAAAAAATGCATCAAGAAATCTATTTCTTTATGTTACTTTTATAGCTTTAGTGTAATTATTAAGAAAATATTATAATAATATATTTTTATTCATTTTCCCGACTGCGGCGGCCCAAAAGCGGGTAATGTTTTTTTCTTAATATCTAATATTTTTCGTTCTATAACAGCGGTCATTGTAGGTAGATTGATTTAAAGTATTTGCATCATGCGGTAGTCTGGTTGCATGTATTTTCTTTTATTTTTTATTAGTTTTTTTTTTGTCTATGTGTAGAGGCTTGTAATTAGCTACTGTATTTGTTAATTAAAGCCTTTTATTCGGATATAGGATTAACAATTTCTTTCCTTATACTAATACAACATTTTAATCTCTTACTTAATTATTCATATACTAGCTGTTCCCCGCGGTTTCACCCACGCTGCTCAGCACCTGTTGGTCGTAGTGTGATGTTATATAGCCTATAGCCTTCTTCAAAAAATGGACTATCCAACACTAAAAGAATTGTCCAATTCCAACCAGTAGTCCCTGAGATTAGCGCGTTCAAACAAACAAACTCTTCAGCTTTATAATACTACTAGCTGTTCCCGCGGTTTCATCCACGCTGCTCAGCACCTGTTGGTCGTAGCATGATGTTATATAGCCTATAGCCTTCCTCAAGAAATGGACTATCCAAGACTAAAAGAATTTTCCAATTCCAACCTCTAGTCCCTGAGATTAGCGCGTTCAAACAAACAAACAAACTCTTCAGCTTTATAATATTACTAGCTGTTCTCCGCGGTTTCACCCACGCTGCTCAGCACCTGTTGGTCGTAGCGTGATGTTATATAGCCTATGCCTTCCTCAAGAAATGGACTATCCAAGACTAAAAGAATTTTCCAATTCCAACCAGTAGTCCCTGAGATTAGCGCGTTCAAACAAACAAACTCTTCAGCTTTATAATATTAGTATAGACTAGCTGTTCCACGCGGTTTCACCCGCGCTGCTCAGCACCTGTTGGTCGTAGCATGATGTTATATAGCCTATAGCCTTCCTCAAGAAATGGACTATCCAAGACTAAAAGAATTTTCCAATTCCAACCTCTAGTCCCTGAGATTAGCGCGTTCAAACAAACAAATAAACAAACTCTTCAGCTTTATAATATTAAGTATAGATTTGTTTCTTCTTTATTTGTTGTTCATCCGTTTGCCAGTTGGCAAAGGCCTCCTTCAATTTATACTATTAATTCTTAAAATTTCTCAATTAGTATTTATTTTGTAGTATAATGTTTACGTGTATTTATTTATAAGAAAAGAGTGCATCTTGCCATCAAACGTCAAGTTTGGCGAGTAATATTGTTTAAAATACACAAAAACTGTTTGAGAAAAAAAAAAAAAAAAAAAAGAAACCTATTCCATTCTGGTCTCTCTCTGGCCACTCCACTCCAAGTTATGCCTGCTACTTGCCTGATGCCACAAAAAAGATGGGACGACATCAGCCATAACTGTATTTGTTAAACGACTTTAAAAAAGGAGGAGGTTCTATGTTCTAGGTTTTTTTATTCTTTATGTATGTTCACTGATTACTCCTCCAACTGTGGATCCACTTTCAATTTTTTTGTTAAAATTACACTCCTTATGGTATTGGTTTGTAAGTCTATAATATTTAATAAATAAATAAAGCTTTCTGTATAATTACAAAAAAAAAAACAAATTATGTGGCTTTGGTATCGATCGTGAATCCGCAATCTTAACTAAAGTTATCTAATATAAATGTTATAGTTAAAAACAAGCATGGTTAGTCCACCATCTTGGGGACTGCCATGTTGGATTTAGAATGACGCCATTCCAAAGCCAAGATGGCGGATGGTTAATTATGGATTATACTGGAGACACTAGGAATGTCTCCAGTATCGTGGGTGCGTTTACAAACATTTAAACTCACATACACAAACAGCCAGACCCGAAACAACTATCTGTCGGCCATACAAATATTTGTACCGTGCGGGAATCGAACCCGCAACACGCAGCGTAGCAGTCGATCGCTCAGCCACTGCGCCACCGTGTCGTCAAGTTACATCATTTGTTACACTGTTACCCATTGCGAAAAAAAAAATTAGAGATGTCAAGGGACACCCGGATGGAACGAAGTTCCTATAGAAATGAAAATATCTGGCTTGCTTTCTATAAGAGAGAGAGAGAGACAGACAGACAGACAGAGAAACATGCGACGCCGCACAGCTTACAATAGCTTACTATAGCAAAAAGTGTCGTGACAACTTTTGGTAAGAATTTTTTCCGTTTAGCCCTCTTTCACAACGCGAGAAAAGGAACTCCGTTCCAAAAAATACCGATTAGTAACACTGTAACTCAAAGCCATATTTTATCCCATCAATTTACACTGAACGTAATAAGATTAACAAATCGGGAACAAAATATTTAATCTTAACTCGTGGATAACTCTGCTTGCGCGATGTACGAATTGGCAGTTAGTTTGTTATTGGTTGCATAGATGGCGCTGTAGTACTTTTTGTCATGTTCGGAATTGTCTCGCTACAAATTGAATGTTGTCTACTTAATGGTTTTTTTCTGTTTCTATGTTTATTATTGTAATTGGTGTTATCTATAGAGAAATAAATAAAATATTCGCATCTAAACCTAAAATCTATCCAGCAGGTTCGCGGTGTCCCCCCGCTGGCCGGACAAAGCTGAAGCGGACAGCAAAAAAGCGAAAGCCGCGGCTGAAGCGGCAGCAGCCAAATCTAGCCAGACTAGTTCAAAGGTTCTAGAAAATGCAGGTCCAAGTAGCTCCGGTCAAAAGCCAAGCGAATCAGATCAAATCTCGAGCAAATCAGCCGAAAAGCCAGGCAAATCAGACCAAAAGCCAGGTAAATCAGACCAACAACCAGGCAAATCAGAACAAAACCCAGGTAATTCGGGCTTAACTTCGAGCAAAACACCTGAAAAGCCAGGTAAATCTGATCAAAAACCAGGCAAATCAGACCAACAACCAGGCAAATCAGACCAAAAGCCAGGGAATTCGGGCCAAAACTCGAGCAAGTCCGCTGAAAAGCCAGGCAAATCAGACCAAAGCACAAGCCGTTCTCAGCATCAACGAGATAATACTGAAATAAGGATGGAAGAGGAGAGTGACTACCCTTATCTCTTTGAAGAAGATTACACAGACAACTGTAAGGGACCACAGTTCACATTGACAACAAATTTGATGAGACAGCTGAGGAAAACTTGCTCGAATCTGACTTCTCTGGCGCTTGAGTATTGTAACTTGGATTATAAAACGGTATGTATTTTGGAATATTACTTTCATAAACCGGTCAAATGCGATTTAGATAAGATAGATAGATAAATCATTTATTTGATGCAATAAAAGACACAATACAAGAATTAAAATAAAAAAAACATCACACAGAAAAAAAAATGGAACACGTTAAAAAAAAAGTAAGGTAGACTAAGTTAAATCGACTCATAGGCTTTTAGACACATAGATTTATTGAGGTCGCCCACTAATGGGCGGTGTCTTAAAATTGCACCAAAAAGGAGTCCAGCTCAGCATAATGCCAGGTGGATTACCTGACGCTGGTATTCTGCTGAATCCTGCTAGTGACACGCGGATGTCGAGATAATGTGCGGCGAATATTATGCAGGTGGATTGTCGGTAAGAAAGACTTTGAATTTAAATATGTACTAAAAATAATAATAAACTTGATTATCACAGTATAGGTAATATGTGTAATGAATAACTGATAATTATTTAAGTTGTATGGAGTGTGTCTAGACTTGTGTTTGTACGAGTTTTATTTGCGCTTGCACCGATGTTTCTGTTCAAACTTGCGACGTAAACGATGAGCTTACATTTTCGTAACTTTAGAAAACAAAATTAAAGTCCAAAAACATATGCAAATCAACGAAAGTTATGTAAACTTTTTTGAAAAAAAAAAATGGTAGTTTTTTTTTAATTTGACGGGTCTCTTGGTCTAGGGGTTAGTGGCCCTGACTGCTGAGCCGGAGGTCGTGGGTTCGATTCCTACCCAGGACAAACGAGTGAGAAAGTGTGATGAGCATGATTGTTTGTTCTGTGTCTGGGTGTGATTTATCTATAATATGTATGTATTTATAAATGATATAAGTATGTATATCAGTTGTCTGGTTACCATAACACAAGCTCTGCTTAGCTTGGGATCAGATAGCCGTGTGTGAGTTGTCCCAAGATATTTATTTATTTTATTTGATATTTAATCAATAAATTGAGTACTATAATTTTTGTTATATAAGTACATAGAATATCGCTAGTCCGTGACCGGACACTTCGTATATATTTTAAAAGACGTTACGTAAACCAGGGATTTCTCCTGTATCGTGGGTGCGTTTACAAAACATTTAAACTCACATACAGAAACAGCCAGACCCGGAACAACTACCTTTAGGCCATACAATTATTTGTTCCGTGCCGGGATACAACCCGCGACGCGCAGCGCAGCAGTCGATCGCTCAGCCACTGCACCAACCGATTCGTCTACAACATTATTTCTAGTATATGCGAAACCTGAATATAGTATATTCAGAATAAGTAACTGAATCGATTCCAATCATATTTACACAATGTTATATTTTTTCCCAAAAATATTAAAAAAAGTTTATAATATGGACACCATGCGACACTAAGTACCTATTCGCTAGCGCACAAAACACCCAGCCGGAACTCGGCAAAAAAAAATGCGCGCGAGTCAGAGTCGCGGCGCAGGGACGCCGTGCGCCGTTGGTGGCAGTGTATTTGTACGGATATCCAGGTAACATAACAAGCTTATAACTTTGTGGTTTTTCATGATACAGTTTTGAAATTTTGTACATAGATTGTTTATATAAAAATACTGGACAGGTGTTTCGGCTTTCGCATATACTAAAAATAATCTAGACTAATATTATAAAGCTTAAGAGTTTGTTTGTTTGTTTGTTTGAACGCGCTAATCTCTACTGGTTGGAATTGGAAAATTATTTTAGTGTTGGATAGTCCATTTCTTGACGAAGGCTATAGGCTATATAACATCACGCTACGACCAACAGGTGCTGAGCAGTGTGGGTGAAACCGCGGGGAACAGCTAGTGTTGTATATGATCACTCTTTATTTTTGTCCCACAGACCAATCTCCGGCATTTTCCTTTGCATCTAAAGCAGTTGTCTCTACGTGGATCCAGATGTTATAACCTACCGCTGAATACATCATACTTGGGAAAAGTGCAGGAACGCTTGCCCGAGTTGGAGGTAAGTACCACCCTTTTTTTTTTCTTTTGGGTTGGGAAATCAGCAAATAAACTTCCCCCGCTCTGGGCGGAGCGGGGTGGACTGTCAGACTTTTACTGACTAAAACTCACCCATGCTCCTTCTATTGCCCTTTATGTTCCGGGGCCGCGATATCTTTTTTGAACAACCCGTAACCCCGGCAGGCCCCTCTGCTTTGCTGACATCTCTTTTTTGTGGTGCGCGTAGAACTGACGCGCCGTCGACTGACGGTGAGCTACCCATTGCTCACCGTCAGACACGCCCGCATCTACGGCCGGGAGACCTTCGGCGGCTTGCGCATGCGCTTAATCATCATATATCTTCCCCCGCTCTCGGCGGAGCGGGGGGGGGGGGGAGTGTCAGACTTGTATTGACTAAAACCCACCCATGCTCCTTATGCCCTTTATGTTTCGGGGCCGCAGTATGTCTTTCGAACAACCCCGGAATGCATTGTCCTGACATGCGCTTCCAAGACCTTATAATAGGGTTAATAATTCAAGCAGTGTTCTTTAAAAAAGTTTAATACAAAATGTATTTTATTAATTAACTAGCGGCCCGGTACGTGCTTCGCTACGTATTTACAAAAAAAATGTGATGCAGCGCCATCTGCCGGACAAAATTGTGAATCTAAACCATTCCCAGATCCCCTTGACACACAAAAAATTTCATCGAAATCGGTCCAGTCGTTTGAGAGAAGTTCAGTGACATACACACTCACAGAAGAATTATATATATATAAAGATTATTTACTAGCTTCCACCCGCGACTTCGTCGGCCTGGCATAGTTAATTTGGGCTAACGCTAACTTTAACCCGCGTGATGAACGAATAAAAATTATCTTTTTCCCTACCCTTTTCTTTCCGCTTTCTCCCCCTTTTCTCACTTTTTTAAGCTCCGTCTCCAGGGTCCCAACTATCTCTGTATCAAAATTCATCAAAATCCCAGCCATTTTGGCGTGAAGACGTAACAAACATACTCACTTTCGCTTTTAAAATATTACTAGCTTTTGCACGCGGCTTCGCTCTCGTTAAATTCGAGGTAACACAGTTCCCTTTGCGCCTTATTGATTTGTAATAGCAACGCTAAGTTTTCCCTTTTCTTCCCTCTTTCTCCCTCACATCCCACTTTTTTCAAAAAAATATTAGCCTATGTCCGTTTCCTGGTTCCCAACTATCTCTGTACCAAAATTCATCAAAATTGGTTCAGCCATTAAAGCGTGAAGAGGTAACAAAAAAACAAAGAAACTCACTTTCGCTTTTATAATATTAGTAAGGATTAAGGATTCTAAGGATTTTTTTTGTTCCAGTACCTTGACGTCTCCGAATGCGATTGGTTCGAGCCAGCCTCCCTTATGCCGCTGAGCAAACTGCCGAATCTGACCGAACTGTACATGCGAGACTGTAAACGCCTGACCGAGTGTGTGGCCTACGCGTCGCTCGCCACCCGATATGGTTTCAGGAAACTGAGGGTAAGTTGGAGGAAGATAAAATGGTCCAGTCTGGCCGATCTGTACTTAATGGACTGCAAGCGCGGGAGACGCTCCCCGGCCACCGTAGATGCGGGCCTGTGGACGGTGAGCAATGGGTAGCTCACCGTCCGTCCGTCTATTGAAGACAGGCCGTGTCGATGGCACGTCAGTGTTCCACGCGCGCCTCAAAGAGATGTCAGTAAAGCAGAGGGGCCTGCCAAGGACACCGCCTGCGTTGCGGGTTGTTCGAAAGAGATACCGCGGCCCCGGAACGTGAAGGGCAATAGAAGGAACATGGGTGGGTTTTAGTCAGTACAAGTGTGATACACCCCCCCCCCTCCCGCTCCAGAGCGGGGGAAGTTATTTGAAGATTTTCTATCCGCAAAACAAGGGCTGTAAGCGTCTGACCGAGTGTGTGGCCTCAAATAACTTAGCTCTGGGCGGAGCGGGGGAGAGGGGGGATGTCACATTTTTACTGGCTAAACTAAAACCATTCATGTCCCTTCTTTTGCCCTTGTGTTTCGGAGCAACCCCGCAAGGCCCTTTCTGCTTGGCTGAAATCTCTTTAAGGCGCGCATGGAACTGGATGCCTGTCGCCATTAGACAGACGCGCGGTGAGCTACCCATTGCTCACCAGCCACAGACCCGCGTCTACGGTGACCGGGAGTTGTCTCACGGCGCCCGACGCTCGGAGCGTCTCCCGCGGCGACTGGGTTGATTTTAGGACCCAGATTCTCAGGTATGCATGGAGTATGTACGGATCGGAGCAGTTGACTATATATATGTACTAACTTTTGCCCGCGGCTTCGCTCGCGTTGAATTCGGGGTAACACAGTTCCCCTTGCGCCTTTTTGATTTGTAATAGCAACGCTAAGTTTTCCCTTTTCTTCCCTCTTTCTCCCTCAGATCCCACTTTTTTCAAAAAAATATTACCCTATGTCCGTTTCCTGGTTCCCAACTCTGTACCAAAATTCATCAAAATCGGTTTGGCCATTAAAGCGTGAAGAGGTAACAAACAAACAAATAAACAAACAAACTCACTTTCGCTTTTATAATATTAGTAAGGATAGTATAGTAAGGATGGATTATTTAACTTGACTAATAATTAAAATTGTTATGTTGTTGTTTAAATGTTAAATTAAATCTTGTATTAAACGCACACTATGTAGGCAAGCATATTATAAGTTGGGGGATTATATTGATGATAAAAATGCTTGGCTCAATGCTGGTCCTGCTCCTCAAGCATAGGGGTAAACTCATTAATAAGTATCCGAAGCTATAGTGGAAGCTGCAGAAGATTGTAAGACTATCTTTGCAATGAATAGAATCAATTCTCTAGTATTGTATAATTATTAAGCCCATATGTGAGTGCTATGTATTATCATTGACTTGACGAAGCCCTGGTGGTTAATAGTGTCATGCTCACTTAAATGTCTCGCTGATGGTGGCGGGTGTGTCGGGTCATTTAGCTCCCTTCAAAATGGTCGAGCTGAATGGGGCTGATCCATACGTCGTGTTCGTGAACGGGCGCTGTCAGTTGGGACTGGTCGTTTTTTAACTACCACGGTCATTTTTAATTTATTTAGATTTAAATTGAATTTTGCTCTTTATTTACTCTGGACGCTCTTACTGTGCACGTCTTTCTACATCGTTCTCACATATTTGTATAATCTCAACACGAATGATGTAAATACTATTTTGTAAAAATATTAGAATTTAAAAGAGTGTCCATGGAGTTTCTTGCCCATTCTTCTCCATAGAGATCAACGCTTTGGAATGGGCAACTGCAGTACTTTCACAAGTTATTATGCCTTGTGACCGGGACTGTAGATTCATTTTGTTTCTTGACATTCAAAAGTGCCTGTAATGGTCTAATTGAAATAAATGATTTGATTTGATTTGGATTTAATGAATGGGTATAATAGAAGAAGTTTGAAAGTTGCACCTGTTACAGAAAAACTGAAAGGAAGTAGTTTGTCTTGGTATGGACATGTAATTAGAAGGGATGAAGCACATGTGAATAAAACAATGATGGATCTGAATGTTGAAGGACGGAGAGCGAGAGGAAGGTCAAAGAAAAGATGGATGGATTGTGTAAAGAATGGTATGAAGGAGAAAGAAGTAAATGATGCCGTGACGTCTGATAGGGAAGAATGGAAGAAGAAAACTTGACGACACGGTTAGCGCAGTGGCTGAGCTGCACTGCGTGTTCGATCCCCGCACGGAACAAATATTTGTATGGCCTATAGATAGTTGTTTTGGGTCTGGCTGTTTGTGTATGTAAGTTCAAATGTTTGTAAACGCACCTACGATACAGGAGAAATTCCTAGTGAGCGGCAACGTTTATATTTAAATAAATAAAAGAAAAGACGCGTTACCCCAAATAGAATGGGACAAGGGCAGGAAAATTATGACTAATATTTCCCCATTTCTTCATTCCCAGGTTTTCGATGTCCGTGGCTCCCCACTTGCTGACTCCGAGGTCTCAGCTTTAGGCTGGCTACCCTGCCTTGAGGAGTTGTACGTGGCCCCGCCAGAGGACTTCAACACCGTGACGGAACATACTCACTCCTGGAGTGACACCCAGACTGAGTTCACGGAGCTGGACAACTGGGAGCTTGAGGTGAGTTGCTCTATAGTACCTACGCGCCAACTAACGGTGCGATAAAGTTTGTTCACCTCCTTCTACCATCATCATCTGCCTAGCCTTTTCCCAACTATGTTGGGGTCGGCTTCCAGTCTAACCGGATGCAGCTGAATATCAGTATTTAACATGGAGCGACTGCCTATCTGACCTCCACAACCCAGTTAACACTAGGTAATACGATACCCCTTGGTAAGACTGGTTGTCAGACTTTCGGAACACTGACTACCTGTAACGACTGTCAAAGATCTACAAATGACAGCCGGGACCAACGGCTTAACGTGCTTTCCGAGGCACGGAGGAAACTCGGTATGTAACGGGTGGTCACCCATGAATCCCAAATTTCCAAACATCACTACAAAAATGTAAGGGCAGTGACGGTAACACGATGAATGTATTGAAAAAGCATTAGTGACTGGACGGTAGCGCCTTCCGTCTTACCGTCGAGATCGGCTCTTCGTCTAACTAGTTGCAGATCAGAGCTTACTATTATTATTTGCTGTATGTTTTTTTATATAAAAAAATATCATCATCATTTTCCTGCCCTTGTCCCATTCTATTTGTGGTCGGCGCAACAAGTTTTCTTCTTCTATTCTCCCCTATCAGACGTCACGGCATTTTTTACTCCTTTCTCCTTCATATCATTCCTTACACAATCCATCCATCTTTTCTTTGGCCTTCCTCTCGCTCTTCGTCCATCAACATTCAGATCCATCACTCTTTTAGTCACATGTCCTTCATCCCTCCTCATTACATGTCCATACCAAGACAAACGACTCCCTTTCAGTTAAAAAAAACAAAATTTGTTTTCTAAATCCTTACTAATATTATAAAAGCAAAAGTGAGTTTGTTTGTTATGTCTTTACGCCTAAATAGCCAAACCGATTTTGATAAATTTTGGTACAGAAATAGTTGGGACCCTGCAGACGAACATGTTTAAAAAAAAGTGAGAAAAGGGGGTGAAAAAGGGAAGAAAAGGGGAGAGAAAGATATTTTTTTCGATCATCACGCGGGTTGAAGTTAGCGTTAGCCCAAAGTAACTATGCCAAGCGGGCGGAAGCTATTAGTACATTGCGGGTTGTTCGAAAGAGATACCGCGGCCTCAGAACGTAAAGGGCAATAGAAGGAACATGGGTGGGTTTTAGTCAGTACAAGTCTGACATGCCCCCCCGCTCCGCCCAGAGCGGGGGAAGTCATTGGATGATTTCCCACCCGAAAAAAAAAAGAAAAAGCTTTTAGTACATAAGGTTAATTGATTAAATTTAATTAAGCTTTTAAGTTAATTAGTATCTCAAATTAATAAATAAGTAAAATCCGTTTTGTGAGGAACTGTAGTTCCTACTCTATGTTTAATGCATGCCGTGGCAGCCTTTAATTAAGGCTACAGTACGGCCAACGAGAAGCGATACCAAATGTAAACAAAACCCATGCTAAAACCCCATCTAAAATGGCCGCCCGAATGTTGGCGAACCCGTCTTAACGATGTCATGTTTTTGCCGGGAGAACGAGACATTACGACAAAGGCACAAGATGGAAAGAGCTAAATATTAGATTGTCAACGCCACAGTTGTTCTTTAGGTTAATGACCTTTCGTATCGCTGCTAGTTGGCCTTACTTTACACTACATTTTGTAAAGATGTAAGCGTTTTAACATGTATGCTGGTGTAACTTTGTTGGTTGTCTTTAAATAAATAAAAATAAAATAACCTTTATACGATCCCTTGAGACATTTACAGAACTCCGCGCAGGCGACACCGCTGTCATGAGCTAGTCATCATAACTGACATGATCTGTTACAGGAACCAGACTACTACAAGATCAAGAGCCCTGAACCAGAGGAAGCAGAAGAAGAAAAGGAAGAGGAACCAGATAATGAACGTTCTGGCGATAACCTGCTCAGCAATCCATGGTGGTCACACGAACGACGGTGAGTTTTGGAGATACGGTACGGCCAACGAGAAGCGATACGAAAGGTCATTAACCTAAAGAACAACTGTGGCGTTGACAATCTAATATTTAGCTCTTTCCATCTTGTGCCTTTGTCGTAATGTCTCGTTCTCCCGGCAAAAACATGACAACGTTAAGACCGGTTCGCGAACATTCGGGCGGCCATTTTAGATAGGGTTTTAGCATGGGTTTTGTTTAAATTTGGTATCGCTTCTCGTTGGCCGTACTGTAGGGTAACCAGTGTCATACATGTTGTCATACATCTGCGTAGCTTTGTATGTTCAGGGGGTCGCCTTCACGACGTTGTTGTCGTGCGTTTCCTTACTAATGTTATAAAAGCGAAAGTGAGTTTGTTACCTCTTCACGCTTTAATGGCTAAACCGATTTTGATGAATTTTGGTACAGAGATAGTTGGGAACCAGGAGACGGACATAGGCTAATATTTTTTTTGAAAAAAGTGGGATGTAAGGGAGAAAGAGGGAAGAAAAGGGAAAACTTAGCGTTGCTATTACAAATCAATAAGGCGCAAATTTGGGCGAAAGCTAGTGTTGTCATACATCTGCGTAGCTTAGTATGTTTAGGGGGTCGCCTTCACGACGTTCTTGTCGTGCGTTTAATTAATACTAGCTGTGCCCCGGCATGCGTTGCAATGCAATTTTGTATCTTTCTACCTACCCGACCTACCCTACCTACCCTACCTACCCTACTTCTCTTACCGAGATGAAAAGTATCCTATGTCCGTCTCCTGGTTCTAAGCTACCTCCTCACCAATTTTCAGCTAAATCGGTTCAGCCGTTCTTGAGTTATAAGTGGAGTAACTAACACGACTTTCTTTTATATATAGATTTGTATTAGTGTCAATCATAATACCCAACTCCCTCAAAATCGGGCTATCCACCACACTGTCACTTGATTTGTTATTTATTTGATTGGTTAATTAATACAGTTCGTTTAATTTTTACCCTGAAATGTATGGATCGAAAGATAGAAAAGGTGGATGTATTGTGTAAGGAATGGTATGAAGGAGAAAGGAGTAAATGATGCCGTGACGTCTGACAGGGGAGAATGGAAGAAGAAAACGTGTTGCGCCGACCCCAAATAGAATGGGACAAGGGGCAGGAAAATGATGATGAATTTTTACACTGAAATATATAAACAACTAACATAATTTTATTTCCTCTTCAGCATAATCGTTATCCAGCCGAACGCGAACCGTCAACTAGAAGAAAGACTCCCATTCATGAGAGAACAGGATATTGGAGAAGACCAGAACCGTCCAGCCCAACCTCGTGCCCCTAGACCTGGCGAGAGAGGCCCTGAAGGTCTTCTACCAGATCCCCAACCAGGGCCAGCTGACGATCAAGGTCATGTCCCTCCGATTCCAGCCGGATACCGTAGAATCGGGCCTATAAGATGTGGCTCCATAGACATTCTCCCAGCTATTGGTAATCCAAGACCTACTCAGCGTGAACATGTGCTAATAGAACCTCGTCCAGGTCCTGCTAATCCAAGACCCGGCCCCGCTGTCCCTAGGCCGGTACCTTCAGACCCACGTGAAGATCCCCAAGGATCTAATCCCAAAAATCCACGACCGGGTACTTCGAGCTCCCAAAAAGGTCCTTCAACCTCCGGAAAGAGCTCCACGAACCGACCGGATCCTTCCAACCAAGCAGGGCCGTCGAATTCTCAACAGGGACCTTCCAATCCTCAACCAGGGCCTGCAAACGCCGGTGAAGGTACCAAACGCCGCATCAGTCTTCGTGAAGCGATAGATATGGCAAAACGACGTCGAATAGATGTCAACGAAGATGAAGAAATGGAACAAATGCCTGTTTTATTTCCTCCTTTCAACCCAGAATTATGTCCAAGACTTAGACTAGACGATATCGTAGAACCGCAATACGTAAGACCTAGACCAGGTTTCGTTCGCTTCCGTCGGCATGACCTTCGTCCTATAATGCATATAGATGTTGATATAAATAGGCAATCTACCATTCATATAGGCAGCCATGTCGGATATCATTTGGTATCCGATTCTGCTCTGCTACGTTTCGGGAGGGCTATCAATGAGAATGTAAACTACGTGCATATTGGTAGACATGGAATCCATACGGGTTCGGATTCTGGTAGTCGACCGGATAGGTCTAATTTGCGGATATTATCAGTGACTGGTTATAGGAATATTACTGATCGGAGTCTAGAGCATTTGGTTACGGCTGCCCCTCACTTGCTCCATATTGACTTCACTGAAACCAATGTCACCCCAAGAGGTGTAGAACTGTTCAAGGCTGTCAGACCAGATTGTGATGTGATTTTTAGCGAATTCGGACGTTTGACGTAAATTCGGATATTTGTTTCGATTCTCGGATATGGTTACGTCAAAATTTTCGGATATGTCGAGTTTTTAAGATAATATCGGTGCGATGTTGGTAGGTTCGGATATTTATATAAAAGTCGGATCTAAGAATACCAAAAGTCGAGTACGTGTTATGCTTGTAATTGTCGAATATTTATAAACAAAACATCGAATGTGAGGATGGAATGTGTCGGATACTAATGAAAAGTTCTGATCTCGAGTGTTTAAAGTCTCGAATATCGCAGCTCGGATTCTAAATTATCGGATATTTATTAAATCTCCGAGCGTCAGGGTCAAATTCTCGTAAAAAAATAAATAAGTCAAAAATTAAATTTCATCTGATTTTAATTAAAATCAAAATAATCAATAAAATCTATTAAAATAATCATATTCAGGATGATTTTAATGTACGCTATCGAGTGTCAAAGATATAAAAAACTGCCAATATCATTAAAGTAAACAATACAATAATCTTTTTTCGTAGTTATATTTTCAATGGTGTTATTATTTTGCAGAATAATTATCAATATGTTAATCACTTATTATTAAAGAATTTAATTATAGGTGCATATATTCTTGAATGTAATTTAAAAAAAAAATAGTAAAAAGTCCTGATTCTGTCCTTACCCCAAGTCATTTGGGGTCAGCGCATCATATTTTGAGCCTAGTAACGTTCTAACTTCGCTATAATTACCATCTGAAGATTGTACAGATAAGGAATTTTCCTTCTATGTTTTTTGTTCATTTCATTGTCTATTTATTTTCTGGAACTAAACGTAGTTCTGCCAAAATAATCCAACCCAAAAATGATTTAAGTTTAACAAGTCAAACTAATTCAACATTCTAAATGTAGTATATTAGAATTCAGTTTCATTAATCAGGTAGTTATTGAAGACGTATGCTTGCAACAGTGAAAATTAAAACTTATTTTGTGGTTTGGTACACTTTTGTAGAACTATGCCTAATAGGGTAGTTGACACCACCAATCAATTGATATACTTTTTATGAACTGTCAAAACGCGCTTCCCCCGTAGATTTTGTATGAGACTCGCAACCGATGACGTCACTAAGTTGTCAAGTCAATGATGCAACTATTTATTGATTTAAAAGCAACTAAAAATCGAATTTTAAAGTTATTTTGAAATGAATGGAGTTCTCAGGTCTAGAATAAGGTGTTTTTTCAGAAAAATTGTGTTTTTTAATTATTGGTTAATGGTGTCAACTACCCAATTACGGAAAAAGGTTGAAATATACACAGTGCAAGGATCATCGACGTACTAACGGTTTCTGCGTTTCCTGTACATCAATTCTACTCCCCCCCTCCCCACAGATAAAACAGCTATTTTATAGTTTTAACTAACTTTTACCCGCGGCTTTGCTCGCGTTAAATTCGGGGTAACACAGTTCCCCTTTCTTGATTTGCAGGTACCTGCTACTTGTAGTTTTTGCCCTAGCGCCTTATTTATTGTAATGGCAGAGCTAGCAAAGCGTCTTCACGCCTAAATGGCTAAACCGATTTTGATGAATTTTGGTACAGAGTATAGTTGGGACCCTGGAGACGGAAAAAAGTGAGAAAATGGGCGAGAAAAGGGAAGAGAAAGATATTTTTTTTTCAATCATCATGCGGGTTAAAATTTACGTTAGCCCAAAGTAACTATGCCACGCAGACGAAGTCGCGGGGGAAAGCTAGTACGTAATAAAATTAACTTTTTTTAAAGCTTTTCATACTAAATAGAATTAACGACAATACCTCACTCTCTAGTGGCGCCATCTGGGAACTTAAAACGATAAGCTTCATTAGTACTGGGTGGGGGATGCTGTCCTCGCCGACGAGGTCCGTCGCGACGTCCCAGTAACTGCCCCACCCGTCCCTTTCTAGAGCCAGCCCGCGCTGCTGAGCCAGTAAGTTCAAATCAGTCCATAAATAATAGCACTCAGATCCAGCCTGTCTCTTTGCTGTCCTCCCTCAGCGACGCCCTAAGCCGAGGCTCGTACCCTAAAAGGGGTGCCCTTAGCGTGTAGTAGCTTAGTTTATAAGTTTTTACCCTGGCTGGAGGTCTTAATTTTGAAGGCATCCACAGGATTCGCCCGGTTAAGCAGACGACAACCTCCTTGGTTAAACTGCGAGATGCCATTCACAAAAAAAGTACTGGGGAGGGCATGTGGGGGGAGGGGAGGTACTGTGTACTGTAACACGTTGCAATCATTTTTGTTTTGATGTACATTCCACTTTGTATATATACAGGGTGGAATTTTGTAATGCCACCTGAAGGGGGAGTACTCTTAATACTTTAGATAGAAAATTTTACTCAAAGAAAACATTCATTTATTTTTGAAAAGAAAGAAAACGGCGTTCAATGATTTTTAAAAATTCGCTTGCCGTACACGGTATCAAATCAAATCAAAATCATTTATTTCTTTACAGGCACTTTTGAATGTCATGAATAGAAAAAAAATGATGCTGCTACAGTCCCAGTCACAAGACATAATAACTTGTGAAAGTACTGTAGTTGCCCATTCCAAAGCGTAAATCTCTATGGAGAAGAATGGGCAAGAAACTCCATGGACACTCTTTTAAATCATAATATTTTTAAAAACGAGCACATTAAGAGCACCCAGAATAATAGCAAAAACAAGAGTTTAATAGATAATTAATTAAAACAAACCGTGGCGGCTAATAGATGACCAGTCACAACTGACAGCGGTAATCTAAAATCTGTAAAAGTTGCATCCTGTACTTTTATTGCATCGATCGTTAGCGTCAATAAGGATAAAATCTCTTTAACAAACTTCATAAATTAAATGAAAGGAAAGCAATGAAATCTTTCCTTTCATTTCATTTATGGAGTGTAGTCCATGTTGCAGGTTGTTCGAAAGAGATACCGCGGCCTTGGAACGTAAAGGGCAATAGAAGGAACATGGGTAGGTTTTAGTCAGTACAAGTCTGACATGCCCGCCCGCTCCGTCCAGAGCGGGGGAAGTCATTGGATGATTTCCCACACGAAAAAAAAAAGTAATGAAATCTTCAGGTAGCATTAGAAAATCCCACCCTGTATATTGCCGTCGAAATTGATTGTTATTTTCATTGCTTTAATTTTTTTTAAATTATTAGTTT
This sequence comes from Ochropleura leucogaster, assembly GCA_958449745.1. Classification (NCBI taxonomy): domain Eukaryota; kingdom Metazoa; phylum Arthropoda; class Insecta; order Lepidoptera; family Noctuidae; genus Ochropleura; species Ochropleura leucogaster. The sequence goes on along the minus strand of OY288230.1, from coordinate 2,262,849 downwards.
TATTTAATGGGGTATATTCTTTATGTGTGTCACTATTTAATGTATATAGGATTAGTATTTAAATGTAATTGTAGTATTTAGTTTGTAACGTGTGCTTGGGTTTCAAATAATTTTAAGTTTCAAGTTTTCTCAAGTTACAATAGCTAGTGGTGTTTTTAACGAGTGGAACCGCTGGGCACAGCTAGTAAACCTATAATTTTTTCTTCTTCTTTCCCGACACGGTTGGCGCAGTGACTGAGCGATCGACTGCTGCGCTGCATGTCGCGGTTTCGTTCCCCGCACGGAACAAATATTTTGTATGGCCTACCGATAGTTGTTCCAGGTCTGGCTGTTTGTGTATGTGAAGTTAGTACCAGTCCAACTCGATGCAATTGACGGTCTTCAAAATCGAGAAAAATAACTTAAAATTAATTGAAATCCTTCTCAAACAATGATTTTTAAAAACAACAAAAAAAAGTATATCTTAAAATTTAGTTGTAAGCGTTGGTAAGGAGTTTGATTTAGGCCGGAATTGAAGATGTGTTTTCATATAGGTATGTATCTATAGAGTGAACTAAGAATTAGCAAAGAGTATTATTTCTTCTAAGCGTGTCTATGGTCATTTAAGTTGTGTCGGCATCTAGAGAGCAGCAATAGAACTGTATCGTTTATGGTGCAACTTTGAGACACACCGCCTAGTAATAGGCATAGTAAGGCCCGGCTCCCATTATCGGCATCGGCAAGGAAAAGGATCCTTCGGCATTCTACATGCAAGCGCACACTGTCGGAAATTATGCTTTGGCATGCTGCAACGTTCTTAGGGATGACGAGGCGTCCTTAAGCATGCCGCACAGTCCTGTAGCTTGCCGAAGCGTCTTATATAGTATTACCTCGATTGTGTTGTGTGTGAGTCGGCGTCGTACTGAAGGATACCGAAGCATCCCGAAGCATTCTCAAGGCTACCGATACAGCAGCCTCAAGCATGCCGAAGCGGTATTTTTGTTATTACGACCATATATAATGGAAATTTCTACTTTATTGCCATTATGTTAATGTATATTGCTATTTGCCACCTAAAATCCTCAGTCGTGCCGATGCCGATAATGGGCGCCGGCCCTAAATGTATGTAATGTGTCTCATTGTTTATGGGTCATGTTATTTTTTTTTTAATCTATGTCTTTGAATTCCTATATTGTCTTTTGTTGCATCAAATAAATGAATTGTCTATCTATCTATCAATAGACAAAAGAAAAAGCAATTTGTATGTCTATGTCAGTCTTACCGGTCGTCTTCAAGAGCGTTCCTATACAAGAATGATACTCAAGTATTTGATCATCTTGCCAGGGTTACGGGTAGTTTGTAAGAGCTACCAAGGCCCCAGAACATAAAGGGCAAAAGAAGGAACATGGGTGGATTTTAGGGTGATGTATAATTTTCCAAGTCCATCTATTAGCTTATTCAAAAATAAGGGAAACGTATATTTTTATTTGTAAATTAGACTAAAAATGACAAAGATATAGCCCATTAAAGTTACGTGTGACGTCACGCGTTCGCAACAAGTGACGTCACACGTTACTTTAAATTCAATTAAAAAATACGTCCCTTATTTTTGAATTATCTAAAGGACGGACTAAATATAATGTAATTACTTTGACCCTGGAAACTATACTATTCTTTGGGTTGCAATAGGGTAGTTGAACACCACCAATCAATTGATATACTTTTTATGAGCTGTCAAAACGCGCTTCCCCCATAGATTTTGTATGAGACTCGCAACCGATGACGTCACTAAGTTGTCAAGTCAATGATGCAACTATTTATTGATTTAAAAGCAACTAAAAATCGAATTTTAAAGTTATTTTGAAATGAATGGAGTTCTCAGGTCTAGAATAAGGCGTTCTTTCAGAAAAATTGTGTTATAAAATTATTGGTTAATGGTGTCAACTACCCAATTCTTTGTATAGCACGGCCAACGAGAAGCGATACCAAATGCTAAAACCCTATCTAAAATGGCCGCCCGAATGTTGGCGAACCCGTCTTAACGTTGTCATGTTTTGCCGGGAGAACGAGACATTACGACAAAGGCACAAGATGGAAAGAGCTAAATATTAGATTGTCAACGCCACAGTTGTTCTTTAGGTTAATGGCCTTTCGTATCGCTTCTCGTTGGCCTTACTATCAATACTAGCCGTACTACAATCTAATATTTTAGATTGGGTTTTAGCATGGGTTTGGTTTACATTTGGTATCGCTTCTCGTTGGCCGTGCTATAGTTATGTATTATCTAAAATAGAAACTCCTTGATAAGAGTGTTCAATGTTTGAGTATTGTTCTAAAATCAAGGCTATTCGGGGTCAAGTTAAATAAGCTAGCGATACTTTGCAAATGTTAAACTAAAACTGACAGTTTTATAAAAGGGTGCATTTCAAAAGCTGGCGTCTTCGCAAATATAACAAATTAATCGCTGTTCTGATGAATTTAAAACTATACTAGCTTTCGCCCGCGGCTTCACCCGCGTTAAATTTGGGGTAATACAGTTCCCCTTGCGCCTTATTGATTTGTAGCAACGATAAGTTTTCCCTTTTCTTCCCTCTTTCTCCCTCACATCCCACTTTTTTAAAATAAAAATTAAATTAAATTCATCACAACAGCGATTAATCCTTACTTATTAATATTGTAAAAGCGAAAGTGAGTTTGTTTGTTTGTTACCTCTTCACGCTTGAATGGCTTAACCGATTTTGATGAATTTTGGTACAGAGATAGTTGGGACCCTGGAGACCGACATAGGCTAATTTTAAAAAAGGGGCTAGATAGAGGGAAGAAAAGGGGACAGAGTTAGCGTTAGCCCAAAGAAACTATGCCACGCGGACGAAGTCGAAGATGTAAGTGTATAAAAAAAAAATTTGAGGTGTCAAGGGACACCCGGATGGAACGAAGTTCCTATAGAAATGAAAATATCTAGCTTGCTTTCTATAAGAGAGAGACAGACAGACAGACAGAGAAACATGCGACGCCGCACAGCTTACAATAGCTTACTATAGCAAAAAGTGTCGTGACAACTTTTCGTAAGATTTTTTTCCGTCTAGCCCCCTTTCACAACGCGCGATAAGGAACTTCGTTTCAAAAATACCCAGTGTTTAATCCGGTGGTACACACGACGGCACATCAACCTACACAACCATTTTAATTTGATCCCTCTACTACGGTGTGCGACCCTTGGTAGAGAGATCAGGTTATAATAGTTTAGAATAGGTTGACCTGCCGTTGTGTGTACAGACGCCTGCACATCAAGCTACTACAATCTGTCAGATTTCTTTGATAGATTTTCGACTTTATTTCTAGAGTATAAGGTCCAAGGTTCATTGGGAAAAATTGTCAGTTTCGGGTAGCTTGACCTGCAGGCGTCTGTACATAAGAATCGCCACCAATAGCGACGTTTCGTAACTGACAGAATGCACTCTCTTAACATATTTTAAGTAAATTACCTAATATAAAATTGTATTGCAAAGCTTCGCTAACGAATTTTATTTGACCTTGTAGATTAAAAATCATAATGTTGCCAATGTATTTATTGCACCGTGTAAAAGCCTACGATTTTCTCAGATCTCTGTTAAGTAAATTATTAATGTAAGGATAAGATTTTAGTAAATTAAGAGGTAGGGAGAAACAGTGGCGTAACTATAGGGTTGCAGGACTGGCAAAATGTCATGGGCCCCCGACCCAAAAGGGCCCCGGCCCAAGAGGCCCCCAGGTCAGAAATATTTTTTTCTTATTGTCACTACTAAGTGGTTTATTAAAATTAAACTAAGTACAGCATGACGATTTTCACTGATAGGGCCCCAATAAATGAATTAGCCACGGGCCCCAGTTGGTATAGTTACGCCACTAGGGAGAAATAAATTTTTAATGTGATTTGTTAAGCGCTGCAATTTCTATGGGGTGTTTAACACGTTAGTCTAGACTTGTAAAAAAAATGCTAGCTACAAAATTAAATGAGAGAGCCTATAGATTTTCTCGATTTTTTAAAGCTTATGATTAAAACAAACGATTAAACATTGCTCTATTACTTTATACATATCTGGCAATAGACAAACAGCCTTTGTTTTAAATTTATTATTGTGTTTTGTCCATGGCATAAATATAATAAGGGCAGGGCGTTTTTGTGGGACTATCTATTGTAATGTCATGTTCAAAAAGTGCTGTTTATCAGCCTAATTTGAATAAATGACTTTTGATTTGATAATAATGATGTCTTGTCCGTGTTGTGTTCAACTGGTCAATCGTAATCGACCGGTTGGCCATCTCAGGCCCAATCCGTCAGACGAAAATTAAAAATAGTTGTGAATTAAAAAAAAAAGTCTTGAACAAAAGTTGTTCAGTATCATGGTTTGAGAGACGACATGGGAGCTCTTTTATTGTTTTATTATTTTACAACGCTGTATAAGGGTGAAGTGTTCAAAATGTTACCGGGGTGACATATTATGGTGTTATTTTGGTAAATACAAGGTGTAAAAGTCAAAAGAGAATGCTAAACTAACGTTTCTCATTAGTAATAATACTTAGGGGTAGCAAGGGACACCCGGATGGAGCGAAGTTATTATTTATTATGTACAAAAAACCTGTAGGCCTACTATGACATCTTAAAGCAGAACTTATTCCACAGAGTGAAAGAGATGGTGCTAGACACCCTGTATAGCTCTGTCTCTTTCCCTCAGCGGAATAAGTTCTGCTTTAACACGTCATGGTAGGGTAGCTGTATACACTCAACACTAGCTGAAATAGGGAGACCTAACTAGAAAGATGCCAAGTATGGTCAAAAACAAAAAGAAAGTCACAATGACTAGAAGAACGAGAACTTATCAGTTTCGTCAAGGGTGTAATTTACGAAATTTGTGTGAAATTTTAATTAAAATTTATCGTGAGTGACGTTTTTTTCTTAATTTAATTACAGTCTACAATGTGGTCCAGTGTGTTAGTAACAATATGACTTACAGTACGGCCAACGAGAAGCGATACCAAATGTAAACAAAACCCATGCTAAAACCCCATCTAAAATGGCCGCCCGAATGTTGGCGAACCCGTCTTAACGTTGTCATGTTTTTGCCGGGAGAACGAGACATTACGACAAAGGCACAAGATGGAAAGAGCTAAATATTAGATTGTCAACGCCACAGTTGTTCTTTAGGTTAATGACCTTTCGTATCGCTTCTCGTTGGCCGTACTGTAGTCTATGTTAGTACTTAATAACTAGAAGAGATCGAGAGCGATAAGTTAGCGCCCACATTACCGGGCTGTCTGCCCGGTCAGCTATTGATTGCAAGATAGTGTTGGGGATGGCACGCAGCCTGTTATGACCGCGGTTCTTAATAATGCAGCAGTATGTGCGCCCGTTGACATGAGACTTCACCCTAAGTAATAGTAATCTTTAATAGACCTGCAAAAAAATTTGTAAGCATAAGTAGGGTATGAAATTTTGATAACAAAGGCTGTATACTATGTGTCCGGTCACGGACTAGCGATATTCTATATACTTATATAAAAAACGTTCTAGTACTCAAATTTATTGATTTAAAAAAAAACTATTAACCATTTTTTTTTTCACAAAAAAGTTTACAAAACTGTCGTTGATTTACATTTTTTTTGGACTTCAATTTTGTTTTCTAAAGTTACCAAAATGTAAGCTCATCATTTCTTAATTTAAACGATAGACAATATTGTTGCCCTCTGAAAAAACCTATTGTCGTCTCAGTAATACCAACACTGTTAGAGATATGATTATGTTTTGTACACGCATAGGGAATATCTCAAAATGGCTGCCAAAAAGCGGGGAAGTGAATTAGACCCAAGTGTGTATCGTAATAGTATATTAAAACACTAGTTACATAAGTATCTAGAATATCGCTAATCCATGACCGGACACATTGTATAATGTTTGTATGATAAAAAACGATGAGAGATTTTTTTCCGTGTTATAAAATATGTATTGTATAAAACATAGAACATATAAAGGGTAAGTTGTTCTGCTTAAACGTTCCAACCCACAATCTTGTATTATTACTTCAAAAATAAATAGTAATATAAATATTATTTTCTTTATTTTTCTTTTCCTCTCATTTTTATATTTTTAAATACATATTTCCTAAAAAAAAAGTGTGTGTGTCAGCTCCGACGCACGACTGGAGTTTACTCCTTAAGTACGAGTATCTAACCATACGCAAAAAAAGTTTATTCAACTGAAAAATAGATTAATATCATATGAAAGGGTAAATTCACAAATTAATGAAAAATATAGCAATATAAATACTTTTTCAGAGGAATAGCAATATAAATTTACAGATTTTCACTGATAGAAACAAACTAGCCTAATAACATATAGTATATAGGTATAGTCGCCTATACAGCATACCATACACTCACAGCCAAATTAAAAAGTTTCGCACTAAAGGTGCGCACCAAAAATGTGACACATTTTCGTTACTTTAGTAGGTTTTACCCCTCGGATTTTTCTCATACCGGGCGCCTCATATATGAAAATCGATTCTTAAGGAGTAAACTCCAAAAAAATAAGAAAAGAAATATTTAAACTATAAAAATAGTGGTCCACCAGTATCGGGAGCAGGGTCCAAGCTACCGGTGGTTAGGGCTCCAGAGGCAGGAACCTTCTCACAATGCGAGCCGCATCGAGGAGTACTGCCTTCTGAATCAGGCCCTTGATTCAACCGCCTAAGGAGAGCTTTGACAGGTGTTCGTCGAGGCTCTTGGCAGTCAAGCCATTGGCCGTTAAATATTATAATTATTTATTTCTCTAATTTAGTTAACTAATCTGGCATTCTAAGTTATACACCGTGTACCGAAAAAATGTGGTTATATTGTATTTTCTTTAGTCGTTTTATGGACATAGTGATTCAGTTTGTTATTCTGAATTACACCCAAAAATACGACTTCAATTTTCTGGGACACGCTGCAATCATTCTCCTTACTAATATTATAAAAGCGAAAGCGAGTTTGTTTGTTACATCTTCACGCGTAAATGACTAAACCAATTTTGATGAATTCTGGTACAGAGATAATTGGGACTCTGGCGACGGAGCGAGCGAGCAAGCACCTTCGGTCCTCCAATAATCGTCTTCTACGATGTCCTACTCATCGCTCTGAATATCAGGATGGCTACCAGCCGGTTTACATTTATGGTAAAAGTTCGCGAACACTTACGTAAGAAGTTGGCAGACTCTTCTCAAAATTAAAAACTTGTCAGATTTTCATAATATTTAGTAGTTTTTACCTCTCTTCACTTTTGTATATCTTCTATGTATGTATTTATTATAAATAAAATTGATATTTCCTGTCTCATTGCAACTACTATGTCTTTGTCTCTGCATCACCCTAAGGTTGACTGGTAGAAAATGCCCAAGGCATTAAGTCCGCCTTTGTACAATGTTTTGTTACTTGTGCATGAAGTTTTAATAAATAAATAAAATTACAGGTAGCAGGTACCTGTAAATCAGGAAAAAGGGAACTGTGATACCCCGAATTTAACGCGAGTGAAGCCGCGGACAAAAGCTAGTACATATGTACATAAGATAACGCTTTTAATCCAAATGGGCCAGACAGAGGTATAGGTACCTAAAGGTGGTCATCATTAACTCAGTAAGCCAGTATTTAGAGAGCTGGTCAGAAATTCCTTTTTTTGTGGCGGGAAATCATCAAATTACTTCCTCCGCTCTGGGCGAAGCGGGTTGTTCTAAAGCGAAACTGCGGCCCCGAAACGTAAAGAGCAATAGAAGGAAGATGGGTGGGTTTTTAGTAAGGGTAAAGCCTTTTGTTTTGCAGATGGGAAATTATCAAATAACTCCCCCTGCTCCATCTATTGCCCTCTACGTTCCGGGGCCGCGGTATCTCCCTCTAACAACCCGCAACCCGGCAAGGCGGTGGTCCAGGCAGGCCCCTCTGCTTTGCTGACATCTCTTTGAGGCGCGCGTGGAGCACTAACGGGCCGTCGACACGGCCTGTCGTCAATAGACGGACGGTCGTCGGTGAGCTACCCATTGCTTACAGTCCACAGGCCCGCATCTACGGTGGCCGGGAGTCGTCTCCCTGCGCCCGTCTCCCACGGCGGCTGGGTTGGGCAGATGTTCTCTCCCTCAAACGCCCGGCCACCTCCTTCGCTAGCATTACTGTTTGGCAGAAGGACGTGACCGCTTCCCATTCCCTCTCGCTCCGAACCATGGACAAACCAGGGTCGGACGCAAGAGATCGCCGCAGCCGATCGTCACGACACATTCGCCCAGGGCGGGGTAAGTAAGGGTAATGACTTGGTTGATTACACAGTCTCTCAAATAGTCTCCCAGGGACCCACAAACACACGGTCCGCCTCTGCAGTTATTATCCACGTAATATGGGGCTAAGCTCTTGCCATCATAGCACTTATCCAGGATATAGGCTGCTTATAAAAGAATCGTTTTTTTTTTATCAATATAGGGAACTAGTACTTTTTTTTTATTGATACAAATTCGATGCAAAATAGTCCGTAGGTATGATAATGTGTTTATGCAACAAATTTTTCCATGTTTTTTTGTGTAGAGAAATATTTCAAACTTCTTTGTTGATTCAAATATTTTAAACTTCTGAATGTGTAAATGAAATAAGAATAAATAAAGGGAGTCTTCAAAAAATATGTTGTTTTTTATTTGTGTGTTTATCTCATCTGTCTAGCTGATAGGTATGTAAACTTTAACATAACGTTTAAGTTAAACAACTAGGTATACCAAATAAAAAAAAAAAACATTGAAACCCTGACTTCCAAACTAGGGGAGAACCTGTATCTTAGAGATCAGTGTCCCTCCGCGGATAATATTAGAAGCCAAACGTATTGTAACGCTTGTCATATATCTGAGACAATAGCGTTCAAAATGTTAGTACATAGGTAACCCTGTCTTAATTTTGGTCAAGGCGGCCATATTAGTAGAGGGGTCTGCCAGGGCCACTGCCTGTTAGGTTTGTGAGTTGTTCGGGAGAAACACTGCGGCCTCGGAACACTAAGGGCAAAAAAGGAACGCTTCGTCTAGAGTGGGAGATTGAAGCCTTTCCATTCGAAAAAAAACGACGGTTTACCTCACCGTAGGCTAGCCAAAGCTACATAAACATAACTCAACGGGGTAACCAGGGTGTCCGACGCCGCGAGACGACTTCCGGCCACCGCTGATGCCGGACGATGAACAGCGCATCACCGTCCGTCCGTCTAGTTACGACAGGCCGTTTAGACGACGCGTTTGTGTTCTACGCGCACCTCAAAGAGATGACGATTGACGAGCCTGTTGGTCTAGTGGTTAGTGGCACTGACTGCTGAGTCGGAGGTCATGGGTTCGATTCCCACCCAGGACAAACATTGTATGATGAGCATGATTGTTTGTTCTGTGTCTGGGTGTGATTTATCTATAATATGTATGTATTTATAAACTATATATGAATGTATATCAGTTGTCTGGTTAAAATAACACAAGCTCTGCTTAGCTTGGGATCAGATAGCCGTGTGTGAGTTGTCCCAAGATATATTTATTTATTTATATTTATTTATTTATTTATTTATTTATGCACACACAAAATACATGACAGGACATTACATTAAGACAAAAGAGCACAAAGGTACAGCTTATTTCATAAGAAATTTCTTCCAGCAGACCTACGAGAGGAAAGTTGGATAAGATATGTAGACACAGTGTGTGGAAAAGATAAAACAGAGAATTTTAAATTATCAATCATATAATAAACTTACATACAAATAATACACATATAAAAATAAATACTAAAATAGTAATATATACCTAAAATATATAATTATGCAGAATATTACAGTAAAGAGGACAGGTAATGCTCTTTGACTTGCTTTTTAAAAATAAATATAGTTTTAGAGTCTCGTATGTTAGGCGAAAGTGAGTTCCACAAACGTACTGCGTGAACAGAGAAGGAGTAGGAGAAAAATTCAGTTTTATGTGATGGGAAATTAAGATGATACTTAAGGTGGGATCTACACAGAGCATCAGAAGGGCGGGTAAACGAAAATCGATCACGCAGGTAGCTGGGATAGGCAGGATTGAACAGAATATTATAAAGGAGACATAAAATCCGAGTGTTTCTGCGAAGACGAATAGGGAGCCACTTGAGCTCCTTGCGGAAGGAAGAAACATGGTCATATTTCCTCAAACCATACACAAAACGAATGCAAAGATTTTGCAAGCGCTCCAACTTATTTAATAGCTCTTCGGTAGCATCTAAATAACAGGCGTCAGCGTAATCAATGATCGGCTGAATCAATGTTTGAGCTAAGTAAATTTTTGTTTTATAAGGCAAGAAGGTTTGCAAGGATTTAAGCGAATGAAAAGAAAAGTGCACCTTACGACTAACCTCATTCACTTGAGCGCGCCAAGAAAGATTACTGTCAATTAAGACACCAAGGTCCTTAGCTGAGTCAGCATAGGCAATGGTCGAACATCCTAGAGATAATGGCGGCAAAGATGACAGGTCAAGTGCAGTGCGATAATATCGGCTGCCTATGATCAAGGCCTGGGACTTATTAGGGTTAATCTGTAAGCCGTACGACATGTATGTCAGCAAAGCAGAGGCGCCTGCCAGGGACAACGCCTGCTAGAGTTGCGGTTTGTTCGAAAGAGATACCGCGGCCCCGGAACGTAAAGGGCAATAGAAGGAACATGGGTGGGTTTTAGTCAGTACAAATCTGATACTCCCCCACCGATCCGCCCAGAGCAGGGTAAGTAATTTGATGAAGTCATATCCCCAAAAAAACAATGGGGAAAACAGTAACTACAAAAAAAAAACAGCTGCTTCGAGAGGGCCTTAAATTGTCTCATGTTATTTGTGGTTCTTTTCTTCCATTCTCCCTTGTCAGACGTCACAGCATTCCTCGCACAATCCAGAATCCAGCTATATTTACTTAGATCTTACTCCGCCTCTCCATCCGTCAACATTTATATTCATCACATTTTAAGTCACATGGGCTGGAACCTTCATCAAATTGAGGTGACATCATCCTTACTAGGGCATGCAAAACCGGAAAGTCATCAAAACCGATTTTGAACATCGTTTTTTTGGGACCAAAACCGAAAACCGGATTTAGGTCCGGTTTTAGTAAAAATAATCTAATGTAGTATAATTTAAAAAGAAACACCATTTTTTTAAAATACCCACTCAGTCTACAAATAAAACAAATTGTATGTTATATTTCTTTTTAATCCAAACCATAATAATTGTACAGATAACAATGAACTTATAATAGTATAAAGATTAATTAACTGAGATCAAATCAACAACAAGTAAGTTTTTGGTATCTTTGGTACCTATTAAGTCTGCTTTAAAAAATAATATATTTTAAACATAGAAAACACAATCAGCATAATTCTTCAAATATTAAACACAGCCACCCACAATTACCAAAAAAAATCAACTCACTCGTAGAAACGGATTAATAACTAAAATTAGGCTAAAATTCGGCGCATTTCGGTGCGTTAACACTAGAGGTGACTAGACTAGTCTATGGCTAAAAAATGTCTGTCACTTTGGTTAATGTTTACGTTATTACTAATAAAGGAAATCCTTACTATCCTTACTTATAATATTATAAAAGCGAAAGTGAGTTTGTTTGTTTGTTTGTTTGTTTGTTACCTCTTCACGCTTTAATGGCTGAACCGATTTGGATGAATTTTGGTACAGAGATAGTTGGGAACCAGGAGACGGACATAGGCTAATATTTTTTTGAAAAAAGTGGGATGTGAGGGAGAAAGAGGGAAGAGAAGGGAAAACTTAGCGTTGCTATTACAAATCAATAAGGCGCAAGGGGAACTGTGTTACCCCAAATATAACGCGGGCGAAGCCGCGGGCGAAAGCTAGTATTATAATAACGTAAACATTATTATTAATAGTAATAACGTAAACATTAACAAATTAAGATTTTTAGAGAAATTGATTTTTATATATGTTAAATCTGTAAAAAATATTTTCTCTGAAGACTTGAAAAAATTGGTACAAGAGTTCTACTCTTACGTTATGGCGCAATACCTTGATTCACGTAAATCAAACAAGACAAATATCGTTGACGTTTAATTGTCGTTCGGTCGTCCTCTATCCTACCCGAAATAGGTATTCACGTATTCTTTGAACGGGATTCGATAGAATGACAATCCAAACGGCTCAGAACAGAACCGAATCAAAAACTTTTGTCAGTTATAAAATTATCTATATAGTTCCCGCACGTTGATATTGGGATTGGCGACCATCTTGGCCGCCAATCGCTCTCCAATACCTTTCCTTCTGTGCGACGGGATTCGTCACGCAGCTGTTATTGTGATAAGGTTCCTTCCCAATATCAACGTGCGGGGATTATATTACACGAATAATAAAACACAAGTTTTAATTAAATCTTGCTTGCTGTCACAAGTAGTGAACCATAATGTAATATAATTCGGGCTAACGCAGCAACTACTGGATGTAATTGCGCCCTTCGTGTCGTTTCATCCGCGAGCTCAACATAAATGTACATTAAAAAACACAAAATATAATGAATTAATAACTAAAAAAAAATACTCACATTTTGTCCTAGCGTCGCACGCGAGAGCGGCGGACACGCACTTGCATTCCCGGTAAGGGTATTACTGCAACAACGCAGGCGCAGGCTGGCGGGTTACGGGTGCGGGAGTAGTGGAGGGAGGCGTGTAAGTGGGTGGATGCAGGCTGTGTTCGGTTCGGATACATTTGATGCCTCAAAATTAATTATTTTTTGAGTGTTCGAAAAAAATGTTAATAAAAATCAAAATTATAATTGTTATTCAATAATGAGAAAACCGGTGCTGAACTCCGGTTTTTGTTCTCAAAACCGGTTTTCAAACATCGTTAAATTTTGGGCGATTTTCGGTTTTACTCTAAACTGGAAAACCGGTTTTGCATGCCATAATCCTTACTAATATTATAAAAGCGAAAGTGAGCTTGTTTGTTACGTCTTCACGCCTAAATGGCTAAACCGATTTTGATGAATTTTGGTACAGAGATAGTTGGGAACCAGGAGACGGACATAGGCTAATATTTTTTGAAAAAAGTGGGATGTGAGGGAGAAAGAGGGAAGAAAAGGGAAAACTTAGCGTTGCTATTACAAATCAATAAGGCGCAGGGGGAACTGTGTTACCCCGAATTTAACGCGAGCGAAACCGCAGGCAAAAGCTAGTCATTTATACTAAGAGAGCCGACACGAAATTCTTAAAATTTTCACAGACGCAGTTAACATTGGTAAAAGCAAAAATGTAAATAAATGTAGGGGCAAAAGGTGTACAAGTTGATACCCTTAAGGGATACAATGGGTTTAACATAAGACCACCTAGAATACATCCTTATCCTTACTAAGTTAATATTATAAAAGCGAAAGTGAGTTTGTTTATTTGTTTGTTACCTCTTCACGCTTTAATGGCTAAGCCGATTTTGATGAAGTTTGAATATAGTTGGGAACCAGGAGACGGACATGGGCTAATTTTTATTAAAAAAAAAGTGGGATATGAGGGAGAAAGAGGGAAGAAAAGGGAAAACTTAGCGTTGCTATTACAAATCAATAAGGCGCAAGGAGAACTGTGTTACCCCAAATTTAACGCGGGCGAAAGCTAGTCCTTACTAATATTATAAAAGCGAAAGTGAGTTTGTTTGTTTGTTTATTTGTTTGTTACCTCTTCACGCTTTAATGGCTAAACCGATTTTGATGAATTTTGGTACAGAGATAGTTGGGAACCAGGAGACGGACATAGGCTAATATTTTTTTGAAAAAAGTGGGATGTGAGGGAGAAAGAGGGAAGAAAAGGGAAAACTTAGCGTTGCTATTAAAAATCAATAAGGTGCAAGGGGAACTGTGTTACCCCAAATTTAACGCGGGCGAAGCCGCGGGCGATAGCTAGTAATATTATAAAAGCGAAAGTGAGCTTGTTTGTTACGTTTTCACGCCTAAATGGCTAAACCGATTTTGATAAATTTTGGTACCGAGATAGTTGGGACCCTGGAGACGGACATAAGCTAAACATTTTTTTTAAGTGAGAAATTAGGGAAAAAAGGGAAAAGTAGGTAAGTGTTGCTATTACAAAAAATAAGGCGCTAGGGTAAAAACTATCTCATGGTGGCATGGAGAGAGCGACTGTCACAACCCCGTGCAGGGCACGCCACAATAGTGGCGGTAAGTCCCCTCTTTGAGGAGTGGCTGGAGAGGCGTCATGGCGTCCTCACCTACCGCCTGACGCAGGTCCTCACCGGACACGGAAGTTTCGGGAGGTTCCTGCACATCATCGGGCGGGAGGAAGCGCCCGGGTGTCACCATTGTGACGATCGCCCGGAGGACACGGTGGAGCACACAGTGGCGATCTGCCCAGCGTGGGCGGAGCACCGCCGTGCCTTCGTAGAGGCGATCGGCGGCGGCGGCGATCTCTCGCGTCCGGCCCCGGTTCAGGCCATGGTCCGGAGCGAGAGGGAATGGGAAGCGGTCACCACCTTCTGCGAAGCAGTAATGCTAGCAAAGGAGGTGGCCGGGCGTTTGAGGGAGAGAACATCTGCCCAACCCAGCCGCCGCGGGAGACGCCCATGGCGCCGGGCGCCGCGAGACGACTCCCGGCCACCGTAGATGCGGGCCTGTGGGCGGTGAGCAATGGGTAGTTCACCGTCCGTCCGTCGATTGACGACAGGCCGTGTCGACGGCGCGTTCGTGTTTCACGCGTGCCTCAAAGAGAGTCAGCAAAGCAGAGGGGCTTGCCAGAGCCTTCGCCTGCCGGGGTTGCGGGTTGTTCCCGAAAGAGATACCGCGGCCTCGGAACGTAAAGGGCAATACAAGGAACATGGGTGGGTTTTAGTCAGTACAAATCTGACATGCCCCCCCACTCCGCCCAGAGCGGGTAAGTCATTGGATGATTTCCCACCCAAAAAAAAAAGGGGAAAAACTACAAGTAGCAGGTACCCTGCAAATCAGGAAAGGGGAACTGTGTTACCCCGAATTAAAAGCTAGTCTGACATAAATTCAAAGTCAACCTTTCTTTAGATCAACGTCAGCGATTTTTTTGTTTTTAAACACAATACTTTTTTCTGTTACTCGGCATGAGTAGCTATTACGATTGATTGAAAAAAAAAACAGATGGTGCTAGTGGTTTTCTTGCAACTAAAAAGGATCATCTTACCTCCACTGATCATCTCGTACACCTTTACCCTAAATACGTCGGCCAAGGCAAAGAATACCCAGAAAGGCATTAAGCCGATTTAACGAAGCTAAGGGATTCATTCAGCTTTCGCATAAGATCACATCTTTCAAAATATCCATTGTTGTTAGCTGGGTCAACGCACCCATTTAAAACCTTTTTGGTTCGGTTTTCCCGCTCTGCAAATTTTGACATAAGCCGACGGAGTTTTCTCGATATTCGATTTCGCCGCGAATGCTAAATATGCCGAAACATATCGACCCCAATGAAATTGGCCCTCTTAGACACCGTTTACATGCCTCTACTCAGCTCTCAACAAATAACAGTGATGGTATGTTAAACAGTCATTATTTTAAACGCAAGCATTGCAAAGTTTTTTAACATGAACTGCGACTACTTTCGCCCGCATACAGACAAAATGCGAAATAACTGTGTACACATTTCTCTAGTAGCAATTTAAAACTCAAGGTGGCTGGACGCACGCTTGTCAAAATCGCGCGCGCGTCGTAAAAACATTTTTGACTTAATTTAAAAGTTGTTTTATTGATACAGTTCGTTGTGACATTGATTTATTAGAAGTGAATTTTCGATTTTCGTGTTTTATTTCGTAATTTGTGACAGTTTTGGTTTCAAATAAAAGTTTTTTTTTTTAATTTATTTACGTCGTGTAGTGCGAAGGTGAGTTTATGTGACTGTTGTTTTATATGTGTTTACTATTTAAGAGACAATTTAATTTAAGCCGCGAAACTTAAATTATGAAACGTTTTTGGTAATTTGCAGATTAGGGGGTCAAAATAGCCGAAATTCTTAAACTGGTCACACACGCAGTTAATATTATGAATTGTTACTTCGCGATCAGTTTACGAATTTAAATTTATAAACTAAATTTTGGTATTCTGCCAAATCCGCCATTTTATACCCCCAGTATTTGTTTGTTTGTTGATTAATTACTGATTTGCGACCGTAGAAAATATAAAAAGAACAATCTTTATTAGTTCCTTCTTATTAACCATAACAATACAAATTTTATTAAATAAAAAGATTTAGGCAGAGGTTTTTATGAAATAGTATACCTATCTAGAGTTCTCTAGAAATATTTAAGTGCTTTGACAGGGGACGAAATTATAGCTAAACGTGTACAAATCCAGAATCTGTGACCGTTACGGAGAAATTACTAATGGAATAACCCAATTAATGAAACCAAAAGGAGGTTATTAATCTCACAAATATTGTAATAGGCGGAATATTGTATGTGCTTATGTTTGTTATTCCTGCAAGCAAAAGTCAGGACCGATTTTGATGTACATAGTGATAAACTAAATCGACGCTTGTTAACTTGTTATTATATTTTACGTATTGTAAAGTAAGCGATGACTTATTGTCGGGCCTATACTGTCCTCTCTAACTTAAGTAATAACGCTGTAACAACATTGTAAAACCTACCTAAAGAAATTTAAAAGAGTAACCATGGAGTTTCTTGCCGGTTCTTCTCCATAGGAAACGACCAACCCGAACCGTGCACCTTTTCTCAAAGTTTTATAAGTGCCCAGTGCCCATGTAGTGAATTGGGGTAGTTGACACCATTAACCAATAATTAAAAAACACATTTTTTTCTGAAAGAACACCTTATTCTAGACTTGAGAACTCCATTCATTTCAAAACAACTTTAAAATTCGATTTTTAGTTGCTTTTAAATCAATAAATAGTTGCATCATTGACTTGACAACTTAGTGACGTCATCGTTGCGAGTTTCATACAAAATCTATGGGGGAAGCGCGTTTTGACAGCTCATAAAAAGTATATCAATTGATTGGTGGTGAAATATTTTGATTTTTATTCCACCGAGGCCTACTTTTGAGCTAACTGTTTATCTTTTAAAATTAAAGTTCGTGAGTTCTATTCGTAAAAAGTCGACAGTATCGTCACATCGTTTATGTTCATCTTATTCTCTCTCTCGTTTGTTTAATTTAGTATATTAATTGTTTTAAGTTTATAGTAGGTATTTTATACATCCATGTAGTATAAATTAATAATTTATTTTCTGTTTTACACCTACCACAGTTGGTTTCTGCTTTACTTACAGGCTGACTGGTAGAAAATGCCTGATGTAATTTTTTTCAAGTAACGATACGAGTCATTTTAATTAACATCAAACACAAAACACAAGCATTCCAATTTCAATTAAATAGAATACTGTCAGAAAAATACATTATTATGTCCGCCTCTGTACTTTGTCTTTGAAGCATTAAATAAATAAATTCCTATCTAAATGTTAGCTTTTACGAGAACTCTGGATTAACACATACTTTTAAACCGGTAAACGCGGATAAAACCGCGAGACGCAGCCAGTATTACTGAAGTTATTCTATTAGTGATATCATTTTTAAAATGTATGGACGAAGGTTCAGTTAGGGCGGAAATTATGTTGCGTAAAACGAACAGTTTCGTCAAAAGATACCTGTCTACAGTACGGCCAACGAGAAGCGATACCAAATGTAAACAAAACCCATGCTAAAACCCCATCTAAAATGGCCGCCCGAATGTTGGCGAACCCGTCTTAACGTTGTCATGTTTTTGCCGGGAGAACGAGACATTACGACAAAGGCACAAGATGGAAAGAGCTAAATATTAGATTGTCAACGCCACAGTTGTTCTTTAGGTTAATGACCTTTCGTATCGCTCCTCGTTGGCCGCACTGTAAGTACTACTTACTATTCGCAAGACTGGAGTTTTTATTGAAAAAAAAAAAATTTAACAGTGACACGGCTACAGTGGAGCGTAGGTATTTATTTCTACAAATAGGCATAGTTTCCATACTGTACATATTTATACTGTGATTGTGATAGGGAACAAAAATTCCGGGGTTGTGGGTTGTTCGAAAAAGATACCGCGGAACTTAAACGGCAATAGAAGGAACATGGGTGGGTTTTAGTTAGTACAAGTCTGACATTCCCTTTCGCTCAATAAAACAACAATAATAAAAAATTATTGTTTTAAATCCATCATGTCATCAATGAATAATATGATAATTTGAATCATTATCATTTTCCTGCCCTTCTCCCATTCTATTTGTGGTCGGCGCAACACGTTTTCTTCTTCCATTCTCCCCTATCAGACGTCACGGCATCATTTACTCCTTTCTCCGTCATATCATTCCTTTCACAATCCATCCATCTTTTCTTTGGCGTTCCTCTCGCTCTTCGTCCATCAACATTCAGATCCATCACTCTTTTAGTCACATGTCCTTCATCCCTCCTCATTACATGTCCATACCAAGACAAACGACTCCCTTTCAAGTTTTCTGTAGCAGGCGCAACTTTCAAACTTCCTCTTATTTAATATACTTACTCCTTATCCTTACTTTATCGACTCCACACATCCATCTCAACATTCTCATCTCCCCTACATGCAATATGATAATCAATCATTTAAATTTGTTAAATGCCTGTGAAATCCTTACTAATATAATAAAAGCGAAAGTGTGTTTATACCTCTTCACACTTTAATGGTTAAACCGATTTAGATAAATTTTGGTACAAAGATAGTTGAAAACCAGGAGACGAAAAAGGCTTATTTTTTCAAAAAAACACGTGGCATATGAGGGAGAAAGAGGAAAGAAAAGGGAAATCTAAGCTTTGCTATAACAAATCAATAAGGCGCAAAGGCAAAATCTGCAGGTAGCAGGTACTGTGTTATACCGAATTTAATGCGAGCGAAGCCGCGGGCAAAAGCTAGTAACAGCTAATGTTAATGCACGATGATGGTAAATGATGGACGTTGATTTGGAATGATATAATGATTTTATTCCGTTGAATGTCGTTAAGTTCCTACGGGGGAACATAAGACAAAATGCCACTTTGTCTTAAGTACCCACGGGGGAACTTTATACGGTGTAGCTATCGGTGTTACGGTAAAATCTTCGTTTTTCTGAAGGCCTACCTCGCTGAAACGTTACTCATTAATTGGGTAGTTGACACCATTAACCAATAATTTAAAAACACAACTTTTCTGAAAGAACACCTTATCTTAGACCTGAGAACTCCATTCATTTAAAAATAACTTTAAAATTCGATTTTTAGTTGCTTTTAAATCAATAAATAGTTGCATCATTGACTTGACAACTTAGTGACGTCATCGGTTGCGAGTCTCATACAAAATCTATGGGGGAAGCGCGTTTTCACAGTTCATAAAAAGTATGTCAATTGATTGGTGGTGTCAACTACTCTATTCGTCATTCGTTTCTTTTACGTTCCATTCTTCGTCGAATTTTCGCGCGTTTTTAGCGACATTCAACAGGTTAATGTTCAACGAATAACTATTGAAACACGCATTAAATATAGTACAACCATAAAGGTATGTTATGGCGAGCTTATTTGTAATAATAATAACAAAAAAAAAATATCTTGACACACACACGAGGTTGTTGACATGTGGAATGTGAACTCGGCTATCATTGTGCCGATTGCCGTAACGGCCAATGGCTTAATTGCCAAGAGCTTCGACGAACATCTGTCGAAGCTTTCCTTAGGTGGTGGGATCGAGGGCCTGTTTCAGAAGGCAGTACTCCTCGATACGGCCCGCATTGTGAGGAGGTTTCTGTCTCTGGAGCCCTAACCACCGGTAGCTGGACCCTGCTCCCGTTACCGGCGGAAACTTATTTTTTATATGTTTTTTTTAATTTATTTTCTAAGAAATATTTAAAAATATAATTTTAAAATGCTAAGTGAATAATAGGTCATAATAAAAACTTATATTTCATCTGTGACAAACAATATTTGAATTTGAATCCGAATTCTTAACATGTAATACAAATAAAGTTACAGTTTGCAATAAATCAAATAATAAAAAAACAGCCAAGCTCGAGTCGGACTCGCGCCACTGAGTAGAGGCGTTGCAACTGTTATTAACCGACTTAAAAAAAGGAGGAGGTTCTCAATTTGTCTAAATCTTTTGGTTTGTTTTATGTATGTTCACCGATTACTCAAAGACGCCTGAACTGATTTGCAAAATACTTATATAGGTATAACTAGCTTTTGCCCGCGTTTTCGCCGTGTGGATTAATAGTTCCCGTTCCCGGGGGATTTTCGTAATGAAAACTATCCTGTGTCCTTTCTCGGGTCCCAGACTATGTCTGTACCAAATTTCATTGAAATCGGTTCAGTGGTTTAGGCGTGAAGAAGAGACAGACAGAGTTACTTTCGCATTTATTCTAATATATAAAATTCTCGTGTCACAGTTTTCGTTCCCATACTCCTCCTGCGCCTCAACTGCACCTCGACTGTTGATCTTGTGGGCGACGCGCCTTAAAATACGACACAGGCCATTCAGCTCTGGCGAGTTTTGGAAATGTATATTTGGTATTATATATCGTACATAGCCAAAGTTTTGTTTTAAAACTTCTTTTGAGTACCTATCGCTGATCTGAAAAGATTTAGAACCATTATTCCTATTGTCAATTGTCTTTGAAGAGCCCGGGGTTCCACATTGTTTTTCTTTTTGGAATTCGTTTTTTTTTTAAAGATTTGTTTTTAAGCATTTTTAGTTATGGTATATCACATAATTTTATATCGAGTGTTAATTTTTATTGTTACTAAAAGATTAGCAGATCATCCATATAAACAGAGAAAAAATAAAGTATTATAGACGATAACTCATAAACTACCTAAGGAATATAAATAAAATTGAATTGTTTTTAATAAAATTGATATCCGTACTATCCGTACTCCGTACAATATATATGTCCTTACTAATATTATAAAAGCGAAAGTGAGTTTGTTTGTTACCTCTTCACGCCTAAATGGCTAAACTGATTTTGATGAATTTTGGTACAGAGATATTTGGGACCCTGGAGACGGACATAAGTTATTTTTTTTTTAAAAAATGAGGAAGAAAGAGGGGAAAAAAGGGAAAACTTAGCATTGCTATTACAATAAATAAGGCGCTAGGGCAAAACTACAGGTGGCAGTTACCTGCAAATCAGGAAAGGGGAACTGTCTTATCCCGAATTTAACGCGGGCGAAGCCGCGGGCAAAAGCTAGTAGAAATATGTATTAAATAACATCAACATCTTATCATTTAGATTTTTTTGACACACTTCAGAACTTTCCCTCGTACTTACTAAACTACATAGGTCATCCTGATTAGAGCTTGCCTCAAAATTGAACACCAAACATGTTCTAAACGACATACTATTCTAAGTTATGAGCGACAACTCACGGTGACCCGCTAACTCCTTTCACTAGTTAACACACTGTACAGTGATCTCAATACAAACCGTTGCTAAATAATCTGACCTTTTGACATTTAGCGCTTAAACAACGTGTTAAAAAGGAGGATCTCGTGGCTTAATAATAGCAGCCGCTCGGGTCTTGCCTAGGTTGGTCTGTGGATGGGTGACCACCCGTTACATACCGAGTTTTCTCCGTGCCTCGGAAAGCACGTTAAGCCTTTGGTTCCGGCTGTCATTTGTAGATCTTTGACAGTCGTTACAGGTAGTCAGTGTTCCGAAAGTCTGTCAGTCTTACCAAGGGGTAGGTATCGCATTACCCAGTATTAACTGGGTTGTAGAGGTCAGATAGGCAGTCGCTCCATGTAAAATACTTCACCTGCATCTGGTTAGACTGGAAGCAGACCCCAACATAGTTGGGAAAGGCTAGGCGGATGATGACAACGTGTTAAAAAAGGAGCCATACTATCTATACTAATATTATAAAGCTGAAGCTCTTTCTCCCTCACATTCCACTTTTATTTCCAAAAAAATATTACCCTATGTCCGTCTCCTGGTTCCCAACTATCTCTGTACCAAAATTCATCTAAATTGGTTTAGCCATTAAAGCGAGAAGAGGTAACAAACAAATAAACAAACTACAATTCGCTTTTATAATATTACTAGCTGTTCCCTACCGTTTCACCCGCGCTGCTCAGCACCTGTTGGTCGTAGCGTGATGTTATAGCCTATAGCCTTCCTCAAGAAATGGACTATCCAACACTAAAAGAATTTTTCAATTCCAACCAGTAGTCCCTGAGATTAGCGCGTTCAAACAAACAAACAAACAAACTCTTCGGCTTTATAATATTAGTATAGATTAGGGATTTTAATCTGACGTGAGATTTCTCAAAATGTGGGTTTCTTTTGTAAGGCGTTGGATTGTTATTGCAAAAAGAAAAAATAAACACTTTTTTTTCAATCAGAAAAGAAATGAGAAAATTGTGTTGTATTTGCCGAGACTCCCCTCTCTCCAAAGTAACATTAAATGAGATTTGATTCTACTCCCCCTCCACTTAAACATGTTATGGACGCCTAAGTAATTAAGTATCTCTACGTCCAGTAAGTAGTAGTTAAGTTATTGCAGTAGGTAAGAACTTTAGAAAAACAAAGTATTTTATATAAGTATAACCAGCGCATTCGTACTTGATATATTATTCCACCCGTCCCTTGCAAGTGCCAGCCCGCGTTGCTGAGCCAGTAAGATAAAATAGTCCATAAATAATATCACTCAGATCCAGCCTGTCCCTTGCTGTCCCTCAGCGACGCCCTAAGCCGAGGCTCGTACCCCACAGGGTGTGCCCTTAGCGTGTAGTCGCTTAGTTTGTAAGTTTATACCCTGGCTGGAGTTCTTAATTTTTAAGACACCCACAGGATTAAGCACGGTTAAGCAGACGGTTAAGCAGACGACAACCTCCTTGGTTGAACTGCGAGATGCCATTCATAAAAAAAGTTGAAATATTTAGTACCTACTGTTGTCGGCCATTGACCTGAATGCCTAGGGTCGTAACAGTGAAGTAAAATGAAAAAGAAAATGGAAAGTTAAATTATTGATTTTAATTACGATTCTTTCACAGTGTTTACATGATATAAATGTGCCTACCTATAAGTATTAGTATTCATTTTTTACACGTAGATATAATTGTAAATTTTTGAAGACACGGTTGGCGCAGTGGCTGAGCGATCGACTGCTGATCTGCGTGTCGCGGGTTCGAATCCCGCACGTAACAAATATTTGTATGACCTGCAGATAGTTGTTTCGGGTCTGGCTGTTTGTGTATGTGAGTTTAAATAGTAGTGAGGGGCAACGTTTTTATAAAAAAAACTAGCTGTGCCCAGCGGTTTCACCCGCTGCTCAGTTAGGGCCATGAAAAATAGATGTTAGCCGATTCTCAGACCTACCCGATATGCCCACAAAATTTCGTTCAAATCGGTCCAGCCGTTTCGGAGGAGTATGGGAACGAAAACTGTGACACGAGAATTTTATATATTAGATAATAATAAAATAGAAAAATTATGGTCTATTTTTGACGGACTTTAAAAACATAATCTTTTGTTTTAAGGTTTTCCGAACTAGTGTGAAAAGTAGGAGTTTTTAATTCGTCACAAAGCGATGTCAAATGGATGCTGTTTATTGTTGACCTGTTGGCTTATTGAATGAGATGACGTGTTCAGGAGAAGTTTTTGAGATCATTTTCGTATATCTCAGCATGTTTGTATTATCTTACTAGCTTTCGCCCGCGGCTTCGCCCGCGTTAAATTTGGGGTAATACAGTTCCCCTTGCGCCTTATTGATTTGTAAGCAACGCTAAGTTTTCCCTTTTCTTCCCTCTTTCTCCCTCACATCCCACTTTTTTTTAATAAAAATTAGCCTATGTCCGTCTCCTGGTTCCCAACTATCTATGTACCAAATTCATCACAATCGGTTTAGCCATTAAAGCGTGAAGAGGTAACAAACAAACAAACTCACTTTCGCTTTTATAATATTAGTAAGGATATGTTACGCGTGTATTGTGTGTTAATGACTGATTAGTTTAGTTTAAAGTTTTTAAACGTACTGTTAGGTTACCATGACATCTTATAGCAGTTCTTATTGCTGTGTGAGAAAGAGATGGTGCTAGACACCCTGTATAGCTCTGTCCCTGTCCCTTAGTGGAATAACTTCTGCTTTAAGACGTCATGGTAGAGTAGCTGTTTATGCGTGTTTTTAAACGTATATACTGTTTTTGGTGAGTCAAACCTTTACTGACTAGCAGCCACCTATGTTCCTCCATTCGCCCTTTATGTTCCGGGGCCGTGGTATCTCTCTCGAACAATCCGTAAGTCCGGATTTGTCCTTGCCCTTGTTGATTTTGGATTGAAAATCATAAAAATGGTATACTAGCTGGTATCCGCGGCTTCGCCCGCGTGTTATAAAAAAATCCTTTGTGTTATTTCAGACCCAGATATACCACTGTGCCAAATTTCAACAAGATCCGTTCAGCCGTTTTCACGTGAAAGAGTAACAAACATCCATACATCCATGTATCTATACATCCATCCTCACAAACATTCGCATTTATAATAATTAGTAAGATCTGCCTCATAAAATATATTTATTTAAAAAAATACGTGTGGCACTCGGGGACTGCCGCGGTAAAGCTATTGCATAGCATTTTTTATAAACTTATGCAATAAAAAAAAAAAAAAACGTAAGTATACTTAAAAAAATCTAAATATAATATATTGAAAAAGACCAATGAAAAAAAGTCGCAAAAAGCAAAATTTGACCTCGGCTTTGAACCTGCGCAATATAGATTGACGACCCAATTCTTAAAGGTCTCTGCACACAGCCGGCGTGACGTGACGGGGCGCGGCGTGGCGGGGCGGCGACGCGACGCTGGCGCGGCGGCATCGGTCACACTGCGGGCGCGATAACGTCCCGTCCCGTCGCGCCCATTCACGCCGACCGTATACTGTTTTTATACTGCCTATGCCGCTCGCGTCCCGTCGCGCCCGTCCCCGCCGCTTCTGACTTGTATTCCCGCTCGGCGCGGCGGCGGCGTGGCGCGACGGTTACCGTCGCGTCGAGCGGGACGGCTCTGTGTGGCGTCGTCCGTAATATCTAGTACATTACAACTGCTCAGTGTCGCGTCGCCGTCCCGTCCCGCCGCGCCCCGTCACGTCACGCCGGCTGTGTGCAGAGACCTTTACCAAACACGCTAATTGATCATTGAATTCGCGAATGAAATAACTGACCGTATTTGTAATGTTAGTTGTTTTCGTTACGAAATTTCTGGATTCGGTCTTCACGCTCAAGGCCCGCGATAGAAGCTATGCAATAGCTTAAAAACTAAAATTGGATAAGTTTTCAATCTATACTAATATTATAAAGCTGAAGAGTTTGTTTGTTTGTTTGAACGCGCTAATCTCAGGGACTACTGGTTGGAATTGGAAAATTCTTTTAGTGTTGGATAGTCCATTTCTTGAGGAAGGCTATAGGCTATAACATCACGCTACGACCAACAGGTGCTGAGCAGCGCGGGTGAAACCGTGGGGAACAGCTAGTTTCAAATAAGCACAACAAATAGGTGTTCATCTCCCAACGAGGCTGTCAATGCAAATATCGAAAGCTTAGCAAGTCATACTCGTTTATGGCGCGAACATCGCACTGTCTCATAATTTGAAATAACGGCAAACAAACAGGTTTCTGAGGCTTTCTGTAATACAATCTTAGCTGTAGTAACGGTATTGGTCTCTCCATACCTAGCTTTATAAGGTAACTAGCTTTTGCCCGCAGCTTCGCCCGCGTTAAATTTGGGGTAAGTAACACAATTCCCCTTGCGCCTTATTGATTTGTAATAGCAACGCTAAGTTTTCCCGTTTCTTCCGTTTTTCTCCCTCATATGGCACTCTTTTTTTTAAATAGCCTATGTCTGTCTCCTGGTTCCCAACTATCTCTGTACCAAAATTCATCAAAATCGGTTTAGCCATTAAAGCGTGAAGATGGAACAAACTTACTTTCGCTTTTATAATATTAGTAAGGATTATACTATACATAGGACGGGCCTATTGGTCTAGTGGTTAGTGGCCGTGACCGCTGAGCCGGAGGTCGTGGGTTCGATTCCCACCCAGGACAAACTTTGTGTGATGAGCATGATTGCCATTAAAGCGTGAAGAGGTAACAAACAAACAAACTCACTTTCGCTTTTGAGAATGTTGAGATGGATGTGTGGAGTGACAAGAATGGATAAAGTAAGGAATGAATATATTCGAGGAAGTTTGAAAGTGGCGCCTGTTACAGAAAAATTGAAAGGGAGTCGTTTGTCTTGGTATGGACATGTGATGAGGAGGGATGAAGGACATGTGACTAAAAGAGTGATGGATCTGAATGTTGATGGACGGAGAGCGAGAGGAAGGCCAAAGAAAAGATGGATGGATTGTGTAAGGAGTGATATGAAGTAGAAAGGAGTAAATGATGCCGTGACGTCTGATAGGGGAGAATGGTAGAAGAAAACGTGTTGCGCCGACCACAAATAAAATGGGACAACGGCAGGAAAATGATGAATATTAGTAAGGATATTGCTTTGACGTATAACGATATACTTGCAAAATAATCAAACGACAATGAACTACAAAGGGTAAGGACAATTTATTTAAGAATTCGAACAATAGACAAGATACGTCACTTTTATTAATCGTAGCGTTTGCTTGATATCTTTATTTTTAATGCGACTGTTATTAGGACATTTATTTTGTACTATCTTCCGCCTGCGGTTGCGCCCGCGTTAAATTCGGGATAAGACAGTACCCTTTCCTGATTTGCAGGTACCTGCCACCTGTAGTTTTTGCCCTTGCGCCTTATTGTATAATAAGATAAATAAAATAGTTTCTATCTACCCTCTGACTAAACATGAAGTCAAAATTAAACTTACCAATTGGTTGCATAAGTTAACTTAAATGACGATACTGAAAATCTTTTACAAATTGTATCCTAGTTGTTTAATGATACTGTATTTTATTTTAACTGCGCTACCATAAAAATATGTGTTTTTGTGTGACTTGCATGACAGCCAAATAAGTATATGTGCCAATCATTAGAAGAACATTGTCTCCTAAAACACAGGCCTTTCTGGCCTAGTTTAGGAGGTAGAAGTTCGCCTCTCAATATTGTCATCACTGTACAAAAATTTATTCACTGTCTGCTTATGTAAGTTTTTCTGTGTGTACAAATAAACAAATTTATTTTATTATTATTATATTACTAGCTGTTCCCCACGGTTTCACCCGTGCTGCTCAGCACTTGTTGGTCGTAGCGTGATGTTATAGCCTTCCTCAAGAAATGGACTATCCAACACTAAAAGAATTTTCCAATTCCAACCAGTAGTCCCTGAGATTAGCGCGTTCAAACAAACAAACAAACTCTTCAGCTTTATAATATTATAGTATATAGTATAGATTTATTGTAATAGCAATGCTAAGTTTCCCTCTTTCTCCCTCGATTTTTACTCTTTTTTTAAAAATAGCCTATGTCCGTCTCCAAGGTCCCAACTATCTCTGTACCAAAATTCATCAAAATCGGTTTAGCCATTTAGGCGTGAAGAGGTAACAAACAAATAAACTCACTTTCGCTTTTATAATATTATAAGGATGTTTGTTATGCGATTTTTCCGTCATGTGTGGGTCGGTTTTTAAATAAAATCTTTTTATAATAAAATAAAACTAAATTAAGTCTATAGTAACTTAGACAGTCGGGACCCGATATCCCCTGATATCGAAAAAAAAAAGTATCATATGTGATATTCCAGACTATAATCTACCTCTACGCCTAATTTCATCAAGATCCGTTCAGCCGTTTTGACGTGAAAGACTAACAAACATCCATACCTCACAAACATTCGCAATTATAATATTAGTAGGATAACTGTTTCTCCGTAGTTACAACACTAGCTCTGCGTTCGTTATGAACTTAAGATTGCCATACTTCCTTATAGTCTTACCTATTATGACATGATTACCTATTACGTGTTGTATTCATGCCAAAGACATTCAAATAGGTACTCACCTAGAGAAATACGGGACAAGACGATGAGAATCGTAATCCAATACTTGTTACTACTTGGTACCAAATCGTTTTGTCTACTGACACACGACCGCATATCAGGTACTTAGCCTAGCATTTGTGTGTCAAAATTGAAATGTTTGGGTAGTTTATGCATTATCCTTACTAATATTATAAAAGCGAATAGAGTTTGTTTATTACGTCTTCACGCCTCAATGGCTAAAGCGATTTTGATGAATTTTAGTACAGAGACAGTTGGGAGGCGGACATAGGCCTTATGACTTTTTTTTTACAAAACAGTGAGAATTGAGGGAGAAAGAGGGAAGAAAAGGGATAACTTACCATTATCATTGCTATTACAATAAGTAAGGCGCTAGGGCAAAAACTACAAGTAGCTGGTACCAGCAAATCAGGATAGGGGAACTGTGTTACCCCGAATTAAACGCGAGCGAAGCCGCGGGCAAAAGCTCTTCTCACATACACAAACCCGGAACAACTATCTGTATCTGCCATACAAACTGGTTCCGTGAGGGATTGAACCATCCACACGCAGCGCAGTGGTCGATAGCCCAGCCACTGAGCCAACAGCCGTGTCGTCTGGAAAGATTTTCGTGATTTGCAGGTATTTTTCGTTGGTTACAAAGAGTGTGTGTACCGATTTTTATTAGTTTCCTACCTTGAAAGATGCGAAAAGTCCCATATAAATTTTCTCTTCCTTTACTAAGTTTTTTTTTAATAGGCTATGTCCGTCATCAGGGTCCCAACTATCCCTGTACCAAAATTCATCAAAATCGGTTAGGCGTGAAGACGTAACAAACAAACAAACTCACTTTCGCTTTTATAATATTAGTAAGGATACACCTGATACATTTGCTTGATCCTTTTGGGAGTAACAAGCGTAATGCTTCGTTCAAAACTTAAATTAATGCATATAGGTGACTAAAGTTCAAATGTATTGCCATTTCGAATTTTAATCGGCGTTCATTTGTTATTCAAATGAGTGAGTTTCTATTCTGAAGTAAGAAGTGAGTCAAATGTTTACTTTTAATTGTTATTGCGTACAAAAAAAAATGTATTGAGGTAGTCGACTTATGTACAAACAAATTATTTATAAGAATATGCTAGATTCCCAAAAAAAAATAGTACGTATTTTAGATTATTCAAAAATAAGGTACACGTGTAATTTCAAAGTCCAGCCTAATAAAAAATTGAATAGCCTAGTTTAGCTCAGTTAGGGGCATGAAAAATAGATGTTAGCCGATTCTCAGACCTGCCCGATATGCACACAAAATTTCGTTCAAATCGGTCCAGCCGTTTTGGAAGAGTATGGGAACGAAAATTGTGACACGAGAATTTTATATATTAGAAGATATACTCAGGGATCTTATTGCTTTTTTCCGATTACTCGCGGGCGAAGGCGCGGTCGCCAGCTAGTAAGAAATAATAACTTCTAGCATTTATTCATCATCTGGTTTGTTTTTTTTTTTCAAGTTGAATAGCAGTATGTTACTTGGCGTAACTGCCTGACTATCCATTTTATTTTTTTAAAAGAAAATGTCGGCCCACACTAGAAATTTCTCCTGTATCTTGGGCGTTAAATTTTGGCCATAACTTGACGACACGGTTGGCGCAGTGACTAAGTGATCGACTGCTGCGCTGCGTGTCGCGGGTTCGATCCCCGCACGGAACAGATATTTGTATGGCCTACAATTACATGTTTCCAGTCCGACTGTTCGTGTATGTGAGTTTAATTAATGTTTGTACACGCATCGACGATACAGGATAATTCGTAAATTATCCTGTATCGTCGATATATAGGGCAAAGGGCAAAGATTTCATATATAAAAAAATAAAAACAAAAATTTTGAGTGGTGTCAAGGGACACCCGGATGGAGCGAAGTTATTCTTTATTATGTACAAAAAATCTGTATACCTACACTCAATAAAAATAATCGTCGCGACACCACACTGTTCAATGCGAAATAGAAAGACGAAACGAAAATAACTGGCTTGCTTTCTATGAGAGAGAGAGAGACAGAGAAACACGCGCACGCCGCACGGCTTATAACTATAGCAAAGTGTCGTTACAGCTTTTGGACTTAATTTTTTCCGTCTAGCCCCCTTTCGCAACGCGCGATAAGGAACTTCGTTTCAAAAACTTGTGATAAAGTTCGACTTTGACCCCCAATATCCCCATAACTAAAAGGGTTCACAGGAATGGTGTTAAATCTAATATATAAAATTCTCGTGTCACAGTTTTCGTTGCCATACTCCTCCAAAACGGCTGGACCGATTTAAACGAAATTTTGTGTAGGTACATATCAGGTAGGTCTGAGAATCGGTCAAAATCTATTTTTTATACCCCTAAGTGAGCAGCGGGTGAAACCGCTGGGCACAGCTAGTAAAAAAATAATATCGTAATGACTGAGAGAACTTCCGTTGTATTGAATCACTACGTGAAAACCAACAAAATGAAAAACAATACTCTGAGATTTCTCAATGATAATATAAATCGTAAGTAATTAAGAATTATTATCAAAATTGTTATCTATAAACTCCATTGTCAACGTGAGAACGGAAGCCATTTTGAATTTTCATTTGACATTCGAAACAAACTCATTGACTGTAGACTGGTACAGTCCTTTCACAGTTTAATTGGGTAGTTGACACCATTAACCAATAATTTAAAAACACATTTTTTCTGAAAGAACACCTTATTCTAAAGCTGAGAACTCCATTCATTTCAAAATAACTTTAAAAATCGATTTTTAGTTGCTTTTAAATCAATAAATAGTTGCATCATTGACTTGACAACTTAGTGACGTCATCGGTTGCGAGTCTCATACAAAATCTATGGGGGAAGCGCGTTTTGACAGCTCATAAAAAGTATATCAATTGATTGGTGGTGTAAACTAAGTACCGATTACCGGTAGTGATAATGTTGACTAACAGGAGGAACTTCGTGGCTAAATGATAGCGGCCGCTTAGTTCGATCTTGCCTAGGTTGGTCTGTGGATGGGTGACCACCCGTTACATACAGAGTTTACTCCGTGCCTCGGAAAGCACGTTAAGCTGTTGGTCCCGGCTGTCATTTTTAGATCTGTGATAGTCGTTAGAGCTAATCAGTGTTCCGAAAGTCTGACAACCAGTGTTACCAAGGGGTATCGTATTACCCAGTACTAACAGATAGGCAGTCACTTCATGTAAAGTACTGGTATTCAGCTGCACCCGATAAGAGTGGAAGCCGACCCCCAAATAGTTGGGAAAAAAGCTAGGCAGATGATGATAATGTTGGTAAACAAGATTTGTGCTAGAAAAACAATATTCTACAGGGAAATAATTTACAGTACATATCTGTTAGTAATGCTATTTTGAACACCTCTACCTTAGCTAGCGTTCAGGCACTACTGACGAGAAATTATTTGTTACCGAATTCAAAAAAGGAACTATAGACCGATTTTGATAATTCTTTTTTTTTCGAAAGCGATATTATTTTATTAGTAGGTATTTGTTAAACGTTTGTCTGAAATCTAATGTACAAAATTCTCGTGTCACAGTTTTCGTTCTCATACTCCTCCGAAACGGCTGGACCGATTTAAACGAAATTTTGTGTACATATCGGGTTGGTCTGAGAATCGGCCAACATCTATTTTTCATAACCTTAAGTGGGCAGCGAGTGAAGCCGCTGGGCACAGCTAGTCTTAATATATATAAATCTCGTGTCACAATGTTTGTCCTCAATGGACTCCTAAACCACTTAACCGATTATAATAAAATTCGCACACCATATAGTAGTAGGGTAGGTAGGGTATGTAGGGTAGGTAGGGTATGTAGGGTATGTAGGGTAGGTAGGGTATGTAGGGTAGGTAGGGTATGTAGGGTATGTAGGGTAGGTAGGGTATGTAGGGTAGGTAGGGTAGGTAGGGTATGTAGGGTATGTAGGGTAGGTAGGGTAGGTAGGGTATGTAGGGTAGGCAGGTAGGTAGAAACGTAGAAAATTGCATTGCAACGCATGCCGGAGCACAGCTAGTAATATATAAAAATCACGTGTCACGTTGTTTGTCCGCGATGGACTCCTACAGTACTTAACCGATATAAATGAAATTTGCACACCGTGTGCAGTTTGATCCAACTTGAAAGATAGGGTAGGTAGGTAGGGTAGGTAGGGTAGGTAGGGTAGGCAGGTAGAAAATTGCATTGCAACGCATGCCGTGGCACAGCTAGTTATTATGTTATAAGTCACTAACTCAAAAGATCTCACGTTCTACTTCCTCCGCTGGTAACATTAGAGCTCTTCTACACGCTCTGTTTGGCGGCCATACTTTAATGATATTATCTGTGGTCTCATATCCGGAAGAGTTCGTTGACTTTACTGCATTTCGAGAAAATTGTCGTGTTCTTCCATTATACGCACATACGAGGGCGGTCCTAGAAGTATCCGGCCTAACAAAATGGAATTAATGGATTGTAGTTCGGGCTAAAGATTTGTACTTAAGGCGGTGTACATAGCAATTTACACATTGTAAAACGTCTAGACTTTCGTCATAAAGTAAGCCGTATCTGTACATACCACAAGCCAAAAAAATACAGTGTATAGTATATATAATCAACAGAAGTAAAGTACGAAAAAAAGAAATGTTTAAGGCGCGGCAATAAGCTAATCTTTAGGTATTCGCGGAAGTGAGGCTAGCTGCATACTAGGCATGGTCTGACACAAGTACACGACAGTAGTGCATCGAAACAATAGCAATAAGATCCAAAATATTTCATCGTTTAATTTTATTTGAATACCATGTCAAACACGGAGCCGTATTTTTTTTATATTCAATAAAAACTGCAAAATTACCTACATTTCAATAATGACATAATATTCAAATAAAATCAAACACGGAAACATTGTCGACCTTATTTCAATGTAATACTGTTGTGTACTTGTATAACCCCCGAATACTGAAACGTCACTCAAAATTTAAGTCCCACTTAAGTTTAACAGAGACTCAGAAGTGACGTTTGACCATACAAAATCTAAAGTTTAAGAGCTGCTCAAATGTTAAGCAGCCCTCACATTTTGAGTGACGTTTCAGTATTCGGGGGTAAGTATAACAAAGGAAAATTCATAGACTTAAGACATATCTAAAATTTTTAAAACACGGACCTGTATTTTTTTAAATATTCATTTAAAACTGCAAAATGACTTACATTTTGTCGGACATGATATTCAAATAAAATCAAACGGTGAAATATTTTCGACCTTTTTTCTATTGTTTCGATGCACTACTGTCGTATGTATAGGTACTTGTGTCAGTTCACGCCCAGTCTGCAGCTAGCCTCACCTCCGCGAATACCTAAAGATTAGCTTCTTACCTCGCCTTAATTGTACACCCACATTGCAGCCTCCATAGCTATTCCATAGCCGCGAGCTCGTGGCTAAATAATAGCAGCCGCTCGGGTCCATCTTTAGGTTAAGCAGCGCTTGCCTAGGTTGATCTGTGGATGGGTCACCACCCGGTACATACCGAGATTCCTCCGTGCCTCGGAAAGCACGTTAAGCCGTTGGTCCCGGCTGTCATTGGTAGATCTTTGACAGTCGTTACAGGTAGTCAGTGTGCCGAAAGTCTGACAACCAGTCTTACCAAGGGGTATCGCATTACCTAGTAGTAACTGAGTTATAGAGGTCAGGTAGGCAGTCGTTCCATGTAAAATACTGGTATTACAGCTGCATCCGGTTAGACTGGAAGCCGACCCCAACATAGTTGGGAAAAGGCTAGGCAGATGATGATAGCTGCTACTGAGAAAGTCCTTAGTAGTAGTTATTTAGTCAGGGTTACGGGTTTCTACCTGAGAAGGGGTTTGATGTAAGCAAACCATCACCGCTGGGGTGATTGTGTAGAATGCGATTGTGTTGCCGCACCCCAGCCAGAAGTGACGAGAAGTGGTTTTAGTCAGTAGGAGACTGACAGACCCCTCCACCGCTCCAAGGCGGAGAACATCCATCGAAGATTTTCAAACGAAAAATAGGGGTACAAGAAAGGTACCGCGGCCCCGGTACTCAAAGGGTAAAAGAAGGAACATGGGTAGGTTTTAGGCATTACAATTCTGACACTCACCCCCACACCGCCCAGAGCGGAGGATGTTATTTAATGATTTCCTATCCTTTAAAAAACCTACCAAGAGTGATTTAGACACGCGCAACAAGTGTTCCGTACAAACTTGCAGTATAAATGGCCATATCTTTTTACTACGTAGACTTAGAGGGTTAATGTTGTTGATATATTCACGGCACAAAGGGACAAAGTGATGTCTATCTGTTTTTCCAGTACGGAACCCTAAAAATAGGTATATATTTATAAATAAATTAAAACAGCTTTTAATCCAAAAATGTTATTATAATGTACAGGAATATTTAAATGATAAATTTAACAAATAAACAGTAATAATATAAACAAATAAAAAATAATAATCTATAATTCCAATGTATAATTAAAATAAATATTAATAAGTTAATCCAATAGGTATATATGACTTAAAAGTATGATAGTATTCAATTAGTTATACGTACATGTATTCAATTAGTTATTAAGCCTACCTACTTAAAAAAAAAAAATGTTAACATTATTTGTAATAGCCCTCCTCCTAATTCCTAATTTTTCATTTTTATTTTTGTTATGCCCGACAGGGCCCACAATGCTCCTAAACTAATATATGTTAACCATTAATTAATGTACCCTACCACCTAAGTTCACATTGTGGAATGCAATAAATATATTGAGATTGAGATAGGTAAATGATCAAGCTTCACACGGGCGAAACCGCGAATATAAGCTAGGTTTCTGCATTGGCAACGTTGCACATAGCTGTCATGTATTTCGCCATTTTTTTATCAATATAATTTATTAAAATTATGAACGATTGCTCCGTGTTGCACCAAAATTTGGCTAACCATTGCAAAAGTAATACTGGATAACGTGTAAGGTATATAGAGAGCAATATCAAGATATCCAAGTGCTTTTTTTATAACTACAGCTAAATCAGTAATGCAACGATATTAGTTTTTGCAATTCATAATCAATATGTGCAACTTAGAGTGATATTTCAATTTCATTCGGTAAACTTAAAGACACAAGCGATATATGTATGTCTAACTTTTAGAATAGGTACACCCCTTAATATAAGTGTATTTTTTTTATTTTTTTACATTTATAACTTACTAGCTTTCGGCTGCGATTTCTTCTGTGGGCTAACGCTAACTTTAAACCGCGTGATGATCGAAAAAAATATATATTTTCACCAATTTGGTCTCTCCCCTTTTCTGATTTTTTTTTAGCCTAGACGGATATCCGTCTCCAGTGTCGCAACTATCTCTGTACCAAAATTCATCAAAATTGGTTTGGCCATTTAGGCGTGAAGACGTAACAAACAAACAAATTTACTTTCGATTTTATAATATTAGTAAGGATTAAAAACAAATATAAAAAAGTAGTCCTCCCGCATCGGGAACAGAGTCTGACATAAGGTTGGTCAGGGCTCTTGAGGGAGGAACCTATAATCAATATGTACTATAACTCATTTATTTCAGACATCAGTCAGTCCATAAAAACAACATAAAATCAAATTACACGTTAAAAAAAGAAATACATAAAAGTTTAGCAATTTAATTAAATTAAAATAAAAAAAAACATTCCCACAATAAATTGATACAAAGGATTAGACATACACAACTTTTTTTTAGGGGATGGGAAATCATCAAATAACTTCCCCCGCGCTGGGCGGAGTGGGAGCGGGGGGGGGAGTGTCAGACTTATACTGACTACAACCCACCCATGTTCCTTCCATTGCTCTTTATGTTCCGGGGCCGCGGTACCTTTCGAACAACCCGACAGGGACTTAATACAATAATTAGCTTTTGCCCGCGGCTTCACTCGCGTTAAATTCGGGGCAACACAGTTCCCCTTGCGCCTTATTGATTTGTAATAGCAACGCTAAGTTAGCTCCCTTTTCTTCCCTCATTCTCCCTCACATCCCACTTTAAAAAAAATTGCCTATGTCCGTCTCCTGGTTCCCAACTATCTCTGTACCAAAATTCATCAAATTGATGATTTCCACACCAAAAAAAAAGCACTACAAAACCGCGAAAGCCCTAACAGTAACCTTAATGCATTGTTGTATTGCACACGCAGTGGGCTGTATGTCCTGTATGACCAATACGCGCCGTGTCCACGAGTAAATTATCACTATAATTTACAAATTAACGTCCTATCTTCACTTGTTTCAGAAAATGTTTCAATACGAGTATGAAAAGCGGCCGCCATCTTCGTGCGACAGTCGCGCCACGATGTCGACCGACTGGAGCCGAACTTACCCGACGGTTTCCGAGCGCATGCCGAATGCCCGCCGACCGCTGCCACCGAGACCAACAGTCATACATCGTGTTCCGGATAAAACTACCGTAAGTTTAAAAACCGGCCAAGAGCGTGTCGGGCCACGCTCAGTGTAGGGTTCCGTAGTTTTCCGTCCGTCACAATAAGTGTTCCCACTTATGAGTTTAAAGGTGGAGGAGCGTGCAACATTGCACGCTCCGCGAGTCCGTGGCAGGCGCTCCGGCTCCGACTTGTGACGGTTTTTAGCGCGAACACAAAGGGGAGCGCTCAAACCACGACGAGTAATTAGATTATGCACTCATAAATAAAATTACGAATATATAATAAGTAGGTCATGAAAGCACGGAAAATCTTAACATCGACTTTTAAAAAAATTACGTCATTACACAATGCCATCTATCGAACCATTTATGAACTGGTTTTTACCTTAACATTTTGATGGTGTTAAAAAATGAATTTTAGTTTTGTTTTAAATTGCCTTAGTATGTTGTTAATAAAAGTTTTATGTAGTTTTAAGATACCGCCAATGCCAAGGAGAGACCAACCAAACAATTCGGTAATACCCGATCTAATGTAATAAGTACCTACAGCGCCATCTCTCGGGGAAATTATTGACATTATCAAAAAATAATTTTAGTAAACCCTTATTCATTTTTAAATACCTTTCCAACAATATATCACATTCACACGTTAGGGTTAAAATTAAAAAAAAATCACTTCCCACTTTACATATAGGGTGGCTACCCTAATAAAACATTTTTTTCCAATTTTTATTTTACCGTTTTGTCGGCGTGATTGATATACATATTGGTACCAAATTTCAGCTTTCTAGTGCTAACGGTCACAGAGATTAAGCGAGGACGGATGGACGGACGGACGGACAGACAGACATGGCGAAACTATAAGGGTTCCTAGTTGACTACGGAACCCTAAAAAACAAGAAATAATGAGGACTATTTTTAGACAGATAAATGGCCACCATTTATCAAGTATTCATCCTTTATCCCTGAAACTTGGTCCGCGTTCCGTGTAACCAAACTCGGGGTGGGGGTTGAAAATCGTATTTTTTCACTTAAATATTCTTAAAACTTAAAAATTCCTGATTTGTAGGTACCTGCTACCTGTAGTTTTTGCCCTTGCGCCTTATTCATTGTAATAACAAAGCTAAGTTTTCCCTTTTTTTCACTCTTTCTCCCTCATTTCTCACATTTAAAAAAAAGTTATTATTATTGCCTATGTCCGTCTCCAGGGTCTCAACTGTCTCTGTACCAAAATTCATCAAAAACAATTTAGCCATTTAGGCGTGAAGACGTAACAAACAAACTAACTTTCGCTTTTATAATATTATATTACTATTTGATTTGATTTGATGTGCTAATACCTCTTAGTAGCAATTCTCGAATCCGTAAGTACCAAAATTAAAACGACGACGGACGCAAACCATAATCAGTAGGCCTACTATGACATCTTAAAGCAGAACTTATTCCACTGAGTGAAAGAGATGGTGCTAGACACCCTGTATAGCTCGGTCCCTTTCCCTCAGCGGAATAAGTTCTGCGTTAAAACTTCGTGGTAGGGTAGCAGAACCTAACAATTCCACTGGTACACGTAGAAACCGAAGAGAAAGAATTATCTTTTAAAAAAGGTAATCCACGGTATAGTTGTCGATTTTAAGATTGCAACACCAATACTCTTATGACCTACAGACATTTTTACATATTTGTTCCGGGTCTGACTGTTCGTGCAATGTATTGTGTAGTATTGATGTTTGTGGCCGAAATCAAACACGCGATTTTGAAGAAATTGCTTAAAATTCTATATTTTTATTTAATTGTGGAAACTTTGCCATTGCGGCCGAGGTAGGGTGTTATGGAGCCGAGAGCAGCAGTGGCCAATTTTCACATGGCGACGTTTTCAATACGTAGAAAATAAATTAAAAAACAAAAGTAGTTCATTTATTTACTAGCTTTTGCCCGCGGCTTCGCTCGCGTTAAATTCGGGGTAACACAGTTCCCCTTTCCTGATCCAAGGACAAAAATTACAGGTACCGGCTACCTGTAATTTTTGCCCTTGCGCGTAATTGATTGTAATAGCAAAGCTAAGTTTTCCCTTTTCTTCCCTCTTTCTCCCTATGTCACTTTAAAAAAATAGCTTGTGTCCGTCTCCAGGGTCCCAACTATCTCTACTTATACAAATGCATCAAAATCAGCCTTTTCTTCCCTCTTTCTCCCTCACATGCCACTTTAAAAAAATTAAATATTAGCCTATGTCCGTCTCCTGGTTCCCAACTATCTCTGTACCAAAATTCATCAAAATCGGTTTAGCCATTGAAGCGTGAAGAGGTAACAAACAACCTCGCTTTCGCTTTTATAATATTAGTAAGGATAAGGATTAAACGCGAGCGAAGCCGCGGGCAAAAGCTAGTTTAAATATAAAAATAAGTTTATTTAATTTTGTTAGATCTAGCACACGGTGAAGGGAAACAATGTGAGGGAATTTGCGGAGATGGGTAAATTGCGAAACAGCATTACAATGAAAACCGTCAAAATGAAAGGCATCGAAAAACCACACAGGTTTATTGTGGTTTGCGCTGTCAGTCGTCAAGCAAACGCTATTTTTTTTCAACGATAAAGCAATGTATAATTATTGAGAAAGTCGGTTATGTTATCGCTATTAGTGTCT
This sequence comes from Ochropleura leucogaster, assembly GCA_958449745.1. Lineage (NCBI taxonomy): Eukaryota > Metazoa > Arthropoda > Insecta > Lepidoptera > Noctuidae > Ochropleura > Ochropleura leucogaster. The sequence goes on along the minus strand of OY288230.1, from coordinate 2,223,783 downwards.
TATATAAGTAGTAACCATCATCGTCATTTTCCTGCCCTTGTCCCATTATACAAATTTGTGGTCGGCGCAACACTTTTTCTTCTTCCATTCTCCCCTATCAGACGTCATGGCATCATTTACTTACTCCTTTTTCCTTCATATCACTCTTTACACAATCCATCCATTTATTCTTTGGCTTTCTTCACCCTCGCTGTCCATCAATATTTATATCTATCTTTTAATATAGCAACCCCATGCGGTACGTCGCGACCAATAAGAGCGTCCCGCGGTCGCGTTCCGCTATGATACCAATAAGAGGTATTCGCGCGCTCTTTTCCCGCGTTCACGCACAGGGTTGCATTGCAACCGCCGCCGGGCGTCTGCGCCGCCAGTCCGTTGCTTACGCGCCTACTACTCGCACGCGAATTATAAATCCGAATTTTGTGAATGTGTAAAAGGGGAATAAACTATTGTTTCCATTGATTAACTTAACTCAAGCCTATTTTTATTATAATTTTTTTCCGGGCGCCGGGCGCCGCGAGACGGCTCCCGGCCACCGTAGATGCGGGCCTATGGACGGTGAGCAATGGGTAGCTCACCGTCCGTCCGTCGATTGACGACAGGCCATGTCGACGGCGCGTTCGTATTTCACGCGCGCTTCAAAGAGATGTCAGCAAAGCAGAGGGGCTTGCCAGAGCCTCCGCTTGCCGGGGTTGCGGGTTGTTCGAAAGAGATACCGCGGCCCCGGAATGTAAAGGGCAATAGAAGGAACATGGGTGGGTTTTAGTCAGTAAAAGTCTGACATGCCCCCCCTTCCTCCCACAGCGGGGGAAGTCGTTAGATGATTTCCCATCTGAAAAAAGGCTATTTTTTTCACGTTCCCCCTGAAACCTGTTCTCATAATATTTATTTGTATATAGTATACATAAACTGGTATTAATTTGTTCCTTCTTCCATTTCAGGTTCCCCTGAAGGTGTGGATCATCGCCAGCGCGTCCTGCTTCGCCGTCTGCGCTGCCCTCGTACTCGCCACCGTGGTCATCACCAAGTGGGGGACATCTGATACCTTTACCACGCGAGAAGTGTTCCAATCCCCGGTGATTATATTTTTTTTATATTATTTACTAGCTTTTGCCCGCGGCTTCACCTACGTTAAATTCGGGTTGTTTTTGCCCTTGCGCCTTATTGATTGTAATAGCAATGCTAAGGTTTCCCCTTTTCTTGCCTCTTTCTCCCTCATTTCCCACTTTAAAAAAATTAGCCTATGTCCGTCTCCTGGGTTCTAACTATCTCTGTACCAAAATTCATCAAAATCGGTTTAGTCGTTCAGGCGTGAAAACGTAACATACACAATATTAGTAAGGATTTGTTTAATAATGGCAACTAGGCCCAAAAATGGTTAGTAACAGATTTAGATTGTTGATGGACGGAGAGCGAGAGGAAGGCCAAAGAAAAGATGGATGGATTGTGTAAGAAGTGATATGAAGGAGAAAGGAGTAAATGATGCCATGACGTCTGATAGGGGAGAATGGAAGAAGAAAACGTGTTGGGCCGACCCCAAATAAAATGGGACAAGGGCAGGAAAATGATGATGTATTTGTAATTTTAGCTTTAGTACGTTTTGATTGAGGAATTTTTGTTATTGCGGCTGAGGCAGATTTCACAAACGAGCCGTAAGGTGAAGGTGTATAGAGCTGAGAACAACAGTAACAAAGTATCGTAACATGAATGAAACCAATTAAATAAAAAACATAAACTTTTTTGTCATTAATCACTATTAAACTGTGATTTAATTAGTTTTTTTTCCCACGCTTTGAATTCTTAGGCTGAAGGAGAAAGCCTCATATTCAAAATAAGAAATTTAAATATTTTTGAATGTAGAATTCCAACTTGACGGGCCTGTTGGCCTAGTGGTTAGTGGCCCTGACTGCTGAGCCGGAGGTCGTGGGTTCGATTCCCACCCAGGACAAACTTTGTGTGATGAGCATGATTGTTTGTTCTGTGTCTGGGTGTGATTGATCTATAATATGTATGTATTTATAAATTATATCAGTATGTATATCAGTTGTCTGGTTACCATAACACAAGCTCTGCTTAGCTTGGGATCAGATAGCCGTGTGTGAGTTGTCCAAAGATATAAAAATATATATATATTGATTCGTTGTTATGAGAAGTTTTTCCTTCACCAATGTCTGTGATGTCTTCCATAAACTGTAGAAAATACACGACGCCACATCAACCTACACAAAACCATTTTAACCTGATCTCTCTACTACGGTGTGCGATCCGTAGTAGAGAGATCAGGTTAAAATAGTTTATACTAAGGCCAACTAGCAGCGATACCAAAGGTCATTAACCTAAAGAACAACTGTGGCGTTGACAATCTAATATTTAGCTCTTTCCATCTTGTGCCTTTGTCGTAATGTCTAGTTCTCCCGGCAAAAACGTGACAACGTTAAGACGGGTTCGCCAACATTCGGGTGGCCATTTTAGATGGGGTTTTAGCATGGGTTTTGTTTACATTTGGTATCGCTTCTCGTTGGCCGTACTTTAGACATGGTACTTCTTTTATTACAGGTTCAACTACCAACTTGAACTTAACAATAACTAGCTTTTGCCCGCGGCTTCGCTTGCGTCTATCCCTCAACAAAAAGTATCCTATGTCACTCTTCATCTCTTCAAATATCTCCACTGTCATAAGAATCATGTCAATTTGTCGCTCCGTTTTGACGTGAAAGACAAACAGACACACACATACACTTCCCCCTTCTTTCTTCACCTTCTTCGAACTGTTTTCTACTTTAAAAAAAAATGCCTTTGTTGACGGACATAGGCTAATTTTAGAAAGAGAAGTGACAATAATTTGCCTATGTCCGTCTTGATTTTGATGAATTTTGGTACGGATAGTTGGGACCCAACTATCTGTACCAAAATTCATCAAAATCGGTTCTGTCATTTAGGCCTGAAGACGTAACAAATAAACTCAGTTTCGCTTTTATAATATTAAGTAAGAATTATAAACCAACTTCATTTCAATTCCAGCAAAAGACGATTATTTTTACAACGACGAGAATTTATATGACGATTACATGCAAAGCAATACGATGACTTCGTACCTCATTGAAAAGGTCCAAGAACTTCATGAATGGGTCACATCGGACCCAGACCTTAAAACCAACGAGACTAGAACAGACAGCGACTTCGGAAGCCTTCTAAAAGCGCTAAACGAAAGCCTGGTCGAAGGGAATGTGACTATAGTTATGCATAAGCTTAGAGACATGTATTTCGGAGAGAATTATACTCATTTCAATGCAAGCAGAAAGGTTATTGTGACCAATAGTACTGATTTGCTGTCGTTTGGCATTTTGACGTTGGACGTCATGTTGTTACATAATATTCAGTTGATGGCTTGGGAAAATCAGGTATGTGTTAAGTCATTAGTAATTTATTTTTTTCATAATCAATATAAATTGTGTTGAAAATATAAAAAAAATGCAATTAAATTAACATTCATTAATATACATTTAGAATTTACAACCAATTATAAATGTCAAATAAAAATAATAAAATAAAAACAATTTTCATTAAGCATTTTAAGTAAGAATGTAATTTTTCATATAATCTATAATAATCTTTCATCAAGTTTGTTTTTAAATAAGATAACACTTTAAATGTCTTTAAAGGGTAACTTGTATAAAGGATACTGGAAAACATTATGGAAATAAACTTCCATAATGTTTTCCAGAAGGTTCTTTCCGATGTCCAGATCATCTTGGCGCGGATTCAGGCGTTTCCTGCACAAAGAAAAATAATGTTACCCTAGTCGTCGTATAAATGTTTGCGGCTTGTTTGAAAGAGATACCGCGAACCCAGAGCATAGTGGCAAAAGAAGGAACATGGGTCGGTTTTAGTCAGTAAAAGTCTGACATGCCCTCCCGATCCGGGCAGGGCGGGGGAAGTGATTTGACGATTTCTCGTTCAAAAAAAGATTTGCGGTATACAAAAAAATAACTACTTAAGGAAGTCGGTGACTTTTGTGTGTTTCGATGACTTTTTTGCCACCGACTTCCGGAAGTAAAGTTAATTTCCACTTTTTAATTTTTTGTATTTCGATGTCACACTCATACAAACTTTCGCTTTTAAAATTTTAGCGTGAAAACTTACAAGAACAGAGACCCATCGTGAACGACTTCATTCTGCTTAGTCTCCACTTTGCTTGGGTCCAGAAACATCGCGTTGAACGCAAACACATCTGGGTCCTTCATCATCTTCGTCCTAGCCATTTCCTGGAAAAATAATCAGTAGATGAACACTTCAAAATCGAAAAAAAAAACGTTGAGATACAGCAGTTTTTGAACGTCAAAAATGCAAGTCTTCTAAAATGTTCGCACCCTATTACTTTCTAGTGTTTTAGCTGTGCAGATTCGATTTAGCATTCGGAATGGGAACTCATCACATAATTTCTAAAATACATTGTAAAAATTTAGAAAATGAATTTGCTACCGGAAGTCGAGGTAAAAATATAGATCGTTGAATCAATCAAACGAGAAACGATCTTGTTATTGAAAAGTCGGTATTTTTTTTTTTAAATCGCTTCAGAAACGAAGTTGCATGTTTCCCTTAAGTTTTGTTAAAGGGATAACCTATTGATTTCGTACATCGACATCGTCTTCGTCACTCACGCCGCCATATTGAAAAAAAATGGCGCCTAAAAGTCAGTTTAACAACTTCTACACAAATAAATAAAAGCAGAACAAACATTCAACATCAGTGATTTTATACAAGTTACCCTTTAAAGACATTTAAAGTGTTATCTTATTTAAAAACAAACTTGATGAAAGATTATTATAGATTATATGAAAAATTACATTCTTACTTAAAATGCTTAATGAAAATTGTTTTTATTTTATTATTTTTATTTGACATTTATAATTGGTTGTAAATTCTAAATGTATATTAATGAATGTTAATTTAATTGCATTTTTTTTATATTTTCAACACAATTTATATTGATTATGAAAAAAATAAATTACTAATGACTTAACACATACCTGATTTTCCCAAGCCATCAACTGAATATTATGTAACAACATGACGTCCAACGTCAAAATGCCAAACGACAGCAAATCAGTACTATTGGTCACAATAACCTTTCTGCTTGCATTGAAATGAGTATAATTCTCTCCGAAATACATGTCTCTAAGCTTATGCATAACTATAGTCACATTCCCTTCGACCAGGCTTTCGTTTAGCGCTTTTAGAAGGCTTCCGAAGTCGCTGTCTGTTCTAGTCTCGTTGGTTTTAAGGTCTGGGTCCGATGTGACCCATTCATGAAGTTCTTGGACCTTTTCAATGAGGTACGAAGTCATCGTATTGCTTTGCATGTAATCGTCATATAAATTCTCGTCGTTGTAAAAATAATCGTCTTTTGCTGGAATTGAAATGAAGTTGGTTTATAATTCTTACTTAATATTATAAAAGCGAAACTGAGTTTATTTGTTACGTCTTCAGGCCTAAATGACAGAACCGATTTTGATGAATTTTGGTACAGATAGTTGGGTCCCAACTATCCGTACCAAAATTCATCAAAATCAAGACGGACATAGGCAAATTATTGTCACTTCTCTTTCTAAAATTAGCCTATGTCCGTCAACAAAGGCATTTTTTTTTAAAGTAGAAAACAGTTCGAAGAAGGTGAAGAAAGAAGGGGGAAGTGTATGTGTGTGTCTGTTTGTCTTTCACGTCAAAACGGAGCGACAAATTGACATGATTCTTATGACAGTGGAGATATTTGAAGAGATGAAGAGTGACATAGGATACTTTTTGTTGAGGGATAGACGCAAGCGAAGCCGCGGGCAAAAGCTAGTTATTGTTAAGTTCAAGTTGGTAGTTGAACCTGTAATAAAAGAAGTACCATGTCTAAAGTACGGCCAACGAGAAGCGATACCAAATGTAAACAAAACCCATGCTAAAACCCCATCTAAAATGGCCACCCGAATGTTGGCGAACCCGTCTTAACGTTGTCACGTTTTTGCCGGGAGAACTAGACATTACGACAAAGGCACAAGATGGAAAGAGCTAAATATTAGATTGTCAACGCCACAGTTGTTCTTTAGGTTAATGACCTTTGGTATCGCTGCTAGTTGGCCTTAGTATAAACTATTTTAACCTGATCTCTCTACTACGGATCGCACACCGTAGTAGAGAGATCAGGTTAAAATGGTTTTGTGTAGGTTGATGTGGCGTCGTGTATTTTCTACAGTTTATGGAAGACATCACAGACATTGGTGAAGGAAAAACTTCTCATAACAACGAATCAATATATATATATTTTTATATCTTTGGACAACTCACACACGGCTATCTGATCCCAAGCTAAGCAGAGCTTGTGTTATGGTAACCAGACAACTGATATACATACTGATATAATTTATAAATACATACATATTATAGATCAATCACACCCAGACACAGAACAAACAATCATGCTCATCACACAAAGTTTGTCCTGGGTGGGAATCGAACCCACGACCTCCGGCTCAGCAGTCAGGGCCACTAACCACTAGGCCAACAGGCCCGTCAAGTTGGAATTCTACATTCAAAAATATTTAAATTTCTTATTTTGAATATGAGGCTTTCTCCTTCAGCCTAAGAATTCAAAGCGTGGGAAAAAAAACTAATTAAATCACAGTTTAATAGTGATTAATGACAAAAAAGTTTATGTTTTTTATTTAATTGGTTTCATTCATGTTACGATACTTTGTTACTGTTGTTCTCAGCTCTATACACCTTCACCTTACGGCTCGTTTGTGAAATCTGCCTCAGCCGCAATAACAAAAATTCCTCAATCAAAACGTACTAAAGCTAAAATTACAAATACATCATCATTTTCCTGCCCTTGTCCCATTTTATTTGGGGTCGGCCCAACACGTTTTCTTCTTCCATTCTCCCCTATCAGACGTCATGGCATCATTTACTCCTTTCTCCTTCATATCACTTCTTACACAATCCATCCATCTTTTCTTTGGCCTTCCTCTCGCTCTCCGTCCATCAACAATCAGATCCATCACTCTTTTAGTCACATGTCCTTCAACCCTCCTCATCACATGTCATGTTAAAATAACAAATACATACCATCCAAATAGCCGTAAGGTATTTCCAAATCCATATTCTTTCCAAAACCAGGCAAAATTGGTTTAAAATTCGGAACATAATCCTCGACAATTTTCACCTTAGTTTCATTTACTTTAACTTTTTCAACGACAATTTCTTGAACGGGACTTTCATTTGCTTCTTCAACGTTTGTGTTAAGAACTCTTTCGTCGGACACGCTGTCTATGACAGGTTTGTCTTTTTTTTTAATATTCCTCTCTTCATGTAGTATTTCATCATGGACGGGATGTATCTGCGGCTTTGATATAAGATTCTTGTGATCTCTATTCGCGACAGTGCTTTTGAAAATGGCTAGCTTTTCTAGAATTGCGTTTTCTTCTGATTCGTCAGAGTCTGTGTTGAATTCTGTTGTTTTTGGGTGTTTTGGTGAATGGATTGGTTCCTGAAAAAGATAAAAGATATCATTAACATCAAGAATTTGTAGAAAAAGATTCATTATTTGTAGATACGCAGTGTTTTGTTTTAAATTGCAACAGCGATTGTGATAGTACTGACTCGTTTTATTTAAATCGGTTAAAACTGTACAAAGGTGTTTTGTTATAGATATTTTTTAAAAGAAATCTGTTACTAACCATTTTTGGGCCTAGTTGCCATTATTAAACAAATCCTTACTAATATTGTGTATGTTACGTTTTCACGCCTGAACGACTAAACCGATTTTGATGAATTTTGGTACAGAGATAGTTAGAACCCAGGAGACGGACATAGGCTAATTTTTTTAAAGTGGGAAATGAGGGAGAAAGAGGCAAGAAAAGGGGAAACCTTAGCATTGCTATTACAATCAATAAGGCGCAAGGGCAAAAACAACCCGAATTTAACGTAGGTGAAGCCGCGGGCAAAAGCTAGTAAATAATATAAAAAAAATATAATCACCGGGGATTGGAACACTTCTCGCGTGGTAAAGGTATCAGATGTCCCCCACTTGGTGATGACCACGGTGGCGAGTACGAGGGCAGCGCAGACGGCGAAGCAGGACGCGCTGGCGATGATCCACACCTTCAGGGGAACCTGAAATGGAAGAAGGAACAAATTAATACCAGTTTATGTATACTATATACAAATAAATATTATGAGAACAGGTTTCAGGGGGAACGTGAAAAAAATAGCCTTTTTTCAGATGGGAAATCATCTAACGACTTCCCCCGCTGTGGGAGGAAGGGGGGGCATGTCAGACTTTTACTGACTAAAACCCACCCATGTTCCTTCTATTGCCCTTTACATTCCGGGGCCGCGGTATCTCTTTCGAACAACCCGCAACCCCGGCAAGCGGAGGCTCTGGCAAGCCCCTCTGCTTTGCTGACATCTCTTTGAAGCGCGCGTGAAATACGAACGCGCCGTCGACATGGCCTGTCGTCAATCGACGGACGGACGGTGAGCTACCCATTGCTCACCGTCCATAGGCCCGCATCTACGGTGGCCGGGAGCCGTCTCGCGGCGCCCGGCGCCCGGAAAAAAATTATAATAAAAATAGGCTTGAGTTAAGTTAATCAATGGAAACAATAGTTTATTCCCCTTTTACACATTCACAAAATTCGGATTTATAATTCGCGTGCGAGTAGTAGGCGCGTAAGCAACGGACTGGCGGCGCAGACGCCCGGCGGCGGTTGCAATGCAACCCTGTGCGTGAACGCGGGAAAAGAGCGCGCGAATACCTCTTATTGGTATCATAGCGGAACGCGACCGCGGGACGCTCTTATTGGTCGCGACGTACCGCATGGGGTTGCTATATTAAAAGATAGATATAAATATTGATGGACAGCGAGGGTGAAGAAAGCCAAAGAATAAATGGATGGATTGTGTAAAGAGTGATATGAAGGAAAAAGGAGTAAGTAAATGATGCCATGACGTCTGATAGGGGAGAATGGAAGAAGAAAAAGTGTTGCGCCGACCACAAATTTGTATAATGGGACAAGGGCAGGAAAATGACGATGATGGTTACTACTTATATAAGACACTAATAGCGATAACATAACCGACTTTCTCAATAATTATACATTGCTTTATCGTTGAAAAAAAATAGCGTTTGCTTGACGACTGACAGCGCAAACCACAATAAACCTGTGTGGTTTTTCGATGCCTTTCATTTTGACGGTTTTCATTGTAATGCTGTTTCGCAATTTACCCATCTCCGCAAATTCCCTCACATTGTTTCCCTTCACCGTGTGCTAGATCTAACAAAATTAAATAAACTTATTTTTATATTTAAACTAGCTTTTGCCCGCGGCTTCGCTCGCGTTTAATCCTTATCCTTACTAATATTATAAAAGCGAAAGCGAGGTTGTTTGTTACCTCTTCACGCTTCAATGGCTAAACCGATTTTGATGAATTTTGGTACAGAGATAGTTGGGAACCAGGAGACGGACATAGGCTAATATTTAATTTTTTTAAAGTGGCATGTGAGGGAGAAAGAGGGAAGAAAAGGCTGATTTTGATGCATTTGTATAAGTAGAGATAGTTGGGACCCTGGAGACGGACATAAGCTATTTTTTTAAAGTGACATAGGGAGAAAGAGGGAAGAAAAGGGAAAACTTAGCTTTGCTATTACAATCAATTACGCGCAAGGGCAAAAATTACAGGTAGCCGGTACCTGTAATTTTTGTCCTTGGATCAGGAAAGGGGAACTGTGTTACCCCGAATTTAACGCGAGCGAAGCCGCGGGCAAAAGCTAGTAAATAAATGAACTACTTTTGTTTTTTAATTTATTTTCTACGTATTGAAAACGTCGCCATGTGAAAATTGGCCACTGCTGCTCTCGGCTCCATAACACCCTACCTCGGCCGCAATGGCAAAGTTTCCACAATTAAATAAAAATATAGAATTTTAAGCAATTTCTTCAAAATCGCGTGTTTGATTTCGGCCACAAACATCAATACTACACAATACATTGCACGAACAGTCAGACCCGGAACAAATATGTAAAAATGTCTGTAGGTCATAAGAGTATTGGTGTTGCAATCTTAAAATCGACAACTATACCGTGGATTACCTTTTTTAAAAGATAATTCTTTCTCTTCGGTTTCTACGTGTACCAGTGGAATTGTTAGGTTCTGCTACCCTACCACGAAGTTTTAACGCAGAACTTATTCCGCTGAGGGAAAGGGACCGAGCTATACAGGGTGTCTAGCACCATCTCTTTCACTCAGTGGAATAAGTTCTGCTTTAAGATGTCATAGTAGGCCTACTGATTATGGTTTGCGTCCGTCGTCGTTTTAATTTTGGTACTTACGGATTCGAGAATTGCTACTAAGAGGTATTAGCACATCAAATCAAATCAAATAGTAATATAATATTATAAAAGCGAAAGTTAGTTTGTTTGTTACGTCTTCACGCCTAAATGGCTAAATTGTTTGAAGGAGCGGAAGAGGGAGGAAGCGTGAAGAGGTAACAAACAACCTCGCTTTCGCTTTTATAATATTAGTAAGGATAAGGATTAAACGCGAGCGAAGCCGCGGGCAAAAGCTAGTTTAAATATAAAAATAAGTTTATTTAATTTTGTTAGATCTAGCACACGGTGAAGGGAAACAATGTGAGGGAATTTGCGGAGATGGGTAAATTGCGAAACAGCATTACAATGAAAACCGTCAAAATGAAAGGCATCGAAAAACCACACAGGTTTATTGTGGTTTGCGCTGTCAGTCGTCAAGCAAACGCTATTTTTTTTCAACGATAAAGCAATGTATAATTATTGAGAAAGTCGGTTATGTTATCGCTATTAGTGTCTTATATAAGTAGTAACCATCATCGTCATTTTCCTGCCCTTGTCCCATTATACAAATTTGTGGTCGGCGCAACACTTTTTCTTCTTCCATTCTCCCCTATCAGACGTCATGGCATCATTTACTTACTCCTTTTTCCTTCATATCACTCTTTACACAATCCATCCATTTATTCTTTGGCTTTCTTCACCCTCGCTGTCCATCAATATTTATATCTATCTTTTAATATAGCAACCCCATGCGGTACGTCGCGACCAATAAGAGCGTCCCGCGGTCGCGTTCCGCTATGATACCAATAAGAGGTATTCGCGCGCTCTTTTCCCGCGTTCACGCACAGGGTTGCATTGCAACCGCCGCCGGGCGTCTGCGCCGCCAGTCCGTTGCTTACGCGCCTACTACTCGCACGCGAATTATAAATCCGAATTTTGTGAATGTGTAAAAGGGGAATAAACTATTGTTTCCATTGATTAACTTAACTCAAGCCTATTTTTATTATAATTTTTTTCCGGGCGCCGGGCGCCGCGAGACGGCTCCCGGCCACCGTAGATGCGGGCCTATGGACGGTGAGCAATGGGTAGCTCACCGTCCGTCCGTCGATTGACGACAGGCCATGTCGACGGCGCGTTCGTATTTCACGCGCGCTTCAAAGAGATGTCAGCAAAGCAGAGGGGCTTGCCAGAGCCTCCGCTTGCCGGGGTTGCGGGTTGTTCGAAAGAGATACCGCGGCCCCGGAATGTAAAGGGCAATAGAAGGAACATGGGTGGGTTTTAGTCAGTAAAAGTCTGACATGCCCCCCCTTCCTCCCACAGCGGGGGAAGTCGTTAGATGATTTCCCATCTGAAAAAAGGCTATTTTTTTCACGTTCCCCCTGAAACCTGTTCTCATAATATTTATTTGTATATAGTATACATAAACTGGTATTAATTTGTTCCTTCTTCCATTTCAGGTTCCCCTGAAGGTGTGGATCATCGCCAGCGCGTCCTGCTTCGCCGTCTGCGCTGCCCTCGTACTCGCCACCGTGGTCATCACCAAGTGGGGGACATCTGATACCTTTACCACGCGAGAAGTGTTCCAATCCCCGGTGATTATATTTTTTTTATATTATTTACTAGCTTTTGCCCGCGGCTTCACCTACGTTAAATTCGGGTTGTTTTTGCCCTTGCGCCTTATTGATTGTAATAGCAATGCTAAGGTTTCCCCTTTTCTTGCCTCTTTCTCCCTCATTTCCCACTTTAAAAAAATTAGCCTATGTCCGTCTCCTGGGTTCTAACTATCTCTGTACCAAAATTCATCAAAATCGGTTTAGTCGTTCAGGCGTGAAAACGTAACATACACAATATTAGTAAGGATTTGTTTAATAATGGCAACTAGGCCCAAAAATGGTTAGTAACAGATTTCTTTTAAAAAATATCTATAACAAAACACCTTTGTACAGTTTTAACCGATTTAAATAAAACGAGTCAGTACTATCACAATCGCTGTTGCAATTTAAAACAAAACACTGCGTATCTACAAATAATGAATCTTTTTCTACAAATTCTTGATGTTAATGATATCTTTTATCTTTTTCAGGAACCAATCCATTCACCAAAACACCCAAAAACAACAGAATTCAACACAGACTCTGACGAATCAGAAGAAAACGCAATTCTAGAAAAGCTAGCCATTTTCAAAAGCACTGTCGCGAATAGAGATCACAAGAATCTTATATCAAAGCCGCAGATACATCCCGTCCATGATGAAATACTACATGAAGAGAGGAATATTAAAAAAAAAGACAAACCTGTCATAGACAGCGTGTCCGACGAAAGAGTTCTTAACACAAACGTTGAAGAAGCAAATGAAAGTCCCGTTCAAGAAATTGTCGTTGAAAAAGTTAAAGTAAATGAAACTAAGGTGAAAATTGTCGAGGATTATGTTCCGAATTTTAAACCAATTTTGCCTGGTTTTGGAAAGAATATGGATTTGGAAATACCTTACGGCTATTTGGATGGTATGTATTTGTTATTTTAACATGACATGTGATGAGGAGGGTTGAAGGACATGTGACTAAAAGAGTGATGGATCTGATTGTTGATGGACGGAGAGCGAGAGGAAGGCCAAAGAAAAGATGGATGGATTGTGTAAGAAGTGATATGAAGGAGAAAGGAGTAAATGATGCCATGACGTCTGATAGGGGAGAATGGAAGAAGAAAACGTGTTGGGCCGACCCCAAATAAAATGGGACAAGGGCAGGAAAATGATGATGTATTTGTAATTTTAGCTTTAGTACGTTTTGATTGAGGAATTTTTGTTATTGCGGCTGAGGCAGATTTCACAAACGAGCCGTAAGGTGAAGGTGTATAGAGCTGAGAACAACAGTAACAAAGTATCGTAACATGAATGAAACCAATTAAATAAAAAACATAAACTTTTTTGTCATTAATCACTATTAAACTGTGATTTAATTAGTTTTTTTTCCCACGCTTTGAATTCTTAGGCTGAAGGAGAAAGCCTCATATTCAAAATAAGAAATTTAAATATTTTTGAATGTAGAATTCCAACTTGACGGGCCTGTTGGCCTAGTGGTTAGTGGCCCTGACTGCTGAGCCGGAGGTCGTGGGTTCGATTCCCACCCAGGACAAACTTTGTGTGATGAGCATGATTGTTTGTTCTGTGTCTGGGTGTGATTGATCTATAATATGTATGTATTTATAAATTATATCAGTATGTATATCAGTTGTCTGGTTACCATAACACAAGCTCTGCTTAGCTTGGGATCAGATAGCCGTGTGTGAGTTGTCCAAAGATATAAAAATATATATATATTGATTCGTTGTTATGAGAAGTTTTTCCTTCACCAATGTCTGTGATGTCTTCCATAAACTGTAGAAAATACACGACGCCACATCAACCTACACAAAACCATTTTAACCTGATCTCTCTACTACGGTGTGCGATCCGTAGTAGAGAGATCAGGTTAAAATAGTTTATACTAAGGCCAACTAGCAGCGATACCAAAGGTCATTAACCTAAAGAACAACTGTGGCGTTGACAATCTAATATTTAGCTCTTTCCATCTTGTGCCTTTGTCGTAATGTCTAGTTCTCCCGGCAAAAACGTGACAACGTTAAGACGGGTTCGCCAACATTCGGGTGGCCATTTTAGATGGGGTTTTAGCATGGGTTTTGTTTACATTTGGTATCGCTTCTCGTTGGCCGTACTTTAGACATGGTACTTCTTTTATTACAGGTTCAACTACCAACTTGAACTTAACAATAACTAGCTTTTGCCCGCGGCTTCGCTTGCGTCTATCCCTCAACAAAAAGTATCCTATGTCACTCTTCATCTCTTCAAATATCTCCACTGTCATAAGAATCATGTCAATTTGTCGCTCCGTTTTGACGTGAAAGACAAACAGACACACACATACACTTCCCCCTTCTTTCTTCACCTTCTTCGAACTGTTTTCTACTTTAAAAAAAAATGCCTTTGTTGACGGACATAGGCTAATTTTAGAAAGAGAAGTGACAATAATTTGCCTATGTCCGTCTTGATTTTGATGAATTTTGGTACGGATAGTTGGGACCCAACTATCTGTACCAAAATTCATCAAAATCGGTTCTGTCATTTAGGCCTGAAGACGTAACAAATAAACTCAGTTTCGCTTTTATAATATTAAGTAAGAATTATAAACCAACTTCATTTCAATTCCAGCAAAAGACGATTATTTTTACAACGACGAGAATTTATATGACGATTACATGCAAAGCAATACGATGACTTCGTACCTCATTGAAAAGGTCCAAGAACTTCATGAATGGGTCACATCGGACCCAGACCTTAAAACCAACGAGACTAGAACAGACAGCGACTTCGGAAGCCTTCTAAAAGCGCTAAACGAAAGCCTGGTCGAAGGGAATGTGACTATAGTTATGCATAAGCTTAGAGACATGTATTTCGGAGAGAATTATACTCATTTCAATGCAAGCAGAAAGGTTATTGTGACCAATAGTACTGATTTGCTGTCGTTTGGCATTTTGACGTTGGACGTCATGTTGTTACATAATATTCAGTTGATGGCTTGGGAAAATCAGGTATGTGTTAAGTCATTAGTAATTTATTTTTTTCATAATCAATATAAATTGTGTTGAAAATATAAAAAAAATGCAATTAAATTAACATTCATTAATATACATTTAGAATTTACAACCAATTATAAATGTCAAATAAAAATAATAAAATAAAAACAATTTTCATTAAGCATTTTAAGTAAGAATGTAATTTTTCATATAATCTATAATAATCTTTCATCAAGTTTGTTTTTAAATAAGATAACACTTTAAATGTCTTTAAAGGGTAACTTGTATAAAATCACTGATGTTGAATGTTTGTTCTGCTTTTATTTATTTGTGTAGAAGTTGTTAAACTGACTTTTAGGCGCCATTTTTTTTCAATATGGCGGCGTGAGTGACGAAGACGATGTCGATGTACGAAATCAATAGGTTATCCCTTTAACAAAACTTAAGGGAAACATGCAACTTCGTTTCTGAAGCGATTTAAAAAAAAAAATACCGACTTTTCAATAACAAGATCGTTTCTCGTTTGATTGATTCAACGATCTATATTTTTACCTCGACTTCCGGTAGCAAATTCATTTTCTAAATTTTTACAATGTATTTTAGAAATTATGTGATGAGTTCCCATTCCGAATGCTAAATCGAATCTGCACAGCTAAAACACTAGAAAGTAATAGGGTGCGAACATTTTAGAAGACTTGCATTTTTGACGTTCAAAAACTGCTGTATCTCAACGTTTTTTTTTTTCGATTTTGAAGTGTTCATCTACTGATTATTTTTCCAGGAAATGGCTAGGACGAAGATGATGAAGGACCCAGATGTGTTTGCGTTCAACGCGATGTTTCTGGACCCAAGCAAAGTGGAGACTAAGCAGAATGAAGTCGTTCACGATGGGTCTCTGTTCTTGTAAGTTTTCACGCTAAAATTTTAAAAGCGAAAGTTTGTATGAGTGTGACATCGAAATACAAAAAATTAAAAAGTGGAAATTAACTTTACTTCCGGAAGTCGGTGGCAAAAAAGTCATCGAAACACACAAAAGTCACCGACTTCCTTAAGTAGTTATTTTTTTGTATACCGCAAATCTTTTTTTGAACGAGAAATCGTCAAATCACTTCCCCCGCCCTGCCCGGATCGGGAGGGCATGTCAGACTTTTACTGACTAAAACCGACCCATGTTCCTTCTTTTGCCACTATGCTCTGGGTTCGCGGTATCTCTTTCAAACAAGCCGCAAACATTTATACGACGACTAGGGTAACATTATTTTTCTTTGTGCAGGAAACGCCTGAATCCGCGCCAAGATGATCTGGACATCGGAAAGAACCTTCTGGAAAACATTATGGAAGTTGGTATGAGCACTGCTCGCGCTGCCATTCATCTTGGCAGAGCTTACAAGAACACCAAGTAAGTTGCACTTAGCAAACTCTTGCTTATTTCTTATTTTTTTTTGGTCGAAGAAGTTTTTTTTTTCACCGACGCCACATCGCCGAACTCGTCGTCAAATGTTGAGCTGCTTTAATTTGGGATTTGGGGATATTTTTTTTGTTCCGTATGTCAAAAAGAAAAAACGGAACACCTTTGGAACAAATTCGAACAACAAAGTTTGTACGGAACCCTCTGTGCTCTAGTCCGACTCGCACTTGGCTGGTATTTATAGTGACACGGCATTTGTATGTATACGATACAGAAACCTTTATCACAAAAAATTAAACCGACTTCAAAAATATCAATAATATTTTATTTACAGAAACATCCTCAACCAAATCTCAAATAAGGAACAACAAGCTGCCAACATACAGAACCAACTGTCACGCAACCTTGATGCCAACACACACGCGCTAAATCACCTACAAACGTCATTTGACAGTACTCATGGTGTTGCCAACAATGGTAGTTTTTATACTGAGCTGGATTGCGTTTGGCTGCTGTATTGTAGGAATTTGGTTGCTACTACCAAGTTGAATCCTCCATATGGAACTATGGCTAGGATTAATGGGTTAGTATACAATATGTACATATGCTGTTCTAAAATATTACGACGTGCCATACGTTTTTGTAACAAAACCAATAGAAGAGAGCCCTAGTATGAGTTCGCGGTAAAACCGCAACGTAAATATGTCAATTTTAAAATAAAAAAAAATACTTATCTATGGAAGATACTGTTTGTGCTTTTGCAAATAATGTAATACAAAACTGAACAAGTTTTTCAATCCCGCTCCGTACAGAGCGGTAGAAGTCAATTGCCTCTTGATGAGATTTCGTTAATTATGGTTAATTCCTGTGAGAACTAAACCGAACCAGACACAAAGTCATACTCGAGGCAGCTACTAAGTAATTTCTGTTTCAAAAAATCCAATAAGAAAATTATGGTTTGAGAACTTTATAATTTCTCATCAAGAATTAACAATGTATCACTCACTGTGAAAATAAATTTGAATAACTATGTTAATGAGAGTACAGAAAACGTTAATAGGAAAAAATAACAAAATGCGAGGGGAAACAATCAAAATTAAACAACGTTTTGTTCATTTCGACGAGATGGTTGGCGCACTGGCTGAGCGATTGACTGCTGCGCTGCATGTTGCGGGATCGATCCCCGCACGAAACAATTATTTATATGGCCTACAGGTAGTTGTTTCGGGTCTGGCTGTTTGTGTATGTGAGTTTAAATGTTTGTAAACGCACCCGTGACACAGGAGAAATCCTAGAGTGGGACAAAGTTAAAAAAATAAAATAAAAAAAAAACAAATCTAAGTAGCTGCGTTAGTCATTATGTGACAATGATAAAATAATTGTCTTTTTTTTTCATTTCAGCGTGGCTCTAAGAATGTTGACTGGCGAGTTGGCTGCAAACAAGGCGCTTGACACAATGCTATACGAAGTGCTGACTGGCTGGACTGAACTTAAGTGTAATGACATGTTCCCGAGGTAAGACAAGTTCTATTCCTCACGTCAAACTCAAAAAACACTCGACTTCGTCCGCGTGGCATAGCTACTTTGGGCTAACGCTAACTTTAACCCGCGTAATAATCGAAAAAAAATATCTTTTCTTTCCATCTCCCTTTTTCTTTCCTCTTTCTCCCCCTTTTCTCACTTTATTAGCCTATGCCCGTCTCCAGGGTCCCAACTATATCTGTAACAAAATTCATCAAAATCGGTTAAGCCATTTAGGCGTGAAGACGTAAAAAACAAACAAACTCACTTTCGCTTTTATAATATTAGTAACGATATACCACTTTTGGTTAGTTTTGAATTGATAAAAACGAAAAGATTTAGGTACAGTCTCAGTTACAAGGTACAATAACTTGTGAAACTACTGTAGTTGCCCTTCCTTGAAAGTGTGTGCTTTCTAATACTCCTTAAGGAAAAGAATGGTTAAAACCTCCATGGACATTCTTTTTAATCTGGCCTTTTGTAGTCTGGCGTTAGTTTCACTTTTGACATAAGAAATTCAAATCGTCCAATGGTATTGAACTGAACGCTGACTCTTGACATACAGGTTTTTTTTACAGAGTTTTGGTTTGAAAGGTTTCACATTTTGTTACTCCAGAGTGGCTATCCCCCAAATACTGAAACGTCACTCAAGATTTTGAGGGCTGCTTAACATTTGAGCAGCTCTTAAAAACTAGATTTTGTATTGTCAAACGTCACTTTTGAGTATCTGTTAAATTTAAGTGGTACTTATATTTTGAGTGACGTTTCAGTATTCGGGAGTAGTCTATTAAATTTTACTAGCTGTTGGTTGATGTCCTTCGATCACGTCAGATCTTTAGACCACTTTTTTAGTCCCCTTCCCTTTTGGTTATATTTCGTGATATTTTAGGCTAACCTTCCCCTCCTTCCACTCTTCAACTACCACGTGTGTGTTAAATTATGGATTTAAAATAGTTTTTGTATATTTTATTAAAAAAATGTTTTGTTGTAAGTAACGCATCTACTTTAATATGCATTCGCTAAAATGCTGTTATTTAGAAATTACAAACACTTCAAATATATATCTATATTATAAATTATTATTTATTTCTTTTAGTTTTTAGTAACTATAGTTTTGAGCCATTTGAAGTTAAAACTCTGGGTCCGTGGGGTCCGGACCTGATTCAGCTGAATATCAGTATTTTACATGGAGCGACTGCCTATCTGACCTCTACAACCCAGTTAGTACTAGGTAATGCGATACCCCTTGGTAAGACTGGTTGACAGACTTTCGGAACACTGACTACCTGTAACGACTGTCAAAGATCTACAAATTCCAGCCGGGACCAACGGCTTAACGTGCTTTCCGAGGCACGGAGGAAACTTGGTATGTAACAGGTGGTCACTTATCCACAGACCATCCTAGGCAAGCGCAGCTTAACCTAAAGATCGACACAAGCGGCTGCTATTATTCAGCCACGAGCT
Source organism: Ochropleura leucogaster (assembly GCA_958449745.1). NCBI lineage: Eukaryota > Metazoa > Arthropoda > Insecta > Lepidoptera > Noctuidae > Ochropleura > Ochropleura leucogaster. The sequence continues at coordinate 2,204,461 of OY288230.1, read as the reverse complement.
CCTCGATAAAAGGGCTATCTAAAGCCATAAGATTTTTTTAATTCGAACTAGAGGTACGTAGGATTAACGCGCTCAACCAACTAACAAACTTTTCAGTTTTATATCTTTTTCACAGATGCAGTAAGGTTAACGCCGCGACAGTAGTTGTAGATACAATTCTCCAATCGCACCGAAAATCTTCAACATCTAACCGAGGATGATGAAATGGCAGAACTAGTAAAATTTAACAAGTATCTTAAGTTAGAATCCCAGTTAAGTAATAATTATGAACTAAATTCCCAGTAATATACACCCGGTAATTTAACGGCCTTTCAGTAACCATTGAATCTTTCTCACATTTCACAGATTCTAAAAAAGAAAAACTACTAAAATAGTAGGATTATTATTACACTAGCAACACTGTTGTTAATATCGTTTAGTTGGTAGTTAATTGTTAAGTTTTAGAATGTTATTTTGTAAAGCTAGATTTAAGTTTATAATTTCGTCATTTATAAGAAATTTTCTTTGCACAATGATAATTTCTTATCAATACACAAATCAAGGAGGTTTTCTAGTGGAAAATACTCGCTAAAACTTTGCCTCGTCTGAGGATTTAAATCAGGAACTAATTAAATGTTCGGTTGAACCCTTCGGCTTTCCACAGATTGCAGACTGGCTTCGGACTTGACTCTGACAAATAATGTACTGAAGTTTCTGTGGTGTCCGAAGCCCTAGCACAATCATGCGATGTCAACGTAAAGCAATTTGTTTAATTGATAACACAATAATTCTGTAGGGGCATGTTTTTTTTGCTAAATAATATGCAGCAAGTGTAATCAGTATAAAATTATGAAAGTTACAAAACAAAATTAAAACAATGCGATTACAATGAGAAAGTGATTGAGGTCGCGCCATATTGCAACTTTGCCTGTCAACTGTCACTTAAATGCTGGCAAATACTCGATTTTATATTGCAGTTTTTATCTGAGTCTTTAGGCCATTTTAAATACTTCAATTATTTGGCATTGCTAAATTATTAAACAACTAACTTCTTTGGATTATGAGTTATCAACATGGCGTGAGGTCAGTCACTTTCTTATCGTAAACGCATTATACGCGTACCTACTCGATGTAGCCGGCAAGCTGGTTTCCGCAATTTGACCGAATCGTTACTATTAAATATGTAGTTATATGTATGTATAAAATGAAAGGTACTTGAGGAAAGTACAGAATTACTTAAACATTAAGTACAAACATTAAGTTAATATTTTAATTAAAAATATATTAATGTTGAGCGCTCATGTTGTTAAATGATAGACTGATAATTTAAAATAAAAACTTTGATTTTAAATGTGTTTATTTTACCTAAATTAGTTACGATAATAATTATCTATTATTATTAAACATTTATTTCAGTCCAGGACCATAAATTGTTAGTAACAATGCACTTAAAACTATGTTAAAATAGACAATTGAGTGATTTTGAATCGTTATAAAGGTTAGGTATCTTATGAACACCGCCATTTTGATTGCACATTGCCTTTTATACAAACACACCCGTCTGAGGGTCGGCTGTTTCCACACAATAAAGACTTCTGTACTCTGCAGCAGAGAAGAAGACTCGTGGCATAGTGACGTGAAGCGAATTGTACAGCCATCAGTGAGCAGAATGCATGCACGGTACTGATCTGCTTAGCTTTATACTAACTATCTCGGCTTCTTCTAGTCTAACCAAATGCAGGTGGATACCAGTATTTCACATGGAGCTTATATAAAAAAAAGTGTGTGTGTCAGCTCCAACGCACGACTGGAGTTTACTCCTTAAGTACGAGTATCTAACCATACGCAAAAAGAGTTTATTCAACTGAAAAAAGATTAATATCATATGAAAGGGTAAATTCACAAATTAATGAAAAAAGCAATATAAATACATCGACACTGATAGAAACAAGCAAGCCCAATAACATATAGTATATAGGTATAGTCGCCTATACAGCATACCATATGTACATCTTAATACACTCACAGCCAAATTAGAAAGTTGCGCACTAAAGGTGCCCACCAAAAACGTAACACATTTTCGTTACTTTAGTAGGTTTTACCCCTCAGATTTTTCTCATACCGGGCGCCTTATATATGAAAATCGATTTTTAAGGAGTAAACTCCAAAAAAAACGTTGCCCCACACTAGGATTTTTTCCTGTATCGTAAGTGTATTTACAAACATTTAAACTCACATACACAAACAGCCAGACCCGGAACAAATATCTGTAGGCCATACAAACAGTTGTTCTGCGCGGGGATCGAACCCGCGACTCGCAGCGCAGTAGTCGATCACTCAGCCATCGCCAACCGTGTTGTCAAACCTCTACGACCGTTACTATTGGGTTATACGATGCCCCTAGGTGAGACTGGTTGTCAGACTTTCGGGACACTAACTATCTGCCGGGACCAACAGTTTAACGTGCTTTCCACAGCACGGTTGACTTGTCTCATATAGTTTTTTTGTGCAATGTTTTTTCCTAATCTTGTATAGGTTCTTTTCTACCAATTCGTTGTGAATGAGTGGACATGGTTGGCCTTATAGATTCTTAGACGCTTGTTAACTTTTGTTAACCCTTAATCAAATAAAAAATCTGCCTAGCCTTTTCCCAAATATGTTGGGGTCGGCTTCCAGTCTAACCGGATGCAGCTGAATATCAGTATTTTACATGGAGCGACTGCCTATCTGACCTCCACAACCCAGTTAATACTAGGTAATACGATACCCCTTGGTAAGACTGGTTGTCAGACTTTCGGAACACTGACTACCTGTAACGACTGTCAAAGATCTACAAATGACAGCCGGGACCAACGGCTTAACGTGCTTTCCGAAGCACGGAGGAAACTCGGTATGTAACGGGTGGTCACCCATCCACAGACCAACCTAGGCAAGCGCGGCTTAACCTTAAGATCGACCCGAGCGGCTGCTATTATTAGCCACGAGCTCCTTAATCAAATATTGGGAAATCATTTCCCACTTGACGCTACCGTAAAATTTCTGTTATATTTTTTATTGGTAACTCTAATCAGTACCAACGTAGGAACAAAATAATCCTACAGATTTTTTAAATCTAATATAATGGCAACATTTTGTACGAAGCCGCGAACTGTCATCGTATGTCAATGTCAAAAACACAGTTTGAAATATTTTGCAAAAAAACCGGGTCGGATGCCAGTTATGAAAGTTTTTCAAGAAAAAAAATCTGGTAAGTGCTTATACACGATATTCTTGTAAACTAGACAAGTTTTCTGAATGCCTTTTTCGGTTTTTGGCTTCGTAGCATTGATATTTGTTGGATTTTCTTAGGTTTATTAAGGGGGAAATAATTTCCCATTGTTTGTTCCTGCATTGAAAAAATACCAGTTTCTATATATACAAAAAATAATTTGACTGTTGCACTATATAAGTAGCTAAATAGGTATATAAAAAAAATAATAATAAATTAAAACATTATTCTTAACGTTGATGTTTCATTTAATAACTTTATTCACTCATGTTACTTAGCTTGTTTTTATATTTTATTATAATAGATTTTAAAAAAAGAAACAAGCAAAGTAGGAGCAACTAACATGTATAGAATTTGTAATCAAAATGTATTAAAAGTTGAAAGCTCTTCCGGATAATGGGAAATAATTTCCCACTTAATTATATTTTGCTTTGTAATACCGGATAATGGGAAATAGTTTCCCACCGCAAAACCTCCATTTCCCCTCTTTTTATAGAAAAAGGAGTCTTTTTTTCGGAATCTCCATAACCCACTTACCTATAAACTGTGACCAATTTTCAATTTCCTCAAAAAAAAATCTTGTTTGATTAAGGGTTAACGTATGATTTTATTTTACTTATTTTTGGGCCTACGCTGTCCCTTCATCCTTAAGTACTAACGCTGTAACAACAAAATTGTAAAATCAAATGATTTTAAAAGAGTAACCATGGAGTTTCTTGCCGGTTCTTCTTCGTAGGAAACGACCAACCTGAACCGTGCACCTTTTTTCGACGTTTTATAGATCCTCTTGTAAGCCTATGTAAAATAAAAATATTTTGATTTGATTTGATTTGACAGAGAAAACTCTGTATGTGACGGTTGGTTACCCAGACAAACTAATCTAGGCAAGCGCGGCTTAACCTAACTTAAGCACCTGTTATTATTTAACCACAAGCTTCTATTAGAAAAGAAAGGCCAATAATTAAAACTAATCTTTATTATTTATTACAACTATAAACATTTAATTTAATGCCTCGGTAAATACTTCTTCAAAGATTCTATTAGACTTGTAGCTACCGTATTAGTCGCTTTTATTCTATCAAACAGGTCTAAAATTTTCTCATCATCCCAAATGTGTTGATGCAAATTCATATCGTTCTTCAACTTCTTCAAATTCACTTCTAATGTATCAATTGTGGCTATGATATACCCAATTCTATAGTGGTCATCATTGGACAACGCCATTTTGATATTTGTCAGCGGTTTTATTTTTCTTTCAACCTCGTTAAAAGTATCTTCTAGATAAGAAAGAAGTTTGTCTTTTACTCTTGAAGTTGTGGTTACGTACGCCGGTGAGGGGGCCATCAGGGAAAGCATTCTTCTACCATTTATAAGTGTATCAGTTTTGTTTGAAACGTCAGCAACAGGTTTCAAATTCTCCTTTACCGCTGTTTCGTTTTGGACAGCCAATACTTCAACTGGCTCAGTAACAGTTTCAGGGGCTTCAGTTGTTATAACATCTATTGCAACGTTAGCTTCGGTAGACGTTATATTTTCAGCTGTATCATTGTCTGCATCTCTTTTATATCTTCTGTCAGTTTTAGTAGCCGGTACTTCAACTGTGAGAATGCCATCATTATTGAATTTTATTAATTCGTCTTTTATTTTGTCTAAAGCGCTTGTGACTTCTGCCAAAACGCCGTCCAATTGCTTTTTATCATCTTTGTTGGTATTATGAGTGAAATCATTATTATCATCAACACTTTTGCCGTTGTCAATGTTATCAGCGATTCTCTCTTTGAATAAGGAGCGAAGGTTGCCAAGGATCTGATCGTAAATCTGCTTGGGTTGGCGGCCGTAGTTAACGAATCCTTGATCTTCCAGGTCCTTTTCGTAGCCATATTCCAGGGCACTGGTAGTTGTGTGTAGAAGGAAGTCTGGAAAGTATGTGAATTGATTTAGGACATATTTATTACTAGCTAGCGCGCGCGGCTTCACCCGCGTGATTTCGTAATAGAGTATCCTATGAGTCATTCCAGACTATATTCTACCTCTGTCCCAAATTTTGTCAAGTTCAGCTGTTTTGACGTGATCCGTCCATTCATCCATACATCCATCCATCCATCCTCACAAACATTCGCATTTATAATTTTAGTATGACTATCTGTGCTCAGCGGTTTCATCCGCTGGTCAGCTTATTACTGGCGTAGCGTAATGTTTTATAGTCTACTAGCTTTTGCCCGCGGCTTCGCTCTCGTTAAATTCGGTATAACACAGTACCAGCTACCAGCAGTTTTTGCCCTTGCGCCATATTGATGTCCGTCTCCTGGTTCCCAACTAACTCTGTACCAAAATTCTTCAAAATCGGTTTAGCCATTAAAGCGTGAAGTGGTAACAAACAAACTTACTTTCGCTTTTATATATTTTCATATTCGAAGATTGACTATCCCCCGTTATATTTGTTTGTTCGTACACTCCATTAAATAGATATCGCTATCAGCAATAAAACCGCCATTTTAATTACACATTGAATTAGCAAATTCTGTAAAACAGTGGCGTTTAAATTTTGGTGTGTAACCACGTTTGTAATATTAAGTTGAAATTTTCTGAAAACCCATATTTTTTTTCGTATAACGTTATTTTAATTGAAGCAAACAGAACAAATAAAATTTAGGTTGAAAAAGTTCAACGATTTTTTAAAAAAAAAGTCAACACTCTATTTTTAAATATTAAAACTTACAGAATATAAAAATCCGCAGCGTTCTTTCCAAATAAATTCTTAAACTACCCATGGCCATTTACAAAAACTGACTAAACGAAAAAAAAATGCGTTCCGCTACTACGAAATGTTGCCAATTTAGAAAAACATCGCGCAATCAAATCGTATGTGATTATGTACAATTGCCGACACAGATTTGCAAGTTTTAATATTAAAAAAAACATCTAATTTTTTTTTAAAGTTTATTTCGGGTATGGCGTTGTCAAACATTTATAGAACATTAAAACTTATGTTTACTTGACTGTAGATAACACTGGTTTACACAAATTCTCAGAGGTATAACTGTATTCTGAAGTTATGGATTTAACTGTACAAACGTTGATATAATCGAAAGTATGTACTAAGTATGTCGAATCATAACTCTTGACACATAATGTGTGAATCTTACCGTTGCGCGTTGTTCAAAGCGATTTGATATCAAATATTTCCCGCTCAATTTTATATTATTACTAGCTTTAGCCCGCGGCTTCGCTCGCGTTAAATTCGGGGTAACACAGTTCTCCTTTCCTGATTTACAGGTACCTGCTACCTGTAGTTTTTGCCCTTGTGCGTCATTTATTGTAATAGCAATGCTAAGTTTTCCTTTTTCTTCCCTCTTTCTCCCTCATATCACAATCTTTTTTAAAAAAATTAGCCTATGTCTGTCTCCGGGCCCAAACTATCTAACTAAATATCTCCAGGGTAACACAGTTCTCCTTTACCCATACCTGGGTACCTGTTACCTGTAGTTTTTGCCCTTGCGCCTTATTTATTGTAATAGCAATGCTAAGTTTTCGCTTTTCTTCCCTCTTTTTCCCTCATATCTCAATCTTTTTTTAAATAGCCTATGTTTGTCTCCAGGGTCCCAACTCTATATATGTATACAATATATATCGAGAATTTACCAGCATGCAAGTATTGACTAATAAAATGTCAATATGGCCATATTAAATATTTATAAAATCCTTACTAATATTATAAAAGCGAAAGTAAGTTTGTTTGCTACGTCTTCACGCCTAAATGGTCGATTTTGATGAATTTTGGTACAGAGATAGTTGGGACCCTGGCGATGGACATTGGGTATTTTTTTAATGTTAGAAATGGGGGAGAAAGAGGGAAGTAAAGGGGAGAGAAAGATATTTTTACATGTTTATACAAATAAATGAATAATTATCTTTAAGAAAAGGCCGAAATAAAAACCATTTTTTTGGCAAAAAAATAACCGAATTCCAAAAAACGTTATTTCCCGTCTTTTTGTGTTTTTGGAAGTCGGTTTTCTTTGTGTCAAATCGAAAAACATGCGAAGCAAGGGACTATTCACTAGCCAGCACATATTTTAGTTCTAGTGAATTCCTAAGTCATGACGAACACTAAACTATGTTTAAACAATGAACGTGGAGAATTCGTTCGCTTACAAATTAACTTTTTTTAAATAAACATGGCTATTTGATTGAAAAATTGAGACGCTACGTTCGTTCTTTAGCGTAACGGTTAATGCTGTAAATAAAAATAAATAAATAAATAATAAATGTCTTGGGACAACTCACACGCGGCTATCTGATCCCAAGCTAAGCAGAGCTTGTGTTATGGTAACCAGACAACTGATATACATACTTATATAATTTATAAATACATACATATTAAAGATAAATCACACCCAGACACAGAACAAACAATCATGCTCATCACACAAAGTTTGTCCTGGGTGGGAATCGAACCCACGACCTCCGGCTCAGCAGTCAGGGCCACTATCACTAGACCAACAGGTCCGTTCGTTGTGTACGAACTGTGGCTCCAAATCCTAACCATCACGACTTGTACAATAAATTTGTACTGTAGCAATTTAAATAGCCCTCTTTAAGGTGTAAATATTGCACCTCGCTGTACACGGGGGTCCTGTGGTTCAGATCTGCCCAAATGGCTTGCATTGCTTGGCGAGTCCAATATAATAATCCTTACTTTAATATTATAAAAGCGAAAGTGAGTTTGTTTGTTTGTTACCTCTACACGCTTTAATGGCTACACCGATTTTGCTGAATTTTGGTAAAGAGATAGTTGGGAACCAGGAGACATAGGCTAATATTTCAACAAAAAAAGTGGGATGTGAGGAAGAAAAGGGAAAACTTAGCGTTGCTATTACAAATCCATCAGGCGCAAGAGCAAAAACTGCAGGTCTGCTTGGTGTGTTATACCGAATTTAACGCGGGCGTAGCCGCGGGCAAAATCTGATAATGTTATAAAAGTGAAAGTGAGTTTTTTTGTTTGTTACTTCTTCATGCTTTAATGGCTAAACCGATTTTGAAGAATTTTGGTACAGGGATAGTTGAGAACCAGGAGACGGACATGGGCTATTTTTTTTAAAGTGGGATGTGAGGGAGAAATAGGGAAGAAGAGGGAAAACTTAGCGTTGCTATTACAAATCAATAAGGCGCTACCGAATTTAACGCGAGCGAAGCCGCGGGCAAAAGCTAGTAGATACATATTTTAAAAATGTACCAGATTTTGTGGTTATATTCCTTACTAATATTATAAAAGCCAAAGTAAGTTTGTTTGTTTGTTACGTCTTCACGCGTACTTGACTAACCTTTGCTACAGGGAAGAGCTAAGATGTTTAGAGGCAAAAAAGGGAAAACTTAGCTTTGCTATTACAAAAAATAAGGCGCAATGGCAAAAACTGCAGGTATCATGTAGGTACCTGCAAATCAGGTAAGGGGAACTGTGTTACCCCGAATTTAACGCGAGCAAAGCCGAGGGCATAAGCTAGTTTATCATAAACTTCCGAAAGTATCGAAATAACTTAATGTGTATATAATTTAAGAGCAAACTTAAGGGACAATTAGAATGACACGCAAATTCCTAAATGAAACATGAACCATGATGAATTCATACCATAATGAAACATGATGAATAATTATAAAAATTAACCGTTAAATTATATCGTATTAATTTATAATTGTATTGAATTGAATCGAAATTAATTGTAATTATTATACTTAATTGAAATATAATTTGTATTGTAATTTCGAATAACTACTCTTGTTTGACCATTTTTATAATTGGTTGCAACATTGTGATGTTATAGTTTTCAAATTAATTTGTATACTAGCTTTTGCCCGCAGCTTCGCTCGCGTTGTATTCGGGGTAACAGTTTCCCTTACCTGATTTGCAGGTACCTACATGGTACCTCTAGTTTTTGCTATTGCGCCTTATTTATAATAGCAAAGCTACGTTTTTCCTTTTCTTCCCTCCTAACATTTCAGCTCTTCCCTCTAGTAGGTTAGCCAAGTAGGCGCTTGCATAATAAATATCTATAAATAAATATATCTCTATTTTGTATTAATTCCGCTATAAAAATCCTACTAATCCTTACCCTTACTAATATTATAAAAGCGAAAGTGAGTTTGTTTGTTTGTTACCTCTTCACGCTTTAATGGCTTAAACGATTGTGGTGAATTTTGGTACATAGATAGTTGGGAACCAGGAGACGGACATAGGCTAATTTTTATTTAAAAAAGTGGGATGTGAGGGAGAGAGAGGGAAGAAAAGGGAAAACTTAGCGTTGCTATTACAAATCACTAAGGCGCAAGGGGAACTGTGTTACATGGAATTTAACGCGAGCGAAGCCGCGGGCGAAAGCTAGTATATTATAAATGCGAATGTTTTTGAGGACGGATGTTAGGATGTTGGTTACTCTTTCACGTTAAAACCACTGAAGGGATCTTGATGAAATTTGGCACAGAGCTAGATTTTAGTCTGGAATAACACATTTTATAGATGGTAACATCATTAAGGAGTTTACTAATGATAGTACCTACATCATTTGTCGATGCCCTCCTTGTTTCCATGTGAACGAAACTTGGGCGTGAATGTCCTTCACGCCCAAGTTTCGTTCACTAGGCACTTTATACCATCTACATTGTTATACTCTTTACCCACTGCCTCCCTAAAACAACCGGTCATTCACAAGGACACTTCAACTATAGGATCTACAGGTAAAATAAACATAACCGGAAGAACATTATTAATTTTTAATTGAATATAGTACTAACATGATTTAGAAAAATTGCTCGGCTTTTTTGATCCAAGTTGTTAATATTGGCTTTGAAATGATTGATAAATATTCGGACAACGTATTGGATATTATCTGTTTTACCAACCCCGAAATTTTTAAAAATCTGCTCAATAGCAGCCCATTTCGATTCTTTTCCAACTATTTTCGCGTCTAACAGATCAATTATTTCGAACAGGGCCAAAGCAGGTTCTACAAGATCAAGTCTGCTAGGATTGATCTTAAGCGGTTTATTTCGATCCGCTATTGTGTTTTTCAATATGGTAACTAATTCTCTCATTTCACTACCATAGAACAATTCAAGGGTGTAAATGGTAGAATTTAATTTCCGCTGTGTAAATGGCATTAGACCGCTAAGGTTTAAGTTCTTAAATTCTTCAGTGAACGCATCTATAGTTTGTTTGAACTTTGCGTCATCAATTGACAGCATTATCTCCAAAATCTTAATAATGAAATTAGAGAAAACAGTTCTAGAGCGGCATATCCCAAGTGTGTTGCAAGCGTGCACTAGTTCATGTTTCTCAGCCTTTTCTATCATTTTTCTAAAACTTTTATACGTGTCTGCATAATATGTCCTTGCGCCTTTTGTTATCGACTTGTCATCGAGCAAGACATTTGATAGTCTGTGGAGCAAACCAGTGGACGTGTCTATGGAATTTAAAATTACTTTCTGCGTTCCCAATCTTGTCTTGATTTTTTGTTTCGTAGTTTCATCGAGGAATTCAGTGAACTTGACGTTGTAGTTTCTTTTTAATTCGTCCATTATTGTCTTTATTTGGTCCTGGTCCGTTTTCCGCTTCACTCTAGAGAAGATTTTTAGAGATTCATTATAAACGAAATCGTTGAAATCTGTTATCTTTTTGTCTTCTTTCACCATGAATGTTTTGTCGTAAATAAATTCCGTTCTGACTGTAGTTGTAATTTCAGATCTTGAATCTGTTTTAAGAAACTGTTTTCTTTTTCCTTTCGCGAGCGTCTGATGAATTACATAATCTAGTACGTTTGGTACGGAGATAACATTAGTGGATACATTTAGTTTTGTTTTATCATCTTCCTTTACTCTATATGAATAATTTTTATCAGAATCTATACTGTTTTTGGAAATTTTAGATGCTTTTTTAAATTCTTTATCAGCTACATTAGCTTTCAAATCACTTATGTCCTTCGAATCAGAGTAAGAATAGGTTTCACTACTAACTATATCTTCGCTATATTCTAGTAATTTAGAAGACGTATTTTTTCCAACACCATTGGGTTTATTGGTACTACGGAAAATTGGGTCTACATTTTCTTTATTGCTTTGACTTGAATTAAAGCTAATATTAATAAAATCAAAATTAGTATTTCTTATATCTACCGGAGTTTCATCTTGCCGGAGTTCAGATGAAGCTTTTTGCAGTTTCACCTGGGCTGTGCGTAATAAGTTTGTAAATGTTTGCATTACATCTTCTGTGGTTTCCTTTTGTTCTCGTAGGGCGTTGCCTCCTATTTTAGACAGCCGGTATTCATAATTCCAGTTTTTACCAAAGTCTATCAGCCCATTTATTTTAATACCGGATGCTTTTATCAATGGGATTGCACCTGGAAATAGTACATTACGATTCAAGTAAGCAAACTTTGTCATTGCGGTCGAGGCCAAATTACCACACGAGACGTTAGATGCTGTCCTAGACTGCTGTCCTTAACACCTGAGGGTGTTACAGAGCCAAGGACAGCAGTAACAAATTCCTAGTATTGAATTACAATTAAAAACGACAAATACATATGTTTACAACGTCGTTTGCATAGACGAAGGAATTAAATAACAGTACGAAAAGTATTTTTGTCTATGATTCAATTTGCTTTTCTGTTCCTACTTATGTATGCCCTTTACGTTCCGCGGCCGCGGTATCTCTTTCGAAGAACCCGCAACCCCGGCAGGTGGAGGCCCTGGCAAGCCCCTCTGCTTTGCTGACATCTCTTTGAGGCGCGCGAGGAACATCAACGAACCATCGACACAGCTTGTCGTCAATAGACGGACGGACGGTGAGCTACCCATTGCTCACCGTCCACAGGCTCGCATCTACGGTGGCCGGGAGTCTTCTCTCGAGAGGTTCTCTCCCTCAAACGCCCGGCCGCCTCCTTCATTAACATGACTGCTTCGCAGAAGGAGGTGACCGCTGGACTGACGGAGGGTGACCTACTTATTGCTCACCGTCTACAGACACGCATCTACGGTGGCCGGGAGTCGTGTTGCGGCGCCAAACCTCTTTGGGGTCATGTACCTACATATTTTTATTATTATTTGAATTCTATGAAAATTTTGGAAATACGCTAAGTTAATTAAACTATTTATTTCACTGTATTATAAAAATAAACACTCACATAAGAAAAAATACAATTCTAGTACAAAGTACATTAAATATGCTTATCGGAACTTTTTGAAATAAATTTATTTTTTTATATCATATTTATTGCTACAGGTTATCAACGAATAATTTCATAGTGATTTGCAGTACGGACCACAAACCCAAATTAACTATGCTTTATGCTCCGACGTTTATTGCAAGGGGAATCGTTCAGTTCGAATATTTCCTAAACTAAGATAGTTTAGGAAATATTCGAACTGTTACAACCGTACCCAGTCTCCCCTACTGGTTTAAATTAGACAATTTTTTTTTTATTAGTATTTTTAATTTTTTAATACCTGAATGAACAATTGAATTAATTAACCATTTTGTTTGCCTTTCGGCGGGACATTGTAAGGATCAATTTTTTTTATAAAACATCATAATATTGTACCCTCTGTTCACAAAATTAATAAATGAATTTGAATTTGCTTATTTTTTTTTTCGAAAAAGAAGATTTGTAATCTAAATCTAAATAAAAAAAAAATGTTGTCTAATTTAAACCAGTAGGGGGAGACTGGGTACGGTTGTAACGAACTGAACGTTTCCCCTTGCAATAAACGTCGGAGCATAAAGCATAGTAAATTTGGGTTTGTGGTCCGTACTGCAAATTACTATGAAATTATTCGTTGATAACCTGTAGCAATAAATATGATATAAAAAATAAATTTATTTCAAAAAGTACCGATAAGGATATGTAATGTACTTTGTACTAGAATTGTATTTTTTCTTATGTGAGTGTTTATTTTTTTACAATACAGTGAAATAAATAGTTTCATTACTTTGCGTATTTCCAAAATTTTCATAGAATTCAAATAATAATAAATGTAGGTACATGACCCCAAAGAGGTTTGGCACCGCGACACGCCTCCCGGCCACCGTAGATGTGTGTCTGTGGACGGTGAGCAATAAGTAGCTCACCCTCCGTCAGTCCAGTGTCGACAGTGCGTTAGTGTTCTACGCGCGAGAGGTCTGCTGGAAGCAGTCACCTCCTATTGCGAAGCAGTCATGCTAGTGAAGGAGCAGTCCGGGCGTTTGAGAAAGAGAACCTCAAACAACCCAGCCGCCGCGGGAGAAGACGACTTCCGGCCACCGTATATGCGGGCCTGTGGACGGTGAGCAATGAGTAGCTCACCGTCCGTCCGTCTTGACGACAGGCTGTGTCGACGGTTCGTTAGCGATCCACGCGCGCCTCATAGAGATGTTAGCAAAGCAGAGGGGCCTGCCAGGGCTACCGCCTGCCGGGGCTTCGGGTTGTTCGAATGAGATACCGCGGCCCCGGAACGTATAGGGCAATAGGCGGAACATGGGTGGGTTTAGTCAGTACAAGTCTGACACTCCCCTTCGCTCCGCCCAGAGCGGGGGAAGTTATTTGATGATTTTCCATCAGCAAAAAAAAGCTTTTAAGTATTCAACTTCAGAAGAAAAAGCGCGGGGAAAAACCAAGTTAGATCATAGACAAAAATGCTTTTCGTTCTATTAGGTATTTAATTCCTCCGTCAATGCAAACGACGTTATATACATTTGACATTTTTCATTGTAATTCAATACTAGGAGTTTTTTACTGCTGTCCTCGGCTCTATAACACCCTCACCTAACGTCTCGTGTGGTAATTCAGCCTCGAACGCAATGACAAAGTTTTCTCATTTGATTCAAAATGTACTATTTCCAGGTGCAATCCCATTGATAAAAGCATCCGGTATTAAAATAAATGGGCTGATAGACTTTGGTAAAAACTGGAATTATGAATACCGGCTGTCTAAAATAGGGGGCAATGCCCTACGAGAACCAAAGGAAACCACAGAAGATGTAATGCAAACATTTACAAACTTATTACGCACAGCCCAGGTGAAACTGCAAAAAGCTTCATCTGAACTCCGGCAAGATGAAACTCCGGTAGATATAAGAAATACTAATTTTGATTTAATTAATATTAGCTTTAATTCAAGTCAAAGCAATAAAGAAAATGTAGACCCAATTTTCCGTAGTACCAATAAACCCAAAGGAAAAGTTGGAAAAGATACGTCTCCAAAATTACCAGAATATAGCGAAGATATAGTTAGTAGTGAAACCGATTCTTACTCTGATTCGAAGGACATAAGTGATTTGAAAGCTAATGTAGTTGATAAAGAATTTATCAAAGCGTCTAAAATTTCCAAAAACAGTATAGATTCTGATAACAATTATTCATATAGAGTAAAGGAAGATGATAAAACAAAACTAAATGTATCCACTAACGTTATCTCCGTACCAAACGTACTAGATTATGTAATTCATCAGACGCTCGCGAAAGGAAAAAGAAAACAGTTTCTTAAAACAGATTCAAGATCTGAAATTACAACTACAGTCAGAACGGAATTTATTTACGACAAAACATTCATGGTGAAAGAAGACAAAAAGATTACAGATTTCAACGATTTCGTTTATAATGAATCTCTAAAAATCTTCTCTAGAGTGAAGCGGAAAACGGACCAGGACCAAATAAAGACATTAATGGACGATTTAAAAAGAAACTACAACTTCAAGTTCACTGAATTCCTCGACGAAACTGCCAAACAAAAAATCAAGACAAGATTGGGAACGCAGAAAGTAATTTTAAATTCCATAGACACGTCCACTGGTTTGCTCCACAGACTATCAAATTTCTTGCTCGATGACAAGTCGATAACAAAAGGCGCAAGGACATATTATGCAGACACGTATAAAACGTTTAGAAAAATGATAGAAAAGGCTGAGAAACATGAATTAGTGCACGCTTGCAACACACTTGGGATATGCCGCTCTAGAACTGTCTTCTCTAATTTCATTATTAAGATTTTGGAGATAATGCTGTCAATTGATGACGCAAAGTTCAAACAAACTATAGATGCGTTCACTGAAGAATTTAAGAACTTAAACCTTAGCGGTCTAATGCCATTTACACAGCGGAAATTGAATTCTACCTTTTACACCCTTGAATTGTTCTATGGCAGTGAAATGAGAGAATTAGTTACCATATTGAAAAACACAATAACGGATCGAAATAAACCGCTTAAGATTAATCCTAGCAGACTTGATCTTGTAGAACCTGCTTTGGCCCTGTTCGAAATAATTGATCTGTTAGATGCGAAAATAGTTGGAAAAGAATCGAAATGGGCTGCTATTGAGCAGAATTTTAAAGATTTCGGTGTTGGTAAAACAGATGACATCCAAAACGTTGTCCGAATATTTATCGATCATTTCAAAGAGAATATTAACAACTTGGATGAAAAAAACCGAGCAATTTTTCTAAATCATGTTAGTACTATATTCAATTAAAAATTATTAATATTCTTCCGGTTATGTTTATTTTACCTGTAGATCCTATAGTTGAAGTGTCCCTGTGAATGACCGGTTGTTTTAGGGAGGCAGTGGGCAAAGAGTATAACAATGTAGATGGTATAGAGCGCCTAGTGAACGAAACTTGGGCGTGAAGGACATTCACGCCCAAGTTTCGTTCACAAGGAGACAAGAGACAAGGAGAGCATCAACAAATGATTACTATACTATAGAGTACTATCATTAGTAAACTCCTTAATGATGTTAATGTTAATGTTGTTGTTTTGGTGTGACGTGACGGACGTCGGCAACAGCTGACTAGCTTGTGACACTTACGCATTAATTAATTATAAACACAAAGTTTTTTTGAAATCTTTATGGATACAGTGATAAAACAAGATCTAATAACAGTCATATATTGTGGTGCATTAATAACAATAACTAAATCAATCGCAAAACAAAAAGTAAAAATCGAACTTAAACTTAGTGATAATCGTCTACCCGATACTTATAACAAATAAAAACAACTTATTAATAAACACAAAAAACTTTCCAAAGTAAATAAAGTGCAACGTGTAGTGGCAGTGACAGTGTTGTGTAGCAAACTTTGTTCACTGAAACATATAGGACTTCACTTAATTAGATTGCTAACACTAAGGTACTGTCCCGCCATCTTTTGTTCCCGAGTGGTACTAACGTATTCAGTGTTACGTAATATACAAATAAGTGCTAGATTATGGCGAAGTGTGGTGCCTGTGGCAAATTTTTGGCCGCGGCTGACTGTATTCGCTGCACTAAATGTCCTGTAGCTTACCATCCGGTTTGTCTTGGCGTTACGTCGAATAAGGTGTCGCCAAATTGGTTGTGCCAAGTCTGTAAGGCCAAGTTTCCGCGGACGGACAACTCCGCCACACCTGTGAGGGGCCAAGCTGATGATAACCAGAAGAATATTACCCAGCCCATTTTAAAGAGTCAGCCCGCAGCGGTGCCTCTGAGTTCGGTGTTGGAGCATACAAATAATCCCACGCCCAACCTACCTTCTCAACCCCTATCCCCTAATACAACAGAGTCTCGGGAGCTCGACATAGCCTATGAGATTCGCTGCTTTCGAGAGGAGCTGAGTGCTATGCGAGTTGAGCTACGAGAGTTCCGGGATGAAATGGCGAGTTTAAGAGATGATGTCGGGGTATGCAAGGAACGACTGAATGTGGTTGAGAGGAACGTGTCCCTCCTAGAGAAACGATTTGAGGAAAAGGAACCATCTTGTTATGACCATCTTGAGGGGACAATCGCGGAACTTAAGTTACAGCTGCATGAACGTGACCAGGACCTATTGCTTAATGACGTCATCATAGCGGGAATACCGGAGTCTAAAGATGAGAGCCCCTTGCACATTTTTAAGGTGATATCTTCGAAGCTGGGAGTAGAGATCGACGAGCGTGATATTGTCAACGCGGAGCGTATAGGCATGGTTCGTCGTAACTTCACCGTCGCCGGCAGTGTTGACATGGCGGAGGCGGCGCGGCCGCGCACGCTCGCCGTGCGTCTGTCGCGACGCGCTACCCGGGATCAGCTGTTGCGCGCGGCGCGCGTGCGACGCGGTCTCACTACGGCGGATCTTCAACTAAACGGGCCCTCAAGAAGATTTTATGTGAACGAGCGGCTGACACCGATTAACGGAAAGTTATTTTTTAACGCGCGCGAAGCTGCACAGAGGCATAAATATAAGTATGTTTGGACTAAAGAAGGCCGCATATATGTGAAGAAAGAAGATGGAGTACCTTCACAGCGCATTCGTTCCGATACAGATATCGCTCGAATTTTTGCCAATGTTTCGGTTTGATTGGTTTGTGTTTTAGTTTACAAGTTCTTTTTAACTTACACTATTATTGTTTACGTGGTCCTGTTGTCGTCCGTTTTATTGTGTTTTTGTTTATTGGTTCTGTGTTCTGTGGGCTGCAGCGTGACTTAACTAAGGGGTGCGTTGTTTTGGTTGGCATTTTCGGTAGTGGCACAGGTTTGATGTTACTTATCGTCCTTCATAACAAGTTTTTATTATACCTACACATAACTAACACGGTTTATTTATTACAAGCGACCTCAATATGTTATTTTTATTTCTTATATATATTTACACAAAATACAAATACAATACAAATTTACATAATATTTATAGTATTTACAGCCACCTTTTTTAAACGAATGCCTTCGAAATGTTATTTTTATTTCTTATACATATTTACACAAAATACAAATACAATACAAATTCACATAATATTTGTAATATTTACAGCCACTTTTTTTGAACGTATGCCTTTTTTAACGATATTATTTTTTGTTTATTTTATATTGTCTTTTTTTACGTTATTATGTTTTGTTTATGACAAGTCTTTGAATTTAATTTGTTTTCTTCCTGACACTGAAAAACTGTAATGACTGGAAAGTATCTCAAATTTGGATTTCTTAATCCTGGCTCACTTGGCACTCACCATGATGAGTTTGTCGCCGCATTGGAACATCATGATGTCAGTATTATGGCAATAAATGAGACCTGGCTTAGGGCGAATGAAGAGGGACGCGCCCCTGTCGTAGCGGGGTATCGGCTGCGACACGTTCCGCGGCCGGTGAGCGTGCGCGGCGGCCGCGGCGGTGGCGTTGGTTTTTATATCAAGCGCGGGATAAAGGTGCGTACCCATTCGCACCCAGTTGACCCTCTTCATCAGGCGGTTGAACAAATGTGGCTTGTTTTGACTACAAATAGTATAAAGATAGCTATCGGAACAGCGTACAGGCCACCATGGATGGACGTTGATTTATTTTTAGACGCTCTAACTTGTTCAATAAATTCCCTGGCATCTTGTAAGCACACCGTTCTCCTAGGTGATTTTAATATTAATTGTTTGCAACAAACGGACTCTAAAACAGTAAAATTAAATATTTTTCTACAAAGTCTCGATCTCAGTCAACTGGTGCCATCTGCTACTCATTTTGCTTCTACTAGCGAGACTCTTATAGACCTAGTATGTACTGATGCGAAGGCTCAAAACGTTGAAGTAAACTGGATAAGTGCGCTTGGCGCGCATGCTTTTATTACTGCTGTTTTTTATTTTAAAAAGGAGAAAGTACCACCAATTATTATTACTCGTAGAAATCTGAAACATATACCGATGGAGAACTTTAAGGAGGACTTGTGCTCAGTGGATTGGTTAGCGGCAGCTGAGTCAGGTGAGGTAAACACCATGGTAGCTGATCTCAACTCTTGTGTCTCTGCACTTTTCGATAAGTATGCTCCTCGTAGGACTCAGGTTATAAGAGAGAGGTCGCATCCTTGGATAACGGATAACATCAAGCATATGATGTGTCTGCGAAATCAAGCACAAGTCCGTAGCAAAAACACAGTTTCCGATAGTAAAATATTGTATTACAAGGAGCTTAAAACCCTAGTTAACAAGTCAATTTATTATGAAAGAGTGGCTTATTTTAAATTTAACATTAACAGCAAAATACATCACCCCAAAATTCTATGGAAAAATCTGAAATCTACTTTACTACCCTTTAAAAGTGTGGCTGAGCTACCCTCTCATTTAAGTGACCCAGAGAAGATTAATTCACACTTTTTAAATGTACCAGGAGACAATGTGGCACCAGTATCATGTCTGGCTTATTACGAATCCCATAGTTTCAATGACGGAGTTTTTTCAATTAAGACTGTAGACCAATCTGATATTATCAAGATTTTGTCTAAGCTAAAATCGAATGCAGAGGGTTTTGACCATATTACGCTTGACATGTTTCTTTTAACTCTCCCTCATACCTTAGATATTCTTACCTCCATTATTAATACTTCTATTACTACTTCTACCTTTCCTGATATTTGGAAAATTGCCGTGGTGCGTCCTATTCCTAAAGTCACGAACCCGAGTACCCTTAAGGACTTAAGGCCCATTAGTATTTTACCATTGCTGTCAAAGGTATTGGAAAAAGTAGTGAATGCCCAGCTTACTATATACCTTGAGCAAAATAATATCCTTCCAGAAGCGCAATCAGGTTTTAGGAGGGGTCGTAGTACCGCAACAGCTCTGTTAGATGTTACAGACAATATACTGACAGCTCAGGATGAGGGGTGTTGTACTTTGTTAGTTTTACTGGACTTTTCCCGCGCCTTTGATGCAATTAATTTATCTCTTTTGTGTTCAAAGATGGCATATTATGGTTTTGACGCGCCTACAATTGCATGGTTTGCCAGTTATTTGAGCAATCGTAAGCAACTTGTTGAGATTCGTGATGCCAATGGATGTAGTATCCGCTCTAATATAACTCCAGTGGTTAAGGGTGTTCCCCAAGGATCAATTCTCGGCCCTCCGATGTTTAGTCTCTATAGTGCTGATGTTGTAAATGTTTTGAAAAACTGTAAATTTCATATCTATGCTGACGATATACAATTATACCTTTCTTTTAAGCCGGAAAATTATGTAGCTGCAGTAAAACTAGTGAACGAGGATTTGGCAAGGATTGTTGACTGGTCGAAACAAAACTCCCTGCTGCTTAACCCGGTTAAGACAAAATTTGTGCTTTTTGGTTCCAAGGGTCAACTTGATAAAATTAACAGTGATCATGCAAACGTAACTGTGATGGGCCAGTTTATCGAGCGTGTGTATGAGGCGAGAAGTCTGGGTCTAGTTATGGACCAAGGATTACATTTTGAGGCTCATGTTGCAAGTTGTGTAAAAAATTGTTTTTACCGTTTAAAAGTCTTATACCAAATGCGCCCGTATTTAAGTGAAGAACTACGTGTTCAGCTCGTTGAAAGTCTGGTTCTTGCCAAGTTAAATTATGCCGATACCGTTGTTGGTCCTCGACTTCTGGCACGTACTGCAAGACTGGTCCAAAGGGTTCAGAACGCTTGCGCGAGGTTTTGTTTTAATGTACCACCAAGGAACCACGTTACACCATTTCTTAACAAACACAACATTTTGAAAATGAAATCGCGTCGGAAGTTGCATCTGGCCTGTCTTCTCTTCGGCGTCATAAAGTATAAATCTCCGTCATACCTGTACTCGAAGCTAACGTGGATAAATAGTCACAGGCAGCACAAAGCTAGGCGTTGTGCCCAGCAGCTGGCTACCCCACATCATCGAACTGCGGCCTTTCGTGGAAGTTTTCGATACGCAGCCTCCAAATGTTGGAATAATATTCCCCCACCGATTAGAGACCTAAACAATGTTAACACATTTAGGATAACTCTTAAGAAATTTATTCTCAATTCGCAAATACAATTTAATGACATTAATGTTGACGAATCATTTATATAATTCAATCAAATATAATTTAAGTATATTTTGTTTGTTTGTATAAGTAGGTATGTGTTCAGTTTTAATCTAATTTTCTAAATCGAATCCAATCTCCAATTTTTATCTAATTTGCTAATTCAAATTCAATCTCCAATTTTAAATATGAATATCTAAATATCTTCAATGTTGTTTTATTAATTATTAGAAATGGTAATTTGTTATAAGCCACTCACCTTAGAGTTATGTTCCGAATTCTAGGTAATTAGTGGGGGTAGGTAAGCTCGTAAAATGTGATGCTCCGGAGCTCCGGACTCCGGCTGCGTCTGTGTCGCCATAAGCAGTGTGGGTACTTGCACTGAGCTTATTTGTTTATTTTAGGCTGACGCCATAAACAAATATTAGGTTAATTTAATCTATTTTTTGTTATCTTCTCTTAATTTCTACACTAATTGAGTCCTTGTGTTTTATACGTAATTAATATTATTTACTTCTTCAAAGCAATGTATTTCTGTTGACTTTTGTCCAAGGTGTCGGCAGGCTTTTTGCCGCTTCAGACGGAATGACAAAAGAATGGGCGTCTTGTTGGCGCGTCAGCCTCCTATTGGTCGACTGATGCGCCACGACGGAGTGTTGCTTTCTTTAAATAATGAATGAATTTAGCGGTAATGTTTTCAGATCCACACTATTCTATTTATCTTTTATTATTATTACTTATTTACATCACAATTATATCGTTATTTCACACTTATATTATTATTATTTTATCACTGAGTACCTACTTATTTATTTGTACTTGTTGCCATCGTCCGTGTGTCACTGCGGGTGCCAACTGAAAACCAGCGTTGGGTGTCTGACGCCTAGCATATGCTGAGTTGGTAACCCTTTCGTTATGGGCACGCTCAGCGCAACCTTGTCCATGTTTTTCTGTGCACCTTTTTTTTTTATTTTTCTTTTGCTGCTGTGTTGTGTCTGTTTCGAATAAATATTTTTCTATTCTATTCTATTCTATTCTATTCTATGTTACCATCTATAAAATGTGTTATTCCAGACTATAATCTAGCTCTGTGCCAAATTTCATCAAGATCCGTTCAGCGATTTTAACGTGAAAGAGTAACCAACATCCTAACATCCATCGTCAGAAACATTCGCATTTATGCCCTCGGCTTTGCTCGCGTTAAATTCGGGGTAACACAGTTCCCCTTACCTGATTTGCAGGTACCTACATGCTACCTGCAGTTTTTGCCATTGCGCCTTATTTTTTGTAATAGCAAAGCTAAGTTTTCCCTTTTTTAGGGTTCCGTAATCAACTAGGAACCCTTATAGTTTCGCCATGTCTGTCTGTCCGTCCGTCCGTCCTCGCTTAATCTCTGTGTCCGTTAGTACAAGAAAGCTGAAATTTGGTACCAATATGTACATCAATCACGCCGACAAAGTGGTAAAATAAAAATTGGAAAAAAATGTTTTATTAGGGTAGCCACCCCATATGTAAAGTGTTAGATGTTGGCCGATTCTCAGACCTACCCGATATGTACACAAAATTTCGTTTAAATCGGTCCAGCCGTTTCGGAGGAGTATGGGAACGAAAACTGTGACACGAGAATTTTATATATTAGATTTAAAAATAAATTAAAGGCTTTTTGCCTTACCTTGTTGAGCTATGCTCAACCTGCCGTGGAGGTGTAGTACGTCTGGCATGATCGCTGAGAACAGTGTGGATGATTTTTATGCAGTAATGAGGAAAGAGGCCGCCTCCTTCATGCCCCGAATAAGATCCACTAGAAATGCTGCTGTTGCGGGTTGTTCGAAAGAGATACTGCGGCCTCGGAACGTAAAGGGCAATAGAAGGAACATGGGTGGGTTTTAGCCAGTACAAGTCTGACACTCCCCCTCCGCTCTGCCCAGAGCGGGGGAAGTCATTTGATGATTTCCCACCAAAAAAAAGGCTGTGTATGACTACTGCAAATTTGATATTTGTGATTTGCAAGTGTGTAATAAATTTGAATAATAATAAGTCGTGGCTGTCGAGGTTGTCGACATGTAGGAGGTGGACTCAGCGATCATTGTGCCAATAGTCGTTACAGCCAATGGCTTAATTGCCAAGAGCCTCGACCAATACCTGAGAAGGCTCTCGTTAGGCAGCTGGATCAAGGGCTTGATACAGAAAGCGGTACTCCTGGACACGGCTCGTATTGTTAGGAGGTTCCTTTCTCTGGAGCCCTGACTGCCGGTAGCTTGGACCCTGTTTCCGATACCGGTGGGCTACTATTTTTATATTTTTTTTACGAAATATTTAAAAATGTAATTATATGTTAATGAAACAATAAATGAACGAAAATGTCTAAGTCGTACATATTTTCTATTGTAATTTTTAATTGTAATTATGGGTGTACTACCTGAAATAAATGAATTTTATCTTATTTATTTAAAAAGTCGTTGACTTTCGTCTGTTTTGTTGACTTTTTAATTACTTACCCAATATTACTTTTTAGGGAAACAAATCGGTCTAGGGGAAGAATTGGGCAAATAAAATCTTTGAAGAAAATTAAAAAATAATGACAGAAACGTTGTTTTTTTGTGCACAAATACAATTACTATCAACATTAAATCGCACTTCAAAGATAGGTAGGTTAAAAAAATAAAACGAATAATCTTTACGAAACATTATAATTATTTTCATATTTACAAAAAATATTTACGTTCATATAGACTTAATCTAACTTGCTAAATTAATATTATATAATATAATATAGCTTAGAGAATCCCTAAACCGAATGAGCAAAGGTAGACCAAGCGATGCAAAAATTTGCAAACAAATTACAACCTTGTATTCTTGAAAATAACATTGAAAATCAATAAATTACTATTCGTGTAAGAGCATTAATGGTAACATACTTCTAAACTCACAAGAAAATGTTCACCAACGAATATCAACCTAAAATATATGCAAATTAAGTTTAACCTCTAGAGCCCCAGCGGCACAAAAACGTGCCAGTAAACAAGTATTACCGTTGAGCCCCGCTGGCACAAATTTGTGCCACCAATCCCCGACCGATTTAAAACTGTATTTCTAGTAAAGATAAGTCTTAAAATCAGATTACGCTTACGATAAGAGCCCGCCCGGCGGTGCTTGACGGATAGTTGACGTAAATAATGGCGGTCCTTGAGAGGTTAAAACCGTTTCGGCATAGTTGTACACATGTGTACCAAAAGTGAGGAGTCCATTTGATTTTCGACTATATTTTCAGTGATGTAGTTGTGTTAATTGTTTGACATAAAATATTGTGCTTCGCTGGGTCCACATTCGCAAATAGAATTCTTAGATATATTCCTTAGACAGAATTACAGACGAATCAGAAATAATGAAACAGAAATAATTATAAACATGTCGTGAACATGTTTTTGTTTCAGCAAACATGTTGACAAAAAAACAAGCAAAAACAATTATTGTATTTTTCCCTTCCTCGTGGTCGCTATTGGTGATGAACAATATACATTAACCTCTAGAGCCCCAGCGGCACAAAAACGTGCCAGTAAACAAGTATTACCGTTGAGCCCCGCTGGCACAAATTTGTGCCACCAAACCCCGATTCAAAACTGTATTTGTAGTAAAGATAAATCTTAAAATCTGATTACGCTTACGATAAGAGCCCGCCCGGCGGTGCTTGACGGATAGTTGACGTAAATAATGGCGGTTCTTGAGAGGTTAATTAATATAAATGTGAAGTTTATGTTCTGTTACAAAATTAAAAAAAAAACACTGGTTTGAAATTAACAATTTTAGTGATGGATTGACTGTTTATCATCACGGTACGATCCTAAGGAGTTGAGTAGTGAGTGAAACTGCTACTTATAACTATAATTTTATTTAGCCAACAAGCATTTTTTTATGTTTATTATCAATATTGTACACACGGCGACAGATCAACCTATACAAAACCAGTTTATGCGGATCTCTCATTGTACTTGAAATTTATGGTGTACGATCCGTTGTTGAGAGAGCAGCATAAACTGGTTTTGTATAGGTTGATCTGTCGCCGTGTGTACAATTCCTTCGCCTTTAATTTTTTAACAATAATTTGGGCTGGCCGCGTCTACCATATGCTTTGTCTTTAAAAAATATAATGTCACCCCACACTAGGAATCTCTCCTGTATCGTGGGTGCGTTTACAAACATTTAAACGCACATACACAAACGGCTAAACCCGAAACAACTACCTCGGTCACACAAATATTTGTTCCGTGCGGGGATACAACCCGCGAGACGCGGCTTAGCATCCAATCGCTTAACCACTGCGCCAACCGTGGCAAATCTGCTTAATGAGCTGTGGGCCAAAATAACCACTACGTGGCGCCCTAATACAGCCAGAAGGCGACGCGACAGACCTAGAAGATGGCGGGACGAGCTAGACAGAATTAAAGACCCGTCTTAGCCCTGGAGCGAAAAAACTGAAAATCATGAGGAGAACACTGGGTAGAACACTAGGAAGTGGAGAAGGTTGAGCGTTTTGGAGGACTGTCTTGTGTAATGACGCACAAAAACTGCTGATCATCAGCCTAGTTTGTATAAAAATGAATTTTCTTCAATGATTTTGGGGTAACAGTATTTGGGGCGAACTGCAAGTTTGTGTCCTTCGTATCTGTACGTAAATAATTAGCAAACAGAAGCCTGCAAGATTGCACTAATGGACCTCATACATATTGGGGACTTACCCGGTTCCAATAAACAAAAATTTTGAGGTGTCAAGGGACACCCGGATGGAACGAAGTTCCTTTCCTTTTATAAGAGAGAGAGAGACAGACAGACAGACAGAGAAACGTGCGACGCCGCACAGCTTACAATAGCTTACTATAGCAAAAAGTGTCGTGACAAGTTTTCGTAAGAATTTTTTCCGTCTCCCTTTCACAACGCGCGATAAGGAACTTCGTTCCAAAAAAAAAACGATTCGTTTTGCTTACGGATAGTAGTATATTGACATCGTTCTACGTTTGACGATGTTTTTTGTTTATTGGACCCGGACGTAGGTCACTTGCATTCTTCAATAAGGTGCCTAGACCCGTCTTATTAAAAAACTTTTCCTAACAAAATTGTATCAGTTTAAAAAAAAAAACACCTGTTAATTGTCAATCGGACTAACGCACCGAGGTTTTATTTTTTTGGGGTGGGAAATTCAGATTCAGTTTCAAATTTAGATGAGCATGATTGTTTGTTCTGTGTCTGGGTGTGATTTATCTATAAATCAGTTGTCTGGTTACCATAACACAAGCTCTGCTTAGCTTGGGATCAGATAGCCGTGTGTTAGTTGTCCCAAGATATTTATTCACGTAACTTTATTGTTTCTTAAGAACAGTCGTTTAATATGACAGCTAGACACCTTGACGAATGCAGATTTCTGTATAATATATACTTATCAATACATAGAATACATACACGCTTAATTTAATATTAAATTTTAACAATAGACAACACATTTTGCAAAAGTACTTGAAATACACAACTCAGAATAGAACTAAAAAACTTGTAACAAAAATATAATACTCTCATTCTTTTTTCAATTGGAAACATTATTTATTTAGAATAATATACCCCCGAATACTGAAACGTCACTCAAAATGTGAGGGCTGCTTAACATTTGAGCAGCTCTTAAACTTTAAATTTTGTATGGTCAAACGTCACTTCTGAGTCTCTGTTAAACTTAAGTGGGACTTAAATTTTGAGTGACGTTTCCGTATTCGGGGGTTAGTCTTAAGGCAAAGCACGAATTACTTTTGTTTTATTTTTCAATAATGATGTTTGTTTTAGGACTAAAACAAACATTATTTTGAGACTTATATTGGGATCGGCTTCCATTCTTACCGGATCCAGCTGAATATCAGTATATTACATGGAGCGACTGCCTAGTTGACCTCCACATGGAGAGACTGCCTATCTGGCCTCCACATGAAGCGGCTGCCTAGTTGACCTCCACATGGAAGACTGCCTATCTGACCTCCACATGAAGCGACTGCCTATCTGACCTCCACATGAAGCGGCTGCCTAGTTGACCTCCACATGGAGAGACTGCCTATCTGGCCTCCACATGAAGCGGCTGCCTAGTTGACCTCCACATGGAAGACTGCCTATCTGACCTCCACATGAAGCGACTGCCTATCTGACCTCCACATGAAGCGGCTGCCTAGTTGACCTCCACATGGAGAGACTGCCTATCTGACCTCCACATGAAGCGACTGCCTATCTGACCTCCACATGGAGCGACTGCCTAGCTGACCTCCACATGAAGCGACTGCCTAGCTGACCTCCACATGAAGCGACTGCCTAGCTGACCTTCACATAAAGCGACTGCCTAGTTGACCTCACATGGAGCGAAAAAAAACTAAAATAATTCGTACCAGACCTTTACTTACTTATAAAGAACGTGATTAAATTAACCAGCGGAACTCCAAGCATGAGGGATGTATTTTGCAAATGGCGTTGAAACAAAAAAAAATTACAATGGCGACCAATGACATCGTAGTTAATTACCAAGAGCCTCGACCAACACCTGAGAAGGCTCTCGTTAGGCAGCTGGATCAAGGGCTTGATACAGTGCGCGGTACTCCTGGACACGGCTCGTATTGTTAGGAGGTTCCTTTCTCTGGAGCCCTGACCGCCGGTAGCTTGGATACTGTTCCCGATACCGGCGGGCTACTATTTTTTAGATAAGTAAGTAATATTTAAAAATGTAAATATGTATGTTTTAAAATTGATAAACGGAATAAAATAATATCTACCCCCAGTACCATAAGGAGGCAAGCCAGAGTTCCGCTACATAAGTTAATTTAACCTTGTACACTTTTTATTTTTTTATAATCATATTTCTATTAATTTTTTTGTGACACTTTTCTCGATTGATAAGCAGTTTTATTATCGACATTTTATCCATTGATACCAAGACAACTTCATTAAAAAAAGCACTTAATTTTAGACCTGAAAGTCTGATTTGTAATTAACTGTAAAAATGAGGTTTCCGTGACTTAGAAATCAATAAATTATAGTTGAATCTCTAAATTGGTTATTGGTTAAGTCACAATTAGCGATTACCATATCTGAAGCTGAATAGGAATTGCATTTTGACAGCTCATTAAAAGTATTACTAATATTATAAAAGCGAAAGTGAGTTTGTTTTTTTGTTTGTTACCACTTCACGCTTTAATGGCCAAAACGATTTTGATGAATTTTGATACAAAGATAGTTAGGAACCAGGAGACGGACATAGACTAATTTTAATTTAAAAAAAAGTGGGATACGAGGGAGAACAAGGGAAAACTTAGCTTTGCTATTACAAATCAATAAGGCGCAAAGGCAAAACCTGGTACTGTGTTATACCGAATTTAACGCGAGCGAAAGCTAGTAGAAGTATAAAAAAACCAGTAAAGTGGGTGCTATTTGAGTCTAAGGGTCTATTTGAAAACCCCTGAAAATAAAAGATTTGATTGATTGTATTTTTTTGCTTCTAGAAACAGTAAACTATTGTTTAATGGGTTCCGTACCTCATAAGAAAAAAACGGAACCCTTTTCCCGGAAACGATTGGAGGCATCGAGTTGAAATGAAAACCATATAGTGAAGTCTGTGCTCCCTTGGAGTAGGGGGCCGTTCAAGTATTACGTAAGCACTATTGGGGGGCGAGGGGGTCTTTGCTTTGCTTATTTTGGATGACATGGGGGGTAGGGGAGTCTAGATGATGATTACGTCATCGGTAGTTATTTCCTTTAATACCGAATGGCAACTCTCACATTGTCTTAGCTTGAAAACAAAACGCATTTCCGGGAATTCCCGCAAATAATGTGGATGTTTACGAAAAAAAAAAACAATACAGTAATTGAAAATGTTTACGTAAGCTTGGGGGGAGGGGGTAAGAGCTTTGCTTACTTTTGCTGACAAGGGGGATGGGGGGTAAATAATTGTAATAAATCTGCTTACGTAATACTTGAACGGCCCCTAGTGGACTTGCGACATAAACGGCCATGTCTTTTGACTGTGTAGACAAAGGTTTGATTTTTCCACAATTTCAAAAGACCACCGACGTTCGACGTTCCCGAGATGAAGGGTCTTGACAGTCCGGCAGAACTTACTCCACTGAGGGAAAGAGATAGAGCTATACAGTGTCTAGCACCATCTCTTTCTCACACAGGAATAAGAACTGCTATAATATGTCATGGTAACCGTTCTGGACTCTATCTTAAAGAATTGGCCTACAATCGCATTAGACCAGGAACAGTGGGCCCAGCAGTTTCACATTACTCAATAACTACTAACTTAAAAAATCAAGCATCAAAATTAAATTCTTCAGGAATCATATCTATATCATTATTCTTGGCAGAAATCAAATCTTCTAATGCAATCTTATCATTCAAATTATCATTAGTCTGCCCTCTAGTATTATCATTAATAACTTCACGCGAATTTTCATTACTTTCACCAATTTCGGCATCAATAGCTGCCATTAATTTAGAATTCTCTTCTAATTCTTCAGAATCTGTTAAGATTTTCGTTTTGTCACTGTTTACTATAACACTTATAGCGTTTTTGTAATCATTCTCGTTTATACTTTCAGAATTTTGAGTGTATTCTATCTGTTTGGTGCTTTTTTCTTCTAACTCTGTCGTTTCTGTATCTATACTTAAATTATCGATTGACTGAGATTTCGTTTCATCTGAATTTTGTTCTGTTACTGCATCTTTCTCGGTTTGTGTATTCAGTAAGCTGTCGCTACCACCGCCAATAGAATTAGAATCTTGACTATTTTCATAATCAATTTTGACGCTTTCTACACTTTTTGACTCTAAGCCGTCATTTTGATTTTCATCCTTAATGTCTGACGACGATATATCATTTACTTTTTTACTTACAACTCCGCCATCATCATAATCGAAGCTTAAATTATTAATATTAATAGTACCATTATTAATCTTATCCTCTATGCTATTATTATCGTTATTACTACTTAAATTAATATTTGAACCATCCGTTTCATTGCACACATTATTAAAGTTTTTAGATTCACTGTTAATATCGTTTTGTTTTGTAACTTCGTCATCACAAATGTCATTTTTCTCCTTGGAACTGTCAATTTCGTCACTTTTAACATCATTTTTCTCTGAAGCATTATTAGTATCAACTTTATCAATGACAGAAGTATCATTGTTGTCATCATCATTTGTATTTTTACCATCACTGACGTCCATACTTTTGTCTGAATCATTTAATTCAGCTTTCTGACTTTCTCCATCACCTTTCTGACCATCAAAATCATCATCATCACCTAAATTATCGATAATATTATTAATATCTTGAGTTACGTCATCTTCTGTCTCAGCCAGAAGCGAATCAAACATATTCTTCTCCTGTTTAACTCTTCTTTTCTTCTTAGGGACCTTACCTAAACATTTCTTGGAGAAGAGAATTTTTAGAGTGAGATTTGCTAGAGTATCTACCTTCTTCTTCTTCTTACCATAGGGGTCTAGAAGTAAACTGCTTGATTCTTCGTCTGAATCAGTATTTTCTGAGTCCCAATGTATGTAATCTTCTTCTATGTAGAATGCGTCTTTTATTTCATCTTGGATGTCTACCATACGATCCAACCCGTCGGGATCAGATTTAATTCTGAGTCTTGAAACTGAAGAAATGTATGGATACACACAGTTTTTGTCTAGGCCGAAATCCTGGGGACAAATAAAAAACTTTATTAGTAAAAACAGTTATAAGTTAATTATCTTAATTATATTATATATTAATTATTATTATTAATTTTGAAGGGTTCCGGTTCAATAAGGGTTCCGTTTTTTCCTTTAGAGGTACGAAACCCTTAACACTTGCAGGACATGTTCACAAAAGCCTCTGTAATAAACCGGACAGTTGGTCTAGTGCAGAGATGGCGAACCAATGGCACGCGTGCCAATGACGGCACGCGACACAAAGAATTGGGCACGCAAACAATTTTAATTATATTTTTATCTTACTATCATTTTTTAACTCGCCGGAGAAGTTCATTATTTTCAGAGATGAATAAAATTAATTCGCTTAGAAACCGTTTGGCGATGACTCTACAAGTCAGTAAAAAAAGTTTCGAATTGATAGTAATTATTTTCCTAATACAATCACTTAGTCAAAATTATTTGATGGCACGTCTGTGGCCTCATTCAACATTTATTTAGGAAAAATGGCACATTGGTTCATCAAGGTTCGCCACCCCTGGTCTAGTGGTTAGTGGCCCGGAGGTCGTGGGTTCGATTCCCACCCAGGACAAACTTTGTGTGATGAGCATGATTGTTTGTTCTGTGTCTGGGTGTGATTTATCTATAATATGTATGTATTTATAAATTATATAAGTATGTATGTCAGTTGTCTGGTTACCATAACACAAGCTCTGCTTAGCTTGGGATCAGGTAGCCGTGTGTGAGTTGTCCCAAGATATTTATTTATTTATCTATACTTTAATAAATATTATAAAGAGGAACGATTTGTTTGTTTGTATCGTATAGGCTCCAAAACCACTAGACGGATTTTAACCATTTTTTCAGTAATTTGAAGCTACATTATCATGAAGTAACATGGACTATGCAACACTACGCCACTACCGGAAGTTATTTAATGATTTCCCATCCCAAAAAAAAACCCCTAATTACTCGCTCGTTTATGTCGCAAGTTTGTACGGAACGGTTGGTGCAGTGGCTGAGCGATCGACTGCTGCTCTGCGTGTTGCGGGTTCGATCCCCGCACAGAACAATTATTTGTATGGCCTACAGATAGTTGTTCCGGGTCTGACTGTTTGTGTATGTGAGTTTAAATGTTTGTAAACGCACCCACGATACAGGAAAAATTCCTAGTGTGGGGCAACGTTTTTTAAAAAATCTCTCGACTTGGCTTCTGGCCGGGTTTTTTAAAGTGAAATTTTTATTACATCGTCTAAAATTTATTCGTCTGTGTGTTGCATGTCGCGTGACGATCGGCCGCGGAGTAGGGACGTCTAAATGTGAAAAAACGTTTCACTTTTACCGTGGTTTCATAAAACCACACAACAAGTTCAAAATTTAAAATGGAACTTACTGCTGTAACGTTGGACACGTCATAATGTTCTTGCTTGAGGTTCGTGAGCAGAGGATCGCACCGAGACACTCGTATTTGTATCGGTTTCAGCTTGCCCAGTAACACTGGATCCACTATTAATTCACCTGGGAAAACATATTTATTTATTTAACACATCAAGCATACATTACAAAGCGGAGCCCCCCGGCAGGGTTGCGGGCTGTTCGAAAAAAAAAACTGCGGCCCCGGAACATAAAGGGCAAAAGAATGAACACAGAGGTTACAAGAAGGAACACAAAGGGCAAAACAAAGAACATAATGGGCAAAAGAAGGAACACAGCCGTCAAATAATGACATTATGGGCAAAATAAGGAACACAAAGGTCAAAAAAAGGAGCACAAAGGTCAAAAGAAGGAATACTAAAGTAAAAGAATGAACACAAATGTCAAAAGAAGGAACACAACAGTCAAAAGAGGGTTTTATGGGCAAAAGAAGGAACACAGAGGTCAAAAGAAAGAACATTATGGGCAAAAAAAACAACAATGAGGTCAAAAGAAGGAGCACAAAGTACAAAAGAAGGAACACGAAGGGCAAAAGGAACATAACGGGCAAAAGAAGGAACACAAAGGTCAAATACAAGTCTCGACATTCCGTTCCGCCCAGAACGCGAGAAGTTATTTGATGATATCCCAATCGAAAAAGAAGCCTTGAATCTGAATAACATTTGAAAAGACATTACTTTTTTAACCGTCTTCAAAAAATGGAGGAGGTTCTCAATTTGTCGGAATTTTTATTTATTTATTGTTTTACCATTGATATTGAACAGTTAGTCGCGTCAATTCTTTTACAAAGTTCATGTTTTTGCGAATTTCAAGATACACTTATTTTTATTTTTTTTCTAATTGATTCTTTGTTTATTCGTTAGTTAAGTACAACTTATGTACGTTCGTTAGTAGACATTTAACCTGTTGAATGTCCCTTTAAGCGCGAAAACTCGACGGAAATTGATGAGTAACGTTTTAGCGAGGTAGGCCTTAAGAAAAACGAAGATTTGACCGTAAAACCGATAGCTACACCGTATAAAGTTCCCCCGTGTGTACTTAAGACACTAGTGGCATTTTGTCTTATGTTCCCCCATAGGAACTTAACGACATTCAACTCTACTAAATCCTTGAGAATTGCAAGCGTGAATTTTCTGAAAAATTACCTTTTTTCTTGGCTGTGCAAGTTAGTTCGTGCTTCTTCAAATTCCTCAGCAAAGCGTAAGATCTTCTGCATTTGGTACATTTACCTACAACGAGAAAAAAAACACTTAAAAACACGTATTAAATAATAAGGAATTCAAATGGACCCTGACGGGTATTTTTTTTAATAAGCAGAAAAGTCTAAATAGCAGCATTCAAAATAATTAACGTAAAATATAAATTACTTAATTAATCTATACTAATATTATAAAACTGAAGAGTTTGTTTGTTTGTTTAAACGCGCTAATCTCAGGGACTACTGGTTGGAATTGGAAAATTCGTTTAGTGTTGGATAGTCCATTTCTTGAGGAAGGCTATAGGCTATTTAACATCACGTTACGACCAACAGGTGCTGAGCAGCGTGGGTGAAACCGCGGGGAACAGCTAGTATTAGGTAATATTGAAATCAAATCAAATTATCTTTATATCTCATAGGCCTATACATGGGCACTTATAAAACGTCGAGAAAAGGTGCACGTTTAGCTGTTGGTCCCGGCTGTCATTTGTAGATCTTTGACAGTCGTTACAGGTAGTCAGTGTTCCGAAAGTCTGACAACCAGTCTTACCAAGGGGTATCGTATTACCCAGTACTAACTGGGTTGTGGAGGTCATATAGACAGTCGCTCCATGTAAAATACTGATATTCAGCTGCATCCGGTTAGACTGGAAGCCGACCCCAACATAGTTGGGAAAAGGCTAGGCAGATGATGATGATGATGTCAATGCAATACGTGTCTAATATTAGATGAAATTTTAGAACTGTATCATGGAAAATCAAATAAAAAAATATTCTTGTGTCACCGTTTTCGTTCCCATACTCCTCCGAAACGGCTGGACCGATTTGAACGAAATTTTGTGTACATATCGGGTAGGTCTGAGAATCGGCCAACATCTATTTTTCATACCCCTAAGTGAGCAGCGGGTGAAACCGCTGGGCACAGCTAGTAACAAATATATAAGTTTGTAATGTTGCCTGCTTGTTCGTATCTGCACACGGTCACCGTGCGTGTCTAGTGCACTAGTTAAAAGATACAACCGTTTATATGTTACCTAGCTTCCATCCGCGACTTCGTCCGCGTGGCATAGTTACTTTGGGCTAACGCTAACTACAACCTGCGGAATAATCGCAAAAAAAAAATAGTTTTCTCTTCCCTTTTCCTCACTTTTTTCTAGTCTATGTCCGTCTTCAGGGTTCCAACTATCTCTGTACCAAAATTCATCAAAATCGGTTCAGCCATTAAACCGTGAAGAGGTAACAAACAAACTCACTTTCGCTTTTATAATATTAATAAGGATTACTAAGTATATCGCAAGTTTGTACCCACGATGCGAGAATCCGATCGCTTTTGGCAGGTTTTTTTTTTTTCACTTATATTTTTTGTCCTGTGTGAGTCAAAGTCATACTTTTTCCTTCTTTCTTTCTTTCTTTCAACTGCTAATTGATATAGATACAAAAAAAGTGTGTGTGTCAGCTCCGACGCACGACTGGAGTTTACTCCTTAAGTACGAGTATCTAACCATACGCAAAAAGAGTTTATTCAATTGAAAAAAGATTAATATCATTTGAAAGGGTAAATTCACAAATTAATGAAAAAAAAATAGCAATATAAATACATCGACACTGATAAAGACAAACAAGCCCAATAACATATAGTTTATAGGTATAGTCGCCTATACAGCATACCATATGTACGTCTTAATACACTCACAGCCAAATTAGAAACTTGCGCACTAAAGGTGCGCACCAAAAACGTGACACATTTTCGTTACTTTAGTAGGTTTTACCCCTCGGATTTTTCTCATACCGGGCGCCTTATATATGAAAATCGATTCTTAAGGAGTAAACTCCAAAAGTAGAACTCACCTCCCGGCCTATGATCTTCACCTAGACACTTGTGATCATTCAATAGCTTGTTCGTCGCAAACAAATGCCAGCACACTTCACATTTGACGTCCGGTACTTCATCGAACGGTATGCATTCGTTTTTCTTGAAATGCCTAGAAAAGAGGGATTAATGTGTTGTTAGGGACACCGAAAGAGCGAGAAACAAGGAAATTATAAACAACTAGCTGTGCCCAGCGGTTTCACCCGCTGCTCAGTTAGGGGCATGAAAAATAGATGTTAGCCGATTCTCAGACCTACCCGATATGCACACAAAATTTTGTTCAAATCGGTCCAGCCGTTTTGGAGGAGTATGGGAACGAAAACTGTGACACGAGAATTTTATATATTAGATTAGCTTTTGAATGCGGGTTCGCTTGCGCTTAATTCTGGGTAACACAGTGCCCCTTTCCTGATTTGCAGGTACCTGCTACTTCTAGTTTTTGCCCTAGCGCCTTATTTATTGTAATAGCAAAGTCAAGCTTCCCCTCATTCTCCCTTATTTCTCACTTTAAAAAAAAATACCCTGTGTCCGTCTCCAGGGTCCCAGCTATCTCTGTATCAAAACTCATCATAATCAGTTTAGCCATTTAGGCGTGAAGACGTAACAAACAAACAAACTCACTCTCGCTTTTATACGGCTTTTTTAGCGGCTTCGCTCGCGTTTTTTTCGGGGTAACACAGTTACTGCTACTTATAGTTTTTGCCCTTGTGCCTTATTTATTGTTATAGCAGTGCTTAGTTTTCGCTTTTCTTCCCTCTCTCTCCATCATTTCTCACTTTAAAAAAAATTGCATATGCCCGTCTCCAGTGTTCCAACTATCTCTATACCAAAACTCATCTAAATCCGTTTTGCCATTTAGGCGTGAAGACGTAACAAACAAACAAACTCACTCCCGCTTTTATAACATTAGTAAGGATGTTGAATACTTACTCATCGTAAGTTGATAAATGTTTAAAGTTGGTGTCACATCTACTACAGTTGTAGGGCTTCGATTTGTTCCTATGTTGCTTGTGGTGACTCGCGGCTGCGTCTGCAGACACGAACCAGGTGCCACAAGGGTTACATGCTAACCTGAGTCAAAGGAAAAAAAAAGAAATCCGTGATTAGACTAGGGGCCTAAGTCTGCTATTACAATGGTGTCAGAATGGTCGATCACTGATCGCATAATGATTGATTTTGAAGAATATACTCTATATTCTTGAAAAATATACTCTATATTCTTGAAGAATTACCAATTTTGCTGTCAGACGTTAACTTAACACTGAGACGAGACAAGGTTTACAACTAAAAGACAATTTGCTCCGTAGATGTAGATTGTGCATTTTGGTGGTAAGGCGGCACTTTGAAAACCTTTTGTAACGTGTTTTAATAAAATTTGTAAACTATCTACCGTATTTTTTTATCATAAAAGTGGCAAAAATAAAGAAATCCCAAATTATAACAATAACTGTAAAAATACCTTTATTGCTATCAACGCTAATTACAGGCAATAATCCCCGATTAAGCTCTATATTTTTTTACCGATTTTGTCTGTTGAAGGTCCATAGAAGTTTTTAAGATCATTTAGAAACCTCTGGCACCCCTAAGTAATTTTTTTTTAAGCACTGAACATTTTTGATAATCGAACTCTAATGGTAATTTTGAACTTTGGACTAATTTTGTGGTAAGTTCTACAATGCCTAGGCAAACGGATTTTTTTTGCCTGGTAGCTATTGCTATCGCTAATAGATTCCACAAAAAAGAATATCTAAAAATGATAGGAATAAAGACATAAAAAATAAAAACCAATGTTAGGTGAAAATTTTGAAAATAGTATTAAAAAAAATTCTAGCTCCTAAACTACAAATAATCGCGGAACATACATGGGGGTAATTCGGGTACCCCTTAGCATAAGGCATCTAATTTTTTTCTTTGGACGCCTATCAACTGGCCACCCTGTATACTAGGTATGTAGCTGGTGAAAATTTAATCTATCTATAGAATAAAATTAGCTAGCGAAACATGATCCTGTAGAAATAAATTAGCTAGCGAAACTCGATACCGTTGAATAAAATTAGCTAGCGAAACTTAATACTGTAGAACAAAATTAGCTAGCGAAACTTAATACTGTAGAATAAAATTAGCTAGCGAAACTTGATCTTGTAGACTTAAATTACTTAGCAAAACTTCGTGTAGTATAAAGTCTCTAAAACTCACTTGGGACTAGTAAAACCAACAGAATGCGTCTTCACATGGTTAGCGTTAGCTTGCACCGACTTGTTGCCGACTCCACACACGGAGCACTTGAACACGCGGGGAGGAGGTGACGGAGGGCGGGGCGGCGATATCTTCGGTGATTTAGCCGGCCTGCTGGGGAGACGCGGTGATGACTTCGGTGACGATTTGGGCGTTTGCGGTGATGATGTTGTCGATGATGTCCGTGTTGTTATTCTGTGGGAAAGAAGGTGAGGTAGGGTAGGTATTTTTAAAAGTTATATCGTTAAGCCTTGTGTAAGGCGTGGTGCTGCAGGAACAGGGATTGTCATAGATTTTACTAACTCGTTTACTGTACTTTTAAAAAAGGAACAAAATGGCCGCGTGCGCAAAATTACAAATTGGCGTGCGCATTGATTGATGTTCAGTGGCAGACTAGCCGACGGTGGGGGCCCGCCGTGTGAACATGGCAGCGTTTCCGCCCAACTAGTGATGCTACTTAATATACAGATAATTTATATTTAACAATTAGTCCATTCTTAAAACTATTGAGCGCGTCGCTAATACCTTGGATTTTGAAGAAAAACTTGACACCTCTTAAAGGACACCCGGATGGAACGAAGTTATTATTTACTAGCTTTTGCCCACGGCTTTGTTCGCGTTAAATTCGGGGTAACACAGTTCCCCTTTCTTGATTTACAGGTACCTGCTACCTGCAGTTTTTGCCCTTGCGCCTTATTGATTTGTAATAGCAAAGCTATGTTTTCCTTTTTCTTTCCTCTTCCCTCCCCCCCTCATACCCAAATTTAAAAAAAAGCCCGTGTCCATCTCCAGGGCCCCAACTATCTCTGTACCAAAATTCATCAAAATTGGTTTAGCCATGTAAGCGTGAAGACGTAACAAACAAAGAAACTCACTTTCGCTTTCATAATATTAGTAAGGATAGCCTTCCTCAATAAATGGGCTATCTAACACTGAAATACATTTTCTAATCGGATCAGTAGTTCCTGAGATTAGCGCGTAAGTAAACCAACAAACAAACTCTTCACCTTTATACAGGGTTATTTGTAAAACACCGGCACCCTCTCAGGACCATGTTACCAGCATCATTTGTTCTACAAATTTTGTTCTAT
Source organism: Ochropleura leucogaster (assembly GCA_958449745.1). Taxonomy (NCBI): domain Eukaryota; kingdom Metazoa; phylum Arthropoda; class Insecta; order Lepidoptera; family Noctuidae; genus Ochropleura; species Ochropleura leucogaster. The sequence continues at coordinate 2,165,914 of OY288230.1, read as the reverse complement.
GACATTTAAACATTTATCATATACTAATATTATAAAAGCGAAAGTGAGTTTATTTGTTACCTCTTCACGCTTTAATGGCTGAACCAATTTTGATGAATTTTGGTACAGACATAGTTGGAAACCAGGAGACGGACATAGGCTATTATTTTTTTGAAAAAAGTGGGTTGTGAGGGAGAAAGAGGGAAGAAAAGACAAAATTATTACAAATCAATAAGGCGCAAGGGGAACTGTGTTACCCCAAATTTAACGCGGGCGAAGCCGCGGGCGAAAGCTAGTATACTATATATATATTTATATATTAATATTATAAAAGCGAAAGTGAGTTTGTTTGTTTGTTTGTTACCTCTTCACGCTTTAACGGCTAAACCGATTTTGATGAATTTTGGTACAGAGATAGTTGGGAACCAGGAGACGGACATAGGCTAATATTTTTTTGAAAAAAGTGGGATGTGCGGGAGAAAGAGGAAAGAAAGGGGAAAACTTAGCGTTGCTATTACAAATCAATAAGGCGCAAGGGGAACTGTGTTACCCCGAATTCAACGCGAGCGAAGCCGCGGGCAAAAGCTAGTTTATCAGATTTTCATACAAAAATAAAAAATATTTAAATTGAACGCTCTAAATGGTATGAAATCTATGCGAAGCAAACGTACCTATGCGATAGCGAAGCGAGTCGTTAACCAAAAGTATCACTACGGGGACAGAGCGCGGCAGGTGTAGGTATGTAGGTACAGCAAACGGACGGAGTTGAAATGTGTTAGATAGGACAACGAAATTCTTATGATTTGTTTTTGGTAAATGTATAAAATTTTGTAAAAAATCATAGAACAAAAGTTGTTGTTTTTGATGATAGTAATACAGTCCTGCGAGGTTGTCGGTGTTTTACAAATAACCCTGTATAGTAGTATATAAATAATAAATAAATATCTTGGGACAACTCACACACGGCTATCTGATCCCAAGCTAAGCAGAGCTTGTGTTATGGTAACCAGACAACTGATATACAAATTATATAATTTATAAATACATACATATTATAGATAAATCACACCCAGACACAGAACAAACAATCATGCTCATCACACAAAGTTTGTCCTGGGTGGGAATCGGACCCACGACCTCCGGCTCAGCAGTCAGGGCCACTAACCACTAGACCAAGAGGCGCGTCTAGATAAGGAGATACATACTTGACTCTCTTAGTTGGTGGATCCAATTTGACAGGTTCCTTTTCCCTGCTACGTTTGAGGCGCGATGTTAACAATGAATTGTCGGCACTCTGTAACAATACGGTATTACACCCATTTTTAAAAAGTATCTCATTTTGATCCTAGGGTCCTAGTAAACCACCAAAAAAAAAATTCAATCGGTAAGTGCCATAAAACTGCATTTCAATTTTACAATTTCTATTTTCGCGCGTAAAATGACAAAAACGCTTACGATTACGCTTACTGTATTACGATTAGGTTCAACGTGGAATGTATATCAAATACATTGTACATAGATTCTTTACATAATTCATCATCTGCCTAGCCTTTTCCCAACTATGTTGGGGTCGGCTTTCAGTCTAACCGGATGCAGCTGAATATCAGTATTTAACATGGAGCGACTGCCTATCTGACCTCCACAACCCAGCTAATACTGTGTAATGCGATACCCCTTGGTAAGATTGGTTGTCAGACTTTCGGCACACTGACTACTTGTAACGACTGTCAAAGATCTACAAATGACAGCCGGGACCAACGGCTTAACGTGCTTTCCGAGGCACGGAGGAAACTCGGTATGTAACGGGTGGTCACCCATCCACAGACCAACCTAGGCAAGCGCGGCTTAACCTAATCATCGACCCGAGCGGCTGCTATTATTTAGCCGCATATTCCATTCTTTACATAATTATAGACACATTTTTCAGTTTCCGCATAATGAAAAACTAATCCTGTACATACCTTATCAACTAGATTTTTTTTTAATATTTACCTTCGTCTCCTTTTTCAAAATTGATTTTGGAGCCGCCTTCTGCGATTTCGTATCCTGTAATATAAAAATGTGTGTTTTGAAACTAGTCGGAAGCATTTGAGAATCTGATTCTTTTAACGTGACAGACAGATGTGTTGCTGGGGAGTTTGTTCCGCCACTTCTTCTTCCCAGCTAAAACACTAGGAAGTGGCGAAGGGCAGGGCGTTTTTGTGGGACTGTCTCTTGTAATCTGACGTTCAAAAAGTGCTGATTATCAGCCTAATTTGAACAAATGACTGTTCATTCTTGTTTGAAGGTCAAAAGTTGTAAGAAACCAAGGGGTATAGTTTATAAAAGTCGATTTAAAACTAAAGGTTTTTTTTTAATTCCATAACCGCACAGCATGTACAGTATATCAAATCAAATTATTTATTTCAATTAAACCAATTAAAGGCACTTTTGAATGTCAAGAAACAAAATTAATTTACAGTCTAGGTCACAAGGCATAATAACTTGTGAAAGTACTGTAGTTGCCCATTCCAAAGCGTAGATATCTATGGAGAAGAATGGGCAAGAAACTCCATGGACACTTTTTTAAATTATAATATTATTACAAAATCGTAATTACATCATTCATGTTGAGATTATACAAATATGTGAGAACGATGTAGAAAGACGCGCACAGTAAGAGCGTCCAGAGTAAATAAAAAGCAAAATTCAATTTAAAATCTAAATAAATTAAAAATGAACCGTGGTAGTTAAGAAATGACCAGTCCCAACTGACAGCGCCCGTTCACGAACATGACGTATGGATCAGCCCCATTCAAATCGACCATTTTGAAGGGAGCTAAATGACCCGACACACCCGCCACCATCAGTGAGACATTTAAGTGAGCATGACATTCTGTCAGTTAGAGTAGGAGATAAGTCGATGAATTTTAGATAACTAGCTGCGACCCGCTGTTTCACTCGCGTGGTGATAGAATAAATAAATAATAAATAAATATCTTGGGACAACTCACACACGGCTATCTGATCCCAAGCTAAGCAGAGCTTGTGTTTTGGTAACCAGACAACTGATATACATACTTATATAATTTATAAATACATACATATTTTAGATAAATCCCACCCAGACACAGAACAAACAATCATGCTCATCACACAAAGTTTGTCCTGGGTGGGAATCGAACCCACGACCTCCGGCTCAGCAGTCAGGGCCACTAACCACTGGACCAACAGGCCCGTCAAAGAATATACAATATATCTTTATACATTGTAGCCTATGTGTTATTCTGATAGGTAAGCTATATTATTGTGAAGTTTCATCTAAATCCATTCAGTAGTTTTTGTGTGAATGCGCTACAAACATACATCCTCACAAACTTTCGCTTTTGTAATAGGACTAGCTTTTGCCCGCGGCTTCGCACGCGTTAATTTCAGGGTAACACAGTTCCTCTTGCGCCTTATCCGATTTGTAATAGCAACGCTAAGTTTTCCGTTTTCTTCCCTCTTTCTACCACACATCCCACTTTAAAAAAATAATTGCCTATATCCGTCTCCTGGTTCCCAAACCTCTGTACCAAAATTCATCAAAATCGGTTTAGCCATTAAAGCGTGAAGAGGTACCTAGCAAACAAACTCACTTTCGCTTTTATAATATTAGTAAGGATTTATTTATTTATTTATTTATTTATTTAATGATTTATGTACACACAAGAGAAAAGGAAAAGGATTTAATGTTCTTTCTTGTGTTCGTATTTACCTTCAAGCGACTGAGCGACATATTATCATCTTTAGAAGTAGTCCGTTGTCGCGTCGTTCTGGGAGGTGTTGGATCACGCTTGTTGAAGCGACTGGCTCGGGGCCCGGTCAGAATCCTGCTCTCCAACTGCAAAAGAAAAAGGAATGATATCAAATAACTATTATTTGAGGTTTATTTATTTAATACTAGCTTCCGCCCGCGAGTTTGGGCTAACGCTAACTTTAACCTACGTGATGATCGAAAAAAAATATATCTTCCATCCCCTTTTTCTTCCCTCTTTCTCCCCTTTTCTAACTTTTTTTTAGCCTATGTCCCGTCTCCAGGGTCCCAACTATCTCTGTACCAAAATTCGTCAAAAACGAATGGGTCATTTAGGCGTGAAGACGTAACAAACAAACTCACTCTCGCTTTTATAATAATTGGGTAGTTGACAACATTAATGGTATCAACTACCCAATTACCTAATTAAATTTAAGTAGTTTAATTTTATTAAAAATTTAATTATTCTAGACCTGAGAACTCCATTCATTTCAAAGTAACTCTAAAATTCGATTTTTAGTTGCTTTTAAATCAATAAATAGTTGCATCATTGACTTGACAACTTAGTGACGTCATCGGTTGCGAGTCTCATACAAAATCTATGGGGGAAGCGCGTTTTGACAGCTCATAAAATATAAAATAAATAATAAATAAATATCTTGGGACAGCTCACACACGGCTATCTGATCCCAGACTAAGCAGAGCTAAGCAGAGCTTGTGTTATGGTAACCAGACAACTGATATACATACTTATATAACTTATAAATACATACATATTACAGATCATCATGCTCATGACATAAAGTATGTCCTGGGTGGGAATCGAACCCACGACCTCCGGCTCAGCAGTCAGGGCCACTAACCACTAAACCAACAGGCCTGTCAAAAATATGTCAATTGATTGGTGGTGTCAACTACCCTATTATAGTAGTCTGGGCGGAGCGGGGCGGCAGTTTCAGACTTGTACTGACTAAAACCCACCCATGTTCCTTCTATTGCTCTTTACGTTCCGGGGCCGCCATATCTCTTTCGGACAACCCGCAAATACGGGACAGACCTTCACCGTGTCTTCCAGGCAATATTAACACCAAAATAAAAAAATAAAAACAAAATATTTTCATTTCACATAGGCCTACATGGGCACTTATAAAACGTCGAGAAAAGATGCACGGTTCGGGTTGGTCGTTTTCTATGGAGAAGAACCGGCAAGAAACTCCATAAATACTCTTTTAAAATCATTTGGAGTATATCAATCACCCGCACCTTTCCTCCCGTCACTCCATCTTACCTGGACTTTTAACTCCGGTTCCCTCTTTACTTTGACCTTGGGATTCAGCTTCTTCTGCTTGGCCAACGGCTCTCCATCTGAGTCCTCGTTGACATACACCGGCTCCGTTAAACCAAGGATACATTCACCGGCATCTGGCTGAAAAACGAAAGCGTTTTTTATTTATTGGAATCTGAGTACAAATAATATGAAGGCACGGTTGGTGCCGTGGTTAAGCGACCGGTTGCTACGCTGGGTGACGCCGATACGATCCCCAGTTCCCCACACGGAAGAAAACTTTGTATGATTCAGACATATTTATTTGCAAAAATGTACATAAATGATGTTTAAGTATAATAGATTTTCACAAATACTTTTACACGTCTTTTTTTTAAACTAGATGAGGCCGGTGTTTCGTATTCGACTACTCTGAGAAGAAACAGCCGAAACAAACTCAGAGATCATAGTCTCTTTTAAGGTCCAGACAAAAAATCTTGGCCAACTTACATGAGGACTATGCAGATTAGTGTCTGAAATGGTCTTTTTAAGAAAGCACCACACAGATTGAGTGGACCATAGTTGAAGGTTTCCGCACATTCTAAATTAAGGAATCCAATTTTCAGAATAAATAATAAATCAATACTTTATCATGTCATTTTAAATAACATTAATAAATACAATATGAATAGTAATTGACGAATTGCATTGTTTTTAAATTACAATTAGGCATATAATTCTATGTTCTGACAAATAGCTGTTCTGGATTTGGGCTGTTTGTGTATGTGAGTTTAAATGTTTGTAAACGCTGGGTGCGTTTACAAACATTTATGTACAGGAAAAATTCCTACAGTACGGCCAACGAGAAGCGATACGAAAGGTCATTAACCTAAAGAACAACTGTGGCGTTGACAATCTAATATTTAGCTCTTTCCATCTTGTGCCTTTGTCGTAATGTCTCGTTCTTCCGGCAAAAACATGACAACGTTAAGACGGGTTCGCCAACATTCGGGCGGCCATTTTAGATGGGGTTTTAGCATGGGTTTTGTGTATTCTTTCTATCTTCATTGCTCATCATTTTCATTGTTTTTTTTATACGTCTTTTAAAATCATTTGGTTTTACAATGTTGTTGTTACAGCGTCAGAACAATGTTTGTCTATACCATAAGTAATGATGAGTTAATGCTTACCGCTCCTCGAGGCATGGACTGTGGGGGTAGGCCAAGCCGCAACCTAGTCCGTTTGTTGGTCTGCCGGCACATCTCTAAGAACTCGTAGAAGTCATTCACTTTGTCCACACAGAGCTCGCAAATAAGAGGAGGCATCTTATCATCTTGATGAACCTGAAAAATAAAGAAAAAATACCACTACAGTAAATAAAAAAATATCTTATGACAACTCACACACGGCTATCTGATCCCAAGCTATGCAGAGCTTGTGTTATGGTAACCAGACAACTGATATACATACTTATATAATTTATAAATACATACATATTATAGATAAAACACACCCAGACTGATCGCGATGATAGGTCGTGGTGGAGTAGAAGGAAGATAAAATGCAGTGGACTGTATTACAAGTAAGTATAATAGGTATGTAAATAAGAAGTTAAGTAACATGAAATTATAATAAGAAAAACGCGCTATCGCAGCCGTGCGTGGAGGCGTGCAACAGCTGACTTATGTGTAGGGCTCGCGGTCAGCTGACGGTCAGCCGGAACCCCGCCGCCCCGAACCCCTCGTTCACTGCCGCTAGGCCAGGCGCGCCGCGCGGCGATGTTGTGACCCGCGGTCTCAACACAGACACAGAACAAACAATCATGCTCATCACACAAAGTTTGTCCTGGGTGGGAATCGAACCCACGACCTCCGGCTCAGCAGTCAGGGCCACTAACCACTAGACCAACAGGCCCGTCAAAGTATACAGTACAGTTGTGTGTTGTTGTCTTACAGTTGTTTATTGTTGTTGTTGTGTAATGATGTTATTGATTTACAATTGTGTTGTGCTGTTCTTGTTTTACATTTGTGTTATTGTTGTTTTACAGTTATGTTTTATTGTAGTCTTACAATTGGGTAGTTGACACTATTAACCAATAATTTAAAAACACATTTTTTCTGAAAGAACACCTTATTCTAGACCTGAGAACTCCATTCATTTCAAAATAACTTTAAAATTCGATTTTTAGTTTCTTTTAAATTAATAAATAGTTGCATCATTGACTTGACAAAATAGTGACGTCATCGGTTGCGAGTCTCATACAAAATCTATGGGGGAAGCGCGTTATGACAGCTCATAAAAAGTATATCAATTGATTGGTGGTGTCATCTACCCTATTGTGTTGGAATTTTGGTGTACAATAAAGTACACCTATCAAAAAGTCTAAGCAACATTTGCTATTTCAGTTTTTTTTTATATATTGGCACATTTGGTTTGAGTATTCGCCACTGACGGATCTATTTCAGATTATTATTCAACTAGCTGTTCCACGCGGTTTCACCCACGCTGCTCAGCACCTGTTGGTCGTAGCGTGACGTTATATAGCCTATAGCGTTCCTCAAGAAATGGACTATCCAACACTAAAAGAATTTTCCAATTCCAACCAGTAGTCCTTGAGATCAGCGCGTTCAAACAAACAAACAAACAGCTTTATAATATTAGTATAGATCATATAGATTATTATATCATTTCTTACCAAGTAGGTTATACCTATGTAAACTTTTTTGATCTAGAGGACATACTGGCTGGTTGTAAAAAAAACGAGTATAATGTGTGTGTTTTTTTTTAAATTCAAAAACGAATACATTTATTCGAATTTTATAGCGATTTTTTTGCTTATTATAATTTAGTATATATACTGTATCAATTTTATGAATCCTTAACCCTTACTATATATTATATTATAATATTATAAAAGCGAAAGTGAGTTTGTTTGTTTGTTACCTCTTCACGCTTTAATGGCTGAACCGATTTGGATGAATTTTGGTACAGAGATAGTAGGGAACCAGGAGACGGACATAGGCTAATATTTTTTTGAAAAAAGTGGGATGTGAGGGAGAAAGAGGGAAGAGAAGGGAAAACTTAGCGTTGCTATTACAGATCAATAAGGCGCAAGGGAAACTGTGCTACCCCAAATTTAACGCGGGCGAAGCCGCAGGCGAAAGCTAGTAACATTATAAAAGCTAAAGTGAGTTTGTTTGTTGCGTCTTCACGCCTAAATGGCTAAACCGGTTTTGATGAATTTTGGTACAGATATAGGACCCTGGAGACGGAAATAGGCTATTTAAAAAAAACAGATAAGAGGGAAGAAAAGGGAAAACTTAGCTTTGCTATTACAATAAATAAGGCGCAAGGGCAAAAACTACAGGTACCTGTAAATCAGGAAAGAGGAACTGTGTTACCCCGAATTTAACGCGAGCGACACCGCGAGCAAAAGCTAGTTAAACAATATTTTGAAAAGAGTTTTGAACAAATTTGGATTTTGAGACATTTTTTACGTCTTGGAGCGACGTCATTGCAATGCAGATGAAATGCAAAGAGCTGTAGGGATGTTGCAAGCTGGAAGAAGTCAATCTCAGGTATTTTAGTGTCAACAGAAACGTTATTTGCCATCTTCATCAGCGTTACACTAACACGGGAGTTCCTGCTGAGCAGCACCCAGGTCCAGGAAGGTGTACAACCACACGGCAAGATCGATACATACAAATCTGGCTGCAAGACGCCAGACAATGCTCGAGAGATAGGCTTAAGGCTACAAAATTCAAGTGGTGTTATTGTTAGCTGCCAAACTGTGCGAAATCGACTGCATGAGTATGGAATACGAGCACGACGGTCAATTAGCCCCGGCGCCCATTATTGGCATCGGCACGACTGAGGATATATAGGTGGCAAATAGCAATATACATTAACATAATGGCATTAACATAAAGTAGAAATTTCCATTATATATGGTCGTAATAACAAAAATACCGCTTCAGCATGCTTGAGGCTGCTGTATCGGCAGCCTTGAGAATGCTTCGGGATGCTTCGGCATCCTTCGGTACGCCGCCGGCGCCGAGGCAACACTCGGGGATAGCTTGCTTAAGGATACGATATGAGACGCTTCGGCAAGCTACATGACGATGCGGCATGCTTAAAAACGTATCGTCATCCCTAAGAGCGTTGCAGCATGCCAAAGCATTATTTCCGACAATGTGCACTTGCATGTAGGATGCCGAAGGATCCTTTTCCTTGCCGATGCCGATAATGGGCGCCAGACCTTAGGTGCCCACCGACTTGCACGGGAATCGCGCTCGTCGAAATGAATGGTATAAGGAGCACATTACATGGACATACTTTACAAATTTTGCGATAATTCTCGATTTGGGTTCAAGCCTGATACTAGAAGCGTAAGAGTGTACCGTCGTCCTGGAAATACTCAAAGAGGTTCGTTCAGGAAGTTATCAACGGCTCAACAGTTATAATATATGAGGTACTATGAAGAACAGACGAACTGAGCTCGTTTTTGTAAACGGTAACATGAATACTGTAAATTACGTTGAGGATGTTGTAAGGCCTTATGTCCGTCCATTCACACAAACGCTTGGCTTCCATTTTACGTTGATGCATGACCATGGGCGTTCGCATACAGCTTTGTACACATCGGAGTAATTGGCAAGGGAAAATATCCTGGTATTGCCTTGGCCTGCACAATCGCCAGACCTCAACTCTAGCGAGCATGCAGGGGTCATGCTCCAGAGCCGTGTTTTAAAAGGACGTGGATGGAGTGACAACCACCCAACAACTGATGGACTTACTAAAATTCCATTTGGGGCAATTGCCGCAGGATAACATTAACAGTCTCATCGGTTCTATGTATAAGTGCCGGCGAGTTCTCAATAACAGAGGAGGCCACATTTTGTATTAATTTATGCAATTTTTGTACAACCATTTAATTTTAGTTTCAAGTCGATTAGGCACTTTACTTTTTTACTATGTATTTACAGTACTTGTTCGTAATTATTGTTAGGGGCCGTTCAAGTATTACGCGCACTATGTGGGGGCGGCGGGGTCTTTGCTTTGCTTATTTTGGATGACATGGGGGGTAGGGGAGCCTAGATGGCGATTACGTCATCGGTAGTTATTTACTTTTTTACCGAATGGCAACCCTCACCTTGTCTTAGCTTGAAAACAAAACGCATTTTCGGGGATTCCCGAAAATAATGCGGACGTTTAGGCACTCGCTTAGAAGGGGAATTACCGCGCGCTATTCACTTGTCTGTTGTCTTAATTTCCTCTGTCAGTGTGTGTTGTTGATTCCATTAGCCAAACTTTAATGTTTAAATAAGATGTCGTTTCAAATAGACAAATCCAAGTTATACCAAAAATTGTTTGAAAGTTTTTAAAAATCTCATACAAGTAATAAAGTACAAAATGTACAAAAGTTAGTTAACGAAGTGTGGCGAAATTATAAATTACAAGCAAACTCGGATAAAAGTGAGCAGACTCACAATACTGAGCAGTAATCCAAGCAATCCAATGTCATCAAAAACTTAGAATCATAGATTCGGGTTTCATGGACTGAAGACTGATAAATTATGTTTATTTTGCAAGTAGGTTTTCACAAACACTTTTACACGTCTTTTTTTAAAACTAGATGAGGCCGGTGTTTCGTACCCGACTACTCTGAGAAGAAACAGCCGAAACAAACTCAGAGGTAATTTGAATTCAACTCACTGTTAATTTGAATTTAATATGTGTAAGTACCAAAAATTAAATAAGTTTTTTATGTTTGTAAGATTATAATATTTTTGTCCCTTACTCTATGTTAAATACCATATCAATAAAATCTAATCTCTATCCTAAATATATTTTCTTATTTTAAAAATTATAATTATTGTAATATTAAAAAAAAACAATACATTAATTGAAAATTTTTACGTTAGCATGTGGGGAGGGGGTAAGAGCTTTGCTTAGTTTTGCTGACGGGGGGATGGGGGGTAAATAATTGTAATAAATCTGCTTACTTAATACTTGAACGGCCTCTTAATTAAGATTGTAAAAAAACAATTGTTGTTTAATTAAAAAATGCATTAATAAATAATATAAATAAATAAGAAATACAAAGGATTTAATACTAAAACACATGTAAAATTGAAATTTGTATGTGTTGCTTAGATTTATTGATGTGTATATTTCTATTCTAGGTGGGTTGTGAAGGTCTGATAGGCAGCCATTCTATGTAAAATACTGGTATTTTAGCTGCATACAGTTGTAAAAATGGATAAAGTAAGGACCGAGTATACCAGAGAAAGTTTGAAAGTGTGAAACTTTTAAACTGTTACAGAAAAATTGATAGGGAGTCATCATAATGAGGAGGGATGAAGCACATGTCACTAAAAGAGTGATGAATCTGAATGTTGATGGACAGAGAGCGAGAGGAAGGCCAAAGAAAAGATGGGTGGATTGTGTAAGAAATGATATGAAGGAGAAAGGAGTAAATGATGCCGTAACGTCTGATAGGGGAGAATGGAAGAAGAAAATGTGTTGGGCCAAATAGAATGGGACAAGGGCAGGAAAATGATGATGAGCCGCATACAATTAACCTCTAAATGGAAAAAACAAAATATTGGTAATTTATTTTAACATTTAATGGATTACAATGGAAGCTGACACCACAGTTGAACAAATGGCTAGGATAGTAGATGATGTTGAAAAATAGAAATTGGATAATACTACTCTAACCAGAAACAGTTAGTGAAAGGTATTGTATAACCGGCTGGTGTTAGTAACTCCAGGTCTGGGAGCGCGTATTTTGCGTATGGAAAGGTAATGGACGAATGGAATAATACATGCTAATATTATAAATTCATTGTCTGACTGATAAATGCAAGAAGGTTTTTACACTTTTAGATTTTTTTTTTATTAAACTAGATTATGTCAGTGTTTCTACCAACTGTTAATGAATTTATAATATTAGGCTGCATTTTTGATACAATAGGTAAATTTCAATACTCCTCCTACTCCTCGTTATCTCCTCACTGCTGAAGATCGCGTATCTAAGACATGCCATATAAAAAGGTCATGGAAAACTTCATGAACAAGCTTAAAGATAACCTATTTTCAAAGTAGATTCTAATGGGTATTAATACTCAACGAATAACTAGAAATAAATGAAAAGGACTGTTCCTAAATACCTTAACTGCATTATACACTAATAGACAATCGTTTTCAATAGTTTATCACCAATTCAGGGAAACTTTCACTCATTTGTTTGACAACAAACAAAAAAATATTGACGGCATTTCTTTACAGTAAAATAAGGTTGGGTCAACTTGTATTAAGTTCCTTATGATGGAAAATATGAGGCGACTAACAATTAGTCTAGTATATTTGTTATTATTACCTCAATTTGTACACAATCGCGTACTTTTTGCTTCAATTCCACATCAGTGTCATCGAGGTCGACGACGTTCTGGATTATCGGCATTTTGTAGCCGGCACCGGCTCCACACAGGCGACATGCTCTGTATATCTCATAAATCGTCTCCTTGTCCTTTTTAGAATTCAACTGGCGATCCATTTTCGACATTGTAGCATTTCTAAGTAATTCAACAACTATGACGACGATTGCCGCTTTTCCGCCATTAGGAATGATACCATAGACGAAAAACGTGAATATCACAGCTAAAAATCAATTTACAAAATACTTCAATTTAATGAAAATCGACTAAACTGTGATGAATAGGTGATTTTTTGGGGAAATAGATATACATATTTAAAACAGGAAAAAAATACAATACTTCTAAGTATATGAATCTAAATAAAATTTTGACAATCAGTGTTTATAAATATTTTTTTTACTTTCAAAATCAACACTTAAAATAGAGTAAGTCAGTGTTCATTACACATAGATTTTTATGAGCCCTTTTCGAATTCCACCTTTACCATCTTCTCTCTTTCTTTGCTGCGCGCTTTTAAGGGAATTTTCTCTTGTTTAATTAATCTTATTTTTTTTTAATGGTAAATAAGTTTCAAATGAGATATTTTTTACAATAGGATGCATGAATCTGGTGCTGTATGTATGTGTTTACATCGCTCCTCGTAAAAAATGACTGATTAGTTAGGCGATTTTTTATGATTGTAGTCGATTTAGGTGCACCACCACGTCTTCAATAGAAAAACGTACCACAAACACAAAGTCTTCTCTGTTCTGTGATTCCGGGGAAGAGTTATATTGTCTGTGGTTGGCTTGTCAATGTGCAGTGGTTTTGCGTGGTGTTTATTACGCTGAATTTTGCAGAAAAGTGCTAAAATATCCGTGTTTTTAATATTAGTTCATCAAGAAAGTGTCGGCGCGTGCCGAACCTACGTTTTTAGTGTATTGTTTTATGTAAGTATTGCGTTTTTCATTTGAAAACTGTGTGTTTGTATAAACCTGCCGATTTGAACGGTGTAACCGCCTTTCGGATTGCACACTTTTTTCTTGTCATGACTGCAAAGTTTACTTTCTTTTTTATGTTCATGTAGGTATTCCAAGAAACATTAACCACCTTTGGACATCTGTGAATTAAAATATATTTTTATAACCTTAAATTTGGTTTAAAATGCGACTTTTTATGATTCCTTTTAAAAATGTTGGCTGACCTCCACTGCGTTGAATTTGGTCGCCTAATATGTCATTTTTTTGGTATGTCTGTTTAAATTCTTGTGATAATTGTTATTATTTCAACAAAATTATAACGAACATTCTGGCAAACAAAATTGCAGTGATTAGTGATTTAAGTACCAAAATTTAAAAAATTGGAACAAAATAAAACTTTCAAAAGTTAGTAACTTCAAAATTAAGGTTATTTCAGAAACTTCAGATTATAGTTGCCCTTGGCCTATTTATAAACTCAATACTCAACTACTTATTTTTTAAGTATAGATTTGTTTTCGCGCTAAAACTACCTCATTTGTCTAAAAACTCCAAGAATAATAGTTATTTGTCCATTCCTTTGTTTTACCCGCGTCTTTTCTCCTGTGGAGTATGGTATAGGGGGTGTGCAAATGAAGGAAAATGTCAGTATAGTATTGAACATCATGGATTTGCATGGCTATAAGTGTAGAGGAATACTAAGGAAACTATGTTGAAAAGTAAGCAATGACTTATTGTTGGGCCTATGCTGTCCTCTCATACTAAGAAAGAAAGAAAGAAAAAACGTTTATTTGGCCCATGCCACAAGTGCACACAAAATGAGATAAAGACTTACACTAAACAATACAAAATACAAACACGTAATTGTGTGTCTCACGGCTGCGCCAAATAGGCCCAGTTCAGCAAATTGCCGAGCAGCTAGTGCCCGACGCTGGTTTTCAACTGGACCTTAGACCTGATGTCACGACTAAATAATGCTGTAACAACAACATTGTAAAACCAAATGGTTGGTTTTAAGAGTAACTATGGAGTTTCTTGCTGGTTCTTCTCCATAGGAAACAACTAATCCGAACCATGCACCTTTTCTTGTGTTAGTAGTGCCTAAATTACACTAATAAATCAGAATATTGTTACAAAGCCTTGGTTACATCGTTCATGTTGAGATGGTAAAATTACTGAGAATGATGTGCATATTGAAAGTGTTCCTATAGCACGGCCAACGAGAAGCGATACCAAATGTAAACAAAACCCATGCTAAAACCCCATCTAAAATGGCCGCCCGAATGTTGGCGAACCCGTCTTAACGTTGTCATGTTTTTGCCGGGAGAACGAGACATTACGACAAAGGCACAAGATGGAAAGAGCTAAATATTAGATTGTCAACGCCACAGTTGTTCTTTAGGTTAATGACCTTTCGTATCGCTTCTCGTTGGCCGTACTATAGTAAAGCATAAAAATAACAATTGAAAAATTAAGTTACCTAAGTCTAGTGAGTGCTATGAAAAACAAATTTGAAAGAAAACTAATATAGTCTGGTAGGATTAAGACATAACCAGTTGATGCAGAGGTGGTGAGAAAGAAAATGACAGTGGCCAGAGGCCCCAGAACATAATGGAAGAATAAATATCTTGGGACAACTCACACACAGCTATCTGATCCCAAGCTAAGAAGAGCTTGTGTTATGGTAACCAGACAACTGATATACATACTTATATAATTTATAAATACATACATATTATAGATACATCACACCCAGACACAGAACAAACAATCATGCTCATCACACATAGTTTGTCCTGGGTGGGAATCGAACCCACAACCTCTGGCTCAGCAGTCAGGGCCACTAACCACTAGACCAACAGGCCCGTCAAACATAACAACATGTCGAAAATGGCATATTTTTATTGTATCATTGGCTTTAGATTATCTATGTTGACATTCTGACATACGATTTTTATTTAATTTATTTACCTTGTTTTAGAAATCATATAAGAGAACAAGTAATATAAATACAATGAATATGTGTCATAGAAATGGTCATCTATTAGTTTCTCCAAGGAAACGTGAAAAAATAAAATACTTGTGTGTTAATAGCATTATAAAGTTTTAAAACTGTTAAAACTATTGTAGAAAGAAAATATTTATTATTGCTCATAGAATTATTTCTAGGGCGTTTTTGACTTAACTATATGTATGTAGGAACCATCAAAACATGGATGGGTTTTAGTCAGTACAAGTCTGACACTTTCCCCCGCTCCGCCCAGAGCATTATCATTTTCCTGCCCTTGTCCCATTCTTCGTCGTGTCCACACTAAGACAAACGTCTCCCTTTCAATTTTTATGTAACAGGCGCAACTTTAAAACTTCCTCGAATAAATTCATTCCTTACGCCCACAGCGGGGGAAGTTATTTGATGATTTCCCACCCAAAAAAAAACATGCCGTATGTCTGATAAATAAAGAATTTTTTTTTGAGGGATGGGCCTATCCCTCAAAAAAAAATTCTTCAGGCAACAGTGGTAAAACGGCACTGAGCCTTACCAAACGCATTTTTCTTGGATTCAATCGGTTCATTTGTCTATCTTTTTTAAAAATTGTGTTATTGTAGTGAAAATAACATCCTTTTAAAATAGCTGAAGGAAAAACTGTTGATGTAGCCATATTCATATCTTTATTGCATACCATAATGTGTGAAGATCATGAATATTGCCCAATACTTATAAAGTGTATTATTGCGGATTCGGACTTTCTCTTAACATCTTGTTAACCTTTTGAGCGCCAGGGTCACAAATACGTGACAAGCGAAAACTGTCCCTGAGCGCCAACGACACAAATATGTGACAAAAACAGCGGTACATTAAAACACGAAATAAACTATTTAAACATTACTTTAATGCCTATTTATTTATATACCTGTAAAATAGAAGGTCCAAAATTTATTTATTTCCATAAAACTAATTAAATTGCATTATAAATATTGAGAAATTTTACGTTAAAAAGAAAGAAATAAACTCTGAAAAAAGAATGTCCTCACACGCCAGAGTCATAACTGCGTGACCGCTAGTGATGTAGCGCATGTTGGATAATATCATTATTTCAAATCAAAGATCGATTCGAAACTTTCCTCTGGAATATATTATTTTAGGTATAATTTGGTACTAGGATAAAGCAGCATTAATTTTATAAAACCAGTCTTAAAAATCATTCAATAAGCTACATAGTCAAAAATAAAATTTGGTTGGGTCGAATTTCGATATTCACTAATCCCAACTCAAGCGCATCCCTAACGCAACCCGAATTATCAGTACCCTGTACGCCATGGTCACGACTAGACGACAATATCGTGACGTCACAAGCGCGGCGACCAGAAATTAGTGAAGTGAATGAATAATATTTATGTTTAATTTACTTGTGATATCGAGTTCAAGATTTATATTAAGTGACTATTATAATGAGTGGGAATTTAATGACTACGGAAGAACTTCTTCGCATATTAGAAGGAGTCTCAGATGACGAAGAATTTTCGGAAACAGAATCTTTGGACGAATTTGATTTAGAGGTAAGTTATTTTTATCTGATTTTATTTTAAAAATTTTGAGCAAATATTAATCTTATTAAAAATCACGATGAAATCTGTAAGTGTGGCCTGGTATTGGTGTTTGTAGACCGAAAGAAACATATTTTTTATTTACATATGGCTTACTATTAGATGATAAGATAATACAATGCAGATTTTGTATAATGTTGTTCTATTATTCTAAAGATTTATTAGTATAAGACTGATTGGTAACTGTGATAATTATATATAATGGTTAATTGTTTTAATTTGTTACTTTTTTATGCCTGATAACACATGGCTTACTATTCGCTGGGTGCGCGATGACAGCGCCAACTAGCGGTCGGCGGACTCGGCGGACCTTGGTACGTCAAATAGTTGACTGTCATTGTCTTTACGAGGAGTAAGCAGTGAATAAAGCATGAAGGTGTAGGTAAAGATGGAGTACACAGTACACACTTGAAATACCTACTTGAATTTTTATTTCTCTTCTACTGTCTGAGGTCAGTTTGTTTCAATTTCTGTAGTACACTAGAAAAAGAGATCAGACCTCAGTTTGCCTCAGAGAATAGGAGCGAGAGTATTTGACTCGAAACTTTTATTCTAAGTGTGGGCTCCATATTTACCTATAACTTCGTGGAATAAAGTCTGCCAAAAGTTCCTTTTTTAGCCACGGTGCGCGCTGAGATCGATTTCACTGTCCCCACCACCCACTTTGCACCCAGCGAATTAGATGATCAGAATGCAGGTTGCATTGTAGATTTTGTATAATTTTGTTCTATTATTCAAAAGATTTATTAGTATAAGACTGATTGGTAATTGTGATAATTATATATAATCGTTAATTGTTTAAATTTGTTACTTTTTATGCCAGGTTTATAGAACTTAATATTTAAAAACATGTATACATAGTACATACTGTATAACATTTTATTAAAATTTTCTATTTTTTCATAGTTTTTATTTACCTTCTTAACCTATTTCAATCATATATGCCGTAAGATTGTGGAACTCACTCCCGCCTAGCATTAGAGACTTGAAAACCATTTCAATTTTTAAAATTAGATTGAAAGAGCATTACCTTTCCTCTCAATTGTGATTATTTATAATATTGTATTTACATATTTGTTTATATATTTTTGTGATATGTATGTCTACAGTTAAATATTATAATGCTTATATGTGTACTTATATTTAGGTTAAGACATTCTTATTTTAGTTACTATTCTCTTCCTGTTCTCACACACTATTGTCTACGTTTCTTTCTTCATATTTCCTCTCGCAGGCCTGCTGGTAGAAATTTCTTTAGAAATAAGCTGTGCCTTTGTACTCTTTGTTTTTTATGATGTTTTCCTGTGTTTTCTCTTGTGTGTACATAAATCATTAAATAAATAAATAATTATATTTTTAAGTACCTGTTACATTCGGAATTATAAATCTGATTTAAAAAACGTGTTTCATTTATTATAAAATAATATTGTACTAGAACATCGATAAACGAGATATTACGTTGCCACATCCTTATTTCGGAAGCGAAGTAGTTATTAAAATGGCGGGCCGTCCACGCCATGGTCACAATATGAAGACAGCAGATCAAGAATAGTGTTGTACCTACAGTTATTATATTTAAATATATTGTAGTCTCATATCTGTTATTACGGTATTATACAAGTCTGTAAATAGTGTATAACTATTACTTTAATAGGAAGAAATGTAATGTTGAATTAAATTTCAATGTTATAAGGACATTATATTTCGAAATTAAAGACGAAAATGAAAATAAAATTGATTATCGATGAAGTTTTGGAATCCCTATTTTTTTCGTAGGTATTTGCGGTGAATTTGTGGCCTGGCGTTGAGGGCAAGTTCATGCGTTTTTGCTCTGGCGTTCAAAAGGTTAAGCTGTTGGTCCCGGCTTTCATTTGTAGATCTTTGACAGTCGTTACAGGTAGTCAGTATTCTTAAAGTCTGACAACCAGTCTTACCAAGGGGTATTGTATTACCCAGTAGTAACTGGGTTGTGGACGTCAGATAGGCAGTCAGTCCATGTAAAATACTGATATTCAGCTGCATCCGGTTACACTGGAAGCCACCCCAACATAGTTGGGAAAAGGCTAGCAGACAGACAGAATGTGTGAAGATCTTAAAATGGGCTTAAAGCTAAAGTACAATTACGGACCCTGTACGGTACAGCAGAGAGTACCTACCTATTTAATAAAATAAAATTAATCCATTAGCCAAATAATTATTAATTTATATTTATTCTAGAAAATTAAACAAAAAGAAAAGTTATTCTAATAAAATATTAATAATCTAAATTATAACAAACTAGCGTGGAATAGTGACTTCCGGCAGCACGGAGCATATTAACAGCTCAACATTTATTTTATAGTACTGAATTGATGCCGACCAATAGATGGCGCTGTATGTCCGGAATTAATTTTATTTTTTGTAATAAAAACTATCCTATGTCCTTTCTCAAGTTCCAAACTATGTCTGTACCAAATTTCACACAAATCGGTTCAGTCGTTTAGGCGTGAAGAAAATACAGACAGACAGAAAGACAGACAGACAGAGTTACTTTCGCATTTTTAATATTAGTTTGGACAGTTTGGATGATATCATAGGAACATTGTTAATTGTTAGGATTAAATTAAATTTATTCGTATTTATCAAATTCATCGTTGTTTTCTCGTAGTCCACTTTGAATGAAATATGGTTTTAATTAGGTACTTGGGATAGTATTCATCTAAACAAGATGACGTAAGTGGTAGTAGTCCGGTCACTTAACAAAGCATATTGACGGCACGGTTGGCGCAGTGGTTGAGGGATCGACTGCTACGCTGCGTGTCGCGGGTTCGATTCCCGCACGGAACAAATATTTGTATGACCTGCTGATAGTTGTTTCGAGTCTGGCTGTTTGTGTATGTGAGTTTATATGTTTGTAAACGTACCCACGACACAGGAGAAATTTATTCCTAGTGTGGAGCAATGTTTCATAAAAAAAAATATACATATATATTATATGTATACGGAGCTCCGGACGGTGAGCAATGAGTAGCTCACCGTCGGTCCCAAAAACCGTACCTATCTATAGATATACCGCGGCTTCGGAACACAATCTACAGTTCGACACGAGCGGCTGTTATGATTTAGCCACGAGCTCCTCCCACAACGTGTTCACCTACACATGTAAACTAAAAACAAAATGGAAATCCTTGAACCAACATCCGATGTTTGTAAACATAGATTGTATTTATAATCATAGCGTTCAATGTAGGTATATAAAATTCTCAGAAACGATTGCATAATGTTTACAAAACATTGCGAAATACGAACAAAATATTGCGCAATACTTATACAATATATTATTGCGAATTCATACGTTTCAAAGTTTCTCTTAACATCTTGTATTGACCCAATTACGACCCTTAAAAAAATAACAGCGCGAACCGACTCCAATTAATGAAGTGTCGTGTCGTTGAGCTCCTTGGGTTATAAGTCGAGCTACACGATAACTGACAAATGCTTGCACTCTGACAGGTCCGCTCAATCTGTGTGGTGCTTTCTTACAAAGACGATTTCAAACACTAATCTGCATAGTTCTCATTTAAGTTGACCTAGATTTTTTGTCTGGACCTTAAAAGAGACTATGACCTCTGAGTTTGTTTCGGCTTTTTCTTTTTAGAGTAGTCGGGTACGAAACACTGGACTCATCTAGTTTAAAAATAAACGATGTGTAAAAACCTACTTGCAAAATAAACATCATTTATCATTAACTAGCTTTAGTACGCGGCTTCGCTCGCGTTAATTTCGGGGTAACATAGTTCCCCTTTCCTAATTTGCAGGTAGCTGCTACCTGTAGTTTTTGCTCTTGCGCCTTATTTATTGTAATAGCAAAGCTAAGCTTTCCCTTTTCTTCCTTCATTACTCACTTTAAAAAAATAGCCTATGTCCGTCTCCAAGGTATACTATCTCTGAACGTGATGACGTAACAAACAAACAAAAAACTCACTTTCCCTTTTATAATATTAGTAAGTTTTCGTTTATTTATTGGTTTTTTACATAATTATGAATATTTTTTTAAATATTTCTAAAAAGTATAAAAAAAACATTTATAAGGATTATTATTATAGACACAGGTAGGCACGCCTTTGCTTACCCCTCAGGTATTATAAGCGCTATATTTTCACGTATTATCCTTAATACGTCAGACATTTCTACAAAAAATTCGTCATTTAGTTTAGGTTTTATCATTTTTGCACACGTCTGAATATTGCATAACATTTCGTTATGAGGAAAGACAACGGGCGGGTATAAAATAGTTGCTTGACATCCATTTCGTTCAGTTCAACCAATTCACTGTGTGATGCTGGTCGATTTTACAAAATAAGTTGTATGAGGTTGAAATTATACGCCATTATATTTTCGACAAACACAACACACATAAAAAAATACAAGAAAAAAAAGCCATAGTTGCAAAAAAAGTTACGGGAAAAAAAGAGTTTTTTGTTAAAAAAGAAAGTTTAAAAAAAAGTTGTTACATTTATGTATTGTTCCGCATTTGTATAATTTAAATCATAACTTTTAATTGTTATGTAATCTTCAAGTAAGTCATTTTCTTCAGTTTTCATAGTATATTTTAGTTTATCCAATATATAAAATTCTCGTGTCACAGTTTTCGTTCCCATACTCCTCCGAAACGGCTGGACTGATTTAAACAAAATTTTGTGTACTTATGGGTTAGGTCTGAGAATCGGCTAACATCTATTTTTCATACTCCTCAGTGAACAGTGGGTGAAACCGCTGGGCACAGCTAGTTTATTTATAGTTTTAAAACAAGGTGTAATTTAAATAACAGATAACCAGGAAAGGGGTAATTTTTGTCATTAGTATTTTATTTGGTTATTTTTTTTGCACCGTTTTGGGCTATTAAGTATTACGTAAACACTATAGGGGTGGGGGGGCGCAGCTAGTCATGTGTATATTTACTCGTATTTTGTAGTAACGTCTGCCCGCGACTTCGTCCGCGTGGCATAGTTACTTTGGGCTAACGTTAACTTTAACCCGCGTCATGAACAAAAAAAAATACCTTTCTCTCCCCTTTTCTTACGTCTTTTACCCCCTTTTCTCACTTTAAAGCAAATAGCCTATGTCCGTTTCCAGAGTCCCAACTATCTCTGTACCAAAATTCATTAAATCGGTTCAGCCATTTAGACGTGACGTAACAAACAAACTCACTTTCACTTTTATAATCTTCTACTATATAAAAATAAGTCGGGTTTTCCTTCCTGACGCTATAACTCTAGAACTCACGAACCGATTTCCACGGTACTGCATTCGTTGGAAAGGTCTCGGGCTCCGTGAGGTTTATAGCAAAGAAAAGGTAGGATAGGTAGAAAGGTAGAAAATTGCATAGCAACGCATGCAATATTAGTATAGAAAAACAAATACAAGGTCATTGCAATGCTATATTTGAGTCATATTTTGAAGAACACTTTTGTTACAATAAATAGTTATTTGTTCAACAGTAGGTCTTATAGAGGTTTTACAACTCTATTTGGCCAGCTTTGAACTAGGTCTAATATCGCGCCTGTAGTCTCCAAAAGGCTAGGCAGACTTGTACAAACATATAGATACAAAGTACCGAATTTTCTCCGTGCCTCGGAAAGCACGTTAAGCCGTTGGTCCTGCTACCCTACCATGACGTCTTAAAGCAGAACTTATTCCACTGAGGGAAAGAGATGGTGCTAGACACCCTGTATAGCTCTCTCTTTCCCTCGGTGGAATAAGTTTTGCTTTAATACGTCATGGTAGGCTTACTGGTTGTCATTTGTAGATCATTGACAGTCAGTATTGCTGAAAGTCTGACAAACAGTTTTACCAAGGGGTATTGTTTTTACCCAGTTCTGACTTGGTTATGGAGGTCACATAGGCAGTCGCTCCATGTAAAATACTGGTATTGAGCTGCATCCGGTAAGACTGCAAGTTGACCTCTACATATATTGATTTTATTCATTTAATCTTTTATTAAAAAAATAAAAAAAAGTGTGTGTGTCAGTTCCGACGCACGACTGGAGTTTACTCCTTAACTACGAGTATCTAACCATACCCAAAAAGAGTTTATTCAACCGAAAAAAGATTAATATCATATGAAAGGGTAAATTCACAAATTAATGAAAAAAAAATAGCAATATAAATACATCGACACTGATAGAAACAAACAAGCCCAATAACATATAGTATATAGGTATAGTCGCCTATACAGCATACAATTATGTACGTCTTAATACACTCACAGCCAAATTAGAAAGTTGCGCACTAAAGGTGCGCACCAAAAACGTGACACGATTTTCGTTACTTGTTAGTAGGTTTTTTTTACCCCTCGGATTTATCCCATACCGGGCGTGTATATGAAAATCGATTCTTAAGGAGTAAACTCCAAAAAAAGGCAGCGTTAAAAAATCGGTGCTCCACACTAGGAATTTCTCCTGTATCGTGGGTGCGTTACCAAACATTTAAACTCACATACAAAAACACCCAGACCCGGAACAACTATCTGTAGGTTATACAAATATTTGTTCCGTGCGGGGATCTTACCCGCGACACGCAGCGCAGCAGTCTATCGCTCAGCCACTGCGCCAACCTTGTCGTCAAACTAAACTAGGCCAGAAGGGTTACCATGACATCTTATAGCAGTTCTTATTCCACTGAGGGAAAGAGATGGTGCTAGACGCCCTGTATAGCTCTGTCCCTTTCCCTCAGCGGAATAAGTTCTGCTTTAAGACGTCATGGTAGGGTAGCTGACTTCCGTTGATCCGTTGATCCGTTGACAGCAAATAAGCTGTCTAAGCAAATTATCGCCCGCAACAAAAAATTGTTGACGGTGTTTTGTTTTGCAATACCTATTTACTTGTTTAATTTCTAAGACAATCATATTAGTATTTGCAATGAAGTGCTATATACCTTGTTTTTCCTTATATTGTATCTGCACTTTTACTTGGTAATGTAAATATATTAATTCTTTGTTCGTATATTATAATACCGTTTAAGTATATGTCATAATCTAATTCATACTTTTTTTTTCACTAAATTACAAACGTATCTTAACAGTGAAAATAAAATTTATGTGAATGCAGAGAATAAAACGGAAGACAAAGCTATATTAATTACGAAAGATGTCGATACTATGAAAAAGATTGAAGAACAAAATAAGGAAGAAAATTTATACGTCGTAGATAAAACTACACGTGGTGAACAATAATTCATTATAATAATAAACATTAAGTAAACGAGACACGATTGTTTTATTTACATGAAGCGACTGCGTTTAGTTTTATACAAGATACGTTTGTTTTATTTCTCAGAAACTATTCAACTTTTCAATAGTATTTTTTCTATTAATTGAGGTACTTTTTAGGTACAATTTTTTGGTGCAATTATATTTTATGCGTAATGGTTAAATTAAAAAACATAGTACACCCGCCATCTTGACAAAATAATTTCGTTGTGAGAGGTACAATTTTTTTTGACCTAGGTACTAAATAGTACATTTTAGGTACATTTTTTGGTAATTAGTACAATTTAATTCGCTATGGTACACCCGCTATCTTGACTCTCACTAATACTGCTGATTACTACTACTGCTAACAAATACTGCTAGTATATTATACTTTTTTTCTTTTGTTACAGAAAATGATGGTGAAAGTCTTAATCTAGCTATAAGTGAAGTGAAAAGTGAATTATACAAGCAAAACCAGTAAGGGAAACTAGTCAAAATGTTTCAAAAACCA
This sequence comes from Ochropleura leucogaster, assembly GCA_958449745.1. Lineage (NCBI taxonomy): Eukaryota > Metazoa > Arthropoda > Insecta > Lepidoptera > Noctuidae > Ochropleura > Ochropleura leucogaster. The sequence continues at coordinate 2,141,150 of OY288230.1, read as the reverse complement.
GCTTTCGGGTCGACTACTGCCAACTTTGGTAAGTAATTTGTCCCATTCTATTTGTGGTCGGTGCAACACGTTTTCTTCTTCCATTCTCCCCTATCAGACGTCCGGCATCATTTACTCCTTTCTCCTTCATATCATTCCTTACACAATCCAATCATCTTTTCTTTGGCCATCTCTCTTCTCATCCATCACTCTTTTAGTCACATGTGCTTTCTTTCTTATCTAATATGACGTCACATAAAACGTGATATTGTTCAGATTAAATATATATCAAGCGTTGTATCTTGCCGATTGGTTGATAAAAACATAAACAATGCGGTGTTATTGAATTTTCAGATAATTAAATAAATAAATGCGATGCGTCATTGGGACATGTTCCAATGTTACTAAAATATTAGCAGTTCATCCATAAAGACATCGAAAAAAAAGATGTATTATAGACTACTAGCTTTTGCCCGCGGCTTTGCTCGCGTTAAATTCGGTAGCGCCTTTTTGATTTGTAATAGCAACGCTAAGTTTTCCCGTTTCGTCCCTCTTTCTCCCTCATATCCCACGCTTTTTTAAAAAAAAAATAGCCTATGTCCGTCTCCTGGTTCCCAACTATCTCTGTACCAAAATTCATCAAAATAAAGCGTGAAGAGGTAACAAACAAACTCACTTTCGCTTTTATAATAGTAGTAAGGATAGACTATGTAATCGGTGAAAACACATAAAAAAAACATAGATACTCTTCCTTTATTGAAGTCGGTTTTAAAAAACAAGCATCACGTCAGAAATACCTAAAGGTTGAGTACAAGAGTATATTTACAACCTGCACAGCACTGCACCGGTCAGTGCATCATCTGTAAAAGTTTAGTCATATATATACAAGCCTGACACTCCCCACCGCCCCGCCCAGAGTGGGGGAAGTTATCAAATCAAATCATTTATTTCAATTAGACCATTACAAGCACTTTTGAATGTCAAGAAACAAAATGAATCTACAGTCCCGGTCACAAGGCATATTAACTTGTGAAAGTACTGTAGTTGCCCATTCCAAAGCGTTGATCTCTATGGAGAAGAATGGGCAAGAAACTCCATGGACACTTTTTTAAATTTAATATTTTTACAAAATCGTATTTACATCATTCATGTTGAGATTATACAAATATGTGAGAACGATGTAGAAAGACGTGCACAGTAAGAGCGTCCAGAGTAAATAAAAAGCAAAATTCAAATGGGCAATTATATGAATGCCTATCCAAAAAAAACGGTCAAGACATTAGTTAGCGTAATTGAAAGCTAGTGGCTATTTTGAAACTTCTTCTAATTCCTCCAGGCTCCTTCAACTCGGGGGCAGCGACGGCTTCACCTTTCGGAGGCTTCAAGCCCACGACTGGGACCAGCGCGTTTGGCGCTCCGCCCGCGTTCGGCGCGGCTACGTCTACACAACCTGCTACTGGTGGTGGTAAGTTAGTAGAAAGATGGATAACATCTTATGTAAAACAATTGGGTAGTTGACACCATTAACCAATAATTTAAAAACACATTTTTTCTGAAAGAACACCTTATTTTAGACCTGAGAACTCCATTCATTTCAAAATAACTTAAAAAATCGATTTTTAGTTGCTTTTAAATCAATAAATAGTTGCATCATTGACTTGACAACTTAGTGACGTCATCGGTTGCGAGTCTCATACAAAATCTATGGGGGAAGCGCTTTTTGACAGCTCATAAAAAGTATATCGATTGATTGGTGGTGTCAACTATCCTATTGGACAAACTGCTTCGTTGGTCATGCGGTCGCAAGCGGAACTGCTTCTGCACATTCTGGAGAAAATGCCAAGGGCATGTTGGAGCACACAGTGGCGGGCATCCCCAATGCGGGCGAAGCATCGCTGTGTCGTAGCTATAGGCGATCGGTGGCGGCGATCTCTTTCGTCCGGCCCTGGTTCAGTTCATGATCCGAAACGAGAGGGAATGAGAAGCAGTCAGTAAGTTACCGAAGGAGGTGGCTCTGTACGTTAGAGGGAACTTTAACCAACCCAGCCGGTAGACCCTCCGAGTGACCACGCCTGGCCATCGTAGACGCGGGTATGTATGATATGTATGGGCTCTATAGCTCACCGTGCATCCGTCTAGTGACCAGAGCGTGTTGACGGCGCGTGACTGTTCTACGCGCGCTTCAAAAAGATGTCAGCAAAACAGAGGCCCACTGCCTGCCAAGGTTGCGGCTTCGAAAGAAATACCGCGGCCCCAGAACACAAGGATCATAGATGGGTTTTACTCAGTACAATTCTAACATTCCCTCCTGCTTCCAGAGCGGGGAAATTTATTTGATTATTTCCCTTTCGAAAAAAAAATAGGACAGCTTCTCTCAGCGACTCATTGATTTATTTACCACAAGCTGTGCCCTTGCGTTGTAAAGCAATTTTTCTACCTTTCTACTTACCTACCCTACACAAAAACCTATACTGCCTTTAGCTTGTTTTTCTCGCCGTAAAAACCATCCTTGAACTTCAAAGAATATTTAAAAAAATTGGTCCAGTCCTTGTTGAGTTAACAACACATATTGCGATTTTTTTTTATATTATAGACTAGCTGTTCCCCACGGTTTCACCCGCGCTGCTCAGCACCTGTTGGTCGTAGCGTGATGTTATATAGCCTATAGCCTTCCTCAAGAAATGGACTATCCAACACTAAAAGAATTTTCCAATTCGAACCAGTAGTCCCTGAGATTAGCGCGTTCAAACAAACAAACTCTTCAGCTTTATAATATTAGTATAGATAACACAAATATTCCCTTCATTTCTCCAAGGTCTATTCGGCTCCACAAATACCTCAGGAGGCCTGTTCGGCGGCTCCACAGCCTCCACCTCCACCGCAGGTTTCGGCGCCAGCACCTCGGGCTTCGGTTTCGGGGCTGCGCAGCCTGCTGCAAGCGGAGGCCTGTTTGGCAACACATCGACCGTGGGAGGTGGCTTGTTTGGGACTACGCATAACCAGACAGCCTTCGGGGCTAAGCCTACTGGTAAGAGGATAAGGAAGAGGTATAAGAGGATCCTGCCGGGGTTGCCGGTTGTTCGAAAGTGATACTGCTGCCCCGGAACGTAAAGGGCAATAGAAGGAACATGGTTGGGTTTCCAGTACAAGTTTGACACTCCTCTCCGCTCCGCCCAGAGCGGGGGAAGTTCTTTGATGATTTCCCAACCTGAAAAAAAAGGGTTATAATAGGCTAGTTTGTATAAAAAAAGGGATTGTGTGGTTTTATAAAACCACGGTAAAAGTGAAACCGTTTTTTCACATTATAGACATTTAGACGTCCCTACTCCGCGGCCGACTGTCACGCGACATGCAACACACAGACGAAAAAGTTTGAGACGATTTTATAAAAGTTTCGATTAAAAATATTAGTCCGTCTTTTAGATTATTCAAAAATATGGGACATGATTTTTTTTTGCGTGTCTCGTTGCTGCAGATTTTCGCAATCAGTGACGTCACACGTAAGTCTCATAGAACTTATGTCAAAATACAACTATCCGTTAGCAAAACGAGTCGTTTTCGTTTATTGGAAGGAGGCATTAGTCATTTTTGGTCTAATATACAAATTAAAAAACAAATAGAATGTAATTTTACGACACGGTTGGCGCAGTGGCTGAGCGATCGACTGCCGCGCTGCTTGTTGCGGGTTCGATTCCCGCACGGAACAAATATTTGTATGGCCTACAGATAGTTGTTGCAGGATTGGCTGTTTGTGTATGTGAGTTTAAATGTATGTAAACGCACCCACGATACAGGAGAAATAATGTAATTTGACTGACGACACGGTTGGCGCAGTGGCTGAGCGATCGACTGCCGCGTTGCTTGTCGCGGGTTCGATTCCCTCACGGAACAAATATTTATATGGCCTACAGATAGTTGTTGCAGGATTGGCTGTTTGTGTATGTGAGTTTAAATGTATGTAAACGCACCCACGATACAGGAGAAATTCCTAGTGTGGGGCTAAGTTTTTTTTTTAACTTTGACCTAGGAAACTACCCTATTGTGATATTATCCTGTTTTCTTTTTTGAAAGTTGCGCCTGTTACAGAAAAATTGAAAGGGAGTCGTTTGTCTTGGTATGGATATGTAATGAAGAGGAAGCACATATGACTAAAAATGTGATGGATCTGAATGTTGATGGATGGAGAGCGCGAGGAAGGTCAAAGAAAACCCACTAAGTCTACGCAGTCAAAAGATATAGTCATTTATGTCACAATTTTATGACGGGCCTGTTGGTCTAGTGGTTAGTGGCCCTGACTGCTGAGCCGGAGGTCGTGGGTTCGATTCCCACCCAGGACAAACTTTGTGTGATGAGCATGATTGTTTGTTCTGTGTCTGGGTGTGATTTATCTATAATATGTATGTATTTATAAATTATATAAGTATGTATATCAGTTGTCTGGTTACCATAACACAAGCTCTGCTTAGCTTGGGATCAGAAAGTCGTGTGTGAGTTGTCCCAAGATATTTATTTATATTTATTTATTTAATTTTGTACGGGAACCCCCAGTGCGCCAGTCCATTTTTAACTTACTGAACATCTTCACCAGGATTCGGCTTCGGCGGCACCACCACTACAGGCGCTGCAACCGGTAGCCTCTTCGGCTCCACCCCATCCACAGGAACTGGTCTGTTTGGGCAGCAGAACAACACTCTTGGAGGTGGAGGGCTCTTCTCCAACAATACTGGTGAGTAGAGTTACTGTGTAACCAGATTCGGTTGATTACCAATATGTCGACGGTCCCTACGTACAGACGCCTGCACATCAAGCTATTACAATCTGTCAGATTTCTTTGATAGATTTTCGACTTTATTTCCAAAGTATTAAGGTTCAAGGTTCACCTGCAGGCGTCTGTACATAAAGACATGTCGAAAATGGTATTATTTTTTAATTGTCTCCGTGGCTTTAGATTATCTATGCGCACATGCTGACATACGATTTTTAATTTTATTTAATTTATTTACCTTGATTTAGAAATCGTATAAGAGAACAAGTCTTATAACGAATAAGTGTCGTAGAAACGGTCATCTCTCAGTTTTTCTAAGAAAATGTGAAAAAATAAAATATATGTGTAAAGCCCGCAGTTCACATTGGGCTAAGGTGTTGGGCCAGCCTATTGGCCCTAAGTGTAGAGGGCTTCTTGGCGGTATGTTGGCAGCGATGTTCGGTAGGCGCCAACATTGGCGAGCAAACCGATTGTTGTCGGTTTTTTGTTCACACATCAAAGGATCTTGGCGAGCTTCGTCATGATTGACACCAATGTGTATACAGCGACATTGGGAATTAATTATCTTGGCCCATTAGACTGGCCAAATACAAATAAATACCTTGGCTCAATGTGTACTGCGGGCTTAATGATATCATAAAGCTCTTAAAACTGTTAAAATATTGTAGAAAGAAAATATTTATTATTGCTCATAGAATTATTTCTAGGGCGTGTTGAACACAAATTACGCTCTCCTGTAAACCTCGGTTTTTGGCTTAACTTTATGTACGTAGGAACCGTCGATGTGTGGTCCTTGTTATTAGGTACTTACTTCCATTAGTTTATCCCTTCTCCCTTTATATCACTATGTAGACTGTAGCCAACATACTATACCAACGCGAATTTTTTTTTATAATTGATTTCCTACCTTAACCTGTCAAGGACCGCCATTATTTACGTCAACTATCCGTCAAGCACCGCCGGGCGGGCTCTTATCGTAAGCTTAATACGATGTTAAGACTTATCTTTACAACAACTTGTATTTTATTTTCTTGTAATCATCTCCAATCAAATAAATCGGAGTTTATGAGTGATAGAGGGTATTATTTTGCTCGCTTTAACCTCTCAAGGACCGCCATTATTTACGTCAGCTATCCGTCAAGCACCGCCGGGCGGGCTCTTAACATTCGTTCTAAAACGATTTTAAGACTTATCTTTACTACAAATACAGTTTTAAATCGGTCTGGGTTTCGTGGCACAACGGTAATACATGTTCACTGGCACGTTTTTGTGCCGCTGGGGCTCTAGAGGTTAATGTAATGTTTATTTCTGTCTTCCCAGCAGGTGCGTTTGGACAACAACAGCAACAACAATCAGGCACAGCCCACGTGAAGTACAACCCTGTTGTTGGCACGGATGTGGTCGTCAAGTCGGGCACGTCACAGAGTGTCAACATTAAACATCATTGTATTACTTGTATGAAGGTAAATACTCCTAATATATATCCTTACTTCCTTACTTTATATATTACTAGCTTTGCCCGAGGCTTTGCTCGCGTTAAATTCGGGGTAGCACAGTTTTTTTCTGATTTACAGGTACCTGCTACTTGTAGTTTTTGCCTTAGCGCCTATTTATTGTAATAGCAAAGCTAAGTTTTCCCTTTTCTTCCCTCTTTCTCCCTCGCTTCTCCCTTTTATTTAAAAAAATGTCTTATGTCCGTCTTCTGGGTCCCAACTATCACTGTACCAAAATTCATCAAAATCAGTTTAACCATTTAGGCGTGAAGAGGTAACAAACAAACAAACTCACTTTCGTTTTTATAATATTAGTAAGGATTTTAAAGATACATCTCACACTTCCTACTCCAATTTCTAGTCTTCCCTTTTCTTCTGATTCTTTATTTAAAACGACATGAGTATTGGATCATTATGGCCAACCAGCCAGCATTCGGCTTTGGTCAAAAAAAGAAAACAAAGTTGTGTAAGAAGTTTTATACTTTACTAGCTTACGCCCGCGGCTTCGCCCGCGTTAAATTTGGGGTAACACAGTTCCTCTTGCGCCTTATTGATTTGTAATAGCAACGCTAAGTTTTCCCTTTTCTTCCCTCTTTTTCCCTCACATCCCACTTTTTTCAAAAAAAATATTATGTGCCTATGTCCGTCTCCTGGTTCCCAACTATCTCTGTACCAAAATCATCAAAATCGGTTTAGCCATTAAAGCGCGAAGAGGTAACAAACAAACAAACTCACTTTCGTTTTTATAATATTAGTAAAGATTTCAAAGATAAAATAGGAAGTGTGAGATGTCTCACACTTCCTACGCCAATTTTTTGTCTTCCCTTTTCTTCTGATTCTTATTTAAAATGACATGAGTATTGGAACATTATGGCCAGCATTCGGCTTTGGTCAAAAAAAGAAAATAAAGTTCTGTAAGAAGTTTTATACTTCATAATAAAACTTCTTACAGAACTTTGTTTTCCTTTTATAATAAAAAAAAATCCAGTGGCCCCATTTTTCCGGCCTAGGTATTTGAACACAGGCTCGGTAATTTTACTGTTTGTCTAAATTACTGTTATAATTTGTATTTTTGTGTCCAGGAATATGAGAACAAGTCGTTAGAAGAGCTTCGGCTGGAGGACTACGTGGCTGGGCGCAAAGGAAACACCAGCGGAGTCTTTGGTGGATTCCAACAGCAAACTGAGAATAAACCACTTTTTGGAAATACTTGTGAGTAATATCGTCTTTTCGTTGAAAAAAAAGGGATGTGTGTACTTATGTACACGCGTTAGAAGTTATACTTCTTTCGTGTAAAGAAAACAAACCTAGCCCCCTGGGGTAACCCATCCATTTCCAAACCTTGGCAACGGTTGCTTAACCTGGCCCCTGTGCTAACCCATCCATATCCAAACCTCGGCAAGGGTTGCTTAACCTGGCCCCCTGTGATAACCCATCCATTTCCAAACCTCGGCAAGAATTGCTTAACCTGGCCCCCTGTGGTAACCCATCCATTTCCAAACCTCGGCAAGGGTTGTTTAACCTGCCCCCGTGTGGTAACCCATCCATTTCCAAACCTCGGCTATGCAATAGCTTAATAAAAACACCAAAAGAATATTTATTATGAAACACGTATTTTAAATATAAAAATACTAGAATATACAACATGAATATAGTTACTAGAACACCTATAACTAACTTCACGATGTCGCTGTGCGCGCGCAAATCACTCTCATCATTTTTCTCCATCGCGCCAAAAGAAGTATAACTTCAATAAATGATGTTTATTTTGCAAGTTGGTTTTCATAAACACTTTTCACGTCTTTTTTAACGCCGGTGTCTCGTACCCGACTACTCTGAGAAGAAACAGTCGAAACAAACTCAGAGATCATAGTCTCTTTTAAGTTCCAGACAACAATCGTGGTCAACTTACATGAGGACTATGTAGATTAAATGGTATTTTTAAGAAAGCACCACACAGATTGAGTGGACCTGTCCAGTCAGTGCAAGCATTTGTCAGAAATAAAGACTATTCAAATCAAATAATTTATTTCAATTAGACCATAACAGGCACTTTTGAATGTCAAGAAACAAAATGAATCTACAGTCCCGGTCACAAGGCATAATAACTTGTGAAAGTACTGTAGTTACTGGATATACTACTTTAAATAAAGCGCATATAATATTTTTAGGATTATAATTTAAATCATTTTTTAATTTACATGTCACACTTTTATATCAAAGCTACCGTTCTTCTATTCTATTCTCTATTTAAAACGGGAAAAAATTTTGTGTTCACCAAAAATACTGATCGTGCACCAAATATTCTTTCCTGAATGCTAAAAAAATGCGTAGGTTAGGTTAGGTTAAAACTGCGACCCCCTACGACCAGACCAGTAACGACTTGCATTAATAGAAAATGGATAAAGATATAACACTTTTTTATTGTAGTGCTGTCTTTTTCCTGATGCTCGTTATGACATATTTTAATTAACATATTTTGGTGCACATTCAGTATATTTGGTGCAACACAGGCAAAATTAGGTAAACGAAATGGGAATAAATTGAAGTACTTTTAAATACCATCCATTTAAAACGACCTGAGTATTTGAACGTTATGCTATAACAGCCAGCATTGGTTAGGTTATAAAACCTCTTACAGTACCGTATATTTGAAATTGGGCTATCATACTTTTTCTCCACAGCATTCGGGCAACCAGCGACGACGAGCGCGCCCTCTGTGTTCGGGGGCGGAAGCTTGGGTGGTACGGGCTTCGCGGCGCAGCCCTCGTCCTTCTCCTTCGCCAACAATGCACAGAGCACTAACACTACGGGGCTCTTTGGTGCCAACAAACCGGCGTTCGGAGCCGCTCCTACTACAGGTTGGTTTACTAGCTGCGCCCCGCGGTTTCGCCCGTGTTATGCCAAATTGCATCAAGATCCGTTTAGCCGTTTTGATGTGAACGAGTAACATCCATCCATCCATCCTGACAAACATTCACATTTATTTATTTAATAATTTATGCACACACAGTAGAGACAGGAATAATATTTATAAAATGTGTTTCAAAAGTTTTCCTAATGCTTACTAATTAATAATATTAGTAGGATTACAAAATATGCATAAATAAAATGCATAGATAGTCAAATTTATTTTTATAAATTATTTATCAAATTGTTTAAGTAGTGAAATTTTTATTGATTATTATTTATTGTTTTTGTATTTTTTCAATTTACTATTTATATTGTGATTCAGGTGTTGAAAATTAAATAATGTAGGACTAATTCAAACACAATGCAAATTTTCTGTACATTTCATCTATAGCACGGCCAACGAGAAGCGATACCAAAAGTAAACAAAACCCATGCTAAAACCCCATCTAAAATGGCCGCCCGAATGTTGGCGAACCCGTCTTAACGTTGTCATGTTTTTGCCGGGAGAACGAGACATTACGACAAAGGCACAAGATGGAAAGAGCTAAATATTAGATTGTCAACGCCACAGTTGTTCTTTAGGTTAATGACCTTTCGTATCGCTTCTCGTTGGCCGTACTATAGTTATGCATGAGGGTTCCGGTTCATTAAAGTCATGTGGCATTTCACTGCTAAAATTGTTGTTTTTTTTTTTTGTTACAGGTGGTACTGGACTATTTGGTGCCGCTACTACTCAATCTCAAGCGCCTACCTTTGGTACCAACACCTCCACATTTGGTTTTGGGGCTACCACACAGAATCAGGTATGTTTAATTTTTTTTTGAGTTCCATCTCTTCAGAAAAATTTAAAGGAACTCGTTTGTCTTGGTATGGATATGTAATGAGGAGGGATGAAGCACATGTGACTAAAAGAGTGATGGATCTGAATGTTGTTGGACAGAGAGCGAGAGGAAGGCTAAAGAAAAGATGGATGGATCGTGTAAGTAATGATATGAAGGAGAAAGGAGTAAATGATGCCGTGACGTCTGATAGGGGAGAATGGAAGAAGAAAACGTGTTGCGCCGACCCCAAATAGAAAGGGACAAGGGCAGGAAAATGTTGACCTCAAAAGGAAAAAAATAAAACCCTTTGTTGTCATACGTCTGTCAGCCAAGATTCTATATCTCGGTAACGCGTAGAAGTGTCGTCTGGAAATTAAAATCATATACTCAAGTCTGTGGTCCTTTGGAGTTGTAAAAATTCAAATATGTATGTCTTACATGCCTCAAAGAGATGTGTCAGGGCCATCGCCTGTCGGGCACTGCCAGACGACTGCGGGCGGAGCTATGGGTAGCGACCCGGCTTTTTTTTTTTCGGGTGGGAAATCATCCTATGACTTCCCCCGCTCTGGGCGGAGCGGGGGGGCATGTCAGACTTGTACTGACTAAAACCCACCCATGTTTCTTCTATTGCCCTTTACGTTCCGGGGCCGCGGTATCTCTTTCGAACAACCCGCAACCCCGGCAGAGCGACCCGGCTTAGTGTTGCACGCGCGCCTCTATGAGGTACTAGCTAACCAGAGGGACCTGCCGGGGTGAAAGGTTGTTCGAAACAGATACTGCGGCCCCGGGACATAAAGGACAGTAGAAGGAACATGGGTGGGTTTAAGTTAGTACAAGTCTGATACTCCCCCCTCCCGCTCCGCCCAGACCAGGGGAAGTTATTGAATGATTTCCTTTCTGCAAACAAAGGGTATAAATAAATAAATAAATATCTTGGGACAACACACACGGCTATCTGATCCCAAGCTAAGCAGAGCTTGTGTTATGGTAACCACACAACTGATATACATACTTATATAATTTATAAATACATACATATTGTAGATAAAACACACCCAGACAGAACAAACAATCATGCTCATCACACAAAGTTTGTCCTGGGTGGGAATCGAACCCACGACCTCCGGCTCAGCAGTCAGGGCCACTAACCACTAGACCAACAAGCCCGTATATAACATCGCGCTAACGCGTTAAGAAGCTAAGCAGCTGGTTAAACTGCTAGTCACAGCTAGTATGTTAAGTTGAATGTAATGTCCACAGCAACAAACGGGCGGGCTGCTGTTCGGCGGCGCTAAGCCCGCCACGGCCGGGTTCGGTGCGGCGCCCGCCAGCTCGGGCTTCGGGGCCTTCGGCTCCACGGGAGTGTTCGGGGCCAAGACACAGGCACCTACCTTCGGCACACAGGCTCCTGGTAAGTATATCTACATCTTCATCTTTCTAGCCTTTTATCAATTAAGTTGGTTTGCAGGCTACCCGGTTGCAGCTGAATACCAGTATTTTATATGGAACGACTGAATATCTGACCTCCACAACCCAGTTAGTACTGGATTATACGATACCCCTTGGTAAGACTGGTTGTCAGACTTTCGGGACACTGATTACTGTAACGACTGTAAAAGATGTACAAATGACAGCCGGGACCAACGGCTTAACGTGCTTTCCGACGCACGGAGGAAACTCGGTATGTAACGGGTGGTCACCCATCCACAGACCAACCTAGGCAAGCGCGGCTTAACCTGAAGATCGAACGAGCGGATGATATTATTTAGCCACGAGCTCCTCAATCCTTATCCTTACTAATATTATAAAACCGAAAGTGAGTTTGTTTGTTACCTCTTCACGCTTTAATGGCTAAACCGATTTTGATGGATTTTGGTACAGAGCTAGTTGGGAACCAGGAGACGGACATAAGCTATTTTTTTTTCAAAAAAAATTGCGATGTGAGGGAGAAAAAGGGAAGAAAAGGGAAAACTTAGCGTTGCTATTACAAATCAATAAGGCGCTAGGGGAACTGTGTTACCCCGAATTTAACGCGAGCGAAGCCGCGGTCAAAAACTAGTGGTTTATAAAGCAAATTTGTTAACTTCTTACTTTACTACATATTTTATATTAAATCTCCTTCCAGCATTCGGATCAATGACAACGGGAGCTTTCGGCACCACTACGTCAAGCGCGGGCGGCCTGTTCGGAGGACAACAGGCCTTCGGCAAGCCTGCCGCGGCGCCCGCGTTCGGGTTCAACACGCAACAGCCGGGAATGGGTAAGTGTACTGTAGAAACTGACCTAGATTACTTCAAAAACAAGCGCATATAACCTTTTAAGTAGAGATGTCCCGACTAGTCGGTAAAGCCGACTATCCGGCCACTATTGTAGTCGTCGATTAGTCGGCGACTAATCGGCAAAGAGCGCCGACTATCCGTCTTCTTACGTTGTATGTATTTCTCAATAATATGCATGTGGCAAAACTTCATGAAATAAAAACCTTGATTATATATTAATTCTTCAGTCTTATACATTAAAAAATGAAAGCAATCTTTCCTTTGGTAATCAGTTTTTAAAATTAACTGCTTGTAAAGAAAACATAATTATGACAATTATTTAACAAAATTAGTACCTATCCTAATTAACATAAAAAACAACATAATATAAAACGATTGCGCGCGAATCAGCCGTAAACGAAGCGTTACGGAAATCCCCGAAACCGTGATCGGCTTAGCCGACTAGTCGGCCTAATTACAACCGACTAATCGGCTAGTCGGCGAAAGTCATAATCGGCACATCTCTACTTTTAAGATAAAAAAAAGATAAAGAAAAACCAATTTGGTAAAACAGTTTTACAAAAAGAAACGATGATAGCTGCAAAAGTATAATATTCCGGCACATCGTCAACTATCCGTCAAGCACCGCCGGGCGGGTCGAGAACTTTTGTTACTCGAAAGGGGACAGTTCCCCTTTCTAGATTTCTTATCCCGAATTTAACGCGGGCGAAAACTAGATAGAGAACATAGTTATAAATAAAATTTTAAAGTTCCCCATGTTTCCCCTGTATGGCGGTGGCTCGTAGGAAAAGAGTATTTATTTATTTTTATAGATAATTTTACGGTCTACAATTTTTGACTGAGGTATTTTTATGATAAAACTTACTTACCGTTTTGCTGAGAATCGCGAAAACATCATTTTTTAGACATGGGGAACTTTCAAATTTTATTTATAATTATCTTTTGAACGATTTCACCAATTTTTAGCTTGTTGTAAATTTATGTAACTTCGAATGTCTATATTGACCAGACTATATTGTACGACAAATTTTTACGCTGATAAACTTGTTATCATTTACAGGTACAGGTCTAGGCGGAGGGTTAGGCGCCAACACGTTCCAGGCTAAGCCTGCAGCGCCCGCCTTCGGGCAACTAGGTTCCACCATGTTCAACCAACCTGCTCAGAATAATACCTTTAAAACTGGTAAGTTATCCTTACTAATATTATAAAAGCGAAAGTGAGTTTGTTTGTTACGTCTTCACGCCTAAATGGCTAAACCGATTTTGATGAATTTTGGTACAGAGATAGTTGGGAACCAGGAGACGGACATAGGCTAAACAGTGAGAAAAGGGGGAAAGAAAGAGTTTTTGAAGTTATACTTCTTTTGGCGCGATGGAGAAAAATGATGAGTGATTTGCGCGCGCACAGCGACATCGTGAAGTTAGTTATAGGTGTTCTAGTAACTATGTTCATGTTGTATATTCTAGTATTTTTATATTTAGAGCACGTGTTTCATAATAATTAAATATTCTTTTGGTGTTTTTATTAAGCTATTGCATAGCTTTTAAATCAATTTCACATTCCAAGCTACCCTTGTCGAGGTTTGGAAATGGATAGGTTACCACACGGAGCCAGGTTAAGCAACCTTTGCCAAGGTTTGGAAATGGATGGGTTACCACACGGGGACAGGTTAAGCAACCCTTGCCGAGGTTTGGAAGTGGATGGGTTACCCCAGTGGACCAGGTTAAGCAACCCTTGCCGAGGTTTGGAAATGGATGGGTTACCACAGTGGGCCAGGTTAAGCAACCCTTGCTAAGGTTTGGAAATGGATGGGTTTTCACAGGGGAATGGATGGGAATATGGAATCAATCAATGGAATGGGATGGATGGCTTACCAAAGTTTTTTTTCTTTACACCAAAGAAGTATAACTTCTAACGCGTGTACATATTTTTTCGATAATCACGCGTTAGCCCAAAGTAACTATGCCACGCGGACGAAGTCGCGGGCGGAAGCTAGTAAGCTTTAAAATAAGAAATCGTCTAGTTAAATAAATTTTTTTTGAAGTGAGAAATGAAGAAGAAAAGGGAAAACATAGCATTGCTTTTACAATAAATAAGATGCAAGGGCAAAAACTACAGGTAGCAGGTACCTGCAAATCAGGAAAGAAAACTGTGTTACCCCGAACTTAACGCGAGCGAAGCCGCGAATGAAATAAAGATTTGATTTGAGTGTTAAAAGTTGCACGGATGATGAAGTGAGCTTATAATTAAAACATAATAGGGTAGTTGACACCACCAATCAATTGATATACTTTTTATGAGCTGTCAAAACGCGCTTCCCCATAGATTTTGTATGAGACTCGCAACCGATGACGTCACTAAGTTGTCAAGTCAATGATGCAACTATTTATTGATTTAAAAGCAACTAAAAATCGAATTTTAACGTTATTTTGAAATGAATGGAGTTCTCAGACCTAGAATAAGGTGTTCTTTCAGAAAAATTGTGTTTTTAAATTATTGGTTAATGGTGTCAACCACCCAATTATATTTATCTTGTCACATCTACCATTACATAATGCTTTAAAATATTTTGTCCAACACAATACTTGTTTGTATTGGTGCCTGCTACTGAATAATATTACAATTTTCCCGCCCTTCTATTTGGGGTCGGCGCAACACGTTTTCTTCTTCCATTCTCCCCTATCAGACGTCAAAGGACTACAGTTTTATAATAATAACTAGCTGTTCTCCGCATTGTCACCCACTCTGCTCAGCACCTGTTGGTCGTAACGTGATGTTATATAGCCTTCCTCAAGAAATGGACTATCCAACACCAAAAGAATTTTCCAATTCCAACCAGTAGTCCCTGAGATTAGCGCGTTCAAACAAACAAACTCTGCAGCTTTATAATATTACTAGCATTCGCCCGCGGCTTCGCCCGCGTTAAATTTGGGGTAACACAGTTCCCCTTGCGCCTTATTGATTTGTAATAGCAACGCTAAGTTTTCCCTTCTCTTCCCTCTTTCTCCCTCACATCCCACTTTTTTCAAAAAAATATTAGCCTATGTCCGTCTCCTGGTTCCCTACTATCTCTGTACCAAAATTCAACCAAATCGGTTCAGCCATTAAAGCGTGAAGAGGTAACAAACAAACAAACAAACAAACAAACTAACTCACTTTCGCTTTTATAATATTAAAGTAAGGACTAGCTGTTCCCCACGGTTTGACCCGCGCTGCTCAGCACCGGTTGGTCGTAGCGTGATGTTATATAGCCTATAGCCTTCCTCAAGAAATGGACTATGGATAGTCCATTTCTTGAGGAAGGCTATAGGCTCTAAAAGAATTTTCCAATTCCAACCAGTAGTCCCTGAGATTAGCGCGTTCAAACAAACAAACTCTTCAGCTTTATAATATTAGTATAGATAGTATAGATATATTAGTATAGATATTTTCTGTTATCAGGTCTGGAGAGTGGCTTAGGCGGCGGTATGTTTGGCAACAACAGTTCCTTGGGCGGTGGACTTAGTATGGGCATGGGCGGTATGCTCAACAACCCAGCTGCCGGGATGAAGTGAGTATAGTTTTCAGTACAATGTAAATATAAAATATCTTGGGACATCTCACACACGGCTATCTGATCCCAAGCTAAGCAGAGCTTGTGCTATGGTAACCAGACAACTGATATACATACTTATATAATTTATAAATACATACATATTATAGATAAATCACACCCAGGCACAGAACAAACAACCATGCTCATCACACAAAGTTTGTCCTGGGTGAGAATCGGACCCACGACCTCCGGCTTAGCAGTCAGGGCTACTAACCACTGGACCAACAGGCCCGTCTATGTGATATTGCCATGTTCAAGAACTGGGTCGGGCTCATACCTGTAGTACAGCACTTCCGATTCCACAAGACTGTATTTTAGAGCAAGTTGCTGATGGATAATCCTGGCTACAAGGTTGTGTCTATGCGAGTACTCTCCGTTAGCAAGGCGAGAACAACCAGAGATAATGTGACGAATTGATTCACCCGGATGGTGGCATGCCCGACATATGTCAACCGTGCCGTCCTTCACAATAAATCTCCGGTAGTTATTCGTCATCATAACTTCATCCATGATTGCACAGACAAAACCTTCGGTTTCTCCAAAGAGGTCCCCGGAACCTAGCCAGTCTACGGACGCTGATTGATCTACATCGGGTCCATGTAAGGCCCGGAAAAAGCGTCCGTGAAGCTCCTTACTCTGCCATACCTCCCTGCGGTCGTTAGTGTCAAGCACTACAGGTTTGCGCCAGTTCTCTTTAGCCAAGGAGAGCAGGGTGAGGCCTTTGTCCACTGCAACCACATCCCGATGCATTCCCACGTCTTTTTCTAGAAAATATTCGCTGAGATTACATATCTCGCGATTGTGGAGAGTCTTGGCGTTTAAAAAGCCTTGACCTCCACAACTCTGCGGGATATACAGTCTCATAACCGATGAACGTGGGTGATGCATACGAAATGCCGTTAACAATAAGACGGGCCTGTTGGTCTAGTGGTTAGTG
The DNA here is from genome assembly GCA_958449745.1 of Ochropleura leucogaster. Taxonomy (NCBI): domain Eukaryota; kingdom Metazoa; phylum Arthropoda; class Insecta; order Lepidoptera; family Noctuidae; genus Ochropleura; species Ochropleura leucogaster. Next base: position 2,124,367 of record OY288230.1, on the reverse strand, counting down.
GCCCTGACTGCTGAGCCGGAGGTCGTGGGTTCGTTTACACCCAGGACAAACTTTGTGTGATGAGCATGATTGTTTGTTCTGTGTCTGGGTGTGATTTATCTATAATATGTATGTATTTATAAATTATATAAGTATGTATATCAGTTGTCTGGTTACCATAATACAAGCTCTGCTTAGCTTGGGATCAGATAGCCGTGTGTGAGTTGTCTCAAGATATTTATTATTATTATTATAACAATGTACGGACCTGCCTATTTAAGTCCAGTTCTGGTTGAGCCCATTTGAGTATGCCGAAAGAGTACATCAAAACAATCATTATTGTTTCAGCAACAGTCTGTCCGGTTCTTCAGCTGGTGGGAATGTTCACGAACAAATCCTCACGTTAGCGGCCAGGCCGTACGGTGACTCGCCGCTCTTCAAGGATCTGTTGCCTGACTCATGTGAGTATTGATTTAAGCTATAACTAGAATGATCTTTTTCCTAAAATTTATAACTTTACTAGCTGGCGACCGCGGCTTTGCTTGCATGTTGATGGAAAAAAATCCAGTATCCTATGTGTTATTCCAGACTAAAATCTACATCTGTGCCAAATTTCATCAATACCCGTTCAGCCGTTTTGACGTGAAAGAGTAACAAACATTTGCACTTATAATGTTAGTAGGAAGTAGGATCGTCGCGTTGTGTATATGGATGACGTGCTAATCTTTGAGTAAAAGTGGAAAATAAAATTTATTTTGAACTAGCTTTTGCCCGCGGCTTCGCTCGCGTTAAATTCGGGGTAACACGGTCCCCTTTCCTGATTTACAGATACCTGCTACCTGTAGTTTTTCCCATAGCGCCTGATTTATTGTAATAGCAAAGCTAAGTTTAGCCTTTTCTTCCCTCTTTCTCCATCATAATCCACTTTAAAAAAAATACCCTATAGTATAGCCTAATATTAACCTATAAATTAGCATATAATTAGCCAAAAATTAGCTATGTCCGTCTCCTGGTTCATATCTATGTATTAAAATTCATCAATATCGGTTTAGCCATCAAAGCGTGAAGAGGTAACAAACAAACAACTCACTTTCGCTTTTATAATATTAGTAAGGACATAAGTATGTATATCAGTTGGCTGGTTACCATAACACAAGCTCTGCTTAGCTTGGGATCAGATAGCCGTATGTGAGTTGTCCCAAGATATTTATTTATTTATTATCTTCGACAGCAACTACAGCAGAAGACGTCCTCAAACCAACGAACCCAGCGGCTGTAAAGGCAGTATTAGACAGTTGCAACAGCTCCGCCTACCGTGTGTCGTCACCCAACGGGTTACGGCTCACCGTCACCCCTAGAACGACGCGCGATGATAAGGTATAGTAGCTGGGACTCCATACTTGAATATACAGCAGAGGGGCCTGCCAGGGACACTGTTCGCCGGGGTGAAGGGTTTTTCAAATGGGTTATGAGTGGAGACTACACGATTACTGACAAATGCTTGCACTGACTGGACAGGTCCACTCAATCTGTGTCGTGCTTTCTTAAAAAGACCATTTCAGACACCGATGGGATGCATGAGTTACAAATACTACAAAAACCTGATAGTTTATTTATTTTAACATGGGTGGGTTTTAGTCAGTACTAGTTTGACACTCCTCCCCCCGAGCCGCCCAGAGCGGGGGAAGTTATTTGATGATTTGCCACCCCAAAAAAAACGTGCTTAAGTCACCCATTTATATTCCTACAGTCAAGTCTTAAGGTAGTTTTCTATTTTTTACCGACGAAAAAAAAAGAGGAGGTTCTCAATTCGACATGTATATTTTTTTTATGTATGACCACGCATAACTTTTTATAAGTGGCAAAACTACAATGAAATGAAATATTATTTTTGTTTTTTGAAAAAAAATAGTCAGATTGGATTAAGCTGCCTTTGATTCTATACGCCTTGTTGGGGCATATACTATGTGTGGTTGGGATACACTATGAGGATTGAAACTCTTGAGATTTGTATAGGTATAAAGTTTATTCAATGATTACATGTTCCATCTGCCTAGCCTTTTCCCAACTACGTTGGGGTCGGCTTCCAGTCTAACCGGATGCAGCTGAATACCAGTATTTTACATGGAGCGACTGCCTATCTGACCTCCACAACCCAGTTAGTACTAAGTAATACGATACCACGTGGTAAGAGTGGTTGTCAGACTTTCGGAACACTGACTGACTACCTGTAACGACTGTCAAAGATCTACAAATGACAGCCGGGACCAACGGCTTAACCTTCTTTCCGAGGCACGGAGGAAACTCGGTATGTAACGGATGGTCACCCATCCACAGACCAACCTAGGCAAGCGCGGCCGAACCTAATTATCGACACGAGCGGCTGAAACTACAATGAAATGAAAAATTATTTTTGTTTTTTGAAAAAATTGTTGATTGGATTAAGCTGCCTTTGATTCTATACGCCTCAATTACCTATGTATGTTCTTCCACAGAAATCTCTATTCGACGGCTTAGAAGAATCCGATGCCAGTTTAGAAGACAAGCTATGTCTGAAGCCGTCGCGTAAGCGTCTTGTGCTGCGTCCCAACCAGAGAGCGAATGACAGCCATCACGACTCCGTGGACCACAATAATGATACCGGCAGGTTAGTTAGTTCTATATTGTTACACTAGCTGTTCTCCGCGGTTTCACCCACGCTGCTCAGCACCTGTTGGTCGTAGCGTGATGTTATATAGCCTATAGCCTTCCTCAAGAAATGGACTATCCAACACTAAAAGAATTATCCAATTCCAACCAGTAGTCCCTGAGATTAGCGCGTTCAAACAAACAAATAATATTAGTATAGATTGAAAAGTTTGATGAAAAAGTTTTTTTTTTTTTTAAAACGTTGCCCTACACCAGGAACTTCTTCTGTGTCGTGGGTGGATCGGAATAGATATATGCAGGTCATAAAAATATTTGCCTAAAAAGAAATATTTACTTTTGGAACGAAGTTCCTTATCGCGTGTTGCGAAAGGGGAAAAAGATATAAGAACAAAAGTTGTAACGAGAAAACGTGTATTTTTGCTATAGTTGTAACAGTGCGGCGTGCGGGTATTTCTCTCTCTCTCTCATAGAAAGCAAGCCAGTTATTTTCGTTTCGTCTTTCTATTTCGTACTGAACAGTGTGGTGTCGCGACGATTATTTTTGTTGAGTGCAGGTTTTTTGTACATAATAAATAAAATAATTTCGTTTCATCCGGGTGTCCCTTAACACCTCTCAAGTTTTTTTTTGGTTAGAATTAGCTTATAGTGACGAGGAATATGATTTAGAAGTGTGGGGGAATATAGCCAAAACTTGTGGGGAAATATTGCTAAGAAATGTTGGGAAATATTGCCTAAAAGTGTCTTAAAATGAAGGGGAATTTTGAATAACAATAGAAAAGGTGGGGTATAATCCTTACTAACATTATAGGAGACAAAGTGAGTTTGTTTGTTACGTCTTCACGCCTAAATGGCAAAACCGATTTTTAATTGTGAATGTTTGTGAAGATGGATGTATGTATGTTCGATCGTCTTTCACGAAGAAACTACTAAACGGATCTTGATGAAATTTGGTACAGAGGTAGATTATAGTCTACACATAGGATACTTTTTATTCGATATCACGCGGGCGACGCCGCGGGCGCCGGCTAGTAGTCTATAAGCCGTCACGCAAGCATCTGGTGCTGCTTCAACAAATATTACTAATAATAATAATTTTACTGTTCATAACAGATCTTTAGAAGAGCATCCTCAATCCAACGGCGCTCTACCGAATAGAGAGTCTACCGAACAACAGCCGAATAAGGACGAAGTTGACCGAAGACAGGACGAATACGTTTCGTTGAAGAACGCTTCGGCTGGGAGACGTAAGTATTTTTTTTAATTCACTTCTTCGGAAACTAGCTCTTATTGCACTGCGATTAGGTTTAACATTAAATGTTTTTCACACGCAAGCTTTTTTATAACGCAACAAGGTCTTTAATTTTTTCTATTTCATCATGGATAACTATTTGACATTTGCTCAGATCCTACAGCCTTTTTTTGTTTTGAAGATATAGGAGGCACATAAAATGAATATGATCATGTCTCATTTGCTTATAACAACAAATTGAATTTTATTTGAGTTCTAAATTCAAAAATGTTTGGATTTTTAATATTAAGGTTATTAAGCGATGTCAGTATGAGAACAGAAAGCGCGAGGAAAAATCAAATAAAATCATAGTTTCAAATTATTTTTTATTCACTGCTGTTCTTGGCTCTATAACACCCTTGCCTGTCGGCTCGCACGTTATATCCGTCTCGGCCGCAATGACAAAGCTTCCTCATTTGAATCAAAATGTTCTATCGATAACGCACATTTTGTGGGCTACACTGTCATTTCGCTAATTCTTATTAATATTATGAAAGCGAAAGTGAGTTTTTTACGTATTCACGCCTAAATTGCCAAACTGATTTTAATGAATTTTGGTGTAAAGATAGTTGGGACTCTAGAGACGGACATAGACTAAAATCGGTGGTCGGTGGCTTTTGTTGGTTTCGTTGACTTTATTGGCCACCGACTTCCGGAAATAAAGTTAGTTTCCAGTTTTTAGTTTTTTTTAGAAGTCGGTTTTATTTTTTTACTAAAAAGTTTTTATTTCAACATTTTTAGTTATAGTATTATGATATAATACGCAAACACGGTTAAAAAGTTTTTATTTTTAGCTTTAGTCCCGTCTTAGATACAATTTTTAGTTCCACATCAAGCTATAGATTAAATACTAAGTATCTATATTATGCTTTAGTATTAAACCAATTCAGAAATCATATGCATCATCCCCTAGGGGATACAGCTGATACTTGATCTGATGTTTATGTTTCTTAATGACTAGGTGAGGGGGGGGAGGGGATACGGTCACCCTGCTCCCACTCGCCTGCCTACCCTGGCGAAACCCATACTTATACATGTGATTGCAGCAATCACGGCAGATTTGCTGTCATTTATTAAAGAGTGCCGTTGTATATCACTGAAGATCTATCACCAAATTACTGCGATGACCTTCCAAACCATAGTAGTACATACCATATTTTGATCATTTGTCTTCGACAACTTCTAAAATATAATCGACGAATGAGTATATCATCAACGTACACGAAGTCAATCTAATACGTATTATTAAAGATAACTCAAAAACTACTTGTCGGATCTTGATATTTTATGGGACCAAACGACAACCACCAGCTTTCGAATAAAAAAAGAATCATCAAAATCGGTTCACTCAGACCTGAGTTATGAGGTAACAAACACAAAAAAAAATAAAAAACATACAGTCGAATTGAGAACCTCCTCCTTTTTTTGAAGTCGGTTAAAAAGGTGGAGCGAAAGATATTTGTTTTTCGTTCATCACGCGGGTTAAAGTTAGCGTTAGCCAAAAGTAACTATGCCACGCTGACGAAGTCGCGGGCAGAAGCTAGTAAGCTATAAAATAAGAAATCGTCATATTTTTTTTTTCTTTACAGAAGCTGACGTTACTTCCGGATCCGATAGACATGGTAGTTGGTAGGTAATACTTTAATTTCTTGAAAATGAGGCAAATGTGATTAGGTAGATAGAATATCCTTTATTATGTACACCATACAAATAACAAGAATAACATTAAACAACTTATAAATAGGGTGACACAATGGGCGGTCTTATCGCTAAAAGCGATCTTTTCAAGACAACCTTTGGATGGATTAAAAGGAGGAGATACAGTACTGTAGGTAGTCTGTGGTGTAACGTTTTAGAAAATTAATAGCTACATTAAAAAAAAAAACAAATACTTATACATGTAAAATAATAATCATCAAAAGCAAAGAAGTATTTAATATTTTGTTTAAGGAGAGAGGTGGTGCTGTGTGTGTGTGTGATTATGAAAGTATCCGACGCGCTTTCACTCGCTTCTTTTGCCTACTGCCCTGCCTATGTTACTCAGTGATTATGTAGCTTTATAATGGCAAAAAAAAATTTTGAAATCGGTCCAGTAATTTTTGAGTTTATTCTTTACATATAAAAATACAAATCTTTCCTTTTATAATATTAATGTAAATGAATGTGAATTAAAAAGAATAGAATATTCATTTATTTGCTTAGAATGTAGGTATTTACAATAAGGTGTTACAATAATTACGGAGAATCCTTTGTCCTTCCTTATCAAAACATATTTAGTTTGGAACATTAATCACGAAAAAAATAGTGTGTGTCAGCTCCGACGCACGACTGGAGTTTACTCCTTAAGTACGAGTATCTAACCATACGCAAAAAGAGTTTATTCAACTGAAAAAAGATTAATATCATATGAAAGGGTAAATTCACAAATTAATGAAAAAAAATAACAATATAAATACATCGACACTGATAGAAACAAACAAGCCCAATTACATATAGTATATAGGTATAGTCGCCTATACAGCATACCATATCGACGGTAAAAAGGAAGTAGGGCATAAGCGACATTTTGGTCAAAAATGAGTTATATATGCCATCATACGTAAAATTTTCCGCTCTTTCAAATGCGCTTACTCCCATGGCTCTACGATGACTTTTTTGGCGTTTATGCCCTAGCAAAAAAAAACATTTTACTAGTATTATTTTTCGTAACCGACGAAAATTCAGATCATTTTTTCTAAAAAGGTGTTTGTACCCCTACAAAAATGACTTATTTTGGGTTTGTTGTCGGTAATGCTTTTTTACTTCATAAGGGTGTCGAGGTTTCGGTTGCTTATGCCTTTTAAGCTTTTCCCTCAAAAAGTACAAACGTTGTTTATAGCCTACTTCCATTTCATAATTTAACGTAGCTATGGCGCTTGTACCCTATATACAAAATTCATTTTCATATTACTCTGTCGGTTATACCCTATTACCATTCAGTACTTTATGACAGCTATGTAGGTTATGCCCTATTACCTAAATTTATTTTAATATCACACTGTTGGTTTTACCTTTCTTCCGTTTACAATATAAATACAGTTGTGTCGCTAATACCTTTTTATCTAAATTAAATTAGATATCATGGTGTCGATTATAACCTACTTCCACGTTTTACAATCATACCCATACGTCACTTTTACTGCAATACCCAATAAGAATTTAATTACGAGTCGGGGCTTATGCCATTTGATATCACATAAAAACTTTTTAACAAAAAATTGAACCGACGAAAAGTGAAAAATAAAAACCTTTAATCTAATTAGTGTGAAATTTTTGACTGTTATTCAAATTTAATTTTTTTTGGCTTTTTAAATAAAATATTGTCTTTTGCTATCTAATTTCCTTTTTCGTCGATTTTTTGTATACTTCGACACTACCTACTAGATATTTGGTAGCTATTATTTTAAATCCACATTAGTTGCTTTTGATATTTAATAAAAACCCTTGATAGGCGAACAGACGCGTAAGATGATGGATTCGGGGATGGAGCTTCGATAAGAATGTTTCTTACCGTCAAACAGGTTGAGAAGTACTAAGATGACTACCATAAATTCGAAACACTATCGAGGGAATAGACCTCCAGATATTTTAGAGTGTGATACGTGACTTAGAAAAGTGTAACACCTAATAACACGTCCCCGTAAGTTTACGAATACGAAACACTTAACAACGAATGCACGCTACCACGAAAAACTTAACGCCGTAGCAATGTGATCTCGAATAACGAAATCTCTAATGTTCCCTTTTTCTAAACACTTAACAACGAATGCACGCTACCACGAAAAACTGAACACCGTAGCAATGTGATCTCGAATAACGAAATTTCTAATATTCCCTTTTTCGAAACACTTAACAACGAATGTACGCTACCACTAAAAACTGAACACCGTAGCGATGTGATCTCGAATATCAAAACCTCTAAAAGTCATCGTAAAAAGTCTTTATTCATATAACAATCAACTAAACAGAGAAAATCAAACCAATCAACCAAATCAACAGTTTTTCCATGACAATACAAATAACCAAATCCAACATTAAATAAAAACTTTAAAAAATCAGTTAACGTTTAAAATAGCACAAGTATCAAGACTGTCTAAAAATGTGGTTAAGTCGGTCAGCGGTGATGCCATGATTCCACCTCATTTTGTGAAATAGGAACAGTGGTCCCTATTGAGCTATTTACAGACCAGATGTCAGGCGGAAACAATGGAGGCACTTTTTGTTTTTGCAAGTTTGTCTGTAATGTATCGAGGTTTTGAGTAGTCCTTTTCTTATAAGTTCCATTGATATAATATTTGGAAAACCAATCAGTGACTTTTACTGCATCCTTGGGTAGTACCTTTTCTTTTAGTATTTCAAAAGCTTCAGGTATCTCTTCTGGCTTTAAAAAGCCACAATCATTGTCACAGTCCTGAACCAGAAGCAATAGATGACTTAGAATTGAGATCTAGGTTGAAAAAACGAGCGAAGCATAGTATGGATGGACCGGCACAGGTTATACAGGCGGCGATTCAAGATATTCCTAGTGGAAGTGCCCCCTACTTACCCAGTATAAATGCCTGATGATACCTGAGGCTTTTGAAATACTAAATAGTGAGGTCTGAAGTTTTTAATAAAGTTCAAGTAATAAGCCCAAGTGGCGTCATACTGTAGGGAACCTCTTTTAACTGACAACCATTACCACCGCCAGAGCTTTGATGACAATCATACTCCAGCAAGGCATCAACAGTTCTCATCGAGGTACATGAAATGAGCCTAAACACAAATACAGCTGCTGTAAGCTATTGATAACGTCTAGTAAATACTTCCCGTCTCCATCGTCAGACCTTCTATGACCGTAACTCTCCAGCTAGGTCTAAAGATCACGTCAAGGTACATTAAATGAGCCCAAACACGATTTAGCTGCTATAAACTGTTGAGGACGTCTTGCCTTCCGTCCTTACCTTCCGTCTCCATCGTCAGACCTTCAATGACAGCGCTATTCTACAGCTAGGTCTAAAGTTGTCGTCAACGTGCACGTTATTATCGTGTTTCAACTCATTTCATGCATGAAATGAGTTGAAACACGATAATATCGCTGCTTTAAACTGTTAAGGACCTCTTGCAAAAAGCAAGTGTTTTCCGTCTCCATCATCCATCATCAGATCATTTTGACGCCGTATTGCCATCAGAGCTACGTATATGTTTCAAATTTAAAAAAAATCAGTACACAATTGCAAATTTCAAATCATTAGACATCAATCAGTAAAAAGTTATGCGTGGCCATACATAAAGAAAAATATACATGTCGAATTGAGAACCTCCTTTTTTTCGTCGGTTAAAAAGTAGGTTTTAAACGCGTAGCTTGTCTGAAAAACACTGCCGCGTGCTGTGACGGCGAGAGCACTATAATGTTTGTTACTTTTTTAAATGTTTAATACATGTACCTACCTATTATGGATACATACCAAGTTTTCGTAATTGATTCTTAAGTTATCTACTTACTAGCTGCAGTATTATTGTTTCCAAAAATGATTAGCAGGTTGATACCTACCCACTTTTTTTAAGTAGCTTTGACCTACTATCCGCTTGTTAATAAATAGGTAGGTAGGTGACATGAAAATGAGTATAATGACGAACTATCATCTTTTAAATCTACCATTAAGTGTAAATTTGAATTACTTGAACGGGTAGGGTATAACTAAAGCAGACCCCTAAGACTAAGGACTTTACTCTTTTTGAGTACCTACTGACCTTAGTCTTTTTCTATAAAAATCGACTCCCTAAAATACTTATAAGGTACTTCACTCTATTTTACGAGTTAGGGGCCCAATTACAGTGTAGTGTAATACCCGTTTTAGCTCTTATTCTGATGAAGGATCGTGTTGGTTACGCTACTTCATTATTTTTGGGGTGTCTTTTCATCTATATTTCCATAGACTCACGCAATGCCAAATGTTGATTATCCTTCTTTTCCTTTGCTTTCAAGCGACATTGTGTATCACTTATGTCTTATATCCTGTTATTGTTTTGAAAGCCGACTGTTTCTTGTGCTCTATTACCTTTTGTACAACCACTGTGAAAAGTACCTTATCCTTCTTTTCCTATAACTCTTATTTAACTGTCTAGTCTCTTATACCCTTTTACCTTGCGATGTGAGAAATCAGTATGTCTCTTAGGCTTCTTATCCACTATTATTTTATTTTGTCATTTGTATCTTATGCCATATTTCCTCATTGGAAAATTAAAACCTATTGTCATAAGCGACAAAAACCACTTTAAATAGCGTCAAATGATTAAACCTAAAAATACCTGTAACTGCTCTATTTTTTTCTGATTTTATAACTGTTTTATTTTTCACGATATCTTAATAAATGACAAAAATACGTCGGTTTTTCTAAAATTTAAAACTTTGAACGGCTCTCCTGAACATTTCACTTTTTGTCGCTTATACCCTATTTCCTTTTAACCGTCGATATGTATGTCTTAATGCACTCACAGCCAAATTAGAAAGTTTCGCACTAAAGGTGCGCACCAAATACGTGACACATTTTCGTTACTTTAGTAGGTTTTACCCCTTGGATTTTTCTCATACCGGGCGCCTCATATATGAAAATCGATTCTGAAGGAGTAAGCTCCAAAAAAAAATCTCCCATATTCATTTAAGAAGAATAAGTTCTCAAGGTTTGGCTGATTTACTTACTGGTATATTTAATCTGTGATTCGTGCTAAAGACATGTGATTTTTTTAACAGGCTTAGTTCTTCAAAACTGCCGTGGAACGACAAGGAGAAATCTATTGATGGAGAACCAACACCAAGGCTTTATCCCAACCTAGGTAAGTTTATCATTTTCCTGCCCTTGTCCCATTCTATTTGGGGTCGGCGTAATACGTTTTCTTCTTCCATTCTCCCCTATCATACGTCACAGCGTCATTTACCTGACGGGCCTGTTGGTCTAGTGGTTAGTGGCCCTGACTGCTGAGCCGGAGGTCGTGGGTTCGATTCCCACCCAGGACAAACTTTGTGTGATGAGCATGATTGTTTGTTCTGTGTCTGGGTGTGATTTATCTATAATATGTATGTATTTATAAATTATATAAGTATGTTTATCAGTTGTCTGGTTACCATAACACAAAATCTGCTTAGCAAAAAAAAAAACCTGCACTTGTCCCATTCTATTTGTGGTTGGCGCAACACGTTTTCGTCTTCCATTCTCCCCTATCTGGCATCATTTACTCCTTTCTCCTTCATATCATTCCTTACACAATCCATCCATCAGTTTATTATTCAAATGTACACACGACTATTACTACACACACGAATATTAGTAAGGATTAGACCAAAAATGACAAACATATAGCCTATTAATGTTACGTGTGACGTCATTTGTTGCGAAAAAATTCAGCAACGCGTGATTTTTTTTTTTAGGGTTGGCTGACTGTTTGTGTATGTGAGTTTAAATGTTTGTAAACGCACCCACGATACAGGAGAAATTCCTAGTGTGGGGCAACGTTTTAAAAAAAAAAAGTATTTAAGCGATTGGCCGCTGTGCCGCGTGTCGCTTTGATCCCCGCACGGAACAAATATTTGTATGGCCTACAGGTATTTGTTTCGGGTCTGGCTGTTTGTGCATGTGAGGTTAAATGTTTGTAAACTCACCCAGGATAGAGGAGAAATTACTGAAGTGGGACAACAATTTAAAAAAGAAATAAAAAATATTTCATGAGCAATGTCAAGTTACCACCACATATTAACCAGCATCTTCTCTTTCAGACAAAGACATCCAAGCTCAGGTATCGGAACGTCGCGCTAGCTGGCTCACTACTAAACCCCTTCGACCCCCGTTGGTGAACAACCCTGATTCAGCCGAGAACTCGGTTAGGGAACTCGCTGTGAGATCTGACCGATCGCATGACAAGGAGAATATTGATACGCTTTCATGTAAGTCGAAATTATGTTCTAGAAAATATATACTGGGGAGTTTGTTCCGCCACTTCTTCTTCCCAGCTAAAACACTAGGAAGTGGCGAAGGGCAGGGCGTTTTTGTGGGACTGTCTCTTGTAATGTGACGTTCAAAAAGTGCTGATTATCAGTCTAATTTGAACAAATGCTCTCTATATATACTCCCAGCTATAACCTGGGGGTCTTCAAGTCAAGAGTGAATAGGTTATTTCTAGGTAAGCGTGCTTCATCGTCGACCACATCATCACTTACCATCAGGTGAGATAGTGGTCAAAAGCGAACCTATCACTAATAAAAAAAAAAAAAATGACTTTTGATTTTGATTTATAGCTTAATCAGCTTAATGTGTTAGGACCATGTTGCTGCAATCCATGGTGGGTAATATGGCCCAATCGTGTAGGGTCATATGGCCGAACCTGGGGGTCTACTCTAATTCTACGTAAAACGAAATTGCGGCCGAAACTTCGAACGTTTTCTACCACGGTTTCATTTCATTTCGAAATTTCGGACGTCCAAAGTTTATTTGACATTAAAATTTTCTAAACCTACTCTAATTCACGCAAAATGATATAGAGTAGGGTTACAAACGTAACTACTTTTGACTTTCGTTCGTTAACGAAGTTACGTTTCGGAGAAAGAGAGTAGACCCCCTGACCCGAAAAAATGACCCGGTCGCGGTTTAGGTTAGGAACTTGAAAAAAGAGATATTTTTTCCGAAACGTAACCCTCATCATTGCTATCATAACCCGATTTTAGAATAAAATAGGATTCGCTCCTTTTCTTTCTGGAAATTAAAAGCAGCTATCTATATAAGATATATGTGACTTTAAGAAGACAAGAGGACACAAATTTGTATATATACTAGCTGTTCCACGCGGTTTCACCCACGCTGCTCAGCACCTGTTGGTCGTAGCGTGATGTTAAATAGCCTATAGCCTTCCTCAAGAAATGGGCTATCCAACACTAAAAGAATTTTCAATTCCAACCAGTAGTCCCTGAGATTAGCGCGTTCAAACAAACAAACTCTTCAGCTTTATAATATTAGTATAGATATATGTAACAAAACCTATTAAAGGGAATGCTATGCTTGAGTTGAAGAAATTACTAATCTGATCTTTTGCAATATGAATTCTATCTTATTTAGTACTTTTAAATAAGTACTTTTACGTTTGCTTTCTTCTATCTTATAACCTATTTCGTGACCGGCTCAGATTCGGTATAATCCGAATTGAGTCGGGTCATATTGCTTTATGTCCGGTAATATGGCTGAATCATATAGGAACATATTGCCTATTCATGTCGAGTAAAATGGCCGTATTAAATTGGCTAATAATACTGACTCAAATTGTGTAATATTGATAATCCATCCATGTAATGTAAAATGGCCGAATCGCGTAGGGACATATTGCCTTTTCATTTCGAGTAATAAACCCGAATCAAATTGGCTAATATTGCTGACTCATATTGGGTAATATTGCTTAAAAAATCATATATAAATAGCGCAATGCAGTCCTCCCTCAGAAACCACCTCTACCTGACTCCTATCCCTCCTTCCTCCCAGTAAGCTCGCTATGTGGAGGCAATGCAGACCGGCTTCAGTTCTGCCGACACCGCTGGGGCGAACAAGCGGGATGTTCGCGTTGTGAGAAGATAGCGCATCAAATTGGTGGATTATATGGTTATATTGTTGATCTTTTGTAGATATTCATCTTAGAAGGCTGTGTAAAAAGACCGTTTATGTACAGACGCCAGCAGGTCAAGCTACCCAAAACTGTCAATTTTTCCCAATGAACCTTGAACCTAATACTTTAGAAATAAAGTCGAAAATCTATCAAAGAAATCTGACAGATTGTAGTAGCTTGATGTGCAGGCGTCTGTATATAAATCACATATTTTTAAAACCTTTCAGAATAGTCTATAATAGTTTTAGTTAGGCAACCAACTGTTTATCTTTTAAACATAAAGTTCGTGAGTTTCTTCAGAAAAAGTCGGCAGTATCGTCACATAGTTATTGTTTTATTAGATACACTAAATAAAAATACAAATAATGAGTGTGTATTTTATTTAGTGTTTGTATTTTTATTTAGTGTATCTGTGTATATATTCTTTGATATATATTTATAGTATTTTGTTTTAAATTTATAGTATTTTATATATTTATATAGCACTAGCTTTTGCCCGCGGCTTCGCTCGCGTTAAATTCGGGGTAACACAGTTCCCCTAGCGCCTTGTTGATTTGTAATAAATAGCAACGCTGAGTTTTCCCTTTTGAAGAAAAGGGAAAACTCAGCGATGGGATGTGAGGGAGAACGAGGGAAGCCTCGTTCTCCCTCACATCCCACTTTTTTCAAAAAAATATTAGCCTATGTCCGTCTCCTGTTTCCCAACTATCTCTGTACCAAAATTCATCAAAATCGTTTAAGCTATTAAAGCGTGAAGAGGTAACAAACAAACAAACTCACTTTCGCTTTTATAATATTAGTAAGGATTTTTCTTATTTAGACCTACCACTGTTTGTCTCTGCATCACCCAAAGGTTGACTGGTAGAAAATGCCTATGGCATTAAGTCCGTCTCTGTACTTTGTACTTGAAGTGTTAAATAAATAAATTATACTAATTGTTATTTTTCAAACAGTGTCTGAAGAAGAACACGTAGCGCCCCGAGAAGCTCCTCCTCATCCGACAGGCGTGAAGCTGACGCGGCCAGGATATTATACCATGCCGAGTTTGGATGAGATGATTGGTAAGTACTAGCATTTTTAACTTTATCAATCAATCAATCGTTTATTTTGTAGAACATACAGTGGAATCCGTTTAAAATGACATCGAAGGGAAATAACAAACACGTCATACTAAGCGGACGTCATAAAAAACATTATGTGCGAAATAAACAATCTCCTGTTTTTGACAATAAGTATTTATTTTAATAGAGAGAGACAAAATAGAAATAAGTCAAAAATAATAATATAATACCGAACACTGTCGAAAGTGTTAGGAATAATGTCGGTCACTACATCAACTGGACACAATTTATTAAAAATGGGTCATAGCGAACTGTCACTCAATGCAGAGTCATTATACCCGACTTTGTTTAAAGAACTTTATATGAAAACCAAACATCGCTGTGTAATACGTCATAATAAGCGGTTGGTCATTATAAGCGGAGTCATCGTAAACGGATTCTACTATAGGTGTTTACAGGTAGTATACAGGGTTATTTGTAAAACACCGGCACCCTCTCAGGACCATGTTACCAGCATCATAATCAACAACTTTTGTTCTATGACATTTAAACATTTATCATATTTTAGTTCATCAGATTTTCATACAAAAATAAAAATATTTAAATTGAACGCTCTAAATGTTACGAAATCTACGAGAAGCAAACGTACCTACGGGAACAGTGCGCGGCAGATGTAGGTATGTAGGTACAGCAAACGGACGGAGTTGAAATGTGTTAGATAGGACAACGAAATCTTGATGATTTGTTTTTGGTAAATGTATAAAAATTTGTAAAAAATCATAGAACAAAAGTTGTTGTTTATGATGATAGTAATACAGTCCTGCGAGGTTGTCGGTGTTTTACAAATAACCCTGTATAAAATATAGGTTCACTATGTTTTGCCAATAGATGGCGTACAAAGTTGAGGTATTAAAAAAACAAACAAAAATACACAATTATAAATAAAAAAAATAAAAAAGTTAGTTAAATAGCTTAAAATGTCTAAATTTAAAAATAACTATGTCAATCACGTAAAAACAGAGGAAATTTTTTATTTATGTTCACACAAAATATTTGACAGGACATTACATTAAGACAGAAGAGTAGGGGCCTTATTAGTCTGCTATTACAATAGTGTCAGAATGGTCGATCACTGATCGCATATTGGTTAATTTTGTTTAAAGTTTGGTAATCTGCTACATACTAAACTTGTCAAAATCAACCATTATGCGATCAGTGATCGACCATTCTGACACTATTGTAATAGCAGACTATGGCCCCAGATAGGTACAGCTTATTTCATTAGAAATTTCTTCCAGCAGACCTGCGAGAGGAAAGTTGATTGAGATTTATGTAGACACAATGTCTAGAAACGACAAAACAGGTGTTTTTTTTTTTCATATAGATAACAAATGATGTAATATTGTGACACTTTTAATAATTTAATCCATTCTAAAATTAAATATTTGCACACCACATTTAACGGTAGATGGGATGACGATCTAAGAAAGACTGCAGGCAGATGCTGGATGCGGCAAGCTGAAGACAGGGCGCTATGGCGCTCATTAGGGGAGGGCTATGTCCAGCAGTGGACTAATATAGCCTGATGATGATGATTTAATGGTAGAATGTAAATGGGACAACATAATACACCTACATTCTAGCAAATAAATTATTCTTATACAAGCAACATAATACGATATTAAGTGTGGAAAAGAGAGTCTACGAATCTCCACCTGCTACCCTACAAGAAAGAAAAACTTTTATTTGGGATTCGCACAAAACAAGTAAAACAATAACACAATGAAATAAAATAGTTCAGACAAGGTTATTGTCTGTGCGAGGCCAAAAAGGTCCCTGTCTCAGCATAAGCTTGACATGACATCTTAAAGCAGAACTTATTCCGCTGAGGGAAAAATACAGAGCTATACAAGGTGTCTAGCACCATCTCTTTCTCACACAGGAATAAGAACTGCTATGAGATGTCATGGTAACCCTACTGAACAGATTTTCCTTGCTGCAGCCAATCTTGAGTAATTCTAACAAACACTCTCTTCCCTCAGCCTACATACGTCCGGATGGGTCATGCGTGGTGCCCCATTTGACGATCGGACGTAAAAACTACGGTAATGTCTACTATGACTGCGAGATTGACGTCGCCGGCTTAGATCTGGACAGCTTGGGTAAGTTATTGTTTAACTCATTTGTCAACATCTTCCTGCCCTTGTCCCATTCTATTTGTGGTCGGCGCAACACGTTTTCTTCTTCCATTCTCCCCTGTCAGACGTCACGGCATCATTTACTTTATTATCCCCTTATTATTATTCCTTACACGTACGGGCTTTGACGGGCCTGTTGGTCTAGTGGTTAGTGGCCCTGACTGCTGAGCCGGAGGTCGTGGGTTCGATTCCCACTCAGGACAAACTTTGTGTGATGAGCATGATTGTTTGTTCTGTGTCTGGGTGTGATTTATCTATAATATGTATGTATTTATAAATTATATAAGTATGTATATCAGTTGTCTGGTTACCATAACACAAGCTCTGCTTAGCTTGGGATCAGATAGCCGTGTGTGAGTTGTCCTAAGATATTTATTTATTTATTTACATAATCCATCCAGGTTTTCTTTGGCCTTCTTTTCGCTCTCCGTCCATCAACATTCAGATCCATCATACTTTTAGTTACATGTGCGACGTCCCTCCTCATTACGTGTCCATACCAAGAAAAACTATGTTCTTGTTTAACTCATTCATCATAATTTTCCTGCCCTTGTCCCATTCTATTTGTGGTCGGCGCAACACGTTTTCTTCTTCCATTCTTCCCTATCAGACGTCACGGCATCATTTACTCCTTTCTCCTTTATATCGTTCCTTACAGAAACCATTTATCCTCTGGGGTTGCGGGTTGTTCGAAAGAGATACAGCGGCCTCGGAACGTAAAGGGCAACAGAAGGAACATGGGTGGATTTTAGTCAGTAAAAGTCTGACACTCCCCCTAGACCTGACTAGACCTGACTAGACCCAGAACAACTACCAGCTACCCTACTATGACCTCTTAAAGCAATTCTTATTCCGCTGAGGGAAAGGGACAGAGCTATACAGGGTGTCTAGCACCATCTCTTTCACTCAGTGGAATAAGAATTGCTATAAGATGTCATAGTAGCCCTTCTGTAGGTCATACAAATATGTTTCGTGTGCAAATCGAATCTCCAATCGCCCAGCCACTGCGCCAACCGTGCCGTCAAATGTTTAAATGTTGTGTGCACTTTAGACATGTGCTAAATATATATACACTAGCTTTTGCCCGCGGCTTCGCTCGCGTTAAATTCGGGGTAAGACAGTTCCCCTTGCGCCTTATTGATTTGTTATAGCAACGCTAAGTTTTCCCTTTTTTTCCCCTCTTTCTCCCTCACATCCCACTTTTTTTAATTAAAAAATTAGCCTATGTCCGTCTCCTAGTTCCCAAGTATCTCTTTACCAAAATTCATCAAAATCGGTTTAGCCATTAAAGCGTGAAGAGGTAACAAACAAACTCACTTTCGCTTTTATAATATTAGTAAGGATTTCTTTTGTTTTTTCCAGTCCACTTCCTCAACAAAGAAGTAATAATCTATCCAGAGGAGTCAGCGAAACCTCCCCTAGGCGAGGGTCTGAACAGACGCGCAATAGTCACCTTGGACAGAGTGTGGCCCAGGGACAAGAGTGAGAAGAGAGCCATCACTGAGCCTGAAAGGTAACATACAGCAAAAGTCATTTCATCAAAAGTTATTTAGATCAAAAGTCATCACTACATAGTATAAAACAAAGTCGCTTTCTCTGTCCCTATGTCCCTTTGTATGCTTAAATCTTTGAAACTACGCCACGGATTTTGATGCGGTTTTTTTTAATAGATAGAGTGATTCAAGAGGAAGGTTTTTATGTATAATACATACATATTATAGTAGAGAAAAGTGGGGATTTTCAAAGATTTGTAACACCCTTTGAAGCTGGGACGGGTCGCTAGTTTAAATTCATTTGAATCAAAAGTTATTTAAATCTAAAGTCATTTAAATCTGAATTCCTTTGAACCAAAAGTCATTTAATTCAGAAGTCATTTGAATCAAAGTCCTTTATTCAAATTAGGCTGATAATCAGCACTTTTTAAACGTCAAATTACATGAGACAGTCCCACAAAAACGCCTTGCCCTTCGCCACTTCCTAGTGTTTTAGCTGGGAAGAAGAAGTGGCGGAACAAACTCTCCAAGCATCCACGTGAACAGTAGTCGGAGTTCCTCTAATTTTATTGATTCTAGCCGCCAGACACACAATGTCCACCTAATATTTAAACAAGTAATAAAAAAAAATGGTAGAAGTCCGTCCTATGTTTTGAGACAAATAAATATTTAGCATTTTCATTTTTCAGATAAATGTTTGACTTGTGTATATTTACCTAACAAATATTCTTTGTTAGGTATACATATTGAAGACCTCGTGGCTAAATAAAGGTTAAGCCGCGCTTGTCTAGGTTGGTCTGTGGATGGGTAACCACCCGTTACATACCGTGTTTCCTCCGTGCCTCGGAAAGCACGCTAAGCCGTTGGTCCCGGCTGTCATTTGTAGATCTTTGACAGTCGTTACAGGTAGTCAGTGTTCCGAAAATCTGACAACCAGTCTTACCAAGGGGTATAGTATTACCCAGTATTAACTAGGTTGTGGAGGTGAGATAGGCAGTGATATTCAGCTGCATCCGGTTAGACTGGAAGCCGACCCCAACATAGTTGGGAAAAGGCTAGGCAGATGATGATCTAACAAATATTCTTTGTCCACAGACTCCTTAAAATGGAATACGAGACCAAACTCCGGCGCGTTTGCGACAAACACAACACCAAGTTCATCGAGTACCGCCCCCAGACTGGAAGCTGGGTGTTCCGCGTCGAGCACTTCAGTAAATACGGACTCACGGACTCCGACGAGGACGACGACGTGCCGCAGCTCATGAAGAGGCAACTCCAGGCGCAGGCGCTGCAGACTAGCGCGGCACCTGGTGAGTACCACCATACAGATTCCTTTATCATCTGTGCCTAGGAGCCCATTTGGCAAAAAAAAAAAAACTAGCTACTCTGAAAGATTTACCCCCGAATACTGAAACGTCACTCAAAATGTGAGGGCTGCTTAACATTTGAGCAGCTCTTAGACTTTAGATTTTGTATGGTCAAACGTCACTTCTGAGTCTCTGTTAAACTTAAGTGGGACTTAAATTTTGAGTGACGTTTCAGTATTCGGGGGTTAAACATTATCACTTGGATACACTAGTTAATCGTAGGAAGAAACTAGACTTTATTTAATCACTTACTTACTTACTAACTTTTGGGCTCTCTGGATATTAAAATTCCAACTCGGACTCCTAGGCATAATACATATGAATTATTTTACATTTCTGACTCAAAAACGAACCTAGGTCATTACGCCGCTTTACCAAGACTTTGTAGGCAATATAACGCGTTAGCCAAAGCAACGAACTTTGACATCTGTGAATCTCTTGTAAAATATGGAAAGTTTCTAAATGATTCATAAATTTGTTAAAATTTCACAACAACATTAAAATTTCATAAATTTGCTAATTTTATTATTAATTTAAATTCCAAATACTACCTGCTTCAATATTTCATTATTTAAACTTTTTTTTAAAATTTTGTAATATACTGGCTGTGCCCTGCTATGCGTTGCTATGCAATTTTCTACCTTTCTCCCTACCCTACCTACCCTACCTTTTCTTTGCTATAAACCTCATGGAGCCCGAAACCTTTCCAACGAATCGGGTTATAGCGTCAGGAAGGAAAACCCGACTTATTTTTATATAGTAGACTAGCATTCGCCCGCGGTTTCGCCCGCATTAAATTTGGGGTAACACAGTTCTCCTTGCGCCTAATTGATTTTTAATAGCAATGCTAAGTATTCCATTTTCTTCCCTCTTCCTCCCTCACATCCCACTTTTTTTTAAATAAAAATTAGCCTATGTCCGTCTCCTGGTTCCCAACTATCTATGTACCAAAATTCATCACAATCGGTTTAGCCATTAAAGCGTGAAGAGGTAACAAATAAACAAACAAACTCACTTTCGCTCACTCCACTCCAAATAGAATTGGATAAGGGCAGGAAAATGATGATGACAGTCTTTTTTGAATTATACACTAAGGACATGAGACTAACAGAGTGATGGATCTGAATGTTGATGGACGGAGAGCGAGAGGAAGGCCAAAGAAACGATGGATGGATTGTGTAAGGAATGATATGAAGGAGAAAGGAGTAAATGATGCCGTGACGTCTGATAGGGGAGAATGGAAGAAGAAAACGTGTTGCGCTGACCACAAATAGAATGGGACAAGAGCAGGAAAATGATGATGACAGCCTTTTTTGAATTATACTCTTACCAGACTTGTCTAACCAAACTGTTCTCTTCCCACAGCTCCCAAGCAGCCTGTAGCACCTGCAGCAGGTCTTGGCGGGTTGGGCGGCACGTCGGCAGGTTTAGTGCCAGAAGATAACCTGTTCGCCATGCAGCAGACTTCGCTGAACCTCCTCAATGGGGCTGCTAAAGGTATGTATCTGTAACACTCGCTCGTTGTTCTTCTAGCGAGGTTGGAGTTTCCAGGTGTTAGAGGTGGGACTGCAAGGGGCCGTTCAAGTATTACGTAAGCACTATGGGGGGGGCGGGGGGGGGTCTTTGCTTTGCTTATTTTGGATGACATGGGGTGTAGGGGAGTCTAGATGATGATTACGTCATCGGTAGTTATTTACTTTTTTACCGAATGACAACTCTCACATTGTCTTAGCTTGAAAACAAAACGCATTTTCGGGGATTCCCGCAAATAATGCGGATGTTTACGAAAAAAAAAAACAATACAGTAATTGAAAATGTTAACGTAAGCTTGGGGGGAGGGGGGTAAGAGCTTTGCTTACTTTTGCTGACAAGGGGGATGGGGGGGTAAATAATTGTAATAAATCTGCTTACGTAATACTTGAACAACGGCCCCCAAGACAATCGTTACAAACCAAAAATCCTGCTAAGAGCAAGACATTTGACGGGCTGTTGGTCTAGTGGTTAGTGGCCCTGACTGCTGAGCCGGAGGTCGTGGGTTCGATTCCCACTCAGGACAAACTTTGTGTGATGAGCATGATTGTTTCTTCTGTGTCTGGGTGTGATTTATCTATAATATGTATGTATTTATAAATTATATAAGTATGTATATCAGTTGTCTGGTTACCATAACACAAGCTCTGCTTAGCTTGGGATCAGATAGTCGTGTGTGAGTTGTCCCAAGATATTTTATTTATACTCGCGCGCCGTGGATTCCGTACAAACTTGCGACATAAAGGGCCATATCTTTTGACTGCGTAGACTAGAGTTTTTCACAGCGTCAACAGACAACAGACGAGTATATGGTTTTCATTTCAAGTCGATATTTCCACGCCTTACAGGGGGTCTACTCTAATTCTACGTAAAACGAAATTGCGGCCGAAACTTCGAACGTTTTCTACCACGGTTTCATTTCATTTCGAAATTTCGGTCGTCCGAAGTTTATTTGACATTAAAATTTTCTAAACCTACACTAATTCACGCAAAATGATATAGAGTAGGGTTACAAACGTAACTACTTTTGACTTTCGTTCGTTAACGAAGTTACGTTTCGGAGAAAGAGAGTAGACCCCCTGAAATGTCTTGACAGACGGATGGGACAGCAAAGTGATCAAAAAAGGTTCTGTTTATTCGTTTTGAGGCATGGAATTGTAATGTTAGTGCAAATGTACTACAATGAAAGCGCATGAAATACTTTCAAGATTATATTTTATACCAGCTGCCTCCCGCGGCTTCAACCGCTTGATGATCGAAAAAAGTATTCTACGTGTTTTTTCAGACTTAAATCTACATCTGTGGCAAATTTCATGAAGATCCGTTCAGCCGTTTTGACGTGAAAGAGTAACAAACATCCACCCTCACAAAAATTTGCATTTATAATAATACTAGCTGTTCCACGCGGTTTCACCCACGCTGCTCAGCACCTGTTGGTCGTAGCGTGATGTTATATAGCCTATAGCCTTCCTCAAGAAACAGACTATCCAACACTAAAAGAATTTTCCAATTCCAACCAGTAGTCCCTGAGATTAGCGCGTTCAAACAAACAAACAAACTCTTCAGCTTTATAATATTAGAATAGATTAGTATAGATTAGGATTATATTTTACTGAAACATCTCACACAAGAATCACGACATTGTCTATTCTATTTCGTTTTATTATTTTAAACAATTGAGTATTGGAATTTCATGACCAACCAGCCAATATTCGGGTTTGGTTAAGGTATTAAAAGCTCTGGACGCTCTTACTGTGCACGTCTTTCTACATCGTTCTAACATATTTGTATAATCTCAACATGAATTATGTTAATACGATTTTGTAATAATATTCTAATTTAAAAGAGTATCCATGGAGTTTCTTGCCCATTCTTCTCCATAGAGATCAACGCTTTGGAATGGGCAACTACAGTACTTTCACAAGTTATTATGCCTTGTGACCGGAACTGTAGCTTCAACATTTTGTTTTTTTGACATTCAAAAGTGCCTGTAACGGTCTAATTTTAATGAATGGTTTGAGTTTGAAACCTCTAACATGAGCTACGCCCACCCTTATGAATAAAACGACCAAGTTAACCTATAAACAGACAAAATACTATACTAATTGAAACAGTTTCATTCTCCCAACCCCAAACAGGCGATCAACAAGCGACATACCGATTTAACCCTACACACGACACTTATCGCGGGGTACATTACCACCCCGTTGGGGTCCAACACAACCCCAGTGGGGTTCGAAACGACCCCGAGATGCCGTCAGCTCCTTATAACGAAGAATATGTATTACAAAATAAAGTAGCAAAAGTTATGTTATGTACTAATATGTATTTGATAACAGTAGTTTTGATAGTTGTCATAATCTCTTTTGTATTCATTTTTTTGTTTTTTAATTTCATGTAGTTTATTTTTAAATGTAGACTTATAATTAACTAGCTGTGCTGTATACGTCGCAGTACACCTTTTACTGCTCTACCCTTCCTACCCTGCCTACCCTACCTAACCCTACAGTACACCTTTTTCCTACCCTACCCTACCCTACTCTACCCTACCCTACCTACCGTACCCTACCCTACCTACCCTATCCTACCCTACTTGTATTGTCATTCAATAGTGCTTGTAATGGTTTAATTAAATACTCTGAGTTTGATTTTACTTTCTACATATCTCATGTATGTAATATTTAATATTAATCGCTTTCTTTTAATGGTTATATAATTATACTAGCGGCCCGGTACGTATTTACAAAAAAAAATGTGATGCAGCGCCATCTGCCGGACTGATTTGTGAATCTAAACCATTCCCAGATCCCCTTCAACACACACAAAAAATTTCATCAAAATCGGTCCAGTCGTTTGAGAGAAGTTCAGTGACATACACACTCACAGAAGAATTATACAGCGTCATTTTGCAACCAGGATCCAAATTTTCAGAAATGGTTTAGAATCGATAACCTAACCAATTTATGAAAAAAAAAAATTTTTTTTTTTTTGATAATTTTCACCATTATTCGCTAATAAAATCACAAAGTGTGGACTAAATACAATTTAACAATAGGTTGTTGAACTCGGCTGCACACGCGCTTAAACCTCGGGACCCGGAAGCGCACACAAACATACTGCATGCACTATGCCCCCCTCCCTCACACGTCGCACCCCGCACAGCCCCCGGCCGGCCGTGCGCCCGCGCCGCCCCCCGCGGCTTATTTCAGTTGACCGTGACCTAGTTACGTGCGAACGTGTGCCATTTCTCCCTGCATTTTTTCTTCCGAATTCCGGTTTTGGCGACTTTTTATTCTAATGTAGAGTACTATGAAATGGTCAGGTGCTATCTTTTAAGTGGTGAAAGTTTAAATGGTGCGCAAAGACTGTATCGTACAGAAAGTTTACCGCGGTTACAAAGACGAGGAATTAATTCGCGAGTGCCTACTAGACGAACAATTTTAGCGGCTAATCAAAGGTTGTTAGATTACGGGCAGTTTACCACACCAGCCCATGCATCAAGTCGTGGTGGTCATAACGAAATAACACCAGCACTTGAATATTCTGTACTCGAGTTTTTCGAACGTGACCCCTGCGCCAGCACTAACGACGCTGCTCGGCGCTTTGGTGTCAGTCAGTATTACGTGTGGAAGCTGCTGAACACTTCTGGTTATCACCCATACCATTACCAAGCAGTGCAATCTCTTCATGATAACGATGGACCCGCTAGAATCGTGTTTTGTGAATGGTTGTTAAGAAACATTAATTGTAACATTTTGTGGACGGATGAAGCGTTATTTACGCGAATTGGAATTTATAACCGCCGAAACGAGCATTATTGGGCGCTAAGCAACCCCCACGTTATTAGAAATAACTACCATCAAGTGCGTTTTAGTGTGAACGTTTGGGCGGGAATTATTGGCAATGTTATCGTGGGACCGATTTTTATTGAAGGACGCTTGACGGGTACGAATTATTTAAACATGTTACGTGGTGTTATTGAAGACTTACTGGACGAGGTGCCACTTTCACACTACAACCATCATTATTACCAGCATGACGGTGCACCACCTCATTACACAAGTGCAGTGCGTGACTTTTTAAATAATAAGTATGGTGATAGATGGATTGGTCGCGGAGGGCCTGTACCGTGGCCTCCCAGGTCACCAGACTTAACTCCGCTTGATTTTTTTTTATGGGGTGAAGTCAAAAGACGTGTTTACGTTGAAGAAGCACAAAGTGTCGAGGATCTCCGTAGTAAAATTGAGCAAGCATTTAATGACATTAGAAATCAAACAGATACTTTAAATTTATTAAAAAATAATTTAGAAAAACGTGCACGTTTGTGTATTGAGAGAAACGGACTCCATTTTGAACAATTATTAAAGTACACGTGATTTTTATCGAGACGAGTTTATTTGGTAAGTTTAATTATTGTAAATAGCTAGTTGATTCCAATTTTTTAAATACGCCATAATAAAAAACAGTAATTTCACATTCATAATTTTATTATGTCGGTCCTAAGCCCGTAAAGTATAAAGGGAAAATTGGAACCAACTCTTTTAAGTAAGACCGCGTAGGTATCTACCTACCTAGGTACGTCAGTCGCAGCGAGCGAGGTCAATACCCTTGCGCGTGTCTCTACGTTCTGATTTTTTTCGCATATTTCCTGTTGAATGTATTTTTTTATTTTATTTATCATTTCATTAAAATGTTTCACACGTGAAAATAATTTAATTAAAAGTCCTTGATTTTAAAATTTGGATACTGGTCGCAAAATAACCCTGTATATATAAAGATGTTAATTTTTATTATTGTTGTTAGTTTTATGTCCTATTGCTTACCAAAAAATCAATTCCAATTGTGATATATTTCGGTAAATATATTATAAGTAGATTTACGCGTTGTATTTATTTCTATTATAACTTAAAATATAATTATAAAACATTTTCATAAATCTTAATAATTATGTCTAGTTTGTGCTTAAAACTATATTTTAAATAGTACATAATCAATAAAATTATTGTACATTTAGTATACTTATTCATATTAATTTAAAACATAACTATTATTCATTTGTATTGTAATTTCAAATAAAATATTGAGCTGATGAAAAGAAAGTAAATATACAAAATCATTGAATTCCTATTCCATTATTTTACCGTCTAAGAGAGTTTTAAAACCAGCAAAACACAATGAGCATAGTGGGGGTAAAAAGGGCCCTTAAGAATAAACTTGTCGCGAGACGATTCCCGGCCACCGTAGACGTGGGGTTGTGGACGGTGAGCAATGGGTCTGTCTAGTGAGGACAAGCCGGGTTGTTAGCAGAGTAGAAAGGCTTGCCAGGGCCTCCGCCTGCCGGGGTTGCGGTTTGTTCGAAAGAGATACCGCGGCCCCGGAACGTAAAGGGCAATAGAAGGAACATGGGTGGGTTTTAGTCAGTACAAGTCTGACACGCCCCCTGCTCCCCCAGAGCGTGGGAAGTTATTTGATGATTTCCCACCCCAAAAAAAGGGGGGATTTACATGCGCGTGTCTAAACTCAATCTTGAAAGTATTTTTTGACTAGAATACGACCGTTACAGGCATTTATGAAAGTCATTAACTAAATAATGAAGCCACAGACCCGGTTATAAGGCATAATTACTCGTAGATCTGTATGCAAAACAATGGTCAAAAATATCCATAGACACTCTCTTCAATCATAATATATTTAGAAGATCTTGGTAACATCATTCGTGTCAAACATTTCCGTAGGTCAATATTCTACTAAAACACGAGTGAAGCGGCAGGCAATAATAGCTTTGGCCTGCTGCATATAATAATCATGAATCACATTACCACAAATTGCCTTGACTGGAAAAGGACGTTGCCCCACAATAGGAATAAATAAATATCTTGGGACAACTCACACACGGCTATCTAATCCCAAGCTAAGCAGAGCTTGTGTTATGGTAACCAGACAACTGATATATATACTTATATAATTTATAAATACATACATATTATAGATAAATCACACCCAGACACAGAACAAACAATCATGCTCATCACACAAAGTTTGTCCTGGGTGGGAATCGAACCCACGACCTCCGGCTCAGCAGTCAGGGCCACTAACCACTAGACCAACAGGCCCGTCAAGGAGTTTCTCCTGTATAGTGGCTGCGTTTACAAACATTTAAACTCAGACACACAAACATCTAAAACCGAAACAACTATTTGTAGGCCATACAAATATTGGTTCTGTGCGAGAATAGAACCCACGACACGCAGCGTAGCAGTCAATCGCTCAGCCATTGCACCCACCGTGCTGTCAAAATGACCTTGACCTTTTTAAACATCAAATGACCTTGACGTTTTGACATTATATCCTACTAATATTAAAAACTAGCTGTTCCACGCGGTTTTACCCACGTTCAGCACCCGTTGGTCGTAGCGTAATGTTATACAGCATGTTGATTTGCATCCTCGCCAAATTCAAGGACGTAACTATGCTAATGATTCTCGACCCGAATCGATAATAAAATAAATAGGTTTTTTTTTTACTTTTTTCGTATTTTCAGAAATCGGTAAGTGTACACTACACTCGGACGATCTGCTCCTACCTTTACAATAAAATTGCGCACACTACAAAAAAGCGAATGCACACAAACACACAAACTATTGCACGTATTTCTAGTGCCTAACGCTGCGCTCGCGCACCCCCACTTTTACCCTTATGACCCGCCCAGCTGGCCCCCGCTCAGTGTTGACCTTGTCTCTGTGCAGTGAAAACGCTCGCAAAAAAATAAAAATATCGCTCCTCAGGCAGGTGCGCCCTCGGTACATCGTATGTTATAATTATTTTAGTGCAAGATAACGCAAAATGACTCCAATGTTGAGTTGGTGGAGATGGTCCGTTTGTATGCCATTAGTGGAGATAGCCTACGTCGAGTGAGTGTGCCTAAAGTGTGTGTGGTGTGTGGTGGTGGAAATTTCGAACAATTCCTCCGGGTAACATAAGGTACCTACTTACCAATTTTATTTATTTCTAAATAAACAATCATTTGTAAATACGTTATTAGCGTAATCAATTACCAGTGTAAATAAGTTGATTTCAAATGTTTAACTACGCCAATACCTAATACCTAGACAACATTATCATGATCATTTCTCCAATAAGTAGAAAACATTTTCAGATCGGTACACCAACTGAGGTATTTTTGCCGGTCCCTAAGCCCGTTAAGTAGGAAGGAAAATTTAAAATCAACCAAAACTAAAAAACAAAACCATTTATGTTAAATAAAACGATGCGCGTTGGACCGAATTTACCTACAATGCACTATTATTATTCCGGGCGAGCGCGCACGCGCTCCATGTCAATAAAAAGCCTACAGTGTGTGAACCTGGTTTTTATTAGAGATCTAAGTTTACCGATTTTAGGATTATCCGTTTATAGCAGGACTGCAATAAAACGTAATTTTAGGCAAAACTAACATTTTATTAATCAGCTGATGCGCGGGTCAACGCACGCTGCGTGTTTAGTAGGTAACTAAGTAGACGCATGCCTGTGTGCGCGCGTGTATGATACGAATGCGCCGACGCTCACGCACACTGTTCTGTTTGTTCTGTAGGTGATTCTCTACCTTGAAGTGGATATATTCTTTAACCGCTTGTATGCCGGAATTACAGACAACAATTAAAAACGCATTGTGTCTCGCGTAGCCCTTATCTTATCTTATCTTATCTAACATATTGTATAGCCTATAGACTTCTTCAAGAAATGGACTATCCAACACTAGAATAATTTTTCAATTCCAACCAGTAGTCCCTGAGATTAGCGCGTTCAAACAAACAAACAAACTCTTCAGCTTTATAATAAAGATAGAAAGAAAGAAACACCTTTATTTTAATATTAGTATAGATGCAAATGTTTGTTAGGATGGATGGTCGTTTGTTAATCTTTCACGTCAAAACGGCTGAACGGATGTTAATGAAGTTTGACACAGAAATAGATTGTTTTTTATATCACGCGGGCGAAGCCGCGGGCGCACGCTAGTATATAATATTATTGTGAAAGTTCCTACCATATGTTATATTAGATACTCACTGCAATATAATTTAAATAAGTTTTAAGACATTTTTCTGCGCCCTAACAGGGTCATGTACCCATTAGTTGTAAGCATGTAACTATTTGTACTTTGTGCATTAAATAGTAAATGACCTTGACCTACTTATTATAAAAAAAAGAAAAGAAGCTGAGGCAACAGATACAATGGAATACCCACCCTGTTACAGAACTAGGCTGTGAGGTTGTGCGTATAATTTATTTCGCCCAAATCAGTAATGCTCAAAATCAAAAGTCATTTATTCAAATTAGGCTGATAATCAGCACTTTTTGAACGTCAGATTACAAGAGACAGTCCCACAAAAACGCCCTGCCCTTCGCTAATATAGAAAGACTGCACAATTGAAAACAATTATTCTCTTGTTAAAGTTAAACTTTTATTAAGTGTGTCAAACTTTTTTGTCTGTGTGTTGCATGTCGCGTGACGGTCGGCCGCGGAGTAGGAACGTCTATAATGTGAAAAAAAGTTTCACTTTCCGTGTTATTTTTTTTTAAATACTTATTTGTTACAGCCTTCGAGATGGATACAACTGAAGATAATACGGAGTCGCAGAGTCTATATTTGGATAACAAAGGTATGTTTAACTAAAAATTAATCTTTTTTTTTTAAATAAAACATTGCCCCCCCACTCTAGAAGTTTCTTCTGTATTGTGGGTGCGTTTACAAACATTTAAACTCACATACACAAGCAGCCAGACCCGGAACAAAATTTATCTGTCGTTGTTTTTGAGACTGATTTTATCTCATATTTTGTCACATATTTGGCGTCTAGAAGACGGGTTTGCTTGTCACATATATGACAATGGCGTTCAAAAAGTTATTTAAAAAAAGTTTATTTAACAAAAATAATATCTCTTCCAAATGTGTACATAAGGCCTCTTTGCTGGAGGCCGGGTTTGAGGGAGAGAACCTTAAACTAACCCAGCTGCCGAGGGAGACGCCCCGGGCGCCGCGAGACGACTTCCGGCCACCGTAGATGCGGGCCTGTGGACGGTGAGCAATGGGTAGCTCACCGTCCGTCCGTCGATTGACGACAGGCCGTGTCGACGGCGCGTTCGTGTTTCACGCGCGCCTCAAAGAGAGTCAGCAAAGCAGAGGGGCTTGCCAGAGCCTGTCGCGAGTCCGCCTGTCGGGGTTGCGGGTTGTTCAAAAGAAATACCACGGTCCCGAAACACTAAGGGCAAAAGAAGGAACATGGATTAGTTTTAGTCAGTAAAAGTCTGACTCTCCCTCACGCTCCGCCCAAAGCGGAAAAAATTATTTGATAACTAGCTCTTGCCCTCGGCTTCGTCAGCGTTAAATTCGGGGTAACACAGTTCCTGTAGTTTTTGCCCTTGCGCCTTATCTATACTATAATATTATAAAGCTGAAGAGTTTGTTTGTTTGTTTATTTGTTTGTTTGAACGCGCTAATCTCAGGGACTTCTGGTTGGAATTGGATAATTCTTTTAGTGTTGGATAGTCCATTTCTTAAGGAAGGCTATAGGCTACATAACATCACGCTACGACTAACAGGTGCTGAGCAGCGCGGGTTTAAGCGTGAAGACGTAGCAAACAAACAAACAAACTCACTTTCGCTATTATAATATTAGTAAGGATTTTCTACCTAAAACAAAAAACAAGTACTAGATACATCTGTCTACTTCTTTTTGGCATAACAACGTCATGTTTTTATTCTTTGTTTCAGCCTACGGTGTTAAGAGTCCTACCAGCGAGTTGGCTCGACTGGAACATCGTCAAAGTCACAACGTACAACTGATGAAGGCTTCACTGTACGCTGATACCGGTATGTACAATGGACATAAAGGTACCGTTAACCGCGGCCCCTTAATAACATGTCAAACTCATCCACCGAGGGTCACGTACAAACTTGCGACATAAACGGTCGATTTTAACCTTTTTAAAGTTTATTCCTTAAGAATCGATTTTCATATATAAGGCGCCCGGTATGAGAAAAATCCGAGGGGTAAAACCTACTAAAGTAACGAAAATGTGTCACGTTTTTGGTGCGCACCTTTAGTGCGCAACTTTCTAATTTGACTGTGAGTGTAGTAACACGTACATATGGTATGCTGTATAGTCGACTATACCTATATACTATATGTTATTGGACTTGTTTGTTTCTATCAGTGTCGATGTATTTATATTGCTATTTTTTTTTCATTAATTTGTGATTAATTGTGTTAGATACTCGTACTTAAGGAGTAAACTCCAGTCGTGCGTCGGAGCTGACACACACACTTTTTTTAATGGAGTTGATGTATGAATTACAAATACTACAAAACCTGTTACCCCCTTACAGAAATGGAAGACGATGCTTCAGTATCGACGGGAGACCAGCTCGTTCCCGTGTCAGTGCCATTGTTATCTGTGCCATCACACCCACCCTCCACGATGAGAGAGGATCAGCAGATATCTGAAATAGAAGCTACACATACTGAAGGTAAGATTTGACTGTACTAGCTACAGCTAGCTTTTGACGACACGGTTCAGTGGCTGAGCGATCGACTGCTACGCTGTGTGTCGCGGGTTCGATCCCCGCACGGAACAAATATTTGTATGGCCTACAAATCAAATCATTTATTTCAATTGCCGGCCCGATCACGTGTGAGCGCATGACATATTGTGACCGTTGTTTACGTGCTCCTACGTGTTTTATTTATTGTAATAATACTACGTTCTATCGTGACTGTGCCTATTGGGTAGTTGACACTATTAACCAATACCTAACCAGTGTTCTTAAGCGCGTCGCCCACACGATTAACAGTCGAGGTGCCGCTGAGGCGCAGGCGCATTAGGCGCGTCGCCCACACGACATTTGTAAAGCAAATCTTGTTGCGGCGAGCCTCTTATGCGCCTCAACTGCACCTCGACTGTTAATCGTGTGGGCGAGGCGCCTTAAGAAAGGTATCGCTTAACAATACGAGCCGTATCCATTAAGCCGTTAAACCCGGTTGCCATTTGTAGTTTTTTGACAGTCGTTATAGGTAGTCAGTGACTCAGAAGTCTGACAACCAGTCTTACCAATAAAAATGCAGTGCCAGCAAATCAGAGGTCTAACGGGGTTGCAGGTTGTTCGTAAGATATGCAGCCCCGGAACATAAAGGGCAATAGAAGGAACATGGGTGGGTTTTACTCAATAAAAGTCCGATACGTTCCCCCTCCCTTTCCCTCCCACTCCGACGAAAACAGAAGTATTTTTTTTAAACGTTGCCCCACTCTAGAAGTTTCTCCTGTATCGTGAGTGCGTTTACAAACATTTAAACTCACATACACAAACAGCCAGACCCGAAACAACTATCTGTAGGCCATACAAATATTTATTACGTGCGGGGATCGAACCCGCGACACGCAGCGCAGCAGTCGATCGCTCGGCCACTGCGCCAACCTTGCTGTCATCAGTTAAGAAGAGGCTAGTCAAATAATGAGGATGGAAAATTAATGTTACTATTGCCAACAGAGACTACTATGAAGCCGCTGATTGTTCGTCCACACACGATAGTCCTGAGGTACCACAGAAAAGTGCCGCCTTTCAAACAGACTATAGCTGGTAAGTTACCCCCACTGCTTTCAACTGTTTTCTACTAATGTATACTTTCAATTTATGTATTTATTTAAACTTCATGTACAAAAGTGTAGAATTGACAATCTAACCATACGCAAAAAGAGTTTATTCAACTGAAAAAAGATTAATATCATATGAAAGGGTAAATTCACAAATTAATGGAAAAAAAAATAGCAATAGAAATACATCGACACTGATAGAAACAAACAAGCCCAATAACATATAGTATATAGGTATAGTCGCCTTTGCAGCATACCATATGTACGTCTTAATACACTCACAGCCAAATTAGAAAGTTGCGCACTAAAGGCGCACCTTTAGTGCGCAACTTTCTAATTTGACCAAAAACGTGACACATTTTCGTTACTTTAGTAGGTTTTACCCCTCGGATTTTTCTCATACCGGGCGCCTTATATATGAAAATCGATTCTTAAGGAGTAAACTCCAAAATGCAACTCAGCAAATCGCGGTTACCAAGCCGCTACAATATCACTCGAAAACTCGCCACCACAACAAAACAAAACGAACTGCAAACAAACAAGCGAATCACGATATTCACTCTGATGGGATTCATTCATTCATTCAACGAGCCGAATATGACCGAATGCACATTCGGTTTCAGTCGTAGAAATCGAAACTAGTTTCGAAATCGAAACAAGTTTTTAAAGACCCTTGCTCGTAAAGCTGATGTAATTCCACCGGTTTCAAATATGTAAAGAGGGTCATAAAAAACGCGTGTGTTACCAAAGCAAATAGTTAAGTTATAGTCCATACAAATTCCATAACAGTATTATTTGTCATTTCAAATTTGGAACTGATCGCCGCCGCATGACTCCAGCTAGTGAGCAGCGCGCTGTTGCTATTCTTTTTTTTTTAAGGGTTTTGTCGCTTAGCGCTGTTGCTATTCAAATTTCGAATTAATTCGAAAGTAGGCAGCGCTAGCTCGCTGTTAAAATGGGAATGCGACAGTGTGAATTCACAGATTGAGTTTATTTAAAATGCTTTTTTTTCTGTTTCCTCGCAAATGTGTTAAAAAACGTCGTACGATATACGTGCGTATTGGTTATAACATGCTCGGCTCAATTACGCCCTCGCCTTCGGCTCGAGCTGAAATTCCGACTCGCATGACCATCTTAACGCACTAATATCGTAATGTACTATTACTTGCCGAAATTAACCGAAACTGAAGCTAGGGTCAGACACTACTGTATTCCTAGATACTGTTATACATTACATTTTCAGGTCGTCTGGATGCTGCCTACATATCAGACATGTCGGTCTGTCGCGCTCGTCACTCGCGCGTCGGCTTCGGTCCGGCCAACACGCTAGCTTTCACCACTTCATACGATTCGGTCCACGATCTGCCAAGATGTAAGTATTAACATCCTTCACATGTAGTCTTGACCTTAATTGGGTACAGTACGGCCAACGAGAAGCGATACGAAAGGTCATTAACCTAAAGAACAACTGTGGCGTTGACAATCTAATATTTAGCTCTTTCCATCTTGTGCCTTTGTCGTAATGTCTCGTTCTCCCGGCAAAAACATGCCAATGTTAAGACGGGTTCGCCAACATTCGGGCGGCCATTTTAGATGGGGTTTTAGCATGGGTTTTGTTTACATTTGGTATCGCTTCTCGTTGGCCGTACTGTAGTTGACACCATTAACCAATAATTTAAAAACACAATTTTTCTGAAACAACACCTTATTCTAGACCTGAGAACTCCATTCATTTCAAAATAACTTTAAATTTGATTTTTGGTTGCTTTTAAATCAATAAATAGTTGCATCATTGACTTGACAACTTAGTGACGTCATCGGTTGCGAGTCTCATACAAAATCTATGGGGGAAGCGCGTTTTGACAGCTCATAAAAAGTATATCAATTGAATGGTGGTGACAACTACCCTATTATACATGTTTACTAGTTGTGCCTACCTACCCTCCCTACCTACCCTATATTTTAAGTTGGATCAAATTGCACACGGTGTGCAAATTTAATTTAAAATCGGTTAAGTAGTTTAGGAGTCCATCGGGAACAAACGTGACACGTGATTTATATATATTATAATTTTGCAAGTAGGTTTTTACACTAAACACTATACCCATGTTTGCAAAGAAATAAATGATTTGATTTGATTTTGAGGCCGGCGTTTCGTACCCGACTACTCTGACAAGAAACAGCCGAAACAAACGCATAGGTCATAGTCTCTTCTAAGGTCTAGACAAAAAATCTTGGTCAACTTACAGTAGGACTATGCAGACTAGTGTCTGAAATGGTCTTTTTAAGAAAGCACCACACAGATTAAGTGGACCTGTCCAGTCAGTGCAAACCTCGAAGCGTTATCTATCCTCGTCAAAATTCAGTAATACAAAATTTACCCTGCATTTTTAAGTAACTTTACTTTTAAATTTGTCAGAGGGTCCAGGGGAGTCTAAAAATAATATAATTATCACATTTTTAAATTTTTATGTTATATCTGTATATTAATAGGGTAGTTCATAGTTGACACCACCAATCAATTGATATACTTTTTATGAGCTGTCAAAACGCGCTTCCCCCATAGATTTTGTATGAGACTCGCAACCGATGACGTCACTAAGTTGACAAGTCAATGATGCAACTATTTATTGATTTAAAAGCAACTAAAAATCGAATTTTAAAGTTATTTTGAAATGAATGGAGTTCTCAGGTCTAGAATAAGGTGTTCTTTCTGAAAAATTGTGTTTTAAAATTATTGGTTAATGGTGTCAACTACCCAATTGTGTTTGAACTATATTTTAGTTCAGATGTTTAGTCATCAAATAACTTCTTCCGCTCTGGGTGGAGAGGAAGGGAGTATCAGACTTTTACTGACTAAAACCCACCCATGTTCCTTCCATTGACCTTTATATTCCGGGCCGGCGGTATCCCCTTCGAACAACCCGTAACCCCGGTCGTTTAGACCCTGTATGTATAATACTGTTTGTCTACAGCTGCAGAACTATCAGAGCTTGGAAAATACGTGCGCGGACGAACGTCCAACGACTGGTCCGAAGCTCTGCTTGTGAGGATGGCTTTGGGGCAACCTGAAAAAGACGACGGGATGTTGGTAAGTTATTTCTTTTTTAAAAAAAAAAAACGTTGCCCCACACTAGGAATTTCTCCTGTATTGTGGGTGCGTTTACAAACATATAAACTCACATACACAAACAGCCAGACCCGAAACAACTCTCTATAAATAAATAAATAAATATCTTGGGACAACTCACACACGGCTATCTGATCCAAACAACAACAAACAATCATGCTCATCACACAAAGTTTGTCCTGGGTGGGAATTGAACCCACGACCTCCGGCTCAGCAATCAGGGCCACTAACCAATAGACCAACAGGCCCGTCAAGGTCAGCAAGGCAGGTCATACAAATATTTGTTCCGTGCGGGAATCGAACCCGCGACACGCAGCGCAGCAGTCGATTCCTCAGCCACTGCGCCAACTGTGCCGTCAAAACTTATTACTTATTAAACAGAATGTTTTTTTTTTTAGTTTAGGAACTGTTCTAGTATTACGTAAGCAATTTATTACGATTACTAGCTCTTACCCGCGGCTTAACTCGCGTTAAAATTGGGTGTAACAATGGGTTCCCATTTCCTGATTTTCAGGTATTTTTCGTTGGTAGCAAAGAGTGTGTGTACCGATTTTTAGCTTCCTACCTTGAAAACTGTGTAAAGTCCCATATAAAAATCTCTTTACGTCTGAAATCGCCAATTTTAAAACGTATAACCACTTGGCCCACCTGGTCTTCACTACATAGTATAAAACAAAGTCGGTTTCTCTGTCCCTATGTCCCTTTGTATGCTTAAATCTATGAAACTACGCCACGGATTTGGATGCGGTTTTTTTTTAATAGATAAAGTGATTCAAGAGGAAGGTTTTTATGTATAATACATACATATTATAGTAGAGAAAAGTGGGGATTCGCTAGTTAAATATATAATTCTTCTGTGAGTGTGTATGTCACTGAACTTCTCTCAAACGACTGGACCGATTTTGATGAATTTTCTTGTGTGTGTTCAAGGGGATCTGGGAATGGTTTAGATTCACAATTTTGTCCGGCAGATGGCGCTGCATCACATTTTTTTGTAAATACGTAGCGAAGCACGTACCGGGCCGCTAGTATTAGTATAAACAAAAGATGATTATAATAATTTCCTAATTTATTTCTTGTCTACAGGAAGTCCTTAAGAAACATCTGGCAACGCTTCTAGAATATTCCACGTTCACTCAGTGTGAAGACACAGAATGCGCGCGACTGTCGTTGTCGCCGAGTGCGCACGACCGACGGGCGGTGCTGACGCAGTACACGAGAGACGCACAGGCGCTGTCCTCGAGATATAAGGTAGGTTCGATGCCTAGTTTTTTGGGTGGGAAATCATCAAGTAACTTCCCCCGGTCTGGGTGGAGCGGGGGGAGTGTCAGACTTTTACTGACTAAAACCCGCCAATCTTCCTTCTATTGGCCTTTACGTTCCGGAGCCGCGGTATCGCTTTCGAACAACCCGCAACCCTGGCAGGCGGAGGCTCTGGCAGGCCCCTCTGAGGTTCGATGTCTGATTTGTGCAAATTGGGGCTAGTCTTTTATTATGTAAGACTAGATTTTGCCCACGGCTTCGCTCGCGTTAAATTCGGGGTAACACAGTTCCCCTTTTCTGATTTACAGGTACCTAGCTAGCTGTAGTTTTTGCCCTTGCCCCTTATGTATTGTAATAGCAATGCTTAGTTTTCCCTTTTCTTCTCTCTTTCTCCCTCATATCTCAATTTTTTTTTAAATGATTGAGATATGAGGAATAGCCTATATCCGTCTCCAGGGTGCCAACTATCTCTGTACCAAAATGACGTAACAAACAAACTAACTCACTTTCGCTTTTATAATATTACTAGCTTTCACCCGCGGCTTCGCCCGCGTTAAATTTGGGGTAACACAGTTCCCCTTGCGCCTTATTGATTTGTAATAGCAACGCTAAGTTTTACCTACTCTTCCCTCTTTCTACCTCACATACCACTTTTTTCAAAAAAATATTAGCCTATGTCCGTCTCCTGGTTCCCAACTATCTCTGTACCAAAATTCATCCAAATCGGTTCAGCCATTAAAGCGTGAAGAGGTAACAAACAAACAAACTCACTTTCGCTTTTATAATATTAAGTAAGGAAGTAAGGATATATATATTTACATACTGTGAAATTTGTTTACAGTTTGGTGTATCAGGCGCTTATTGCTCTGAAGTATGGCAGCTCTGTGACGCGCTGTGGGGAGCTGATCTGGAAAATGATGGTGAGTCAATACTCCTTTAGCGAATTTATCCGCTCTCGCGCCCCTTTGTCAGTGTTGCTACTCTTGGCATAGACAAACAGTGAGGTGCGTGCTTCGTTAACGAATTTATGGGCGACGAAAAAGTTGAGTGTGGTTAAATTTCAGCTCGATACTTTCGCACGTTTCTGACATAAAGGGTCTTGTCAGTCAGACGGATAACAAAGTTTCAATGAGGGTCATGTTTTTTGTTTTGTTACCACAAACGAGACCTTTAAGGCCTGAAACTGCGTTAAGCGGGCACCCGCTCGGTTTCATACAAAAGTGCACCGTGGCGGGGACACGCGGGTCCCGCCAGCGGTTACACGCGCGGGCTTGTTCAGTCAATAACGCTTGATGAAAAGATTGTGAAAATGACTTTCGACAGAGAAAGAGTAATTGTGAAATTGCAGTGTCGTTCTGTCATATGGGGTCAATCGAATGAACTCTCAAGGTACCTGTGACAAGGTCCTTCACGTACCCACAAAGACCACGCGCGCAGACACGCGACGGTTGTCGCCCGCTTTTTGGGGCAGCAACACTCATTTTTTGGGGCAGTCGTGTAAAAAATGGTTCAGATAATATCACACTCTTCTAGTCTTCATAAACATAACCGTTGTCCCATCACACTGAAGTCGAGACGGCGCCGCTTGAGCTCCGCGCGCCACGAGCTGACATAGTGGGGGAATTTGACACCTCACACCCCGGGGCTGTATGGGCCTCGTGCCCATACATAAATTGGCATAGGGGTAGATTGTAGTCTGGAATAAAACATAGGACACTTAAAAAAAAAACAAAACTTATAAAAGGAAGAAGTTTTCAATTGGATCGTGATCAATTTGATGTTATTATTTTTATATTTTACTAAGTCTCCTTTTAGAGGAGCTCGTGGCTAAATAATAGCAGCCGCTCGGGTTGATCTTTAGGTTAAGCCGCGCTTGCGTAGGTAGGTCTGTGGATGGGTGAACATACCGAGTTTCCTCCGTGCCTCGGAAAGCACGTTAAGCCGTTGGTCCCGGCTGTCATTTGTAGATCTTTGACAGTCGTTACAGGTAGTCAGTGTTCGGAAAGTCTGTCAACCGGTCTTACCAAGGGGTATCGTATTACCCAGTACTAACTGGGTTGTGGCGGTCAGATAGGCAGTCACTCCATATAAAATACTGATATTGAGCTGCATCCGGTTAGACTGGAAGCCGACCCCAACATAGTTGGGAAAAGGCTAGGCAGATGATGACTTAGTCTCCTTTTAAATTCTAGGTGTTCCCGGTACAGACCCACTGTCAACAGTGAACCGTCACAGGAAGTTCCTGGATTGGCTGAAAGCGGCAGTCGCTGACGCAACTGACGAAGACCTGTCGAAACCAACACCTGGAGAGAATGAGGACGGTAAGGAACAGACTCTTCACTCAATAGAGAAAAAAAAGTTTGACATAGATCAAAGTAAAATAAACTGGTCCGATTTTCATAATTTTTTTTTTTTTGACGGGCCTGTTGGTCTAGTGGTTAGTGGCCCTGACTGCTGAGCCGGAGGTCGCGGGTTCGATTCCCATCCAGGACAAACTTTGTGTGATGAGCATGATTGTTTGTTCTGTGTCTGGGTGTGATTTATCTATAATATGTATGTATTTATAAATTATATAAGTATGTATATCAGTTGTCTGGTTACCATAACACAAGCTCTGCTTAGCTTGGGATCAGATAGCCGTGTGTGAGTTGTCCCAAAGTATTTTATTTTTATTTATTTAAATGGGTCTTCTTAGGGCTTCCAAGGTATATCAAATTTATAATTTAAATAAGAACCGTATTATTTTGTAAATCGTTTTTTTTTGTTGCAAAAAAGTTTTATAAGAAAAAAAATGGTATTATTTTGTCTCACAGAAGCAGATGGGCACAGCGCGCGGATCTGGACCCTGTTGCTCGGCGGACGTATACTGGAGGCATGCAAGGTGGCCAAAGAACATGGAGATCTCAATATGGCTGTCCTCATATCTCAAGCTGCCGGTGAGTCAAACATCTAGGTAGAAAAAAAAGTGTGTGTGTCAGCTCCGACGCACGACTGGAGTTTCCTCCTTAAGTACGAGTATCTAACCATACGCAAAAAGAGTTTATTCAACTGAAAAAAGATTAATATCATATGAAAGGGTCACAAATTAATGAAAAAAACAATAGCAATATAAATACATCGACACTGATAGAAACAAACAAGCCCAATAACATATAGTAATAGGTATAGTCGCCTATACAGCATACCATACGTACGTCTTAATACACTCACAGCCAAATTAGAAAGTTGCGCACTAAAGGTGCGCACCAAAAACGTGACACATTTTCGTTACTTTAGTAGGTTTTACCCCTGGGATTTTTCTCATACCGGGTGCCTTATATATGAAAATCGATTCTTAAGGAGTAAACTCCAAAAAATAACATTAGTTTTCATCTACCTCTGTGACAAATTTCATTAATCTTTTGAACGCCAATGTCACATATATTTGACAAGCAAGCGCGTGCATTGGACGCCAGTGACACAAATATGTGACAAAAATGGAGGTAAATTGAGTTGCTTGGCGTAGAGGGCACGCGGGCGCGTTTATGCCCTGGCGTTTAAAGGGTTAACCCCTCGCGCGATAAAGTGTCACACTGGGTGCAAAGTTTTACTTGTGCCACAAATGTCGCATTTGCACACGGGTGCAAAGTTTGAACCGCTGTGAGTGGTTTTCATATGTTAGACATTTATTTTTAAAATTTATTTAAAACTCATAAGGATTCTGGAAACATATACTTCGTAATATATAATTATCGATATAACTATGAAATCTTCGTTTTTCCGAAGGTCTAACCAAAATCAAAAATTCATTCAAAATAGCTCGACGTTTCTTTACCTACATTGTTAGCAATCGCGCGACGGGTTAAGATCCGTTCAAATGTTTTAACGTGAAAGTGTGACAAACATCCATCCATCCATCTTCACAAACCTTCGTATTTATAACCTTTTATTCATTTGTTACACTTATAAACACATTTTTGAACATTTCTTTAAAAAAAAATAGTAAAACATATAAAAATAGGTCTCCGCCGGTATCGGGAGCAGGGTCCAAGCTACCGGTGGTTAGGGCTCCAGAGACAATTGGGTAGTTGACAACATTAACCAATAATTTAAAAACACAGTTTTTTTGCAAGAACACCTTATTCTAGACCTGAGAACTCCATTCATTTCAAAATAACTTTATAATTCGATTTTTAGTTGCTTTTAAATCAATAAATAGTTGCATCATTGACTTGACAACTTAGTGACGTCATCAGTTGCGAGTCTCATACAAAATCTATGAGGGAAGCGCGTTTTGACAGCTCATAAAAAGTATATCAATTGATTGGTGGTGTCAACTACCCTATTATATCATTAGTAGGATTATAATGAAGAGGAAAGATTTCTTTGTTTAGACTCCAAAACTACTGAACCGTTTTTGCACTAATAGGAAGCAACATTATAATTGAGTAGCATAGGCAACCACATCACGCTAGCAGGGTAGCAACTAATGACGAATATTTTTTTTATAAAGAAAGAAAGAAAGAAAAACATTTATTTGGCCCATGCCACAAGTGCACACAAAATGAG
Organism: Ochropleura leucogaster; assembly: GCA_958449745.1. NCBI lineage: Eukaryota > Metazoa > Arthropoda > Insecta > Lepidoptera > Noctuidae > Ochropleura > Ochropleura leucogaster. The sequence goes on along the minus strand of OY288230.1, from coordinate 2,082,549 downwards.
ATAAAAACTTAAAACTAAACGATAATAACAAATACGTAATTGTGTGTCTCACGGCTGCGCCAAATAGGCCCAGTTCAGCAAACTGCCGAGCAGCTAGTGCCCGACGCTGGTTTTCAACTGGACCTTAGACCTGATGTCACGGACATAAAACAGTTTTATATTTATTTATGTTTCTGTGTATAAATAGGTATATATATAGCATAACTTTGTGTAAAAATCATAAAAAATAAATAAAATAAACTACTTACATAAAAAAAAAGTGTTCGGAAAATATGGTATAGGAATAAGCAAAGGAAATAAGAACCAGAAAACTTCAAGACAAAACAAATAAATAAGTAAGTGCGTTACTACATAATAGATGGGATGGGACTAGCATAATCCAAACGAAATTATTTTATTAATTTGTGCACTTCGACGCTCAGTCGCTCAGTGCGCTGCAATCAGCCGAGCGCGACGGACTAATATAGATTAAAACGGAAAGTTTTGGTCGGTGCGGTGGCAATTGTGTGGGTACATAGATTCATAAAAGAATGAAAAAAAAAATATTATTGACTGAGGTGGCGCTAAAATCCAAGCATATATAAACGAGGAAGGTAAGCTGATCATGATTTGGTATGTTTGAATAAAAAAAGTCTAATAAGATTATTACAAAAAAGAGAGAGATTATAAAAGTGGTTTGTGAGGGAGAAAGAGAGAAGAAAAAGGAAAACTTAGCTTTGCTATTACAAATCAATAAGGCGCTACCGAATTTAACGCGAGCAAATATCTATCTATCTAATTTCTTAAGTTTAATAATGTTTGTACACAGGCGACCCAACATTCCGTTCGCTGATCACCCGCCAACTATCACTGTGGCGGGAATGCGGCGCCAACACTCTCATATCGTCCCACCGCTGGGCATCGCTCCAGCTCATCGCTGGGCAGAGCTCGCCCAGAGACAAGCTGTTGGAGACCGACTGGCTGAGAGCGCTGCATGCTACTGCTAGGTAAGTGAGAGGGACAGAATGTTCCCAGCGCTGGGCATCGCTCCAGCTCATCGCTGGGCAGAGCTCGCCCAGAGACAAGCTGTTGGAGACCGACTGGCTGAGAGCGCTGCATGCTACTGCTAGGTAAGTGAGAGGGACAGAATGTTCCCAGCGCTGGGCATCGCTCCAGCTCATCGCTGGGCAGAGCTCGCCCAGAGACAAGCTGTTGGAGACCGACTGGCTGAGAGCGCTGCATGCTACTGCTAGGTAAGTGAGAGGGACAGAATGTTCCCAGCGCTGGGCATCGCTCCAGCTCATCGCTGGGCAGAGCTCGCCCAGAGACAAGCTGTTGGAGACCGACTGGCTGAGAGCGCTGCATGCTACTGCTAGGTAAGTGAGAGGGACAGAATGTTCCCAGCGCTGGGCATCGCTCCAGCTCATCGCTGGGCAGAGCTCGCCCAGAGACAAGCTGTTGGAGACCGACTGGCTGAGAGCGCTGCATGCTACTGCTAGGTAAGTGAGAGGGACAGAATGTTCCCAGCGCTGGGCATCGCTCCAGCTCATCGCTGGGCAGAGCTCGCCCAGAGACAAGCTGTTGGAGACCGACTGGCTGAGAGCGCTGCATGCTACTGCTAGGTAAGTGAGAGGGACAGAATGTTCCCAGCGCTGGGCATCGCTCCAGCTCATCGCTGGGCAGAGCTCGCCCAGAGACAAGCTGTTGGAGACCGACTGGCTGAGAGCGCTGCATGCTACTGCTAGGTAAGTGAGAGGGACAGAATGTTCCCAGCGCTGGGCATCGCTCCAGCTCATCGCTGGGCAGAGCTCGCCCAGAGACAAGCTGTTGGAGACCGACTGGCTGAGAGCGCTGCATGCTACTGCTAGGTAAGTGAGAGGGACAGAATGTTCCCAGCGCTGGGCATCGCTCCAGCTCATCGCTGGGCAGAGCTCGCCCAGAGACAAGCTGTTGGAGACCGACTGGCTGAGAGCGCTGCATGCTACTGCTAGGTAAGTGAGAGGGACAGAATGTTCCCAGCGCTGGGCATCGCTCCAGCTCATCGCTGGGCAGAGCTCGCCCAGAGACAAGCTGTTGGAGACCGACTGGCTGAGAGCGCTGCATGCTACTGCTAGGTAAGTGAGAGGGACAGAATGTTCCCAGCGCTGGGCATCGCTCCAGCTCATCGCTGGGCAGAGCTCGCCCAGAGACAAGCTGTTGGAGACCGACTGGCTGAGAGCACTGCATGCTACTGTTAGGTAAGTGCTCTCACAGAATCCCTCTGGACAGAATGTTCCCAGCGCTGGGCACAGACACAGTGTGCAGAGTCAAAAACCACTATTAAATATTGGCAAGTCTCGCTTAGTGTTGGTGAAAACCGGCTCTAGGCATTGGTTTAAGTTTCGCTTACTGTTGGTGAAACCCGGCTCTAGGTAGAGGTTTAAGTTTCGCTTACTGTTGGTGAAAACCGGTTCTAGGCATTGGTTTAAGTTTCGCTTACTGTTGGTGAAAACCGGCTCAAGGCATTGGTTTAAGTTTCGCTTACTGTTGGTGAAACCCGGCTCTAGGTAGAGGTTTAAGTTTCGCTTACTGTTGGTGAAACCCGGCTCTAGGTAGAGGTTTAAGTTTCGCTTACTGTTGGTGAAAACCGGTTCTAGGCATTGGTTTAAGTTTCGCTGACTTTTGGTGAAAACCGGATCTAGGCATTGGTTTAAGTTTCGCTTACTGTTGGTGAAAACCGGCTCTAGGGTTAGGTTTAGTTTACACTTACTGTTGGTGAAAACCGGATCTAGGCATAAGTTGAGTCTAAAGTAAAGTAAACTGAGTCAAAGCTTTAGTTTAAGTGTCTTTTAGTGTTGGTGAAAACCTAGCCTAAGCATTGGCTTATGCGTTGCTTCAAGTTGGAGAAAGCCTACCCCAGGCGTTGGTTTAAGTGTCGTTTAGTGTTGGTGTAAACCGACTCTAAGCATTAGTTTATGCGTTTCTAAAGGTTGGAGAAAACCGACTCTAAGCATTAATTTAACCGTTTCTTAGTGTTGATGGAAACCGGGTTAATGCGTTGCTTAAAGTTTAGGAATTAATAATTTAATTGTTTCTTTTTGTTCCAGATACCTGTGCCCGTACATACCATCCTTAGAACAAGTGATGCGCACTTACGAGAGCTTCTTTACCGACGAAATCCAAGATGGCGACGATGACGTAGATCTATCGCTTATAGAGAGCGATGAGATGACCATGAGACTGCCGCTACCGCCTTACGTCGCCTCCTATGACGTCACTGTTATTAATGTAAGTATTTGTGGAACTATAGTACGGTAAACTAGCAGCGATACGAAAGGTCATTAACCTAAAGAACAACTGTGGCGTTCACAATCTAATATTTAGCTCTTTCCATCTTGTGCCTTTGTCGTAATGTCTCGTTCGCCCGGCAAAAACAAGACAACGTTAAGACGGGTTCGCCAACATTCGGGCGGCCAATTTAGATGGGGTTTTAGCATGGGTTTTGTTTACATTTGGTATCGCTTCTCGTTGGCCGTACTGTAGGTTAAGTAGTGCTTGGTAGGGTTGGCCTGTGGATGGGTGACCACCCGTTACATACCGAGTTTCCTGCGTGCCTCGGAAAGCACGTTAAGCCGTTGGTCCCGGTTATCATTTGTAGATTTTTGACAGTTGGTACAGGTAGTCAGTGGTCCGGAAGTCTGACAACCAGTCTTACTAATTACTAACTGGGTTATGGAGGTCAGATAGACAGTCGCTCCGTGCAAAATACTGGTATTCAGGTACATCCGGTTAGACTGGAAGCCGACCCTAACATAGTTGAGAAAAGGCGCTAGGCTAGGATGATACTGACCCATACAATCCTTACTATATCTTCTAAATCTATATATATATAAAAGAAAGTCGTGTTAGTTACTCTACTTACAACTCAAGAACGGCTTTTTTTTTTCGGGTGGGAAATCATCCTATGGCTTCCCCCGCTCTGGGCGGAGCGGGGGGGGCATGTCAGACTTGTACTGACTAAAACCCACCCATGTTCCTTCTGTTGCCCTTTACGTTCCGAGGCCGCGGTATCTCTTTCGAACAACCCGCAAGCTCAAGAACGGCTGAACCGATTTAGCTGAAAATTGGTGAGGAGGTAGCTTAGAACCAGGAGACGGACATAGGATACTTTTCATCACGGTAAGAGAAGTAGGGTAGGTGGGGTATTTAGAAAGATACAAAATTGCATTGCAACGCATGCCGGGGCACAGCTAGTAATATCATAAAAGCGAAAGTGAGTTTGTTTGTAACTTCTTTACGCCTAAGTGGCTAATATAGTTGAGACGCTGGAGATGGCATAGGCTATTTTTTTAAATTGAGAAATGAGGGTGATAGGGAGAAGAAAAGAGAAAACTTAGTTTTTCCATTACAATAAATACGGTGCAAGGGCAAAAACTACAAGTAGCAGGCGAATCAGGAAAGTGTAACTGTGCTACCGCAAGCCGCGGGCAAAAGCTAGTACGTAATATTTCACCCATTCACATGTTGTATTTATTATAATAATAGTTGTTTATCTTCCACAGAACGGCAAACAGCGTCGCGTGCTAGACTTACGCTACGAGTTGATCCGAGCGCGCGCGTTCAACTCGCGACCCAAACTACGACCCGCAGCCTACACACCGGACCCCATGGACTATAGCTTGTGGTAAGTTTCATATCAGAAATAACTTTTGCCCGCGGTTTCGTTCGCGTTAAATTCGAGGTAACACAGTTCCCCTTGCGCCTTCTTGATTTGTAATAGCAACGCTAAGTTTTCCCTTTTCTTCCCTCTTTCTCACTCACATCCCACTTTTTTTTATAAAAATAGCCTATGTCCGTCTCCTGGTTCCCAACTATCTCTGTACCAAAATTCATATGGTTGGCCTTGTAGATTCTTGGACGCTTGTTAACTTTTGTTAACGTATTATTTTATTTTACTTTTTGTAAAGTAAGCAATGACTTATTATCGGGCTTACGCTGTCCTCTCATACTTAAGTACTAACGCTGTAACAACAACATTGTAAAACCATATGATTTTAAAAGAGTAACCATGGATTTTCATGCCGGTTCTTCTCCATAGGAAACGACCAACCCGAACCGTGCATCTTTTCTCGACGTTTTATAAGTGCCCATGTAGGCCTATGTGAAAAAAAAATATTTTGATTTTGACTTGTAGGTAGTGTCACGTTATCTAACCATATTTTTTTCATCTTCCAGTTTCCTCCTTGGCACTTGGTTCGGAAACCCTTCGATTGAAAGTATCACCGGCATAGCTGACCAGCTGGAAGCGTGCGGCGAGTGGCACCTCGCCGTGCAAGCTCTGTCCTATCACCCTGATGATAAAGCGTGAGTTTACTATTTTTTTACCGACTACTCCAAAAAGGAAGTTCTCAATTCGCCTGAACGTTTATTTGTGTTTGTTTCGCGATTTCTCCGTAAATTTTTGGCTTATTTTTGGAGTTTACTCCTTAAGAATCGATTTTCATATATAAGGCGCCTGGTATGAGAAAAATCCGAGGAGTAAAACCTACTAAAGTAACGAAAATGAGTCACATTCTTGGTGACTCACAGCCAAATTAAGACGTACATATGGTATGCTGTATAGGCGACTAAACCTATATACTATATGTTATTGGCTTGTTTGTTTCTATCAGTGTCTATGTATATTGCTATTCTTTTTCATTAATTTGTGAATTTACCCTTTCATATAATATTAATCTTTTCTCAGTTGAATAAACTCTTTTTGCGTATGGTTAGATACTCGTGCTTAAGGAGTAAACTCCAGTCGTGCGTCGGAGCTGACACACACACTTTTTTTTAATGTATTATTCGTATTCATTTTTAAACATAATTTTTAATGTTTTACATCATCATCATCTACCTAGTCAGTGTTCCGAAAGTCTGACAACCAGTCTTACCAAGGGGTATCGCATTACCCAGTACTAACTGGGTTGTGGAGGTCAGATAGGCAGTCACTCCATGTAAAATACTAATATTCAGCTGCATCCGGTTAGACTGGAAGCCGACCCCAACATAGTTGGGAAAAGGCTAGGTAGATGATGAATCCATAATTAAAAACTGAGCCTTATATACGTGGGAATGCTAAGTAGATGATGACATTTCGACGGTCCCTACGTACACAAAGACATGTCGAAAACGGCATTTTTTTATTGTCTCATTGGCTTGAGATTATTTATGCGTACATGCTTACATACGATTTTTATTTTTATGTAATTTATTTACCTTGTTTTAGAAATCGTATAAGAAAACAAGTCTTATAAATACAACGAATAAGTGTCGTAAAAACGGTCATCTCTCAGTTTTTCTAAGAAAACGTGAAAAAAATAAAATATTTATGTGTAACCTCGGTTTTTGACTTATGTACGTGGGAACCGTCGATTTAATCATACACGCATGCAGGTTACTAAAGTACGGCCAACGAGAAGCGATACCAAATGTAAACAAAACCCATGCTAAAACCCCATCTAAAATGGCCGCCCGAATGTTGGCGAACCGCCGGGAGAACGAGACATTACGACAAAGGCACAAGATGGAAAGAGCTAAATATTAGATTGTCAACGCCACAGTTGTTCTTTAGGTTAATGACCTTTCGTATCGCTTCTCGTTGGCCGTACTATAGTACTATTCGTCTGACGTTTTTAATGACAACTTTAAAATAATCTCCTCTTTTTTACCACAGTCGCAGCCACCTAGTTCGCGGCGTACTATCACGGCACGCGCCCGCCATAGCGGAGACAGCAGAGTTGAAGGCGCGACTCGAACTGATCAGAAAACTACGAGTGCCCGAACAGTGGCTGTTGTTAGCGCAGGCGCACAGGGCCAAGTATGAGGTGAGGAACACGGGGTTTGTGCAGGGGGACGGAGTCAGAGGGACGCCTTGAGGGTTATTCTAAAGAGATACCGCGGATATAGAAGGAACATGGGTCGGTTGGCTCGCCCCCAAGAGCGGGGGAAGTTATTTGATGATTTCCCATCTGCGAAAATAAAGGGCTCGGGGTTAAGCAAGGTCGATTTTTGGATGGGTGACCATACATTTTAAATCGAGATTTTTTTGTGTTTTTGTGAGATCTTCGAAGAGGAGACGGAAGGCTGGAAGTTTGACAGTCGGTCTATTGCGATCGGTCGTGTCTATCCGAACGACGCCGTAAATAAAAGTAGTACTACTAGTTACACATCATTCTTTCAAATCGATCCAGCCGTTTAGTTGCAGTATAAATAAATAACCTAGATAGCGATCGCGTCATCTGCTGGGCTAATTTGTGAATCTACACCATCCAAGGCGCCATCCAGACGAATACAAAAAAAATCATTTAAATCGCTCCAGCCGTTTACGAGGAGTTTAGTGACATACACTCGCACAGCAGAAAAATATAAATAAAGATAAAATCCCATAATAGAGAATTATCTCTATAATCATCAGATTGTAATATAAAACTCCCTGAGAAATAAAGGAACTCATTTTTTTTTAAGGCAACTTATACAATTATTAAATCTTAATACTCTACGACTGAATTTATGGAGGATTATTAAATTTATTAATGACTAGCTTTTGCCCGCGGCTTCGCTCGCGTTAAATTCGGTAGCGCCTTATTTATTTGTAATAGCAACGCTATGTTTTTCCGTTTCTTCCCTCTTTCTCCCTCATATACCACTCTTTTAATAAAAAAAACTATTTTTAACACCTATTATTATATACAATATTTTAATGCCTTCATTGTGACAAAAATAAAACGATTTGTTCCTATTTGTAGTCTCTCTATAATGTACTCCTCAAATTTTAATATAACCAATTTACGAGTACTTATCTATTTACAACTATATATCATTTGTTCCAGCGCTTACCCGCCGTCGAGGCTGAACACCTAGTTGGCGCGGGACAGTGGAACGCGGCCCACAAAGTGTTGATAGAAGAATTATTGCCCGAAGCTGTGTTAGCAGGTAATCTATACTATATACTATAATATTATAAAGCTGAAGAGTTTGTTTGTTTGAACGCGCCAATCTCAGGGACTACTGGTTGGAATTGGAAAATTCTTTTAGTGTTGGATAGTCCATTTCTTGAGGAAGGCTATAGGCTATATAACATCACGCTACGACCAACAGGTGCTGAGCAGCGTGGGTGAAACCGCGAGGAACAGCTAGTTTATTATATTACAAGCAATTTTTAGAGTTATGTGCCTCAAAAGAAAATCTGCCAGGTGGTGGTCTTTTTTTGCAGATGGGAAATTGACAAATAACTTCAGGGAAGTGTCAGAGTTGTACTGACTAAAACCCACCGACGCGCCTTTTGGCCGCGGCAAGACAGGTGGTGACTTTGTGTTGCCATCTGGCTTTATCCTGAGCAGCTACCCTACCATGACGTCTTAAAGCAGAACTTATTCCGCTGAGGGAAAGGGACAGAGCTATACAGGGTGCACCATCTCTTTCACTCAGTGGAATAAGAACTGCTATAAGATGTCATAGTAGCCCTTCTCAGGCCTTTTTGGCATTAATCATTTTATTTAGTTCAATTTTAAGGCGTTTCTGTATTTTTTTTTACATGCTGAATAAACGCAATTTTCTTTTGTTTAAAAAAAATGCGTTGGGGACACACTTAGAGTTTTCCGGTATTGTGGGTGCGTTTACTAACTTAAAAACGTCAGAAAAAACAGTCAGACCCGAAATAACTAGCTACCATACAAATATTTGTTCCGTGCGAGGATTGAACCCGAGACACAGCAGTCAATCGCTCAGCCACTGCGTCAATCGTGTTATTGCATAATTATTATCAAGATTGCTTTAACCTCTCAAGGACCGCCATTATTTACGTCAAGCACCGCCGGGCGGGCTCTTATCGTAAGCGTAATCCGATGTTTAGACTTACCTTCACTACAAATACAGTTACAAATCGGTCGGGATTTGGTGGCACAAATTTGTGCTAGCGGGGCTCAACGGTAATACTTGTTTACTGGCACGTTTTTGTGCCGCTGGGGCTCTAGAGGTTAATACCTTTTTAATATTACAGATGATCTACAAAGCATAGCACCGCTCCTAGAGAAAATGAACGAAGCCGCGAAACGGCACGAGGTTAGCGGCTGGGAGAATGGCGGACAGGCGCTACATGCATATCTACATGTCTGTGATGAGGTAGCTACACTATCTAACTTGATTTTCACATAAAAAAGTGTGTGTGTCAGCTCCGACGCACGACTAGATGCGATACTCCTTAAGTACGAGTATCTAACCAGACGCAAAAAGAGTTTATTCAACTAAAAAAAGATTAATATCATATGAAAGGGTAAATTCACAAATTAATGAAAAAAAAATAGCAATATAAATACATCGACACTGGTAGAAACAAACAAGCCCAATAACATATAGTATATAGGTATAGTCGCCTATACAGCATACAATATGTACGTCTTAATACACTCACAGCCAAATTAGAAAGTTGCGCACTAAAGGTGCGCACCAAAAACGTGACACATTTTCGTTACGTTAGTAGGTTTTACCCCTCGGATTTTTCTCATACCGGGCGCCTTAAATATGAAAATCGATTCTTAAGGAGTAAACTCCAAAAATGTATGGATGTTTGTTACTCTTTCACGCAAAAACTACTGAATGGATTTTAATGAAACTTTACAATATCCTTACTAATATTATAAAAGCGAAAGTGAGTTTGTTTGTTTGTTACCTCTTCACGCTTTAATGGCTACACCGATTTTGATGAATATTGGTACAGAGGTAGTTGAGAACCAGGAGACGGACATAGGCTAATTTTTATTTAAAAAAAAGTGGGATGTAAGGGAGAAAGAGGGAAGAAATGGGAAAACTTAGCGTTGCTATTACAAACCAATAAGGCGCAAGGGGAACTGTGTTACCCCAAATTTAACGCGGGCGAAAGCTAGTAGCTTATATATCAGATACATAGGATTGCAATTCATAAAGATAAATATGTTGTATATTCTATCACCACGCGAGTGAAACTGCGGGGCGCAGTTAGTTAAAAATATTTTCTTTTTAGACACGAAATCTGTCATCAAATACTATAGTGTCATGGCCGCCCTTAGTCACATGCGTTTTGGTAAAAGCTAATCCTTTTTCTTAAATGAAATGCTTTATTGGAACGAAGTTCCTTATCGCGCGTTGTGAAAGGGGGCTAGACAGAAAAAAATCTTACGAAAAGTTGTCACGACACTTTTTGCTATAGTAAGCTATTGTAAGCTGTGCGGCGTCGCATGTTTCTCTGTCTGTCTGTCTGTCTCTCTCTCTCTTATAGAAAGCAAGCCAGATATTTTCATTTCTATAGGAACTTCGTTCCATCCGGGTGCCCCTTGACACCTCTAATTTTTTTTTTGTTGTCGAAAATCATCAAATAACTACCTCCGCTCTGGGCGGATCGGGGGGAGTGTTACGACTAGTACGGACTAAAACGCACCCATGTTCCTTCTATTGCCCTTTATGTTCCGAGGCCGCGGTAAATAAGACGGGTCTGTTGGTCTAGTGGTTAGTGGCCCTGACTGCTGAGCCGGAGGTCGTGGGTTCGATTCCCACCCTGGACAAACTTTGTGTGATGAGCATGATTGTTTGTTCTGTGTCTGGGTGTGATATATCTATATCTATACTAATCTATACTAATATTATAAAGAGGAAAGATTTGTTTGTTTGTTTGTTTGTAATGAATAGGCTCCGAAACTACTGGACCGATTTCAAAAATTCTTTCACCTTTGGAAAGCTACATTATCCCCGAGTAACATAGGCTATATAACATCACGCTACGACCAACAGGTGCTGAGCAGCGCGGGTGAAACCGTGGGGAACAGCTAGTCTATAATATGTATGTATTTATAAATTATATAAGTATGTATATCAGTTGTCTGGTTACCATAACACAAGCTCTGCTTAGCTTGGGATCAGATAGCCGTGTGTGAGTTGTCCCAAGATATTTATTTATTTATTTATTTATTAAATCTTTACAGCAACCCCGAGATAAATTAAATGGTTTATTTTCTTATTTCAACAGATACGAGGCTTAGTATCGTCAGCGGATGCACAACGCGACAGATCGAGCGTACACGCGCGACTAGAAGCGTTGCGACCGAAAGTCGCAGCTGCTTGTCGCGCGTTAGGAGGGCTGCAACCTAAGTGAGTAGATTCTTTTCTTTAAAAAAAAAAACGTTGCCCCACACTAGAAGTTTCTCCTGTATCGTGGGTGCGTTTACAAACATTTAAACTCACATACACAAACAGGCAGACCCGGAACAACTATCTGTAGGCCATACAAATATTTGTTCCGTGCGGGAATCGAACCCGCGACACGCAGCGCGGTAGTCGATCGCTCAACCACTGCGCCAACCGTGTCGTCAAATATTATTATAATAAATGAATATAGTCTACTATATAAAAATAAGTCGGGTTTTCCTTCCTGACGCTTATAACTCCAGAACGCACGAACAGATTTCGACGGTTTTGCGTTCGTTGGAAAGGTCTCGGGCTCCGTGAGGTGTGTAGCAAAGAAAAGGTAGGGTAGATAGGGCAGGTAGGGTAGGTACAGTACGGCCAACGAGAAGCAATACGAAAGGTCATTAACCTAAAGAACAACTGTGGCGTTGACAATCTAATATTTAGCTCTTTCCATCTTGTGCCTTTGTCGTAATGTCTCGTTCTCCCGGCAAAAACATGACAACGTTAAGACGGGTTCGCCATTTAGCCGGCCATTTAGCGGGCGGCCATTTTAGATGGGGTTTTAGCATGGGTTTTGTTTACATTTGGTATCGCTTCTCGTTGACCGTACTTTAGAAAGGTAGAAAATTGCATAGCAACGCATGCCGGGCTGCTAGCTGTGCCCCCGGCATGCGTTGCAATGCATTTTTCTACCTACCTACCCTACCTACACACACCTATACTGCCTTTACATTTTTTTCTCGCCGTAAAAACCATCCCTGGACTTCAACGAATCATCATCATCATCGTCATCATCATTTTCCTGCCCTTGTCCCATTCTATTTATGTGTGTGTCGGCGCAACACGTTTTCTTCTTCCATTCTCCCCTATCAGACGTCACGGCATTATTTACTCCTTTCTCCTTCATATCACTCCTTACACAATCCATCCATCTTTTCTTTGACCTTCCTCTCGCTCTCCGTCCATCAACATTCAGATCCATCACTCTTTTAGTCACATGTGCTTCATCTCTCCTCATCACATGTCCATACCAAGACAAACGACTCCCTTTCAATTCTTTATTCTGTAACAGGCGCAACTTTCAAACTTCCTCGAATATATTCATTCCTTACTTTATCTTATTTCCTTGGACTTCAACGAATATTTAAAAAAAAGAATTGGTAAAATTGTTTCACGAAATGTTGAGTTATGCGCTCACCAACACATTTCGTGATTCATTTTTATATTATAAGTTTTAAGTGTTTCTTTGACATTATTATGTATACTTTGACGTCACTACCGGCATTATCTCCGACAATGCGTTATGAGTTTGTAAAACGCAACATATAATGATATTTTTTGTGTTTCATAGTTTAATGGTACAGGACAAACCATATAACTAATAAATAAAAATGTTGTGCATTGCTAGCATATTCCCTATAATGACGTTCTATAATCTATATTCAACCTTATTGATATCTTTATTTGCAAGTCACATTCAAATCTAATATATAAAATGCTCGTGTCACAGTTTTCGTTCCCATACTCCTCCGAAACGGCTGGACCGATTTAAACGAAATTTTGAGTACATATCGGGTAGGTCTGCGGAACGGCCAACATCTATTTTTCATACCCCTAAGTGAGCAGCGGGTGAAACCGCTGGGCACAGCTAGTAATGTATAAATTTGAACAGCGAGAGCATTCCTTATTTAAATTTTAATCTGAAAAGAAAATCGGTGCGGTTTTACATAGATCAGTTTGTGCTGTTTGTTGTTGAGTCTGTTTTTAGCATAAAAATAATATAAGCAATATAGCATTTTACGCTTTATTCATTTCTTACACTTATAAAAACATTTTTAAACATTTCTTTACAAAAAAAAAAATTAAAAATAAAAAAAAAATATTTAAAAAATTTAAAATTTTACACATTTAAAATTATAAAGAGGTTTCCGCCGATATCGGGAGCAGGGTCCAAGCTACCGGTGGTTAGGGCTCCAGAGACAGGAACCTCCTCACAATGCGGGCCGTATCGAGGAGTACTGCCTTCTGAATCAGGCCCTTGATCCAACCACCTAAGGAGAGCTTCGACAGATGGTCGTGGATGCTCTTGGCCATCTAGGTCATTGGCCGTAACTACTATCGGCACAATGACAGCCGAGCTATAAGCGTAAAATACTATATTGGGTAGTTAACACCATTAACCAATAATTTAAAAACACAATTTTTCTGAAAGAACACCTTATTCAGACCTGAGAACTCCATTCATTACAAAATAACTTTAAAAATCGAGTTTTAGTTGCTTTTAAATCAATAAATAGTTGCATCATTGACTTGACAACTTAGTGACGTCATCGGTTGCGAGTCTCATACAAAATCTATGGGGAAGCGCGTTTTGACAGCTCATAAAAAGTATATCAATTGATTGGTGGTGTCAACTACCCTATTAAACTATTTAAATTTTCAGCTAGCTATCGATTTCTGAAATTCTTTAATTTAGTTCCTCGAGTTGATTATTGTTTTTTGATTGGAATAATCGCAAAAATAATAAAAAAATATGGTTGTCAAATTTCGAAAATAATTTAAATATTGGTTATGAATAATTACGTGTTAATGGTCTTGTTTCTGTAAATTACTAGTCTATACGTTAAGTACTGGGCTATTTTTTTAATTGTCTCATTTATTATCGAATCTATTCGCATTTTCGTGTTATAAATGTGAAATAAAAAATGTAACAAGCACGATTGGTGAGATTTTTTTTATCATTTTATTACCACTGCCAATTGAAGTTCAATAACGTATGAATTGGTCACGTTATAAAAGAGCCAGTTAATCCATTCCAACCATATGGAGCTTGTATGTCCAAAAACCAAATTTTTATGATTTTTAGCGTCTACTTACCATGCCATCAAAATGGCGATGATCCTAATTTACCCACTTGGATTTTGTAAGAGTTAATTAAGAAACTTGCTCAATAATTAAAGAACTTTTCACTGCGTTTACATATAAGATTTTTATTCAACTATCTTAATCAATGCATACTCATATTATTTTTGTAACCGGCATTTAAAATATTTACAAAAATAATCAGTAGGTCGTATGACTTAAATGTTCGACCCTTTTCGGGGCCAGTACCGAGCCAGCGGAGGTTTGAATGTCGAGCCCCTGAAGGGGTCCGTACCGAACTATTAATTGGCTTGCTGTAGTCTGTAATTGTTTTTTTTTTTTCTAAGATCAATAGAAGTTGCATGAATTCTCCCAGTATAGAATAATTCTTTGTGGCCTTGATTGGAGCTCGTGGCTAAATAATAGCAGCCGCTCGGGTCGTTCTTTAGCTTAAGCCGCGCTTGCCTAGGTTGGTCTGTGGATGGGTGACCCATTACATTGCGAGTTTCCTCCGTGCCTCGGAAGGCACGTTTAGCTGTTGGTCTAGGCTGTCATTTGTAGATCTTTGACAGTCGTTACAGTTTTCCGAAAGTCTTACAACCAGTCTTACCATGGGGTATCGTATTACCCAGTACTAACCGGGTTGTGGATGTCAGATAGGCAGTCGCTCCATGTGAAATACTGATATTCAGCTGCATCCGGTTAGACTGGAAGCCGACCCCAACATAGTTGGGAACAAGGCTAGGCAGATGATGTCTTTGATAGAGCAAAGTAGAATACTTCTGGTAATTGAGTGTTGTTCGTCCTTCCTCAGGAGTGTGGGCGTCCGCTTCGCCCGCGCGGAGATGGGAGCTCGTCTGGTGCAGTGCACGCTAGCGGCCGGTGAGCCGCCCGCGCACCTGGCGGCGCTGCTGCGGGCGCTGCGCCTGCCGCCCGACACCACGTACACGGCCAGTCATAAGGTACGTGGAACACAACAACCGGCAGCCGCCCGCGCACCTGGCGGCGCTGCTGCGGGCGCTGCGCCTGCCGCCCGACACCACGTACACGGCCAGTCATAAGGTACGTGGAACACAACAACCGGCAGCCGCCCGCGCACCTGGCGGCGCTGCTGCGGGCGCTGCGCCTGCCGCCCGACACCACGTACACGGCCAGTCATAAGGTACGTGGAACACAACAACCGGCAGCCGCCCGCGCACCTGGCGGCGCTGCTGCGGGCGCTGCGCCTGCCGCCCGACACCACGTACACGGCCAGTCATAAGGTACGTGGAACACAACAACCGGCAGCCGCCCGCGCACCTGGCGGCGCTGCTGCGGGCGCTGCGCCTGCCGCCCGACACCACGTACACGGCCAGTCATAAGGTACGTGGAACACAACAACCGGCAGCCGCCCGCGCACCTGGCGGCGCTGCTGCGGGCGCTGCGCCTGCCGCCCGACACCACGTACACGGCCAGTCATAAGGTACGTGGAACACAACAACCGGCAGCCGCCCGCGCACCTGGCGGCGCTGCTGCGGGCGCTGCGCCTGCCGCCCGACACCACGTACACGGCCAGTCATAAGGTACGTGGAACACAACAACCGGCAGCCGCCCGCGCACCTGGCGGCGCTGCTGCGGGCGCTGCGCCTGCCGCCCGACACCACGTACACGGCCAGTCATAAGGTACGTGGAACACAACAACCGGCAGCCGCCCGCGCACCTGGCGGCGCTGCTGCGGGCGCTGCGCCTGCCGCCCGACACCACGTACACGGCCAGTCATAAGGTACGTGGAACACAACAACCGGCAGCCGCCCGCGCACCTGGCGGCGCTGCTGCGGGCGCTGCGCCTGCCGCCCGACACCACGTACACGGCCAGTCATAAGGTACGTGGAACACAACAACCGGCAGCCGCCCGCGCACCTGGCGGCGCTGCTGCGGGCGCTGCGCCTGCCGCCCGACACCACGTACACGGCCAGTCATAAGGTACGTGGAACACAACAACCGGCAGCCGCCCGCGCACCTGGCGGCGCTGCTGCGGGCGCTGCGCCTGCCGCCCGACACCACGTACACGGCCAGTCATAAGGTACGTGGAACACAACAACCGGCAGCCGCCCGCGCACCTGGCGGCGCTGCTGCGGGCGCTGCGCCTGCCGCCCGACACCACGTACACGGCCAGTCATAAGGTACGTGGAACACAACAACCGGCAGCCGCCCGCGCACCTGGCGGCGCTGCTGCGGGCGCTGCGCCTGCCGCCCGACACCACGTACACGGCCAGTCATAAGGTACGTGGAACACAACAACCGGCAGCCGCCCGCGCACCTGGCGGCGCTGCTGCGGGCGCTGCGCCTGCCGCCCGACACCACGTACACGGCCAGTCATAAGGTACGTGGAACACAACAACCGGCAGCCGCCCGCGCACCTGGCGGCGCTGCTGCGGGCGCTGCGCCTGCCGCCCGACACCACGTACACGGCCAGTCATAAGGTACGTGGAACACAACAACCGGCAGCCGCCCGCGCACCTGGCGGCGCTGCTGCGGGCGCTGCGCCTGCCGCCCGACACCACGTACACGGCCAGTCATAAGGTACGTGGAACACAACAACCGGCAGCCGCCCGCGCACCTGGCGGCGCTGCTGCGGGCGCTGCGCCTGCCGCCCGACACCACGTACACGGCCAGTCATAAGGTACGTGGAACACAACAACCGGCAGCCGGTACCGAAATTCATTAAAGTCGGTTTAGCCATGTAGGCGTGAAGACATAACAAACAAACAAACTCCCTTTGGCTTTCATATTAGTAAGGATTTGAACGGCAGGAATCTATAAAAGTTTTGATTTAAAACTCTTCAATTAGGGTATAATTGGCTAGTTGACACCATTAACCAATAATTAAAAAACACAATTTTTCTGAAAGAACACCTTATTCTAGACCTGAGAACTCCATTCATTTCAAAATAACTTTAAAATTCGATTTTTAGTTGCTTTTAAATCAATAAATAGTTGCATCATCGACTTGACAACTTAGTGACGTCATCGGTTGCGAGTCTCATACAAAATCTATGGGGAAAGCGCGTTTTGACAGCTCATAAAAAGTATATCAATTGATTGGTGGTGTCATCTACCCTATTGCCTTCATTGTTTTAGCTTCAAACTACAACTTTTTCACTCCTATCGGTAAAATGTGGCGGAGTCTACCCGTTATTAATTTGTCACCATGTACTGTACTTCTATTTGCAAAATAAATAACTGACTTCCTTAATCTTCCTTATTCACAGATAAGTTCGCTGCTGGCGTCCCGCGCGGCGGAGTCCTGCGGCGTGTCGGCAATGAGTCCTCCATCGCGCGCTGTTGCCAGCTAGTGCAACTACATGCAACCCAAGATATAATATTAGACAAGGTGTAGATGCTGGCAATCAAGCATTCTGTAAATATTTCCATAACTAGACGGTGATATAGGTACAGAACAAATAGGTATCGTAACAAACAAAGAAAGTAAATAAGTTAATTTGCCACATGCTACAAGTGCACATAACATTAACCTCTAGAGCCCCAGCGGCACAAAATCGTGCCAGTAAACAAGTATTACCGTAGAGCCCCGCTGGATTTAAAACTGTATTTGTAGTAAAGATAAGTCTTAAAATCAGATTACGCTTACGATAAGAGCTCGCCCGGCGGTGCTTGACGGATATTTGACGTAAATAATGGCGGTCCTTAAAAATTTAAACAAAGAATTTATTCGAAATCGTTGACGACACGGTTGGCGCAGTGGCTGAACGATCGACTGCTGCAATGCGTGTCGCGGGTTCGATCCCGTACGAAACAAATATTTGTATGACTTACAAGTCTGGTTCGGGTCTGCTTTTTATTTATGTGGGTTGAATGTTTGTAAACGCATCCACGATACAGGAGAAATTCCTAGTGTGAAGAGTTAAAAAAATTACATGAAATTGCATTGAAAATCAAAAATTTTAATTTAAACACAAAAAGTAGATAATTATAATGAAGATCTACAACAAGTGCCTCTCGGCTTCGTCATGGGTGAAGTACCCATGACGAAGCCGAGAAGAGCCGTTTACTTCAATTGCCTCGGTCAGCAAAAGTAAGCAAAGCTCTTAACCGGGTGGGGTTAAGAGCTTTACTTACCCCCCCCCCCCCCCCCCTCATGCTCACGTAAACATTCTTATGTGTATTTTCCTTTTGATGTAGCTTATTTGTTTTATTTATTTATTAAGGAGCGTCAGGTTAGGTATATAAATTCCAGAAATAATAAAAATAGTTTAAGGATAGAGGACATATTATTTATTTAAACAAACCATCGACTATTCAATATAAATGTTTTAGGTTTTCAAGCATAGCCAATGTGTAGATTACCAAAATATATATAAAAAATTAATCAAAATCAAAAGTCATTTATTCAAATTAGGCTGATAATCAGCACTTTTTGAACGTCAGATTACAAGAGACAGTCCCACAAAAACGCCCTGCCCTTCGCCTCTTCCTAGTGTTTTAGCTGGGAAGAAGAAGTGGCGGAACAAACTCCCCAGCAACACATCTGTCTGTCAGGTTAGAAGAACCAGATTTTATACAATTTATATTATCACAAAAAAATATTCATTTATTGTCACTTGTCAGCTAGCAAACACCAATTATATATAAAAACTAAAAAAATAATGACTACTGTTGACGTAATCTCCATCTAGACCCCACCCCCAATGTCATTAAAATTAAGTAAAGCAAAAACCCTCCCACACCCTTATACAACATTATTTTTAGTATATGCGAAACCTGTATATAGTTTGTTCAGAATAAGTAACTGAATCGATTCCAACCATTTTCCACATGTTATAATTTGTCCCAAAAATATTAATAAAAGGTTACGAGTTGGACACTTAGTAGGTATACGAAATCATACGGCGCGCAACAAGGTCACGGCAGGTCAAAGCGACAGTACACACGTGCGGCGCCGTTTGTGCCGCGCGGTGACCGTGTGTTTGTACGGACAGCCAGGTAAAATAACAAGCTTATAACTTTCTGATTTTTCATGATAAAGTTCTGAAATTTTGTACATAGATTCTTCACATAAACATACTAGACACGTGTTTCGGGTTTCGCATAAAGTAAAACTAATGTTGTAGTGTTTACGTCATACTTGAACGGCCCCTAATAGATACATCTTGAGGAAACCAGCTCGTCTGAGAGATATTTCTTGGCATGTTAGACAATTCAGAGGCCCACAGACGGCATAGAAACTCTGTCACTAGGTTAGGCAACCAGAGCATAAATAAATAAAAACCGGGCAAGAGCAAGTCGGAATCGCGCACCGTGGGTTTCGAACAACGTTGCGACTTAAACGGCCATATCTTTTGACTGTGTAGACTAAGGCCCGGCCCATTATCGGCATCGGCAAGGAACAGGATTCTTTGGCATCTTACATGCAAGCGCACACTGTCGGCTTTGGCATGCTGCGGATGCTTTGGCATGCTGCATCGTTCTTAGGGATGACGAGGCGTCCTTAAGCATGCCGCACCGTCCTGTAGCTTGCCGAAGCGTCTCATATCGTATTACCTCGATTGTGTTGTGTGTGAGCCAAATGATTCAAATGGCGGATCCCTCCCCTCGCCCCGCAGGGCAAACTATCCCCGAGTGTTGCCTCGGCGCCGGCGGCGTACCGAAGGATGCCGAAGCATCCCGAAGCATTCTCAAGGCTGCCGATACAGCAGCCTCAAGCATACTTAAGCGGTATTTCTGTTATTACGACCATATATAATGGAAATTTCTACTTTATTGCCATTATGTTAATGTATATTGCTATTTGCCACCTAAAATCCTCAGTCGTGCCGATGTCGATAATGGGCGCCGGGCCTTACAGTGTTGATATTTTTTACAGCACAAAGGGACTATAGAATTGAGTATACGGTTTTAATTTTTACCTTTTTGGGGGGAAATCATCAAATAACTTCCCCCGCTCTGGGCGGAGCGGAGGGGAGTGTCAGTACTGACTAAATCCCGCCCATGTTCCTTCTATTGCCCTTTATGTTCCGGGGCCGCGGTATATCTTTCGAACAACCCGCTAAAAATGGTCTTGACAGACGGATAACAATCTCGGATCTAATAAGGGTTCCGTATTTTATCCTTTTGAGGACCCGTTATTATTGTGTTACCCAACAACATCCCCTATTTCTATTATCAAGCTAGAAATCCATGTAGTACTGTAAGCAGAATAGGGTAGATGACACCACCAATCAATTGATATACTTTTTATGAGCTGTCAAAACGCGCTTCCCCCATAGATTTTATATGAGACTCACAACCGATGACGTCACTAAGTTGTCAAGTCAATGATCCAACTATTTATTGATTTAAAAGGAACTAAAAATCGAATTTTAAAGTTATTTTGAAATGAATGGAGTTCTCAGGTCTAGAATAAGGTGTTCTTTCAGACAAATTGTGTTTTTTTAAATTATTGGTTAATGGTGTCAACTACCCAATTATAAATAAATAATTTAGGACATTTTTGTAAGAGTTCGAACGATTGTTCTTAAGTCAAATATCATTATTTTAGTTTTTGTTTTTGTCAATATTAAAGCGAATGTCGTTTGGACTCAAAATATTTGTAGTAGAATGTAATTGTTAATATTATTAAGACATTAAGTAAACGGTTTTCAATTAAATAAAGATTATTTTTAAATATTATGTAGTTTTGTTTAATTTTTTTTTAAGTAGATGTGGACGATTGGTGCTTATTCTAATGACGGCACAGTGGGTGTGAGCGCGGGTTCGATCCCCACACGGAACAAATATTTGTATGGCCTACAGACAGTTGTTTCGGGTCTGGCTGTTTGTGTATGAGTTTAAATGTTTGTAAACGCACCCACGATACAGGAGAAATATCCTAGTGTGGGGAAACGTTTTAACGCTAACGTTTTGAAGTCGCTTTTAATAATCGATTTATCGTTTCTCTTGAATATGTAACAGTAGTAGGTACGTGGGAATATTCAGAACAAACATACATAGAAATTTTGTTTGTTTTTTATAAAATATATCCCTTTTTCACAGTTTACCCGATTCACTTTATCCCTATTAGTAATGCCGAAATGCATATCTGGTAAGTATCCGGTATCCGATATTTATTATCCGGACGGATACTATAGCACGGCCAACGAGAAGCGATACCAAATGTAAACAAAACCCATGCTAAAACCCCATCTAAAATGGCCGCCCGAATGTTGGCGAACCCGCTTAACGTTGTCATGTTTTTGCCGGGAGAACGAGACATTACGACAAAGGCACAAGATGGAAAGAGCTAAGTATTAGATTGTCAACGCCACAGTTGTTCTTTAGGTTAATGACCTTTCGTATCGCTTCTCGTTGGCCGTACTATAAATAAATATTTTGTCACTAACATAAGATAAATGATACCACAATAGCTTATAATAACCATTTATTTCAGTCAAAGATGCTTTAGCACAAAATTACGTTAAACCTTTTGAATGACGCCAGAACTTCGCAAGCGCGTGTTCTCCACGCCAATCTACAATTTTGTCACATATTTGTGTCATTGGCGTCCAGGGCACACGCTCGCTTGTCACATATATGTGACATTGACGGGCCTGTTGGTCTAGTGGTTAGTGGCCCTGACTGCTGAGCCGGAGGTCGTGGGTTCGATTCCCACCCAGGACAAATATGTGTGATGAGCATGATTGTTTGTTCTGTGTCTGGGTGTGATTTATCTATAATATGTATGTATTTATAAATTATATAAGTATGTATATCAGTTGTCGGGTTACCATAACACAAGCTCTGCTTAGCTTGGGATCAGATAGCCGTGTGTCAGTTGTCCCAAGATATTTATTTTATTAATGACGTTCAAAAAAGTTGACAAGAGTGGTAAATTACACTAAGAAACTACAAAATTTTCAGCATTTGATGATAAGAAGTGATTTGGCTTAGCGCTAATTAACTTGTGCAGCAACGTTATTTCAAATCAAATTTGTCACAATATGTGATGCGATATAGAGCTTAATATCCTGTAGCCAAGTATCCAGCCAAATTACTATCCGTGTCATGATCAACGTCCGTCAGTCCGTTTTCCGTCTCCAGGGTCCCAACTATCTCTGTACCAAAATTCATTAAAATCGGTTTAGACATTTAGGCGTCAAGACGTAAGAAACAAACAAACTCACTTTCGCTTTTATAATATTAGTAAGGATAAGGATATTTTGAATCTAATCCAATAACTATTTTATAATACCCAAATTTGCAAAATAAAATTCTGTTCTTTTCTACCGAACATTCATCTTTCATTTCTGTCACTTGATTTTTCAGTAATACCATAATTTTCGTTAGCATATAGTTTATTTAAGAGGTAAAATACATAATTTAATAAAATCAGTCTCGTTCAGAACTAACTGAAACGGTTCTATAACAAGATTTAATATGACATTAAATAATTAACCTTAAGAGAATTGGCGAAAGTGCAATTTTAAATAACGCAACCACACGCTTCTTCTTATAACACAATTATCAAATTAAAATGTGATTTTTTAGATCGTTCTTAAAAATATCGTCATTATCTATGGTTTAGATCAGAGATGTAACGGAGCTTCGATTCCGGTTCCGTTAAGTCGGAACTTCCGATTATTATTACACTTTCGGTTCCGAGACTTTCGTATCGGATGTTAATCGGAGGTCGAACGAAACAAAGCGGGCGGCGCGCGACGGCTTCGAAGAATTAAACTTTAAATTCATTAATTGTATCTTTTGTTTATTTGGAATTATGCCAATTTTTTTTCACAGTTGTTTTTTATTTTATAATAAAAAGTAAAAATGAAAAGAATTGACTATAAATCATGTTTTATTTGTCCTTAAACAAACTGACCCTGCCTCCGATTTCGATTCCGATTCCGATAAACCAAATTTGAAAACTCTGATTCCGATTTCGGTTCCGATAAAACTACCTCCGTTACATCCCTGGTTTAGATTAAATAAAATTACTTGTGGTGGTATAATATACAGGGTGGTATATTTTGTAACGCCACCTGAAGCTGACGGGGAAGTACTCTTAATACTTTAGATAGAAAATGTTACACAAAGAAAACATTTCTTTATTTTCGAAAAGAAAGAAAACGGCATTCAAAGATTTTTATGAATTCGCTTGCCGTACACGGTAATCGAACCTATTAAAATCTGTAAAAGCTGCATCCTATACTTTTATTGCAACGATCGTTAGCGTCAATAAGGATGAAATCTCTTTAACAAACTTCATAAGTTAAATGAAAGGAAAACAATGAAATCCCGATGCAATACAAGGTGCAGCTTTTACAGATTTTAGTAGGTTCGATTACCTTGTGCGGCAAGCAAATTTTTAAAAATCCTAGAAAGCCGTTTTCTTTCTCTCACCCTGTATACAAGGTGATTGCTAATCTCACATTTCGGCAGTGATTTTTAACTCCTAAAGTTGTAGAGGCATGCCTTATGCCAAATTTTAATAAACTAACATTATTTAATTAATCCCCAAATCATGAACCAGCAGTATACATATAGGACAGCAACGAAATTCAAATTTTCTTACTTTTTTGCAATTTTTCGGTCAGTTTCAAGTTGTATGTTAAATAAAATATGATTCGCGGCTGATTAAAAAAATGATCAGTTAATTCATATCCCATTGAGTTTCATGGAAAATATATAGCCTTATTTTAAAAATACATCCTGATACTGACCTACGAATTGCGAAAAACTACAAAAAAGCAGATCAACCAAATTGGGCTAATTGTTTTGCCAGCCTACAAAAATATTATTTGAATAGGACATAACATAAAAAAATATATATTACACTTAAGTCAAAGGTAAATTCAGATATTTTGTGGCTAATTAACTACTTGGTGTAGTCATTTAAACACAAAATATCTGAGATCACCCAGACTGGGTCAATTTTTGTTCTGGCGCTCTGCTTAAATAATCTTTTTATTTGAGTAGAACTTTTCTTTACAATTTTTTTTTTATTATTACTCATAATTTGTAAGTCAAGTCACCGAGAAGTTAACTTTGGCCGTCAAAAAAATACTGCTCTAATCGGGGTGATCTTTTTATTTGTTGGCTCTTTTGAAGATAGTCCAATTTATGGACCGTGGGTGATCTCCTTTGAACTTCTCGGGCTACCCTAGCGCTGTCACCTTAAGCGGTGAGCCTGTTATATCATCATACTAATCTTCCAACTGATTCCCTGCTCCAGACCCGGTAGCATCAACTTTCATCTCCTTCTTTCTTTTAGTAGGTCTTTCCAAATTACTCAAGGCTTCAGCCAACATGCCCTGAAAATCTCTAACTTTAGCCTTATAGTACTTATTCTTCATAGGTTCCAGGACTTTCTCAATAGGAGTCTTTCCTAGCAGATGCGCCAAGGGATTTGTATTCACCAATTTTGTTCCATCAGGCAATTTAATATCTATATTCTTATTTCTATCATTTTCATCCGTTGTTCTTTTATTTTGTTGATCCAATACTTCGTTTACTCTGACAATCTTGTAGTACGGTGCTTGTGGTAGCAAGTGAGCGATTCTCAAGTCTTTGTACTCCACAGGTAACTTCGGTATCACAATTTTGTGAGGAACGTGTGTCACTCTCGGTGTTTCCTCTAGCATTACTTCCTCTGCTACTTCTGGTATTGAGTCGTTTCGGTCCATATAGTTATAGCTGTCATCATCTTCATGTTGGTATTCACTGTCATGATTATTCTCCTGGACTACAGGTACTGGCTGAACCAATCTGATACTAGCAAGAGTCTTTTCACATTGAGTTGATTTGAATTTGACAGGCATTGCTAATTTTGATGTCATAGGAACTGGTTTTGTTTGAAATTTAGTCATTTTTATTTTCGGTTCTCTGTGTACCCCTTCTACTAGTTTTAAGGTGACCGCATGGTTGATTATAATATCCACCTTAGTTTCCGCTTCAGGGGTAAAGTTTTCTATAAACTTCTGTACTGAAAGACTGTTCTCTACCTCAGTGATCTTTGCGGATGAACGGGCTGCTTCAAATTCAACCTTCTTGATAGTCCGCCTGAATTTCTCTGACATTGGCAGGTCTGAGGTGATACTCTCGCCTTTTTTACGCTTTTCTAACATGTACTTAAGTGTGTCCGTCAATTTTGATGATGAATGATGTAACTGCATGTGTTGATTCAATTTTTCTTTGCTCCGGAAGAATTTAGAGCATTTGATGCATTTTTTGAAGTCTTTCTTCGAATGTAATGTTATGTGGTGATTGAAATTCTGGTACGTATAGCAATATTTATTGCAAACATTGCATGTAAACCTCTTTTTATTATTGACAATTTGTCTCTTTGTCAACTTGCTTGTAAGTTTATTCTGTGCGGATTTTTGCTGTTTTAAAACCTTTTTCTTTACAACTAAAAGAGATTCATCATCAGAAGACTCTAGTGTTATGGTCTCAACTGAGTCTTTCTTTAACTTTCTTCCTCTTTTACGCTTTAAACTCTGCATAGGGGGAGTTTCTACTTCAGTTTGATTCCCCTCGGTCTCTGTGACACTCATCTCGGAGTTCATATTTAGTAAGCTAATGTTAGAATCCTCCTTATTTGGTTCATTCAATTTTA
Organism: Ochropleura leucogaster; assembly: GCA_958449745.1. NCBI lineage: Eukaryota > Metazoa > Arthropoda > Insecta > Lepidoptera > Noctuidae > Ochropleura > Ochropleura leucogaster. The sequence goes on along the minus strand of OY288230.1, from coordinate 2,056,937 downwards.
GCTCTTCATCATCATACAAACTTTTTGGTACAAACGGATTCTGTGATTTATTGCCAGTGAAAAATACATTGTAATTTTCATCAAATTCAACAAAACCAATGCATTTATGTTCTAGCTTGATGTGGAGAGTAAATCTCTTGCGCAATCGAAACTTTTTGGAACAAATCCTGCATGTATAAGGTTCTATATTCTTGTGTTTGGTGAAGAAATGACCAAAGAGTTTCTGTGGATGCTTAAAAGGAGTCTTGCAATAAATGCACAAGTATTTATACAAGTGAAGTTCTTCTTTATGTGATCTATCCATATGCTTTTGTAGCGCAATACTGCCTACGCATTGTTTCCAACAGAACTTACAAGCTTTCAGTTCGACAGACAGCGGATGCTCTCTGGATTGATGTTCGGACAGTTCGTACATAGTATCATAGTACGTATCACATGTGTGACATTTAATCACTTTGCAGGACTTCTTATGTTCTCTAAAAGTAAACTTGTTGAAGACTAGCTTACAATCAGGGCACTCGATCTGAGAAAAATTACTATTACCCTTCCCACAATGCTTTGATATGTGCACATTCAACGAGTACCTCTTCTTGTACACATTAGAACATCTTTCACATACTAACGTTTTACACTTTTTAGTTCTAGAATGTTCTATGAAATGTTTTATGCTTGAGGTGGAGTAACTGCAAGCCACGCAGATGTAGACAGTGTCTGTGCGTAGAGAGAGCAACACAGTCTCAGCTTTGACGTTTAAAACAGCCGAGAGGAACGGAAGAAGAGCCTGCATCATGACACCATCGTCATTGTTGTAATGGTTTTCGAAATCATGTTTTTTCAAATCACGCGTGTTTCCAAACTTCTCTGGGCACTGACAGCAACAATGTGCAGCCTTGAAGCTCTGTTTATGCTTTTTTTCATGTAACCTGTGCTCATCCTCGTCAGAAAACGCTCGTAAGCAGTGTAGACAGTAAAATAATCTCATCAAGTGTTTATCGCGAAAATGCTCAGCAAATTCAATTAAATCCGTATATTTATGTGTACAGAAATAACACAGCTTCGAAACGGCGCTTGATATTTTGTGTATTTGGTGTAAATGTACCGATAAATCATCAGGATCTAAGAATTCTGCTTGACAGATCGTGCAAGTCGTGTCAGCGTCCGTGTTAAAGTTTTCTATGTACTCTTCATCTAACGCCTCCACCACTTCCTCGTGCTGCTCTTCCGTAGACATTGTTGTGGTTACGAAGTCACCATATCATGTATTTGCAGTATATTTGTCGACAAATATTATCGAGGACGATCAAACCGTGTTGCAAAAAAGACGAATAGCGATTTGACAACAAGCGCCTGTCCTGTCAAATGTCAAGCAAACAAAACCATAGACGTAACGAGTTTAGGGATGGGACTTGCATTATTAAAATCGCAACAAAACACTGGGAGAACTTAAGAATGACAAAGAAAAGACTGAAACGCTTTTCAAATTGTAGCATATTTTTTAATAATGTATTTGCCAAGTTATTTTGCATTTACTGTTTAAGAACAGAATGCTTAGCGCCTGTGAACAAATATTAGAATACATTTATAAATTACTAGCTTTTGCCCACGGCTTCGCTCGCGTTAAATTCGGGGTAACACAGTTCCCCTTGCGCCTTATTGATTTGTATCCCACATTTTTTAAATAAAAAGTAGCCTATGTCCGTCTCCTGGTTCCCAACTATCTAAGTACTAAAATTCATCAAAATCGGTGTAGCCATTAAAGCGTGAAGAGGTAACAAAAAAACAAACAAGCAAACTCACTTTCGCTTTTATAATATTAGTAAGGATGAACTCAATAAAGAGCTCCTTCTTAGCAGTTGTTTTTCATTTTGAAAACTTTGTATTACAAAGACAAAACTTTTTTTTTCTTGGCACTTGTAATTTTGTTCTCATTTCGTCATATGTAATTCTTATGGCTGTGTTTAAAACTAATCTTTTTATGACAATGAATTATAAAATACAGCTTCGTATGGTATTGGATAAAAAAATAAAATCTCAATCTTTATGGTACTTATGTGGATTTCGCAGGTTACCCTGTCGTTTTCAGCATCCCTCATCCCTCCATCTTGGGGTGTAACTCCTCTCACTTTCACGCAAAATTTACGAAACGATTCGTTTTTATACTCTCTGTTTAAAAACCTTTGTCTGTCTCATTATCAACATCGCGGAGATACTCAGAGAAAATAAATAAAAAGACTTGTGGACTTGGACCCCAAAAATACCAATAATCACGTATAATCCTTAAACTCACGAAAACCTCGTACAGATATTTTTATCAATATTAATCTATAAGTACTAAAATATTAAGTACAAAGATGGAAGAGTTTAATGTTTGTTTATTTTTAGCGAATAGACTCCAAAACGACTGCACCGATTATGACAATTTTTTCGTCAATATAAAGCTGAATTATCAGAAAGTAACATAGGTATAATATCATTAATCTGCGACACATGCATGAGCAGCGGGTGAAACCGCTGTGCGCAGCTAGTTCTATCTATAAAAGGAACTACTTATATGTTGATAAGAATAAATCCACCCATCCATTGTTTATCTCAATTCTCAACGAACAAGTTTAAAATAAACACATTTTTTACCTGCAAGGCTTTTACTTAATGCAAGGAAAACTAAAAACGAAGGTGTGCCGCATGACCCACGGGTCACGGTGCAAATGGAAGGATTAAGGACAAACGTTTGAATGTAGCCGATCAATAACAGAATTGATTTGCTTAAGACAAAAAATATCCACGGTTTAAAAACCATGTTAGTGTGTCATAGTGGGACGGCTTTCTTACCAAATCTCATTTCTGACACTCAGAAATTGAAACATTATCACTTGTATACCTACACTAGTTAGTCGTAGGAACAAACTGGACTTCATTATCCTTAATTAAATATTCAATGGAACGATAGATTTTGAATGAACTTTAAAGGTCTTTAGAGATTCATAGCCATAAAAAATTAGAGGTGTCAAGGGACACCCGGATGGAACGAAGTTCCTATAGAAATGAAAATATCTGGCTTGCTTTCTATAAGAGAGAGAGAGAGACAGACAGAGAAACATGCGACGCCGCACAGCTTACTACAGCAAAACGTGTCGTGACAACTTTTCGTAAGATATTTTTCCGTCTAGCCCCCTTTCACAACGCGCGATAAGGAACTTCGTTCCAATACTAAAGACTTATTCTACATTATTGGCTCTAAAAATGAACCTAGGTCATAACGCCGCTGTACCAAGACTTTGTAGGCAATCACGTTAGCTAAAACCACGAAAACTGAAACATCTGTGAATCTTAAAGATTTTTCAAGTAATTTTATTCCAAACTAGCTAGTTAGCTAGGCGCCCGCGGATTCGTCCGCGCGATGATCGAAGAAAAATATCCCATGTGTTATTCCACATTATAATCTAAATCTGTGCTAAATTTCATCAAGATCCATTCAGCCGTTTTGACATGAAAGAGTAATAATCATCCATCCATCCTCGAAAACATTCGCATTTATAATATTACTAGCCTTTGCCCGCGGCTTCGCTCGCCTTAAATTTTGTAGGAGATCCTAAATAAACAAATAACACACAAGTCGATCATCGTTTCTTTGATCTTCCTTAATAGATATTTTAAACACCATTTAAGTAGGTACCCAAAACTTTCTTTACGACAAAGTTTTGAGTAGGTACGAAATTGGATCAACGAGTAAATGAGAAAATCTGTTATTCAATAATAACTCGCTGATGCTTATAGACGGGAAAAGACAAGGAAAATCGTAATCCAATACTTGTAACTACTTAGCTACATATTAAAAGATAGTTCTGCCTAGTATCTCACGTTGGTTTGTCAAATGTTTGGGAACAAACCTTTTTTTAATGAAAATGTCCGCTTTAGAGAGATATAAAAGACTTATAGTTGAATATCCAACCTTACTTAGTAACAATCATAACGGCAAATCAAAACAAAGCAGTGAATCAGCTTATAAAATACTTATTATGTATAACAACAGCGAGCGAATGACATTTTACAAATTCTGACACCGTGTCCTACAAATAAAAAGAAAGACAACATTGTAATTACAAGACATGTGTCAAATAAATGAATCATCGGTAAATAAACCATCTTTTGTACACAAGGTCATCCATTATAAATATCATGGCTAATTTATGACGTAAATAACTTTGTGATTATTTTTCTTATTGTTTATTTAGCTCGTTCCGCGACACGTTGCTCAAAATGACGCGCAGTGATGATAATCTGTGCCGGTATTTGCGGGGAGAATTTCTTTTGAGGCTGGTATGGTTTAGGTAATTTTGGGTGCTTTGTTTTAAAAGTTTTTTTCTGGGCATATTATTTAATTCGGTTTTTAATATTGTACTGTAAAGGTCTCTCAGCTCTCATCAGGAAGTTTGAAAGTTGTGCCTATTGCAGAAAAAATTAAAGGGAGTCGTTTGTCTTGGTATGGACATGTAATGAGAAGGGACGAAGCACATGTCACTAAGAAAGTGATGGATTTGAATGTTGAAGGACGGAGAGCGAGAGGACAGCAAAAGAAAAGATGGATGGTTTGTGTAAGGAATGATATGAAAGACAAAAGAGTAAATGATGCCGTGACGTCTGATAAGGGAGAATGGAAGAAGAAAACGTGTTGCACCGACCACAAATAGAATGGGACAGGGGTAGGAAAATGATGAAAAGTCTCTCAGCTCTCGTCAGGTAAAAGCAAAACTTGATAGTGGAATTTTTATTCCGAGTGTTATGTATGTTTGTTACTCTTTTAGTTATTTAAGTAACGGATTTTGATGAAATTTCTCAGAATTATAGTGAGAACTGGATTATTACTAACCCACTAATTTTGACGTCCACACGGACGAATCCGCATTCAACAGCTAGTAATGAAATTATAAATAAAATAAAGAATACTTGAAGTGTTGACTCGCTCTAAACAGATAGTATTTGACCATTTGACCCAAGATTAGATTGCTCCAACAGCAGGTATAAGCTTTATTCCACAGCCCTTGTCGTGATTTACTTGGGGTCAATTTATACTTTACTTTTTCTTCCATACTTCTATCTTTCAAGCGTCACTAATCTTGCGACAGTAACTGCAGAAAAACCAAAAGATTTTTTTAATGAGTCACTGCAACGCAACTTGTCTGACTCACGTGAATGAGCCAAGAGACACGCTTGCTTTTTCGTTAACACACGCAGTATCTATACTGATATTAATTGCATTCTGCTTATTTAGTCATAGATTTACCTACTTAATTTGTGTAGAAGTATGGAGGAATATAATATGGTGCGCTGAGCCCAAATAAATTATGAATTACTTAACGATTTTCAGAAGTATTTTTTTAAAATCAGATTTGTGATTGCAATTGATACGAATTACCTACTTTTCAGTTTGTTTATTTTTTTAAACGTGCTGTAGTAACGTTTACGCTACTTTGCCTGTATTTGTGGGAAGTCTTAATAACCTGACCACACCGAAACCCCCTGCATTGGATCACGTTCGAAACGTCAAAAAATTCTAGTCTGTCATGTCACCACAGGCTGTCAGTTTTTGCCCGTACTAAATAAAAAATATAGGCTGCACCGCGCTGCCATGCACAAAATCAAGACTTTCAGGTAAATTAAAACATATTTCCTACATTTCCTTCACATATTTTACTCAAAAAACATGTTTTTATGATATATGCCTCATCACTATAACCTTAAAATTTTTCGTGTTTTTTTCTCAAAGTTTTTTTTTTATTTGTGGTGAAAAGATGTTTGTGTAACGGTATTTGTTAATATTACTGATTAGTTTTGTTTTCATTTTAAATGTGTAACTCGAAGTGTGTGAATATTTTAATCAAGTGTAGGTAGGTGTAATCATAATTTTGTTATTCACATAAACTATCATAACTTTTTATAATCTATGGTTGTTTAGTAGCCGAATTTAATCACATAAACTGATTTTCCCCATTTTTCTAGATCTATCTCTACCCATTCGTTTCTCATGCTAAATAATTGTTTATTTAAAATTATGGGCATTATAAATCAAGCATTCCATGTATTAGTATCCAATGAAAGTGATATACAGATGATTTTGCTGTGGATATTAACATATTTATAGAGGTATGCTGTAAATTATTTATAATGTAGCCATGGTGTTAGATCTAAAACATTCTATGTCATTTTAAATTTAAATACAGGAGGTATGTTACAGGCATAATGAAATGATTCCTCTGTCCAACCTTATTCATTAAAAAACTGTACATACTGTCTATGGAAAGTCTATGTTAAGCCTTCCAAATTCAATATTTGGGTAGGATAGCTTATTAGATATCTCTTTTTATTACTAGTAGATTATTTTTTATCTACTATCATATATATTTTATTGATTTTTATGTTACCGACCCACATTTTCTCTTTTTCTGTATGTTAAACTTCATAATTCATTTATTTTAGATTGTCATCAATATTGTAATGTCCTGCTTAAATATTGATTATTCATTTTAATTGTCACCATTCTTAGCCCCATTGGTGAAGAGCTCATGGTTAATCTTTAGTTTAAGCCTCCCCCTTGTCTAGGTTGGTCTGTGGAACCACCCGGTACGTACTGAGTTACCTCCATGCCTCAGAAACAAATTAAGCTGTTGGTCGCAGTTGTCAATTGTATATCTTTGACAGTTGTTACAGCTTGTCACTAACCTGAAAGTCTGACAAACAGTCTTACCAAGGGGTTTTGTTTTATCCGGTACTAACTGGGTTATGGAGGTCAGATAGGCAGTGGCACCATGTAAAATACTGGTATTCAGCTGATCTGATTAGACTGGAAGCCGGCCCCAACCAAAGCCTCATTGGTGTAGTGTGTTTAAACAGGCTACTGCCTAAATTCTCAAGTTGTGCAAGTTTTTTATTCTTTATTGCATTCTAAAGTTACAAAGATTCTGTACAGTGTTGTTTTAGAAATGTGCAAAAAGTTTAATAAAATGAATAAACATGCATACACATCATCAGTCATACAATATCTCTTTTTATTATTATTTTTATCTTTTATTTTCGTACATTTATTGTTTAACTGACATATATTTACATTTTTAAGTATTTCTGGAAAAAAAAATTAAAACATTTAAAAATATAAAAATAGTAGCCCACCGGTATCGGGAACAGGGTCCAAGCTACTGGCGGTCAGGGCTCCAGAGAAAGGAACCTCCTAACAATACGAGCCGTGTCCAGGTGTACCGCTTTCTGTATCAAGCCCTTGATCCAGCTGCCCACCGAGAGCCTCCTCAGGTATTGGTCGAGGCTCTTGGCAATTAAGCCATTGGCAGATACGACTATCGGCACAATGATCGCTGAGTAATCTTTTTATTATTAATTTTCAAAAATCTCAAGGTTTATATATTGTAAACTAGTGTCCCTCCTAAGAGTCATAGCGTGAAGTATTATACATATAAACCTTCCTCTTGAATCAGTTTACCTATTAAAAAAAAACCACATCAACATCCTTTGCGTAGTTTTAAAGATTTAAGCATACATACAACATAGCAACAGACAGACAGTGACTTTGTATACTATGTAGTGATAGTTCCACTACAGACGAAAGAGACTGAACCCCACGACACAGGGTTTCCTGGTGTGGGGTTCAGTGTCATTTAAATTATGTATGTACAGACGCCTGCAGGTCAAGCTACCCGAAACTGTCAATTTTTCCCAATGAACCTTGAACCTAATACTTTAAGAAATAAAGTCGAAAATCTATCAAAGAAATCTGACAGATTGTAGTAGCTTGATGTGCAGGCGTCTGTACCAATTTTTTTAGAACAATAAATAAAAAATAAAATAAATAATCATGGCATTAAAAAGTTGCATATTAAAGGGGAAAATGTACAAGTTTGCAATTAGACCTGTCATACCGTATGGGTCTTTACCAGTTCATCCATCTATCTAGCATATACTCGTAAAGGCAGCAGGAAATAATTGGATATCCTTGGCTAGACATAAAGAACGATGGAAGTCCTTGGAGGAAGTTTTTACCCTAAAGTCTACATAAGTAACAACCAAAGCAAACTAATTTAATCTGTACTTAAAGCAATCTAATTTTGTTAAACAGAATTCTATTTATTTATACTGGTTTAATTAATTTAATGTCTTCTTAATTTTGATATAATTAAATTTTGACGACACGGTTGGCGCAGTGGCTGAACGTTCGACTGCTGCGCTTCGTGTCGCGGGTTCGATTCCCGTACGGAAAAAATATTTGTATGACCTGCAGATAGTTGTTTCGGGTCTGGCTGTTTGTGTTTGTGAGTTTATATGTTTGTAAACGCACCCACAATACAGGAGAAATTCCTAGTGTGGGGCAACTTTTTTTTTAAATTTATAAATATACTAGTTTATTAATTTTGTAATTTATAATGTGGGATGTGGAATTAAATAAAGCTTTATTATTATTATTACTGTATGTGTTAGAATGCTGGGCTGTGAAAAAGGTGAACGAAAAACGATTGCATGTAGTGCAGATGAGAATGTTGAGATGGATGTTTGGAGTGACAAGAATGGATTAAGAAAGGCGCGTCGCCCTCAGGACCAAGAGTCGAGGCGCAGACGGGGCGCGGGCGCGTTAGGCGTGTCACCCACACGACATTTGTAAAGAAAATCTCGTTGCGGCGTGACTCTGATGTGAGATTTTCTTTACAAATGTCGTGTGGGGGACGAACTAAGGAATGAGTATATTAGAGGAAGTTTGAAAGTTTTGCCTGTTGCCGGAAAAAAATAAGGGAGTTGTTTGTCTTGGTATGGATAGGTATCTAATGAGGAGGGAAGAAGTGCATGTGACTAAAAGAGTGATGGATCTGAATATTGATGGATGGATTGTGTAAGGACATGATATAATATAATATATCTAGGGACAACTCACACACGGCTATCAGATCCCAAGCTAAGCAGAGCTTGTGTTATGGTAACCAGACAACTGATATACATACTTATATAATTTATAAATACATACATATTATAGATCAATCACACCCAGACACAGGACAAACAATCATGCTTATCGCACAAAGTTTGTCCTGGGTGGGAATCGAACCCACGACCTCCGGCTCAGCAGTCAGGGCCACTAACCACTAGACCAACAGGCCCGTCAAAATGATGATATGAAGGAGAAAACGTGATGGAGAGGGATGAAGGACAATTGTGACTAAAAGAGTGATGAATCTGAATATTGATGGATGGAGACGGAGAGGAAGGCCAAAGAAAAGATGAATGGATTGTATAAGGAATGATATGAAGGAGAAAGGAGTAAATAATGCCGTGACGTCTGACAGGGGAGAATTGAAGAAGAAAACGTGTTGCGCCGACCCCAAATAGAATGGGACGAGGGCAGGAAAATGATGAAAATATAAAATAATAAGAATTTGTGACTCGTAAAACAGTTATTCTAGTTCATGATGTCATTGAACTTTCATTTTGTTTATCAACACTATTTTTAAATCTAGTTTGTTTTTATACAACACTGATGATCAACACATACCTCACTAGTTGGGGTCGTTACATCTCATCAAGAGTTTTTGGCTAATTAATAACAGCCGCTCGGGTCGATCTTTAGGTTAAGGCGAGGCTTTATTTATTACTAGCTTTTGCCCGCGGCTTCGCTCGCGTTAAATTCGGGGTAACACAATTCCCCTTGCGCCTTATTGATTTGTAATAGCAACGCTAAGTTTTCCTTTTTCTTCCCTTTTTCTCCCTCACATCCCACTTTTTTACTCAAAAAAGTATTAGCCTATGTCCATCTCCTGGTTCCCAACTATCTCTGTACCAAATTTCATTAAAATCGGTTTAGCCATTAAAGCGTGAAGAGGTAACAAACAAACAAACTCACTTTCGCTTTTATAATAATAGTAAGGATAGTATATAGTATAGTATATTAGTAAGGATTAAGTAAGGATGAACTTTTTTAATCTTCTGGTACTCCAGAAACATAATAAAGAACACCATGAAATGTTTTATTGAAGTTGAATTATTGACTTGGGGTTCTAATATAGCCGTTTTGCAGAATCATAATCCTTACTAATATTATAAATGCGAAAGTGTGTTTGTTTGTTGTTTGTTACGTCTTCACGCCTAAATGACTAAACTAATTTTGATGAATTTTGGCACAGAGATAGTTGGGACCCGGGAGACCCATGTATGGTCCAATTAACTTACTCGATATTGGGCAGCCATTTTGGTATAAGTGTTTACAATAAAAATAAACATACCTCTCATAGTTTTATTTCCACTTAGATAAAATTAATCTTATTCGAAGGGTAACAATATTGTCTACCGTTTAAATTACAAAATATTGAGCCCACATTTCTATACTAAGTTTATGAAATAAAATTAAACACCAGAAAAATATACAAGACACCAATTCTATCTTGTAAAAAAACAAACAAAAAAATTTACTAATTTATTGTTTGTTATTTTTACTACATTCTAGTAAATTTGAGTACTAGAATGTTTGTTATATAAGAACAATAGCTTTCGCCGGCGGCTTCGCCCGCGTTAAATTTGGGGTGACACAGTTCTCCTTGCGCCTTATTGATTTGTAATAGCAACGCTAAGTTTTCCCTTTTCTTCCCTCTGTCTCACATCCCAGTTTTTTCAAAAAAATATCAAAAAAATAGCCTATGTCCATCTCCTGGTTCCCAACTACCTCTGTACCAAAATTCATCAAAATCGGTTCAGCCATTAAAGTGTGAAGAGGTAACAAACAAACAAACAAACTCACTTTCGCTTTTATAATATTAGTAAGGATATATCCTACTAATATTATAAATGCTATCTTTCTTTCTTTCTTTCATGAAATTTGGCACAGAGGTAGATAATAGTCTGGAATAAAAAAAAAAAACGGAATCAAAATATTTTAATTTCACATAGGCCTACATGGGCACTTATAAAACATTGAGAAAATAACACATGGGATACTTTAAAAAAAACAAGCGGGCGTAGCCACGGGCGCTAGCTAGTTGTATATAAGATTCGATTTTACCAAATCCTACTGACCTGGATATCCGTTTAACACCTTGAACAGAAACGACGCATGTAAAGTTTTTATTTATTTACCGCCATTAAAACCGCGACCGGATACCATAAATTTGCCGCAACGAGTTTTAGGAAAATCTCGTGTTGAGAACATCGATCTATCGTTAGGCAAACTTGACTTAATTCAGTCGCGCTTGATCTGAAAATAAACCTTATTTGTATGATGGAAGTCATTTGTAGATCTTTGACAGTCGTTGCAGGTAGTCACTGCACTTAGTTGTTGAGCACACAGTGGCGGTCTGCCCAGCTTGGGCGATGCACCGCCATGCCCTCGTAGAGGCGATCGGCAGCGGCGATATGATTTGGGTATTCAAAACATTGTACTTCCAACGAGGATATAAACACGCAAAAAAAATGGTAAATCGTTACGATGGATCCCCGCACGGATAAAATATTTGTGTGATAGACAGGTAGTTGTACAGGGTCTGACTGTTTTGTGTATGTGATTTTAAATGTCTAAACGCACACACGATACAGAAGAAATTAGGAGGCAACGTTTTGTTTAAAAAAAAGTAATGAATCTCCAAAAATCTTAAAGCTGTTTAGTTTCATGGTCTGAAAGACAACTCCCGGGGTCGCCTCAAAACCCGTTTTGCGATTTTTTTGTTAAACTGTATTGAAAACTGCCCACATTCGCATAAGACGGTTTTAAAACAAGAGAAACCGCGGCCAAAAACTAATGCACGATAAAAACTTCGCGATGAAAAAGCTCTCACTTAAGCTTCGTCCATTTTAGGATTGACATTTAACCTGCTATATCAAATAACAAAGCGGCAAACTTCGTGGGCGTCCACCCACGGACTGGAAATGCGATCATCTACCCACGGTTATGCTATGCGGGCGATCGCCCACAACCTTTCATTGTAGAGGCTTCCAAGATATATAAGGTCTTTTTTCTCGAAGTTGTTCCATTCAAACTTATAAATACTAGCTTTTGCCCGCGGGTTCACTCGCGCTAAATTCGGGGTAACACAGTTCCCCTTTCCTGATTTACACGTACCTGCTATCTGTAGTTTTTGTCCTTGCGCCTTATTTATTGTAATAGCAATGCAAAATTTTCCATTTACTTTCCTCTTTCTCCCTCATATCTAAACTTTTTCAAAAAAATTGCCTGTGTCCGTCTCCTGGTTCCCAACTATGTATATCTGTACCAAAATTCATCAAAATCGGCTTCGCCATTAAGGCATGAAGACGTAACAAACAAACAAACTCACTTACGTTTTTATAATGTTAGTAAGGATGTAAATTAGCTCATAGACTTGAACATTATATAGCGAATAAGGGGGGTAGAACGATTTTTCTATGTAGCGTGTCATGCATAACTGTCAATTAAACGCATATTAGTCAATAACTGCTACCCTACTATGACCTCTTAAAGCAATTCTTATTCCACTGAGGGAAAGAGACAGAGCTATACAGGGTGTCTAGCATCATCTCTTTCCCTCGGTGGAATAAGAATTGCTATAAGATGTCATAGTAGCCCTTCTGGTATCAACAAACAAGTTTTAAATGAGACAAAATCTTAAGCGTCACTTTTCACGATTGTTATTGGCCAATATTTTGAAAATAATACACAATGACGGACGTTAAACAGGCCAAATAATTGAAATACAGATAAAGGAAATCAACAAAAACAGTAATCTTTTAAGGGTTCATTACCTCAAAAAGAAACCTGTATGTCTGTCTGTCAGTATAGGTATCAAGTTGAAATTAAAACCGTAAACTCAAGTTTGTAGTCCCATTGTCATCATCATCATTTTTCTGCCCTTATCCCATTCAATTTGGGGTCGGCGCAACACGTTTTCTACTTCCATTCTCCCCTATCAGACGTCACGGCATCATTTACTCCTTTCTCCTTCATATCATTCCTTACACAATCCATCCATCTTTTCTTTGGCCTTCCTCTCGCTCTCCGTCCATCAACACATGTCACATGGTCTTTGACAAATACTCTTTTAGTTACCATGTCCTTTGACTAAAGGAGTAATGGTTGTGCTGTAAAAAAAACCAATCTTCTAAGTCTACGCAGTCAAAAGATATTACCGTTTAAGTGTACGGAACCCTCAGTGCGCCAGTCTGACTAGCTCTTCACCGGTTTTATTTCCTATAAAATTTGACTTTTCCGATTACCTACTTATTGCTAAGAGCATATCTAGTTTAGATGTAGCCATGTAGGACTAGTTATTTTTTATGCATGCCTAAGATAAGGGTATCAAATGCCGAGAAATAAAATGACGTCACTCTAAATATTGTTTGTACGACTGCGTACTCGTACGTTACGTCGTAGGCAGCCGACCTTATTGAAGGACATTACGAATCGATCCAATCTATGGTCCTTTTAGACGCTCTTCTCCGCTTGCAACCTTGTTATTGTCCGCGCTGCATTTACTGTAAATATATTCAGCGTACCTACAGGGAATCTGTTAGGTTATATACAAGGAAAATCATATCAAATGCAATGTGGATTTGTGACACATTCTGTTTATTTGTTTAGCTATATAAGGAAGTTATAGTTGTACTAGCTGTGCCCAGCGGTTTCACCCGCTGCTCACTTAGGGGTATGAAAAATAGATGTTGGCCGATTCTCAGACCTACCCGATATGTACACAAAATTTCGTTTAAATCGGTCCAGCCGTTTCGGAGGAGTATGGGAACGAAAACTGTGACACGAGAATTTTATATATTAGACTAGCTGTTCCACGGGGTTTCACCCACACTGCTCAGCACCTGTTGGTCGTTGCGTGATGTTATAATAGCCTATAGCCTTTCTCAAGAAATGGACTATCCAACACTAAAAGAATTTTCCAATTCCAACCAGTAGTCCCTGAGATTAGCGCGTTCAAACAAACAAACAAACTCTTCAGCTTTATAATATTAAGTATAGATATATGTGACTAGACAATCATAACCTATCATCAGCCTATGGGTATCTTGTGGAAGAAAACACATTTTTTTATTTTTTTGCATTGTCAAAACTTTGATGGGATATCATCAAATGACTTCCCTCGCTCTGGGCGGAGCGCAAAAGAGTGTCAGACTTGTATTGACTAAAACCCATTGTCCTTTTTTGCCCTTTACGTTCCGGGACCGCGGTATCTCTCTCGAACAACCCTCTACCCCAAAATTTTCCTCTCCTGGATTTCTGTGGTAAGAGAAAGTCTGTCAACTACTGGTTTTTGACAGTATTAACGGGTAGGCCAAAAGTCTAACAAACTAGGCCTACAGATAGTTGATTCGGGTCTGGCGATTCAGGAGAAATTCCTAGTGTAGGGCTATTTTATAATATTATCTAATATATAAAATTCTCGTGTCACAGTTTTCGTTCCCATACTCCTCCGAAACGGCTGGACCGATTTAAACGAAATTTTGTGTACATATCGGGTAGGTCTGAGAATCGGCCAACATCTATTTTTCATGCCCCTAAGTGAGCAGCGGGTGAAACCGTTGGGCACAGCTAGTATAATAAAATATAACCCTACCAACTACTACGTATATTATATTATATCCTTACTAATATTTTAAGAGCGAAAGTGAGTTTGTTTGTTACCTCTTCACGTTTAATGGCTAAACCGATTTTGATGAATTTTGGTACAGAGGTAGTTGGGAACCAGAAGACGGACATAAGCTATTATTATTATATTATTTATTAAAAAAAGAGTGGGATATGAGGGGAGTACGGGGAAAGAAAAGGGAAAACTTAGCGTTGCCATTACAAATCAATAAGGCGCAAGGGCAAAACTGCAGGTAGCAGGTACTGTGTTATACTGAATTTAACGCGACCGAAGCCGCGGGCAAAAGCTAGTATAAATATATATTTATTGTGGACACTACTTCCGAAACAATAATTTCATTTTGAAGATACAATTGAATTACACCTTGATGTCAAAGGAAAACTGTTGTACATTGAATACTGTATGAATTAAATCTGTTTTTTCCTTAATACGATTTTAAATGAATACATTGTTCAGTTTTTATCTCTTCAAATACGTTGAGCAAACATACATGAATGCATAAAATATCGTGAATGCAAAGCGTTCAGAGCTCGTGGCTAAATGGGAACCGCTCTGGTTGATCTTTAGGTTACTCCTCGCTTGCCTAGATTGGTCTGTATATGGGTGACCACCCATTGCAAACCAAGTTTCCTCCGTGCTTCGGAAAGCATCTTGAGCTGTTGGTCCCGGCTGTCATTTTATAAATCTTTGACAGTCGTTACAGGTTGTCAGTGACTCAAAAGTCTGTCTTACCAAGGGGTATCGTGAACAATCGTATTGGACTAGTTTGATGAATACAATATTATGTAACACTAGCTGTG
Source organism: Ochropleura leucogaster (assembly GCA_958449745.1). Classification (NCBI taxonomy): domain Eukaryota; kingdom Metazoa; phylum Arthropoda; class Insecta; order Lepidoptera; family Noctuidae; genus Ochropleura; species Ochropleura leucogaster. Next base: position 2,041,528 of record OY288230.1, on the reverse strand, counting down.
CCCAGCGGTTTCACCCGCTGCCGACTTAGGGGTATGAAAAATAGATGTTGGCCGATTCTCAGACCTACCCGATATGTACACAAAATTTCGTTTAAATCGGTCCAGCCGTTTCGGAGGAGTATGGAAACGAAAACTGTGACACGAGAATTTTATATATTAGATTTTCTTACTAATGAGTTAAGACAGGCGCCAATGTACTGTACTTGCAGAGGGCTCTGCTGCCTGTTAATCATAAAACAACTTCCCCCGTTTTTGGCGGAGCGGGGAGAGTGTCAGACTTGCCGAATAAGATCCACCTATTTTCCTTTTTGTGTCCTTTGTGTTCCGGGGCCGCAGCATCTCTTTAACCCACAACCCCGAATAAATTCTGCTTAACACGTTTTTAATGTTATATTCCTATCAATTAATGTTTTTTTTTACCTAATAATAACAAATATTTTTCTCTCTCTTTCCAGATCTTGAAATGCAGTGATACTCAACTCAAAAAAATTCACCATTTTATTTTCAAGTCTAAATCTTAACAAACACTTTTTGGGTCCCCAAAATTTACAATTCGGCAGAGTACGGGCAGAACGAGACAGCAAATTAACTTCAAAACTGTTATAATAAGCTTTTATAAGCGCGGCCAATAATCTTGGTTTCAAGATCAGGGCAATTCAGTTGTGGGTTGGCAGGTTACATCACAATAATGGAAAACCTCACTGTATTATCCTTCAGAAAGTCGGAGGACATCAAGCGTCTTGCGAGACACTTCCAAAACGTTGTAAACCATCCTCTGACTCAGCAAAGTAAAACTTTACACTCATATTTAAGGAGCTTAGACTCCACGCACAAGAAGATTTATTTACAAAAGAGAGAATATGTCGAAGTTGAATATATATTTACAACGGAGAAAAAATCTAACCTCCAAAGACAGAGGTTTAACAGTCTCCCTGTTAGCGAAGTTCCTGAATTGTTAAAAGCTGAATTGTTTAATTTTACTTCCGAGGACGCGAAACAAGTGCATATTTGTACTGATTGTAATGTAGAGATTGAATTGAATGATGAGGAGCCGTTGATGGAATCGCTTCAAAAACACTTCAATTCTGATGTCCATTTGCCGAAGTTGAGACGAGAAAGCATTGATGTCGCTGAACCGATTATACTGCCGAATATGTCTCGCCGTCTCTCCGCGATGGGAGAGACTCCCTTGCCGAAGATCAAAGAACTTAGCATCACTAAACCAGTTGAGAGATTAGAACGCAACTTCTCGTCGAAACTCAGTACTGCGTTGATGAAACATCTCCCGGACGCTTCGGAAGCTAGCGTCGATGCCGCTCTGAAATTCTACCAAGAAATCTACGACAAGTTATGTTCCGATGTCTCAACTGTGGACTTTTCTACGCAAACGTCTTCAGTTGCTCCTATTATTATGAGTATTAAAGATAATGTTTATCAAAACTTTGCTGCCGATGCAAACAAGAATATTGACAATGACGAGAACGAACAAGCTGCTGAGAAACCGAAGAATCAGGCCAAGAAATATCGCTACTACGGTCCTATTGAGGCTTCTATTGTAAAGTTGCTTGTCAATCATAAGTTATTGTCTTTAATTGACGACCGAACTGGTAAATTAGCTTTCTTCTGCATCGCTTGCGAGTATTATACTCTAAGATTCCATTATGATAGTGTTTTGAACCACGTGTTCAGTGAAACTCATGTTCACAATCTTTCCTGTATCTTACAGTCTGATAAGAGCATTTCTTTCTCAATGACTGACCCATCTATCGAGAAAATTAAGGAGATGAACGAAAAGTTCCTCCTGACTCATGATATCACTTTTACTGCAAACGGATTGTATTGCCGTCTTTGCAACGCTTCGATCGATTCTATCGAAGCTTCTATTCTCCATATTCTGGACGAGAAGCATCTTGCGAAGCTCTCTGATGAGCTCTACATTCGTATGAAAGAGACTGACCCCGATCGTACGATCCCTGAAGAATGGGGGCCTAAAGATTTGAACTGGACAAAGTACTTAGCTAGCGTTGGTAAACCACACAACAGCCGTGACCATGTCATTATAGAAAACTTTATCAAGCCTTCGGGGAAGATCGGGAACTACTGTACCTGTTGCGATATGACTTTAAAAGGACCTAGACAGGTTCTCTTTAACCATATCCGCCAAAAAAAGCATTTGAGGAACGCTGCACCTCGGAAGCTTTCGATGCTTTACAAGAATCATTGCCGCCCCTCCGAATATTTTGCCAGCTTCGGCAATTTTTACATTTGCACCATCTGCCCGGATTTCGTGGCTGTCCCATCGATTTCAGCGATGGTTGAGCATTTTGAAAGCGCTTCCCATTTCGATACAATGGCGAAATTGATCCGTTCTGCCTTGTACAACGAGATTGATCCGGAACTGTTAGCTGCGAACAAAATTATCGACTTGAAATGTGTAGTGTGCGATGTGGCTTTCCAAGAAACGAACGAAGCCGTGAGGCACGTTTTGAGCAACATTGACCACCAGACGGCGGTCGCTGACGCGAAAATCAACTCGCACAAAGGAGACATCATCAGCGTGTACATGAAAGGAAACCATATCCTGCATAGTGAAGGCGCAAGCTTCACTTGTGTCGAATGCAAAGGAGTTTTTAACTCTATAAGATCGCTTCTGACACATTTAGTATACGCTGGGCATTTTAAGGAAAAGCCGACGATTGAAAGTGTTTTCCGCTTCTACTTAGAGCTGAAGCATAATATAAATATGTTGGCTCGGAACAAATATGTGTATTATCAGTTTGGGTGTCTGAAATGTGGTGTTTGTGACTCTGACATTGAAGAGGGGGAGACAGCGAAGAAACATGTGGTTTCTACGCGTCATAGAGAAAATATGGGGGCCAGTTATGTTAGTATGGATACGTCGGCTGTTGAGTGAGGTACGTTAAAGTTATTTTATTCATTTAATAGCTTTTGCCCGCGGCTACGCTTGCGTTAAATTCGGGTTAACACAGTTCCCCTTTTTCTGATTTACCTGCTACCTTTATTGTTTGCCCTTGTTCCTTATTTATTGTAATAGCAATGCTAAGTTTTCACTTTTCTTCCCTCTTTCTCCCTCATTTCTGATTTTTTTTTAAATAGCCTATGTCTGTCTCCAGGGACCCAACTACCTCTAAAAAAAAAGCGAGATACTTATCTTTTATCTCATATATAAAACAAGCTTTCGCCCACGACTTCGTCCGCGTGGCATAGTTACTTTGGGCTAACGCTAAGTAACTCGCGTGATGATCGAATAAAATATCTTTCTCTCCCCCTTTCCTTCCCTCTTTCTCTCCCTTATCCCACTTGTTTTCAGCCTATGTCCATCTCCAGGGTCCTAACTATATGTGTACCAAAATTAATTAAAATCGGTTTAGCCATTTAGGCGTGAAGACGTAACAAACAGACAAACTCATTTTCGCTTTTATAATATTAGTAAGGATAGTAAGATTTGTTCCCTAACTCTTGTATGAAATTTTATGTGCACATCGGGAAGGCCTGAAAATCAGCCAACTTCTGCTTTTTATACCTCTCTCCAGAAAAGGATCTGATCAGCGGGTGAAACCGCTGGACACAGCTAGTAAAACATACATTTACTCTTTGTATAATTGTTTATTTCTTTCCGTTGCAGGTACTGTGCGTCTGCCAACGATTGTGTAAGAATGACAAGTGGTCTAATGATAAATCATGATTTAAGAATAACTTCCAAATGAGAAATCATTTTACAATGAAATTTTAATAAATGAATTAATTTTATAACTATTATATTGTTGTTTTATTTTGTACTGTTCATGTTTACAATGTCCTGGATTTTTCGGCAATCAGTCATGCCAAAGGGTGTCGCATTGCATAAGTACTAACTGAGACTGAGATGTGAAGGTCTTAATTTACCGGGGTTGCGGGTTGTTCGAAAAAGGTACCGCGGCCCCGGAATGTAAAGGCCAATAGAAGGAACATGGGTGGGTTTTTAGTCAGTACAAGTCTGACATGCTCGCCTCGCTCCGCCCAGAGCGGGGGAAGTCATTGGATGATTTCCTACCCGAAAAAAAAAAGCTAGCCCACTTCCGCGAATACCTAAAGATTAGCTTATTGACGCACCTTAAACTTCCCACAGTTATTCGCAAATATCTGAAAAAACTGAATAACCTCTGTGAAAAATAATCTTTATTCATCCTCCCTGCCCCTCTTGTATGCCATCCTTTAAAAACAAAACACGTCGAATATAATACATAACAAATATATTTCATTAAAAACAGTACATACATATTTAAATCTTATTTCTATCACTATTTCTCGATTTCCTCATCTTCTTGTGGTAACTCGTCCAAAGGAATTATTGCAGGAGGGCTGGTGTTGTCACATGTACAGTAGCAATTCTTCCCATGAGGCCCTTGAGGAAGAAGGAGAATCTTGAGACGCATGTTCGTTTCTAAAGCGTTCATTATTTCTGTTAAATAAAGAGAAAATATAAATTAGTTTAACATAAAGTATAGTACGACCAACGAGAAGCGATACGAAAGGTCATTAACCTAAAGAATAACTGTGGCGTTGACAATCTAATATTTAGCTCTTTCCATCTTGTGCCTTTGTCGTAATGTCTCGTTCTCCCGGCAAAAACTTAACAACGTTAAGACGGGTTCGCCAACATTCGGGCGGCCATTTTAGATAGGGTTTTAGCATAGCTTTTGTTTACATTTGGTATCGCTTCTCGTTGGCCGTACTATAGTGTAGCGACACAAAGTTGCAAGTGGCAAAAAGTACTACAGCGCCATCTATCCCGTCACTGAAGAACTAAACGGCAAGAATCCTACATCGCGCAAGCAAAGTTGCGAGCGTATACGAGCACCCGACAAGCAACTGTCGGGCAGTGGCTCACCAGACGCGACACCCGTCTGGTCGGAGGATCCTCCCTTTTCCATAGAAGATGGTAAACTTTAAACCCTGTTCTTTATACCTCTTAAGTAGTGACGGCACGGTTTGCTCAGTGGCTGAGCGATTGACTGCTGCACTGCGTATTGTGGGTTCGATTCCCGCACGGAACAAATATTTGTATGACCTGCAGGTAGTTGTTTCGGGTCTGGGCTGTTTGTGAATATGAGTTTGTATGTTGGTAATTAACGCACCCACGATACTGGAGAAATTCCTAGTGTGGGCAACGTTTAAAAAATAAAAAAAAATATTATAAAAGCGAAAGTGAGTTTGTTTGTTTATTACGTCTTCCCGCCTAAATAGCAAAACCGATATTGATGTAATTTTGGTACAGAGATATTTGGGACCTTGGAGATGGACATAGGCATTTTTTTTTAAAGTGAGGAAGAGGGAAGAAAAGGGAAAACTTAGCTTTGCTATTACAATAAATAAGGCGCAAGAGCAAAAACTACAAGTAGCAGGTACCTGCAAATCAGGAAAGGGGAACCGTGTTACCCCGAGCAAAGCCGCGGCAAAATATAGTTTATTAAAAAAGAAACTTACCTTGCCGACCCTGACCCAAGCAGAGCTTTCCTCCAGCTTTTGGCATCGGAACTTCAGTTTCAAATTTGACAGCTTGCACTCCTGGTGGCTTAGGTTCTGCCGCGTACGATGATGCTTCTAAATATGTTGAACTAGTCTCTTGTTTAGTACTTCTTGTTACAAATTCTTCTGTTGTCGGTAGTACAGAATTAGATTTTTCGGCAGTTGCAACAGTTGAAATATCTGAATTATCTTTATTCGTATTCTGTTGTAAACTTTCTGAAATTAATAAATCTGCTGTAGAAGAAGATGGTTTTATTGCTGGACCTTCCGTGGTTCTCGCTAGCTCTAAATTCTCTTTTTGTCGTATTAAAGTCGTTAATTCTTCTGCAATTTTTGTGCTTTGTTCTGGGGTTGTCGTTTTTTGTTGTATAGTTGGTATTTCTGATGTAGTTAATACTCCTGTTATCATCTGAGATTTTTCTTCTGTAGTCGTAGGAATAGTTTTAGTTGTACTAGGGCCAGTTATTGTAGAAATAGATTGAGCTGATTCTAGTTTAGAAGTGGTTGATTCCTGAGTTATTGCTTGTTGCTTGGTTATCGTTTCTCTTTCTGTAGTCTCTTCGAATTTTGTTTTCTTTGTCGTCGGCAATTCCGTTGTTTCTTTTTGTTGTGTCGTTATGGGCAAGTTTGTAGTTATTGCTTGTTGCTCAGTAATGACATGCCGTGTTGTTTCCTGCTTAGTGGTTATTTCTTTCTCAGTAGTTGTTGTAGGCAGTCCAGTCTGTGTTGATTGATGTTCAGTGTTTGTCTGATCCGTTGTCATTTTTGTTATTAGTTCTTTTGTCATTATTTCTTGTTTAGCTGTGATGGATTTCTCTGTTGTTGAAATCTCTTTATCGGTATACGATTCAGTAGTGTCTGGTTCCTCACTATCGTCATCAAAATCCTCTTGAGAATCTTTCTCCACTTCTTGGCCATCAGTTGGTTCATCAATAGAATCATCCTCATAGGAATCCGTTTGATCGTAGTTTTCTGTCGGCTGTGTGGTATATGGTTTTTCAATTGTCACAGCTTTTGTTGCTTCTGTAGTAGTTTCTTTTGTGCTGTTAGCTACTGTAGTGGTTTGTGTTGTTCTATTGGCTTCAGTAGTGGTATGTTCCATACTGTCAGTATGTGTAGCAGTTTTTTTAGAATGGTCAACTTCAGTAGCAGTTTGTTCTAAACTGTTACTTTCTGTAGCAGTCTGTGTGGTAATGCCTGCTGTTGTGGCGGTCTCCTGAATACTGTCACCTGCGACGATAGTAGTCTGTTTAGAACTGTCAGTTTGTGAAGTAGTCTTTACCATATTATCAGCTACTGAAGTTGTGGGTTGGAATAAATCTTTTTCTGTAGATGCCACATCTGCTGTAGTAGTGTATTTTACAACATATTTTTCTGTTGTTGTCACTACTATTAAATCACCGTCTGTGATTGCTTGTTTTGTAACATCACCTCCTGTAGTTGTCACTTCTATACAATCACCTGTGGTATGTCCCTCTGTGTTTGTCTTTTTTGTAGTGTAATGTGCTATAGCATCCCCTGTTGTAAAAGTTACTTCTGTAGATATGTGTTCTACGGTTGTCGTTTCTGTAGCATCTCTTTTAGCAATAGTTTCTTCTTTTTTTGTCACCTTTGTAACACCATCTTTGGTAGTAGACTGTTTAGTAGCATCACGTTCTGTACTTGTCTTCCCATTTGGTTCAGCAACTGTTAGTGTTCCTTTTTCATAATATTCAACAGACTCCTCAACATCACTCGATTCTTCAAGAGAGGAGGAACCTGATTCCTCTGTTTTTGAGCCTTCCTGTGAATCTGGTTGTCCAATAGATTGCTGTTCTAGTTGATTATCAATGTATTCATTTGATTCTTGTCCTTCAGATTCTGCTGATTGCTCAGTTATTACTATTTTTATTGTTTCTTGTTCAGGTGTTTTTCTATCTGTAGTTACTCCTACAGTTGTTGGAGATTGTTCCGTCGTTGTTGTTGTGGGTATTGCAGTTGTTGATTCTTTATTTGTTGAAGGTTGCATAGTAGACTTAAGCACAGTTGTTGGATGTTGAGATGTAACCAATTCCGTTGTTACTTTCTCAGTTGATGAAATTAGTTCAGTAGGTTTTTGCTCTGTGGTTACTATTACAGGCCGACCACTTGTAGTCACTTTCTCATTAACCAACCTGGTTGTTGCTAGTTTCTCAGTAATAGGTTGTTGGCTAGTTATTTCTTTCGTTGTTGAAGCTAACACAGTCACTGCCTTCGCAGTAGTGATTACTGTGGTAGGTTCTTCAGTAAAATATTCTGTTGTTGTAGTTACTTCCACAGGAACTTGTGCAGTCGTTGTCGTGTTTTCATCTGTTGATTTATGTTCAATAAGTGATGATGGAGATGTTATTTCAGTAACTGTCATTTTCTCTGTTGTAAGACTAGATGATTCGTCTACAGAAATAGCTGTTGATTCTGAAGGCTTTACTGTAATGAAGTGGCTATTAATCAATTTAGCCCCGTCACCTACTATATTTTTCTTTCTGGAACCAAATTCATCACCGTGTATTAAAAGTTCCTCCCCAGATCCATAACCATCATCAGATTCAGCACCAGATGCCTCTTCATCATCAATTTCACCAGATCCCTGTTCTTCCGAATCGTCTTCCTGCTCTGAAGAAATTGGTCGCTCATTTTCTATTACAGTAGTGTTTTGAGAATGTTCTGTAAAGTTATACGAGGTGAATTCTGTTGTAACTTTTTCTGTTGTTAGGGTTACACTTTGTGTTGTTGGTGTAACACCTGGTGTTGTAGCTGTAATACCTTCTGTTGTGTGAGTGACACCTTCTGTTGTTAGACTAACACCTGTAGGGTTAGTAACATCTCCGGTTGTTGGAGTAACACCTTCTGTTGTTGGAGTACCTATTTCTATTGTCGGAGTAACAACTTCTGTTGTCGGAGTAAGTCCTTCTGTTGTTGGAGTAACAGCTTCTGTTGTTGGGGTAATACCTACTGTTGTTGGAGTTATACCCTCTGTTATTGGAGTAACAGCTTCCGTAGATGGAGTAACACCCTCTGTTGATGGAACAACACTAACTGTTGTGTGAGTAACACTTGTTGTAACAAAGACACCTTCTGTTGTTGCAGTGACACCTTCTGATGTGAAAGTACCACTTACTGTTGTTGCACTGACACCTTCTGATGTTGGAGTACCACCTTCTGTTGTAGAAGTGACATCATCTGTTGTGACAAAGACACCTTCTGTTGTTGCAGTGACACTGTCTGCAGTTGGAGTACCACTTATTGTTGTTGCACTGACACCTTTTGATGTTGGAGTACCACCTTCTGTTGTAGAAGTGACACCTTCTGTTGTTGCAGTGACACCTGCTATTGAAGTAACACCTATAGTTGTTGCACTACCTATTGTTGTTGCACTCACACCTTCTGATGTTGGAGTACCACCTTCTGTTGTTGCAGTGACACGTTCTGTTGGTGAAGTAATACTTTCTGTTTTTGGCGTAACTCCTTTTGTTGTGAGAGAAACACTTTCTGTAGTTATAGTGGTACCTGCTGTTGTTGAAGTGACACCTTCAGGTGTGTGAATAAAAAGTTCTGTAGTAGGCGTTTTTTCTGATGTTGTCTGCTGCGTTCCTGTAACTTCTTGTAGCGATGTAGTTGGTTTCTCAGTTGTAAAGATTTCTCTTGTCACTAGATGCGCAGTTGATGATGAAAATATATCTTCTGTGGTAGTCGATATTTCCAAAGTAGGCGGTGGAGTTTCAGTTAAAATGTTATTCGTTACTGCAGATTCATCTATAGGCACTGATTGAGTAATTTCAGTTACTAGTGATTCTGGTGGTAAAATGCTTTCTGTTTTCTGATCCTCATCAGTTTCCCATTCAAGCCATTCGTCAGATACAAAAGCCTCTGCAGCAGGCACGTTTTCTTCATCAATTGATTCTTCTGTCTCTGATTTCTCAGTACTCAGTTCTACAGCTTCTTTTGATGCTAATATCTGTGTAGTTGATTGTTCATCTATGTAACCAATCGATTCTTTTGATGTATTGTTTTCTGTACTCAAATCAAGACATTCTTGCGATGTGGTGAGTGCTACATCTGTAGTGGAATAATAATCTTCTTCCGACCCTAGTTTATTAGTAGGCGATCTTTCATTGTCTTCTGATTCAAATTTCTCTGTAGATGGCTCCCCAGTTTCTTCTGCTTGTGATTCATTAGATTTAGGGTTCTCCGTTTGTTCATCATCTTTGTTATTTTCCGTTGATTCGTCCGATTCAGATTTCTTGGTAGCAGGTTCACCAATAATGTTTTCAACAGATTCATCTGAGGTTGGGTAGCCACCCACGTATTCAATCCACTCTTCCGATATCTGTGTACTCGGTTCTTCATCTTCTTTTTTCGATTCTATTGTTAGTTGATCAGTAATTAGTTCTGTTGTTAAAGTAACAGATTTAATTGTTGGCAACACAGTTATCGACTGCACTGTAGTTCCTTGGAATGTAGTCGGTTGCTCAGTAAATACTTCCCTAATCAAACTAACAGCTTCGGATGTTGTTAACTCAGTTGTTGATTTCGCTGTAGTTGCTTGTTCCGTTATCGGTTGCTTAGTTATTGGTTCTTCATTGGAGACATCCTGTGTTGTATTAGCAGCTTCTTTTGTTGGCAGCTCAGTAGTCAAATACACAGAACTGGATTGCTCAATACTTGGTTGAACAGTACTTACAGACGCAGTAGTTTGTTGCTCGGGCTTTAGTTCTTCAGTTGTTGAAGTAGCAGTTTCTGTTGTTGGCTTTTGCTCAGTTGTATGTTGTTTAGTCGTTACCGCCGTTATTAAAAGTGCAGTCTCTGATGTCTTTTCTTTTGCCGCTTGCTCTGTCACAACTTCTTCTGACGAAGTCTCTTCTGATTTCAATTGCTCTATCACAGTCTCTTCTGACAAAACTTCTTCTGACAAAGGCTCTTCTGTAGCCTCTTGCTCTGTTGCAGCTGGGTTGGTTGGAGCTGCTACTGTAGAGGTTTTTGTCGTAGCTGTTTCAGTTCTTGTTGCTTCTGTCGTAGTTTCTTCTGCCGAAGTCACTTCTAATGTCGGTTGTACTGTCACTGTTTCCTTTGACGAAGTCACTTGTGACGTCGCTTGCTTTGTCGCATCATCTTCTGACGACACCTGTTCTCTTACTTGCTCTGTCAAAGTTTCTTCTGATGAAGTCACTTGCTCTGTGGCATCATCTTCTGACGAAGTCTGTTCTGACGTTACTTGTTCTGTCGAAGCTTCTTCTGACGAAGTTACATGTGAGGTCAGTTGTTCTGTCACAGTTTCTTCTGACGAAGTCACTTTTGACGTCGCTTGCACTTTCGCTGCTTCCTCTGATGAAGTTTCATCTGATGTGGCTTGTTCTGACAAAGTATTTACTACAGTCGGTTGCACTGTCAGAGTTTCCTCTGACGAAGTCACTATTGATGTTGCTTGCGCTGTCACTGTTTCTTCTGATGAAGTTTCACCTGACATGGCTTGCTCTGTTGCATCTTCTTCTGACAAAGTTTGTCCTGATGTTACTTGCTCTGTCGAAACGTCTTCTGACGAAGTCTTTTCTGAAGTCACTTGCTCTGTCACAACATTCTCTAACGAAATCACTTCTGGCGTCGTTTGCTTTGTCACAGTTTTGTCTGATGAAGCCTTTTGTGTCGTGGCTTGTTCTGTTGAATTTTCTTCTGATGGAGTCTTTTCTGTTTTAGCATGTTCTGGCAAAGCCACCTCTGTCGCCATTTTGCTCCAAGTTGTTTCTGTTGTAACTTCTGCTATTAAATCTGTTTCAGTTCTTGTTACTTCAGTCGTGGTTTTCTCTGTCACAGTTTCGTCTGACGAAGACTTTTCTGTAGTCACTTGCTTAGTCGCAGCTGCTGCTTCTGTTGGGGAGTTGGTCGAAGCTGTTTCAGTTCTACTTGCTGTTCCTGCCAAAGTCACTTCTGAAGTTGCTGACTCTGTCGCAGCTTCCTCTGACGAAGTCACTTTTGTTGTGGCTTGTTCTGTAACAGCTCCCTCTAACAAAATCACTTCTGACGTGACTTGCTTTGTTACAGCTTCTTCTGACGAAGTTATTTCTGACGTGGCTTGCTCTGTCACGGCTTCTTCTGACGAAGTCGCTGGCTCCGTCACAGCTTCCACTGACGAAGTCACTTCTGACCCTGCTGGCATTGTAACAGCTGCACCTGTGGAAGCTGCTTCTGCTGGGGTTTTTGTCAAAGCTGTTTCCGTCGATGCTGCTTCAGTACTAGTTGCGTTTAACGTTGTTTGCTCTGTTACAACTTCTTCTGACAAAGTCGCTTTACTAGTAGCTGTCGTCGCTTGCTGTGTCGAATTCTCACTTAACGTTCGAGCTGGGTCAGCTTGTTCTGCTGACGTTTTTTTTATTGTAACTTGTTCGGTCAAAGCTTGTTTTAAAGTAGCTTGTTTATTAGTAATCGCTAGCTCAGTTGTTGAAACTTTATCAGTTGTAGAAGCTTGAGCGGTAGCACTTACTACCTCCGCCGTAATTTGAGCAATTGTGGTAACTTGGTAAGTAGTGGGAACTTGATTAGTAGTCGTACTAGCTTTAGTACTGGATTCTGTTGACATTATCTCTAATATAGATTTCTCAGTTCTAGCTCCTTGATCAATTATATAATCTTGATCAGCTGTGGTGGATTCTATTGTTGTTATTTCTCCAGTTGTAGATTGATCAATAACAGTAACTTGTATGGAGGCAGTTGTAGCTTGCGTGGTAGAAGTGATATCTTTCTCTGAAACGGAAACTTGACTAGTTGTATGATCAGCGGTATTTGCTTGATTAGTGATGGTACTAGCTTGATCGGTAGTACTAGCTTGCTCAGTTGTAATTGTGTCTTGCGCAGCAGTAGTAATAGCTTGTTCTTTGGTTGTGTGTACCTGTGTCGTAATTTCATCAGTTTTGGTAGTTTCAGCAGTGGTAGGCTGATAAGTAGTGTAAGTTTCCTCGGTAGTAATAATATTTGGCTCAGTAGAAACTTTCGCTATTGGTTGGTTGCTTGTTGACCCTTCTAGTGTATTTTCATCAGTTATAGCTAATGTGTATGTAGTGATAGGTTGATCAGTAGAAGTAATACTTAGATGAGGAGTAGAACTGGCTTGTGCAGTTGTAGGTACGTCTGTGGTTGGTTCTCCAGTTGTCGGTACTTCTGTAGTATTTTCATCTGTGGTGGTACCTTGATCAGTAGAAGTAATGGCTAGGTAAGTAATAGAACTAGCTTGTTCAGCAGTAGATACTTCTGTGGTTGGTTCAGTTGCTGGCGTCTCTGTTGTTATTTGATCAGAAATAGAACTAGCTTGCTTGGTAGAAGTAATATCTTGCTCAGTTGTGGAAACATGATTAGTAGTGTCTTGAATAGTAGTACTAGGTTGATTTGTGGTAATGTCAGCATCATTAGTTAATGGCTCTATTGTAACTTGTTCGTTCTGCGTACTAACTTGTACTTCAGAAGTAGGTACCTCTATTGTTTGTAGTTCATTTGAGGGTAGGTCTGTTGTAGCTTGTTTTGTAGTTATTTGTTCAGTTGTGAAAGATAGATCAGTATTACTTGCTTGTTCAGTTGTGGCAGTGGCTTGGTCGGTAGAAGCATTAGGTTGCCCAATAGTCGTCTTTACATGTTCAGTAATAGCTTGCTTTTCAGTAGTAGGTTTCTCAGTAGATGACACTAGCTCTTTAGTGCTACCGTGGTCAGTAATTTTAGACTGATCAGCAGTGGTATCAGCTCTTCCAGTAGCAAGTTTCTCAGTTGTAGCTTGCTCCGTCGTAATTTGATTAGCAGTTATAGTTTGAACTGTAGTCGTACTAACATGTTCAGGGCTAGCTTTTTCGGTAGAAGCTTTATCTTGCCCAATAGTCGTAATTTCTTGTTCAGTAACAGCTTCAGTGGCAATTGTACTTTGCCCAGTAGTAATAGCTTGGTGTGTAGCAACATCTGCTATTGCAGTAGTCACATGGTCAGCAGTGGTAGTTGTAGGAGCATTTTCCTTTGTAGTAGCTTGTTCAGTTGTAGAAGATTGATAAGCATTACTAGATATATCAACAGTGCCAGATGGTTCAGTTGTTTTAGTAAAACGACGAGGTTTCACCGCACTGGTAGCAGCAGTAGTATAAATTTGAAGATGATGTGTAGATTTCTTAGTAAAATCTTCATTATATTCATCATCGTAATATTCTTCTTCATTGGAATAGTCTGTGTCTTCTTTCTTTGTTGTTGTTGTTTTTCTAGGTTTTCGAGTCGTTGATGTGGTTGTCGTTGGACGTTCTATGCGTGGTTTGTTCATTTTAATGTGATGAATGGCTTGAAGTATGGCTGTAAAAAAAGGAATAAGTGTGGGTTGATTTGATCATAATATTAATTAAAATTACAAAAAAAACCGGACAACATCGAGTCTACAAACTTTCGATACAAACGGCTATATCTTTTGACTTCGTAGACTAAGGTGCGTCGCCCACACGAATAACAATCGTCGTCGAGGTGCAGTTGAGGCGCGTGCGCATAAGATTATCTTTACAAAAGGATACCATAATTGAGAATGCGCTCATTATACAATAGTTGCGGCGCGGGCGAGGTAAAAGCGGGGCGGAGGCGAGGTGCAGGCGCAGGAAAGGCGCTCAAGTGTGCCCCAGCCAAAACTCCACTGCCATTTTGTCATTTGGTTCCCAAAAACCCCAAATCCTAACCTAAAATCTTCTTATATTAAAATTAAGAACTTGTATCAGTGCGAGTACGTCTTCGTCTTCTGACGACGACATGGTGAATGAATTAATAATGTGAAGGAAGCATAGCCGCCTGCGCCTCGACTCCTACGCAGAGACCTATCCTCGCCCGTGCTGCGACGCCACACCGCGGCTGACGCGATGTCGCCCCGACTTACCAGTGAGCAACGCGCCTTAGAGGATTAATATTTTTACAGCTCCAAGGGACTATAGAGTTGAGTATATGGTTTTAATTTCAACCATTCATGTTACCTCCATGAGAAAGATTTGAGGACGTCCTCCTTTTTTAAGTCAGTTAAGAACTAAAGCGACACTTACTTGGTTGTCCAGTAGCTCTCTTCAGATCTTTCAAGGCGTCTATGAAATCTGGTAAAGAAAAGTTAAAGTTGTCAGTGCTTATATAAATAAAAATTAACCTACAAAAAAACGGACCAAGGGTATTATTGTGCCGTGTCGACGGCGCGTTCGTGTTTTACGCGCGCCTCAAAGAGATGTCATCAAAGGGGGGTCAGCAGAGGGGCTTGCCAGAGCCTCCGCCTGCCGGGGTTGCGGGTTGTTCGAAGGAGATACCGCGGCTCCGGATATAGAACCAACATGGGTGGGTTTTAGTCAGTATAAGTCTGACATCCCCCCGCTCCGCCCAGAGCGGGGGAAGTCATTTGATGATTTCCCACGCGAAAAAAAAAAGGGTATTATTGTGTATAAACAGGGTGGCCAGTTGATAGGCGTCCAAAGAAAAAAATTAGAAGCCTTATGCTAAGGGGTACCCGAATTACCCCCATGTATGTTCCGCGATTATTTTTAGTTTAGGAGCTAGAATTTTTTTAAGGACTATTTTCAAAATTTTCACCTAACATTGGTTTTTATTTTTTATGTCTTTATTCCTATCATTTTAAGATATTCTTTTTCGTGGAATCTTTTAGGGATAGCAATAGCTACCATGCAAAAAAAAAACCGTTTACCTAGGCATTGTAGAACTTACCACAAAATTAGTCCAAAGTTCAAAATTACCATTAGAGTTCGATAATCAAAAATGTTCAGAGCTTAAAAAAAATAAGTTAGGGGTGCCAGAGGTTTCTAAATGATCTTAAAAACGTCTATGGACCTTCAACAGACAAAATCGGTTAAAAAATATAGAGCTTGATCGGGGATTATTTCCTGTAATTAGCGTTGATAGCAATAAAGGTATTTTTACAGATTTTGTTATAATTTGGGATTTCTTTATTTTTGCCACTTTTATGATTAAAAATAAGGTAGATAATTTACAAATTTTATTAAAACTCGTTACAAAAGGTTTTCAAAGTGCCGCCTTACCACAGAAATGCACAATATACATTTACGGAGGAAATTATTTTAAAAAGTTAACTTACTGTCAGTTGATGTGTAGTCTTCAATTACAAAGACAGCTTCTTCTAAATCTGTTGGGATATAAATAAAACTTTATTAATAGTTAGCTGTCCTGTGTGTTTCACCCGCGTCTTTGGTTACTGCTCCGCTCCCGTGGGTAGTAGCGTGATGTTATATAGCCTATGTTACTCAGGGATAATAGTATAGTAGTAATACAAAAAAAAAACGTTGCCCCTCACTTAGAATTTCCCCTGTATCGTGGGTGCGTTTACAAACATATAAACTCACATACACAAACAGCCAGACCCGGAACAACTACAACTATCTGTAGGCCTTAAAAATATTTACTCCGTGCGGTAATCGAACCCGCGACACGCAGCGCAGTAGTCGACTGCTCAGCCACTGCGCCAACCGTGTCGCTTAATAATGGCAAAAGATGTTTTGAAATCGGTTCAGTAGTTTTTGAGGTTATTCGTAAAAAAAAATACAAATCTTTCCTCTTCATAATATTTCTAGCTGTGCCCACCGGTTTCAACCACTGCTCAGCTCCGTAAGTGTCGTACTCGTAGTGTGATGTATATATGCCTAAATTAAATCCTGAAAATTTAGTTTATTGTCGACCAAAAATGATTATTATTGGTCAAGTAGTTTTGGAGCCTATTCGGTGCAAACATACAACACAATTTCCTCTTTGTTATATTATTATAGAAGCACTAGCTGTTCCCCACGGTTTCACCCGCGCTGCTCAGCACCTGTTGGTCGTAGCGTGATATAGCCTATAGCCTTCCTCAAGAAATGGACTATCCAACACTAAAAGAATTTTCCAATTCCAACCAGTAGTCCCTGAGATTAGCGCGTTCAAACAAACAAACAAACTCTTCAGCTTTATAATATTAGTATAGATATTGCAGATGTGCATAAAATTCAAATTGACGAAACGGTTGGCGCAGTGGCTCAGCTATCGACTGTTGCACTGCATGTTGCGGGTTTGATCCCCGTACGGAAAAAAAATTGAATGGCCTATAGATAGTTGTTCCGGGTCTGGCTGTTTGTTTATGTGAGTTTAAATGTTTGTAAATACACCCACGATAGGTAGGTACAGGAGAAATTCCTAGTGTGGGGCAAAGTTCTTTTTTTTTTAAAAAGTCCAATCTCTTCCAAACCTAAAAACATCGATCTCACATAATTATATGTGTAATCTCAATGTGACAGATGTATCCATGATTTTGTAAAAATATTATGATTTAAAAGTGTCCATGGAGTTTCTTGCCCATTTTTCTCCATAGAGATCTCTTTGGAATAGGCAACTACAGTACGTTCACAAGTTATTATGTCTTGTGACTGGGACTGTAGCAGCATCATTTCTTTGTTTTTTTTTTTTGAGATATTCAAAGAGCACGTTATGGTCTGATTGAAATAAATGCTTTGCGTTTTAAGTTGAGCGAGTTTTAGAGCTCAATTGAATACCAAAAATAAATATAATATATCGAGCGGATAAATTACACGAACAGTGCAAGTTAAAATAAGACATTTTATTTCTTCGTAATTGGGTAGTTGACACCATTAACCAATAATTAAAAAACACAATTTTTCTGAAAGAACACCTTTATTCTAGACCTGAGAACTCCATTCATTTCAAAATAACTCTAAAATTCGATTTTTAGTTGCTTTTATATCAATAAATAGTTGCATCATTGACTTGACAACTTAGTGACGTCATCGGTTGCGAGTCTCATACAAAATCTATGGGGGAAGCGCGTTTTGACAGCTCATAAAAAGTATATCAATTGATCGGTGGTGTCATCTACCCTATTGTATTGAAAAATGTCGTTCAATTCACATGGGCATTTATCAATACACGGTTCGCACAAATTCCGCTTCAGATGCAATGACAGATTTTCCCTACATAAGTCAAAATGTTCTATTGTGTAGTATGACGGGCCTGTTGGTCTAGTGGTTAGTGGCCCTGACTGCTGAGCCGGAGGTCGTGGGTTCGATTCCCACCCAGGACAAACTTTGTGTGATGAGCGTGATTGTTTGTTCTGTGTCTGGGTGTGATTTATCTATAATATGTATGTATTTATAAATTATATAAGTATGTATGTCAGTTGTCTGGTTACCATAACACAAGCTCTGCTTAGCTTGGGATCAGATAGCCGTGTGTGAGTTGTCCCAAGATATTTAAGATATTTATTTAGTATTCAGTAGCTACTTACAGAATGCCTTGCTGACTGTAATGATGTTTTCAAAGAATTTCACCACATCTGTAAAAGAAAGTTATTGATTAGATAAAGAAATAAACAAAACCTTTTAGCTAGACTCACACAGGACAAAACAATTAAAAAATCCTTTTTTTTAATTTTTTTTTTTTAAATGAATAACAAGAAATAAGAATCTTGACAGCTGTCAAGGGACACCCTGATGGAACGAAGTTATTATTTATTATGTACAAATAACCTGTATAAACTTAACAAAAATAATCGTCGCGACACCACACTGTTCAATGCGACGAAACGAAATAACTGGCTTGCTTTCTAGAGAGAGAGACAGAGAAACACGCGCATGCCGCATGGCTTACAAATATAGCAAAAAGTGTCGTTACAACTTTCACAACGCGCCAAAAAAACAAAAAGAATATTAATTAAATAAGTCCTGTGCGAGGCCAAAAGGCTTGTATCTCAGCATGATATTGCAACATGGCGGCCATGTCACAGCACTAATTAGAATATCATCTTTAATAATTTAGACATAGTAGATTATTTAGTCACATAAAAAATATACTTACCCATCTCAGTAATTTCAAATAACAGCTGAATTATATCGAAGAAATCTGAAAGCGAAATACAATATTTAAGAATAAATTATGTATGTATGGGTCTGTGGACGGTAAGCAATGGGTAGCTCACCGTCCGTCCGTAGCGACAGGCCGGGGAGGAAGCGAGTGTTTCACGCGCGCCTCAAGAGATGTCAGCAAAGTATTTTCCAGTACTGTTTTCTACACCGTGAAAGGACCATGGGAAGAAACGTCCCCACCAACCAACAGATTAGAAACACGTATCATTTGAAAGATCTACTAGAATAGAGAACTTTTTACTATGGCGGCATATGTCAACGTACGTGGGGTTTAGGTTTTATGATAGTAGCTTTTGCCCGGGCTTTTTTTAAACTCGGGGTAACACAGTTCCCCTTGCGCCTTATTGATTTGTAATAGCAACGCTAAGTATTCCCTTTTCTTCCCTCGTTCCGTTCCATTCGTTACTTAATATTATAAAAGCGAAAGTGAGTTTGTTACCTCTACACGCTTTAATGCCTTAACCGATTTTGATGAATTTTGGTACAGAGAAAGTTGGGAACCAGGAGACGGATATAGGCTAACATTTTTTTGAAAATAGTGGGATGTGAGGGAGAAAGAGGGGAGAAAAGGGAAAACTTAGCGTTGCTATTACAAATCAATAAGGCGCAAGGGGAACTGTGTTACCCCGAATTTAACGCGAGCGAAGCCGCGGGCAAAAGCTAGTAATATTATAAAAGAAAAGTGAGTTTGTTTGTTTGTTACGTCTTCCCGCTTACATAGCTAAACCGATTTTGATGAATTTTGTAGTGCGTGTAAACTGAGGGACCACACTGGGAATTGACGAAATGAAAATCGTAGGATTTAGTAGTACAGAGATAGTTGGTACCCTGGAGACGGACATAGGCTAACTTTATTTAAAAAAAAAATAGAAAAGAGGGATAAAAAGGGAAAAGAGGGGAAAACTTACTAACTTACTTTTTTTTTACAATAAATCAGAAGCTAGGGCAAAAACTACGAGTAGCAGGTACCTGCAAATCAGGAAAGAGGAACTGTGTTACCCCGAATTAAATGCAAACGAAGCCGCCGGCAAAATCTAGTATGGTCGATACCTTTACACGTTCCCAAGCTAAAGGGTCTTGACAGACAGACTGACAACAAAGTGATCCTACAAGGGCTTCTTTTGAGGCAAGGAAACTTAAAAATGTCTTAGTTTTTAAATATGTAGTTAAAAAAAAATTTAAGGTGTCAAGGGACACCCGGATGGAGCGAAGTTCCTATAGAAATGAAAATATCTGGCTTGCTTTCTATAAGAGAGAGAGGCAGACAGACAGAGAAACATGCGACGCCGCACAGCTTACAATAGCTTACTATAGCAAAAAGCGTCGTGACAACTTTTCGTAAGAATTTTTTCCGTCTAGCCCCCTTTCACAACGCGCGATAAGGTACATAATATTCGTTCATTATCTTTGATTTCATTCTTCGAATAAAATATTGGGTAAATCAGCCCTAAATTGGTTTTTGAGTAATAAGATCCTAAATAAGTTTAGTTTGTGTTCAATAGAATTTGATCTCTTTCAATTACGTTATTGAGATTTTCATATTGTTGAGTATTAACTAGCTTCCGCCCGCTACTTCGTCCGCGTGGCATAGTTACTTTGGGCTAACGCTAACTTTAACCCGCGTGATGAACGATGAAAAAAAATATCTTTCTCTCCCCTTTTCTTCCCTCTTTCTCTTCCCTATTCTCACTTTTTTAGCCTATGTCCGTCTCCAGGGTCCCAACTATCTCTGTACCAAAATTCATTTAAAATCAAATAAGACGTAACAAACAAACAAACTCACTTTCTTTTTTATAATATTGATAAGGCTAAACGCAGCAACTAGAACGTTATGCCTACATTTTCAGAGGGTTCTGCCACGGCCACCGCCTGCCAGGGTTGCGGGTTGTTCGAAAGAGATACCGCGGCCACAGAACACAAAGGGCAAAATAAGGAACATGGATGGGTTTTAGTCAGTAAAAGTCTGACACTCCCTCCCTCTTTTACAACGGGGGAAGCTATTTGATGCTGTCGGATTCAAAAAAGAAATGTCTGTCTACATTTTGGTTTTAATGCAAAGTCATCGCTATCATTTCGACGGTCCCTACGTACATAAAGACATGTCGAAAATGGTATTTTTTTATTGTCTCATTGGCTTTAGATTATCTATGCGCACATGCTGACATACGATTTTTATTTAATTTATTTACCTTGTTTTAGAAATCGTTTAAGAGAACAACCCCCGAATACTGAAACGTCACTCAAAATGTGAGGGCTGCTTAACATTTGAGCAGCTCTTAAACTTTAGATTTTGTATTGGCAATAACTTTTGAGTATCTGTTAAATTTAAGTGGTACTTAAATTTTGAGTGACGTTTCAGTATTTGGGGGTAATACAACGAATCAGTGTCGTAGAAACGATCATCTCTGGGTTTTTCTAAGAAAACGTGAAAAAATAAAATATTTATGTGTAAAAGGTATCCTTACTAATACTATAAAAGCGAAAGTGAGTTTGTTTGTTTGTTTGTTTGTTACCTCTTCACGCTTTAATGGCTAAACCGATTTTGATGAATTTTGGTACAGACATAGTTGGGAACCAGGAGACGGACATAGACTAACATTTTTTTGAAAAAAGTGTGATATGAGGGAGAAAGAGGGAAGAAACGGGAAAACTTAACGTTGCTGTTACAAATCAATAAGGCGCTACCGAATATAACGTGAGCGAAGCCGCGAGCAAAAGCTAGTCATTTATAAAGCTCTTAAAACCGTTAAAACATTGTAGAAAGAAAATATTTATTATTGCTCATAGAATTATTTCTAGGGCGTGTTGAACACAAATTACGCTCTCCTGTAAACCCAATGACCTATTATATTGTATAGACACGTTATCAACCAACATCTCGGCGCTTAAAAACGGCGAAAATACTAGATAACTACTTATACGGGTAAAGAAAGGGAAAGAAAATATGACACCGTACGGCGGGATGCCTGTTGATAGAGGGAGATAAATAAACATCTTCTTTATGTTTTGCACAGGTTTTCACACACGATGTAAATTAAAAACAAACATAGTGTCGATCGACAGCTGGTTGGTGCGTGACTGAGCGCAATGTGGCCAATTGGCTTCATTTCATGTTGCCATTTTAGAGTGCGGACCACGTATCTGTAGTTTTATACATCATTGTGTAAACCTCGGTTTTTGACTTAACCTTATGTACGTAGGGGCCGTCGATTTACATAATTACGATTAAATAAGTCCTTACCATCAACTCCACAGATCTTACTAAGCATAGACGCAGCCACCCGAATATTAGTAGCGTTAGTGGCACGGAGCAGCGTCTCCAAGAACACAATGATCTCCACGTCAGTATATTTGTATACTTTGTCGAAGAATACGAAGATATCTGGAAGAGAAAGCGCAAATTGTCACATGAATCCTTACTTAATATTATAAAAGCGAAAGTGAGTTTGTTTGTTTGTTTGTTACCTCTTCACGCTTTAAAGGCTAAACCGATTTTGATGAATTTTGGTACAGAGATAGTTGGGAACGGAGACGGACAAAGGCTAACTTTAAAAAAAAGTGGGATGTGCGGGAGAAAGAGGGAAGAAAAGGGAAAACTTAGCGTTGTTATTAGAAATCAATAAGACGCAAGGGGAACTGTATTACCCCAAATTTAACGCGGGCGAAGCCGCGGGCGAAAGCTAGTGATAAATAATCATAATTTTCCTGCCCCTGTCCCATTCTATTTGGGGTCGACGCAACACGTTTTTTTCTTCCATTCTCCCCTATCAGACGTCACGGCATCATTTACTCCTTTCTTCTTCATATCATTCCTTACACAATCCATCTTGGCCTCCCTCTCGCTCTCCATCCATCAACATTCAGATCCATCACTCTTTTAGTCACATGTCCTTCACCTCTCCCTCCATCATAAATGATAAATAATAATAACCATAATTACGAATAACTACTAGAGATTTATTGTGAAGGAGAATCGAGAAAATTGAGGCCAGGAGTATTCCTCACACAATTATTTTACTATTTATTTATTTACAGACTACAAGGTGGTCCAGTGTGTTAGTAATAATATGTTGTTAGTACTTAATACCCTATGTTAGTACTTAATAACTAGAAGAGATCGAGTGCGATTAGTTAGCGCCCACATTAGCGGGCTGTCTGCCCGGTCAGCTATCGATATCTATCGTTTATTTGGTTTCCCTTCAACAATAATGCGTCAGCTGGACAAACGAAGCCATTAATATTATGTACTGCTAAAAATTATAATAAACTAGCTTTTGCCCGTGGCTACGCTCGTGTTAAATTCGGGCTAACACAATTCCCCTTTCCTGATTTGCAGAAATTTGCAACCTGTAGTTTTTGCCGTTGTGCCTTATTAATTGTAATAGCAACGCTAAGTTTTCCCTTTTCTCTCTCACATCCCACTTATTTAAAAAAAAAAGCCTATGTGCGTCTCCTGGTTCCCAACTATCTCTGTACCAATATTCATCAACTCAGTTTAGCCATTAAAGCGTGAAGAGGTAACAAACAAACAAACTCACTTTTGCTTTTATAATATTAGTAAGGAGATCACCCGCTCTCCTTGGCTAAAGAGGACAGATTTTATAAGAGTAACCATGGAGTTTCCTGCCGCTTCTTCTCCACAAGAAACGACCAACCAGAACCGTGCACTTTATCTCGACGTTTTATAAGTGCCCATGTAGGCCTATCTAATATATAAAATTTCTCGTGTCACAGTTTTCGTTTCCATACTCCTCCGAAACGGCTGGACCGATTTAAACGATATTTTGTGTACATATCGGGTAGGTCTGAGAATCGGCCAACATCTATTTTTCATACCCCTAAGTGAGCAGCGGGTGAAACCGCTGGGCACAGCTAGTCTAATATATAAAATTCTCGTGTCACAGTTTTCGTTCCCATACTCCTCCGAAACGGCTGGACCGATTTAAACGAAATTTTGTGTACATATCGGGTAGGTCTGAGAATCGGCCAACATCTATTTTTCATAAATGTGAGCAGCGGGTGAAACCGCTGGGCACAGCTAGTGTGAAATAAAAATATTTTGATTTTGAAAGCAGGAGAAAGCAGTTCTTTGGTAACCAACCTTTGATTGAAGTAACAGTGATCAACACGTGCCATGCTTCTTGAACAGCTGAAAGAAAATTACAAATATATCATATTTATCTGATTTCGTGTAATTTCAGGTTTGGAAGAGTTCATCCTATTTTTTTTTTTAAAGGACCTTGCCCCACACAAGGAACTTCTTTTGTATCGTGGGTGCGTTTACAAACATTTAAACTCACATACACAAACAGTTAGACCCGGAACAATAAGCAAAGCCTTTTTTTTTCGGGTGGGAAATCATCTAATGACTTCCCCCGCTCTGGGCCTCCGCCCAGAGCGGGGGAAGTCATTAGATGATTAAGTGAGGAAGTCATTAGATGATCATGTCAGACTTGTACTGACTAAAACCCACCCATGTTCCTTCTATTGCCCTTTACGTTCCGGGGCCGCGGTATCTCTTTCGAACAACTCAAAACCCATAGCCAAAGCGTAGGCCATACAAATATTTGTTCCGTGCGAGAATCGAACCCGCGACACACAGCGCAACAGTCAATCGCGTAGCCACTGCGCCAACCGTATTGAAAAGGCTATAATTTATACTCACACTTAGTCCCGGTAATAGACATGAGTCTTTTGAAGAAATCTATGATGTCTTCGTGGCCCGATTTGATACGAATTTGCTCCAAAACATCAAAAAGGGTCACTGAAAATACACAAAATAATATTACTTAAAATCGTAAGTAGGGATCATCATCTGCCTAGCCTTTTCCCAACTATGTTGGGGTCAGCTTCCAGTCTAACCCGATGCAGCTGAATATCAGTATTTTACATGGAGCGACTGCCTATCTGACCCCCACAACCCAGTTAGTACTGGGTAATACGATACTCCTTGGTAAGACTAGTTGTCAGACTTTCGGAACACTGACTACCTGTAACGACTGTCAAAGATCTACTAATGACAGCCGGAACCAACAGCTTAACGTGCTTTCCGAGGCACGGAGGAAACTCGGTATGTAACGGGTGGTCACCCATCCACAAACCAACCTAGGCTAGCACGGCTTAACCTAAAGATCGACCCGATCGGCTACTATCTATTTAGCCACGAGCTCCTCGAAAAATCGTAAGTAGGAGGTAGGTATAAAATGTTCTGACGCTTGTGTCTACAGCTGACGCTTGTCTGACGCTAACAGGAAGTGTCCTGGCGTTTGTGTATGCAGAACAACTTTCCTTTTCTTTCCTTTAGTTTAATTCTGGCTTTAATTTACTTACTATCTGGCAAAACATTAAATTCATTTTGTGAACAAACAGGGTACAAAATTATGATGTTGTATAAAAAATTTGATCAATACAATGTCTCGTCGAAAGGTATACAAAATAGCTAATTAATTAAATTGTTTGTTCAGGTTATAGTTAGTTATAAAAAAAATACTACAAATACTCATAAAAAATGTTATGTCTGAATTAAAATTAAATGTGAATAAGTAGTGAAAAAAACATCGCTTTTTTGGCGGGTCTTTTTTGGCGTCGCACAGACTATAACCTTGTTTGTACTTTCATTTCACTTTGTTACTTGTTTTGTGCGAGTCCCAAATAAAAGTTTTTCCTTTTTCTTTTTTTAGTGTCAGAAACAGTTTCCTGAGGCATACCAAATTCGATTTTAATGTCTATCACCTCAATATGATTATACAATATAAGTATTATTGTCATTAAGGTATTCATTGATAGAATAATATGCCTAGTCATTTCAAAGTTCATGACACCTGAGTGACCTCAGGACTATACACTAGCATCTAGCCTTTCAGAATACATGTACAGACGCCTTCACATCAAGCTACCACAATCTGTCAGATTTCTTTGATAGATTTTCATGTACGTTTGCCCAGCACGGCCCCTCAGAATTTGCATTTATGGTGTACACCATTGCAATGTACTCGCCTCTAGCAGTATATGTACCGATTTCTTTTTCAATGTACCTCTATACTTTTGAAGAAATATGCAAAAAAAGGTGGCCGTGCCAGCCAAACGCTTTCAGCACGGTCCCCCATGTAACTTGAATAATACATACCGTATTAACAAATGTCTATAACTCAAGAAATGTACTCTATTAATACGTTATATGTGCCGCAACAGTTATTGTGAATTCATAATAACAAATAATATATAGATGTGGATAAGGGGCCGTGCTGGAAAAAATCATTTTAAGAAATATCTAAAAAAGACAAAACATACTTAGCCAAAAACTATTAAAAAATAATTGAAGTTTAGCAAGTAACATATGTACCGCATTGATTTCTCATACAACTTGTTATATTGTGAAAAATAAATCTATTTTAGTTCATTCAGCACGGCCCTCTATAGTTGCCTATATCTTTTTAAATAAGCCGTGTATGTTTACAAAATTCGACTTCCTGAATAATATATAGGAGTACATTCCTTTCAACTAAACTGCAATTCTGCTGTATCAATACTTTAGAAGATAAATTCAATCTAAAATATACTAGCTAGCTTTCATGCTATTTTATATGCTAGCTTTCGCCCGCGGCTTCGCCCGCGTTAAATTTGGGGTAATACAGTTCCCCTTGCGCCTTATTGATTTGTAATAGCAACGCTAAGTTTTCCCTTTTCTTCCCTCTTTCTCCCTCACATCCCACTTTTTTCAAAAAAATATTAGCCTATGTCCGTCTCCTGGTTCCCAACTATCTCTGTACCAAAATTCATCAAAATTGGTTTAGCCATTAAAGCGTGAAGAGGTAACAAACAAACAAACAAATAAACAAACAAACAAACTCACTTTCGCTTTTAACCCCACCATACATGCAAATTCTGAGGGGCCGTGCTGGGCAAACGTACATAGATTTTCGACTTTATTTCTAAAGTATTAGGTTCAAGGTTCATTGGGAAAAATGACGGTTTCGGGTAGCTTGACCTGCTGGCGTCTGTACATATTACTTACTTTCTTTAGCCGTTAAACTCATGATGACAGCTGACGCTTGCCTGACGCTAGTTGTTTGAGTGACGTCTAATAGTGAGCTCAGAAAGTATAGAGCGTCCTGACGCTTTGTCACCTTATTGATGTTGTTGATTATATTTATTATGTCTGTGGAAGATAAAAAAAAAAATAAGAATAATCCTTACTAATATTATAAAGCGAAAGTGAATTTGTTTGATTTTTACGCCTTCACGCCTAAATGGCCAAATCGATTTTGATGAATTTTGGTAGGTACAGAGATAGTTGAGACCCTGAAGACGGAAATAAAATAGTGAGAAAAGGAGGAGAAAGAGGTAAAAATAGGGGAAAGAAATATTTTTTTTTGATCATCACGCGGGTTAAACTTAGCGTCAGCCCATAGTAACTATGCCACGTGGACAATGTCGCAGGCGGAAGCTAGTTTAAAATATATGTTCGTACGTACAGTAGGCCTACCATCAATTTTTAGTTAACCATTCATTTCCAATGCAATCCACTATAAGTACCTAAACTAAATCGCACAGATTCGTACCATGAAGTACCTTTAGCTGACAGCCGTTTGAATCTTACGGACTAAATGAAAGATCGAAATTTGTCTGTGGTCCGCGGTGTGTGAAAGAGATGACGCTATACAGTCGTTGCATAAGTCTGTCTCTTTTACTCGCACCATATGCGTTGCGTAGACGTGGACGCGGTAAGTCCAACTACGGTAGAAATACTTACTGTCAGTGCCGAATACATCTTTGAAGATCTTTTGGACTTCCAGCAAGCTGTCGCAGCCACCTATCTTGTAGAGGTTTTCGAAGATGACCCTCAGACCTGACAAAAATGTTAAGAAAATCATTTAAAGGCAGTTGCAGCTTTTAACCCTTTTTAACATTGTGTACCTAGACTGACGTACAAACGTGTCAATATTTAAAATAATAGGGTAAGGTAGGGTAAGGAAATAGTTCCTTCATAGACCATAGGACCATTACTTCTAAAGTAATCCTTACTAATATTATAAAGGCGAAAGTGAGTTTGTTTGTTTGTTTGTTACCTCTTCACGCTTTACTGGCTAAACCGATTTTGATGAATTTTGGTACAGAGATAGTTGGGAACCAGGAGACGGACATAGGCTAATATTTTTTTGAAAAAAGTGGGATGTGAGGGAGAAACAGGGAAGAAAAGGGAAAACTTAGCGTTGCTATTACAAATCAATAAGGCGCAAGGTGAACTGTGTTACCCCAAATTTAACGCGGGCGAAACCGCTGGGCACAGCTAGTATACTATAAGTACACTCGTATAATACTTAAACTACAGTTTACTTACTGCCCCGGTTAAGCGATTGAGTCAACTCTTCCAATGCATATTTTAATTCTGAAACATAGAGAAATCATTGTTAGTTTATAAATTAAGACTTTTTCCGGATAGTACCACAAACTTAGTCGTTGTTAATAAATAAAATTAAAGTTCGGGTCTGAGGAACGTTGACCAACCCAGCCGCCGTGCCCGCGAGACGACTCCCGGCCACCGTAGATTCGGGCCTGTGGATAGTGAGCAATGGGTAGCTCACCATCCGTCCGTCTATTGACGACAGGCCGTGTCGACGGTGCGTTAGTGTTCCACGAAACGAAAATAACTTACTTGCATCCCATGAGAGATATAGAGAGAAAGACAGAGAAACACGCGCACGCCGCACGGCTTACAACTATAGCAAAAAAGTGTCGTTACAACTTTTGTTTTTTTTTTCTGTCTAGCCCCCTTTCGCAACTCGCGATAAGGAACTTCGTTCTAAAAGTAAAATGTCTTTTTCTCTAAAAGTATAATATTTGAGAATCTGGGAATAAGCACAAAAACTGCTTATCGCCTTAGCTATATGCCCCATAAATGTTATTGCTCCTTTTTTTAACATTTTGTTTAAATACTTACGTGTCTGTTGTGTGATTGTTTTCAGAATGACGATACTCTCCGCCAAGGATTTTGTTTTCAACAAATGATTCAGCGTTTTAATAGCATCGCCGATATCTACAAAAACAAATGAGAATTCGTTTAATTTTGTTTTTTGTCCAATTTGAAGATAATGAAACAAATTAAGTCGGGATAGAAGCCATACTTTAAGAAACAATTGTTTAGGTATCTCCCACTACAAAAATCTAAATATATTATCACTGCTTAAATTCGGAAAGGTTATATGTTCAAAAAATATTTTTGCATAGGAGAGCCTATCAAAATATTGGCTTTGTTATTAATGTTAATGGTTATGACGGATGCCCTGGTGGTTGAGAGTGCTCATTTAAATGTCTCGCTGATGGTGGCGGGTGAGTCGGGTCATTTAGTTCCCCGGGCGCCGGGCGCCGCGAGATGACTCCCGACTACCGTAGATGCGGGCCTGTGGACGGTGAGCAATGAGTAGCTCACCGTCCGTCCGTCTATTGACGACAGGCCGTGTCGACGGCGCGTTCGTGTTTCACGCGCGTCCCAAAGAGACTGAGCAAAGCAGAGGGGCTTGCCAGAGCCTCCGCCTGCCGGGGTTGCGGGTTGTTCGGAAGAGATACCGCGGCCCCGGAACGTAAAGGGCAATAGAAGGAATATGGGTGGGTTTTAGTCAGTACAAGCCTGACATGTCCCCCGCTCCGCCCAGAGCGGGGGAAGTTATTTGATGATTGCCCACCCCAAAAAAAAAGATGCGGTCTTTTTTCCTGTCATTGTTGAAGACCTTATTTTTACAGAATCTAAAATGTTTCAGTAACTACATACCTACAGTCCTCGTTCCTAGTATTAACAAATTGAAGGCCCCTTTCATATCTGTAAAAAAGAGATATATTTAAAATCGATTATAATAGTTCATTTTGATTAAAGTGAGGAAACTTTATTATTGCGGCCGAGTTGAGTTTAACGCCCGAGCCGTAAGACAAAGGTGTTATAGAGCCGAGTACAGGAGTGCAATTTTTTTTAAACAAGTAGACTGTCCCTTTAACGGTCGGCCTACAGTATTGCACTTGTTGCCGTTTCCCTGTGCGATGTCCACCAATAAATTTTTACAGGTCAATGTTAATTTTTTTAAATAACTGCTGCTACCACCTTTTTTTAATCGTTGGACACTAGGATTTATCCTGTACCGTAGGTGCGTTTACAAACATTTCAACTTCAATACACAAACAGCCAGACCCGGAACAACTATATGTAAGTAGGTCATACAAATATTTGTTCCGTGCGGGAATCGCACCCGCGACACGCAGGGCAGCAGTCGATCGCTCAGCCACTGCGCCAATCGTGGCGTCAATTTTAAAAAAATGCAAAGTCTTTTGCATTTTTTTTTGTTTAACATAGGTAATGTAGGTACGCTGGTGACGGCAAAAAATGAAAATAACTGTACTTAATATTTATTTAACACTTCAAGTACAAAGTACAGAGGCGGACTTAATGCCATAGGCATTTTCTACCAGTCAACCTTTGGGTGAAGCAGAGACAAACAGTGGTAGGTGTAAACAAAAAATAAAATAAAATTTAAATCCAATATAGATATATAAAATACTATACATATAAAACAAAATACTATAAATATATATCAAATAATAGATACACTAAATACAAATACAAACAATGGGGAAAACATTAACGCTGTGACGATACTGCCGACTTTCTGCGAAGAAACTCACGAACTTTATGCTTAAAAGTTAAGGCGCAGTATTATGTCGTTGACCTTGTTCATACATTTTGACGTTGGACTTTACTGCATACGTTTGTCGTAAAAATACAAATAAATTTGTATAAAATTAAATATTAACTATTCAATCAAAAACAGTCCATCATTGAATGCAGTTTGGCATTGGAAATTTCATTGTATACTTTTGATTATAATTACGATTAATATTGAAGAGATAAACTGCTTTAAAAGAGAATTTAGAGGTGTGTTTGAATATATTTTTTACACATTTTAGTATATTTAATTATAATTTGAATTCCATTAATGTATGCAAAAAAGCCTTAAAAATATCATTTTTTTTTCAGTGATTATAATTATGTATGGTTTAAGAGATACACTGCGTTAAAAAACCAGATATTTTTTGCCGTTCTCAAGAAATCTTCACCTTAAACGGTTGGTTGCCATCCTGATTTCTTGGGAAAGCGCATTACACCTATGTTTAACAAAAAAAACCCTTTGACATTGAATATCTTACCAATTTCAGGCAGCAGTACTTTCAGTAGTTTTGGGAATTCTGCTGGACCGAGTCCACTGGTTAACTTCATTATTTCCAATTTTACGCCTTCTACGCCTGAAAATGTAAAGAAAATCTTTTAAATAACACTCTACAAAGGCATGTACTGTAAAGCAAGAAAGAAAAAAATCCGGCCAAGGGTTGGGTCCAAGGGTTGGGCCAGTTTGGTTGGGTGTTAGAAAAAATTAAGACTAAAAGTTGTAACGACACTTTTTGCTATAGTTATAAGCCGTGCGGCGTGTTTCTCTGTCTGTCTTTCTCTCTCTCTCATAGAAAGCAAACAACTTATTTTCGTTTCGTCTTTCTATTTAGCATTGTACAGTGTGGTGTCGCGACGGTTATTTTTGTTGAGTGTAAACTGGTTTTTTTGTACCTACATAATGAATAATAACTTCGTTCCATCCGGGTGTCCCTTGACCCCTGTCAAGTTTTTTTTTTTTTTAATATTGTTTTTTTTTATTTAATGTTCGCACACTCTTTAATATAGTTAGATTCCATAGATACTAAGCGATTTTTTTTTAATAAACTTACCATTAGTATGAGCTACATGCATGAAGTAGTCAGCTATCTGATGCGGATCTAAAAATAATATAATAAAAACATCATTTATTCAAATAAGACCGATAACAGTTACAACTTTTTAATTAAAAAAAAAAAAACGATATATCAATATAAAACTTCAATTTAAGTAAATTTTGCCCGCGGATTCGCTCACATTAAATTTGGGGTAACACAGTTCCCCTTTCGTGATTAACAGGTACCTGCTACCTGTAGTTTTTGCCCTTGCGTCTTATTTATTGTAATAGCAATGCTAAGCTTTTCCATTTTTTCCCTCATTTCTCAATCTTTTTTTTTTAAAAAAAGCCTAGGTCCGACTTTAGGATCCCAACTATCTCTGCTGTACCAAAATTCATTAAAATCGGTTTACCCATTTAAGCGAAAGTGACTTTGTTTGTTTGTTACGTCTTCACGCCTAAATGGAAAAACCGATTTTGATAAATTTTGATACAGATATAGTTGGGACCCTGGGGACGGTCATAGGCTACTTTTTGTCTCTTTCTAACATCCCACTTCCCTAAAATAGGGGGTGCAAGTTTGTATGGAGCATTCCGCAATTTTCAAGGTAGAAAGCTAAAAATTGGTATGCGGACTATTTGTCACTACCAAAAACATCGTGCATCATTTGTTTTTGGAAATCTAACGCCTAAAAGAGGGAATGAAATTTTATATGGGACTTTTCGAAGTTTTCAAGGTAGGAAGCTAAAACTCGGTACACACTGATAAGGGAACCGTGTTACTCCTAATTTAAAGCGCGCGAAGCAATCAAATCAAATCAATCAAATCAAATCATTTATTTCAATTAGACCATTACAGGCACTTTTGAATGTCATGAAAACAAAAAAAAAATGATGCTGCTACAGTCCCAGTCACAAGACATAATAACTTGTGAAAGTACTGTAGTTGCCCATTCCAAGGCGTAGATCAAAGCTAGTTTACAATATAATTAAGTTTACCTTTTTCTCCAGAAATCTTTTGGAGACTCTCGAAAATGCCATCGAAGTCATCGTGGCCAGTCAGCGGCTTCATAATGGCGAAAGCTTTCAGCACGTCTGAAAAAAGAGTTCGTGGTAATTATTTGAAAATAGAACATTTTTCAAGTGAGGAAATTTTATCATTGCAGCCGAGTCGGATTTAACGCCTTAGCCGTTAGGTGAGGGTGTTATAGAGCTAAGAACAGCACTGGCAAATTTTTACGTGAATAAAAAAAGTAAGATTTCCGCAAGGGGCGCTCAACGGTAGACGCTATCAAGTGAGTGAGAGCTCTCATCCTGGCAGTGTCTTTCGACACACTGCTCTGAAGCGGCATTAGGGAAGCACTCCGGTTCCACCGATGCCGACCTACCTTCGTCGTGTGGTTGGAGCCCGATTGATAAGACGTGTCGTGTTCTACGCGCCTCAAAGCCATGTCAGCAAAACAGAGGGGCCTGCCAAGGTCACTGCCTGCCGGGGTTGCGGGTTATTCGAAAGATAATCCGTGGCCCCGGACAAAAGAAGGTACATGGGTGAGTTTTACTCAGTACGAGTCTGACATTCCTTTCCGCTCTGCTCAGAGCGTGAGGGGAGAAGTAATTTGATGATTCCTAATCCGAGAAAAAAGTAAAGATTTCCTAAAAATTCAAACGATTGGTACACAGATAGGTACATTATAAAACACGATACTATGGGTTAATTTAACTGTGTTCCTTCAATTATAGGAGACCACAGCATGCACATATAACTAGGTGATAACACAAAAATATTTAGAGAAGTAAAAATTTAAAACTATTTTAAAATGAAAACAAATCGGGAAAAGAAAACATAATGGCAATTAAAAAAGAGATATAGAGATTAAATGAATATAACAATAGAATTAAAATTGATTCACATAAAAATTATAATTATAAAGGTTGTTGCACATTTGTTGTAGTGGTCAAATTCTTTTTGTATTTAGTAATGGGGAGGGTTATGTCCAAGCTGAATTGTTTTGCCAGATCATTGTAATGCCTACAGAGTCTTGGCAGAGCGGCGAAATGTCCATAGCTGCTTTTCCCCGGCAAACAAGATGGCGCGTTAATGTTTATTTTGCCTAGTAATTCGCTACAGACTATGATTCCCGTTTAATATTATATGCAGAAGTATCAAGCCTGCCGTTTTTCGTCATTTTGTAGTGCCCTAGTCTGTCCTTATAACTGCTTACTTTTTTAGCCAATCGGTCTTTGTAACATAAGTGATACATGAAGCGCCTTTACACACTTTCCAGGTGTTTAATGTATTCTATGTCGTAGTGAGGTTTCCAAACCGGGCTGCCATATTCAAGTATTACAATATAAGTAAAAAAATAAAATATTTACTAACCATATTCGTTCGTTATTTGACGCAATAACTCTACCATTGTATTTATGTCTGAAAAGATAATAGTTATATTAATAATAACAACAATAAGTTTCTAAACATAAAGAGTTTGTATATCAATATCATTTATTTCAAGTAGGCCAGTTACAGGCACTTTTGAACTGTCGAAACATTGACAACAATAAAAATTATGCTACAGTCCCAGTCACAAGGCATAATAACTGTGAAAGTACTGTAGTTGTCCATTCCAAAGCGTAGATCTCTATGGAGAAGAATGGGCAAAAAACTCCATGGACACTCTTTTAAATCATAATATTTTTACAAAACCTTGGTTACATCATTCGTGTTATTATGGTAAACTATGTGAGGACGATGTAGCAGGACGTGCACATTAAAAATGTCCATAGTAAAACAAAAAAGAAATAATAATTAATTGAAATATGCGTCTTTGAGTAATCATAATCACTAAAAATTTATCAGTGAACATACATAAAAAAACATTCCGACGAATTGGGAACTTCCTCCTTTTTTGTAGTCGGTTAAATACTCCTCACTATTTTTAATGTTGACTCTCTTGTACCAGTTGGCAGAAGAGTTAATTAAACTATGAGCAAGACAACAAAAATATCCCTATATTTAACTTTATACAAAGTTATTGATACAGAAAGCGGTACTCCTGGACACGGCTCGTATTGTTAGGAGGTTCCTTTCTCTGGAGCCCTGACCGCCGCGCCGGTAGCTTGATCCTATTCTCGATACCGGTGGGCTACTATTTTTATATTTTTAAATGTTTTTTTTTTATGAAAAAATATTTAAAAATGTTATTGAATGTAAAAAAAAACACAATAAATGAACGATAAATGTATGTGTACAGACGCCTGCACATCAAGCTACTACAATCTGTCAGATTTCTTTGACAGATTTTCGACTTTATTTCTAAAGTATTAGGTTCAAGGTTCATTGGGAAAAATTGACAGTTTCGGGTAGCTTGACCTGCAGGCGTCTGTACGTCGTAATTAAACTAACATGCAATCTATAACAATGTTAGTATACTTACGCGGAGGTTCATCCATAAGCTTCAAGAATTCCACCACATACTTCCAACTTCTGGAACCCTTGCATTTCTTCAAGAAGTCGAAGACATGATGCCGGTCTGAGGATGAAATAACCCACTGTTAGAGTCATCTTACTAAGGAGTGTTAGTGAACAGCCAAATCTTGAGGCAGTAGTCACTCATGCATGACCAGCATCTTGATTGTTTTAAATTTTACTAACATAAGTAGTTTTTAAGTTTCTTCTACTAACATAATTATTATTATGTGGACTGTAAGTTACAAATCCATCCTTGTTTGTTTGTTACCTCTTCACGCTTTAATGGCTCAACCGATTTTGATGAATTTTGGTACAGAGATAGTTGGAAACCAGGAGATGGCAAAAGTCTATTGTTTTTTTTAATGTGGGATATGAGGGAGAACGACGGAAGAAAAGGGAAAACTTAGCGTTGCTATTACAAATCAATAAGGCGCAAGTGCAAAAACTGCAGGTAGCAGGTACTGTGCTATACCGAATTTAACGCGAGCAAAGCCGCGAGCATATGCTAGTATAATAATAGTTATGTGCCTGGTCTGAAATAAATATTTTCAATTTAAAATACACATTACTTTGAGCACTGAATATCGGGTCCTACGTATGCGTTCCACAGGGATCGGTTTTGGGGCCGCTCCTAACGCGACTCTGTTTAAGGTTTTCTTTTATGAATGGCATCTCGCAGTTCAACCAAGGAGATTGTCGTCTGCTTAACCGGGCGAATTCTGTGGGTGCCTTAAAAATTAAGACCTCCAGTCAGGGTAAAAACTTACAAACTAAGCGACTACACGCTAAGGGCACCCCCTGTGGGGTACGAGCCTCGGCTTAGGGCGTCGCTGAGGGACAGGCTGGATCTGAGTGATATTATTTGAGGATTGATTTAAACTTACTGGCTCAGAATCGCGGGCTGGCTCTAGCAAGGGACGGGTGGGTCTGTTTAAGGCGCACTGCCAGTCTTTTTATACTTGCAGCCTATGGGTTGACTACACGCAGAGGGCTTACAGCGCCTTACGTGTCCAATACAATAACGCATACAGGGCACTGTTGAGGCTGTCCCGATAACGATTGCTTGTGGTAAGAGGGGGGGGGGGGAACGAACGACACTCGGAGAAAAAAGATGGTGCTAGTGGTTTTCTTGCACCTCAAAATGATCATCTTACCTCCACTGATCATCTCGTACACCTTTCTCCCATTTTAAATCATTGTATGCCTGTTTGGTAGGACATAGATAGATAGATAGAATATTCTTTATTATGTACACCATACAAATGACAAAAATAGAGAGAGGAGCTCGTGGCTAAATAATAGTAGCCGCTCAGGTCGATCTTAAGATTAAGCCGCGCTTGCCTAGGTTGGTCTTTGGATGGGTGACCACCCGTTATATACCGAGTTTCCTCCGTGCCTCGGAAAGCACGTTAAGCCGTTGGTCCCGGCTGTCATTTGTAGATCTTTGACAGTCGTTACAGGTAGTCAGTGTTCCGAAAGTCTGACAACCAGTCTTACCAAGGGGTATAGTATTATCTAGTATTAACTGGGTTGTGGAGGTCAGATAGGCAGTCGCTCCGTGTAAAATACTGATATTCAGCTGCATCCGGTTAGACTGGAAGCCGACCCCAACATAATTGGGAAAAGGCTAGGCAGATGATGACAAATGACAAGAATAACAATATACAACCTATTAATAAGGTGACACAATGGGCGGTCTTATCGCTAAAACCGATCTTTTCAAGACAACCTTTGGATGGATTTAACGGAGGAGATACAGTACTATAGGCAGTCTGTGGTGTTTCATTTTACGAACGAATAGCTACATTTATAAAAAATAAATACTTATAAATATATAAATACATTTAAAATAATAATCATGAGAAAGGTAGTATTTTTGACCATAGTTTAATTAGAACTGCAATCGTATTTATAAGCATTCCAACTCGCACTTTTTTATGATCAGTAGGCCTACTATGACGTCTTAAAGCAGAACATATTCCACTGAGGGAAAGAGATGGTGCTAGACACCCTGTATAGCTCTGTCTCTTTCTCTCAGCGGAATAAGTTCTGCTTGAAGTCGTCATGGTAGGGTAGCTGTATGTTTTTTTTTTTTTTTTTAATTTCGAACATGGTTGTTTGACTTACCTGTAAGTCCAGTTATGTTTTCAATGTATTTCACAGCAGAGGTCTCATCTGAAAGATTTATTATTGTATAGTTTATTATTCCAAAAAGAGGTTTTTTTTTCAAATGCATACACTGTTTAATGTGAAGTGGTAGATCAGAGTCACTTAACACATGCATCTCAAAAGGTAATCTCTCAAACATGTCTGTTTTAAAGTAAGTACTGTGTAATTGAAATAATATTTTTTATTTCTTATAAAGGTAACATCAGCATTTGTTGCGGGAGAATCTTTAGAAGACTTATTAGGTCTCAAATGCTCCGAAGGGTAGGTTATTTTTTATATCTTTTAGGCCTCCAAAGCACCAGATTAAAGTTCTTTGAAAATGATGGCGTAGGGAACGTGTTAATTTCGTCATTTCATTCTGGTATATTGTCGTCAACTAGAAACATCAAATGTGTTTCATAATTAAAATGTGTACCGTGAAAATCCTTACTAATATTATAAAAGCGAAAGTGAATTTGTTACGTCTTCACGCCTAAATGAATAATCCGATTTTTATGAATTTTGGTACAGAGATAGTTGAGACCCTGGAGACGGACATAGGTGTGTCGTCTCTTTCTAATCCCCCACTTCCCTAAAATGGGGTTTAGAGTTTTGTTCGGAGCATTTCGCAAAAAAAAAGAAAAAGAAATGTTTTAGAAAGCATAACAATAGTATGCGGACTATTTGACACTAACAAAAACGCCGTGCATCATTTTTTTTAAATCTGCCCCCAACCCCTGAAGAGAGGCTGAAATTTTAATTGGGACTTTTCGCAGTTTTCAGGGTAAGAAGCTAAAAATCGGTACACACACACTCTATATTACCAACGAAAAATACCTGCAAATCAGGAAAGAGGAACTGTGTTACCTCGAATTTAACGCGAGCAAAGCCGCGGGCAAAAGCTTACCAACTTACAGACAGATAATTATGTTGATAAATGATGTTTATTTTGCAATTAGGTTTTACAAACACTTTTAGGTACACACCTATTTTTTTAAACTAGATGAGGCTGGTGTTTCGTACCCGAATACTCTGAGAAGAAATAACCGAAACAAACTCAGAGGTCTAGTCTCTTTTAAAGTCCAAAGAAAAATCTAGGTCAACTTACATGAGGACTATGTAGAATTGAGAAATGGTCTTTTTAAGAAAGCACCACACAGATTGAGTGGACATGTCTAGTCAGTGCAAGCATTTGTCAGTTATCGTGTAGCTCGACTCAAAACTCAAGAAGCTCAACGACACGATAACAATACCAGAAAAAGGACATTTGTGTAGGTTGTGTATAGTAGGTACTGGTTAGTTTGTTCCGCCACTTCTTCTTCTTCCCAGTTAAAACACTAGGAAGTGGCGAAGGGCGTTTTGGGACCTGCTACCCTACCATGACGTCTTAATACAGAACTTATTCCACTGAGTGAAAGAGACAGAGCTATACAGGGTGTCTAGCACCATTCCTATCTCACACAGGAAAAAGAACTGCTATAAGATGTCATGGTAACCCTTCTTATCTTTAGTCTTGAATAAATAACTTTGATTTTGCTAATGTGAAAGAGCCAAAATTGCTAATTTTAGTCGCCATTGTGGACATGCGTCTCGAAAATGTATTTTTAATGTAAATATTTACACAAGTGTAGTTCTTACTACGTATAACAACCTCGATAAAACAATTGTTTCAACTGAAATACGATTCATCTGCAAATATTTAAAATTTGTTATAGATAAAATCGCTAATTTTGATAATTGTTATCAGTGATTTATTTCGTTACGGAATAAAATAATTTGCTGATTTTTTTTGGTTAGGGTATCCAAAAGCCGCATTAGCAGAATCATAATAGAATCCTTATCTATACTAATATTATAAAGCTGAAGAATTTGTTTGTTTGTTTGTTTGAACGCGCTAATCTCAGGGACTACTGGTTGGAATTGGAAAATTATTTTAGTGTTGGATAGTCCATTTCTTGAGGAAGGCTATAGGCTATATAACATCACGCTACGACCCACAGGTGCTGAGCAGCGCGGGTGAAACCGTGGGGAACAGCTAGTTAATATTATAAAAGCGAAAGTGAGTTTGTTTGTTACCTCTTCACGCGTGGGTAATGAGAGAGAAAAAGAGAAAACTAAGCTTTGCTATTACAATATAAAAGGCGCAATGGCAAAAACTACAGGTAGCAAGTACCTACAGGAAAGGGGAACTGTGTTACCCCGAATTTAACGCGAGCGAAGCCGCTGGCAAAAGCTAGTTATTAAATAAATAAATAAATAAAAAGAATTACCTACTTTAAAATTATTTTATTGGTCAAAGACGCAGGTATGATATGTCACTTTGAGACCATTTAATTATTATTAACGTAATTCATTTCGGCCATTTTAGACTCATATTTCTAAGTGCTACATTGACTTGAGAGAAGAATGAAGTTAGAACTTACCAAAATGTCCTGTTAATTGATACAGCAACTCACTGCTCTCTATATGACCTGGAATATGAAAAACATTTAATTTTTTTATTAACTTTTTCCATACATTGAATTTTGAGGTCTGATATTCCAATGTTTATTTAAACATGACTAAATTGGGAATAAATTTACGATGTCCCATATTAATCTACATCTACAAAAATATTACAAAGAGAAAAGATTTGTATTTTCGTATGTTACAATGAGCTCAGGTCGATCTTTATGTTAAGCCGCGCTTGCCTAGGTTGGTCTGTGGATGGGTAACCACCCGTTACATACCGAGTTTCCTCCGTGCCTCGGAAAGCACGTTAAGCTGTTGATACCGGCTGTCGTTTGTAGATCTTTGACAGTCGTTACAGCTAGTCAGTCTGACAACATTAAAGCTTTATAAAGGGGTATCGTATTACCCCGTGCTAACTGGGTTGTGGAGGTCAGATAGGCAGTCGTTCCATGTAAAATACTAGTATTCAGTTGCATCCGGTAAGACTGGAAGCCGACCCCAACATAGTTGGGGAAAGGCTAGGCAGATGATGAAGATTTTCCAAACATTAAATATCTATGTACGGGCGTAAGTGCTCACTAAGACGAGATTTAAAAAAAATGTCGCAACTTTTGTATTGAAGAACAGAATTCTTAGACAGATTGATTTAAAGTTTAGCATAGGCATTCTTTCACGAAATTAATAAACTGTATAAAAATTACGCTCATCATTTTCCTGCCCGTGTCCCATTCTATTCGGGGTCTGCGCAACACGTTTTCTTCTTCCATTCTCACTCTCCCCTATCAGATGTCACGGCATCATTTACTCCTTTCTCCTTCATATCATTTCTTACACAATCCATCCATCTTTTCATGTACCTACCTACCACTATTGTAAATGAAGTTTAAATAAATAAATATGATCAAAAAAGTTCCAAATGAATATTTTATTTATTTATTATGAAGACAACAGGGGTCCAGTGTTTTAGTAACAAAATTCTTTGCCTATGTTAGTACTTAATAGTAAACAGCGATCTGGTTCGATCGAGCAGCGAATGCATAAGCGGGCTGTCTGCCCTGGCGGCAATTGAGTGAAGGATGCTGTTATATACTTACTTACTATAATATACTTACTTCTGAATCCCAAGATAAGTCTCAATTCATCAGAAATGTACTGATTTGCATCTGAAAAGTTACAAAGGAATGATTAGCTTTTATATTTTTTAGGGTGCTGTATCTCAAAAGCGCAAAACAGAACCCTTAGGCGGGTCGCCCACACGACCAAGAGTCGAAGCGCAGACGGGGCGTACATTTGTAAAGAAAATCTTACATCAGAGTCTCGCCGCAGCGACATTTTCTTTACAAATGTCGTGTGGGCGACGCGCCTAACGCGCCCGCGCCCCGTCTGCGCCTCGACTCTTGGCGAAGGGCCTTACAGGATCGCTTAATTATCCGCCTGTCAAGACCTATCTCGGAAACTTTGTTGAGGATTTGAAACAAAAACCATATACTCATTAATGTCAGGCCTACGCTGTCCTCTCATACTTAAGTCCTAATGCTGTAACAACAACATTGTAAAATGAAATGATTTTTTTCGTACCACTTGCTCAAAAAAGTGACATTCTATGTCACAAAAAGCGAACATAACAATAGTCATTTTTAATCTGTCAAAAACAGGGAAAGAAAATTGTACTGAATTTCATTCATCCCCTAGGGAGAGAATGTGATTTAAAATTGGAATACTTAATACTGAACTACATCTATCTATGTTTACACCATTGAATTTGTAGGTATAAAGCAATAAGCATCTTTTTTAAAAAGGAACACGCAATTAATATGCAGTTATGATTATAAAAATAAAATTACCAAAACCGACGAGGTCGTATGAGCTTGATGCCTTTGCTTTTCCGACAAAACATATTAGTCTAGGAATTTGCCGCGATTTTGTTTTCTTCAAATACATAAACGTTAAGTTTATTATTATAAATTAAAAAAAAATAATTATATAAATGTTCTAAAAAATACATTGATAGATCAAAGTGACAGTGACAGTGTATTGTCGGATTCCATCAGTGCAAATGCTGCCGCAATCATACTCATCAACAATAAATATACCAAACAAAAGTGTAGCTCTCTTTATAAATAATTAGACCAATGTTCGAATCTTAACTTTTACTTTTAATGTCACTATCTTTAATAAATGCTTATCTCATATTATTACTGTGTTAATGTTTTCGCAAATGGTACGAAAAGTAGAGTATTTTCCTCGGTGATAAAGCTGTGTTAGTCTTGGGTAAATTTAAATCTCTCGTTACACTCAGGACTCGTCTTAAATCCCTCGCTTCGCTCGTGATTTAAGTTTGTAACACCCTCGCTACGCTCGGGAGTAAACCTCGAGTCCTTCGTTACACTCGCGATTTAAATCGTCACCCACGACAGAAGACACTGCTTTATCCCCTTGGTTAATAATCTACTAATAAGAGTT
The DNA here is from genome assembly GCA_958449745.1 of Ochropleura leucogaster. Taxonomy (NCBI): domain Eukaryota; kingdom Metazoa; phylum Arthropoda; class Insecta; order Lepidoptera; family Noctuidae; genus Ochropleura; species Ochropleura leucogaster. The sequence continues at coordinate 1,999,787 of OY288230.1, read as the reverse complement.
ACCATGGATTTTCTTGCCGGTTCTTCTCCATAGGAAACGATCAACTCGAACCGTGCCCTTGTAGTTCTATGCTTACTAATATTATAAAAGCGAAAGTGAGTTTGTTTGTAACGTCTTCACGACGAAATGGCCAACCCGATTTTGATGAATGTTGGTACAGAGATAGTTGGGACCCTCGAGACGGACATAGGCACATTTGTTTTTAAAGTGAAGTGAGAAATAAGAGAGAAAGAGGGAAAAAAAGGGTAATAAAGATATTTTTTTTTGATCATCACGCGGGTTTCAAGTAAGCGTTAGCCCAAAGTAACTATGCCACGCGGATGAAGTCGCAAGCGGAAGCCAGAATGAAATAAAATATTTAGTAATTTATACTTACCCTCCTCTCTCCTCGCATGATGCTTGCGTCTCCCCCGCCATCTTTCGCGTTCCTCTTCGGAGGAATATTCGTAGTCGTATTCGCGAGAATGCTTTCTATGTTTGTGGTGATGATGACCTCTTTCCACGTCACCCTCGGCTGTAAGAAGAGGTTAATTTATAAATATATCCTTACTAATATTATAAAAGAGAAAGTGAGTTCGTTTCTTTCGTCTTCCCGCTGAAATGGAAAACCGATTTTGATGAATTTTGGTACAAAGATAGTTTGGACCCTGGAGACGGACATAGGCAAATTTTCTTAAGTGAGAAATACGGGGAAAAAGAGAGAAGAAAAAGGAAAACTTAGCTTTAATATTACAATAAATAAGGCGCAAGGGCAAAAACTACAGGTAGCAGGTACCTGCAAATCAGGAAACGGGAACTGTGTTAAAACCGCGGGCAAAAGCGTAGGTACCGAGCCGACCATAAATAGAATGGCACAAGGGCAGGAAAGTTATGATGTTTTGACCTGTTCTTCGCACACTGTAATAAACATTGTTTTCCCTTCTCTTTACTCTTGAAAGTTACCGAGATTAACCATCATATCATAGTGGTACTCTATTTTGTCGAAAGTAGAAACAAAAAAAGTGTGTGTGTCAGCTCCGACGCACGACTGAAGTTTACTCCTTAAGTACGAGTATCTAACCATACGCAAAATGAGATTATTTAACCGAAAAATGATTAATATCATATGAAAGGGTAAATTCACAAATTAATAAAAAAAAACAATATAAATACATCGACACTGATAAGCCTAAGCCCAATAACATATAGTATATAGGTATAGTCGCCTATACAGCATACCATAATGTACCTACGTCTTAATACACTCACAGCCAAATTAGAAAGTTGCGCACTAAAGGTGCGCACCAAAAACGTGACACATTTTCGTTACTTTAGTAGGTTTTACCCCTCGGATTTTTCTCATACCGGACGCCTTATATATGAAAATCGATTCTTAAGGAGTACTCCAATACAATATTAATACTAAAATTTTGACCACAAATTTCTATTTGTTACCATAATGTAACTTACTGTAATGTAGTTTACTCCTTAAGAATCGATTTTCATATATATGAAAATCGATTCTTAAGGAGTAAACTCCAAAAATAATTTAAGACTTTACCTGATTGTTCAGCTACTGCTAACGTCACTTGGACCTAGAACGGAATAATAATAATTATTTAATTTACTAGTTTCTCTTTGCGCCTACCACTGTTTGTCTCTGCATCACCCAATGGTTGACTGGTACAGAATGCCATAGGCATTAAGTCCATCTCTGTACTTTGTGCTTGTGAAGTGTTAATAAGCACAAAATACAGAGAGAGAGAGAGTACATAAAATGAACATTTTCTTGCCCACTGTCCCATTCTATTTGGGGTCACTACTACAACTACAGTACTTTCACAAGTTATCATGTGTCGTTACCGAGACTGTAGCTTTAACATTTTGTTTTTTTTTAACACTCAAAAGTGCCTGTGATGGTCTATGTAATTGATTTTGATTTCGGTTAGCGCAACACGTTTTTTCCTTCCATTCTCCCCTGTCAGACGTCACGGCATTATTTACTCATTTCTCCTTCATATCATTCCTTACACAATCCATCCATCTTTTCTATGGTTTTCCTCTCCCTCTCCATCCATCAACATTCAGATCCATCACTCTTTTAGTCACATGTGCTTCGTCCCTCCTCATTACATGTTCATACCAAGACAAACGACTCCGTTTCAATTTTTCTGTAACATGCGCTACTTTCAACTTAAGTGCCTGTAATATACTCATTCCTTACCTCTGTTATGCAACCTGCACCTATTAAATAAATAAATATCTTGGGACAACTCACACACGGCTATCTGATCCCAAGCTAAGCAGAGCTTGTGTTATGGTAACCAGACAACTGATATACATACCTACTTATATAATTTATAAATACATACATATTATAGATAAATCACACCCAGACACAGAACAAACAATCATGCTCATTACACAAAGTTTGTCCTGGGTGGGAATCGAACCCACGACCTCCGGCTCAGCAGTCAGGACCACTAACCACTAGACCAACAGGCCCGTCAATTATATTATGTTACTAGCTTTTTCAGCCGTCCATTATTATTCAGATCATTTACTCTTTTAGTTACATGCGCTTCGTCTCTCCTCATTATATGTCCATTAACTTAATTAAACTACTAAGACAAACGACTCACTTTATTTTTTTCTGTAACATGCGCAACTTTTAAACTTCCTCTAATGTACCTACTTCTTCCTTACTTTATCCTTTCTTGTCACTCACACATCCATCTCAACATTCTTATCTCCGCTACATGCAATCGTTTTTCATCCACCTTTTAAATTGAAACTTTAATTACATCTTCTCAAACTTTTTCGTCTGTGTGTTGCATGTCGCGTGACGGTCGGCCGCGGAGTAGGGACGCTCTTACAGTGTACGTCTTTTTACATCGTTCTCACATATTTGTATAATCTCCACACTTGATGTAAATATGATTTGATAATAATATTCTAATTTAAAAGAGTGTCCATGGAGTTTCTTGCCCATTCTTCTCCATAGAGATCAACGCTTTGGAATGTGCAACTACAGTACTTTCACAAGTTATTATGCCTTGTGACCGGGAATGTAGCTTTAACAATTTGTTTCTTTTTTTTTAATTCAAAAGTGCCTGTAATGGTCTAAATATACATATATACTGTGAAAAAAAGTTTCACTTTTACCACACAATCCTTTCTTTTAATTAAAAAAATATCGGTAAATACTTACAATTAATAGAGCAATTAACAATCCTTGACAGAACCGCATTATTACTAAATTTGAACACTCTTCAAGTGGACAGAATAAAAACAATCTGCTAACCACTGTGCGTTTAATTTAATTTGTCATGATTTATATAATTTATTGTGCAAATATTAAACAGCTGTGCATACGCCATTTTGTATTTCGTTATTATACTAGTGCTTTATTTGATATTTCGGTGACGTGGTTGTGCCTAATATATTTTTAAGTATTTTGTTTGTTTGGCTACCTATTGCCGTCAGTAAACTTGACAAGAAGCAGGCATTAAATAATAATAATAAATATCTTGGGACAACTCACACACGGCTATCTGATCCCGAGCTAAGCAGAGCTTGTGTTATGGTAACCAGACAACTGATATACATACTTATATAATTTATAAATACACACATATTATAGATAAATCACACCCAGACACAGAACAAACAATCATGCTCATCACACAAAGTTTGTCCTGGGTGGGAATCGAACCCACGACCTCCGGCTCAGCAGTCAGGGCCACTAACCACTAGACCAACAGGCCCGTCTCTTAATGGAGAATTATTTTATCTAATTAATTAAACAAATGGCTGGCGACCGCGAGTTCAACCGCGTGATATCGAAAAAAACCTATGTGTTATTATATCCTATGTGTTATTCCAAACTATAATCTACCTCTGTGCCAAATTTCATCAAGATCCGTTCAGTCGTTTTGACATGTAAGAGTAACAAACATTCATACATCCATCCATACTCACAAATTTTCGCATTTCATTTATAATATTACTAGCTTTTGCCCGCGGCTTCGCTCGCGTTAAATTCGGGGTAACACAGTTCTCCTTGCGCCTTATCGATTTGTAATAGCAACGCTAAGTTTTTCCTTTTCTTCCCTCGTTCTCCTTCATATACCACTATTTTTTTTTATTAAAAATTAGCCTATGTCCGTCTCCTGGTTCCCAACTATCTCTGTACCAAAATCGGTTTTGCCATTAAAGCGTGAAGAGGTAACAAACAAACAAACTCACTTTCGCTTTTATAAAATGAAATGAAAACTTGCGCCATAAACCAAGATATTTTTTTACTGCGTAGACTTTTTAGAGGGTTTACTTACACAGCTTCAAGGGACCACAGACTTGAGTAAAAGGTTTTGATTTCAACACGATACCTCCAAGCTGGGAACCTGTGGTCACCGTCTATCCGTCTACTGACGACAGGCCGTGTTGCCGGCGCGTCAGTGTTTCACGCGCGCCTGAAAGAGATGTCAGCAAAGCAGAGAGGCCTGCCAGGGACACCGCCTGCCGGGGTGAAGGGTTGTTCGAAAGAGATACCGCGGTTCCGGAACGTAGAGGGCATTAGAAGGAACATGGATGGGTTTTTTTCTCCCCCAGAGCTGGGGAAGTTATTTGATAATTACCCAGACAGAGAAACATGAGACGCCGCACAGCTTACAATAGCAAAAAGTGTCGTGACAACTTTTCGTAAGAATTTTTCCGTCTAGCCCCCTTTCACAACGCGCGATAAGGCACTTCGTTCCAAAAATACCTCCACGCGTCGATGACATAAAGGATCTTGACAGACTGACAACAAAGTGATGCTATAAGGGTTTAGATTTTTCCTTTTAATTTACGGAACCCTAAAAAGGATTTAATAAAACTCTTTTAAATGGCAAGATCATTTTATTAGCATAACAAACTGTACAGTACATAAATATATACATAAACAAAACAATAAATACAATTTGATTCGGTAAGCGACCTTTATAGCCGCTTATGACCTTTTTTAAGTAGCTTTTGTTAAGACTACCCTCGAATATTTTGAGTATAAATTTCGCTATGGTTAGTCGACATCGGAATTCGATTACCACTTGACTGCTATACAGTGTGAGTCTTTATAATGTGCACATATTGAAATGAGAGAATCTATGCTTAATACTATCGATGGAAAAAATATAAAAAAATCTAAATATATATTTATATATTTTTTTAAATCCATGTTTTTTTTTATATATTTTTTCAGTCGACAAAATTAAGCATAAATCCCCTTATTTCAATATGTGCACATTATAAAGACTCACACTGTATACAGAATGCTATCAAACCTACCAGACGGTTGTGTTGCTGGGGAGTTTGTTCCGCCACTTTTTCTTCCCAGCTAAAACACGAATTCTTCGGTATATTTTTACGTTTTTACTTTATATTATTTGACATGTGAGTGGTTATTTCTTTTTTTTTAAACGTTGCTTGTGAGTGCGATTACAAACATTTAGGCCCCTCGCCCACGGCGACTTTTTGTAGCGATGCAGTCGCGCGTTTAGCAAATGCGCGACAGTATCTCTTCTAACGCGTGTTAGTCGCATTTGCAACGCGCTACTAAAGACAACGTGACTAATGTTGCCTCAATGGAATCCATCTTGCAACTATACTAATCCAAGGTATTTTTGTGTCGTAACTGCGCGACCGAATCGCGACTGAATCAGCTCCCGTGGGCGAGGGCACACAGCTAGCGACAGCTACCGCTTCGCGTCTGTATCGATGCTACGCGCAACAGCATCGAAGATACTTTTTGTCCAATATCACGTAGGTGAAGCCACAGGCGCCAAAAAGTAGGCAGGAAAAAATATATATCCTACGTGTTATTCCAGAATATAATTTACATATGTGTCGAACTTCTTCAAGATCCGTTCAGCCGTTTTGACGTGAATGAGTAACAAACATCCATACATCCATCCATCCTCACAAACATTCGCATTCATAATATTAGTAGGATGCTAAATTAAAATGCATCAACAAATTAATAATTAAAATAAGTTTTGGTTTGTGCAATCTATTATAATATATCTGATATACAGAGTTAAATTAAATTAGTTAGCAAAACTCTACCAAACTGAGTAAGTCTTTCAAGATAACGTCGACCTAAAAAAAGACTATTTTTATTTTATCGTGTACAGGTTAGCTAACATACTTACGGAGTTTCGCTAGCTAATTTATTTTAATCTTGTTTACAGTCTGCACCATTTTATGATTAACACTTGAAATGATAATCTTTTTTTGTTCAATAAACATTATAAGTAATACGTTTCAAATGAGAAGAGACGTAACCTAGCACCATGTTGAAAAAAGTCATAACTAATACATCAAATTATTGCAAAAAAAATACGATTTTGATTGGCCATAAACTAGTCAAAGACTACGCACTGATTGATTTAACTCCGATCAAGTTAAATATTCACAGAACTCATGTCTACCCTACAGAAATCTTAATTCTGTAGATAATTTTCTATGATCTACCGTCCTTACTTTACTAATTGTGTGAACAAAGCGAACAAGGTAAAGAATATAATATTTATATCCCATTACTTCCAATCAAGTTAATACTTACAAAAAGTCTACGATTCTGCGTTAGTTTTGAACTCATTTAACCGCTTAGTCATCTGAACTCGAAGTATTAAGTTGAAATTATAAGCTACAATAACTTGTAGGCGGCAACGACTTTTCGCTTGAAAATAAAAGGTCGTAAGTCACACTAAACGTCAAGCTGTTGCCTTGTGAGTTTGCCTCTCGACTTCTGGTCACGACTGTACATAACGAGAATTTACCTTCATTAAAATGACAGTTGACAGATAGTCACAACATGGCGCAAGCTCAGTCTTAGTCCCGTATCTATAGTCGAGCTAAAGTTATTACTTGATCTTGGGTAATTACTTATGCAAACATTTTTACGCAATAGAAAAGAATTTAAGCGAAGAAAGAACTGTTAAACAAAGCTAAGATAATAATTCAAACTTTTGAATGTTCTAAATTCGAGCAATTTCTAAACTACTGAATAAAAATCGTTTCTTAAATAATGACTTTACTCAAGTTATCACTTTGACTTGTCTATAGATACGGGTGTTATTCTAATTTGAAACGCATTGTATGTATCCCGTTTTATGACGGAGCTTACAATAAAAAAAATCTATGGCGGTTTAAGGAAGCGAGGTAATTAAACATTAACTACAGTTAATTTATTTATAAATTATACATAGACTAGCTTTTGCCCGCGGCTTCACTCGCGTTAAATTCGGGGTAACACAGTTCCCCTTTTCTGACTTGCAAGTACCTGCTACCTACAGTTTTTGTCTTTGTGCCTTATTGATTTGTAATAGCATCGCTAAATTTTTCCTTTTCTTCCCTCTTTCTCCCTCATATCACACTTTAAAAAAAATGCCTGTGTCCGTCTCCTGGGTCCCAAATTATCATTCCCAATTTATCATATTTAAAAAAAAAAACATCATAATCGGTTTGGCCATGAAGGCGTGAAGAGGTAACAAACAAACAAACTCACTTTCACTTTTATAATATTAGTAAGTAAGTAAGCATTATAAATCCTTATCCTTACTAATCGTTACTAATATTATAAAAGCGAAAGTGAGTTTGTTTGTTACCTCTTCACGTTTTAATGGCTGAACCGATCTTGATGAATTTTGGTACAGAGATAGCCAACCATCTCTGTACCAGGAGACGGACATAGGCTAATTTTTATTAAAAAAAAAAGTGGGATGTGCGAGAGAAAGAGGGAAGAAAAGGGAAAACTTAGCGTTGCTATTACAAATCAATAAAGCGCAAGGGGAACTGTGTTACCCCGAATTTAACGCGAGCGAAGCCGCGGGCAAAAGCTAGTAGATTATAATTCTGCAGTTCACAAACTAAACAACATTAAGTTTTAAATTCCCCATACTAAGACTAGTCACAGCACACAACATAATAATTAAATAATTTTCGATTTTAATCTACTTCTTGTAATAACAAAAAAAAACTACGTTTTTTTAATAAATATTTACATTTTTAGCACCTGATCGTTGGTTTAACCAGATTAATTGGCTGAAGTGTACAGTGAACTGCGTTAATTGGGTACAACAGTTGTATTAAAATTAACTTTTAAAATTGTACCTTCAGACAAACCTGCCAGGGCCACCGCCTCCCGGTGTTGCGACACCACGGCCCAAGAACATATAGCCAAAAGGAACATGGTTGCGTCAGCAAATCTGATACTCCACTCCACCCAGATCGGGTGAAGTTATTTGATGATTTCCAATCCGCAAAAATGAGGGGTACCCAATTGATGTAGTACATGGATATTTTGGTGCGTGGCCAAAATCGGAACTAACGCTTCCATTCTCTATTTCAATGTACAACTTCCACAAATATGAAACCAACAGCGCCCTTCTAGAAAGTCATACAAGCGCTAAAATGAGCACAATAACAAATATATCATCCCCATTTCATTCTACTTCAGCCAACTTCTTTGTGCGCGCGGAAAAACATAAAAAAACTAAAATAAATCTACAAACTTTGACATATCGATACATTTTACCTTGACAAGCAGCGCCATCTTGAACTGCACACTTAAAGGGCACTGAACGTTCAAAAGTGACATTGAATACCTAATTCGCTTGTCGATCAATATCGAAATCTTTAACAGCTTACTAATATAAATGCTATTATAGTGGCTAGAGACTGGTAACAGTAACTAATATAACAAGGAAATTATAATCAATGGCGATTGGCACTTAAAGTACCATTTAGAGATTGTCTTAATTAAATACTAGTTGTTTTGTGCGGTTTAATCTGTGTCTTTAGTTGCTGCCGCGCTCTCGTGGGTAGTAGCGTGATGTTTTATAGTCTGTTACTTTCTGATAATGTAGCTTCTTATTAGTGAAAAAATGCTTAAAATCGGTGGAGTCTATACAAACAAACAAATCTTTCATCTTTATAGTATTAGTATAGAAGTATAGATTTGCAATGTGTGTATATTTGTTACCCTTTCACGCTCAAACGGCTTTAAAGATTTGGATTACATTTGGTATCAAAGCAGGTTTTAATCTGGATTAAAACATAGGCTACGTTTGATCCCCGAAAAATGCGGTGTTGCTCGTGGGAAGATCAAATACAAACTAAAACATGGTTTTTCACCGCGGGTAACACCTCATCTCTAAATGGTACTTTGCAATGCTTAGCTTAACACTCCATGCTAAAAGTACTAGCTTGAGTTACAAAAATATCTTTATATCGCTATTTGACTTCCATTAAATATCTTTTTCGATGCAGAAGTGCCATCGTTGCTTATCGTTGTTTATTTATTACTCTATACATATTTCATTTCAAAATTGATTTGTACTAGCTCATTGATGGAACAGACAGAAATCTATACCATTGGTAAATCGACTGAAGTTCAACGTTTATGTGTCCATTGAATATTTCCTCAAGTCCAACCACCACGGGAGACGCTTTGGGCATCGGGAACTGCAAGACGACTCCCGGCCACCGTAGACACGGTTCTGTGGACGGTGAGCATTGGGTAGCTCACTGCCCATCCGTCTAGTGACGACTGGCCGTGTCGACGGTGCGTTCATGTTTCATGCGTTTCTATGAAATGTCAGCAAGACCGCCAAAACCACAGTTGCGTGTTGTTCGAAAGAAATACAGTGTTACGAAACACAGGCAAAAGAAGAAACATAGATAGACGGGTTTTATTCAGTACATGTCTGATACTCCATTCCACTCCGGTCATACCGGGAGAAGTCATTTGATAATTTTCCACAGTTTTACCCTACTACCTACCATGTTATTTCGTGTAAGTAATTTGGACGCCTTGCAAGGCAAAACATAGTGAAACAACACATTTTTTTATATCATATACCATAATTATCTATGTTTCATAAATAAATAACTTTGACTTTGCAAATATCAGCAAACAAAAGTTTGTAAACAGTTTTACATCATAAAAACTTTGTTTGAATTCGCCTTTAAGTTGACATTTGCTAAGTGTACGACCACACATGAACTAGAAGAAATATCAAATGAATACAGATATTTCTTTCTGAGATTTAACTGCAAAATTTTCAGTAAAAACTCAAATGGTACTTAAAGTACCACTTTGAGTAACGTCTCAAAAACAAAAAAGAAAGTTGTCTTTACCTCTTTTTTAACATTCTCTACATCTCAATATAATTTTAGAGCAAAAACTCATTTGATACTAAAAGTACCACTTAACCCTTTTAGCTGAATAAACATCCTTTAGTCGTGTCTTCATGGTTGACGTTATCGGCTACATTATCCAAGTATTGTTTATATCCTCCTGCGAGTATACCCATGAGTATAATAGCACCTACTTGAGAATTTGACTTGAATTTTGATGCGCAATCTTCAGGATTCTCTGTGTCTAAAGTATAAATCTGTAAAAGAAAGAAAAACTATGGTTTACAAGTAAAAAAAAGTCGTTGCCTCACACTAGGAATTGCTCCTGTATCGTGGATGCGTTTACAAACATTTAAACTCACATACACAAACAGCCAGACCCGAAACAACTATCTGTAGGTTATACAATTATTTGTTAGGTGCGGGAATCGAACCCGCGTTACGCAGCGCTGCAGCCGACCGCTCAGCATGCACCACTGGTGCCTGTTTTAGTGGTGGCCGTTGGGACAAAAAATAATGCACTGATCCAACGGCCACCACTGATGGCTGTTTTAGTGGTGGCCGTTGAGACAAATATTAGTTGGAATGTTCCAACGGCCGCCACTGGTGCCTGTTTTAGTGGTGGCCGTTGGGACAAAAAATAATGCACTGATCAAACGGCCACCACTGGTGGCTGTTTCAGTGGTGGCCGTTGGGAGTAAACACACATGTATCCTTACCTGTTGCGCAGCATGTGCTGTATAAGCCACCACGGCGAGCTGGTAAGGCAGCGCCAGGCCGGCAGCGTGGCCCGCGAGCGCGAGCGACACTGAACTCACCCCCAAGCAGGCAGTCAGAGCGGGACGAGTATGCGCACCAAATGTCAGGGCGGTTGATTTGATGCCTACCTTCATGTCATCTTCTTTGTCCTGTGGGGGGATGAAAAAGTTAGCTAGCTGGATTTAGAAGTTGTATTTGGACTTTTTACGAATCGCGGCAATCTCTCGCGTCCGGCACTGGTTCAGTCTAAGGTCCGGAGCGAGAGGGAATGGGAAGCGGTCACCTACTTCTGCGAAGCAGTCGTGGTAGCGAAGGTGGCCGGGCGTTTGAGGGTGAGAACTTTAATCCAACCCAGCATCCGTGGGAGACGCCCGGCCACTGTAGATGCGGGCCTATGGATGGTGAGCAATGGATAGCTCACCGTCCGTTCGTCTATTGAAGACAGGCCGTGTTGACAGCGCGTTAGTGTTCCACGCGCGCCTCAAAGACACACTCCCCAAGGCCGGAGAAGTTATTTGGTGAAGAGTTGTTGTTGTACTTATTAGGAGGTTCCTTTCTCTGGAGCCCTGACCGCCGGTAGCTTGGACCCTGTTCCCGATACCGGTGGGCTACTATTTTTATATGTTTTTGATAAGAAATATGTAAAAATATAAAAAATATGTATATGTCATAGGATAATTTGATACTTCGAATCTTATTCTTCTATTCTTCTATTTTAATTTAATTTTTCGCCTATGTCTAATTATCCGCGGTTTGCGAAAACGCGGATAATTAGACATAGGCGAAAAATTTTCAAATCTTACTGGACAAAGTCAGGATTTTTGCGAAAATACTCGTTACTATAGTAAGATTTGATGTGCTCAACACTGATTGGCTACAATTTTGCTGGCTGACTTCTAATTGGTTCCTAGTTTGCCGATGATTAACTTCAAGTATTGTATCATAGAGTTATGAAGGTTTAGAATAGGTGAGAAAGGAAAATCACTAAATTGATTTTTATAAACTTTTTATTGAAAATTTTAGTATGTATGTTGTTTTCTACAGACAATAGGAGATCTCAGTCGTAGTAAAAAAAATGATCCAATTTTAGGGTGTAATCCATAAATTGGATGAAACTCGTTAGGTAAACAATTAGTTTAATAGTGCAACAATGGAATTGTTGTTGAGTGGTTGACTAAGACTTTTATGATATATGACACTATGTACATCCGTGTAGCACTTTTATTTACCGCTTTATTTAAGTCCAAGTAGGTACACTATTTACGATAAAAACAAAACACTTCTGCAATTTAACTCAGACACAAACGTAAACAAATAACGTGCGGCAACAAATGATTGACATTTAAGACGTCAACCAATCAGAGACGATCTCTTATTGAACGCGCTGACCGACCAATCAGCGTTCTTATTTCATAACAGCCAGCGTTTCGTTTCGCAATCTTACTATAGTAACGAGTATTTTCGCAAAAATCCTGACTTTGTCCAGTAAGATTTGATAATTTTTCGCCTATGTCTAATTATCCGCGTTTTCGCAAAACCCCTAGGATTTCCGCGAAGATTCGAAGTATCAAATTATCCTACGACATATACAAATAAATAAATGATCATAAAATATTTACAAGTATAAAAATGAAAATTAAATAAAGAGCGTCAAAAAATTAGTCCGCCCAGGAGACGGACATAGGCTATTTTTTTTTTTAAAAAGTGGGATGTGTGGGAGAAAAAGGGAAAACTTAGCGTTGCTATTACAAATTAATAAGGCGCAAGAGGAACTGTGTTACTCCGAATTTAACGCGAGCGAAGCCGCGGACAAAAGCTAGTTTATAAAAAAATATGAAAAAAAAACTATTTTTAACTAACCTGATGAGCATAGATAGTGTCATAGACAACAGTCCAGGCCAGGGCCCCGATGTAGAGCGGCGCGCATATCGCCATGTCTATAGTGCCATGTATGGCACTATAACCCAATAAGGCACCCCAGTTGAACGTGGCGCCGAGAAATATTTGTGGGTAGTTCGTGAACCGCTTTGCTAGTGGATATGTTACTACAAGCACTGGAATAGAAACAAAAATATTAAAATACTACCTCGTTATTCCAGACTATAAACTACCTCTGTGCCAAATTTCATCAAGATCTGTTCAGGCGTTTTGACATGAAGGAGGAACAAACATACATCCATCCTCACAAACATTCGCATTTATAATACTAGCTGGCCCCCGCGGCTTCGCCCGTGTGATGATCGATAAAAAAGTATCCTATGTGTTAATCTAGACTATAATCTACGTCTGTGCCAAATTTCATCAAGATCTGTTCAGCCGTTTTGACATGAAAGAGTAACAAATAACCATACATCTTCACAAACATTAACATTTATAATATTAGTAGAATGTGACTTTATAGTCTTTATAGTCTTCACTCTTTTATTAGGGTGCGTCCACATCTGGCGAATGTGCCGCAAATGTGCAGCACGCGAGCCGATTGCGAGCTGCCCGCAAGCTGCGCGCGTGCAGTCACTGCAATGGTTTGGTGCGCCTCTTTAGCGCAACTCATACAAGGCTCGTATAGAGCGCGCGAGCGGCGCGCGATCTGCGCGCGCTCAGTTCTCGCCCCTATTTCTTTCCACGCATCATTTTTTAGATTTTTTCTATAGTAATCTTCGAAATAATCGATCTTTAGGATCCCATAATACTGGAAATCTTTTATATGTTTCAATGAAGCGTAAACAATTCTCCTCCGTCCACTCCATGACAACACGTACTTAGCCCCCAGTAATCAGAAACGAACTGAGCGAAATAACTAGCGCGCCGCCCGCGCGCTGATCGCGTACGGCGCTTAGGTCGCGCGCGAACTGCGCGCGGGCGGCGCAGAAGCGGCGCACGAACAAAAATGCACGCGCGCAGCTCGCGGGCAGATCGCAAACGGCTCGCGAGCTGCACATTCGCGGCACATTCGCCAGATGTGGACGCACCCTAAGAGTGAATGTTGATGGACGGAGAGCGAGAGGAAAGCCAAAGAAAAGATGGATGGATTGTGTTAGGAGTGATATGAAGGAGAAAGGAGTAAATGATGTCGTGACGTCTGATAGGGGAGAATGGAAGAAGAAAACGTGTTGCGCCGACCCCAAATAGAATGGAACAAGGGCAGGAAAACTATCCTTACTTTATATTATCCTTACTTAATATTATAAAAGCGAAAGTGAGTTTGTTTGTTTGTTACCTCTTCACGCTTTAATGGCTCAACCGATTTTGATGAATTTTGGTACAGAGATAGTTGGGCACCAGGAGACGGACATTTTTTCTAAAAAAGTGGGATGTGAGGGAGAAAGAGGGAAGAAAAGGGAAAACTTAGCGTTGCTATTAAAAATCAATAAGGCGCCAGGGGAACTGTGTTACCCCGAATTTAACGCGAGCGAAGCCGCGGGCAAAAGGTAGTATTATTATAAAAGCGAAAGTGAGTTTGTTTGTTTGTTACCTCTTCACGCCTAAATAGTTGAACAAATTTTGATGAATTTTGGTACAGAGATAGTTGAGACCCTGGAGACGGACATATGCTTTTTTTTTAAAGAGTGAAAAATGAGAGAGAAAGAGGAAAAAAAGGCAAAATTTAGCAATTACAATAAATAAGGCGATATGACAAAAACTACAGGTGGCAGGTACCTGCAAATCAGGAAAGGGGAACTGTTTTATCCCAATTTTAACGCGGGCGAAAGCTAGTGATATAATACAGTAAGGCCAACTAGCAGCGATACCAAAGGTCATTAACCTAAAGAACAACTGTGGCGTTGACAATCTAATATTTAGCTCTTTCCATCTTGTGCCTTTGTCGTAATGTCTCGTTCTCCCGGCAAAAACATGACAACGTTAACACGGGTTCGCCAACATTCAGGCGGCCATTTTAGATGGGGTTTTAGCATGGGTTTTGTTTACATTTGGTATCGCTTCTCGTTGGCCGTATAGTAAGGTTACATCAACAAAACTTACGCATACTGCTCGCCCCTAGCGCTATACTGTAGCAGTTTAGTTGCAGTAACACGGCTAGAGCGAGGCTTAATTGAGCTGCTAAGAACACCATGGCTTGGGTTTCTGATACTGCACCGGTAACCAAAGGCCGGGACTTCGTACGTTCTACCTGGGAAACAGAAATAGTTGGGTTAGGCCCAGCGCCCATTATCGGCATCGGCACGACTGAGGATTTTAGGTTGCAAATAGCAATATACATTAACATAATGGCAATAAAGTAGAAATTTCCATTATATATGGTCGTAATAACAAAAATACCGCTTCGGTATGCTTGAGGCTGCTGTATCGGCAGCCTTGAGAATGCTTCGGCAGCCTTCGGTACGCCGCCGGCGCCGAGGCAACACTCGGGGATAGTTTGCCTTGCGGGGCGAGGGGGAGGCATCCGCCATTTGAACCATTTGACTCACACACAACACAATCGAGGTAATACGATATGAGACGCTTCGGCAAGCTACAAGACGGTGCGGCATGCTTAAGGACGCCTCGTCATCCCTAAGAACGTTGCAGCATGCCAAAGCATAGTTTCCGACAGTGTGCGCTTGCATGTAGGATGACGAAGGATCCTTTTTCTTGCCGATGCCGATAATGGGCGCCGGGCTTTACAATAAACCAGCTGTGACGGCACGGTTGGCCCAGTGGCTGAGCGATTGACTGCTGCGCTGCGTGTCGCGGGTTCGATAACACACGGAAGAATTTGTAAGACCTACAGATAGTTGTTCCGGGTCTGGCTGTTTGTGTATGTGAGTTTAAATGTTTGTAAACGCACCCACGATACAGGAGGAATTCCTAGTGTGGGGAAACGTTTTTTTTTTAAAGAGAAAGAAAAGGCTTCGCGTACCGAAGGGCTCCGTACAAACTTGCGACATGAACGTCAACACGCTTTTTCTTGCCGATGGGCAATCATCAAAAAACTTCGCCCACCCTGGGCGGAGCGGGAGGGAGTCTCAGACTGACCAAAACCCACCCATGTTCATTCTATTGCCCTTTATGTTCAAGGGCCCCGGTATCTCTTTCGAACTACCCGCAACTCCGGTAGGCCTCTCTGCTATGCTGATATCTCTTTGAGGCGCGCTTGGAACTCGGACGCGCCGTCGACACGGCCTGTCGTCAATAGACGGACGGACGAAGATCTAACGGAACCCTTATTGGATCATTTTGTTGTCTGTGCGTCAAGACACCTTATCTCAGAAACGCGTTTAAATTTATTTTACTTCCCCCGCTCCGCCCACAGTGGGGGAAATTATTTGATGATTTCCTTTTGAGTAGGTACGTAATATTAAGTAGAACATACCTCCATCATACCAAGAGTCTTCAAGTCAAGAGTGAATAGGTTATTTCTAGGTAAGCGTGCTTCATCGTCGACCACATCATCACTTACCATCAGGTGAGATAGTGGTCAAACGCGAGCCTATCAATAATAAAAAAAAAAAAAACCTTAGCATCCACATCGCGGTCCCACAGATCATTTATTGTACATCCAGCGCCCCGCATCAGGCCTGCCCCCACAAGGAACAGGGCAGCTGTCTGCAGTGAGGACTGGAGGGGAACTGTGCCCGCTACCGACCCTATGGCTATAGACCAAGCACAGGGCCAGTAGAGAAGGTATATTCCTGGGAAGAAAATGCCTTTATGAGAAACTAGCTTTTGCCCGCGGCTTCGTTCGCGTTAAATTCGGTATAACACAGTACCTGCTACCTGCAGTTTTTGCATATTATATCCTTACTACATTAGTAAGGATACTTACTAATATTATAAAAGCGAAAGTGAGTTTGTTTGATTGTTAAGTCTTGGTAATTTTGGTACAGAGATAGTTTAGACGCTGAGGTTTGCGTGTGATTTGGCACTCAGTTTAAAATCTGGATTAACTCAGTTTTAAATATGGATAGATGCTTGTTTGTTAGTCTGTCGGGCAAAACTACTCAATGGATTTAATTATTTTTTTTTGTAAGGTTTTTTTTATTGAATTAATTACTACATACAAGCTAAAAATAGACAAACTAATAATTCCAGGGCGTCAAAAATCAGCATCGCAGTCAACAGGTAAAGTGCCCGTAAGGCTGGCAGCATTACCGCGTTGGATGGCAATGCTTATTTTTTGTGCAAAAAGCAGGCCAGCCCTCTGGTCATGTAAAGAGTCGACCAACTGCTTGGCGATTTCTCGAAATACTACATGGGCACTCAGACCCCATGGCCCAAGAGTTTCAACCCCAAATGGCTCAAAACCATAACTATTAATTTTTATTTGGCACACATATACCTACACTAAGGCCAACTAGCAGCGATACGAAAGGTCATTAACCTAAAGAACAACTGTGGCGTTGACAATCTAATATTTAGCTCTTTCCACTTGTGCCTTTTTCGTAATGTCTCGTTCTCCCGGCAAAAACATGACAACGTTAAGATGGGTTCGCCAACATTCGGGCGGCCATTTTAGACGGGGTTTTAGCATGGGTTTTGGTATCGCTTCTCGTTGGCCGTACTTTAGTATAAAATTTGGATTAACTCAGAAATCAAATATTGATAAAGAAATACATACCAATAGGCCTATCCCATCTTGCCAACTTCAAATAAGGATCAATCTTTTCTTTCCAAGACAATGCTTTGGCTTCAATCTCTTCTCGATCTGGCAACACCTTTCCCCCCAATTTATCATAGACAATCTTTGGTGTTGTCGTTTCAATAACTACTTTTTGTCTATGCTGATCACTTTGCGTTGAATATATTCTAGAGATTGCATATCTATGGTTTTGTTCTTTTTTTAAATATATCTGGCCGCATAGACAAGAGTATGCATTTGCAGGGTAGTTGTATATTCTTTGTTTTGTGTTCAGGGTTATCGTTTTTTGTAGTAGCGTAGATATTTGTGTTAGTTTGTACATTTTAATACTATTATTTAACATTATTTTTTGGTGGGTTTTCACAGCACTGGGTTCTGAAAATTAAAAAAATGTGGTTTATAAATAAATACTTCTTTGTATTTTAAAGGTTTTAAAAACACCCTATAAGTATTAATAACAGTTAAATTAGATTAGATGGGTTTTTTTATTGTCTTCAACAATCTGCTAAGGACATAGGTTTTATTGATTAAGTATATCATGTTAGCAAGCATTGTTATTAAATGTTAAGTACCATTGTGAATATGTTAGTTTCTTTATTATTTGTTTAGTTGTCAAACAATTATAGCTGACTTAAAAAAGGAGAAGGTTCTTTTTATAGGTAGACAGAAAAAGATAGAGTCTACATAGTCGCTACATTCACCTGTTGCACGTCGCAAAAACACGCGAGAACGCGTCCATAAGGGTAAGCCTTCAGAAAGACAAAGATTAAACCGTAACACCAATAACTACACCATATTAAGTTCCCCCGTGGGTACTGAAGACAGTTGTGGCATTTTGTCTTATGTTCCCCCATAGGAACTTAAAGACATTCAATGAGTTGATTTAATTAAAAAAAAATACAATATTTTGACAGCTTAATTAAATATTTGTTTTATTGCCAGCACCAAGCCGTAAGAAAACTGATCAGAAAAGGATAATAGCTTAGAAAATATAAAACAAGAAAATGTAAATGTCATAATTAAAGCCTATATATATGTATAAATATGTATGGAACATATATTATCTATTATGTCGCTCGCCTTCGCTTAGGCAATTAAATGTTACGTAATGATATCAATCTTCTTTCTTGGAACGACGCAAAAATATAATAGTACCGACTAAGTATCATAACATGGCAAGATTTGAATATTAGCATGAATATAACCTCTTTTCTACATCATAACATTAAACAATAGACACATTACTTACCTCTGTCACGTTAATAGTTGTGAGAAAACGACAAATTAGTCGTAATTTTATAACAATTCACTTTTTATGATAGGAAATTATAACCAAAAGTAATCATCGTAACAAAAACAAAGGTTAATGTCAAAATTCAAGGGCATCAACTATATTCGGTTACGAAGCAGCGAATCAGAATAAAATAAGTAATATTTATTACTTTAAGTGGGTGTTTTCATAGTATTGGAAATATATTTAAATAAATAATTAAATGAAATCAAGAAATAAATTCAATGTGCCGCACATGACATTTCACAATGACAACTTCACGAGACAGGTGACATTTGACAATGACAATTGTTTCGTTTTTCTGGAATTCGTTTAGAAATTAATTATTAACCTACCAACAGCCGAATAACGTCCATTTCACTTCTTTCCACTTTTTAGTAATTTATAAAGTCACACCCATAAATTACTTTCCTCTATGGTCACACCTCTGGCACTGTCTACTGGCATGACTGTAAGGTCAAACCAAAGACAACATTTTTGGAGTTTACTCCTTATGAATCGATTTTCATATATAAGGCGCCCGATATGAGAAAAATCCGAGGGGTAAAACCTACTAATACACTCAAAGCCAAATTACGATACAATTACGTACATATGGTATGCTGTATAGGCGACTATTTTACCTATATACTATATGTTATTGAGCTTGTTTGTTTCTATCAGTGTCGATGTATTTATATTGCTATTTTTTTTCATTAAATTGTGAATTTACCCTTTTATATGATATTATTTTTTTTTCAGTTGAATAAAAAGAGTTTATTCAACTTGCGTATAGTTAGATACTCGTACTTATGGAGTAATCTCCAATCGTGCGTCGGAGCTGATATACACACTCTTTTTTTCACACCGTCATTATGGACAACATAAACATTTATAATATTGTTTAAATTTTCGTTTATTTTTAGTGATTTCATAAATGTATTATTTTCAATGGTTTCATAAAAATATTTGTATTGTTTTTCTTTCCTAAAATTTTTCAGTAGAGGATTTTTTATTTACGCATCATATCATTAAATTAATTACTATATTATATAAACAACCTATAAATAGACACAAAGTAAAAAATAACGAAGAATAATTAGTAAAATGTTTCCAAACGGAGCGTATTATGTCAATAACGTCAGTCGACAGTTAGTGTCAAAAAATAAAACATTTTCGTTTCGAGTTCTTGGATTCGGATCAAGAAAATTAGGAAAACGATAATCATTTTCGTTTCATCAATACAAATAATGTGTTATCCAACAGTGACTTATGCTCGAATAATGTTGACTTAAGCCTGCGCTTTTAATTCATAAAAGTGCTTTAATACCGGTAAGGTCGTAGGTAATTAAATTATGAGGGTGTGTGTTAATTTTGCTGCTTGAAGTTTATGCGATATGCGGCATGAATACATAGATTTTGTATTCTCTCGCTGGAATCGAGAAACAAAAGATTTCAGTATCAAATGTTACGAAAGGTAATATTGTTCTGTAACTTAGGACTGGCTAAAATAACTAAGCAAACATTAAGCTGCTTGGCACTAGGTCCGTCCTCTACAGCATGATATTAAATTTAATACGCTAAATATGGGTTCACTTTTGTCCTTTGCCTACCACACAAGCCAATCTTAGCACTAACTAGTAACATAAACAGATGTGGCAGAGTGTACCTCCCACATCATGTCAATTTTCTGCAATTTGGTTATCAAAAACTAGGCAAAGATATTAAATTATACTATTGAACATGAAAAAAAATTGTAACCATAGAGTTTCTTGCCAGTTTTTCTCCATAGGAACTGTGCACCTTTTCTCAACTTTTTATAAGTACCACTGTCTATAGACCTAGCATAATGTGTAATAAAAACATTTTGAATTTGACTTAAAGATTGTACCTACGTGATATTGGCAAAATTGTGGTGTCGCCTTCCACAAACGCCATTAAATAAATAATTGAATTGAATTGACTTAAAGATTTATTAATAAGCTTTTCGATTTTAAATTATGTATTTTTTAATTATTTGTTTGCTTTAGTTGGGCCTATTTGATGTGGCCATGATAAACACATCATCTTTTTTTATTTTTAATGTTAAGATTTGTTATTTTTATTTAATTTATTGTTGCATGCACTTTTGGCAATAAAAAATTAGTGCACACCAAATGTTGAAACATAACTGTTTTTCAGAAATTGCTTGTAGGGTCGTTTCGCCGGTTTCGCGACCACCTTCAGTAGGCGACCATTTGACGGACTAAGTTTCTTTAAATCAAGAAAATAGTATTTGTAGAGGTAACATACATAAAAAATAAATCTAACGTGCTTTATAAATGATTATGAAATAAGAATTTGCAAAGTTTGAAACAAATGGGTTAACCCAGAGCCGAAAAAATATTGCTCAGTGCGTGTCTTGATTCGTGGTGAGTGGAAGTACCGCGAGTTTGTAAAAAAAATAACACGACGCGCGGCGCTCAAAGGTAAGTTTTGATACTTATTTCATGTTTTACACAATAGTTACATGTTAAATTGTACAACCGATAAGTATGGGTTCTCATTTAGTTGTATTTTGCTTTATTAAAACTTATTATTAAGATAAAATCAAGTGGTCGGTAACCGAAATGGTTATTTATGAAAAACGTTAGATAGCGACCACATGGTCGCAAACCGATGCGATCAGCATTATTTTGTTTTGATTAATATGATCCCAATGCTTCAAAAAGGACTGTTACAATTTTGAATGTAGTATTGTAAAAGGTTTTTCTTGTAGTTCTTTGGTAAGCGACCACCAGTTTCTTTGTAAGAAGTTTGTTTAATTTGCCTACAAAATTTGGCGCTACAGCTGGTCGTAAACCAAAGTAGGCGAAATAAAGACATCGGTTTCGGGCCAACATAATTTAGTATGAGAGAAATAACGGCCGCTTACCGAAATAAGTGTGAAAGTTCACTGAGTTTGCTACCAGGCCTGATTATTATTTTTGAATTTCGTTAGTTATTGAAATGTCCGTTTCATAATGATTTTTTACAGGTCCGTCAAAAATTAAATATTACTATTTTTCAGTTTAAAACAAAATTTAGTCATAAAAAGCAAACTACTTTTATTTTTTTAGATGGATCTCCCAAATAATTTGGAGTCAACAAAAAAAAAAGAAAAAGACTGTCCAATACACAGAAGAAGAACTGAAAAAAGCTCTCGATGATATCCGAAAACAAGGGAAGGGAATAAGAGAAACATGTAGACTGTATTAGAGCCCAAGGACCACGATACAAGATCGCCTTAGTGGGAGGAGGTGTGATACAATCGAGACAAGGAAAGGAGCTGTTGGATACAGTACAGAAAATAGTTAAAGATAACGGAAAAAAGAATCCTTTTAAGGATGATCGTCCGGGGCAAACCTGGTACTCAAATTTCCTAAAACGCCATCCCGATATATCATGCCGTGCTGCCGAAGGAATTATTAAAGCCAGAGCGAGAGTAACTGAAGAAGCCATACGCGCTTGGTTTCTATTACAACTAGTGACTAAGTCTCTACAAAATGTAAGATTGTTATTTTTTAATTATAAGAAAACATTATACCAAATGATTAAGATTTTATTTTAATGAAAAGGCAAAAAAAAATAAAGTATTTTTAAAGCGATTATAATTGTTTTATTGGCATATTTTTAATTATAATAGGGCGGTCGCAAACCAGCTCACTGGTGGTCGTAAACTGATAAAAATGGTCGTAAACCGACGTTTTCGCTATATTTTCACTTTTTCAGCATTTTATAAATATTTTTGTATGTATGTATTTTATTTTATGTTTTGTATCCAAACTACATTATATTTTGGACAAATTCACATTAACATATACTATTTTAAGTGTAAACAACATTTTTTTTTCTTCATCTTAAGTGGGCAACCCAGCTAACTGGTCGCTAACCGGCGCAATCACCCTAATTGTCTAATTGAAATAAATGCTTTGATTTGATAATTGTATGATTACAATGGCGGTTTTATTACTGATAGCGATATCTTAGCGACAACCTATGGATAAGACGGGCCTGTTGGTCTAGTGGTTAGTGGCCCTGACTGCTGAGCCGGAGGTTGTGGGTTCGATTCCCACCCAGGACAAACTTTGTGTGATGAGCATGATTGTTTGTTCTGTGTCTGGGTGTGATTTATCTATAATATGTATGTATTTATAAATTATTTAAGTATGTATATCAGTTGTCTGGTCACCATAACACAAGCTCTGCTTAGCTTGGGATCAGATAGCCGTGTGTGAGTTGTCCCAAGATATTTATTTATTTATTTTATGCAACTAGGCTTTTCTGTACCAGTCAAACTTTGGGTTGAATAAGTCAACATTGATCATATTATTTTAAAATTCATCAATCACATGACATGGGGTACTCCAGGATGATGTACAGACGTCAGCAGGTCAAGCTACCCGAAATTGTCAATTTTTCCCAATTAACCTTGAACCTAATACTTTAGAAATAAAGTCGAAAATCTATCAAAGAAATCTGACAGATTGTAGTAGCTTGATGTGCAGGCGTCTGTACACGTATCTTACGAGAGTCTAAAACTATTTTCTACAAAAAGCAAGTCAAAGAGCCGTACCCCTCTCTACTGTAATATTCTGCATATTATGGTAGTTGACACCACCAATCAATATATTTTTTATGAGCTGTCAAAACGCACTTCCCCCATATATTTTGTATGAGACTCGCAACCGATGACGTCACTAAGTTGTCAAGTCAATGATGCGACTATTTATTGATTTAAAATCAACTAAAAATCGAATTTTAAAGTTATTTTGAAATGAATGCGGCGCGTTGCCAGCCTTTCGGTTTTCTATCGGTTACATTTCGGAGAGTGTGCGATGGAATTGCACAGCCTAATTCCGCCAAGCCCGTTCCATCATAGGACTACAAGACGTACGGCGATGCGCCACCGTTACATGGTAGACATCCCACCCACACGCACTAAACGGTTAGGGAATACCTTCATTGTGCGTACTGCTAAGGAGTGGAATTCCCTGCCGGAGTCTGTATTTCCTGACAGCTATAACCTGGGGGTCTTCAAGTCAAGAGTGAATAGGTTATTTCTAGGTAAGCGTGCTTCATCGTCGACCACATCATCACTTACCATCAGGTGAGATAGTGGTCAAACGCGAGCCTATCAATAATAAAAAAAAAAAAAAAATTGAGTTTTCAGGTCTAGAATAAGGTGTTCTTTCAGAAAAATTGTGTTTTTAATTTATTGGTTAATGGTGTCAACTACCCAATTATAAACTTTAGGTTTATATTTACTATATCAGTATTTATTTTGATATGTGGATTATTTGTATGTATGTTTGTTTTATGATTGATAATTTTTAATTAACCTGTTTTGAGTTTTCTACATAATCTCATCCAACTTTCTCCTCACAGGTCTGCTGGAAGAATTTTCTTATGAAATAAGCAGTATTTTTGCGCTCTTCTGTCTTAATGTAATGTCCTATCAAATATTTTGTTTGTCCATAAATAAATGTTCTTAATAAACAATTTTATTCATTTATTTACAGGTCAGCTGTGAAATCCTTCTTCCAATAGATCCAAGTCTTTGCATGAACTTTTGACAATGAAGGAGAAAACTAAGAAGAAAGGTTCTAAACCAAAAAAACAGAAATCTGTTTATCCATGCCAATATTGTCATAAGGTAAATATTTTACATTAGGGGAAAAAAATTCGTGTTCACCAAAAATACTGATCATGCACCAAATATTCTTTCCTGAATGCAAAAAAAATGCGTAGGTTAGGTTAGGTTAAAACTGCGACCCCCTACGCCAGTAACGACTTGCATTAATAGAAAATGGATAAAGATATAACACTTTTTTATTGTAGTGCTGTCTTTTTCCTGATGCTCGTTATGACATATTTTAATTAACATATTTTGGTGCTCATTCAGTAAATTTGGTGCAACACGGGCAAAATTAGGTAAACGAAATGGGAATAAATTGAAGTACGTTTAAATACCATCCTTACATTAGTATCTATAAGGATGTAGATTAAACAACATTTTAAAACACTTCCTCGAAAACTGGCTCTTATTAAGCACTACAATTAGGTTCAAAATTTTGCATTACGGATAACAATAAACAATTTTGAGCAGTTGTTTATTGTTATCTGTGACATATGACCCCTAAGGCTGGCAGTATTATTTTTTTTTGAGCAAGGAGATACTTGTTTTATAGCCATCATAATATTTTGTTTAATTAAAAAAATGTGTTTACCAATAGATTATCATAATAGGGGAGAATGGAACAAGAAAACTGTTGCGCCGACCCCAAATAGAATGGGACAAGGGACAATTTTTTTTAGGCAGGAAAATGATGATATCACAGACAAACATGATCATTTATAAAATAACTAGCTGTTTCCCGCGGTTTCACCCACGCTGCTCAGCACCTGTTGGTCGTAGCGTGATGTTATATAGCCTATATATAGCCTTCCTCAAGAAATGGACTATCCAACGCTAAAAGAGTTTTCCAATTCCAACCAGTAGTCCCTGAGATTAGCGCGTTCAAACAAACAAACAAACTCTTCAGCTTTATAATATTAGTATATATTAGTATAGATAAAAGCGAAAGTGAGTTTGTTTGTTTGTTTGTTACCTCTTCTCGCTTTAATGGCTTAACCGATTGTGATGAATTTTTGTACATAGATAGTTGGGAACCAGGAGACGGACATAGGCTAAAAAAAATTATTTAAAAAAAGTGGGATGTGAGGGAGAAAGAGGGAAGAAAAGGGAATACTTAGCGTTGCTATTACAAATCAATAAGGCGCAAGGGGAAACTGTGTTACCCCAAATTTAACGCGGGCGAAGCCGCGGGCGAAAGCTAGTATTAATGTATTTTTTTTACAAACTGCACCAACTTTGACTGTAGTCATACTGTACCTTGTTAATAAAATTTTCGAAAAAAAAATGTACAACTAAAAAGTCTGAAACATAAAAATAAAACTTACTAACTATTTTGCTAAAAATAACCATCACCAACTGCCGGAACTAAATTTATTTTCCATCTTTTTAGTGTGTTTTTGGAAACTAGTTTTTTATTGCAACGAAACTTTTCTATTACATGTTTAAAAGTGTTTATAAAAAATAAAAATTGGTTGCCTGTAAAGTCGGTATACGGGCGAAAGTTTTACGTGACAACGACTTTGAGTGGAAAAATAATTTTAATGTGAATATTATTATGTCTGTCTCTCTCGCTCTTAGGCGGGCTAACCATGCCCGAGTAGAAGGGACGCGTGCCTCTCACTCGCTCTCATTGTGAGCGGAGCGTAACGCAGTTTCTTGAAGTGTTACCCGGCAAACCAATTTATAATCGCTAGATGTCCTGCGCGTCCAGTACAACAATGTTTTTAGAATGCTCTTGAGATTGCCCCGGTTCTGTAGTGCGTCAGAGATGTTTGCACAGAACCGTACTGACGGCTTTCACGCAGTCGTACGGAAGAAGATAGCGTCTGTGGCAGCTAGATCCCGGGCCAGTAACAACAGCATTCTAAAAACAGTAACTGAGAGTCTGTTCTCCCCTTTTTTGAGGCACTTTGTGGAGAGGATGACTGCTTGATTCACTGGCTTTCATCTTCTGTACAAAGTGACTCATACTCCAATTGTTTTATTTATGTATGTACTAACACTAGATATAAGGCGTGCTACTAACACTATGGATCTCTGGTATCCGAAAATAAATAAATTATTATTATTATTATTATTATAAGACGTTGTCACGTCAAAATCCACAAATCTACATCATTAATTTAACTCTATTCCAGACGTTCGCTAACTCCTCAAACTGGCACTCCCACATGAAACTTCATTCAACAGAGCAGCGTTACCACTGTGAGCTCTGTGACTACAAGACTAACGTTAAGAAGTATCTGTCAAGACATGTGAAGAAGACTCACAGCAAGCCAACTGGCCATCAATGTAAGGTGTGCGGGAAATGCTTTCATTATGACTGCACGCTGAGGGCACATATGCGGGTACATACGGGTAAGTTGATACTGATATAAGTCTTTATTATTATATATATTTATTTATTATGAAGACAACAGGGGTCCAGTGTGTTAGTAACAAAATTCTTAGCCTATGTTAGTACTTAATAGTAAACAGCGATCTGGTTCGATCGACCAGCGAATGCATAAGCGGGCTGTCTGCCCTGGCGGCAATTGAGTGAAGGATGCTATTACGACTGCCGCGCAATCTACGAAGCAACGAAGCGGATCTTTTACGCCATACTGCGTCAAAACTATCTATGCGTGCATCAGCAAACATCTCCGATGCGCTGCAAAAACGCGGCAGTCGTAACAGAACCCTAAACGCATTATTAAATTGGACACGCAAAGCATTGCAAGCCATTTGGGTATATCTAAACCACAGGGCCCCCGTGTACAGCGAAGTGCAATACGCCTTAAAGAGGGAATTATACTGACATGGTTACTAATATTATAATTAACACTTGAAACGGGATATTTACTATATTTATTGTGTAGTACACTGTTGGACATGGGCCTATCCTAAGTTGCGCAGTACACTGTTGGCATGGGTCTGTTCTAAGTTGCGTAGTACACTGTTGGACATAGAGCTATTTTAAGTTGCGCAGTACACTGTTGGACATAGAGCTATCCTAAGTTGCGTAGTACACTGTTGGACACAAGCCCAACCTAAGTTGCGTAGTACACTGTTGGACATAGACCTATCCTAAGTTGCGTAGTACACTGTTGGACATAGACCTATCCTAAGTTGCGTAGTACACTGTTGGACATAGAGCTATCCTAAGTTGCGTAGTACACTGTTGGACATAGAGCTATCCTAAGTTGCGTAGTACACTGTTGGACATAGGCCTACGCTAAGATGCGTAGTACACTGTTGGACATAGACCTATCCTAAGTTGCGTAGTACACTGTTGGACATACACCTATCCTAAGTTGCGTAGTACACTGTTGGACATAGAGCTATCCTAAGTTGCGTAGTACACTGTTGGACAAAATACCCTGTCCTCCCTTCCTCCTGCTGCATCCAGTCAGTCCCACTCACATTTTGACGAACGTTGCTACATCCGTGATTTTATGTTTTATTTTTGGTTTTTGCAGGTGAAAAGCCATACAAGTGCAAGGATTGTGACAAGGCGTTTAGTTCATCGTATTCTTTACGTGGACACAAATTAATACACACTGGTAAGTCTTAACAAATCTATTAAACACTAGCTGTTCCACGCGGTTTCACCCACTCTGCTCAGCACCTGTTTGTCGTAGCGTGATGTTATATAGCCTATAGCCCTCCTCAAGACATGGACTGTCCAACACTAAAAGAATTTTCCAATTCCAACCAGTAGTCCCTGAGATTAGCGCGTTCAAACAAACAAACAAACTCTTCAGCTTTATAATATTAGTATAGATTATTTTTACTATATGCTAAACCGGAATACAGGCAGACTTAATGATACAGAGCTCTCTCTCCTCAAGGTTAAATAAGACAAGATTGTGATAGGGTACAGAAAGCCTTACTAATATTATAAAAGCGAAAAGGAGTTTGTTTGTTACCTCTTCACGCTTTAATGGCTTAACCGATTCTGATGAATTTTGGTACAGAGATAGTTGGGAACTAGGAGACGGACATAGGCTATTATTTTTTTTAAAAGAGTGGGATATAATAAATACCGGCCAAAAGTGAGTCAGACCCGTGCATAGATGGTTCCGTACAAACTTGCTACGTAAACGTCCATATCTTTTGACTGCGACTTAGAGGTTTGTTTTTTTTAAAGTGAGTGATCCTATAAGAGTTCAGTTTTTTTCTTTTAAGGGACAACAAGTTGCTTTTTTTAATGTTCTATATCCTTACAAATATTATAAAAGCTAAAGTGAGTTTGTTTGTTTGTTTGTTACCTCTTCACGCTTTAATGGCTAAACCGATTTTGATGATTTTTGGTACAGAGATAGTTGGGAACCAGGAGACGGACATAGGCTATTTTTTTTTCAAAAAAACGTGGGATATGAAGGAGAAAGAGGGAAGAAAAGGGAAAACTTAGCGTTGCTATTACAAATCAATAAGCCGCTACCGAATTTAACGCGAGCGAAGCCGCGGGCAAAAGCTAGTGTTCTATACATTAAAAAAAGCAACTTGTTTTCGAAAACTTATACGCTTAAAGATTAGATTTTAATAAAAACACACAAAAAGTAATGTCCTCAAATTGTACTCAATACTTTATTGCATCCCATAATGTATACAAGGCTGGTAGGTAAATTAGAGAGAAACAATTATGGTTAGTTTTTAGAGGAGAGGATAAAGCACTTTTTGTTTAAAAACATAATAATATTGAAATTAAGGAAGAAAATCTTATATTTAGATATTTAAGTAGATATTATTTATGTGTTTATAGAAATTTTATTTATTATTAATATTTATACATTTATTTATATATTTATTTATTATTAATTGTAATCTCTGAAATCAAATCTGTTATCTGTGAAACTACCACGTGTCATGACATATTATTCAAGAACAATAGGGTAGTTGACACCACCAATCAATTGATATACTTTTTATGAGCTGTCAAAACGCGCTTCCCCCATAGATTTTGTATGAGACTCGCAACCGATGACGTCACTAAGTTGTCAAGTCAATGATGCAACTATTTATTGATTTAAAAGCAACTAAAAATCGAATTTTAAAGTTATTTTGAAATGAATGCAGTTCTCAGGTCTAGAATAAAGTGTTCTATCAGAAAAATTGTGTTTTTAAATTATTGGTTAATGGTGTCAACTACCCAATTAAATAACACCAGCCTATATCCGTCCCAGTGCTGGACAAAGGTCTCTTCTCATACAGAGAAGGCACGAACATTGATCACCACGCTTACTCAAGACGGGTAAGCGAATTCAGACTTATAAGTTATAAGAAGAATAATCTTGCCGGGCCTGTTGGTCCAGTGGTTAGTGGCCCTGACTGCTGAGGCGGAGGTCGTGGGTTCGATTCCCACCCAGGACAAACTTTGTGTGATGAGCATGATTGTTTGTTCTGTGTCTGGGTGTGATTTATCTTAATATGTATGTATTTATAAATTATATAAGTATGTATATCAGT
Organism: Ochropleura leucogaster; assembly: GCA_958449745.1. Lineage (NCBI taxonomy): Eukaryota > Metazoa > Arthropoda > Insecta > Lepidoptera > Noctuidae > Ochropleura > Ochropleura leucogaster. Next base: position 1,969,919 of record OY288230.1, on the reverse strand, counting down.
TGTCTGGTTACCATAACACAAGCTCTGCTTAGCTTGGGATCGGATAGCCGTGTGTGAGTTGTCCCAAGATATTTATTATTTAATCTAAAAGTGTTAAAACTTAAAAATTACTTGCAATAATTTTGAAAGTGCAAGGGTCCTTTGCCCCTCTGTGGGAAATGATGTAGGTTAGTAAAAAAAAAGTTCTGCTAGAAAAAAGAAAAAGAAAGAAAAATATTTATTAGTCGCAAATTTTGACGAGCACACAATATAACAAAAAAATAAAACCTTCCAAGCATTACAAACATCCTTTTCCTTACTAATATTATAAAAGCGAAAGTGAGTTTGTTTGTTACCTCTTCACGCTTTAATGGCTTAACCGATTTTGATGAATTTTGGTACAGAGATAGTTGGGAACCAGGAGACGGACATAGGCTAATTTTTATTTAAAAAAAGTGGGATGTGAGGGTGAAAGAGGGAAGAAAAGGGAAAACTTAGCGTTGCTATTACAAATCAATAAGGCGCAAGAGGAACTGTGTTACCCAAAATACAACGCGGGCGAAGCCGCGGGCGAAAGCTAGTGTATAAATAAATATGGAACAAAATTTAAAAAAAATAGCTTGCACATCGTGACTGCGAAAAGTAGGTCACCACTCAGCATGATGAACAATACAACATCGTACATTTATTTATTTCTCCACATATAATTAAATTTTTAAATATTTCTTAAAATCATAAAAAAAAAACATTTAAAAATATAAAAATAGTAGCCCACCGGTATCGGGAACAGGGTCCAAGCTACGGTCAGGCTAGCTAAGGTCAGGGCTATAACTTTATGATTTTTCATGATAAAGTTCTGAAATTTTGTAAATAGATTCTTCACATAAACATACTAGACACGTGTTTCGGGTTTCGCATAAAGTAAAACTAATGTTGTACAATCAACTAGAACAATATAATTCTCTCTAAATATTCTGTTAATGCCGGATTGGTGATGCAGTCTTCTGGTCTCACGCATTCGTTGTCATTCTCTACATATCTGAAAGAAAATTAATAATCTAATATATAAAATTCTCGTGTCACAGTTTTCGTTCCCATACTCCTCCGAAATGGCTGGACCGATTTAAACGAAATTTTGTGTACATATCGGGTAGGTCTGAGAATCGGCCAACATCTATTTTTCATACCCCTACGTGAGCAGCGGGTGAAACCGCTGGGCACAGATAGTCTTACTATATAAAAATGAGTCGGGTTTTTCTCCCTGACGCTATAACTCCAGAACGCACGAACCGATTTCCACGGTTTTGCATTCGTTGGAAAGATCTCGGGCTCCGTGAGGTTTATAGCAAAGAAAAGGTAGGGTAGATAGGGTAGATAGAAAGGTAAAAATAGGGCACAGCCAGTTTACTGTACTCTGTCTCACTCTATTTGTGGTCAGGGTTTACTAGAGCAAAAACTGCAGGTAGCAGGTACTGTGTTATACCGAATTTAAAGCGAGCGAAGCCGCGGGCTAAAGCTAGTAATAAGATTTTTACCCTCTCTGTTGCCTCTACCTCTTTAATTTTGGATCTAAATTATTTTTTAAATACTTATTCTCATTTCGAATTTCATCTTCACCAGTATTTTTTTGGCTCATTACGTTTTTAGATCACGCTAGCAAAGCCGCGGGCTCTAGCTAGTAAAAAAATAATAACATGCTCTACATCGTTCTCACACATTTGTATAATCTCAACACGAATGATGTAAATACGATTTTGTAATAATATTATAATTTAAAAGAGTGTCCATGGAGTATCTTGCCCATTCTTTTCCATAGAGATCAACGCTTTGGAATGGGCAACTATAGTACGGCCAAAGAGAAGCGATACGAAAGGTCATTAACCTAAAGAACAACTGTGGCGTTGACAATCTAATATTTAGCTCTTTCCATCTTGTGCCTTTGTCGTAATGTCTCGTTCTCCCGGCAAAAACATGACAACGTTTAGACGGGTTCGCCAACATTCGGGCGGTATCGCTTCTCGTTGGCCGTGCTAAACAGTACTTTCACAAGTTATTATGCCTTGTGACCGGGACTGTAGATTTATTTTGTTTCTTGACATTCAAAAGTGCCTGTAATGGTCTAATTGAAATAAATGATATGATAGGGAAACATACCCGATTTTACAATAACAGCCAGGCACATATAGAGTTAGACAGTTTTTAGCCTTAAGTTTTATTATCCGAGAGTCATAAGTATGCGTCTGCATCTTGTGGTATCTTAACGCTTGTTGCAAAAAGGCGAGGATCCTCTTGTAGTCTATGACGCCGTAACGGAGGTGCAGATTCCCTTCTAGTCTCTTTAGAATCATCTGGAAAGAAATATAGAAGAAAAAATACCGGGTAAGTGCTAGTCTGAATCGTGCACCGACGGTTTAGTAAAAACTTGCGACATAAACGGCCATATCTTTTGACTGCGTAGACTTAGAGACATGATTTTGTTACAAGACCAGGGGAACACAGATTTGAGTATATGGTTTAAATTTTAACTCGATACCTTCAGGCGTTTTCGAGATAAATGGTCTTGACAGACAGACGGACAACAAAGTGATCCAACAAAGGTTTAGTTTTGCCTTTTGAGGTATGAATCCCTATAAAATCGGTTTGCTAATGTTTGGTAGAATTTAAAATGAAATAATGCCATACAAAATTTTCTATTATTTCATTATCAATAGCGCTTCATTTGGCATAATCGTGAAATTACATTCAAATCGTGTGTGATAGGAATTTACAAACATGCCATGACACATCCCAGCCGCCGCGGGAAACGACTCCCGGCCACCGTAGGTGCGGGCCTGTGGACGGGAACAATGAGTAGCTCACCGTCCGTCCGTCTATTGACGACAGGCCGTGTGGACGGCGCGTTAATGTTCCACGCGCGCCTCAAAGAGATGTCAGCAAAGCAGAGGGGCCTGCCAAGGCCACCGTCTGCCGGTGTAGCGGGTTGTTCGAAAGAGCTACCGCGGGAACATAAGGGGAATAGAAGGAATATGGGTGGGTTTTAGTCAGTACAATTCTGACTCCCCCAGAACTTTCCCCCGCTCGACCCAGAGCGGGGAAAGTTATTTGACGAATTTCCATCCTGCAAAAAAAAACCATGGCACATTAGTTCCAGTGACAAAGTTTCAAAATGTACTATTCCACTTACCCCAGCCATTTCCTCATCAAATTGATATTTAGGATCAGCGTAAATATTCAAAAACTTCGTAAACTTTTCCAAAACTTCCGTCCTTTTATTTAGTCTTCTAGTACATTTTATATTCACAAGTTTTCTATACAACATTTTCGACGCCATATTGGAACATGTCTTTTTTAATTCAGCTGTCATCGTTCCCGCTTCTTTTTTTAAAGCGTGTTCGAATTTCTCGTTCGTTATTAGTCTATGGTAAGTTTGGTAGAGTTTGATGTGTTTTCGCGCGTCAGGGTGTAAAGAGTTTACTCTTCTATTAATATTGAATTCGAGATTTTGTCGTATACGATGGAGGTCAGTTTCAGTCATTTTTACAAGATTCTGGTTATTACTAATCATTAAGTACTCATAGTCTACTCGTTTTAATCTGAAAAAAATAAATATTGGAATTAAGCTATTTTATGATATTTATTTATTTATCAACTAGCTTTCGCCCGCGACTTCGTCTGCGTGGCCTAGTTATTTTGGGCTATGATCGAAAAAGAAAATATCCTTCTCCCCCATATCTATCTTCTTAAAAAAAAAAGAGCTATGTCCGTCTCCAGGGTCCCAACTATCTCTGTACCGCGAACGCCAGCTAGTTTGAGTATATGGTTTTAATTACAAATTCTCGATACTTCTAAGCGTTCCCGATATAAAGGGTATTGACAGACAGACTACAGAGTGGCTCTATAAGGGTACCATTATTACACAATATGATATGCGCAGAATGAGGAGCTCGTGGCTAAATAATAGCAGCCGCTCGGGGTCGATCTTAAGGTTAAGCCGCGCTTGCCTAGGTTGGTCAGTGGATGGGTGACCATCCGTTACATACCGAGTTTCCTCCGTGCCTCGGAAAGCACGTTAAGCCGTTGGTCCCGGCTGTCATTTGTAGATCTTTGACAGTCGTTACAGGTAGTCAGTGTTCCGAAAGTCTGACAACCAGTCTTACCAAGGGGTATCGTATTACCCAGTACTAACTGGGTTGTGGAGGTCAGATAGGCAGTCGCTCCATGTAAAATACTGATATTCAGCTGCATCCGGTTAGACTGGAAGCCGACCCCAACATAGTTGGGAAAAGGCTAGGCAGATGATGATAATATGCGCAGAATTTTGATCATTACGTTCCGCATCTGTTAGACACATTTATTTTGTTTGACTTACTGCAATCGATCGGAGTAATCGACCAGTCGATTGCGATCGACCAGTCGATTATCTGGTATAATATCGACTGGTTGGCCAACCCTGGTATAGGTCTTTACTTACCTTTCCACTGCCGTTTTGATAGTACTGCATGTGATTGTACATGGAAACCCTAAGGATTGCCACGCCAAAGAGTTGTTGTCCTGGCAGAAGACGCGTGCTTCTGTGAAAGAAACGAACAATTAAAAAATCGTCCAATAATCAAGTGAGACTCGAAAGGGGGGAAAGGAATCACGAAATATCACAAGGGGGGAGGAGGGGTGTAGTAATATACAGGGTGGCCAGTTGATAGGCGTTCAAAGAAAAAAAATAGATGCCGTATGCTAAGGGGTACCTGAATTACCCCCATGTGTGTTCCGCGATTATTTGTAGTTTAGGAGCTAGAAATTTTTTAAGTACTATTTTCAATTTTTTCACCTAACATTGGTTTTTATTTTTTATCTCTTTATTCCTATCATTTTTAGATATTCTTTTCTGTGGAATCTATTAGCGATAGCAATAGCAACCATGAAAAAAAAACCGTCACGAAGCCAAAAAGCATTTGTTGGTTTGTTGTTTTAAAAAAGCTAGCCTATGTACGTCTCCAGGGTCCCAACTATCTCTGTAGGTTTAGCCATTAAGGCGTGAAGACGTAACAAACAAACTCACTTTCGCTTTTATTATATAAGTAAGGATTAATTGGTAAAAAGGGACCTTCAAGGCAACCAAAAACTTGCTTTTCAAACGAAGTTGAGACGATTATAATGGAAATATGTTTAACACTTAGCAGGAATTAATGGAACTTAATCGAAGTGCCAATCTCATCCCCAAAAACGAATAGAAAAAAAAAACTTACCTACAAATAAAATTTTCAACGTCAAAACGAGAATTAGTAACATTCTTTGAGCGTTCAATCAACATCGTAACGTTAAACCTAATTGTTATGGCCGCCGTAAAAGTAGTGGCTGTAACAGTTAATTTAACTTTTAATAGTTTATTAACCATCATTATGACGGTTGATTAGTACCAATATACGTAGCCTTGTTATGTAAGGGATTTTTTCCGTATTGATATAAGCTCCGTTCAATAAACAATAACGACTCGTTTTGCTTACGGATAGTTGTATTTTGACATAAGTTCTATGAGACTTATGTATATTTTCTACAATCTTTCTCCCTCATTTCTCACTTATATAAAAAAAATAACCTATGTCCGTCTCCAGGGTCCCAACTATTTCTGTTTGTTACCTCTTCACGCTTTAATGGCTAAACCGATTTTGATGAATTTTGGTACAGAGATAGTTGGGAACCAGGAGAGAGACGGACATAGGCTAATATTTTCTTGAAAAAAGTGGGATGTGAGGGAGAAAGAGGGAAGAAATGGGAAAACTTAGCGTTGCTATTACAAATCAATAAGGCGCAAGGGGAACTGTGTTACCCCAAATTTAACGCGGGCAAAGCCGCGGGCGAAAGCTAGTATTATACATATAAGTAAGGATTTATCATGTGATTTTGTTTCAGGTGAAAAACCTTTTCAATGTCGTTATTGCGACTACGCTTGCCGCGACAGTTCGACGATAAGAAAGCATATGGAAAGACATCTTGGAATATCTAAGGACTTTCCATGCTCGATTTGTAATAAAAAGTAAGTTATTTTACTGCTTTTAAAAATATCTGAATGTTGATGGACGGAGAGCGAGAAGAAAGCCAAAGAAAAGATGGATGGATTGTGTAAGGAATGGTATGAAGGAGAAAGGAGTAATAATGCCGTGACGTCTGATAGGGGAGAATGGAAGAAGAAAACGTGTTGCGTCGACCCCGAATAGAATGGGACAAGGGCAGGAAAATGATGAAAGTAGTCTGCAATAAATACCCAATTTCCAAAAATCTATACTTTCGATCACAAAAATGTTACCCAATTCGGAAGGTAACGTTATTTTAGCGATTTTTGGAAGGCAATTTTTTGTTTTTTTTTTTTGCGTTTTATGAGCAAATACAGTACTTTCACAAGTTATTATGTCTTTTGACTGGGACTGTAGCAGCATCTTTTTTGTTTTTATGACATTTAAAATTGCCTGTAATGGTCTAATTGATATAAATGCTGTGAGTTTGAATTTCTTACCCCAAAATTAAAAAAAAAACGGTACCCTTTTTTTTGGGGTGGGAAATCATCACATAACTTCCCCCGCTCTGGGAGGCGTGTCAGACTTTTACTAACTAAAACCCACCCATGTTCCTTCTATTGCTATTCTATTTAATTATATAAGTATGTATATCAGTTGTCTGGTTACCATAACACAAGCTCTGCTTAGCTTGGGATCAGATAGCCGTGTGTGAGTTGTCCCAAGATATTTATTATTTATTGCTCTTTACGTTCCGGGGCCGCGGTATCTCTTTCGAACAACCCGCAAGCACCTTAATCCTGAAATTATGTTTTTTAATGTGTCAACAGTTTCAAAAAGAAAGTTTCCCTACAAATACACGTCGATGAGGTACATTTCGACTTGGACCCGAGGAAGTATCCGTGCGAAGATTGTGACAAGATGTTCAAAACTAAAGCGACGCTCCGATTTCATGTTGTAAGTGAAACATGTAATGTTAATCCTTACTAATATTATAAAAGTGAAAGTGAGTTTGTTTTGTTACGTCTTCACGCCTAAATGGCGAAACCGATTTTGATGAATTTTGGTACAGAGATAGTTGGGACCCTGGAGACGGATATTTGTAAAGAAAATCTCACATCAGAGTCACGCCGCAACGAGATTTTCTTTAAAAATGTCGTGTGGGCGACACGCCTAACGCGCCCGCGCCCCGTCTGCGCCTCGACTCTTGGTCGTGTGGGCGACGCGCCTTACAATAAATAAGGCGCAAGGGCAAAAACTACAAGTAGCAGGTACCTGCAAATCAAGGAAGGGGAACGGTGTTACCCCGAAATAAACGTGTGCGAAGCCGAGGACAAAAGCTAGTTATCTATATTCTGGCATCATTGTATTTTAATACGAATCTAATATTTCTTTACAGACCACAGTTCACAAGAAAACAAATCGTGTGAAATGTGAAATTTGTGGGCTTGTCACAACGAAGAATAATCTACAATCACATATGAAGCGACATATAGACGTGAGACCGTATCGATGTAGTTACAAGCCGTGTGGGAAGAGATTTAAGAATATGGTAAGTAACTGGCTTGCCACGTAACAAGAATCACGGACCAGAGGTGGACAAAAATAATAACATTTTGGAGTGGCCTACAAGCCAAAAGAACTAGGGGAGACCCATCACACGATGGGAAGATAAAATTAAAAACATAGCCGGTCCGAATTGGGGAAAAGTGGCTCAAGATAGAGATACATGGACATCCTTGGAGGAGGCCTACACCCTAAAGGGGGTTCTTACAGATTAAATTAATATAAAGTAATACTAACATTAGAAATAAGAAAAAATAACTAACACTCAACTACCACATAGGAAATGTAAAACATTATTGTAATCTGGGAGAAATAAAAGGCTTTTTTATTTATTTTAAGTAACTATGGTTAAAACCAGCCAAGTGCACAATCACTGCTAAGTCACATTTGTTCTTTTTTAACATAAAATTAAGCTTTCAGCGTTTTGTTAACAATTATTATAAACTAGCTGTTCCACGCGGTTGGTCGTAGCGTGATGTTATATAGCCTTCCTCAAGAAATGAACTATCCAACACTAAGAGAATTTTCCAATTCCAAGCAGTAGTCCCTGAGATTAGCGCGTTCAAACAAACAAACAAACAAACTCTTCAGCTTTATAATATTAGTATAGATTAAAAGTAGAGAGAGCACTTTAAACAAGTCTTTTCGTTGTGGGAACGCGTCCCGGACTGAGGTAGCGGGCGAAAAGCATTGAGTAGTTCGTAACGGCCAGCTACAGCTTGCGGGTGCGTTCAAAATTCAAATTTGAATAAAATACAACGGTTTTTATGCCGTGGTGGGTCTGACAGACCCTACCAGGCAAACCGAGGGTTAAACATTAAGTTCGTGAAAATGCGGAATAAGTCGGCAGTATCTTCACATCGTTAATGTTTTACCCATTGTTTGTAGTTTTATTTAGTGGATCTGAGTATATATATTAATAGTATTTATATATCTATATATGTAGTTTAAATTAATAATTAATATTTTTTCTTATTAACACCTACCAGTGTTTGTCTCTGCATCACCCAAAGGTTTACTGGTAGAAAATGCTCAAGGCATTAAGTCCGCCTCTGTACTTTGTACTTGAAGTGTTATAGTACATTACGATATTAGTGCGTTAAGATGGTTATAACATGCGAGTCGGAATTTCGTAATTGAGCCGAGCATATTGATAACGATATGTCTTGGAGAACACAAATCGATAATGTGTGTGGGAAGCTTAGTAAATTTTCCTATGCTCTGTATATGCTAGGTAAAATTGCAAACAAGACCGCTCTCTTGGCAGCTTATCACGGTTATGTAGCCTCTACCTTGCGATATGGCCTGATATTTTGGGGCAATGCTGCTAAAGTCGAGCAAGTACTCATTGCGCAGAAAAAGTGTATTCGTGCTATATGTAAAATAAAACGGACGGAGTCATGCAAGCCACATTTCCAAAGTTTAAGAATATTGACTGTGCCATCTCTTTATATCTATGAAGCATGTATCTTTGTAAAGACCAATATGCATCTTTATAGACCTGTCGAAAGTCAACGACGCTCCAATAAGTTGCATTTGCTTTACACTAAAACCAATTTTCTTCACAAAAGCATATATGCAATGGCTCCAAAACTATTTAATAAGTTACCAAACCATATAGCCCACAACAGCGTGAACCATTTTAAATGTAAGCTTTTTAAATTATTGAATGACAAGGCATATTATTCTATTAATGAATACCTAAATGACAAATTTAATCATTAATATTGACATTTAATTGCATAATAATATTAAGGTGATGACATTAAAATCGAATCTTGCATGCCTCAGGAAACTGACTATGATACTACTTATTGACATTTAATTTTAATTTAGACATAAAATTTTTTTTTTATTAGTATTTTTAATATTTTTATTTTTTAATACCTGAATGAACAATTTAATTAATTAACCATTTTGTATGCCTTTCGGCGGGACATTGTAAGGATCAATTTTTTTTTTTATATAACATCATAATATTGTACCCTCTGTTCACAAAATTAATAAATGAATTTGAATTTGAATTTGCATGTTATAACCAATACGCATGTATATCGTACGACGTTTTTTAACACATTTGCGCGGAAACAGAAAAAAAAATTAAATAAACTCAATCGGTGAATGCACACTGTTGCTTTCCCGCCATTTTAACAGCGAGCTAGCGCTGCCTACTTTCGAATTAGTTCGTAACAGCGCGCTGCTCACTAGCTGGAGTCGAGCGGCGGCGATCAGTTCCAAATTTGAAATGACAAATAATACTGTTATGGAATTTTTAACACCCTTGCTCGTAAAGCTGATGTAATTCCACCGGTTTTAAATATGTAAAGAGGGTCATAAAAAACGCGTGTGTTATCAAAGCAAATAGTTAAGTTATAATCCATACAAATTCCATAACAGCATTATTTGCCATTTCAAATTTGGAACTGATCGCCGCCGCACGACTCCAGCTAGTGAGCAGCGCGCTGTTGCTATTCTTTTTATTTTTAATTTTTTAAAGGGTTTTGTCGCTCAGCGCTGTTGCTATTCAAATTTCGAATTAATTCGAAAGTAGGCAGCGCTAGCTCGCTGTCAAAATGGCAACAGTGTGCATTCACAGATTGAGTTTATTTAAAATGATTTTTTTTTCTGTTTCCTCGCAAATGTGTTAAAAAACGTCGTACGATATACGTGCGTATTGGTTATAACATGCTCGGCTCGATTATGCCCTCGCCTTCGGCTCGGGCTGCAATTCCGACTCGCATGTTATAACCATCTTAACGCACTAATATCGTAATGTACTATTATATGGACTATAACTTAACTATTTGCTTTGATAACACACGCGTTTTTTATGACCCTCTTTACATATTTAAAACCGGTGGAATTACATCAGCTTTACGAGCAAGGGTGTTAAAAAATAAATACATTTACTATAACCTCATTATTCCTTTCCAGGGTGATCTAAAACGCCACCAAGTGATACACTACCCGGAGAATCACTTCATTTGTACCGTATGCAACAGACGCTTCCCTCGTAAGTTCAGACTCAAGAAACATATGCTGAATGGATGCAAACGGGTGCAATGTCATCATTGTGGACAGTTGTAAGTATAGAAATAGAATAGAATATACTATTGCACACCAAAATTGAAGTTTAGTAAAGCTTTTTTTACAATAAAATGCTAAATCTATGGTTACGATGTTAGTATTGTGTACTAGCTGTTCCACGCGGTTTCACCCACGCTGCTCAGCACCTGTTGGTCGTAGCGTGATGTTATATAGCCTATAACCTTACTCAAGAAATGGACTATCCAACACTAAAAGAATTTTCCAATTCCAACCAGTAGTCCCTGAGATTAGCGCGTTCAAACAAACAAACAAACTCTTCAGTTTTATAATATTAGTATAGATTTATTTAACCACTAACTTTTGCCCGTGGCTTCGCTCGCGTTAAATTCGGAGTAACACAGTTTCCCTTGCGCCTAAGCAACGCTAAGTTTTCCCTTTTCTTCCCTCTTTCTCCCTCACATTCCACTTTTTTAGAAAAAACATATTAGCCTATGTCCGTCTCTTGGTTGCCAACTATCTCTGTACCAAAATTCATCAAAATTGGTGTAGCCATTAAAGCGTGAAGAGGTAACAAACAAACTCACTTTCGCATTTATAATATTTTCGCTGTGTGGTCTTAAAAAGACCATTTCAGACACTAGTCTGCATAGTCCTCATGTAAGTTGACCAAGATTTTTTGTCTGGACCTTATAAGAGACCTCTGAGTTTGTTTCGGCTATTTCTTCTCAGAGTAGTCGGATACGAAACACCGGCCTCATCTAGTTAAAAAAAAAAGACGTGTAAAAGTGTTTGTGAAAACCTCAATCATTTCAGGTTCACAGCCAAAATCTTCCTTGCTCAGCATATCAAGAATGCTCACGGCCCTTATCCGAAATCTAGAGAATACCTTTGCGATTTATGTGACATGGTAACATACAACAGAAGAAGTATCATACAACATTTGAAATACGGACATGGCACTGAAAAAGTAAGTTTCTATTCAGCTCAGTTTCAGTGGCTGACGGGTCGACTGCTGCGCTGCGTGTTGTGGGTTCGATTCGCGAACGGATCAAGTATTTATTTACGGGAAAAAAAATTGTGTTCACCAAAAATACTGATCGTGCACCAAATATTCTTTCCTGAATGCAAAAAAAAATGCGTAGGTTAGGTTAGGTTAAAACTGCGACCCCCTACGGCCAGTAACGACTTGCATTAATAGAAAATGGATAAAGATATAACACTTTTTTATTGTAGTGCTGTTTTTTTCCTGATGCTCGTTATGACATATTTTAATTAACATATTTTGGTGCTCATTCAGTAAATTTGGTGCAACACAGGCAAAATTAGGTAAACGAAATGGGAATAAATTGAAGTACTTTTAAATACCATCCTTTATTTACTAGCTGTTCCACGCGGTTTCACCCACGCTGCTCAGCACCTGTTGGTCGTAGCGTGATGTTATATAGCCTTTAGCCTTCCTCAAGAAATGGACTATCCAACACTAAAATAATTTTTCAATTCTAACCAGTAGTCCCTGAGATTAGCGCGTTCAAACAAACAAACTCTTCAGCTTTATAATATTAGTTACACCAACATACATGTTAAAACGCTCACATATTTACAAAATGTAGTATAGCCTTAATTAACCCCTCGCGCGACAAAGTGTCACACTGGGTGCAAAGTTTTACTTGTGCCACAAATGTCGCATTTGCACACGGGTGCAAAGTTTGAACCGCTGTGAGTGGTTTTCATATTTTAGACATTTATTTTTAAAATTTATTTAAAACTCATAAGGATTCTGGAAACATCATATATCGATATAACATATATCGATAATTATATATTACGAAGTATTCGTAATATATAATTAGCGATATAACTATGAAATCTTCGTTTTTCCGAAGGTCTAACCAAAATCAAAAATTCATTCAAAATAGCTCGACGTTTGGGGCACTTTACCTACATTGTTAGCAATCGCGCGACGGGTTAAAGGCTGCCACGGCATGCATTGAACATAGAGTAGGAAGTACAGTTCCTCACAAAACGGATTTTACTTTAGTATATACTTGTATGACCTGCAGATAGTTGTTTCGGGTCTGGCTGTTTGTGTATGTGAGTTTATATGTTTGTAAACGCACCCACGATACAGGAGAAATTCCTAGTGTGGGGCAAAGCTTTTTTTTTTTAATTGTTTTAATTGAAACAACAGAAGCGCGTTCTAATGGAAGACTGTACGTCTACGTTTATTCATAGACAAGACTATACATACATATAAACTTATATAACTTACTAGCTTTTGCCCGCGGCTTTGCTCGCGTTAAATTCGGTATAACACAGTACCTGCTACCTGCAGTTTTTGCACTTGCGCCTTATTGATTTGTAATAGCAATGCTAAGTTTTCCTTGTCTTCAATCTGTCTCCCTCACATCCCACATTAAAAAAATAGCCTATGTCTGTCTCCTGGTTCCCAACTATCTCTGTACCAAAATTCATCAAAATCGGTTTATCCATTAAAGCGTGAAGAGGTAACAAACAAACAAACTCACTTTCGCATTTATAATATTACTAGCTTTCGCCCGCGGCTTCCCCCGCGTTGAATTTGGGGTAACACAGTTCCTCTTGCGCCTTATTGATTTGTAATAGCAACGCTAAGTTTTCCCTTCTCTTCCCTCTTTCTCCCTCACATCCCACTTTTTTCAAAAAAATATTAGCCTATGTCCGTCTCCTGGTTCCCTACTATCTCTGTACCAAAAATCATCCAAATCGGTTCAGCCATTAAAGCGTGAAGAGGTAACAAACAAACAAACAAACTCACTTTCGCTTTTATAATATTAGTAAGGGCCGATTTTTCAATCGCCAGTTAAGTTTTATCCGACAAATAAGTCTGTCATTTTGACAGTTTTTGTATGGACACTCTGTCAAAACTTCACATTTACTCTTTAGATAAAAGTTATCTATTGATTGAAAAATCGGCCCTAAGGATAGTAAGGATTAAAACTACCTTTTATAAAGTTCCGTGTCTTAAATGAAAAAATCTTCCTTCCTCTTGCCTTCCTCTCGCTCTCCGTCCCTCAACATACAGATCCATCACTCTTTTAGTCACATGTGCTTCATCCCTCCTCATTACATGTCCATACCATTACTTTAAATTCTCATTATTTTCTGTTTCAGGACACAAAATGTCAAATTTGCAGAAAAGACTTTTTCAAATGTCTAACTTTGCAGGAGCATTATTTGTCACATCATAACTTTAAATACACTTTAATGGATGAAAAGTAAGTGTCAATAGATAGATACAGTACGGCCAACGAGAAGCGATACCAAACGTAAACAAAACCAATGCTAAAACCCCATCTAAAATGGCCGCCCGAATGTTGGCGAACCCGTCTTAACGTTGTCATGTTTTTGCCGGGAGAACGAGACATTACGACAAAGGCACAAGATGGAAAGAGCTAAATATTATATTGTCAACGGCACAGTTGTTCTTTAGGTTAATGACCTTTCGTATCGCTTCTCGTTGGCCGTACTGTAGAATATTCATTAGTATGTACACTACTTTTATCAATTAAGTATGAGAGAACAGCTTAGGCCCGACAATAAGTCATTGCTTAACTTACCAAACATAAAATAAAATAAGATTTTAACAAAAACTTTTTGTAAAAACGAAAACCGAGTTCTAAAAAAAACTAAAAATTAGAAAATAACTTTATTTCCGGAAGTCGTTGGCTTTTGTTGGTTTCGTTGACTTTATTAGCCACCCACTTCCGGAAATAAAGTAAAGACAACCACCAGCTTTCGAATAAAAAAAGAATCATCAAAATCGGTTTACTCAGACCTGAGTATTGAGGTAACAAACACAAAAAAAAATACAGTCGAACTGAGAACCTCCTCCTTTTTTGAAGTCGGTTAAAAAGTTAAAGCGCTGTACAAAGCAAACACTTTGTAAAACGTCTAGATTTTCGTCACAAAGTTAGCCGTATCTGTACAAGCCTCTAGCCAAAAAAAATGACCGTGTTTAGTCAAATACATAAAGTAAAGACTAAGGGCCTATGCACACCACGTTTTATAAACGCGCCGTCGACGCGCGTTTTGAGAGCGCGCGTCGCCGGCGCGTTTTTATCCTGCAGAGCAGTTTGTTGTCGTTTGTATCGATACAAACGCGCGGCACCGGCGCGTGTGTATCGATACAAACGCGCGGCACCGGCGCGTCTGTATCGATACAAACGCAACGAGGGAAAGGGAAGTGTGAATCTACGCTAGTAGCAATCGAGCGATTTGGTGCACCGCACGTCTTTGGAACAAAAAAATGGAGCCTTCTGTATTTATACAGGTGTGCAAAGGTCTACAGGCTGCGTCTGACTTGCGTGCGTATCGCGTCTGTATCGCTACAAACGCGCGTCGCCTGGCGTTTAAAAAACGTGGTGTGCATAGGCCCTTAAACAAAATCAGTTCACAAAAGTGGTCTAGTACTACGAAAAAAAATGTTTAAAAAGACAACGATAAACTTTTTTCGTCTCGAAATTCCCAATTTTTTCAGCGACAACCATCATTATTTTTTATATCTATAACAAAGGAAAATTTATAGACTAAAGAAATATCTAAAAATTTTTCAAACACTGAGCTGTATTTTTTTTAATTCAATTAAAACTGCAAAATGACCTACATTTTGGCGGACATGATATTCAAATAAAATGAAACACCGAAATATTTTCGACCTTATTTCTATTCTTTCGATGCAATACTGTCGTGTACTTGTGTCAGGCCATGCCTAGTCTGCAGGTAGCCTCACTTCCGCGAATAACTAAAGATTAGATTGTTGCCGAGCCTCGCGTTGTTTGTAAGCAAGCGTCAAACTCCCGAATACTGAAACGTCACTCAAAATGTGAGGGCTGCTTAACATTTGAGCAGCTCTTAAACTTTAGATTTTGTATTGTCAAACTTCACTTCTGAGTATCTGTTAAATTTAAGTGGTACTTAAATTTTGAGTGACGTTTCAGTATTCGGGGGTAAGAATCTACAAGGCCAACAATGTCCACTCATTCACAAAGTATTTGTAAAAAATAATCTATACAAAAAACAAAAAAATATTGCTTAAAAAAATAAGTATATGAAACAATTGACACAAATGTTGCAATCAGTACTGTAACTATTCTAAACAAAGGTTGTATAAATATGTGATTTGGTCGAGAATTATTATCATACTAACTTCTGCCCACGGCTTCGCTCGCGTTAAATTCAGGGTAACACGGGGGTTTTCTGATTTGCATTTATTTTTCGTTGCTTACAAAGAATGTCATTACCGATTTTTAGTATCCTACCTTGAAAACTGCGAAAAGTCCCATATAAAATTTCTTCCCCTAATCGCACATTTTAAAAAAAAAAAGCCTTTGTACGTGTCCAGGATCCGAAATTCTTAAAAATCGGTTTTGCCATTTAGGCGTAAAGACGAAACAAATAAACTCACTTTTTTATAATATTAGTAAAGAGTAAAGATTTACCTACTTAAATATGATGAAGATGTCTTATGTGTTGCAGAAAAGAAATAACAATTAAAGACGAACCTGTAGACAATATAGAGGAAATAGCTGACCCGGCAGGCTTTGTATATGAAGTTGAGATCCTTAAACAGGAAGTCAATGGTAAGGCAAATTTAGCACTATGCTTTGAAGTAAACGGTTGTGTCAAGGGCGCCGCGAGACGACTCCCGGCCACCGTAGATGCGGAACTGTGGGCGGTGAGCAATGGGTAGCTCACCGTCCGTCCGTCGATTGACGACAGGCCGTGTCGACGGCGCGTTCGTGTTTCACGCGCGCCTCAAAGAGAGTCAGCAAAGCAGAGGGGCTTGCCAGAGCCTCCGCCTGCCGGGGTTGCGGGTTGTTCGAAAGAGATACCGCGGCCTCGGAACGTAAAGGGCAATAGAAGGAACATGGGTGGGTTTTAGTCAGTACAAGTCTGACATGCCCCCCCGCTCCGCCCAGAGCGGGGGAAGTCATTAGGTGATTTCCCACCCGAAAAAAAAAAACGGTTGTGTCATAGGACGCATACCAAGCAAGCCATTGCAGACGCCAAAAAAAATTTGAATGTCCTAATGAATAGAGACAGATTGTAAGCAAAATTGTAAGTAGACAGCACGGTTGGCGCAGTGGCTGAGAGATCGACTGCTGCGCTGCGTGACGCTGGTTCAATTTCCGCACGGAACAAATATTTGTATGACCTGCAGATAGTTGTTTCGGGTCTGGCTGTTTGTGTATGTGAGTTTATATGTTTGTAAACACACCCCCGATACAGGAGAAATTCCTAGTGTGGGGCATGGTGTTTTTTTTTTAAAGTGACAATATTCATTAATCATTTATTTCAATTAGACCATTACAGGCACTTTCGAATGTCAAAAAAAAAACAATATGTTAAAGCTACAGTCCCGGTCCCAAGGCATAATAACTTTGAAAGTACTGTAGCTGCCCATTCCAAAGCGTTGATCTCTATGGAGAAGACTGGGCAAGAAACTCCATCCAAAAATACTGTCAATCTACAACATTATTTTTAGTATATGCGAAACCTGAATAAAGTTTGCTCAGAATAAGTAACTGAATCGATTCCAATCATTTTCCACATGTTATAATTTTTTCCCAAAAATATTTAAAAAAGTTTATAATATGGACACCATGCGACACTAAGTACCTATTCGCAAGCGCACAAAACACTCGGCCGGTCCTCGGCAAAAAAATGCGCGCGAGTCACTGTCGCGGCGCAGGGACGCCGTGCGCCGTTGGTGACAGTGAATTTGTAAGGATATCCAGGTAACATAACAAGCTTATAACTTTGTGGTTTTTCATGATACAGTTTTGAAATTTTGTACATAGATTCTTTATATAAAAATACTGGACAGGTGTTTCGCATAAACTAAAAATAATGTTGTATATCTTTGCCAATACCATTTTTACTTTGATCTTATGTGTAGATACTCCGCAAGAACTACCCCCGGATCATCTCCAGCCGGCATCCCCGGAATATTTCGCCGTAGATTCAGACACAATTACGTATTCAAAGAAAGTGCTCTCTGAAGATATATCTAGGAGTCTGATAGACCGCGCCTCAGTGCCAGATGTGTTCCACGATTTCTTTATTGGACATGTCCTGGACGAACCTGAGAAGAAACTTGAAAAAAAGCAAAGTAAGTTAATATTATTATGTTGACCTTTACAGCGCCGTTGTCACGTATATCTGAGATGCAAGTGCGTGCCCTGGACGCCAATAATACAAATATGTGACAAGCTAACTCGTGCCCTGGACGCCAACAACACAAATATGTGACATGCAAGTGCGTGCCCTGGACGCCATTGATACAAATATGTGACATGTAAGTGCGTGCCCTGGACGCCAATGACACAAATATGTGACAAGCTAACTCATATTTATACTAAAAGCTAACTCCTTCATTTCTCACTTTAAACAACTTTACGTCTTCACGTCTTAATGGCTAAACCGATTTTGATGAATTTTGGTACAGAGATAGTTGGGACCCTGGAGACGGACATAGGCTAATTTTTTTTTAGTGGGAGAAAGAGTGAAGATAGGGGAAAACTTAGCTTTGCTATTACAATCAATAAGGCGCAAGGGCAAAAACTACTGGTATCAGACACCTGCATATCATGAAAGGGGAACTGTGTTACCCTTGATTTAACGCGAGCGAAGCCCCGGGCGAAAGCTAGTTACTTTAATTTTCTGATCTTATTCTTTGCAGAACTACCAAAACAAATAGTCGATGAAGAAAAGGAGAAACGTGTGGAAAAGCGTCTTAAAAAACTCCTCACCACAGTGAGAATACGCAATCAATGGATGGTTTTAGAGAAATTGCGCAGACAATACAACAAACGTATCAAAATGGCGACCAGTGGTGCGGAGAAAAAAGGTAAGAAAATTACTAGCAGCCACGAGCAATATTTATTTATTTACTAGCTGTGCCCAGCGGTTTCGCCTGCTCACTTAGGGGTATGAAAAATAGATGTTGGCCGATTCTCAGACCTACCCGATATGTACTCAAAATTTCGTTTAAATCGGTCCAGCCGTTACAGAGGAGTATGGCAACGAAAACTGTGACACGAGAATTTTATATATTAAATTAAAACCCGCACGGAACAAATATTTGTATGGCCTACTGATAGTTGTTTCGGCTATTTGTGTATGTGAGTTTCAATGTTTGTAAACGCACCCACGATACAGGAGAAATTCCTAGTGTAGGGCAACGTTTTAAAAACGAAATAAGAAATTTATTAATATTTTTTTTTTTGTTAAGAAATAAATATTTAATAACGATTTTACAGTAAAAGTTTACTATTAACGCTTTTAAATGAATATAATTAAACATTGCATTTTTTTATTTATGGAAGTCGCGTCTACTGATACTAATACATATATATATATATATATATACATATGAAATAAACTAGTAAATATATTGAAAAAAAAAACGAGAAATTTACCAGTAATTACAGATTTTTAATTGGTTTTAATTTTACCCATTTCAGAACAAAAATCAATCATCAGATACTTCAAGAAAGCAGAAAATAATAACGAATCTACTAATACAGCAAATAATACCAATAATGATGAAGAAAGTAATATCGATAATGATAAACAAAGTATTACCAATGATGATGAAATAAATAACCAAGAAAATGATGAGATTGATCCTGAAAAAGAAAACGTCGGAAAGATGAACGAAAATGATGATATTGGTGAAGATGATGAAGTTGGTGATGACAGTGCAACCATCGATGATAAAAAAGATGTTGATTATAGAGAAAGTGATTTAGAAAGTAATAGCGATGAAGAAAGAGTTCCAAATGGAAAACTTAAGTTTAATACACATCAGTGTTATATTTGTTTTAAGGTAAGCAAAAACATAAGACCATCTTTAGGTGCAATCGGGTAAAATAAAAGTATCCTACTATAATATTATAAATGCGAATGTTTGTGAGGGTGTATGGATGTTTGTTACACTTTCACGTCAAAACGGCTGAACGGATTTTAATGAAATTTGGCACAGAGGTAGATTATGGTTTGGAATAACACATAGGATACTTTTTCTTTCAACCATCACGCGGGCGAAGCCGCGGGCGCCATCTAGTATAATATTATAAATGCGAATGTTTGTGAGGATGGATGTATGGATATTTGTTACTCGTTCACGTCAAAACTGCTGAACGAATCTTGATGAATTTTATAGCACAGAGATCATTATAGTCTCAAAATCAATCAAATTCAAAATATTCTTATTTCACATAGGCCTACATGGGCACTTATAAAACGTCGAGAAAAGATTCAGGTAGGTCGTTTCCTATGGAGAAGAACCGGCAAGAAACTCCATAGTTACTCTTTTAAAATCATTTGGTTTTATAATGTTGTTGTTACAGCGTTAGCACTTAAGTATGAGAGGACAGCGTAGGCCCGACAATAAGTCATTGCTTACTTTACAAATCTTAAAATAAGATAAGAAGTTAACATGATGTGATGATGTGTATGTTTTGATGATTTTTTTACACAATAAACAATTGTTTTTTCAGCTCTTCAAAACGAAAACTGACTTAAAAGTCCACTGCAAGAATCATTTCACCATATGCAACGAAAAAATGCTCAAAAAATGTCCTTTCTGCGGCTACGTAACCAACTTGACAATATCGAGACATCTCAAACTTGTCCACAACGTGTCTCTTGACATACCGTACGGACGTATTAAGGAGAAAGACACAACTACAGGTTCGAAATACGTTTTCGAAATTGATAAGGACTGTGACTTAGAAATAATACCAAGTATTAGTAATCTAAATAAAATAGCATCAATGAAAATCGATGAAAAAAACAGAGCATCCAAAAATATATTTTTAGGGACAACAAAATTGGTTAAAAAAGGAGGTGATTGGATGGTTCAAAAGGAAAAAGTTGATTTAAATAATGAATATTTGTTACCAGATTTTAAAAAAGAGGAATATTTAGCCTTAAAGTCTATAGGAGATGATTACTTAGAACAACTACGGAGTTTAAGTATTATGGCTAAGAAAAAAGGGTTGAAAATTCTTTATCCGTGTGAAGGATGTGATAAAATATGTTTGACCATGGCTGCTTTAAAACTACATAATAGAAAACATGAAATCAATCCAAAGAAATACAAACCTAAAGTGTGGAAGAATAAAATCTTAAATGGCATAGGTGGTAAATATAGACATGTGAATAAAGTCAAAATAAAAAGGAGAAAGTATGGACCTAAAAAGAAAAATAGTAACAATACTGTAGTTACTAATCCAACAAGTAATAAAACTATCAAAAAAAATCGTTTAGTAGAAAAAATTGTTGATAAAAAAGAAGAAAACGGTTCCGAAGTAGCAAATCGTTTTGCAAATCCAAATCCGGTAAAAAATAATCACAATTGTGATAGAGATCTTATAGATTTCTATTACAAAAACATAAAAGGAGGCGACATTGAGTTTTGGCAATTTCTGAAGATCTTCAACAAGATGAGTCGAGAAAATGTAAACGACTTTAAAGATTTGGAAAGCCGCAATGATTTTGGTTTTCATAATTTCATCACTAATGATAATAATACCACTAAAAATACAACAGAATCGATTAAAGAAGATTTAGTAGAGAAGTCACCGCCCAAAAAAATTGTTCGAAGCAAGAAGAAAGCATTTACAAGAGTAATCATGATTAGTAAAAAAGAATATTTAAGAAGAATGGAGATTAAAAATCAAATGAGACAAAGGGTAGGACAGTCAAGCGCTATCTAACTTAGAAATATGAACTGTATCTTGTAAGACATTGAGTTTGTTATTTTTTAACTTGAAAATCCTACTAATAATATTGTAAATGCGTAAGTACGTGAAGCTGGCTGGATGTTTGTTTGTTACAATGTTGTTTGCACGGATTTTGATGAAAATTTGCATAGATAGTTTCATAATCCTAGCCTAGCCATTGCCTAAATATGTTGGGTTTTACTGGATTCAGCTGAATACCAGTATTTTACATAGGGCGACTGCTTGTCTGACCTCCGCAACCCAGTTAATAACTGGGGAATAAAACTCTTGACACTGGCTATTCGGCGCAGCATGTCTCCTTCCATACTCCTCTATTATTTGTCATTTAATTTGACACCTGTCAAACTATTATCTTGAATTAATAAAAAATTAACTTTGATTATCTTTATCCCGAGATTAATATATTAAGTGCAATGAAACTGTTTTAAGACGCAATAATAATAGGATGGTATTTAAAAGTACTTCAATTTATTCCCATTTCGTTTACCTAATTTTGCCTGTGTTGCACCAAATATACTGAATGTGCACCAAAATATGTTAATTAAAATATGTCCTAACGAGCATCAGGAAAAAGACAGCACTACAATAAAAAAGTGTTATATCTTTATCCATTTTCTATTAATGCAAGTCGTTACTGCCACTCGCCGGCCGCTGC
This sequence comes from Ochropleura leucogaster, assembly GCA_958449745.1. Lineage (NCBI taxonomy): Eukaryota > Metazoa > Arthropoda > Insecta > Lepidoptera > Noctuidae > Ochropleura > Ochropleura leucogaster. The sequence continues at coordinate 1,947,873 of OY288230.1, read as the reverse complement.
CGCGGCACCGCTCGCTCCGCTCGCTCGGCTCGTGCGTGTGGGGTCGCAGTTTTAACCTAACCTAACCTACGCATTTTTTTAGCATTCAGGAAAGAATAGTTGGTGCACGATCAGTATTTTTGGTAAACACAATTTTTTTTCCCATAATAATATACTTGAAGAAACATAGCTTGATTTCTGCGACACCTCTCAGTAAAATCAAGCCTAAGAAGTTTTGAATTTAGTAGTACAGACAGACAGTACCTTTAAATGTCATACTTTATGGGCATACCGACGTAATTTGTGATGGGCGGTGACCACTATCGATAATAAATAAATAATAAATATCTTGGGACAACTCACACACGGCTATCTGATCCCAAGCTAAGCAGAGCTTGTGTTATGGTAACCAGACAACTGATATACATACTTATATAATTTATAAATACATACATACTATAAATAAATCACACCCAGACATAGAACAAACAACCATGCTCATCACACAAAGTTTGTCCTGGGTGGGAATCGAACCCACGACCTCCGGCTCAGCAGGTCTCTGTCTGTCTGTTGCTATGTTGTATGTATGCTTAAATCTTTAAAACTACGCAACGGATGTTGATGCAGATTTACTTTTTTTTTTTTTAGACAAGAGGAAGGTTTATACCTTCCTCTTGTCTATATGTATAATACTTCACGGTATGACATAATAATATGAAATTAATGTATTAATTTTCTTGTATACTTTTATATCATAACATTATTAACATGTACGTACTTGATCAAAAATAATAGTGAGTAAATAAAATCCAATTTCTCACCTACTCATTGTGACATTCCTTGCGACAACTTTGGGTCTCGGAAGATACGCCGCCATTTTGTTTGATATGCACCTTCATTCTCCTCAGTGCGTTTGTAATTAAATAATATATGTTTTTTCGTACCACTTGCTCAAAAAAGTGACATTCTATGCCTCAAAAAGCGAACATAACAATAGTCATTTTTAATCTGTCAAAAACAGGGAAACAAAATTGTACTGAATTTCATTCATCCCCTAGGGAGAGAATGTGATTTAAAATTGGAATACTTAATACTGAACTACATCTGTGTTTACACCATTGAGTTTGTATATAAAGCATTAAGCATCTTTTTTAAAAAGGAACACGCAGTTAATATGCAGTTATGATTATTAAATAAAATTACCAAAAACCGACGAGGTCGTATGAGCTTGATGCCTTTGCTTTTCCGACAAAACATATTAGTCTAGGAATTTGCCGCGATTTTGTTTTCTTCAAATACATAAACGTTAAGTTTATTTGTATTTGTAAAACATTAACTTATTTAATATCGCTTTGATTTAACAATGTATGTATTTACATACATTGTTAAATCAAAGCGACAGTGACAGTGTATTGTCGGATTCCATCAGTGCAAATGCGGCCGCAATCATACTCATCAACAATAAATGTACCAAACAAAGGTGTAGCTCTCTTTATAAATAATTGGACCAATGTTTGATCTTAACTTTTACTTTTAATGTCATTATCTTTGATAAATGCTTATCTCATATTATTACTGTGTTAATTTTTTCGCAAATGGTACGAAAAGTAGAGTATTTTCCTCGGTGATAAAGCTGTCTTAGTCTTGGGTAAACTTAAATCTCTCGCTACACTCAGGACTCGTCTTAAATCCCTCGCTTCGCTCGTGATTTAAGTTTTTAACACCCTCGCTACGCTCGGGAGTAAACCTCGAGTCCTTCGTTACACTCGCGATTTAAATCGTCACCCACGACAGAAGACACTGCTTTATCCCCTTGGTTAATAATCTACTATTATTTAGTCCGGCTTTTAGATTATTCAAAAATAAGGGACACGTATTTTTTTATTTGTAAATTAGACCAAAAATGACAAAGATATAGTCCATTAAAATACGTGTCCCTTATATTTGAATAATCTAAAAGACGGACTAAAAATTTTTTTTTTTTGGAAACTAGCGTATTGTCGTATTTCATATTATTAGCTAATTATGATTGTCACTTTCGCTGCCCAGAACTCAGTGTATGAGTCCAAAATACATTGTATAATTTGGACTGGGCAGCTAAGGCCTTAAACTGCGTTAAGCGGGCGCCCGTGACGTGCACCCGTTGCGTGTCTGCGCGCGTGGGCTCTGTGGGTACGTGAAGGACCCTGTCACAGGTACCTTGAGGGTTCATTCGCTTGACCCCATATGACAGAACGACACTGCAATTTCACAATTACTCTCTCTCTGTCGAAAGTCATTTTCACAATCTTTTCATCAAGCGTTATTGACTGAATATGCCCGTGTAACCGCTGGCGGGACCCGTGCGTGTTCCCGCGACGGTGCACTTTTGTAGGAAACCGTGCGGGTGCCCGCTTAGCGCAGTTTCAGGCCTAAAGGGTTTAGCGGCCATTTTGGTTTAGCAGCCACTTACTATTTACTAAGATTCAGAGCGTATACGCACAGTAACCTGTCCATTCGGAAGTCGTATTTCTTTATAACCGACTTCAAAAGTGGAGAAGGTAATGCATCTCTTAACATGTATTTCATTTATTCTAGGTTTACCCAAAAAAATAAATAAACGAGAATTATCTTTAGTTTTAATGCAGTTGAAATTCTGCAAATTAGTTTATGTATTTTTCCACATTAGTGTTCAGCTACCCTACCATGACGTGTTAAAGCAGAACTTATTCCGCTGAGGGAAAGGGACAGAGCTATACAGGGTGTCTAGCACCATCTCTTTCACTCAGTGGAATAAGTTCTGCTTTAAGATGTCATAGTAGGCCTACAGTTCAGTTAACTTTACGCTTATTATGAATCTGCAATATTTTTCTTTATTTTAATAAACTGGATGAGTACGGAATATAAATTGAAAATAGGTCTAATTATGTTGAATCTTAGTAAAAATAAACCACATTTGTTGAAAATTTGTTTTTATTTTTATATACCTTACATTTATTTTCATAGGACCGTCTTTTAATGACGCGAGGTCAAACGGGGGGAGGGGTGGGGGGTGTGACAAAAGTTATTTAAGACTTAATATATTTCTTACTTTTGACAACCTCACACACGGCTATCTGATCCCAAGCTAAGCAGAGCTTGTTATGGTAACCAGACAACTGATATACATACTTATATAATTTATAAATACATACATATTATAGATAAATCACACCCAGACACAGAACAAACAATCATGCTCATCACACAAAGTTTTTCCTGGGTGGGAATCGAACCCACGACCTCCGGCTCAGCAGTCAGGGCCACTAACCACTAGACCAAGAGGCCGTCAAATAGTTTAACTCATTCTAAGAGTATCAGAATTAATTTTCAATTGAATTAAAATACACACGATGTTCTTAGGGGGGAGGAAGGGTAGTCTATACGACGAGGTCACGTTCACCCAGGGGAAGCTATAAAAGCGTGTCTAAAGCCAGTCGTGTATAATTGTGAATCCTTACGCCGAATCGTCATCGCCGTGTAACTGCAAAAGAAGAAAAACAAGAATAAATCCTTACTAATATTATAAAAGCGGTTAAAAAAAAGTGAGAAAAGGGGGTGAAAGAGGGAAGAAAAGGGGAGACAAAGATTTTTTTGGAGTTTACTCCTTAAGAATCGATTTTCATATATAAGGCGCCCGGTATGAGAAAAATCCGAGGGGTAAAACCTACTAAAGTAACGAAAATGTGTCACGTTTTTGGTGCGCACCTTTAGTGCGCAACTTTCTAATTTGGCTGTGGGTGTATTAAGACGTAGGTACATATGGTATGCTGTATAGGCGACTATACCTATATACTATATGTTATTGGGCTTGTTTGTTTCTATCAGTGTCGATGTATTTATATTGCAATTTTTTTCATTAATTTGTGAATTTACCCTTTCATATGATATAAATCTTTTTTCAGTTGAATAAACTCTTTTTGCGTATGGTTAGATACTCGTACTTAAGGAGTAAACTCCAGTCGTGTGTCGGAGCTGACACACACACTTAAGGTTAAGTTAGCGTTAGCCCAAAGTAACTATGCCATGCGGACGAAGTCGCGGGCGGAAGCTAGTATGTTAATAATTTTGAATTTGGGACACATATTTAATACCTGTAACACTTAGAAGCGTGCACAATAACTTCTGGGCACAAGTCTCTTTTTTTTGGGTGGGCAATCATCAAATAATTTCCCTCGCTCTGGGCGTAGCGGGGGGGAGTATCAGACTTTTACTGACTAAAACCCACCCATGTTCCTTCTATTGGCCTTTGCGTTCCGGGGCCGCGGTATCTCTTTCGAACAACCCGCAACCCCGGCAGGCCGAGGCCCTGGCAAGCCCCTCTGCTTTGCTGACATCTCTTTGAGGCGCGCGTGAAACACTAACGCGCCGTCGATACGGCCTGTGGCGATTAATCTCCACTTAATGATCGCTCAGATTGGCCCAAAAAGAAGTAGCTAGGGAAAGCAATCCCGTTAAACTCGCGAGATCTCGGCCTTTTTAGCGAGATTGATCTGGGCCAAAAACAGGGCGAGATCTCGCGCGTTTAACGAGATTGTACTCGAGCATAAAAACGTCTTATTCGAAACGCCGTAAAGCGTGGAATAGCATAGACGGAGTTGCTTTGCGATCTGACTAATAAAACTTTTGTTTGATATTAAGGACTGGTTGTGTCTTTAATTTGTTATTTGAAAGATACGTACTTCAAAATGTATTACTTCGAATTTCATTACAAACTTATAGACAGAAACGTCAAAATAATGTTTGGTGCATGTGCATAGTATTTACTATTTTAAAAAATCGTGAAAATAAATGTTTATCTAATCATACTTGTATATTTTTTTTCCTTAATTTATTCAAATATCGTGATTACTTGCGTAAAAACACACACAAAACCGCCAATCTTGCGAAATCTCGAAATTGGCGAGATCTCGCTTGAGTCCCAGTCTTGCGAGATTTGCATTCCCTACAAGTAGCGTGACAACCTGGACGCATATCACAAGGGTTGCTTCAAGGTCGAGCGGGACAAGAATTCATGGAAACACTTGAGGGAAGCTTATATCCAGCAGTAGGGCAGTATAGGTTAAGAGACAAAATAAGACCTCTTCGCAAAAAGAAAAAAATAATAATTTAGAGGTGTCAAGGGACACCCGGATGGAACGAAGTTCCTATAGAAATGAAAATATCTGGCTTGCTTTCTATAAGCGAGAGAGAGAGACAGACAGACAGACAGAGAAACATGCGACGCCGCACAGCTTACAATTAGCTTACTATAGCAAAAAGTGTCGTGACAACTTTTCGTAAGGATTTTTTCCGTCTAGCCCCCTTTCACAACGCGCGATAAGGAACTTCGTTCCAAAAATGAAACTTTTATTTGAAACCTTTTTGTTGTCACTATGCCGAATGCTGGGTATACCTGTAATAACATACTTTTGTATTATTGCATAGTTTCTTGTAAGTTTTAGTATACGTACTGCTGTTGTTGTACCATATCCTTACTTCCCCCTTCAGGTTTGTATGATTGTTTTGAAAAGATAATGGATGAAGTGTTGCATAAAATCTGTAGTAGCTCAAAGAAATCTATAATCACTTGTGGTCATTTTAATATTAATTTGCTAGAAAAATCTGTGTTAAGTACTAAAATTACAAACCTGTTTCAGTCATACAACCTTGAAAACAAATTTTTGGAGCCCACTAGAATAACCCAGACTAGTGCCACTTGCCTAGATAATATTTATACTGATGTTATACCAATCCACAAAGTAATTATTAACTTATTAGATTCAGATCATTGCGGGCAACTGATTACAATTCCAAATGTAATAAAAAAAGTAGCTAAGATGGATATCACTGTCAACCCAAAAACTAAAAGTCGCCTAGAAACTTTTAAAAATAAACTTTCAACTAAATTACCACTTTTGTCAACTAGTGATGACCCCAATCAAAAATATAACAATTTTTTTAGTATGTATTGCACACAGTTTAAGACCACGTTTGTTCCTAAGACTATCTCTGTTAATAATAACGCTTCTTTCAATGACTGGGCCACCTTTGGTATTCATAAAAGTAGAAAACGGCTTTATGAGCTGTATGAAGAGCGAATTTGTATTAATACTGTAGAATTTAATTTGTATGTTAAGAATTATTCTAAAGTTTTTAAAAAAGTTTGTGCTATAGCTAAGTCACATTATTTGAGTTCAAAAATTAAAAATAGTAGTAACGTAATTAAAACGACTTGGAACATTATTAATAGCGAAGCAGGAAGGTCTTGCAAGCGAAATAGTGACTACAGCCTTGCTATCGGCGATAATATCATAAAATCAGATACTCAAGTTGCTACAGCGTTCGAAAATTTCTTTGCGGATATTCCTGTATCGACTACTAAATCGCTAGACTCGTCACCTGCTGCTGCAGATGCTTTACTAAAGGAAAATGTTCCATTCCATGATTCCGAATTTAATTTTCAATATGTCAATTGTAATGATGTAATTAAAACTTTTCATATGTTAAATGTTAAGAAGACCGCTGATCTATGGGGTCATTCTGTGGACGTTGCCAAGTCCATTATAACCATTGTAGCTCCTTCATTAGCTGTTATATTTAATGATTGTATTGACCGTGGTGAGTTTCCTGATCTAATGAAAAATAGTAAAATAATACCATTGTTTAAATCGGGTAGTACATCAGACCCTACTAACTATAGACCAATTTCAGTGCTACCAACATTTAGTAAAATTTTTGAAAAAATAATTTTAGATCAAATGCAAAGATTTTTCAATAAACATAAGTTATTGCATAATAAACAGTTCGGTTTTACAAAGGGTCGTTCAACTACTGATGCCGGTGTTGAACTTCTAGGACACATTTATAATGCCTGGGAAGATAAATGTGATGCTTTGGGGATTTTTTGCGATTTGTCCAAGGCTTTCGATTGCGTTCTCCATAAAACATTAATCAGAAAACTACACCACTACGGAATCCGGAACGCCTCTCTGAATCTTCTTACGTCATATTTGAGTGGTAGGATTCAGAGAGTTGATGTAAACGGGAAAAGATCTCCCGGATCTGTAGTAAGCATGGGAGTACCACAAGGGTCCATTCTTGGCCCTTTTTTATTTCTTATTTATATTAATGACTTGCCTTACCTCATAAAGGATAATCATGATGTAGTGTTGTTTGCAGACGACACTTCTCTTTTATTTAAACTAAAACGTCAGCAGCTAGCTACTGACGATGTTAATAGCGCTCTGGCAAAGGTCGTTAATTGGTTTAACGTTAATAATTTACTTCTAAATGAAAAAAAGACCAAATGCATTAAGTTTACGTTACCTCATGTTAGACAAGTGGAAACTAGTGTACTAATCAAGGATGAAGAGTTGAAACCGGAAGATAATACAGTGTTCCTAGGCTTAACTTTGGATGCTAAGCTTCAGTGGGGCCCTCATATAGATAAGTTGTCAAAAAAGCTTAGCTCAGCAGCATACGCCGTTAAAAAAATTCGTGATTTGACTGATTTAGAGACAGCCCGTTTAGTTTATTTTAGTTATTTCCACAGTGTGATGTCGTATGGTATTCTCTTGTGGGGCCATGCCGCCGATATTCAGACAATTTTTATTTTGCAAAAGAGGGCAATTCGTTCAATGTATAAATTAAGTCCTAGACACTCCCTCAGAGAAAAATTTAAAGAGATTAACATACTTACTGTGCCCTCTCAGTTTATTTACGAAAACCTTTTGTACGCGCATAAAAATATAAAATTGTTTAAAAAATACAGTGATATCCACGACATAAATACAAGGAACAAACACAAATTTGTTGTTCCTGCAACGAGGCTCAAAAAAATAGGAGGTACTTTCACATGCCAATGTATACGTTATTATAATAAACTGCCAAGCGATATTCAAACACTAAGCCTCAATAAATTTAAATCTTTCATAAAACATAAACTATGTCTCAAAGCTTACTATAACATGAATCATTACCTTGAAGATAAAAAGGCTTGGGATTAAGCTGCTCCAATTTAATTTACTCAGTGAGTGTCAAAATTTGCCTTTGTTTCACTTATTTATTGTCTATTCCTTTATTTTATATACTTTGACATTAATATTTACTTTATTTTTACATTCTTTTTATTATTATGATTAGTGACATTTTATTTTCTTATTATTTTCATTTATGACATTTTATGATTTCATTATGATCTCATTAATTATTTATTTTTTATTTGTTTATTGTAAATGTGAGGACCATGTGGATCATTTCTTTTATTTACTTTGTTTTTTGACGAAGGTCTGGCAGTTTGAGTGCTATAAGCGACCTACACAAATGTCCTTTTTTTGGTATTGTTCGTCGTGTCGTTGAGCTCCTTAGGTTATGAGTTGAGCTACACGATAACTGACAAATGCTTGCACTGACTGGACAGGTCCACTCAATCTGTGTGGTGCTTTCTTAAAAAGACCATTTCAGACACTATCTGCATAGTCCTCATGTAAGTTGACCAAGATTATTTTGTCTGGACTTTAAAAGAGACTATGACCTCTGAGTTTGTTTCGGCTGTTTCTTCTCAGAGTAGTCGGGTACGAAACACCGGCCTCATCTAGTTTTAAAAAAAAATGACGTGTAAAAGTGTTTGTGAAAACCTACTTGCAAAATAAACATCATTTATCATTTATCATTTATCATTTATCATTTACTATTATTATAAAAGCGAAAGTGAGTTTGTTTGTTTGTTACGTCTTCACGCCTAAATGGCTAAACTGATTTTGATGAATTTTGGTAGGTACAGAGACAATTGGGGCCCTGGAGAAGGCATTGGCTATTTTTTTTTTATTAATAAGAGTGTAAAATTAGGGAAAAAAGGAAAACTTAGCATTGCTATTACAATAAAAAAGGCGCTAGCAAAAACTACAAGTAGCAGGTACCTGCAAATCAGGAAAGGCGAACTGTGATATCCCGAATTTAACGCGGGCGAAGTCGCGGGCGAAAGCTAGTAAATAAATAAAATCTTGAGAGGTGTCAAGGGACACCCGGATGCAACGAAGTTAGTATTTATTATGTACAAAAAACTTTATATACTCAACAAAAATAATCGTCGCGACACCACATTGTCGATGCGAAATAAAAAGACGAAAAGAAAATAATTGGCTTGCTTTCTATGAGAGAGAGAGACAGACAGAGAAACACGCGCACGCCGCACGACTTCAACCCTAGCAAAAAGTGTTATTACAACTTTTGGTCTTAATTTTTTCCGTCTAGCCCCCTTATAAGGAACTTACCAAAAAATCCCATTGGAATAAAGCTTAATGTTTAATCATTACATAATTATTCTAATATTCCAATGTTTATTTAAACACGGTAAAATTGGGTATAAATATACGATGTCCCATATTAATCTACATCTACAAAAATATTACAAAGAGAAAAGATTTGTATTTTCGTATGTTACAATGACCTCAGGTCGATCTTTATGTTAAGCCGCGCTTGCCTAGGTTGGTCTGTGGATGGGTGACCACCCGTTACATACCGAGTTTCCTCCGTGCCTCGGAAAGCACGTTAAGCCGTTGGTCCCGGCTGTCATTTGTAGATTTTTGACAGTCGTTACAGCTAGTCAGTGTCCCGAAAGTCTGACACAACCGAGAGTCTTACCAAGGGGTATCGTACTTTACTAACTGGGTTATGGGGGTTAGATAGGCAGTGGCTCCACGTAAGACTGGAAGCCGACCCCAACATAGTTGAAAAAAGGCAGGCAGGCTGATGTATGTAACGAATAATCTAAAAAATTAATGGAGCAATTAAAAAAAATACGTGTGCCATTCGAGGACTGTCGCGATAAAGCTATTGCATAGGATTTTTTTATCAACTTATGCAATCAATAAAAAATATATATTTTAAAAGTCACTTTTAATAAAAAAAGAAGTCGCAAAAAGAAAAAATAGACCTTTTTTTCGGGTGGGACATCATCAAATGACTTCTCCCGCTCTGGGCGGAGCATGTCAGACTTTTACTGACTAAAACCCACCCATGTTCCTTCTATTGCCCTTTACGTTCCGGGGCCGCGGTATCTCTTTCGAACAACCCTCAACCCCGGCAGGCGGAGGCTCTGGCAAGCCTCTCTGCTTTGCTGACATCTCTTTGAGGCGCGCGTGAAACACGAACGAACGCGCCGCCGACACGGCCTGTCGTCAATCGCCTGTGGACGGTGAGCTACCCATTGCTCACCGTCCACAGGCCCGCATCTAAGGTGGCTGGGAGTCGTCTCGCGGCGCCCGGCGCCCGGGGCGTCTGGGTTAGTTTGAGGTTCTATCCCTCAAACGCCCGGCCTCCTCCTTCACTAGCATTACTGCTTCGCAGAAGGAGGTGACCGCATCCCATTCCCTCTCGCTCCGGACCATGGCCTGAACCAGGGCCGGACGCGAGAGGTCGCCGCCGCCGATCGCCTCCACGAGGGCACGGCGGTGTTCCGCTCAAGCTGGGCAGACCGCCACTGTGTGTTCCACCGTAAAAAAAGACCTTTGATTTGATCCAGCGTACTGTCAATTCACTTTCCGATTCCCTACTAAACACGCTGATCGAACATTGTAATTGAGCTTATTCGTAACTAGCTGTTCCTCGCGGTTTCATCCACGCTGCTCAGCACCTGTTGGTCGTAGCGTGATGTTATATAGCCTATAGCCTTCCTCAAGAAATGGACTATCCAACACTAAAAGAATTTTCCAATTACAACCAGTAGTCCCTGAGATTAGCGCGTTCAAACAAACAAACAAACTCTTCAGCTTTATAATATTAGTATAGAAGTATAGATGAAAGTGTTAGGTTTTTTTCGTTACGAAATTTCTTGAGTCGGTCGCCGCGCTCAAAGCCCGCGATAAAAGCTATGCAATAGCTTAAAAATGCCATTAGAAAGCTACATTATCACTGAATAACATCACGCTACTTACCCACAGGAGCGGAGCAGAAAGAGTAGAAAGAAATTTCAAAACAATTTTGCCATCAGAAAGCTGCAAAATCACTGAGTAACATCATTACTAATATTTTACAGCGAAAGTGAGTTTGTTTGTTACGTCTTCACGCCTAAAGGACTGAACCGATTTTGATGAATATTGGTAGAGATGGTTGGGACCCTGGAGACGGACATAAAAGGTTGAGATATAAGGGAGAAAAAGAAAAGAAAAGGTAAAACTTAGCATTGCTATTACAATATATAAAGCACATGGGCAAAAACTACACGTAGCAGGTACCTGTAAATGAGGAAAGGAGAAATGTGTTACACCGAATTTAATGCGAGCGAAGCCGCGGTCCAAAAGCTATTAACATATAACATTACGCTACTACCCACGGGGGCCGAGCAGTAACCAAAGACGCGGAAGAAACCGCGAAAGACTGCCAGACTAATAAATAGTCATTGTCTCATTATGAAATTACCATTTAAATACGTTTAAGGGAGTATAAATACGTTAGGGGTGGTCCTATGGGCAACATTGAGGAACCAGTAACCGTATTGACAACAATACAAAGATGGCGTCTCATATTTTAGTGAATTCCTTCGTAATTGTCGTTTTGGTGTTCATGTAAGTAATTTTTATAACCATTACTAGGTTTCGCCCGCGGCTTAGCCCGCGTTAAATTTCGGGTAACACAGTTCCCCTTGCGCCTTATTGATTTGTAATAGCAACGCTAAGTTTTTCCTTTTTACTGTTACCTCTTCACGCTTTAATAGCTAAACCGATTTTGATGAATTTTGGTACATAGATAGTTGGGAACTAGGAGCCGGATATAGGCATTTTTTTTAAAGTGGGATATGACTTATGAGGGAGAACGAGGGAAGAAAAGGGAAAACTTAGCGTTGCTATTACAAATCCATTAAGCGCAAGAACAAAAACTGCAGGTCTGCTTGGTGTGTTATACCGAATTTAACTCTAGCGAAGCCGCGGGCGAAAACTAGTTTTTAATAAATAAAAGTTGGAGATGGAGGGAAAAAAGGGAAGAGAAAGATATACTTTGCCACTCGGACGAAGTCGCGGGTGGAAGCTAGTTAATTATAATGGTAGAATTGGTTTTATATAAATTATTGTTAAATCTTCGTTCTTTTTATATTAATTGTATTAATGAATTTATACACTTGAATAAAAATATTATTGAATGATTTGTAGAGTGTTTTCAAATATAAAATAAATATAACTTCTGTTGATGTACAGACGGCAGGTCAACCTTTACTAAACTATTATAACCTGCTACCCTACTATGACCTCTTAAAGCAATTCTTATTCCGCTGAGTGAAAGAGATGGTGCTAGACACCCTGTTTAGCTCTGTCTCTGTCCCTCAGCGGAATAAGAATTGCTTTAAGAGGTCATAGTAGGTTAGCTGATCTCTCCTACGAATCGCACACTGTAGTAGAGAGATCAGGTTAAAATGGTTTTGTGTAAGTTGATGTGCCATCGTCTGTAGGTACATAACATTAAAATACGATGTAAAAGTGATAAACATGTTTATGAAATACTAGCTGTTCCCCGCGGTTTCACCCGCGCTGCTCAGCACCTGTTGGTCGTAGCGTGATGTTATATAGCCTACAGCCTTCTTCAAGAAATGGACTATCCAACACTAAAAGAATTTTCCAATTCCAACCAGTAGTCCCTGAGATTAGAGCGTTCAAACAAACAAACAAACTCTTCAGCTTTATAATATTATATAGTACTAGCTGTTCCACGCGGTTTCACCCGCGCTGCTCAGCACCTGTTGGTCGTAGCGTGTTATATAGCCTATAGCCTTCCTCAAGAAATGGACTATCCAACACAAAAAGAATTTTTCAATTCCAACCAGTAGTCCCTGAGATTAGCGCGTTCAAAAATACAAACAAACTCTTCAGCTTTATAATATTATATAGTACTAGCTGTTCCACGCGGTTTCACCCACGCTGCTCAGCACCTGTTGGTCGTAGCGTGTTATATAGCCTATAGCCTTCCTCAAGAAATGGACTATCCAACACTAAAAGAATTTTCCAATTCCAACCAGTAGTCCCTGAGATTAGCGAGTTCAAACAAACAAACAAACTCTTCAGCTTTATAATATTATATAGTACTAACTGTTCCACGCGGATTCACCCGCGCTGCTCAGCACCTGTTGGTCGTAGCGTGATGTTATATAGCCTATAGCCTTCCTCAAGAAATGGACTATCCAACACAAAGAGTTAATAAAGAATTTTTCAATTCCAACCAGAAGGGCTACTATGACATCTTATAGCAATTCTTATTCCACTGAGTGAAAGAGATGGTGCTAGACACCCTGTATAGCTCTGTCTCTTTCCCTCAGCGGAATAAGAATTGCTTTAAGAGGTCATAGTAGGGCTACAGTAGTCCCTGAGATTAGCGCGTTCAAACAAACAAACTCTTCAGCTTTATAATATTAGTATAGATATGATTCAAAAAAGGTTTTTTTTTAGTTCCTCAACCAACGGAGCCGCTACCTATAAGATGCTGGGATATGGAGAAGAAATTGTATACCCCATGCAAAACGTGAACCAGCGCCCAAGAGCTCTGCGCAGTCAAGATTTGGACATCACTGAGACGACAACTGAGTATGTATTATAAAATTACTAGCTTTCGCCCGCGGCTTCGCCCGCGTTACATTCGGGGTAACACAGTTCACAGCGCGCCTTATTGATTTGTAATAGCAACGCTAACTTTTCCTTTTTCTTCCCTCGTTCTCCCTCATATCCCACTTTTTTAAAATAAAAATTAGCCTATGTCCGTCTCCTGGTTCCCAACTATCTCTGTACCAAAATTCATCAAAATCGGCTTAGCCATTAAAGCGCAAAGAGGTAACAAACAAACAAATTCACTTTTTCTTTTATAATATTAAAATTTATAGTAAGGATTTCTCATCCTAAAAAGGCTTCGTCTTAAGTACAGTCAACGAAAGAGATAAATATCCAGAGTTGTCAGATAAGCTACAATAGTTTTTTTTTTAAAACAATCATTTAAAAAAGTGTCACGACTGGAGTTTACTCCTTAAGTACGAGTATCTAACCATACGCAAAAAGAGTTTATTCAACTGAAAAAAGATTAATATCATATGAAAGGGTAAATTCACAAATTAATTAAAAAAATAGCAATATAAATACATCGACACTGATAGAAACAAACAAGCCCAGTAACATATAGTATACAGGTATAGTCGCCTATACAGCATACCATATTATGTACGTGTTAATACACTCACAGCCAAATTAGAAAGTTGCGCACCAAAATTGTGACACATTTTCGTTACTTTAGTAGGTTTTCCCCCTCGGATTTTTCTCATACCGGGCGCCTTATATATGAAAATCGATTCTTAAGGAGTAAACTCCAAAAACTTTGACATCTGTGACTCTCTTGTTAAATATAGAAAATTTCTAAATGATTCATAAATTTGTTAAATTTGCCAATATTATTATTAATTAAATTCCAAATACTACCTGCTTCAATATTTAATTATTACGAACTTTTTTTTTAATAATATATGTACTGTCCTATTCTACAATATATGAACTGTTATTTTGTTAGCTCATAGTTAATTATATTGTGCATGCTGTGGTCTCCTGTAAGTGAAGGAGTGCACCTACGTGATACTATTGTCGTCCAGAATTTAAGTTAAATGATCTGTGTACATCTTTTGTTGGAGATCCTTAATAATAAATAAATTGTTTAAAATTTTTAATCCTTACTAATATTATAAAAGTGAAAGTGAGTTTGTTTGTTTGTTTGTTACCTCTTCACGCTTTTTGGCTAAACCGATTTGGATGAATTTTGGTACAGAGATAGTTGGAAACCAGGAGACGGACATAGCCTACTTTTTATTTAAAAAAAGTGGGATATGAGAGAGAAAGAGGGAAGAAAGGGGAAATCTTAGCGTTGCTATTACAAATCAATAAGGCGCAAGGGAACTGTGTTACCCCGAATTTAACGCGAGCGAAGCCGCGGGCAAAAGCTAGTACTTAAATAAAAATTTAAGTCGTCTAACAGTTTTTAAGAAACATAATTAGGTCTACCAGATGTGCAAAATGCGTGTTGATTTGCAATCTAAATATTTGAAGTTTCTTTTGTACTAATCCTTTTTTTTTTAATTTACAGTCATAAATTCCCAAATCCGTTCATCCCTCCTACGAATTACGAGCCCAGCGAGCCATCATCAAAAAGAAAACCTAATTATGAAGAAATTAATGAACTACAATTTTTTCCTAAAGTAAGTTAATTTTTTGTCTTTTTCATTATAAGTACAAGTACAGGCCAAATTGGCCGGGCGTTTGAGGGAGAGAACCTCAAACCAACCCAGCCGCCGCGGGAGATGCCCCGGGCGCCGCGAGACGACTCCCGGCCATCGAAGATGCGGGGCCTATGGACCACATGAGTAGATAAACGGAACAGAGACAAAGCTTCCTAAGAACGTCCAAAATTATTACCTATTTTGGTAGGGTTGTCACAATAGGTTAATACAAATAAAGAAAAAAACATTTGTTGAATAGTTTTATTATTCAGTATGATATAATACTTTAGAAATTACTTAATCTAATAATTTTCTTTTTATAATTTGCCCACCCACATACCTACAAATGATTAGTAAAAGCTTGTGATAATAATAAAAAGGTAAAAACACACCGTATAGTATCCTCTTCTTATTAAAAAAAGGATCATGCAATACAATAAAGGTATTTACTTGAAAAAGTAATAATCAAATATTTAATTACCTATTGTACTCCTTGGGATAGTTAAAGTATGATATTTTTATTTTTTAAAGTATTATTCATACACACAGTACAATAAACAACCGTTATTATTAATAAAATACCACGTTTTATATTAAAATATTCAAACTTGCAAATAACAAAACAAAAAACGTGCGTCGCACGAACCCTGAGATTGTCAACTGGCTGTGCCTGCGTAAACCGGTTTTATCCAGTCTCGCCGCGTACGCGACAGGCGGCCAGTGGTCACGCACACATGTTCCTCGTGCTTGTAGTAGTGCAACCGATTCGTGCGGTTGTATGAAGCTTTGTCTCTGTTCCGTTTATCTACTATGTGCTATGGACGGTGAGCAATGGATAGCTTACCGTCCGTCCGTCTATTGACGACAGGCCGTGTCGATGGCGCGATTGTTTCACGCGCGCCTCAAAGAGATGTCAGCAAAACAGAGGGGCTTGCCAGAGCCTCCGCCTGCCGGGGTTGCGGGTTGTTCGAAAGAGATGATACCGCGGCCCCGGAACGTAAAGGGCAATAGAAGAAACATGGGTGGGTTTTAGCCAGTACAAGTCTGACATGACACTGACGTCCTCTGCTCCGCCCAGAGCGGGGGAAGTTACTTGATGAATTCGCACTCCAAAAATAAAAGTACAGACCTAATATGCTCAAAACCATGCTAGAATCCATAGAGTTCCAGTCAAACCTGGAGAACCGCTTCACGGCCGTGGAGACCACAGTTGACATTGATCAGGCGCTCAACCAAATGCTGGAAATCCGAGAGAAGGGGACGCGTTTTAGCAAAATGCGGCGTATGCGCAGGAAGTTATGAGTTGAGCTACACGATAACTGACAAATGCTTGCCTGACTGGACAGGTCCACTCAATCTGTGTGGTGCTTTCTTAAAAAGACCATTTCAGACACTATCTGCATAGTCCTCATGTAAGTTGCAGATCAAGATTATTTTGTCTGGACTTTAAAAGAGACTATGACCTCTGAGTTTGTTTCGGCTGTTTCTTCTCAGAGTAGTCGGGTACGAAACACCGGCCTCATCTAGTATAAAAAAAAAATGACGTGAAAAAGTGTTTGTGAAAACCTACTTGCAAAATAAACATCATTTATCATTTAGTCCAAATTCTAAACTAGACTCTGGATGTTATGACGATACCCGACGTGAAAACTCATCCATCACTTTGTCAGAACTACAGTTCCTCTACAGCTAAATAAGGAGATTGGTACATGGCCTTTGAAGCTCCAGAACACCAAACAACCAAAGAGTTTTGTACTATGGAGTTTTTAAATGAGTAACTAGGGAGTTTCTCACCGGTTCTTCTCCATAGGAAACGAACAAACCAAACCGTGGCACTTTTCTCGACGTCTTATAAGTGCCTATAGGCCTATCGTACTTCTTACTTATAAACTTTAACTTTGTGTGATGAGCATGATTGTTTGTTCTGTGTCTGGGTGTGATTTATCTATAATATGTATGTATTTATAAATTATATAAGTATGTATATCAGTTATCTGGTTACCATAACACAAGCTCTGCTTAGCTTGGGATCAGATAGCCGTGTGTGAGTTGTCAAAAGATATTTATTTATTTATTAAAACTTTATGCACAAGTAAAAACTGTACAAAGGCGGACTTAATGCCTTAGGCATTTTCTACCAGTCTACCTTAGGGTGATGCAGAGACAAAAAACAGTAGGTGCGATAACAGAAAAAAAAGGATATTAGTAAATGAATATTAAAATATATATCTACATATATAAATATTAATAACTATAAATACTTATATATATACATAAAACAACATTATATAAAGTTCAGAGATCGTAACAAAACAACAACCACAACTTAATTACGAGACGAATCTACCAACTTCTTGTAGATATGCTCACGAACTTTCCTTTTAAAAGTAAAGGGACTGGTTACCAACCTGATACTCTGAGGGAGCTCATTCCAAAGGAAGACTGCCTGGACAAAGAAAGCGGATTTAATAAAACCAGAGCGGTGAGAAGGACATCGAAGAAGACGATTATTGGCAGAACGAAGATTCTTGCTGTGCGCAGAGCATAAATATTGCCAATGAGAAGACAGATAAGAAGGTGAAGTGGGTTTGTTAAGAAGAGAAAATAGGGTCGTTAAAGCTCTCAATGCCCTGCGCTCCCGAATGGGTAACCATTTCAAGAGCGAACGATGTGCAGATACGTGGTCATACTTGCGTAAATTAAAAACGAATCGAATGCAGTTATTAAGAAGTCGGTCAAGTTTATTGAGGAGATCTGCATTCAGGTCGTAGTAACACACATCAGCATAATCAACTATAGGGAAGATAAGGGACTGTACAAGCGTTGCTTTAATATGTGATGGGAGAATATTTTTCAGCCGATAGAGTGACCGCAACGTTCCTGTGACCTTCTTGCTCACAATCGCAATCTGCTTACGCCAGTCAAGGCAAGTGTCAACATGCAAACCGAGGTCTTTGACGTCAGAACTAAACGGAATGACCGCGCCGTCAAAGGTAAGCGGTGGCACGCCATTGAGCCTACGCAAGCTATGGGGGCTCCCTACAATGATAGCCTGACACTTGGTCGGGTTAACAGCCACCCCGAACCGATGAGACCAGTCCTTTACCACACGTAAATTCCGGTTTAGCTCCTCGATCGCACCAGATAAGCTGTCAACACCCGCCTGACAGTACAGCTGTAAGTCGTCAGCGTAAAGATGATACGCACACTGAAGTTCGGTAGTTATGAGATCTATAAAAATAGAGAACAAAAGTGGAGATAAAATACCGCCTTGAGGGACGCCAGTTTCAAGTTCACGCCAGCTGGAAGAAGAGTCACTAGCAAGAACTGCCTGCTGACGCCCCCGAAGATAGGAAGAAAACCAATCCAGAACCTCGCGAGAGACCATACGATAGGAGAGGATGGATAAAAGGACATCATGACTGACGGTATTGAAGGCATTTGTGAAATCGATCAACACTAAAGCCGTGACTTTAGTGTCTTCCATTCCCCGCCTTATACCGTCAGTCACTTTAAGGAGAGCAGAAGTGGTACTGTGCCCGGGCCTAAACCCGGATTGGAATGGACTGATTAGGGAATTTTGGTGGATAAAATAGGAGAATTGTCTATGTACACATGCCTCGAGTACTTTAGACAAAAAGGGAAGGATGGAAATAGGGCGAAAGTGACTAGGAAGAGTGGGATTAGTGATTTTGGGTAATGGACGAACATGGGCTTTGCGCCACAAGGAAGGAAAACCACCGGAGTAAAGGGAAAAGTTAATAATATGGGAAATAGCAGGAAGGAGCTGATCAAGAATAATCACAATCATGTGCCGACTGACGTTATCACAGCCCACGGCTTTGGATTTAATGGATAGGATAATCTTTTTGATCTCTCCCGGGTCGACTGGGGTGAAAGCAAAGGGAGTAATATTTGGTCGTGTTAGACCAGCAAGGTAGTCGATGGTTTGACATTTGGTTGGACTATCAAGAGAGGGTACAGTGGAGAAATGACGATTTAGATCGTCCAAGCCAAATGTATTAGGAAGGTCTGAATTTATTATTTATTTTACATGCGTATGTTTCTGAGGATGAATGGATGGATGTTTGTTACTCTTTAACGTCAAAACGGCTGAACGGATCTTCATGAAATTTGGCACAGAGGTACATTATGGTCTAGAATAACACATAAGATACTTTTTTTTCGATATGATGCATGCGAAGCCGCGGCCACCAGCTAGTAAAATGATGATGAAAATGACTAACTGGGTTGTTAAGTTCAAAATGGCCGTCGCTCCATGTAAAATACAAGTATTCAGTTGCATCCGGTTAGACTGGAAACCGACCCAAAATATAGTTGAGAATTTTTAGACGCTGGCCCTTTAGCCAAACAGCAGTCGGCAGCAGACGACAATCGTTATCGTTCAGCAGTCACTAATACATTTTCAACTTTATACCCTAGCAAATATAGTTGAAATAAATTGCAATGCTAAGGTTTCCCTTTTCTTCCCTCTTTCTCCCTCATCTCTCTCAATCTTGTTTTTTTAAATATCCTATGTCCGGCTCCAGGCTCCTAACTATGTCTGTACCAAAATTCATCACAATCTGTTCAGTCATTTACGCGTGAAGTGGTAGAACAAACTCACTTTCGCTTTTATGATATTAGTAAGGATTATTTTATTTTTTTCAGAAATCTGGCTATAACGTCGTCTACAGCCGCATGCCGATGCCCGTGATTCTGGTTTCTGCTTACCCGACACCAAGACATTGATTCTTGAAGACTTCTTCCATTAAAAACGACACTTTAAATCTAAGATTGTTCTAGATCAGAGATGGCGAACAAATGGCACGCGTGCCATTAACGGCACGCGACAACGATTTGGGCACACAAACAATTTTAATCGTACATATTTTTCTTATCATTTTTTAACTCGCCGGACCGATTCTTTATTTTCAGAGATGAATAAAATTAAGAGCGATGAATCTACTAGTAAACAAAAGAAGTTTCGAATTGATATGTAATTATTTTCCTAATACAATCACTTAGTCAAAATTATTTGATGGCACGTCTGTGGCCTCATGGCCTCATTCAACATTTATTTAGGAAAAATGGCACGTTGGTCCATCAAGGTTCACCACCCCTGTTCTAGATTATGGTATACCCGAGGAATGTTAAACGTTAAACAAATGAAGGCTGTAAAAGCACCCTTAGCGAAGCCAAAAGGCTTGTACCCTAACATTGCATATTTGTTTTGTTCTAGACTATACTTGTCAACCTTCTATATACGAAGATATTAAAACCATAATTTTTACTGTTCTAACTTTATTTTTATACTTCCCTGTCTCCCGTACTATTCAATATATCCACCTCGGGGTCTAAAATGGCCGTTTAAGCCGAATCACTTACATCGATCTGTTTCCCTGTGACTAAAATTAGAACTAACTCCGCCATCTTGTTTTTTTTTCTTTTTTAAAGATTAAATGTCATTCTTGTCAAATAATCCTGGTCGTTACACTGTATGTAAGTCTATGTATGACAGCATTTATGTGATTGTAATTAGCATACATTGGGTCTAAAATACCCCCGCGTAAGTAGAATCATGTTTAGGATAAAAAAATATGAATTACCATACGATTCGTAAAATTCACAATATATAATTAAAACGAGCCGTTATTAAAGTTTTTATTGATTCTAGATTTATGCCAAAGTACAAACCTTATTTATAACTATATTTTAATTTAAAAAAATGTAAAAGTATCAAATAAATATATAAATATAACTGTACAGTTTATTTGTCTATTTTACTCCATCATCTGCCTAGCCTTTTCCCAACTATGTTGGGGTCGGCTTCCAGTCTAACCGGATGCAGCTGAATATCAGTATTTTACATGGAGCGACTGCCTATCTGACCTCCACAACCCAGTTAATACTGGGTAATACTATACCCCTTGGTAAGACTGGTTGTCAGACTTTCGGAACACTGACTACCTGTAACGACTGTCAAAGATCTACAAATGACAGCCGGGACCATCGGCTTAACGTGCTTTCCGAGGCACGGAGGAAACTCGGTATTAAACGGGTGGTCACCCATCCACAGACCAAACTTGGCAAGCGCAGCTTAACCTAAAGATCGAAATGAGCGGCTAATATTATTTAGCCACGAGCTCCTCGATTATTATTTGTCTATTTTACTAACCTATTTTATTATTTATGGTACCCTTTTCACACAAAAGAGCGTGTTAAAGTCTTTTAATGAATTGTGTAACAGACAAAACTTCTTTTAATTATTATTATTTTGTTCTCTAAGGGAACTGTTTAAGAACATTAACATCATGACAGTACACTGTCAATACATTTATGAAAACATAATGTACGTAAGAAAAAAATCTGCATCTTTTTGTTAAAAGAGGTGACAGACATAATTACAATACCAGAAATTACCAATTAGTTCAGCCGGGCTTCAGACTCGCTAATGTAGACAAATCTTTCATGGGGTACTGTTTAAGGTGCTATAATAAAATTCCACAAAGTATCCTTGAACTGAGTGAGACTAAATTTAAAACATGCATTAAACGCACACGCACACTGCACTGACGGGCCTGTTGGTCCAGTGGTTAGTGGCCCTGACTGCTGAGCCGGAGGTCGTGGGTTCGATTCCCACCCAGAACAAACTTTGTGTGATGAGCATGATTGTTTGTTCTGTGTCTGGGTGTGATTTATCTATAATATGTGTGTATTTATAAATTATATAAGTATGTATATCAGTTGTCTGGTTACCATAACACAAGCTCTGCTTAGCTTGGGATCAGATAGCCGTGGGTGAGTTGTCCCAAGATATTTATTTATTTTTATATTTTACACGATGTAAACAAGCTTACTATAAGTTGGACGATTATATTACTGACAAAAATGCTTGGCTCAATGTCGGTCCTGCTCCACAAGAACAGGGGCGAATAAATTAATAGCATTCAATAGTATTGTTCGAGCTGCTGAAGATTGTAAAACTATCTTTGAATTGTATAGATTCAATTTATTAGCATTATATAATCGCATAGCCCAAATTGTGTGAGTACTATGTACTACAAAGCTAACATTCAATGGAAACCTACGTATTTTCTTGACTAATTTGCTCTGGCGGTTATAAGCATGTCATGCTCACTTAAATGTCTCGCTGATGGTGGCGCGTGTGTCGGATCATTTAGTTCCCTTCAAAATGACTGAGTTGAATTGTGCCGATCTATGCGTCATGTTCGTGAACGGGCGCTGTCAGTTGTGACTGGTTATCCCTCAGTTGCCACGGCTTATTTGAATTAATTATGTATTTTTGCAATTCTTTTTGTTTTTATGGACACTTTTGATGTGCACGTCTTGCTACATCGTTCTCACATAGTTTAGCATAATAACACGAATGATGTAACCAAGGTTTTGTAACAATATTCTGATTCAAAAGAGTGTCCATAGAGTTTCTTGCCCATTCTTCTCCATAGAGATCTACGCTTTGGAATGGGCAACTACAGTACTTTCACAGTTATTATGCCTTGAGACTGGGGCTGTAGCTTAATTTTTATTGTTGTCAATGTTTCGACAGTTCGAAAGTGCCTGTAACTGGCCTACTTGAAATAAATGATTTTGATTGATTGATTGATATTCTTTGTCGGATTGTAAGACACAAAAATTGCCATGTTGAAGGCGCGTTCCTTAAAGAGATGTAGCAAAGCAGAGAGGCCTGCCAGGTCCACCACCAGCGCCAGGTAGCGGGTCATTTGAAAAGGACGAGAAATCATCAAATAACTCCTTCCGCTCTAGGAAGCAGAAGAGAGGTTGAAAAAAAGTGTGTGTGTCAGCTCCGAAGCACGACTGGAGTTTACTCCTTAAGTACGAGTATCTAACCATACGCAAAAAGAGTTTATTCAACTGAAAAAAGATTAATATCATATGAAAGGGTAAATTCACAAATTAATGAAATAAATAGCAATATAAATACATCGACACTGATAGAAACAAACAAGCCCAATAACATATAGTATACAGGTATAGTCGTCTATACAGCATACCATATGTACGTCTTAATACACTCACAGCCAAATTAGAAAGTTGCGCACTAAAGGTGCGCACCAAAAACGCGACACATTTTCGTTATTTTAGTAGGTTTTACCCCTCGGATTTTTCTCATACCGGGCGCCTTATATATGAAAATCGATTCTTAAGGGGTAAACTCCAAAAATTATAATAATACAGTAGGTACTTACAGCTTCAGCGACATGTATCCAATCTAATGCTCCTATAATTTTATCATTCTCAGATGGCTTTTTGTCCCAATTCCAGTTTGTGAACTCCTTAAAACCTCCGGTTACCTGAAAATGTAGTTTGACCTGATGATGATGTTTTGACCTAAGATATATCGTCTAGCCTAGCCTAGCCTAACCTTATCAGAACCTCAAACGGATTCAGCCACCGTGGGAGACACTCCAGACATTATAATAAATAAATATCTTGGGACAACTCACACACGGCTATCTGATCCCAAGCTAAGCAGAGCTTGTGTTATGGTAACCAGACAACTGATAAACAAACTTATATAATTTATAAATACATACATATTACAGATAAATCACACCCAGACACAGAACAAACAATCATGCTCATCACACAAAGTTTGTCCTGGGTGGGAATCGAACCCACGACCTCCGGCTCAGCAGTCAGGGCCACTAACCACTAGACCAACAGGCCCGTCATTTACATTGGGAGTCATCGCCGAAAAAGTGAGCTACCCAGTTTTTTAACTTTGTCCCACACCAGGATTTCTCCTGTATCGTTAGTGCTTTTACTAACTTTAAACTCACATACACAAACAGCCAGACCCGAAAGGGTTTGGCTGTTTGTGTATGTGAGTTCAACCAACTGCAGGCCATACATATATTTGTTCCGAGCGGGGATCGCAGCCGCGACACGCAGCGCAGCAGCAGCGTTGCCAATAGGGTATTTTACTCTATATGAAAGAAATTCTAAAAATATACAATTCAGATAGCTTAGGCAACAAGCAATCAGAAAATGTTAAATTTAATTAATAAAACAACTGAAAAAAAAAAAAATTGATTTCAAAGTTTTCACTTTTTTTAGTCTGTTGTTTTAAAGCGAAACAGTGTCCGCCATGATTATTACGTCATATGGTCATGGAAACAAAAGGTGACAACTGTCAACTGAGCAACTATTACTATTTTTGTATTATAATTTATTTTTTATTAAAATAGTAGTAATAATACCATGGAAGAAATAAATACCACCATTATAATAATACCATAAACTATAGTGAAAAATACAACTAAACAGAAAGACTAATAACAGCACATTTGTTTATAACCAACTGACGTCATGACCACAGAGTAACATGGCGTCAAGCGTTTTTGTGATTTTACGCGCGAAAATAGAAATTGTAAAATTGAAATGCAGTTTTATGGCACTTATCGATTGAATATTTTTTTTTTGTTTTTTTTTTTTGGTGGTTTACTAGGACCCTAGGATCAAAATGAGATACTTTTTAAAAATAGGTGTAATACCGTATTTAGCCCTTTCGGGGATAGATCTAGCCCTTTTTTAGCTTTGTTAGCCCTTAAAATAATTATTTAGCACCTAACCCTATTTCTAGCCCCCAAATGAAAACCCTAAATTCAAACAAAACTTAGCATAAACTAAACGTACTCACAGTCTCACACACACACTATTACTCAAATTCATTAAATGTATGAGCGTAATCTTGTGTGGCGAAGAATCCTCTGATGAGGACTTGGACATTTAAGATGTATTTTTTTTTAAATTAAGTTAGATTGTTTTTAAATTTTTGATTGTGTGTTCCAAAAAATATATGTAATAAGTAAACAATACTCAATTCTTTTATTTATTTTTATTAAAAAAGCAATTTAGCCCCCATCTAGCCCTTTTTTGACTCTGTTTAGCCCCGAATCTTAAAACCCAGTTGGCAACACTGCGCAGCAGTCGATCGCTCAACCACTACGCCAACCGTGTCGTCGAAACCTTCCATTCGTTTAGTGACAATAGTCTGAGTCGACGGTGTGGACGTGTTCCACGTGCATGCGTGCATGTTGGTTGATACAGCAGCCCCGGAACACAAAGGGCAAAACGATGACGGGCCTCTTGGTCTAGTGGTTAGTGGCCCTGACTGCTGAGCCGGAGGTCGTGGGTTCGATTCCCACCCAGGACAAACTTTGTGTGATGAGCATGATTGTTTGTTCTGTGTCTGGGTGTGATTTATCTATAATAAGTATGTATTTAGTTTACTTACTTTTACTTTCACTTTGCAAGACAAACTAAAAACTCTATCTCCGAACAAAGCAGAGGACTACTCACTTTGGAAAATTACCAAAACATTAAAAAGGCCAAAGGAACACATGCCTCCACTTAGACAAACAAATGGCGACTGGTCACGAAAACCTCAAGATAAAGCAGAGTTATTTGCTGGTTTCCTAAAGGACGTGTTCAAACCTAATGAACCTGACAATGCGCACACCGAAGAGGAAATAGACAAAATCTTGAACAGTGACCAACAAATGTCTCCACCACTAACACCAGTGACACCGTCAGAAGTCAAAAAGGCTATCATGCATTTGAAACAAAAAAAGGCACCAGGATTTGACCTGATAACGGCAGAAGTTCTCAAACAACTACCAAAAAAAGGCATTGTCCTGCTGACAATACTTTTCAATGCAATGCTAAGACTACATTATTTCCCAGTGTTATGGAAGGTATCAATTATAAACATGGTGGCTAAACCGGGAAAGCCCCCTACAGAAGTATCATCGTACAGACCTATAAGTCTTCTCCCCTTGCTGTCTAAGGTTTTTGAAAAACTGGTTCTAAAACGTCTTTTACCAGTTTTAAAAGAACAGAAAGTTATACCGGAGCACCAATTCGGTTTTCGCGCAAACCATGGGACTACAGAACAGGTGCACCGAGTAGCTCATACAGTACGACAAGCACTGGAAAGAAAGGAATACTGTTCAGCTGTGTTCCTCGACATTCAGCAAGCCTTTGACCGCGTGTGGCACAAGGGTCTTCTGTATAAGATAAAGCTCCATTTACCAAATACCATATACATGCTGTTAAAGTCTTACCTGCAACATCGCGTGTTCCAAGTCAAATGTGAAGATAGTCTCTCGCCTATTTGCCCAATAGAAGCAGGAGTGCCACAGGGTTCTGTGTTAGGTCCTGTCTTATACACTGTCTACACCGCTGACCTACCCACCTCAAATGAAGTAGTGACTGCGACTTATGCAGATGACACAGCAGTCCTCTCTTGTAGTCAAGACGCAAACACAGCATCCACGAAACTTCAAGAATGTCTGGACGCAATTGGAATATGGCTGAAAAAGTGGCGAATCCGCGCAAGCCCCGCAAAATCGATGCACATTACGTTTACACTAAAGAGAGGGGATTGTTCCCCAGTGACACTTGACGGTGCCACCTTACCAACTGACAAAACAGTTAAATACTTAGGCATGCACCTAGATAGGAGACTCACCTGGCGAGACCATATAAAAGCCAAAAAAGAACAAGCTAATAAAAAATTTGGAGATATGTATTGGCTATTGGGCAGGCAATCAACACTAAGTCTGGAAAACAAACTCCTCATATACAAGTGTATCCTAAAACCGATATGGACATACGGCATCCAACTCTGGGGATCAGCGAGTCACTCAAATGTAGAAATCCTTCAGCGCTACCAGAACAAAGTATTGAAGACCTTGGTCAATGCGCCATGGTACACAAGGAACACGGAGGTGCATGAATATCTGGAAATCCCGACAGTTAAAGAGGAAATAGAAAGGTCTTGTGTACCCTACAAACAACGCCTAGAACAACACAGCAATCATCTGGCTACACAGCTCATGCATACAACTGGCTGCTTATACCGGCTGAAAAGAGTGCGATTGGCCTCAATATAAAGAAAATACGTAAAGTTAGGGTTGACACATCATAGGATGTGCACTCTTCAAAACATGTTATGAATCAACAAATCTGATTATAGCCACACGAGGCTGATTGTAGGTAAACGAAAAAAAAAAAAAAAAAAAAAAAAAAAAAGTATGTATTTATAAATTATATAAGTATGTATATCAGTTGTCTGGTTACCATATCACAAGCTCTGCTTAGCTTGGGATCAGATAGCCGTGTGTGAGTTGTCCCAAGATATTTATTTATTTATTTAAAAAGAGGAACACGGATCCGCTCCACCCAGTGCGGGAGAAGTCATTGAAGACTTGCCGTCCAAACCCTTTTTTTCTGATGTTCCTTCTTTTATCCTTAGTGTTCGAAAGAAATACCATGTCCCAGCAAACGGTGGCTTAGCAGGCCTCTCTGCTACAGTACGGCCAACGAGAAGCGATACCAAATGTAAACAAAACCCATGCTAAAACCCCATCTAAAATGGCCGCCCGAATGTTGGCGAACCCGTCTTAACGTTGTCATGTTTTTGCCGGGAGAACGAGACATTACGACAAAGGCACAAGATGGAAAGAGCTAAATATTAGATTGTCAACGCCACAGTTGTTCTTTAGGTTAATGACCTTTCGTATCGATTCACGTTGGCCGTACTGTATGTTTTTACTCTTGCAGACATTACAAACATAATTAATCATCACCTGGAACTTCCTCTCAGCATCTTCAACAAGTGGCCTCTTGGCTTCTGTGACCACAACTGCTGAGTAACCTTCTGGCAAGGTTACCTTCTTCCCCGTGAGCGGGTATCCACGGAATGATGCTGCCAGTTCTGTAAAATTGATAATCATTACTAATTTTATAAAAGCGAAAGTGAGTTTGTTTGTTACGTCTTCATGCCTAAACGGCAAAACAGATTTTGATAAATTTTGTTACAGAGATAGTTGGCTTTTTTCAATCATCACATGGTTTATAGTTAGTGTTAGCCCAAAGTAAAAGTCAAATTAAAGTCAAGTCAATGTAAAGTAAAAGAACTTAAAGGGCATAAAGAGCGGGGAAATTTATTTGATGATATAACACCCCAAAAAAAAAAGTAACTATGCAACGCGGATGAAGTCGCGAGCGGAAGCTTGACTTCAATAATTCCCTTGATTTTTCTTACTCCGCCCCACCATCTCTTCCTCGGTCTGCCGTGACCCCGTCCAGCTGTATCAGGACTCCAGTTTAGGGATATGCAGGCCACGGTTTACTGGCATCCAGTCTACCGGCGGATTTCGGTCCTGCGGCTTTCTTCTATATGTTTGCGTGAGTTTAAATGTTTGTTAACCCACCCATGATACAGGACAAATTCCTAGTGTGGGGCAATGTATTATATAAAACAAACAAACATAAAACACTTTTACAGCTTAAAAAGAATGCCTTTTTTACTAATTTAAAACCTCATAACTACCAGTTTTTGGAGTTTATTGGAGTTTACTCCTAAAGAATCAATTTTCATATATAAGGCGCCTGGTATGAGAAAAATCCGAGGGGTAAAACCTACTAAAGTAACGAAAATGTGTCACGTTTTTGGTGTGCACCTTTAGAGCGCAACTTTCTAATTTGGCTGTGAGTGTATTAAGACGTACATATGGTATGCTGTATAGGCGACTATACCTATATACTATTATGTTATTGGGCTTGTTTGTTTCTATCAGTGTCGATGTATTAATATTGCTAATTTTTTTCATTAATTTGTGAATTAACCCTTTCATATGATATTAATCTTTTTTCAGTTGAATAAACTCTTTTTGCGTATGGTTAGATACTCGTACTTAAGGAGTAAACTCCAGTCGTGCGTCGGAGCTGACACACACACTTTTTTTTGTGACTATCCCTATTAATTTGGCAACCCACTGTATGTAGGGGTTGGCTTCGATTTTATGTCTTATCTGGGTGCAGCTTAACACTAGTGTCTTCCTTAGTGGAATTGTAATATGAAACCCCAATTAACATGTACTGCCGCATAATATTGTAGCCTAGCTATGTCTACATAAGTTAACTACCTTATATTCCTTACTGCATTTGCAGCTAATATTAGCAAAATCAAAAGTCATTTATTCAAATTATGCTGATAATCTGCACTTTTAGATCAGATTGTGGGACTGTCTCTTGTAATTTGATTACAAGAGACAGTCCCACAAAAACGCCCCGCCCTTCAGCACTTCCTAATGTTTAAGCTGGGAAAAAAAGTGGCGGAACAAACTCCTCAGCAACACATCTGTCTTTCAGGTTAGAAGAACCAAGTTTATACGATTTCGTTTTTCACAACGGAAATTTAAGAAATAATTCATTCTTTGTCACATGACAGCTAGCACAGCTAGCTAGCTTACCCGAAAGAGTGCTAATGTGCGTTTCTATATTAGTAAATATGCTTCCACTGTTTTGTTTACCTCCATCGGCGTCAGAAATGTAGGGATCAAAATATTTGTTTATATTCGCAGGACCGTCGGCAGCTATTGAGCAAGCCATGTAATGGGCTTTTTGTTGAAATACCTCTGCATTTTCTTCTTTTCTCAAGTTATTTTCCACTTGTATAGACATTACTCAGATTTATTCTGGTTTTCGGATAGAAAATAGGGGAACGTGCAGGCAGAAATGCAATTTTCCGCCAACAGAATTTAAATTTGACACTGACAGTGACAAATTTGGACAGCGAATTTCCACAGAGTAAAAATTTAATGCACGTTCCAGAAATTGCTCAACTAATTCATAATACTGGAAATGATTTTATATCTCTGTCACGATATGTGTCCAAAAATACCCCAATGAATGCTGCAGATTCAGTTTTACATACATTTTTTGTTTCATGAAAACCATTTTTGTAAAAAAACCCTTCAAATGGCAATTTCAGAGCATGGTGGGTGCACTCTGAAGCATAGTTTCCAAAATTTTATATTGATTTTGATTTGATTTTAAACGTTTTTTAAATGTACTTCTATCTTACTACTTTGGCTGTAATTAGTTTGTTAATTTAGGTTATCTGTTTTTTATTGCAATGAAAAGAATAACAACAAAAAGTATTTTTGTTTATTAAAAAGCTTTCTCACCATTCCTGGTCAAAGGTTTCCGAACGCCTCCGCCATTCAGAATCCTTGCCATACAAAAAACAACTGATGTTATGGTTATAAAATGTCAAAATGTCCAGTGAAATGCAATTCATGACGAAATTTTCGCAACCATAACGAAATTATCTTATCGGATTTAAAACAAAAGCATTATACATTTCCTCATAACTACATTAGTTCATATGTGACGTTACGTTTAATCGCGTGTAGACCGTCGCGAATGACTACCGAAGTGTTGTACAATAATATTTGTTCAGTTGTAACAATTCGTAATTTTACGTCACAGTAAATAATTTGGCTGTGTTCCTCTGTTTGTTTGTTGACTCACAATAGTCTCAGATCTGGCGTTGGCAACAAGCTAGTGAAGTGGTGACCTTGGTTATTCTAACAGCTGTTTGTGTGAGTACTTCTGCACCTTTTAATTTATTAAAAAAAAAAACAATTTTAAAAATAAAAAATATTCTGCATTCATAAATCGTGTTCGGGTTGCAAATGTTATTGTTTATGATTTCGCGGGCTATTTTGGTTATCTTTGAAAAGACCTTGGGATTATTATTATGTGAAAGAGTAATTGTTGCTTAAAAGAAAGGCAACTGTTCTACTTTCAATGATGAGAAGCCAATTAAAATATTTTAAATACCTTAGAGCGTAATTATGGATTCAAGTATCTTAAAACAACAACAGCACTTTCTAAAAATAGTTTGAACCAATGTTTTGAAATGGTAATGAAGAATGTGCCATTCAAATTAATTAACAGTTCACATTCTTTATTTAAAATTATTCTTTCTTGATAAAATTTGCAGCTACATTGTCATCCATAAAAAGACTTGTACTGATAAAAAATATATTATTGTCCAATGATTGCACAATTTATTTTTATCGCTAAATAATGACTCATGTCATTTACAAAAAAAATTACTGGTTATTATGTTTGCCGTTTTACTACCTTGATTAGATTGTTTTACTTTTTGTGTTGATGGAACAATTATTTTTTTTAATTTTGGTTTAGTTTTTTGTCTTTAAAAAAAAAATCATTACTCTATTGCTTGCTAACTATGTGTTGTATCCCCATTGTTAGATGATTAATTATTAAATTCCTAAAAGACCAGGTATACTGGCAGACTAAACCCAAGATGTGTATAAAAAAACAAGTTGTATAGTTATTTTAATGGCATGAGAAATGCTGGACACTAATAAACTAAAAGTATATAACAAAGTCGCTGTCTGTCTGTTGCTAAGTTGTATGTATGCTTAAATCTTTAAAACTACACAATGGATGTTTTTAAATAGGTAGAGTGATTCAAGAGGAAGGTTTATATGTATAATACTTCACGCTATGACTCTTAGGAGGTGAGCAGCGGCTGAAACCGCTGGCCGCGTCACAAGACAACTAGAAAAAAATCTTACTATATTTATTGACATTACTTAAAGCTATAATATTTATTTACAATCTAGATAGCTAACAGTATCAGATAAGAAAGGCATTTATTATATTATAATTACTGATAGCAGTAAGTACTGCAGTGAAGGAAATAAATAAATGAAATGATATCAGGCTATTTTTGAAGTCATTTTCAAATAAGGAAAAATTATAACATAAAATATGTAATTGTTTTGTTTTCCTTCTTTGTTTATATTTGTTGTTGTTTAAAGTTAGGTTTGGTATAAATTAAGTACTTACCTAAGTTTATTTCAGAATGAGGAGTGCATTTCATTAATAGGTAATAAAGTTTGTTTCAAAATATTATTTATTCCATGAATTGATTTTAGCATGAAATTTCATCATAATTTGTCAAAACCAATAATTGCCAAAAATATTGTGCAAATATACCAATAAAAAAGAAAACTTGTTATTTATAAAGTAGTATTCCATTTAAATATATTAATTACTCAGTATTGTATTAACAATTACTTATAATAAATAAGTTGGTAATAACTTTTTGAACACAATCATATTCATTTCTCCATTTCTCAAGTTTTCAGGAACTTTTACATCAACTTTTGGATCTTTTTACACAACTTAACAGTCAGTCTTGGTTCAAGGAGTTTTAATAGACTCCCTGGTCAAATAAAATTTAACAATGAATTTACAATGAATTTTAACATTACCAGCTATAATTTTGAAATCTTGACACTGATGTAGCATTCCTTTCACTTTTAGCATTTAAATATTACTTGTATACAACTTTAAATTGTTTATTAACAATATCCTTATATTTGTACCCAAGAAAATATATTCTAATGTTTATAATTCTTATTTCAATTTGGCTCCTACATCATGGTAATTTAATTTAAAAAAAAGCACTGCCAGTCAACAACAACATAGATTGCCAAATTCCCGCCAAAATTTACGTCAATTCATTGCCAAGTTCGTAAAAAATATGCCACAGATAGAATTTTATTTTTGTCACTGCTACATATCTGGGGAATAAACTAATATTAGAAAGATAGTTAAATAGCATTATATGCATTATCCAGGCCAGTGGAATACCTTGTACCACCAAGGGAAAAGGAGGAACATGGATGGGTTTTAGTCAGTACAAGTCTGATACTCCCTTCTGCTCCATCAAGAGTGGGAAAAGCCATTTGATAATTTCCCATCCGCAAAAAGGGCCAAAGGAATTGTTTTATTTAATAAAATCAATAGTAACTAATATAAATGTTGAAATACGATGAGAATGAATCATCCATCATACCTACATGTATCCCATAAATATAAAATTGTAGTGCTTGTTTATAACTTCAAAATAGCCTTTTACTGAATGCATATGAAAGTAAATGCAAACATATTTTTTTTTGTCTGTGTCCTTTCGCTAATCTCTGAAACTACTGGACTGATTTAACAGGAGTTTTACTGGACGTTGGTGACGTTAAAAAGCCTTCTTAGACTTAGTCGCGAATTTAAACAAATATGACAAAATCAAAATCATTTATTTGCGTAAATAAAGTACCTACAGAAAGTTGGCAAGCAGACAAAATTGATCTCTTATTCTGCCTTTAATTTCGGCGTGCAAATTAAAAAAGGGGTGATGTATTTTTATTTAAATGAACTAATTAAAATCATGCTGTCATAATACAGATAATCCCATCACAATTCAAAATTGTAAACGTGTGTAACGAAAAATAGATAGATAGTTATTTTTTTCTGCATGTAATGTAGGTAGCTAATTTGAATGTAATACATTATGTTACGTTAACTAACGCGTTCAGATAATATAATAATTCCCCGTACATAATAAATAACTATTAAAAATAACTTTTCAAGAATTGAGTCGGCAGGTACTGAATTCGGGGAATCCCAGAAATTCTAAAATCGTAGATGACGCATTATGAACAGGAAATGTAGATTTGATGAGAAAAATTTAAACGAACAAGATTTTATTCATCAGTAACAAAATAAAACACCGGCAAAGTACCTACATTTATATTTTTCTGATTGATTATCCTACTAATGTTATAAATGCCAATGTTTGTCTGGATGGATGGATGTTTGTTACTCTTTCACGTCAAAACGGCTGAACGGATCTTGATGAAATTTGGCACAGATGTATATTATAGTCTGAAATAACACATAGGATACTTTTTTCGATAACACGCGGGCGAAGCTGCGGCCGCCAGCTAGTAGTAGAGAAGAACCGGCAAGAAACTCCATGGTTACTCTTTTAAAATCATTTGGTTTTACAATGTAGTTGTAAAACCAAAAAGTAGTAGTAGTAAAAAGTATCCTATGTGTTATTCCAGACTATAATATACATCTGTGCCAAATTTCATCAAGATCCGTTTAGCCGTTTTGACGTGAAAGAGTAACAAACATCCACACATCCATCCTCACAAACATTCGCATTTATAATATTATTATATATTATATTACTAGCTGGCGCCCGCGTGATATCGGAAAAAAAGTACTTATCCTTTGTGTTATTCCAGACTATAATTCACATCTGTGCCAAATTTCATAAAGGTCCGTTCAGTAGTTTTTTCGTGAAAAAGGATCAAACACACATCCATACTCACAAACTTTAGCATCTATACTAATATTATAAAGCTGAAGAGTTTGTTTGTTTGAACGCGCTAATCTCAGAGACTACTGGTTGGAATTGGAAAATTCTTTTAGTGTTGGATAGTCCATTTCTTGAGGAAGGCTATAGGCTATATAACATCACGCTACGACCAACAGGTGCTGAGCAGCGTGGGTGAAACCGCGTGGAACAGCTAGTTTATAATATTAGTAGGATATGATAACATCACGGTTCATGAGATACAGCCTTGTGACGGACGGACGGACACTGGAGTCTTAATATATACCTAATAGAGTCCCGTTTTAGCCTCTGGTTCGCTCATTCACAAATAATAAAGAAACTGATACTAACGTCGCGATATAAAAGAGAGAAATAATGCCTAAAATAAATGCTTAAACATTTACATAACATTAGAATCTAAATCGAGGTCGTTTGATAAAAAATAAAAGTGAATGACCTGTCGCCAAACTTGCGAATATCTTATCAACCATCGGCATCGCAATGTAGAAAAGATTAGTAAACCCGCACAGAAGAGACTTGGAAGCCCAAAATGGCTGCATCAGTAGAATCCTTACTAATATTATAAAAGCGAAAGTGAGTTTGTTTGTTACGTCTTCACGTCTAAATGGCTAAACCGATTTTGATGAATTTTGGTACAGACATAGTTGGGACCCTGGAGACGGACATAGGCTTTTTTCAATCATCACGTGGTTTAAAGTTAGCGTTAGCCCAAAGTAAAAGTCAAGTCAAAGTAAAGTAAAAGAACATAAAGGGCGGTAAAAGGAACATGAGTGGGTTTTCGACAGTACAAGTCTGACACTCCCCCCGCTCCACCTGGAGCGGGGTAAGTTATTTGATTTTGATGATTTAACACCCCAAAAAGTGGGAGAAAGAGGAAAAAAAGGGTTTTTTTTTTCGATTGTCACGCGGGTTAACGTTAGCGTTAGCCCAAAGTAACTGCCACGCGGATGAAGTTGCGGTCGAAAGCTAGTAAGCAGGTACAGACGCCTGCACATCAAGCTACTACAATCTGTCAGATTTCTTTGATAGATTTTCGACTTTATTTCTGAAGTATTAGGTTCAAGGTTCATTGGGAAAAATTGACAGTTTCGGGTAGCTTGACCTGCTGGCATCTGTACATTAGCTAGGGTAGTCACCATCCGTCCGTCTAGTACAGGGCGGCTGGGGGTTGCCGTGGCCTCGGAACACGGAGAGCAAAAGAAAGACCACGGATGGGTTTTAGTCAGTAAAATTCTTACACTCCCTTCTACGCTCAGAGCGGAGGGAGTCAAAAGTTCAAAAAAAAAATAAAAAAAGACGAGATATGAGGGTTGAAGTTTGCATGGACCATTTCGCAATTTTCAAGGTAGAGAGCAAAAAACAGTATGCGGACTATTTGTCGCTAACAAAAACATCGAGCGTCATTTTTTTTGCAGAAATCTGCCCCAAACCCCTTAAAAGAGGGGGTGAAATTTTACATGGCACTTTTCTCAGTTTTAAGTCGGTTTAGCCATTAAGGCGTGAATACGTAACAAACAAACAAACTCTCTTTCGCTTTTGTTATATTAGTAAGGATGTAAGAAAGATGGATGAAAAACACAGTTGTAGTATATAAAGTCTACCGGAACAGGACTTATCATAATTTTTTCTTGAAAATTCAACAACAGTCTCCTTTCATTAAGTTGCCGCCGGGCGGGGCGAGTGGAAGTGTCAGATTCGTACTGAATAAAACGCATCCATGTTTCTTCTATTACGGTTCCGTACCTCAACATGAAATACCGGAACCCACATTGGACCACTTTGTTGTCCGACTGTCTGTCTGTCAAGACCCTTTTTCTCAGGAACGTGTGTAGGTATCCAATTGAAATTAAAACCCTGTACAGACGCCTGCACATCAAGCTACTACAATCTGTCAGATTTCTTTGATAGATTTTCGACTTTATTTCTAAAGTATTAAGGTTCAAGGTTAATTGGGAAAAATTGACAGTTTAGGGTAGCTTGACCTGCAGGCGTCTGTACTTAAGTCTGTAGTCCCGTGCTGTGAAAAAATCAATCTTCTGAGTCTACGCAGTCAAAAGATATGGCTGTTTATGTCCCAAGTTTGTACGAAACCTTCGGTGCGCTAGTTTGTCTTTCTTCTGACCGGTTTTTTCCTTTGTGTTCTGGGGTCGCGGTATGTCTTTCAAACTACCCTCAACCTCGGCAGGCAGTCGCCTCGGCGAGCCCCTCTGATGGTTTGTACTCCCATGGCCTTTACAGATATAGGTACGCAAAAATCACCATAGACAAAAATAAAGTTTAAAAAAATACAATTATTAGATGAGTACAATATTAAAAATTTCTTTGCTCTCCATGATTCTTATTTTATATGTGTTTATATATAAGTAGTATTTGTTTTTTTTAATGTAGCTATTAATTTTGAAAATGTTACGCCACAGACTACCTATAGTACTGTTCCTCCTTTAAATCCATCCAAAGGTTGTCTTGAAAAGATCGCTTTTAGCGATAAGACCGCCCATTGTGTCAACCTATTTATAAGTTGTTTAATGTTACTCTTGTTATTTGTATGGTGTACATAATATAGAATACTAGCTTTTGCCCGCGGCTTCGCCCGCGTTAAATTTGGGGTTACACAGTTCCTCTAGCGCCTTATTGATTTGTAATAGCAACGCTAAGTTTTCCCTTTTCTTCCCTCTTTCTCCCTCACATCCCACTTTTTTCAAATAAAAATTAGCCTATGTCCGTCTCCTGGTTCCCAACCATCTCTATACCAAAATTCATCAAAATCGGTTTAGCCATTAAAGCGTGAAGAGGTAACAAACAAACAAACTCACTTTCGCTTTTATAATATTAGTAAGAATTCTATCTATTTAGATGTGATGCGTGAACGTGTTTCTCAGAACTCGCCTTCTGCAAATTTATTAACATTGTTAAACAATCAGATGTTTTAGTTCTAAAGATAAAAACTTATTATGTGTTTTGGCACGATATCTGCCTGTCTGTGGATATAATTACACTATGGAATACCTAACTG
This sequence comes from Ochropleura leucogaster, assembly GCA_958449745.1. Classification (NCBI taxonomy): domain Eukaryota; kingdom Metazoa; phylum Arthropoda; class Insecta; order Lepidoptera; family Noctuidae; genus Ochropleura; species Ochropleura leucogaster. The sequence continues at coordinate 1,910,565 of OY288230.1, read as the reverse complement.
TGTTACGATTTGTCAAGCCTGTCTTTGTTGTCATTACTTAGGACCGACTCGCGAGAATATGCAACAATATGGTAGTTGACACCACCAATCAATTGATATACTTTTTATGAGCTGTCAAAACGCGCTTCCCCCATAGATTTTGTATGAGACTCGCAACCGATGACGTCACTAAGTTGTCAAGTCAATGATGCAACTATTTATTGATTTAAAAGCAACTAAAAATCGAATTTTAAAGTTATTTTGAAATGAATGGAGTTCTCAGGTCTAGAATAAGGTGTTCTTTCAGTAAAGTTGTGTTTTTAGATTATTGGTTAATGGTGTCAAGTACCCAATTGGCCCAGAAGGAATTTTCTTTCTCTTTTCTTCGATACTCACCCCTTTTTTTGTGGATGGGAAATCATCAAATAACTTAAGGGCAGACTTGTACTGACTAAAATCCACCGATGTTCCTTCTATTGCCCTTTACGTTCCGGGACCGCGGTATCTCGTTCGAACAACCCGCAACCTCGGCAGGCATCTCTTAGAGGCGCGCGTGAAACACAAACGCGCCGTTGACACGGCCTGTCGTAAATAGACAAACGGACAGTGAGCTACCCATTTCTCACCGTCCACAGGCCCGCATCTACAGTGATAAATTATGTTTATTTTACAAGTAGGTTTTCACAAACACTTTTACACGTCTTTTTTTTAAAACTAGATCAGGCCGGTGTTTCGTATCCGAGTACTCTGAGAAGAAACAGCCGAAACAAACTCAGAGGTCATAGTCTCTTTTAAGGTCCAGACAAAAAATCTTGGTCAACTTACATGAGGACTATGCAGACTAGTGTCTGAAATGGTTTTTTTAAGTAAGCACCACACAGATTGAGTGGACCTGTCCAGTCAGTGCAAGCATTTGTCAGAGAAGCTGTGGCTGGGAGAGGTCTCGCGGCGCCCGGGGCGTCTCCCGCGGGTCGTTTCTTTGGCCTTCATCTTCCACTACTTACATCCATCCACATTTATACCCAAAACGTTCCTTACGACATTTTTCTCATTCCTCCTCACCACATGTCCGTTGCTGAAGATCTTTATTGCTTTGTTTCAGGATCATGGACTCCTTCTTCAGTTTGTTTGATCCGTCAGACGGAAACCAAAACAAACAGAAGAATAAAAAGAGACACAAACCAGAACAAGACACGGTTAAGAAGAAACCTGAAAACGCTCCTAAAGGTAAGATTTAGCATATATACTTACTAATATTATAAAAGCGAATGTGAGTTTGTTACCTCTTCACGCTTTAATGGCTAAACCGATTTTGATGAATTTTGATTCAGCGATAGTTGGGAACCAGGAGACGGACATAGGCTAATTATTATTTTAAAAGAGTAGGATATGAGGGCGAACGAGGGAAGAAAAGGAAAAACTTAGCGTTGCTATTACACGCGGCTTCGCTCGCGTTATTTTCGGGATAGCACAGTTCCAGTTTCCTGATTTGCAGGTACCTGTTACCTGTAGTTTTTGCCCTTGCGCCTTATTGATTGTAATAGCAAAGCTAAGTTTTCCCTTTTCTTTCCTGTTTCTATTTCAATTCCAACAAAAAAAAAAAATGGCCTATATCCGTCTCCAGGGTCCCAACTATCTCTGTACCAAAATTCATCTGCCATTAAGGCGTGAAGACGTAACAAACAAACAAATACACTCACTTTCGCTTTTATAACATTAGTAAGGATAAACGATAACTCATAAACTAACTAAGCAATACCACCATTTACTTAGTAATAAAACCCTAATAAAAACTAATAATAAATGTAACTTTCCTGCTTTAAACTATTGTCTATTCTTCTCCCAGGTCGCAGAAGAGGGCGGAAATCGAATGTTAAAAACGAAACTCTACCAGAAGAATCGTCTTTCCTCTGCGAACCGGATCTCAGTACTGATCTCTTAGTTAAAAATGTTAGTTATATTGAAAACTTCATTGAGATTAACAAAAAAGAAGATGGTAAGTGTATTAAGCAATTAGTTTTCGAAAAGTAAAGCTAAATAAATACAAAAACATTGTGGAATGCAATAAATCAATTGAGTTTTGAGTATAAATTAGCCAAGTGACGTTCGAAATCCAATATGGCGGATTCTCCAAGATGGCGGACTAATTTTTTGTACATTTTATTTAAATTGGCATAAAAGAATAGCTGATGAGTTTTTGAAACTATAGTACGGCCAACGAGAAGCGATACGAAAGGTCATTAACCTAAAGAACAACTGTGGCGTTGACAATCTAATATTTAGCTCTTTCCATCTTGTGCCTTTGTCGTAATGTCTCGTTCTCCCGGCAAAAACATGACAACGTTAAGACGGGTTCGCCAACATTCGGGCGGCCATTTTAGATGGGGCTTTAGCATGGGTTTTGTTTACATTTGGTATCGCTTCTCGTTGGCCGTACTGTATTATATTATTGAGTTGGAATTCGATCCTAAAATAGAATCTAAAGTCATAGCATTAGGTCACTTGTGCCCCACCTGAAAAAAGCTTTTAATTTATACTAATATTCTACAATCTATCTTTATTTTTTTGTTGTTTATACAACAGTATTTTATACAACTCAAGCTCTATAAGGCCGTGCGCTGCGTTAGGCGTGCGCACGGCGCGGGCGCCCGCGTGGCGTGCTGTTTTGTGTTATAGGCCATGCGCTGCGTTAAGCGGGCGACCCGTTGCACGCAGCGCTGATCTATGAGATTACGTAAAACAGCATGCCACGCGGGCGCCCGCGCCGTGCGCACGCCTAACGCAGCGCACGGCCTAAGTGTCGGGGTTGCGGGTTGTTCGAAAGAGATACCGCGGCCCCGGAATGCAAAGGTCAATAAGGAACATGGGTGGGTTTTAGTCAGTACAAGTCTGACGGGGAGTGTCCCCGCTTTGATGATGATTTCCTACCCCAAAAAAAAGCTCTATAAGTGAAGACTTGTAATGGGTTGTCAGAATAACTAACTGTTGTTTTCATTTGTATTTAGCTGTTAGTGCTCCAAAGTAAATAAATAAATAATTACTTTTCAGACAAAACAGACGGCGCCATTAAACCAAAACGCAGGAACTCAGGCCGAAAATATCGCCGAAAAAAGAACAAAATTTCACCCGCCAAAGACATAACAAACAGCGCATGGATAACAGATACCGCTCCCGAATCCGATACCAAGAACTGGAACAATCAACTGTCAGTACAAAAAATATGCGACGAGAATATCGGGAAAAATGTCAACGATTTAAAAAATGACATAAACAAAAATCTAAATGACAGCGGCATAGACAAGTTTAAAGACAGAGAAGTTTATAATGTCATAGACAAGTTGGAAAAGGTTATATTGAAGGATGATATGTATTTGGCTGGAGATTTTGACACGAATGACTTGGAGAATGACTTTTTCTATAGCTCCGATGACATGGAGGAGTATATTGATGATTCGTAAGTACTGAAAAATCATTTTTAAGGTTCCGTACCTCAAAAGGAAGTTACGGAACCCTTATAGGATCACTTCGTTGTCCGTCTGTCTGTCAAAACCCTTTATCTCAGGAACGTGTGCAAGTATCAAGTTGCTAGTGCTGCTTTTTCGATCGTAACATTAAGCGCTGTTCGCTGCGTAGATTGAGCAACTCGGCTATGAAAGTTGCTTTGTTTGTTACCTCTTCACGCCTTCATGGCTAAACCGATTTAGATAAATTTTAGTGGGGGACCCAGGAGCCCGACATAGGCTAAGTGGGATATGAGAGAGAAAGCGAAGATGGAAGGAAAGGGAAAACTTAGCTTTGCTATTACAAATAAATAAGGCGTAAAGGCAAAAACTGCAGGTAGCAGGAATTTAACGCGTGCGAAGCAGCGGGGGTAAGCTAGATTGCGGCAACCTAAACGTTAACATTAATCTTTTAACAGGAATCTGTTAAAAAATGGATAGTTTGCCTCAACTTAAGTTGCTTAAAGTGCAAAGCCTTTTAGTGCAAAATATTCATTTGATGTGGCTTTTGAAAGATACTGTACTTCAATTGGGTAGCTGATACCATTAACCAATAATTTAAAAACTCATTTTTTCTTAAAGAACACTTTATTCTAGACCTGAGAACTCCATTCATTTCAAAATAACTTTAAAATTCGATTTTTAGTTGCTTTTAAATCAATAAATAGTTGCATCATTGACTTGACAACTTAGTGACGTCATCGGTTGCGAGTCTCATACAAAATCTATGGGGGAAGCGCGTTTTGACAGCTCATATAAAGTATATCAATTGATTGGTGGTGTCAGCTACCCTATTCATGTATGTTTTTTTTGCTATTTTCTCCACAGAACATCAGAGCTCGAAGACTCAGGAGACGAAGTGTACGGTAGTCTACCGCCAGAGCCCAGGTTCGGTAATGTGGAATACAAACTGCAGCTAGTGTCTTTGTGCGAGAGGAGGTTCCAGCATCTTGTCACACAGGTTTGTAAAATTAATTTATTTAAAGTACTATTAGCTTTTGCCCACGGCTTCGCTCGCGTTAAATTCGGGGTAACACAGTTCCCCTTGCGCCTTATGATTTTTTTTTTTGTTATTTTGCTGCTCGTCGTAATTTGCGACTATTAAATGTTTTTTCTTTCCTTATTGATTTGTAATAGCAACGCTAAGATTTGCCTTTTCTTCCCTCTTTCTCCCTCACATGCCATTTTTTTTAAATTAGCCTATGTTCGTCTCCTAGTTCCCAACTATCACTGTACCAAAATTCATCAAAATCGGTTTAGCCTTTAAAGCGTGAAGAGGTAACAAAGAAACAAACTCACTTTCGCTTTTGTAATATTACTAAGCATGTAGAAGCCACCGACGCATAAACGGTATTTTTGCTACATAATTTTGACACATCCCTATCGATTTTTTTTATCTGTAATTTAAATCATCTGTCAAAGTGCATCGAACGGCTGGTTGAAAAAAAATCTTTAGTACCATAGATAATCCTTTTACAACGTTTTATAACAGCTTTTTAAAAATATTATAGTTTTTTTTTATTCATATAATACAGCTTTTATGGATTCCGTACTTCAAAACGGAAAAAACTTTGTTGTCCGTCCATCTGTCTGTCAAGATTCTTTTTTAGGAAACGCTTGGAAGTATCGAGTTGACATTAAAACGGTATATTCAAGTCTATGGTCCTTAATAGCTGTGTAACTAGTACTAAATCCGTAGTGGGTCACTTAAAAAAATATGTGGAGGGAGTCAGAATGATGAATTTATTTGCAAAATCGTAACTATATAGTACCAGCTACCCTACTATGACGTCTTATAACAGTTCTTATTCCACTGAGGGAAAGAGGTGGTGCTAGACACCCTGTATAGCTCTGTCTCTTTCCCTCAGTGGAATAAGAACTGCTTTAAGACGTCATAGTAGGGTAGCTGTTTTGAGAAAACAATATTTTTTGCCAAACGATTATCTATTTTTTTCGATACTGTTCGAACGACGTGTTCCTTGACTAAAATAGAATAATCTTTTGCAGTATTAGTTACAGAAAAAAAAACATCTGTTTCAAACAAACACTGAATTATTGATCATTATTTGCGTGTCGTTGGATTTCTACTGTGTATCATTATCATTGTCCTGCCCTTGTCCCATTCTATTTGTGGTCGGCGCAACACGTTTTATTCTTCCATTCTCCCCTATCAGACGTCACGGCAACATTTACTCGTTTCTCCTTCATACCATTCCTTACACAATCCATTCACTTTTTCTTTGGCCTTCTTCTCGCTCTCCGTCCATCAACATTCTTCGGACTTCCACTGTGTATAATTTTCTTTGTTTTTCCATAGTTAAAATGGCGTCTCCGCTCCGGCGGCGGCAGTGCAGTCTACGTACTAGGTGTCCGCGACTGTGGCGCGCTCGTAGGGCTCCGCGCGCGCGCCCTGCGCAGCTCCCTCGTGGCGCTGCGGCGCATGGCGCAGGCGCTGGGCGCCACACTCACGCATGTGACGGCCCGGAGAGTGGCGCCTCATAGAGCTGTTGCTGAAGTTTATGTTAGAAAGGTGAGTCGCAAGAAGCATGTTTTAAGTTGTAAGTGGCAGTCGCAAGTCGCAGACGCAATTCACAGTTGCAAGCTGAAAGTCGCTTTTTTAAGTCGCTGTCGCAAGTAAAAGTCTCAGATGTAAGTCGCAGATGCACGTCGCAGATGCAAATCGCAGACTTAAGTCGCAGACGCAAGTCGCAAGTCAAAGCAAAGTTGGGAGTGTGTACCGCCATACAAGAATTACCTAGAATTTACAACTCATTATTATGTGTCTAGCAACATTCATAATAACCAGTCTTACCAAGAGGTATCGTGTTACCCAGTACTAATAAATTGTGTTGTGGGGTTAGATTGGAAGCCGATATGTTGGGGGGTTAGATTGGAATCCGATATGTTGGGGGTTAAATTGGAAGCCAATGTGTTGGGGGATACATTGGAAGCCGATGTGTTGGGGGGTTACATGGAAGCCGATGTGTTGGGGGGGTTAGATTGGAATCCGATATGTTGGGGGTTAAATTGGAAGCCAATGTGTTGGGGGATACATTGGAAGCCGATGTGTTGGGGGGTTACATGGAAGCCGATGTGTTGGGGGGGTTAGATTGGAAGCCGATATGTTGGGGGTTAAATTGGAAGCCAATATGTTGGGGGATACATTGGAAGCCGATGTGTTGGGGGGTTATATGGAAGCCGATGTGTTGGGGGGGTTAGATTGGAAGCCGATGTGTTGGGGGTTTAGATTGGAAGCCGATATGTTGCGGGGTTAGATTGGAAGCCGATGTGTTGGGGGGATACATTGGAAGCTGATGTGTTGGGGGTTAGATTGGAAGCCGATATGTTGGGGGGTTAAATTGAAAGCCAATGTGTTGGTGGGTTAGATTGGAAGCCGATATGTTGGGGGGTTAAATTGAGAGCCGAACCCAGCACAATGGGAGCAAAGCAATGCTTTATTTTTCTCGGCTAGGAAATCATCACATAACTTCTCCCGCTCTGGGCGAAACGAAAGTAAGTGCCAGAAGTTTATTGACCCATTTATGTTCCTCGAAAACCCATCCACGTTCTTTTGCACTTCGCGTTCCGGGGCCGCGGTATCTCTTTTGAACAACCCGCAACCCCGGATGATAAAATGGTTAACTCAATATATGAAATTGTTTCAGTTGCCAGATCCCAAGCAGAGCGTAGAGCTAAGAGTAGCTGTCATGGGTGCCAACGAAGCTGGCAAGTCTACATTAATTGGAGTATTGACTCAAGGTATGTCACTGAAAACGCTTATATGTATATCATCACAAGCTTTTGCCCGCGGCTTCGCTCGCGTTAAGTTAGGTAGCGCCTTATTGATTGATTTTTCGTCCCTCTTCCTCCCTCATATCCCACTCTTTTTTAAAAAAAAATAACCTATATCCGTCTCCTGGTTCCCAACTATCTCTGTACCAACATTCATCAAAATCGGTTTAGCCATTAAAGCGGGAAGAGGTAACAAACAAACTCACTATCGCGTTTATAAAATTAGTAAGGTTTTTCCTGCCCTTGTCCTATTCTATTTGTGGTCGGTGCAACACGTTTTCTTCTTCCATTCTCCCCTATCAGACGTCACGGCATCATTTACTCCTTTCTCCTTCATATCATTCCTTACACAATCCATCCATCTTTTCTTTGGCCTTCCTCTCGCTCTCCGTCCATCAACATTTAGATCCATCACTCTTATAGTCACATGTGCTTTGTTCCTCCTCATTACATGCCCATACCAAGACAAACGACTCCCTTTTAATATTTCTGTAACAAGCACAACTTTCAAACTTCCTCTAATATACTCATTCCTTACTTTATCCATTCTTGTCACTCCACAAGCTTTTGAAGGATGCGCGATATTGCATTATGCCCATATTTCTCAAATGTTTGATAACTGACAACAGTCATGACACATATTACAATAGAACGATTATATGGCCCACACAAATGTCATTTTTTCGATATTGTTCGTCGTGAGCTCCTTGGGTTATGAGTCGAGCTAAAGTAAGGCCAACTAGCAGCGATACGAAAGGTCATTAACCTAAAGAACAACTGTGGCGTTGACAATCTAATATTTAGCTCTTTCCATCTTGTGCCTTTGTCGTAATGTCTCGTTCTCCCGGCAAAAACATGACAACGTTAAGACGGGTTCGCCAACATTCGGGCGGCTATTTAAGATGGGGTTTTAGCATGGGTTTTGTTTACATTTGGTATCGCTTCTCGTTGGCCGTACTGTACACGATAACTGACAAATGCTTGCACTGACTGGACCGGTCCACTCAATCTGTGTGGTACTTTCCTACAAACACCATTTCAGACACTAAGCACAGTCGCTCAGCTGATTTCGAGTCGTCGCAAGAAGTTCGTGCAAAAAAAAGTAAAATATCTTTGTCTCTAAAAGTATAGTATTTGAGAATCTTAAGAACATGCACGAAGACTGCTTATTATCTAAGCTTAATGCTCCTTAAATGCTATTGCTCCTTTTTCTTTACGCTGTATACATATACTAGCTTTAGCCCGCGGCTTCGCTCGCGTTAAATTCGGGGTAACACAGTTCCCCTTTCCTGATTTGCAGGTACTTGCTACCTGTAGTTTTTGCCCTTGCGCCTTATTTATTGTAATAGCAATGCTAAGTTTTCCCTTTTCTTCCCTCTTTCTCCCTCATATCTAAATATTTAAAAAAATATAGCCTGTGTACGTCTCATGGGTCTCAACTATCTCTGTATCAAAATTCATCAAATTCGGTTTAGCCATCGAGGCGTGAAGACGTAACAAACAAACAAACTCACTTTCTCTTTTATAATATTAGTAAGGATTGTTTCATATTAATATCTGTTCATGTTGTTTGACGGGCCTGTTGGTCTAGTGGTTAGTGGCCCTGACTGCTGAGCCGGAGGTCGTGGGTTCGATTCCCACCCAGGACAAACTTTGTGTGATGAGCAATGATTGTTTGTTCTGTGTCTGGGTGTGATTTATCTATAATATGTATGTATTTATAAGTTAAATAAGTATGTATATCAGTTGTCTGGTTACCATAACCACAGATAATATAATACTAACGTACAGATACTCCATCTCATACAAAGAAACGTGACCGCCATAACTTGCTCATTTCTTCGGGCTATTCGGGCTATTTTTTTTTTACTCACAACGGCGCTAGATGGTGCTTGCAGCGATAGTTTAGTTTACACAAAGAACCAATAGATGGCGATAAAACCATACTGCATACAAAATTATGGTAGCCGTTTGACCTTGAAGCTTACGATACTCGGCAATCGCCTACTTTGCGATAGCGCATGATTTCTTGAGCGTGGGATTATACTATCTATGGCGTGGGGTATAGGTCCATGTTTTTCGGCAGACTTAGTTATTTGTTAGGTTCGGCGTAAACGTTAACGCAAATTATGATAATTATCAAGTATTTAAATCAATTAAAATTATTTATAATATCGAAATAGCTCTTGCAATGATAGGAGACACTGAGACACAGGGCAGGGAGTTATTTTTTAACAGACTCAGTTTCGTGTGTGTAATTTTTTTAATTTTAATTACAAGTTGTTACTTAACTAAGTAGGTAGTAATATTTGTATGTTGTGTTGGTACCTACCTATAAAAATAGGTAAATATACTTACCGGCTCGGATATTAGGCGCTAGATGATAGAGTGGGGATAACCTTGCGCTTTGTACTGTACAGACGCCAGTTCCCAATCGGCCGCAGTATATACAATGTACTCTGTGGCCGCAGTCAAAGGTTTAGAAATTCTACAGTTCTGGCTAGGTTGACCTGCCGACTGCTGATGTCTGTACGCTTATAGAAAAAACACTTACGAGATGTATTTAAAGAAATTTATTCTCAAAAAAGACTACAGTCATGAGAGTCGGGCAGTGCATGAGAACTTGAGATCCAAAAAATTATCTTCTGCGCATGTGAAGTTAAACAAGCGCTCAAGATCCGTGCCATTTACTTTCCATTCTAATATTATCCAACCACTTACTGGCATATTGAACTGAATGTGGGGTTGAGTTTGTCTCAGCCCCACATTCAGCGTAAAATACCTACAAGCTAATAAAATGCAAGCGTAATTTATGAGTAGGTATAGGTAGGGGTACCTTTAGATTCGAGTCGCTTAATGTACCTACTTATCAGTTTCATTTGAATTGCGTTTTATGCTACAAGACGACATCTAACTTAGTCCAGCCCAGTCCAGACCTTGGAACCAGTTCTTTTTAACAATTATTATCCGATGGCAGTCCTTAATACAAAATTGATCACTTCAGAGTCGGTTCTTGGTAATTATTATAAAATATACAATAAATATAATAGAAATCGGATATTTTGGACGTGTCATGGTAGACGTTCTCGTGCCGCCTTCAAATGTAATTAGAGCTTGTAATATACCTACTTATGCCGCTGGGCTAAATCGCCTGCCTTAACCCAGCGGGTTCGTTCGCCAGGCTGGCCAGGTTTTGGTGCGCAGAGGTCTATCCAAATACGAGGATGATGATGATGATGATCTTTGTTTGAAGGAAAAATTTATAAAAAAACACAATAAATTATAAATAAAAATAAATAAATATCTTGGGACAACTCACACACGGCTATCTGATCCCAAGCTAAGCAGAGCTTGTGTTATGGTAACCAGACAACTGATATACATACTTATAAAATTTATAAATACATACATATTATATATAAATCACACCGAGACACAGAACAAACAATCATGCTCATCACACAAAGTTTGTCCTGGGTGGGAATCGAACCCACGACCTCCGGATCAGCAGTCAGGGCCACTAACCACTATACCAACAGGCCCGTCAACAAGTTAATATTTTTTTTAAATAAGTACTTTATCATTTACAATGAGTAAGTAGGACTGCCTCGTTGGTCCAGTGGTCGCAAGAGCTACTATTGAGCAGTAGGATCTAGGTGCGATTCTCGGGTGGGACAAAATACCAATACCTAACCCTATGGGAAATAAGGCGTAATGTTATGTATGTATTAACTATTAAGTTCATATATTACTTTTTCTGCTATTTTTGAAGTTGACTGAAAAATTAATAAGTTTGCCTTTGCCTTTCAGTAAAATACATAAAAAGTAGATACAGAATAGCAGACAAAGACATACAACAAGACCTTTGGGTATTTAATTGAATCTGTAGGTCCTACCTATGTAATTGATTTATCAAACAGCATCCACCTGAAGATTAATAATATCATACATAATTATGAAGAACGATGATTAAACATTTATTTTGAAGTAACCTTAATTTTGATGAAGATTGTAATGATTTTTTGCGACTTTTGGCTTCAAGGACTTTATTCCCAAAGTTGACACTTGAGACCGCAAAATTGTAAATACCTATATTATTATTCTATGGCGCAGATTAGCATTTTATTCATAGATTATAAGAAAAGTAGGTTTTGTTGTTCTATGTCCGAAATATATTTTGTTTTACTTAATATATTTGCATTTCATAACTATTTCATTCTATCTAAATAGGTATGGTATGTTTCATTTAGGACGTGTAGTAAAACTTAAAACAACGCCATCTATTAGCACAATTAACACCAAATGAGTTACTTAACCACAACGTAGTACAAAATTTTCTCACCAGAGGCAACACCATAATATTATTTAGTAAAATCATGGAATTTGGAACTAGGAGCCCATTATTCTCGATTTTTGTGTTATGGGGATTTTTAAAAACAAGAACATACTTCTTCCAAGGTCAAATTTAAACAATTACACAAACTTCAAAAACAAATCGATACACATAACGCCATCTATTGAGGTTTTTTTGAACTATTTTTTCTTTCTTCGCAATGAGACCCCATGCCATAACACAAGCTCTGCTTCGCTTGGGATCAGATAGTCGTGTGTGAGTTGTCCCAAGATATTTATTTATTTATTTATGAACTGGTTTTTACCTTAACATTTTGATGGTGTTAAAAAAATGAATTTTAGTTTTGTTCTAAATTGCCTTAGCATGTTCTTAATAGAAGTTGGCCAATGCCAAGGAGAGACCAACCGAACAATTCGGTAATACCCGGTCCAATTTAATAAGTACCTACAGCGCCATCTCTCGGGGAATTGGGTTACTAATTAATACAAAGACGTGCATGAAGGTTTCGGTGGTAATTTTGGATTGCGAGAACCGATTTCAATAATTATTTTTTTGTTTGAAAAACGATATATAGCCGTGTGTGAGTTGTCCCAAGATATTTATTTATTTATTTATGTATTCAGGTGAATTGGACAACGGTAGAGGGAGCGCTCGTTTGAATATGTTCCGACATCTGCACGAAGTTAAGAGTGGTAGGACATCGTCTTTGAGCCACGAGATACTGGGATTTGATGCTCAGGTTCGTTAATGAAGTATTTTTTTTTTATTTATTACTATTGCAACCCCAAGCTTAGCAAGGAGCTCGTGGCTGAATAATAGCAACCGCTCAGTTCGATCTTTAGGTTAAGCCGCGCTTGCCTAGGTTGGCTGTTGGTCTCGGCTGTCATTTGTAGATCTTTGACAGTCGTTACAGTAGTCAGTGTCCCGAAACTCTGACTACCAGTGATACCAAGGGGTATCGTATTACCCAGTACTAGCTGTGGTATGGAGGCCAGATAGGCAGTCGCTCCATGTAAAATACTGATATTCAGCTGCATCCGGTAAGACTGGAAGCCGTTCCGCTACGATACCAATAAGAGGTATACGCGCGCTCTTTTTCCGCGTTCACGCACGGCGTTGCAATCGCCGGGCATCTGCGCCGCCATCGCCAGTCCATTACTCGCACGCGAATTATAAATCCGAACTTAATGTTTTTGTGAATGTGTCAAAAGGGAATAAACAATTTTTCCATTGATTAACTTAACTCAAGACTTATTTTCGGGAGACGTCCCGTGCATACGGGCCACCGTAGATGCGGGCCCGTGGACGGTGAGCAATGGGTAGCTCACCGTCCGTCCGTCTATTGCCGACAGGCCGTGTCGACGGCGCGTTTGTGTTTTACGCGCGCCTCAAAGAGATGTCAGCAAAGCAGAGCGGCTTGCCAGGGCCTCCGCCTGCCGGGGTTGCGGGTTGTTCGAAAGAGATACCGCGGTCCAGGAATGTAAAGGGCAATAGAAGGAACATGGATGGGTTTTAGTCAGTACAAGACTGACACTACCCCCGAGTTATTTGATGATTACCCAACCAAAAAAAGGGAGTTCCGTGTAAAAGTGTTTGTAAAAACCTACTTGTAATATTAACATTCATCATTATCATCATTATTCTTTTCAGGGTAACGTCGTAAACTACGGATGTTCGGAATTGATGACGGCAGAGCGAATTGGCGAGAGGAGCGCTAAACTCGTGTCGTTCTTGGACCTGGCTGGACATAGCAAGTACCAGCGTACCACGCTGCACGGCCTGACTGGATATTCTCCACATTATGCTATGCTGGTGGTGAGTTCATATCCTTACTACAGTACGGCCAGCGAGAAGCGATACGAAAGGTCATAAACCTAAAGAACAACTGTGGCGTTGACAATCTAATATTTAGCTCTTTCGATCTTGTGCCTTTGTCGTAATGTCTCGTTCTCCCGGCAAAAACATGACAACGTTAAGACGGGTTCGCCAACATTCGGGCGGCCATTTTAGATGGGGTTTTAGCATGGGTTTTGTTTACATTTGGTATCGCTTCTCGTGGGCCGTACTGTAATATTATTTAAGCGCAAGATAGTTTTAAACGTCTTCACGCATAAATGGCCAAATCGATTTTGATGAATTTTGGTACAGAGATAGTTGGGTCCCTGGAGACGGACATAGGCATATATTTTTTTAAGATTGAGATATGAGGGAGAAAGAGGAAAGAAAAGTGAAAACTTAGCATTGCTATTACAATAAATTACAGGGCAAAAACTACAAGTAGCAGGTACCTGTAAATCAAGAAAGGGGAACTGTGTTACCCCGCTTTAACGCAACCGAAGCCGCGTGTATAGAACTATAACAATATATGTCAATCTTACATCTATTTATCATTAAGGAAGTCATCAATTGTAGAGGAGCTCGTGGCTAAATAATAGCAGCCGCTCGGGTCGATCATTAGGTTAAGCCGCGCTTGCCTAGGTTGGTCTGTGGATGGGTGACCACCCGTTACATACCGAGTTTCCTCCGTGCCTCGGAAAGCACGTTAAGCTGTTGGTCCCGGCTGTCATTTAAAGATCTTTGACAGTCGTTACAGATAGTCAGTGTTCCGAAAGTCTGACAACCAGTCTTACCATTAGGTATCGTATTACCCAGTACTATCTGGGTTGTGAAGGTCAGATAGGCAGTCGCTCCATGTAAAATACAGATATTCAGCTGCATCCGGTTAGACTGGAAGCCGACCCCAACATGGTTGGGAAAAGGCTAGGCAGATGATGAAGTCATCAATTGTAGTAGCATTTCTTAATTAACTTTTAACCACGCTTTGTCCCCAGATATCAGCTACAGCCGGCATTACATCGATAACTGAGGAGCATATAAGTCTGTTGACAGCCCTAGATCTGCCATTCTTTGCTGTGATCAGCAAATGTGAGCTGGCGGCGACCGCTGTCAAGTCGCTGACGGCCAGGCTGGCGGAGTTGCTGACCGCTGCTAATAAGGTGTGTTGAATTATCTATACTCTCTCTCACAGCTCAATAAAAAAAAAATATGTTTACGACCGATTCTCAGACTTACCGAATACACATTTTATATGTAAAATGTACCTACTTATATTAAAACCAAATGAATTTAAAGAGTAATTATGTTGCCGGTTCTTCTCCATAGGAAACGACCAACCCAAACCGTGCATCTTTTCTCGACGTTTTATAAGTGCTCATGTAAGCCTATGTGAAATAAAAATATTTTGATTTTGTTACACTTTCTCGTCAAAACGGCTGAACGGATCTTGACGAAATTTGGCACAGAGGTAGATTGTAGTCTGGAATAACACATAGAATACTTTTTTTTTTCGAAATGACTCGGGCGACGTCGTCGGCGCCAGCTGGTTGTTTATATGTTTTTAAACAGTGTCAAAAATATTGCCGATTTTGTTACAGAAACCCCTACTGATAACGGACGAGAACCTAGCCAGGAACTGCGTGGCTCCACAGAAGTTGATCATCGACGCTATTGATCAAACAAAACCAGAAAACGACAAGTGAGTATTCAATCATATAAAATAGGAGCACTAATACCTATAGGTTGTGTAGTGTATGTAGATATGCCTACAGTACGGCCAACGAGAAGCGATACGAAAGGTCATTAACCTAAAGAACAACTGTGGCGTTGACAATCTAATATTTAGCTCTTTCCATCTTGTGCCTTTGTCGTAATGTCTCGTTCTCCCGGCAAAGACATGATAACGTTAAGACGGGTTCGCCAACATTCGGGCGGCCATTTTAGATGGGGTTTTAGCATGGGTTTTGTTTACATTTGGTATCGCTTCTCGTTGGCCGTACTGTACGTATGGTTTGTCTCTAGCGCATACGTCACAAGGCGCGGGCCGAGTGGAGGGCAGTCGTTGTCCGATCGTCAACCCGTAAGCACGTGGTGGTGCGTTGCCGAGCCAAACACCAGGTTATAGAGTAGCCACTACAGGTTGCCAGTTATATAATGTAAAAAGTAAACTGTGAAAGTATCCTTTAAAATAAATAAATATCTTGGGACAACTCACACACGGCTATCTGATCCCAAGCTAAGCAGAGCTTGTGTTATGGTAACCAGACAACTGATATACATACTTATATAACTTATAAATACATACATATTATAGATAAATCACACCCAGACGGAACAAACAATCATGCTCATCACACAAAGTTTGTCCTGGGCGGGATTCGAACCCACGACCTCCGGCTCAGCAGTCAGGGCCACTAATCACTAGACCAACAGGCCCGTCTAACATAAGAATTCACTGACTTCAGAAGCAAAAGTTATTTTTTTTCTTTTTAGTGCTGTTTTTATTTTTTAACCTATTGTTTTTGTTACAGCATTGAATCTGAAGTGATACCAGTGTTTCCTGTGAGCAGCGTGCGAGGTAACGGTCTGAGTGCTCTCCATGCTTATCTGCTGGCCTTGACACCACCACAACCCATCGCCACGATGAGAGCTGATGATGTAAGTACTAAAACACTTTCCGATCGCATCCCGACCTAATATCCTTACTAATATTATAAAAGCGAAAGTGAGTTTGTTTGTTTGTTACCTCTTCACGCCTAAATGGCTAAACCGATTGTGATGAATTTTGGTACAGAGATAGTTGGGACCCTGGAGAGGGACATAGGCTAGTTTTAAAAAAAAGTGGGATATGAGGGAGAAAGGGAAGAAAAGGGAAAACTTAGCGTTGCTATTACAAATCAATAAGGCGCAAGGGGAACTGTGTTACCTCGAATTTAACGCGAGCGAAGCCGCGGACAAAAGCTAGTTAATCAATAAATGAACGAAAATTAGTATTTCATAATGACAGCAACAGATTAAAAAAATACTTAAGTTAAATAAAAATCGAATTATTTTTCATATTTATTTAAAAAGTATTTTCTTTCCAAAGCCCACATTTCTCTTTTATGCTCCCTTTCTTCCTCTTCGAAAGCCCATTGCTTTCTTTTATGTAATAATTCTTCCTCCTTAATCTTCTTTTGCAAATCTATAACCTCTAGTTTTGCATCTGCTAGTCTTTTAAATTTCCTTTTCATCCTCTCTGCAGCTGAAACAAAATTTTATGTATTTTGAATATTGGTAATAATGTTTGTTGGGGCGTGTTCCCCTATGTTGAGAGGTACTTAAAATAATGATAAGTGACTTCAGCTTAATAAATGTCTTTAATTTGGTTCCACAATACTTCGTAGTACAACCCGCAGCATTTTTGCAAACAAGGAACAACCCACAGCATTTTTCGAAGTTGGGTCTTGTTTGCAACAATGCTGTGGGTTGCTTCTTGTATGCAAAAATGGGTCCATGTATCATTGACATCTCTATTAAAGTTTGACATTGAATAATAATTTGACATTATAGTGAATACTAATAATATTAATTGACATGCCACTAACTTAATTTTTTAAATCCTATTCAATGTTCGTCTTAAAATTTTGTTTAAGTACCAAATATTTGCATGCCCCCATGTGCAAAGTATGATGAGACCTTTGTTTATATTTTAAGACCATAAAATCGATACTAATATTATAAAGTTGATGAAGAGTTTGTTTGTTTGTTTGAACGCGCTAATCTCAGGGACTACTGGTTGGAATTGGAAAATTCTTTAAGTGTTGGATAGTCCATTTCTTGAGGAAGGCTATAGGCTATATAACATCACGCTACGACCAACAGGTGCTGAGCAGCGTGGGTGAAACCGCGTGGAACAGCTAGTGTACCATATTTAGACAATTAGAGTTAACTAGGCTTTACATGTACAAAAAGTAACTTACTTTGATGCTCTGTAGAAGTATCCACTGATTGGATACATTTATATTCTGCATCAGTCTCTGTCATTTCTACATTTTGCGTAAAAACTATTTCTTGGTTAAGACTTTGGTGTTGATCAACACGAGAGGTTAGAAGCTCAACTTCTTCCCGGCTGAAGTTAACACTTCGTTCACGTTTCGGTGTCGTCATTTTTCAAACGTATAGAATCTTTTATATAAATCACTGTTCACAAAATGTATTTAACAGGTACACTTAAATTGCAATATAAACAAAACAAAGAAGAAACGTAAACAACTGGACGAAAAAGCATAAAAATACCACGGTATTAGTGACTGTCAGTGTCAATTTTTTGTCATTGTCAAACGATATCCCGTTTCGTTACAAGAAATATTCAATTACCATCAAATGATTTTTTATAAGTTTTTATAATACATAGAATATTTACCGTTATGTGAATAATAACTAATTATATACAAATATTAAAGAAAAATAATACCCCTAATGTATGTTAAAATAAATGTATAAGTATTTTTTGTTAACTTTCTTCATTTTCAATTAATTGACACCTAAAAACGGAACGTACGTATATGGTGTTGCCACCAAGTTTACATAAAAGTCCCAGATAGTTATAATAAATAAAAATAAATAAAAATAAAATACATTTATTGCAAGCAACATTGGCTCATAGTAGGGGAACACACAAATACAGATACAGATATATAAACAACAAACACAATATATAATATAGATACGTTAACCGGCCCTGCTGACGGCAACATGCCTATCACAGCAGTGCCGTATATATAGGCAGTCCATTCGGTCCGCAATCATCGCCAGGACAGCATTAGAGCTGCCCCACACCCTACGCACCAACGACGCGCCCCGCTTTCGCATGGTCGCGTAAAAACAGTCAGTGCGCGCCTCCGCGAACATACCTGAGGCGCTGCAGTAGCGAGGCAGCGCCAATACTGCCCTAAACGCGTTGTTGAACTGGACGCGGAGGGCCCCGTATGATGCACGCGTGTACCTCGCCCACAGGCTGCACGTGTAAAGGGACGTGCAATATGCCCTGAAGAGCGCTATCTTCACCTCCCCTGAACAGCGCGCAAACCTGCGCGCGAGCATGTTCGCCCTCACCGACAAGGCCCTCCGTTCCCGCTCCATGTCGGCATTGTCCTTGAGGTCGGTTGTGACTACATGGCCTAGGTATTTAAATTGCCCCACTCTTTCCAGTGGAACACCGTTTAGAAAAACTGGTGGACAATTTTGTAACTGTTTCGTACCGGCCTCAAAGACCATGCATTGACTTTTGGTCACATTATATTTTAACCCATGACCAAGGGCATACTCCTCACATGTCCGTACCAGCTTTCTGAGGCCACAGACCGACGCGCTCAGCAGCACCATATCGTCTGCGTAACTGATATTATTAATACAGATTCCACCTACATGGCAGCCGACATGCTGGCTGCTCAGCGCGACGATCAAGGCATTCATGTACAGGTTAAAGAGGGACGGGGAAGTCAACCCCCCCTGCCTCACCCCGCACTGCAGCCGATACGGCTCCGACATTGCACCCGCCCACTTAACGCTGTTGACCTGATGGCTGTACCAGTATTTAAAAACGTTAATAAGTTTACGTGGTAGGTTTATTCCCTCGAGTTTAGCCCACAGGATGTCGTATGCCACCAGGTCAAAAGCCTTAGACAGGTCGAGGAAGCAAGCGTGCACAGGCGTCTTTCGATCTGTGTAGTATCTGACGGTATGCTTAAGACACAGTATCGCACTCTCAGTAGACAGTCGAGGTCGAAACCCAAACTGATTATCGTGCAGATCCAGGTACTTGTCTAACTGTGTATTAAGCAAACCGTCAAACACTTTTGCAATAATTGTTGCAAGAGAAATCGGCCTGTAGTTGCTTTTGTCGGCAACATCTCCTGTTTTATTTTTCACTACCGGGACTACTACGGTTTTCATGAAGTCAGGTGGCAGATAGGAATGGCTCGCGCATAGTGTGTAGAACATTGCTAGTACCCTATTTACATGTGGGCCAGCGTGAACTAAATGCTCAATGCTGAGGCCATCGTGTCCAGGGGACTTGCCCTTAGATATGTTATTTAAAGCCTTAGCCACATCTTTGGCAATGAAGCAAGACCCCCCGTCTTCGTCAGGTATCTCAACATCGAGCACCACCTCCGCTGGACCCCGTGGGGATAGTACGCGGAAATGGTCCCTAAAGATATTGGCAACATCCCTAGGGTCACTCACACCCTCGACACTGACTGGTAGTCCAGGTCGAGCGTTTAATTTGTTGGTGCCCTTCCAAAAGCTACGAAAATGGCCTTTCCTGTGTTTTTCAGCGAGGGCATCCATTTTTATTTGATCCTGATGGTTTTGGCACCATTTAAGTCTAGACTTGAATATTTTACGACTTTGGAACATTTCGTCATATACACAGCCAGACCTTGGCTTACCACACATCGCCCACTCTATAAACTTCGACCTAGCCACCCGGTGGGCCTCGCTGACATGCTTATTCCACCCAGCAATGCGTGGGCCACTCCTACCCCCTCCTGCACGAGTACCACCCCGAACCGTCGCTGCCGCCATTGCCGACTCTTGAAAGGCAATAACAATGTCAGAATAAAGCCTGTCAAGAATATGCCCATGGTCCGAGTTATTACAGTGTTTATGTGCACAGTATGTAAACTCCGCAGGGAAATCAATACACTTTAGCCTATTATGACATTCTTTCGCATATAGCGCAATCTGCTCATCAGTTCTGTCTCCCCACGACACATCATTGCTTAATACTCTTTTATCAGGTATCTTTGGTGTTAATAAGTTAAAATTACATTCGATAATGAGCGGTAAATGATCAGACCAAAATGTGTCATAATTTACATATGCATTAAGGACAGACTGTTTTGCCGATTGCGTAACAATACAGTGATCCAACCAACTGCACGTTCCATGTGCCTCACTAATAAAAGTATACGTATCAGAGTGAAGTCCCAATAGCTCAACATCTACGCAAGTCCAAACCTGTTCACTACAGAAATGTATAAGTTCGTTGTAGAATAGTTCACATGGATCGGCATTAAAATCGCCCAATACGAAAACTGATTCTACACCGTATTCATCTATTAAAGCACTCACCGTCCCTAGGCAGTCCGTAAATTCTGGCAGGTTTTCCGTCCCATTTGTAGGCATGTACACACTCATTACTATCATTGGCCGATCACTTGTAATGATTTTGATTGCACAAACACGAGCACTATCGCACTGTAGCACTGACACGTTCAGGAAAACACTACTCCTCCACAGCAGGGCGACGCCACCGAACGGCCGCCCGCGCAATATTCCCGCCGAAGTGTCCACCGCCGAAGTACCTGTGTACCCGAACTCACTGTCTACAGTGCTTAAGTACGGCACCTCATCCGGTAGCAGCCATGTTTCCTGCAGGGCGATCACGTCACAAGTGCGACACAAGTCCCTGACGTTATGTGACTGTTATGTGTCAGATTAAAAAAGTTTGTGAAACGTACTGTTTCTTGTTTAAAACTTTTATCATCCGAATACAATAGTTGTCAAATCACATATTTAAACAACCTTTGTTTTGAATAGTTACAGTACTGATGGCAACATCTGTGTCACTTTTTTTTATTGAGTTATTTTTTTTGTAATATTTTTCCTATTTCTTCTATAGATTCTTTTTTACTAATTATAAATTCCTAGACGCTTGTTAACTTTTATTAAGCTCTTATTTTATTTTACGTTTTCTAAAGTAAGCAATGACTTATTGTCGGGCCTACGCTGTCTTCGCATACTTAAATACAAACGCTGTAACAACAACGTTGTAAAACTAAATATAAATATCTTGGGACAACTCACACACGGCTATCTGATCCCAAGCTAAGCAGAGCTTGTGTTATGGTAACCAGACAACTGATGAACATACTTATATAATTTATAAATACATACATATTATAGATAAATCACACCCAGACACAGAACAAACAATCATGCTCATCACACAAAGTTTGTCCTGGGTGGGAATCGGACCCACGACCTCCGGCTCAGCAGTCAGGGCCACTAACCACTAGACCAACAGGCCCGTCAATAAATGATTTTAAAAGAGTAACCATGACTTTTCTTGCCAGTTCTTCTCCATGGGAAAGAACCAACCCGAACCGTCCTTTTTATTATGTTTGGCATCTCGTAGTTCAACCTAAGAGGTTGTCTGCTTAGCCGGGCAATTCCTGTGGATGCGACTACACGCTAAGGGCACCCCATGTGGGGTAAAAGCCTCGGCTTAGGGCGTCACTGAGGGAGGACAGCAAAGAGACAGGCAGAATCTGAGTGATATTATTTAGGGACTGGTTTGAACTTGTTGGCCCATGTAGGCCTATTCTAATGATATTATAAATGCATGATATGCAGATAATTGTTTCTGGTCTGGCTGTTCTGTGAGTTTATATGTTTGTAAACGCACCCACAACACTGGAGAAATTCCTAGTGTGTGGCATTTTTTTTAATGCGAATGTTTGTGAGCACGTATGTATGTTTGTTACTATTTCATGTCAAAACGGATGACCGGATCTTAATAAAATTTGGCACAGATGAAGATTATGGTTTGGAATAACACGCGCGTAGCCGCGGGCGCCAGCTAGTGTGACATATATATTTTTAGATTTTTGATCTTTGTAGTTTTTGATCACTAAATTGTGTAATATTGCTTCAGGAAACCTGTGAGTTCCAAATCGATGAGATCTTCCACGTGGGTGACAACTCGGGTCCTGTCGTGGGCGGTCTGCTAACTAGAGGACAGTTGTATGAGGGAGACAGCGTTATTATCGGTAAGTGAGAGATTTTCTTAGTATGTGTTGTACGAAAATTTGTTGTTTTAAGGGGTACGTACTTCAAAAAGTAAAACTGGAACCTTTATAGGATCATTTTGTTGTCTCTCTATCAAAATAAAATTTAAAATGTATTGTACTGCGCACAAACGTATAGTTAAATTAACTAAACGTGCACAAAATACATACAAAGTAAAATCAGCAGTGAATAGATCAAAAGCAACATGGGATATCATAAATGATAATGTAATAGTGTTTTTTGTGAATTACCCAAAAACACTATTACAAGCATTAAAATAGAGAACAAAAGTGTAACACAATTTCGTGACATAACTAATATTCTTAATGACTTTGTCATTGATAAAATTTAACCTGTTTGAAAAACCGTCATACAAACTACTTCAAAAATGTTCAAATACAACAACTCAATGTTTGTGGCTCCTAGCCATGAAAATGATATAAAACAAATAATAAAACCACTAAGAGTGTAAGGAACGATAAAATATATTTCATACAGTATTAGTGGCTACTTAAATCACATAATTAATTTAAGTATAACGCGCGATATATCCGACCACACTCAGAACTGCCGTAATAAAAACATTATATAAAAAAAGAAAGGGATAATACTGAGCCTTATAGGCCTATTGCACATGTGCCTATTTTCTCGAAAGATAATTGTGAAAAATACATATATGAACAAATTTATATTTTTTTAATAAAACATGACATCAAATTAGGAACAAAAAATCTTTTGAAAAAATAAAACTACCAATATGGCCATGTATGACTTCCAGTATGTTCAATCTAGTGCGATATGACTGAAGGCTTTGACTACGTAGATCACAACATCTTACTTAATAAGTTAGAAGCTTACGGAATAAGAGAGAATATTCTACGGCTTATTGAGGCATATCCTAAAAAATATGTGGAAATAACACAAATAGATCCTAATTCAAAGAACAAAAGGATCTATCGTTCGCGTGATAGAACAATCACATATGGTGTGCCACAGGGTAGCGTACTTGGTCCCTCTTTATTTTTACTATTTATAAATGTCCTACCAAAAGTTACAAAGCATCACATGGGCACTATTTGTCGATGACAACACTGATACTATTGACTGCGAAGACAAAATAAATATATTTATGATACTGACACTACCATTACTATAGATTCAATTTTAACAAAACCAAATTAATGACTTTCAACCAACGCAAAAATTTACCTATGAGTATTTATTATGACAGTAAACAAATTAATCAAGCAAACACATCAACAATTCCTAGGATTAACCATAAACCAGCGACTGGAGTGGAAAGCACATTAGATTTGACAAAGACTTAGCAAATCGGCATATCTAATATATAAAATTCTCGTGTCACAGTTTTCGTTCCCATACTCCTCCGAAACGGCTGGACCGATTTAAACGAAATTTTGTGTACATATCGGGTAGGTCTGAGAATCGGCCAACATCTATTTTTCATAGCCCCAAGTGGGCAGCGAGTGAAACCGCTGGGCACAGCTAGTATTTATATAAACTTGCACCTATCACAGGATTTGCTATTGTTACTGCACACAATGGCATGGTTGGTTCTTTACTTAGATGGAGTTACGTTTTTGGGGAAACTCAACAAATAAGGAGCTCATTTTTAAGACCCAAAAACTTGCATCCTGGGGTGATTGTGTAGAATGCAAATGTGTCCCCGCACCCCAGCCAGAAGTGACGAGAAGGAACACCGTGTGGTTTTAGTCAGTAGGAGTCTGACAGACCGAGGATTTCCACACGGAAAAAAAAGGTCAATATTTGCGTTAAAATGCACAGACACTTGTAAACCTTTTTTTATTAAATATAAAATATTGACGTTACCCTGTATGTCCACTTTCAAAGCTGCAGTATTTGTAAAAAGCAACCCAAAACTATTTCCTAAGCTAAGACAGAAATGACCGCAGTCGACGGCACGCCAATATGTTGTGTTCAAGGCAATTAAAACTGCACTGATAGGCAATAGTATTTTATATAATTAACATTATTTATGTTGATGCTTCGTATCTACGTATATTATTTACTCTGGACGCTCTTACTGTGCACTTCTTTCAACACCGTTCTCACGTATTTGTATAATCTCAACATGAATGATGTAAATACGATTTTGTAATAATATTGTAATTTAAAAAAGTGTCCATGGAGTTTCTTGCCCATTCTTCTCTATAGAGATCAACGCTTTGGAATGGGCAACTACAGTACTTTCACAAGTTATTATGCCTTGTGACCGGGACTGTAGATTCATTTTGTTTCTTGACATTCAAAAGTGCCTGTAATGGTCTAATTGAAATAAATGATTTGATTTGATTTAACCCCCTCAGGACCGTTAGAAGACGGTTCATTTGGCCGTACAACCGTACGCAGTATCTACCGCAACCGCGCACCGTGCGGCGGCGTGCGCGCGGGGCAGTGCGCCAGCGTGGGGCTGCGCGCGGGCGCCCCGCGGCCCGGCATGGTGCTGCTGGCTCCGCCGCCGCTGGCGTGCCGCCGCCCCGTGTTCTGCGCCTGCGACACGCACAATGTATGTATTACACATTAACCTCTAGAGCCCCAGCGGCACAAAAACGTGCCACCAAATCCCAACCTATTTAAAACTGTATTTGTAGTCTCAAAATCGTTTCTAAACGAATGTTCTCGACGGCAGATAATATTGTACAACCATAGATAAAGATAGAAACTAAAAATTTCGTATGTAACATTTAGAAAAAAAAGAGTGTAGTTAGTACAAAAATATCGAGTTCGGGCGCTATGAAGTTCGGGTTTAAATATTGCAGGAATCGAATGCAAAACTTGTAAAATAACATTATCATTAGATTACCAGTATTCGAAGGTCAGGGAATGAGAATACGGTTCTTCAGGAAAACTATTTTATTTTCTTAGTTTAACACTTTAGAATCAACCTTAGTCAACGAGAGACCAAACTCCAATGCCCGGGTTCCACTGTGAAATCATTCGAAGTGCACGAACGCACGAACGAATGATTACACCAACGTTTGAGTGAATTGTCGGTGACAAAATAACAGTTGAGTCAATACAACATCTGTATGACGTTAACAAAGACATTCAAATTATTTTAATATAAATATAGGCTAACCGGTCTTACTTAAAAATAATAGAAGTAATTCAATTATGCTAAAAATGCTAACACCAGTCTATTCATAAGCCAGTTTCCAAAATTTCGTGTAAATTGATCTCATAGTTTAGTCAGAAATCGACATAACAGCAACATAACTATATTCGGCAAGTACTCCGATTTCAATAGGATATTGTTTAATTCTTGAGGTCGAATCAGAATCTTGTTTACATTGTATTTCATAGCCACATCATTGAACAACCCG
This sequence comes from Ochropleura leucogaster, assembly GCA_958449745.1. NCBI lineage: Eukaryota > Metazoa > Arthropoda > Insecta > Lepidoptera > Noctuidae > Ochropleura > Ochropleura leucogaster. Next base: position 1,884,901 of record OY288230.1, on the reverse strand, counting down.
ATACCGTTAAGAGTGTGTGAATAGAAGCAACAGAAACGGAGCTATAAATGTTTTTGTGACCGGGGTCAGATTACGCTTACGATAAGAGCCCGCCCGGCGGTACTTGATGGCTATCCGTCAAGCACCGCCGGGCGGGCTCTGACTGATTAAACGATTTCAAACCTTAACCTCTCAAGAACCGCCATTATTTACGTCAACTATCCGTCAAGCACCGCCGGGCGGCCTCTTATTTACATTAATGGTGGTCCTTGAGAGGTTAAGTTTTAAAATCGTTTAATTACTCCTTAGGACTGGCTGGTTCCAAATGCTACCTAAGCCGAAACTAGACGATTTCAAACCTTAGTGTGCATAATAATAAAGTTGAAATTCACAGTTCAACTTAAAAATTAAAAAAATATCTTTAACCCACAGATGAAACAGCTAATCGAACAAAACCTAGCAGAGAAGACGAAAAATCGTAAAAACGTTCGGAGGAAAAACAAAAACCTCCTCCGAGACATAGAGACAGCTGAGGAATGTTTGACAAAAGACATCGATGACATCGATGATACAAACATATACGACAACGGTGATGAAGACGAAGGTGATGAGACAAAATGTGATGAATGCGGGTGTACGGATAAAGTCATGTTGGAGGACCCCAATGATCCGAGAGGCTGTATTTATTTCCAGGTCAGTATTGTGGTTATCCGTTACTAACTGACGACACGGTTGGCGCAGTGGCTGAGCGATCGACTGCTGCGCTGCGTGTCGCGGGTACGATCCCCGCACGGAACTAATATTTGTATGGCCGAAGTAGTTGTTTCGGGTCTGGCTGTTTGTGTATGTGAGTTTAAATGTTTGTAAACGCACCCACGATACAGGAGAAATTCCTAGTGTAGGCCACGTTTTTTAAAAAGAAAAAAAACAAAAGGCCTATAACATATAGTATATAGGTATAGTCGCCTATACAGCATACCATATGTACGTCTTAATACACTCACAGCCAAATTAGAAAGTTGCGCACTAAAGGTGCGCACTAAAAACGTGACACATTTTCGTTACTTTAGTAGGTTTTACCCCTCGGATTTTTCTCATACCGGGCGCCTTATATATGAATATCGATTCTTAAGGAGTAAACTCCAAAAACTTGGATGGTTTAGTCAGAACAAGTCTGACACTCCCCCCGCTCCGCCCAGAGAGGGGAAGTTATTTGATGAATTCCCATTCGCAAAAAGATTCATTTGCTATTTAAACTAATAGTCAATATTCGAGGAGCCGCGCTTGCCTAGGGGTTGTTCCCGTTCGTCCACACCCCGTCGTCCACACTGCGGACGACTGGGAATGTTGCGTTCTGTTCGTCTACACTGTGGTCGAACAGAACGCATTATTCCCAGTCGTCCACACCCCGTCATCTCACGTCTAGTCTAAGAGTTAATAAAGAAAATATGATGATAGTATTTCCTTATATAATAAACATACCTACTTTTAAAATATTATGTACTTAGCTTTATTACTTTAGTAAGGCAAATACTTTAAAAGTACATACCTAGTAAATCTAAAGCTTTTTTTGCGTATTTAAATACAAAGACTATCTTTTGTTGGAGGATCGACAAGGTGCAGTTATAATAGTTGAGTATATCCAGGCGATTGTAACTTTATTTTTTTTTTACATATTAATTGCATTTAAACTGATATTGATACAATACCCAATGTGTAAAATTAAAATGTGAAATATTCATATGCTAAAAACCTTTAGATTTACGTACGCAGTACGTATTTAAATACGCAAAAAAGCTTTAGATTTACTAGGTATGTACTTTTAAAGTATTTGCCTTACTAAAGTAATAAAGCTAAGTACATAATATTTTAAAAGTAGGTATGTTTATTATATAAGGAAATACTATCATCATATTTTCTTTATTAACTCTTAGACTAGACGTGAGATGACGGGGTGTGGACGACTGGGAATAATGCGTTCTGTTCGACCACAGTGTAGACGAACAGAACGCAACATTCCCAGTCGTCCGCAGTGTGGACGACGGGGTGTGGACGAACGGGAACAATGCGTTCTGTTCGACCACAGTGTAGACGAACAGAACGCAACATTCCCAGTCGTCCGCAGTGTGGACGACGGGGTGTGGACGAATGGGAACAACCCTTGCCTAGGTTGATCTGTGGATGACCACCTGTTACATACCGAGTTTCCTCCGTGCCTCGGAAAGCACGTTAAGCTGTTGCTCCCGGCTGCATTTTTATATCTTTGACAGTCGTTACAGGTAGTCAGTGTTCCGTAAGTCTGACAACCAATCTTACCAAGGAGTATCGTATTACCCAGTGTTAACTGGGTTGTGGAGGTCAGATAGGCAGTCGCTACATATAAATACTGGTATTCAGCTGCATCCGGTTAGACGGGAAGCCGACCCCAACATAGGTGGGAAAAGGCTAGGCAGATGATGAATTAATAGTATAACGCGGGGAATAATATTAAGTAGGCTGTGGTTTGTAAGCTGCTGCTACGCTGTTCCGTGCCACGTGACACACACCTCAGGCACGCGGGCTGCAACGCACCCGCGCAGGCCGCGGACGCTGAGAGAGAACCCCCGACCGCCAACGAGGTCGGACGGAAGAAGTGTCTCCGCGACTCTCGGATTGTGCGCGAAAGCCCTATATTGTAATCTCGTCTCAGTATGTTGTGCTGATAGACTGTACCTATTGTTATTGATGAGTGCTTCTATGAATAAATAACTATAAAGTTCTACGCCTATTAAAATAGTCAGTATTGTTGTCGGCAGGCGTCAGTGCAAGTTCTCCGCCATTCGACCGTTATATACCCGGGTTTCCAATGTACGGTGCACGTCGGGAATGTCCGACAGACTGCTATCATAGAAGTGAGTACAACATATATGTTTAAAAAAAAAGCAGCCTTACTAATATTATAAAAGCGAAAGTCAGTTTGTTTGTTACGTCTTCACGCCTAAATGGCTTAACCGATTTTGATGAATTTTGGTACAGAGATAGTTGGGATCCTGGAGACGGACGTAGGCTTTTTTTAGAAGATTGAGATATGTGAGAGAAATAGGGAAGAAAAGGGAAAGCTTAGCATAGCTATTACAATAAATAAGTCGCAAGTTAAAAAACTACAGGTAGCAGGTACCTGTAAATCAGGAAAGCAGCAAAGCTAAGTTTTCCCTTTTCATCCCTAGTTCTCCCTCATTTCTCCCTTTAAAAAAAAATTGCCTATGTCCGTCTCCAGGGTCCCAACTATCTCTGTACCAGAATTCATCAAAATCGGTTTAGCCATTTAGGCGTGAAGACGTAACAAACAAACAAACTCACTTTCGCTTTTATAAAATTACTATAGATAAAGTGTTTGTAAAAACTTACCTGCAAAATAATCAACATTTATTGATAGCGCGATCTATTTTGAAGACAACGCCATCTATCGAGCGTGGCGTTAACACGTTCACTGTCCAATGACTCCAAATGGAGTCATATTTGTACCAAACTCACATGTCCATGACTCCAGTTGGAGTCATAATCCAAAAGTAAATTTGATGTTTTTTATTTGACTGGACGTATGGTTAGATAACAAGGCTACTGAAAATTTAAATTAATTAATTAAAAATTTTTTTTTCAGGTATTTTCCTGAAAATGCATTTTCTTTAGGCTGTATATGATATATATGTATAAATGTAATCCTTACTAATATTATAAAAGCGAAAGTGAGTTTGTTTGTTTGTTTGTTTGTTACCTCTTCACGCTTTAATGGCTGAACCGATTGTGATGAATTTTGGTACAGAGATAGTTGGGAACCAGGAGACAGACATAGGCTAATATTTTCTTGAAAAAAAGTAGGATGTGAGGGAGAAAGAGGGAAGAAAAGGGAAAACTTGGCGTTGCTATTACGAATCAATAAGGCGCAAGGGGAACTGAGTTACCCCGAATTTAACGCGAGCGAAGCCGCGGACGAAAGCTAGTTCCTTATAATGATTGTTGTCAAGTTAGGGTGAGTTTGCAGATGGACGTATGAATATTTTTTATAACTTTGTACTGGGACAGTGAACGTGTTAAACTTTGCTGTTGTTCGCGTTTAAACTGTGTCATCTTGTAATTCCAGGGTATAATGTCTCTCCACAACGTCCTCCGAGCTGATGAGACGGCATCAGTCCTGTTCCGTTTCGTGCGCTGTCCCGAATACCTCGTGCGAGGCAGACGACTCCTGTTCACGGCCGGGCTTGGTACCAGGTCAGTTAGTTTACAACCTTCGGTTCTGTAGCTTACAGTTGAAATTCCAACGCAGTGTTTTACCGTCGATAATCCTTACTTTAATATTAGATTAAGTATTGGGTTTTTGAAAAAATATTTCTACCAAAATGTTCATTATAGAATTGTGTATCCATTAGTGTCAGTAGCAAAATTAAACAATGTTTACTTTACGAGGAGATGCATGTTATTGATATTTTTCCTCATTTCTGGAGGTTTATTGTAAGGAGATTTACTAAATAATAACTCCATAAAAATAAAAACTAAATCTATACTAATATTATAAAGCTGAAGAGTTTGTTTGTTTGTTTGAACGCGCTAATCTCAAGGACTACTGGTTGGAATTGGAAAATTCTTTTAGTGTTGGATAGTCCATTTCTTGAGGAAGGCTATAGGCTATATAACATCACGCTACGACCAACAGGTGCTGAGCAGCGTGGGTGAAACCGCGTGGAACAGCTATCTACAATAATGGAATCAAGATTATAAAGTTTAATGTATTTTTTCTGTTACCTAATTCGTTTTAAATAACGTGTAGATAGCTCTAAAAAACTGCACAAAAACGGCTTGCGCGGCGTTTTGGTCGGGGAGGCGCCTTAAGTTACGGAATCTTAATGAATGCTGTTTTAACCTGTGTTTTTCTTTCTGTTACAGAGGCATCGGACGGATCACACAAGTGTTCCCCTTCATACCCTGAACAAGACTACATAATATATTAACTCATTATCAGTCAAGCTATCTCTGTCACACTAAAGTACGGCCAACGAGAAGCGATACCAAATGTAAACAAAACCCATGCTAAAACCCCATCTAAAATGGCCGCCCGAATGTCGGCGAACCCGTCTTAACGTTGTCATGTTTTTGCCGGGAGAACGAGACATTACGACAAACGCACAAGATGGAAAGAGCTAAATATTAGATTGTCAACGCCACAGTTGTTCTTTAGGTTAATGACTTTTCGTATCGCTTCTCGTTGGCCGTACTGTATATTTTATAGACAGAGACTAACTATTCATTTCAAAACTACAATTCGTGTTATCAAGTCTCTTATTTCCTTAAACTTAAGGGATATTTTTGCCTGCTCACTTTAAAAGAACAATCTGTTCTTTCAACTCTACATTGTCTGTGGCGCCGTAATGTAATGACAATATCACAAAAACATGTCTTGACTTATTTATTTAATGGCGTTTGTCAAAAACATGTCAGATAGAATTAAAAATGTGACGCTGACAACTTGCTCTAAAATTTGAAATTACTGAACTATTCTAAATTTTGTCGAAATCAAAAAAAAAAAAAAATGACGGCCAATTGCATATCGGCCTCTTCGAACAAACTGGCGACATAAACCGCCATATCTTTTGACTGCATAACCCTCGGTATGCCTGGTGGCGAGAAGTGACGCGGTATGCCTGGTGGGTCTGACAGACCCAGTTTTGGATAACTATTTCATATACATATTGCAGTAAATAAATAAAAATATTTGTTTTATAATGAAATTACATACTAATATTAGGATTAAAAATAAAAATTGTTTTACAAATCGATCTTTATTTTTTAAATTTGTTCGTTTTAAACATAAAGTTAAGCTTTGGGCTTTTAGTTAACAATTGTGTTGAATTAAAAGTAGAGAGAGCACTTTAAACAAGTCTTTTCGTTATGGGAACGCGTCCCGGACTGAGGTAGCGGGCGGAAAGCATTGAGTAGTTCGTGACGGCCAGCTACAGCTTGCGGGTGCGTTTAGAATTCAAATTTGAATAAAATACAACAGTTTTTCAGCCGTGGTGGGTCTGACAGACCCTACCAGGCATACCGAGGGGTAAACATGGACGGTTGATTTTGTCACTACTGAAAGCGACAACATTGTTTTATTTACAACTCAATACCTCTACGCGTTGTCGAGATAAATAGTCTTGATACAGACAGACGGACAACAGAGTCATCCTATTAAGGTTTCCTCTTTACTTTCGAGACACGGAACCTAAAGAATAAAAACAATGAATCTACATTCAAAATTCATGACACAGCGGATTGTTCTTTTTACCACAGATGAAAAATATATTTGTGGGCAGAATAATGTTCTGAAGACATGGCAACTATTTCACCATCGGTTTTTTGTTCATTCATATATTCACACAATATAGATTAAGAGAAATTTAGTCAAATTTTCTTGTAGATAGACATTTTTGTTGAATTTCTTTGCATATATCGCTGTCTGTTCGCTTAAATCTTCTAAACTACTCAACGGATTTAAATGCAGTTTTCAGTAATAGATAGAGTGATTCAAGATGGAGGTGTTTATGTAAAATATTAGTATCTACATTATACCAGAGCGAAGCAGGGCGGATCGGTAGTTATAATAAAATCTTTATACAATTTTTTGTCGGCGTCGTGGATGGTGGCTAAGGAGAGAGTGTAATTAGTTTTTTCAATTAGTAAATTCTTAGTAACAACCACGGACTATAAATATGTGATTAGGTAGCAAATAACTAAAAAAGTACCTACCTAACTTAGTCTGTATGTGCTATCTGGTCTCGAAAACGGTTGTATCAATACTAATGGGACTTTTACGAAAGGATTAATTGTTATCGATACCTTATTTTGCTCGGGACTGTTTATTTCAGCGAGTGTTTTTTTATAAACTAAATGAAACAATTTTGATCTGGCTTTTGTTGATTACAAAAGTTGTTTAAATAAATATAAGTACAATGATTTATGCTTTAATAGTTTTTTAGTTGTGTCACTATATTACCCTTTAGCTTCACTTTAATAACAATGTATTAAACATGTTTTGTATACTGTTATTGTTGCAACAAGTTGCAAACATAACTTGTCATAAATATCAAAGAAGAAGACGAAACATGACTGATAAAATGTCAACCTGACATGAAGGGGATGGAGGGGTTCAGTCAGTCAGAGAACCAAGACCCCGCCATCCCCTCCGAAACTAACCTGTCCGAGTCATAGTTTGATAATGTTCTCTCTTTTGACAAGTATTGTAACAAGTTTCATAACTTGTTAATGAGTGTAAACTTATAGTAATTAGTACTGTACTATTTTAGTACACACAGTTATATAACAAAATATCTTTAGAAAAATTTTGACTTTCATAGAAATAAATTTGTATGATTGGAAATTTTGAAACAAAAATGTGAATGAAGAACTATTTATATTACTTGAATTGACAAACTAATAACTTTTTGTGACTTTGAAATAGTATTTACTATTAAAACTTATTGATTACTGTCAAATAGATAGTTTAAATATTTGATCTGACGTAATAAAGCTCTGGTCACACTGTGGCGAATCCCGCGCGGGGTAAACGACGCGACTGAACGCGTCGTTCGTTGTTATGTGTACGATTGTAGACGATGGAGGCTTTTAATCAGGACTAAATGAAAACTTACTGACAACCGAAGCTTAGAACTGGGGATGGGAGGGGGGCGGGTATGATTGGATATGCTGGATTGCATCTAGATTATTTATAAACTACTGACTTATGCCGCGTTCCAATAAACATAAACGACTCGTTTTGCTTACGGATAGTTGTATTTTGACATAAGTCTCATAGAACTTATGTCAGAATACAACTATCCGTAAGCAAAACGAGTCGTTTTTGTTTGGAACGAGGCATTAGTGGTACGGATTATGATTGTGGTTATATTATTGTATTAGTGGCTCTGGCGGAAAAGAATTACGAAGATTCGCACCCGTTAAACTATTCCATTATTTAACACTTGAAACGGAATATTAACCATGTTTGTTATTTAGTTCTCGATATTACGGCGCAGTTGTAAATCAGTCAAAGAACTAGTTATTACATGGAACTCAATATAGATAATAGATAGGGTAAATATACAGTTTTAAGTTAATTCTTTATAAGTAAGTTGACACCATCGGCTGCAGAAATATTTGAAGATCGAAATCAATAATTAAAAATTATGAACTAAATGGGAAAAGTTCAACCAGACGGACTATAGAAACATTTATAATGACGGTAGAATGCTCGCCCAAAGTGAGGGTCCAAGCGGGATTCGCCTTGGTTTGGTCAGAGCTCAAATGTTTAAAAACATCGAAAAACAACTGTTTTATATTCTGAAATGATTACCCCAGTTTCTAAAAGCATATTTATTTAAACTTAGCTTTTAAAAATCACGTAAACTTGGATATTTAATTAGCTTTTTCAAACTTTAGTGACATATTGAAGTGTAGATACAGTCAACAGCACAAATATGTAAACACTAAAGAAAAATTCAAAAGCAATTTTCTCCTACTGTTTTGATTGACGTATATCGTTTTAAAACATAGTATTTTGTAAGACATAACTATTACAAATTAATCTTATTTCAACAACTTATGAATCCGTTATTTGTCGAATAAAATTGCTTTTTAATTTACGAAGTGCACACATTTTGTTAGTCCTGACCGTACTTCGGGTTTTGGGTTATTTTTGTCACCTAATCGTTTATTTATGTCAATACACAAGTTTATGTTGTTATCTATCAAATTAATATAACAACAAAATCGATATCCATCTAGTAATGTTAATTGAAAAAAAAAAGTGTGTGTGTCAGCTCCGACGCACGACTGGAGTTTACTCCTTAAGTACGAGTATCTAACCGTACACAAAAAGAGTTTATTCAACTGAAAAAAGATTAATATCATATGAAAGGGTAAATTCACAAATTAATGAAAAAAAAAATCAATATAAATACATCGACACTGATAGAAACAAACAAGCCCAATAATATATAGTATATAGGTATAGTCGCCTATACAGCATACCATATGTACCACAGCCAAATTAGAAAGTTGCGCACTAAAGGTGCGCACCAAAAACGTGACACATTTTCGTTACTTTAGTAGGTTTTACCCCTTGGATTTTTCTCATACCGGGCGCCTTATATATGAAAATCGATTCTTAAGGAGTAAACTCCAAAAAACACAAATCCAGTTTGCGTGGTATTTGACAGCAAATTGACAGATTAAGCTTTTACAAAATGGGGTAAAAGTACTTTCAGTTATTTTAACTTTGACAGCAGTAAACTAACATCAACTTTATAGCAATTGAAATAAAGTTTACTAAAATTTCACAGATTATTTTGATAACAACCAAATAGCAATCTTATTGTAACTGCAACAAGGTTAACTGTAATGTTGGCAGTGATTTTAAGTCAAAGTTGAAATAACTGTGACAGACTGTAGGTACTCTATTGTGATTTTTAATGTTACACACAACTTTCTATGTTGCACTCAATATATAATTAAACATCTCAATATAATGACTTTTATTTCTTCGTTAGAAGGTCGTAGCTAAATAAAGGGGTAAGCCGCGCTTGCAAAGGTCGGTCTGTGAATGGGTGACGTGACCACATTTTGAACTGAGTTTCCTCCGTGCCTCGTCAAGAACGTTCAGCTGTTGGTCCCGGCTGTCATTTGTAGATCTTTGACAGTCATTACAGGTACTCAGTGATCCGAAAGTTTGCCAACCAGTTTTTGCAAGGGATGGATTTACCCAGTACTAATTGGATTGTGATAGTCAGCTGCATTTGGTTAGACTGGAAGCCGGCCCTAAGATATTTGGGGGAAAAGGCTAAACTTGATTACCCCATCAACATGAGATACTATGACAATTAAATACTGATGGATCTGAATGTTGATGGATGGAGATGGAGGAAGGCGAAAGAAAAGATGGATGGATTGTGTAAGGAATGATATGAAGGAGAAAGGAGTAAATGAAGCCGTGACGCCTGATAGGGGAGAATGGAATAAGAAAATGTATTACGCCGACCACAAATAGAATGGCACAAGGGCAGGAAAATGATGCTAGTGGAATAAAACAGTCGGTTTAATAAATATCTCTTTAATAATAATATAGTAGTATATCACAATGGCAGCTATCCCTGAGAGAATGGAGAGTTCGCGTTTGTCCTTAACCAGAACAAGCCAGATTGTCTGGAAGAAAAAAAAAACATTAAGGCTAGTTTTTACCAATTTTAAAAGCTTTTGAAAAAAGAACACCATGGAATTTTTTCGTGTAGTTGAATAAGTATAGGTACAATATGACCAATAGCTGTGTGAATATTAAAACAAGATATAAATTATTAGGCTCGATAAAAAAAAAATAATGTGACTCTAACTTGCAATAATTTTAAATGTGTTTTTCTATAAAATTATGTCTTGAAAGAGTATAGTGATTGGCTTTGTGAAAAAGTAGATAATTATTGATGTAACACATATAATTGGATTACGATCTTCTTCTTTTCTGTCTATCACTCATTAATATTAAAATGTCTTTGGATTTACCACTAACACGAAGAAGATTCTAGACTAGATGGCTTACATAATTTACTTAGTACTTACTAGTCATTAATGGACGACCGTGATTCACATTCGTAAGTCCTTAGGTATATGTCTTGTTGTGGCCAATGTTTGTATTGTACTTTTCTCAAATATACTAAGTATATAAATAATAAAACTAGGCAGAAATTTTATTTGAAATGTACTATCAACGAACAACAATATTTTTTTACGCGCCAAATTGTTCATTTGTTTTTTTTTTCTCAATAAACAGCTTTCTATTTTCAAGCCAGTTCGAAATTTAAATAAAAGTTTTGAAAAGTAATTTTCTTAGTTGCCATGTTTCGAAATAAAAAAAATCGTTCCATTTTTAATTGCCTACACGACAGAATGAGTTTACATAGTAATTTATTCGGCTGCTAAAATAAGACAGATATGGATTTTCATACAATTTTTGCGGGTCGCTGCTTGCATGTATTTGGCAGGGTAGCAAATTCGATTTATCTCGAAGATGGTTGCCAAAATAATTTTCAAATTTCGAAGCATGTTTGAGAATAAGCGTTACGCAATTATACAATGTTTTCGGTCACGGACTAGCGATATTCTGTGTACTTTTATAATAAATATTCTAGTAGGTACTGTAGTGACACAAAAAGATGCAAGTGGCAGAAAGTACTACAGCGCCATCTATCCAGCCACTGAAGAACTAACGGCAAGAATCCTACATCGCGCAAGCAAAGTTGTGCGCGAAGTTAGCATAATATACGAGTTAATACGAGCACCCGACTAACAACTGTCGGGCAGTGGCCCACCAGACACACCCGTCTGGTCGGAGGATCCTCCCTTTTCCATAGAGGATGGAGAACTTTACACCCTGTTCTTCATTCCTCTAAAGTACTTACTCAAAATTGATTTAAAAAAATCTTTTCAAAGTTTTTTTGCATATTTTTTTGGACTTATTTTGTTTACTAAAGTAACGAAAATGTAAGCTTCTCATTTCTTAATTTAAATGATAGACAATATTGTTGCCCCATGATTAAACCTATTTTCGTCTCAGTAAGACCAATACTTTAAGAGATATGATTATTTTATGTACACGCATAGAGAATATCTCAAAATGGCTGCCAAAAAGCGGGGTGTGTATCGTACTCGTTACATAAGTATCTAGAATATCGCTAGTCAATGACCGGACACATAGTATAAGCTACCTACCCAGTCTTAGCAGCTGTGCCACCCATCCTAAGAGTTGCACCGCTGCAGTTGCCGCTTAGAGCAGCGTTGAGGTTGTCACAGCGACGGCCGGTGAAACCTCCGCGTTGGAGAGACTCAGCCATGTAGAATATACATCTGGAAGGTAAGAATTCTTTATACAATGTGGAAAACTAAGCCGGGCCTTGAAGGGAAACTAATTTAAATCCTTAAGTTGGCTTTTGTGAAATATAAATATAATATAAATATCTTGGGACAACTCACACACGGCTATCTGATCCCAAGCTAAGCAGAGCTTGTGTTATGGTAACCAGACAACTGATATACATACTTATATAATTTATAAATACATAAATCACACCCAGACACAGAACAAACAATCATGCTCATCACACAAAGTTTGTCCTGGGTGGGAATCGAACCCACGACCTCCGGCTCAGCAGTTAGGGCCACTAACCACTAGACCAACAGGCCCGTCAAAGTGATAAAGGAGACATTCCTTTATTTTTATAAAGAAACAAAGCTGCAATTTGACATTATCTAAAACTCGCTTGCCTCGCCTGGGACTCGAAACTACTTAAATTAAAAAAAAAACAAACACTCGCTATTTATTATACTAATCGATAGGATTTCTTTCGTGCAAGATTTTTATGAAGTTTTTTTTTGAGAACCACGAAGTTATTGTAATGACGGAGTAGATCAGTGGCTATCGGATTTGTCATTATTTTGATATTAGTTCTAAATTTATATAACAGATGGCGCTGTTTAATTTTTCACAGTTACAGTACACCCTTAATATTCTAAATCGCGACTAACTTTAAATGCCACGATTTAGAATTTTGATGTTAGTTCTTAATTTATATAACAGATGGCGCTGTTTAATTTTTCACAGTTACAGTAAAAAAAAATAAAAAAAATAAAAATGTTTATTTCATCAACTTATACGTCTTACATAATATGTGTGTGGAAGCACCTTTTAAGCAATGATATGCTTGTGTTAGGTGGTTCCGCTCTTCCATTTTGCAATAACTGAGTATAAATGCTGTGAGATAAACAAAGATAATCTAAAATAATCTAAAATAAGCATGCAGTGGACGATGGGCGAAATAACAACGCGCGCGATGTAATAAGTGTGAGGTGTGTCTGCGTGTGTGCGTGTGTCTGCTCGTGTGCGTGTGTCTGCGTGTGAGTGTGTTTATGTGTGTGAGTGTGTGTGAGTTGGTGTGTGAGGATTTCAGGGGTGTGTGAGTCATTTGTGCTTTGTCTGTTTTGGGGTCAGCCCTACGACTATGTCTTGGGGTCGGAAGACACTGTTATCAGTATCTTCCACTGACTGTAGAGGTCCCTAGTGACCAGTCACGTAGCAGTATGTAATATTGATTCAATTTCTGTGTAGCTTTTGGTTGCTAACCACTGTGTGAGGGTCTTTCGACAGTCACGGTAATTCATTGGGTAAATGCCTAATTCTTTGTTTAGAAAGTTATATATGTGGGTCGACTGTCTATTATATTGTCTAGCAGCGAATTTGGTGTTAACAGGTGTAAGTGGAGCTACTCTGTTCTTCCTCCTAGACACTGTCTTGGAAGAAACGAAAGAGAGTGACTTGTGCTTTTTCAGGGCTATCTGAAGGATGTATAATTTCCTGACTGATAGGAGGTTTGAGTTTAAATAGAGACTTTCTGTGGGGTATCTGAGTGGCTTTACAGTACACCCTTAATATTCTAAATCGCGACTAACTTTAAATGCCACGATTTAGAATTTTGATGTTAGTTCTTAATTTATATAACAGATGGCGCTGTTTAATTTTTCACAGTTACAGTACACTCTTTATATTCTAAATCGCGACTAGCTTTAAATGCCACGATTTAGAATTTTGATGTTAGTTCTTAACTTTAATAATAGATGGCGCTGTATTCAGTTTTGTACTAAGTTGTTGTGTCAACTTTTTGTAGCGCTACACTGATGAAGCTACTCACTGGTGATGGTTGCAGTTCCTATCCCCACAGCCAGGCATGCTAGATCCACCGTTGGGGTAGAAGTCTACATCCCCTGCAGCGTTGGTGATTCCGTAAAACCCTGCGTCAGTATGCATAACTTCGGTGTAGATTCCATCGGTACGTCTTAGAGCTTGTGCGTGGGTTAACCAGCCGGGGAGAGCGGGGTCTAGACCTGGGAATAAGAATTATTAGCTTTAATATTGAGAGAATTTCTATGTCGTTTAAGTGGGGAAATTCGTAGCTAAATGATTAGTTTGATTAAAGCTTTTTTTTGCGTATGGGAGGTTATCAAATAACTTCGGGAGGGGGGAGGAGTATACTGACTAAAAGCTACCGGGGCCGTGGTATCTCTGTCGAACATTCCACAAATCCGGGAGGTGGTGGTCCTGGCAGGCCGCTCTGCTTTGCTGACATCTCTTTGAGGCAGTCGTGAAATACTAACGCGCCGTGAACGGACGGATAGTAAGCTACCCATTGCTCACCGTCCACAGGCCCGCATCTACGGTGGCCGGGAGTCATCTCGCGGCGGCTAGGTTGGTTTGAGGTTCTTTCCCTCAAACGCCCGGCCACCTCCTTCGCTAGCATGACAGCTTTGCAAAAGGAGGTGACCGCTTCCCATTCCCTCTCGCTCCGGATCATAGACTGAGCCAGGCCGGACGCGAGAGATCGTCGCCGCCGATTGCCTCACCGTGTGCTCCACCGTGTCCTCCGGGCGATTGTCACAAAAGTGACACCAGGGCGTTTTCTCCCGCTCGATTATGTGCAGGAACCTCCCGAAACTTCCGTGTCAGGCGGTAGGTGAAGACGCCATGACGCCTCTCCAGCCACTCCTCAAAGAGGGGACTTACCGCCACTATTGTGGCGTGCCCTGCACTGATGATGCTCATGTAAACTTCATCATTTGAACCTGGTCCCTGGTGCTCTCGTTTCTTCTGCTGTGAAATTTACTTAAACAAACTCACCAGTAATATAAGGTACTCGTCCTCCAAGCTGCCTGCCGATGACGCCAGCCTGGTGCGCGCCGAGGCTGTGTCCTATCACGTGGTAGTTGTTCAGGTTGGCGCCGCTGGCGGAGTTCAACCAGTTTATATATTGGGCTACGTGTTCACCTGAAATGAAGAGAAAACAGGCAGACATAAATAAATATAATTTTTGATATAAAATCATTCTTCTTCTTTCTTTTCTTATCTTCTAATACTAGCAATGCCCAGAGGTTTCACCCGCTGTTCAGCTCCATATAGAGAAGGGTACCTATGAAAAACAGATTTTTGCCGTTTTACAGATTTACCCGATGTGCACACAAAATTCTGTTCAAATTGGTCCAGCCGTTTCGGAGGAGTATGAGAACGAAAATTGTGACCCGAGAACTTTATATCTAACTAGCTGTGCCCAGCGGTTTCACCCGCTGCTCAGTTGGGGGCATGAAAAATAGATGTTAGCCGATTCTCAGACCTACCCGATATGTACACAAAATTTCGTTTAAATCGGTCCAGCCGTTTTGGAGGAGTATGGGAACGAAAATTGTACCATTTTAACCAGATTTCTCTACTACGGTGTGCGATCCGTAGTAGAGAGATCAGTAGGCCTACTATGACATCTTAAAGCAGAACTTATTCCACTGAGTGAAAGAGATGGTGCTAGACACCCTGTATAGCTCTGTCCCCTTCCCTCAGCGGAATAAGTTTTGCTTTAACACGTCATGGTAGGGTAGCAGGTTATAATAGTTTAGAATGGATTGACTTGCCGTCGTGTGTACTTAAATACCAATGCCTATTAATAAATGTAATGATTTTGTAAAATAAGTTCATAATTACACTGCTCTTCACAAGCGACAGATGGCGCTATTGGTTGCATAAACTATTTACATCCGTGTTAGTAATTAACTAGTTAAATATAGGTATTTAAAGTGTGTTGGTATTTTAAAATAAGTAAAATATGATTGTTGAAATTAAAACATTTATTTATTGTTAATAATCTGTCTTAATGTATTTTAGTACATCAATTGAGCACACGTACTGTGTACGTTGCTCTGATTGGTTGAATAGCCTGCTGAGTGTTGCCTTACGGGTAGTGTGGGGGAGGGAAAATTCAGTTGGTGGCTGAGACTCTAGACAAGAGTCAGTCTAACTTGAGGCATTAGAGAGCGAACATATCTTGTGTATTGCTGACATTGCTGTTACTGTTGTAATAATTATTTTCTATTAGTTATTGTTATAAATATGATTGTGCCGGAAACAAAGTGATTAAAGATATTATTCTTGATACCTATGTTATGTGGTTTCATTGCATAAATGAGTCGGTAATCAACGAGCAAAGCAATGCCGCTACAAGAACATGCGAGAAGAAAATAAAATGAAATGGTAAGGAGTAGAAAATTACTTACCAGATCTGATAGTGTTGGGCAGAGCCACCCAGTAGTCGCCTGCAGCACCGAAACTCCAGTCCACGACGAAAACATTCACATCTTCCGCATTTAGATATGCTGGAAGACAAGATAGTAAATATTATTGACTAGCTTTCGCCCGCGGCTTCGCCCGCGTCAATGTTGGGGTAACACAGTTCCCCTTGCGCCTTATTGATTTGTAATAGCAACGCTAAGTTTTTCCTTTTCTTCCGTCTTTCTCCCTCACATCCCACTTTTTTTAAATAAAAATTAGCGTATGTCCGTCTCCTGGTTCCCAACTATCTATGTACCAAAATTCATCACAATCGGTTTAGCCATTAAAGCGTGAAGAGGTAACAAACAAACAGACAAACTCACTTTCGCTTTTATAATATTAAGTAAGGATTTATAAACTTAAAAACACACTTTCTCGTATTTTTCATAGCAAACCCTTTCAATGGATCCCCTTTTTTGCGAATGGGAAATTATCAAATAACTTCCCTAGCTCTTAGCGTCAGACTTTTACTGCCTTTTGCCCTTTATGTTCCGGGGCCGCGGTATCTCTTTCGAATAACCCGCAACCCCTGCAAACGGTGGACCTGGTAGGCCCCTCTGCTTTGCTGACATCTCTTTGAGGTGCGCGTGGAACACTAACGTGCCGTGGTGAGCTACCCATTGCTCACCATCCGCAGACCCTCATCTAAGGTGGCCGAGAGGCTTTTAATTGATACCCATACAACTTGTTAGTCCGCCATTTTAAATACACCGCCATTTTGTACGATCTGTCAACGGTCGTACATCTACACTCACGTAGTTTGCGAATGCAACGCTCCAGAACTTTCTAAGGAACATGACCAATTTCAGTCTTACCAGCAACTAAGTGTACATTGAAGTCAGAAGTAGGAGTATTCCTCCAGCCGTGGACTAGGAACACAGTCTTCCTGTTCCTGTTGAAGTGGGATGATGACAGGAGCCCAGTATTTCCAAAGGGTATCGGTTGACTAGCCCAGCGGTTCGATCTGTGGGACAAGATTTTAATTTTAATGAAAATTACAGCATTTGTTAAAATACGGGTGCTTTATTTTGAAATCTCAATTTTATGTTTAATTAGCTTCCGCCCGCGACCTTGTCCGCGTGGCATAGTTACTTTGGGCTAAATATCTTTCTCTCCCCTTTTAAATTATTCATTAAATAATTATTTAATTTATTCTCACTTTAAAAATAATAGTCTGTGTCCGTCTCCAGGGTCCCAACTATCTCAGTACCAAAATTCATCAACATCGGTTTGGCCATTTAGCCGTGAAGACGTAACAAACAAACAAACTCACTTTCGCTTTTATAATATTAGTAAGGATTATTATGTGTTTCGTGTTACCTAGTAAAGAGATGGTAATGATTGTTGGTGCTGGGGTTGTACCGGGCAGCAGCCAGGATGTCGCTGGTCTTCATCCAGAGGTCTGCCAGCTCAGGTCCGTACGGACCATTGATGTACTGGTACCGAGGACCTGGCACCGGTCTAGAGATCACATGGTCTGTTGGAAGGGCTGTCAAAAAATGTTTTTGTTTAATAACGTAAAACGAAAAAACTAAACACTATTTTAGATATATAGAATATTCTTTATTATGTACACCATACAAATAACAAGAATAACATTAAACAACTAATAAATATCCTATGTAAAGCCTATGTAAAGGTAAAGAATTTGTATATACATATATGGTAAAGAATTTGTTTAACAGTGATTATATATATATATATATATATATTTATTTACCTCTTCACTTTTAATGCCTAAACCGATTTTGATGAATTTTGGTACGGAGATAGTTGGGAACCAGGAGACAGACATAGGCTAATTGAAAAATTGAAAAAAGTGGGATGTGAGGGAGAAAGAGGGAAGAAAAGAGAAAACTTAGCGTTGCTAACAGTGGCAGAATAAATTTATTAATTTATTTACCTGTAGTCACAGCCAATCCAACAGCCAATAAGGTAACACAGCCAAACATTATTATGCTTGACAAAAAGTACGGGCCGTGATCAAATGCACTTTATTTTATATGTAATGAACACATAAGATTATTTCATTAGTTAATACTGAAGGCTGTCTGCATACGAAAAGCCAATAAATAAAATTTATGCGTTTTTATTTATGTTTTCGCTTTTGTAATTGATCTATTCTTTCTACTATATACAAAGTGGTTATGATAATAAGACAATAAATGAAAACATTGACAATACTAGTTCATAAGAATAATTCTAAACTACCAAAAAACCCTATTACATAAAAATAAACATTAGAGGTGTCAAGGGACACCCGGATGGAACGAAGTTCCTATAGAAATGAAAATATCTGGCTTGCTTTCTATAAGAGAGAGAGACAGACAGACAGACCGAGAAACATGCGACGCCGCACAGCTTACAATAGCTTACTTAGCGAAAAGTGTCGTGACAAGTTTTCGTAAGAATTTTTTCCATCTAGCCCCCTTTCACAACGCGCGATAAGGAACTTCGTTCCAAAAAACAAAATTTCAAACAAACTAAATGGCATAAAAGTGAAAGCAAAATAGAACACCCTTTATAAAAAAGGTCACTAACCTGTGAGGTACGTACGTGCAGCAGGAGTAAAGAACAAATCCCGTGAGAGTCAAGACGCGGTTGTTTTATTTCCCAAAAACTATTCAACTTTTCAAGTTTAAGTTTTCTTTTAATCGAGGTACTTTTTAAGTAAAATTTTTGGTGTAACTATATTTTGTAAGTAATGGTTAAATAATAAAACATTATAGTACACCCGCCATCTTGACGTCAATATGGCGGGTGTACCTTACTTTCAAAATAATTTTGTTGTGAAAGAGGTACAGATTTCTTAGACCTAGGTACTAAATAGTACATTTTAGGTATTTTTTTGGTAATTGTTAAAATTTAATTCGCTATGGTACATCCGCCATCTTGAGTCTCACCAAATCCTTAGTGACATCTATGAGGCGATGCGCTCGGGCCCATCACTGCACTTTCCCCGCCCTTGCGCTTCACTTCTTAAGGGAAAAAGATGCCTAAAAATATGATAATTAACCTTTGTGCTTTTCGTTTGTAGCTAACCTAATATTAAGTAATCCAGCAATAAACGTTATATCAATTCACAATCTTAGGATTATCGATTATAGATCCATTTTAAGAATCACCTCCGGAAGAATTTTTTAAACAGTTTTGCTTACCTCCATTCTCCTTCTGACTCTTTATATAGTTACTAGCTGTGCCCTGGCATGCGTTGCCATGCAATTTTCTACCTTTCTACCTACCCTAGGTAGAAAAATGCAACACAAGACGTTACACGTAACTTTAATGGGCTATAATTATCTTTGTCATTTTTGGTCTAATTTACAAATAAATAAATAAAATAATAATAATAAATCTTTATTTTCTCTCTTCACAAAGGTACACATTGGCATATAGGTCTCATAAATACAAACACATATAAGGATAACATTGTAACAAATGCAAAAAATATGTTCCTTTGTGAGAGACTGGAGTCCATACTAGGATACCCTGTGTGACGGACCCCCAGGCACTCACCTCGAACTAGAATTAAATGTAGTTAACATACAATATTATTGCAGATTTGTATACGCTAGACAATTTCTTTGTTTTAGAAGGATTTTAATTCTAGTTTAATTTTAATTCCGGAATTTTAATATGTGTCCTTTATTTTTTTAATAATCTAACACACTGACTAATATTTTTTGGATCGCATAGAACAGTGTGGTGTCGCGACGATTGTTTTTTTGAGTGTACTTAGGTTTTTTGTACATAATAATTAAAATCTTCGTTCCATCCGGGTCTCCCTTGACACCTATTAAGTTTTTTTTTTAAAACCAGCCTATTATCAGATAAAGTTTACGTTGAACCGCCATATTTGCTATACTTAAATCTAGTGGATTAATGTATCAAATAAGTTACCTATTATCTTCACTGAATTAAATAATCTAAACTAATTAGTCAAAACACACAACAGGTACCTACATCAATCAAGATTGCAATAATCTTGCTAATCTAATCTTATGTGGTCTTAAAAGTATTTGTGAGTTATTAGAATTAGTTTTGGCCCATATCAAAGAGATCATTAAACTAAATAAAAACCAGGCAAGTGCGTGTGCGCGGTAAGTCCCCTCTTTGAGGAGTGGCTGGAGAGGCGTCCGCCGTAGATGCGGGCCTGTGGACGGTGAACAATGGGTAGCTCACCGTCCGTCCGTCGATTGACGACAGGCCGTGTCGACGGCGCGTTCGTGTTTCACGCGCGCCTCAAAGAGATGTCAGCAAAGCAGAGGGGCTTGCCAGAGCCTCCGCCTGCCGGGGTTGCGGTTTGTTCGAAAGAGATACCGCGGCCCCGGAAAGTTAAGGGCAACAGAAAGAACATGGGTGGGTTTTAGTCAGTACAAGTCTAACATTCCCCGGTACGCCCAGAGCGGGGGAAGTCATTTGAGAACTTCCCATCCGAACAAAAAGTGTTATTAGTCGAACAGAGAGGCAAATAAAACATATTTTTTTTATTTTGTGTTTATTAATCTCTTCATTTAGATACAAAATACTGTCTGATTACACTTCATCCTCGGGAGAAAGGAGGGAACGCGTTCGTACGGAGGTAGAAGACGCCGGTATGTCTGAAACAACACACAATTATATTAAAAAAAAATACGTTTTCATTCATTCATAGCTATTGCACAGCATTTTTTATCAACTTATGGAGTAAATAAAAAAAAAACCAAATATAATATTTAAAAAGTACTTCCAATGAAAAGAAGTCGCAAAAAGAAAAACGAGACCTTGGGTTTAATCCAGCGTAACGTCGATTTACTACCCGATTCTTTACCTTAAAACCTTTAAATTGTTTAGGTGAAGTGAGTGCCATTATAGAGAATAGTGACACTGAAGCAATATACGTGTTGGGAGATTTTAATGCTCATCCTAACCAGCCATTTTGGTTTGAATTAAATAATTATTGTAAAGATAATCAGTGGTTGTGTGCTGATGTCGAAAAATTAGGCATTAACTCTGATGTTGTTACGTATATAAGTGACATAAATGGAAGTCTCAGATGGTTGGATCACTGCATCGTGACGCAATCTGCTTGGCATACTGTGAAGAATGTCAGTGTAGGTCAGGATACCTATTGGTCTGATCATTTTCCCGTGATCATGGAATGCAATTTAAATATAATTGTACCAAAATTGTTACAGGACACTGCTAATATTAATAAGGTGATTTGGCAAAACCGGGATGAAAGGCAGATCGATGAGTATCGTGACCTATGTAACAGTGAATTAAGAGGTGTTCATTTTCCTGAATTATTCCGTGATTGTGGTGATAGAATGTGCAATCGTACGGAACATAGGTGTGCTCTGGACTGTATGTATGGTGAGATTGTTAATATTATGTCAGTAGCGTCGACGCAGGCCTGGGAAGATAAACAACCTCGAAGGGCAAAACGGGTGGCAGGCTGGAACAAGCATGTCCAGGGCGTTTATGGGGAGGCTCGGTCTAAGTATCATAAATGGTTGATGTACAACAAGCCTAAGTCTGGGAGAATATGGGAGGAAATGAGATTAAGCCAAAAAATCTTTAGAAGTAGGCTTAAGTGGTGTCAAAATCACCAGGACCAGATCAAGATGGACATACTAGCGTCACACAGGGCATCTAAAAACTTTTCTCAGTTCTGGAAATCCACCAATAAACTGAAGGCTGCGCCGAGCCGCCCTGTGAGCGTGGGGGAATGTAGTTCGCCGGAAGAAATTGCTAACATGTTTAGAGAACGTTTTATGGTATCATCACAGCTAGGGCCGGCTGATGGGGGAATCGATGTTGAGATTAGCCGTGATCATGAGCCGATACGTTTCTCGGCTAAGGAGGTAAGAAAACAAATCCTGTGTATGGGAGGGGGAAAGTCTCCTGGTCATGACGGTCTCAGCATCGAGCATCTCAAATATGCCGGTGTTCATCTGCCTAGAATATTGGCGACGTTCTTTACGCTTTGTGTTAGTCACTCCTACCTACCGTCCGATATGTTGAGAACGGTAGTAGTACCCATTGTTAAAAACAAGACTGGTGATATATCGGACAAGGCGAACTACAGACCAATATCTTTGGCCACTGTAGTTGCCAAGGTGTTGGACGGTCTGCTTGACAGACAACTGGACAAATGGGTCACATTGCATGACGGACAGTTTGGGTTCCGGTCTGGACTTTCCACAGAAAGTGCAATTCTTTGTCTAAAGCAGACGGTTCAATACTATAAGGATGGGAACACTCCGGTTTATGCGTGCTTCCTTGATCTCTCCAGGGCATTTGACCTAGTGTCATATGATATCCTTTGGAAGAAGGTCAGGGAAGCGGGTCTACCACTGGAGTTGACGGGCTTGTTTCAGTACTAGTACTCGAATCAATGCAATCAAGTGCGTTGGGGTAGCACTCTGTCTGAGTCGTACAGGTTGGAATGTGGGGTGAGGCAGGGGGGGTTAACCTCACCTAAGCTCTTCAACCTGTATATGAATGAGTTGATCGTTGAGCTTAGTGGTAAACCAGTCGGGTGTTCGATAGATGGCACTAGTGTCAATAATTTAAGCTATGCGGATGACATGGTGCTGCTGGTCCAACGGCTGGCTCAATCAGAGAGATCCTACAAGTTTGCGAGAGGTATGCGGCAACCCATGGCCTGCTGTATAATGTGCTAAAAAGTGAATACCTGATCTTTGAGGCCCCCAAGAGGCATGTATGTTATGATCCCATAATATGTCTTAGTGGGAGGCCACTTAATAGGGTTACCCAATTTAAATACTTAGGCCACTATGTCACTGAGGACCTCAAGGATCTGGTAGATATTGAACGGGAACGCAGGGCGCTAGCAGTAAGATGCAACATGTTGGCTCACAGGTTTGCTCGTTGTAGTAATGACGTCAAACTAACTTTATTCAAAGCGTTTTGCCAGTCGTTCTACACGGGCGGTCTGTGGGTTAACTATACGCAGAAGGCTCTGGACGCCCTGCGGATTCAGTATAATAATGGGTTCAGGGTGCTGTTGGGGCTGCCTAGGTACTGTAGTGCATCGGGCATGTTTTCTATAGCGCGTGTGGATGATTTTCACGCTATCATTAGAAGAAAAGCTGCCTCATTGCTAAGCAGATCTAGGACCAGCCCCAATAGCATTCTTCAAACCCTAGCCGATAAGCCTGATGCGCCGGTGCGTGTTCACTGGTTGCGGTTGCTGGTGCGGCAGTAATAGAATTTAGTGATTATTTTAGGTTTTAAATTTTAACTAACCCTTTATTTGATAAGTTGTTACTAACCATTGGACCGCTGTTGTCTTTTCTTTTAAATAAATTATTATTTACCAAACACGCTAATAGAACAGTAGAAATCATAGTTGAAATAACTGACCGTATTCGTAATGAAAGTGTTAGGTTTTTACGTTACGATATTTCTGGATTCAGTCTCCACGCTCAAGGCTCGCGATAGAAGCTATGCAATAGCTTAACAACCCATAATCATCACCCAATCAAAACGTTGCACCACACTTTTTATCCTGTATCGTGTGTGCGTTTACAAACCATTTGGCAGTTTAAAATATTGAAAGGGAGTCGTTTGTCTTGGTAATGACATGTAATGAGGAGGGACGAAGCGCATGTGACTAAAAGAGTGATTGATCTGAATGTTGATGATTGGAGAGGAAGAGGAACGCCAAAGAAAAGATGGATGGATTGTGTAAGGAATGATATGAAGGAGAAACGAGTAAATGATGCCGTAACGTCTGACAGGGGAGAATGGAAGAAGAAAACGTGTTGCCCTTGCGCCTTATTTATTGTAATAGCAAAGCTAAGTTTCCCTTTTCTTCCCTCTATCTCACTCATATCTCACTTAAAAAACCGTCCGTCTCCAGGGTCTCGACAATCTCTGTACCAAAATTCATCAAAATTGGTTTAGCTATATAAGCGTGAAGACGTAACAAACAAACTCACTTTCGCTTTTATAATATTCAAAATCAAAAAAATCTAAATATTTTTATTTCACATAGGCCTACATGAGCACTTATAAAACGTCGAGAAAAGATGCACGGTTCGATTTGGTCGTTTCCAAACTCCATGGTTACTCTTTTAAAATCATTTGGTTTTTTAGTAAGAATAAATGAATACTTCAGTATATAATATTAGTTCGGATTCCGATGCAGGAGTTTGATGGTAGAAAGAGAAAGTCTTACCCAGTCTTTGGGTGTATTCCTCCCATATGCAGAGGTCCCGAGAGGAAGCACTGTCCAGCCATGGCAGCTGCGAAGGAGAAGCAGCGAGTACCGTTGAAGCCTCCTGACCGGATCGATTCGCCGAAATAATGGAAAGATCTGTAATGGATTTCAAATCATTCCATAATATCATTCAAATATCATTCCAATTTTCCAAGTATAAAATTAAGATTGATAAAGTGATTTTTATACCTTTTTTTTTTTTTTTTTTTCGGGTGGGAAATCATCCAATGACTTCCCCCGCTCTGGGTGGAGCGGGGGGGCATGTCAGACTTGTACTGACTAAAACCCACCCATGTTTCTTCTATTGCCCTTTACGTTCCGAGGCCGCGGTATCTCTTTCGAACAACCCGCAACCCCGGCAGGCAGAGGCTCTGGCAAGCCCCTCTGCTTTGCTGACTCTCTTTGAGGCGCGCGTGAAACACGAACGCGCCGTCGACACGGCCTGTCGTCAATCGACGGACGGGCGGTGAACTACCCATTGCTCACCGCCCACAGGCCCGCATCTACGGTGGCCGGAAGTCGTCTCGCGGCGCCCGGCGCCATGGGCGTCTCCCGCGGCGGCTGGGTTGGGCAGATGTTCTCTCCCTCAAACGCCCGGATTTTTATACCCTTAATGGAATATTATTCCAAAAGGAGTTTACTCCTTAAGAATCGATTTTCATATATAAGGCGCCCGGTATGAGAAAAATCCGAGGGGTAAAACCTACTAAAGTAACGAAAATGTGTCACGTTTTTGGTGCGCACCTTTAGTGCGCAACTTTCTAATTTCGGTGTGAGTGTATTAAGACGTACATATGGTATGCTGTATAGGAGACTATACCTATATACTATATGTTATTGGGCTTGTTTGTTTCTATCAGTGTCGATGTATTTATATTGCTTTTTTCATTAATTTGTGAATTTACCCTTTCATATGATATTAATCTTTTTTCAGTTGAATAAACTCTTTTTGCGTATGGTTAGATACTCGTACTTAAGGAGTAAACTCCAGTCGTGCGTCGGAGCTGACACACACACTTTTTCACGCAGCGCAGCAGTCAATCGCTCAGACACCAACCGTGTCTAAGTTCGATACGCGTACGGAACAAACAAGGCGCATCGCCCACACGATCAACAGTCGAGGCGTACTCGAGGCGTGGGCGCGTTAAGCGCGTCGCCCACACGACATTTGTAAAGAAAATCGCGTTGCAGCGTGCCTCTTATGTGCCTGCGCCTCAACTGCACCTCGACTGTTGATCTTGTGGGCGACGCGCCTAATGCACACGACCAACAATTGAGGCGCGGGCCCTCGACTGCGCCTCGACTGTTGGTCGTGTGGGCGACGGGCCTAAGCATCTAAGACTAACCTATTAGAATCACACTCCTGGCTAAAACAGCCAGGCATATCGATGCCACCATTAGGATAGAAGTCCACATCAGCTAGAGGACTGAGGTAGCCCAATAGTCCAGCATTTGTATGGATGACTTCAGTGTAGACTCCATCAGTTGCCTTAAACCTTTCTTCGTTGGTAAGCCATCCTGTAAATGCAGGATCGAGACCTGGAAAGAAGAACAGAGGAATATACGGCTGTATTTATTATTTACTGGCTTCCGCCCGCGACTTCATCCGCGTGGCATAGTTACCTTAGGCTAACGCTAACTTAAACACACGTGATGATCGAAAAAAAATTGTTTCTCTCCCATTTTCTTCCCTCTTTCTCACTCACTTCAAAAAAGTAGCCTATGTCCGTCTCCAGGGTCTCGACTATCTCTGTACCAAAATTCATCAACATCGCTTAGGCCATTTAGGCGTGAAATCGTAACAAACTTACTTTCGCTTTTATAATATTACTTTTGCCCGCGGCTTCGCTCGCGTTAAATTCGGGGTAACACAGTTCCCCTTTCCTGATGTGCCTGCTACCTCTAATTTTTGCCCTTGTGCCTTATTTATAATAATAGCAATACTAAGATTTCCCTTTTCTTCTCTCTTTCTCCCTCATTTCTCACTTTTTGACCATTTTTATCCAAGGGTTCCAGAGATATTATTATTTTTTTTTACATATTTTTTTTTATAAATTTGGTTGTATTAAAAAAATAATCAGCTTTTTCTTTTTCTGAAAACTGCTGAATACTAAAGCTATCTTGAGTAAATGTGTTTTTTTTAGTAAATTACGAGAATTTAGAGAAAAAGCAATTCTTCTCTATTTTCAATCCATTTTTTTTTACATTATATGCAAATTCAAGAGCGATTTCTGTAAAAAAAAATGTACTATATACTCTCAATGCCCATGAATTCTAAAATATCCCTACTAAATACCGATTCCAAAAAGGTATCATAATTATTGCAGATCCTATTGTTTAACAGAAAATCTAATATAAAATTTTCGTGTCACAGTTTTCGTTCCCATACTCCTCCAAAACGACTGGACCGATTTGAACGAAATTTTGTGTGCATATCGGGTAGGTCTGAGAATCGGCTAACATCTATTTTTCATGCCCCTAAGTGAGCAGTGGGTGAAACCGCTGGGCACAGCTAGTTTTAATCTAAGAAAGGCTTTAATTCCTTTAAATAAACCGTTCTAAATCATAATTTCATATTATGTGACCGTTTTTTTAACAATCAAGATGGCCGACCTCGCACTTTAGTCAAACAGCAGTCGACAGCAGACGACAATAGTTATCGCTCAACAGTCGCTAATACATTTTCAACTTTATACCCTAGCACATATAGTTGAAATCTATTGACGTTTACATATCGTTTTTGTTTGTTTCGTTCGTTATCGCTCAGCAGTCTTTGATAGATTTTCAACTATATGTGCTAGGGTATAAAGTTGAAAATGTATTAGTGACTGCTGAGCGATAACGATTGTCGTCTGCTGTCGTCTGCTGTTTGGCTATAGGGCCTCTTTAGAAAACCTCTAAAATTGAATCTTACCAGTAATATATGCTACTTTTCCTTGTAGATGCCTGCCCACTATACCAGCTTGGTGTC
Source organism: Ochropleura leucogaster (assembly GCA_958449745.1). Classification (NCBI taxonomy): domain Eukaryota; kingdom Metazoa; phylum Arthropoda; class Insecta; order Lepidoptera; family Noctuidae; genus Ochropleura; species Ochropleura leucogaster. The sequence continues at coordinate 1,857,514 of OY288230.1, read as the reverse complement.
CGCCAAGGTTGTGGCCCACTATGTGGTAGTTCTCCACCACAGACCCACTGGCGTTGTTCAGCCAAGTTATGAACCTGGCTACTGCTGCACCTGAAGAGAAATCCAAACTAATATTGTAAATGCGAAAGTAACTCTGTCTGTCTGTCTTTTCTTCACGCCTAATCTACTGAACGGATTTGTGTGAAATTTGGTACAGACATAGTTTGGAATTTAAGAAAGGACATAGGATAGTTTTTATTACAAAAAATAAATTTATTCCGGACATGCAGCGCCATCTATTGGTCAAAAGTCGGCATAAATTCAGTACTATAAATGTCGAGCTGTTAATATGCTCCGTGCTGCCGGAAGTCACCATTCCACGCGAACGAAGTCGCGAGCAAAACCTAGTAATTTATAATTTACTAACTTTTGCCCGAGGCTTCGCTCGCGTTAAATTCGGTATAACACAGTGCCTGCTACCTGCAATTTCTGGTCTTGCGCCTTAATGATTTGTAATAGCAACGCTAATACGTAGGAGGTCGCAGTTTTAACCTAACCTAACCGAGCCATTTCTGCCATCTGCGCCAAGCGCGCCAATTTGTCTCCGCCTCTTTGATCATATTTTCATTAAAATTATAATTTGATGTATTAAATTGGTAACGAATACTATTATTTTAATAACCGAACGTCAGGGAGCAGTCAGGGATCGATAATCGATTTATTTGGTGACAGTTCTGCCATTCTGAGCACAAAGCTATTAATCCTTACTAATATTATAAAAGCGAAAGTGAGTTTGTTTGTTACCTCTTCACGCTTGAATGGCTAAACCGATTTTGATGAGTTTTGGTAGGTACAGAGATAGTTGGGAACCAGGAGACATATAGGCAACTTTTTTTTTTAAAGTGAGAAATTATGGAGAAAGAGGGAAGAAAAGGGAAAACTTAGCAATGCTATTACAATAAATAAGGCGTAAGGGCAAAAACTACGGGTAGCAGATACCTGCAAATCAGGAAAGGGGAACTGTGTTACCCCGAATTTAACGCGAGCGAAGCCGCGGGCAAAAGCTAGTCTATAATATAAAAATCAATCACAAAATGTGTTGGTAAGCGCATAACTCAACAACGCCTGGACCAATTTTACCAATTCTTTTTTTTAAATATTCGTTTAAGTCCAAGAACGGTTTTTACGGCGTAAAAAAAAATACGATCGCAGTGCAGCAGTTAATCGTTCAGCCACTGCGCCAACCGTGCCGTCGGTCGGTGTTATTATCAACTTACCAGAAATAGGAGTGTTGATAACAGCTACAGGGTAAGCTACGGTGCCAGCACCGTGGCTCCAGTCCACGACAATCACGTTCACATCCTCAGCTTCCAAGAACGCTGGATAAAAAAACACAAAACATGTTATATGTTTTCGGTTCTGGCAACAGATTGGTGCAATGGTGTCATGGAGCACCTGGTTTAGTAGGGTCTAGTTCACAATATCGACAGTCACTACATCGATGGTCGCTGTATCGAAAACGTTCCATCGACGGGCTAATGTATCGACAGTACCCCAAATCGATGGTACGCTACATCGACAGTACCCCAAATCGTTGGTGCGCTACATCGTTAGTACACTAAAGCGACGGTTTGCTACATCGATAGTAAACCAAATCGATAGTACGCTGCATCGACTACCCGATCCGAGCCAGATTTGAATAAATAACACAGCATTTTTAAAAGTTTTTAATCACAATTTGTTAAATCTGTAAATTGCTTAATTTTGATGGAACCGATCGATGTAGTGACTGTCGATATTGTGAACTAGACCCGGTTTAGTACCCTTGTGTTACCCTGCAACGGCCAAGTCGCACAACTTTAACTATTATACTGTAAAGAAATCGCAGTAAGGAACCTTAGACTTGGCACGACTTAGTCTAGATTTCATTACTTTTCTATACTATACTAATATTACAAAGCTGAAGAGTTTGTTTGTTTGTTTGTTTGAACGCGCTAATCTCAGGGACTACTGGTTGGAATTGGAAAATTCTTTTAGTGTTGGATAGTCCATTTCTTGAAGAAGGCTATAGGCTATATAACATCACGCTACGACAAACAGGTGTTGAGCAGCGTGGGTGAAACCGCGAGGAACAGTTAGTTAGAGATAAACAAGCAGCTCCATCGAGACTTGCCTAGTTTTTTACAGAATGTTTTTGGTGGGATTATTTATTTCTTTTTACGAAGAAAGGTTAACTTACCAGGCACAAGCACGGTGTTCATGGCTGACGTGGCATTGTCGAGCCAACCGTGGATCAACACGATTGTTCTTCTGTTAAAGTTGTAGTTTGACGCTTTCAATGTCGCTTCATTGTTAAATACTATCGGTTGACTGACAGTGGGGCTTTCTCTGAAAAACAATAAACAGTTGATTTTGATGAATTTTGGTACAGAGATAGGACCATGGAGACGGACATAACTAGGCTATTTTTTTTTTAAATGCTTGAAATATGAGGGAGAAACCTTAGCATTGCTATTACAATAAATAAGGTGCTAGGGCAAAAACTACAAGTAGCGGGTACCTGTAAATCAGGAAAGCGGAACTGTGTTACCCTGAATTTAACGCTAGCGAAGCCGCGGGCAAAAGCTAGTAATTTTATATTTATTTATTGAAAAAGGTCACCAAAAGCATCTCTATAAAAATATCTAGGAAAATAAAAATTATAGTATTGGACTTATGCAGTTGCCATTTACAGGTTAACCAACATTTTTACCGAATTGGAGGAGCTCGTGGCTAAATAATAGCAGCCGCTCGGGTCGATCTTAAGGTTAAGCTGCGCTTGCCTAGGTTGGTCTGTGGATGGGTGACCACCCGTTACATACCGAGTTTCCTCCGTGCCTCGGAAAGCACGTTAAGCCGTGGGTCCCGGCTGTCATTTGTAGATCTTTCACAGTCGTTACAGGTAGTCAGTGTTCCGAAAGTCTGACAACCAGTCTTACCAAGGAGTATCGTATAACCCAGTATTAACTGGGTTGTGGAGGTCAGATAGGCAGTCGCTCCATGTAAAATACTGATATTCAGCTGCATCCGGTTAGACTGGAAGCCGACCCCAACATAGTTTGGAAAAGGCTAGGCAGATGATGAGAACACAAAATTAAAGTCACAAAACATTTTTGCGAAAAAAAAATGAGTACTAGAATGTTTGTTATATAAGTACATAGAATATCGCTAGTCCTAGTAGGAGGAGCTCGTGGCTAAATAATAGCAGCCGCTCGGGTCGATCTTAAGGTAAAGCTGCGCTTGCCTAGGTTGGTCTGTGGATAGGTGACCACCCGTTACATGCCGAGTTTCCTCCGTGCCTCGGAAAGCACGTTAAGCCGTTGGTCCCGGCTGTCATTTGTAGATCTTTGACAGTCGTTACAGGTAGTCAGTGTTCCGAAAGTCTGACAACCAGTCTTACCAAGGGGTATCGTATTACCCAGTATTAACTGGGTTGTGGAGGTCTGATAGGCAGTCGCTCCATGTATCATACAGATATTCAGCTGCATCCGGTTAGACTGGAAGCCGACCCCAACATAGTTGGGAAAAGGCTCGGCAGATGATGAGAAAATCACTAGTCCGTGACCGGACACATTGTATAACACCCTCGTATGGCGGCTCATGCGTAAAATCCACTTCGGCCGCAACGACAAAGTTCCTCTCTTGCATCAGCATGCACTATTTCTTTCTTTAATTTCTTACCTGGTATATAGGTGATACGTGTTGGAAAAGTCAGGTATGAATCTGGCAGCTTCATCCAGGTCCGTTGCCTTCGTCCACAGGTCCAGCAGAGGCCTGTTGTCTCCCGTGGCGTACTGGTAGGTGAGGATATTGTCGACCAACGGGAGTAACTGTTCTTCCATCATGGGGTGGGGTATGGCTGTTGAAGAAGGTTTTCTTCATTTAAAATTTTGTCAAACTCAAACTCATTTGACGGGCCTGTTGGTCTAGTGGTTAGTGGCCCTGACTGCTGAGCCGGAGGTCGTGGGTTCGATTCCCACCAAGGACAAACTTTGTGTGATGAGCATGATTGTTTGTTCTGTGTCTGGGTGTGATTTATCTATATGTATCCTTACTAATATTATAAAAGCGAAAGTGAGTTTGTTTGTTTGTTTGTTTGTTACCTCTTCACGCTTTAATGGCTAAACTGATTTGGATGAATTTTGGTACAGAGATAGTAAGGAACCAGGAGACGGACATAGGCTAATATTTTTTTGAAAAAAGGGGGATGTGAGGGAGAAAGAGGGAAGAGAAGGGAAAACTTAGCGTTGCTATTACAAATCAATAAGGCGCAATGGGAACTGTGTTACCCCAAATTTTACGCGGGCGAAGCCGCGGGCGAAAGCTAGTGTATTTATAAATTATACAGGGTTATTTGTAAAACACCGACAACCTCGCAGGACTGTATTACTGTCATCATAAACAACAACTTTTGTTCTATGATTTTTTACAAAATTTTATACATTTACCAAAAACAAATCATCAAGATTTCGTTGTCCTATCTAACACATTTCAACTCCGTCTGTTTGCTGTACCTACATACCTACACCTGCCGCGCACTGTCCCCGTAGGTACGTTTGCTTCGCATAGATTTCGTAACATTTAGAGCGTTCAATTTAAATATTTTTATTTTTGTATGAAAATCTGATGAACTAAAATAATGATAAATGTTTAAATGTCATAGAACAAAAGTTGTTGATTATGATGCTGGTAACATGGTCCTGAGAGGGTGCCGGTGTTTTACAAATAACCCTGTATAAGTATGTATATCAGTTGTGTGGTTACCATAACACAAGCTCTGCTTAGCTTGAGATCAGATAGCCGTGTGTGAGTTGTCCCAAGATATTTATTTCAATTAGAGATTTTTTTTTGGGGTGGGTAATCATCGGGGGGGTGTGTCAGGCTTGTACTGACTAAAACCCACCCATATTCCTTCTATTGCCCTTTACGTTCCGGGGCCGCGGTATTTCTTTCGAACAACCGGCAAACCCTGGCAGGCGGAGCCCTTGGCAGGCGCCTCTGCTATCTCTGATATCTCTTTGAGGCGCGCGTGGAACACTAATGCGCCGTCGACACGGCCTGTCGTCAATAGACGGACGGACGGTCTGCTTTCAATAAGACCATTACAGGCACTTTTGAATGTCAAGAAACAAAATGTTAAAACTGTAGTCCCGGTCACAAGGCATAATTACTAGTGAAAACACTATAGTTGCCCATTCTTCTGTATAGAGAATCTCTATGGACACTCTTTTAAATTATAATATTACTCGCTTTTGCCCGCGGCTTCGCTCGGTATAACACAGTACCTGCTACCTGCAGATTTTGCCCTTGCGCCTTATTGATTTGTAATAGCAACGCTCATATCCCACATTTTTTTATAGCCTATGTCCGTCTCCTAGTCTCCAACTATCTCTGTACCAAAATTCATCAAAATTGGTTAAGCCATTAAAGCGTGAAGAGGGAACAAACAAACAAACTCACTTTCGATTTTATAATATTTAAGGATGTGAGCACGATGTAGAAAGACATGCACAGCAAAATTCGATTAAAAATCCAAATGAATATAAAATGGAAGTTTTTTTTTTGTTTTTCAAGGGTTTCCTATCTCAAAAGGCAACACAACTTCGGATGTAAAAAAGTATCAAAAATTGTGTAAAATTTCGAAAAGTAAGTCGGTACCGACACAGCTCAATTACCGCAGTGTTTAATAAAATTTATTTGATATTGATTTATGCATTGGTTTTTCCATAAAACCCCATCTTTCAAAGCACTATTCGAAATTTTCAAGGATCACTTTGTTGGCCGTCTGTCTGTCTGTCAAGATCGTTTTATCTCGGGAACGCGCAGAGGTATCAAGTTGAAATTTAAACCATTTACTCAAATCTCTGATTCCTTGGATTTCAAAAAAAAAAATCAACAGTCTTAGTCTACGCAGTCACAAGATATTTTATGTGGCTGAGCGATGAACTGTCGCGGGTTCGATCCCCACACGGAACAAATTTTAGTATGGCCTACAGATAGTTGTTTCGGGTCTGGCTGTTTGTGTATGTGAATTTAAATGTTTGTAAACGCACCCACGATACAGGAGAAATTCCTAGTGTGGGAACGTTCTAGGACAACGTAACCTAGCGCTTCTTTTTTTTTTAGACAAAAAAAAGCTATCCATTACCACACAAAACTATATACATACAGGGTGGCCAGTTGATAGGCGTCTAAAGAAAAAAAAATAGATGCCTGATGCTAAGGGGTACCCGAATTACCCCCATGTATGTTCCGCGATTTTTTGTAGTTTAGGAGCTGGAATTTTTTAAAGTATTATTTAAAAAATTATAAGGCACCTAAGGCAATTAAAACACTTTTGGCAGACAGAGCAAATATGGTACCTGCAGTGGACAGGGCCAATAGGGCACCTAAGGCAGACAGGGCAAATAGGCACCTGAGGCAAACAAGGCAAATAGGGCACTTAAGGCAGAAAAGGCAATTAGGACACTTATGGCTTCCAGGGCAAATATGGCACCTAAGGCAGCCATAGCAAATAGGGCACCTAAGGCAGACAAGGCAAATAGGGCACCTAAGGCAGACGGCAAATAGGGCACTTAAGGCAGACAGGGCAAAAAGGGTACTTAAGGCAGAAAAGGCAGATATGGAACCTAAGGCAAAAATAACACTTATGGCCGACAGGGCAAATAGAGCACCTAAGGCAGACAGGGCAAATAGGGCACTGAGGCAAACAGGGCAAATAGGGCACATATATCTGACAGAGCAAATAGGGCACCTAAGGCAGACAGGGCAAATAGGGCACCTAAGGCAATAAGAACACTTATGGCAGACAGGGCAAAAAGGGCACCTAAGGCAGACATAGCAAATAGGGCACCAAAGGCAGACAAGGCAAATAGGGCACCTAAGTCAGTCATACAACCTTGGAAACAAATTTTTGGAGCCCACTAGAATAACCCAGACTAGTGCCACTTGCCTAGATAATATTTATACTGATGTTATACCAACCCACAAAGTAATTATTAACTTATTAGATTCAGATCATTGCGGGCAACTGATTACAATTCCAAATGTGATCAAAAAAGTAACTAAAATGGATATCACTGTCAACCCAAAAACTAAAAGTCGCCTAGAAACTTTTAAAAATAAACTTTCAACTAAATTACCACTTTTGTCAACTAGTGATGACCCCAATCAACAATATAACAATTTTTTTAGTATGTATTGCACACAGTTTAAGACCACATTTGTTCCTAAGACTATCTCGGTTAATAATAACGCTTCTTTCAATGACTGGGCCACCTTTGGTATTCATAAAAGTAGAAAACGGCTTTATGAGCTGTATGAAGAGCGAATTTGTATTAATACTGTAGAATTTAATTTGTATGTTAAGAATTATTCTAAAGTTTGTGCTATAGCTAAGTCACATTATTTGAGTTCAAAAATAAAAAATAGCAGTAACGTAATTAAAACGACTTGGAACATTATTAATAGCGAAGCAGGAAGGTCTTGCAAGCGAAATAGTGACTACAGCCTTGCTATCGGCGATAATATCATAAAATCAGATACTCAAGTTGCTACAGCGTTTGAAAATTTCTTTGCGGATATTCCTGTATCGACTAATAAATCGCTAGACTCGTCACCTGCTGCTGCAGATGCTTTGCTAAAGGAAAATATTCCATTTCATGATTCCGAATTTAATTTTCAATATGTTAATTGTAATGATGTAATTAAAACTTTTCATATGTTAAATGTTAAGAAGACCGCTGATCTATGGGGTCATTCTGTGGACGTTGCCAAGTCCATTATAACCATTGTAGCTCCTTCATTAGCTGTTATATTTAATGATTGTATTGACCGTGGTGAGTTTCCTGATCTAATGAAAAACAGTAAAATAATACCATTGTTTAAATCGGGTAGTACATCAGACCCTACTAACTATAGACCAATTTCAGTGCTACCAACATTTAGTAAAATTTTTGAAAAAATAATTTTAGATCAAATGCAAAGATTTTTCAATAAACATAAGTTATTGCATAACAAACAGTTCGGTTTTACAAAGGGTCGTTCAACTACTGATGCCGGTGTTGAACTTCTAGGACACATTTATAATGCCTGGGAAGATAAATGCGATGCTTTGGGGATTTTTTGCGATTTGTCCAAGGCTTTCGATTGCGTTCTCCATAAAACATTAATCAGAAAACTACACCACTACGGAATCCGGAACGCCTCTCTGAATCTTCTTACGTCATATTTGAGTGGTAGGATTCAGAGAGTTGATGTAAACGGGAAAAGATCTCCCGGATCTGTAGTAAGCATGGGAGTACCACAAGGGTCCATTCTTGGCCCTTTTTTATTTCTTATTTATATTAATGACTTGCCTTACCTCATAAAGGATAATCATGATGTAGTGTTGTTTGCAGACGACACTTCTCTTTTATTTAAACTAAAACGTCAGCAGCTAGCTACTGACGATGTTAATGGCGCTCTGGCAAAGGTCGTTAATTGGTTTAACGTTAATAATTTACTTCTAAATGAGAAAAAGACCAAATGCATTAAGTTTACGTTACCTCATGTTAGACAAGTGGAAACTAGTGTACTAATCAAGGATGAAGGGTTGAAACCGTTAATACAGTGTTCCTAGGCTTAACTTTGGATGCTAAGCTTCAGTGGGGCCCTCATATAGATAAGTTGTCAAAAAAGCTTAGCTCAGCAGCATACGCCGTTAAAAAAATTCGTGATTTGACTGATTTAGAGACGGCCCGTTTAGTTTATTTTAGTTATTTCCACAGTGTGATGTCGTATGGTATTCTCTTGTGGGGCCATGCCGCCGATATTCAGACAATTTTTATTTTGCAAAAGAGGGCAATTCGTTCAATGTATAAATTAAGTCCTAGACACTCCCTCAGAGAAAAATTTAAAGAGATTAACATACTAACTGTGCCCTCTCAGTTTATTTACGAAAACCTTTTGTACGCGCATAAAAATATAAAATTGTTTAAAAAATACAGTGATATCCACGACATAAATACAAGGAACAAACACAAATTTGTTGTTCCTGCAACGAGGCTCAAAAAAATAGGGGGTACGTTCACATGCCAATGTATACGTTATTATAATAAACTGCCAAGCGATATTCAAACACTAAGCCTCAATAAATTTAAATCTTTTATAAAACGTAAACTATGTCTCAAAGCTTACTATAATATTAATCATTACCTTGAAGATAAAAAGGCTTGGGATTAAGCTGCTCCAATTTAATTTGATTTACTCAGTGAGTGTCAAAATTTGCCTTTGTTTCATTTATTTATTGTCTATTCCTTTATTCTATACACTTTGACATTAATGTTTACTTTATTTTTACATTCTTTTTATTATTATTAGTGACATTTTATTTTCTTATTATTTTAATTTATGACATTTTATGATTTCTTTATGATCTCATTAATTATTTATTTTTTATTTTACTTGTTTATTGTAAGTGTGAGGACCATGTGGATCATTTCTTTTATTTACTTTGTTTTTTGACGAAGGTCTGGCAGTTTGAGTGCTATAAGCGACCTACACAAATGTCCTTTTTTTGGTATTGTTCGTCGTGTCGTTGAGCTCCTTGTGTTATGAGTTGAGCTACACGATAACTGACAAATGCTTGCACTGACTGGACAGGTCCACTCAATCTGTGTGGTGCTTTCTTAAAAAGACCATTTCAGACACTATCTGCATAGTCCTCATGTAAGTTGACCAAGATTATTTTGTCTGGACTTTAAAAGAGACTATGACCTCTGAGTTTGTTTCGGCTGTTTCTTCTCAGAGTAGTCGGGTACGAAACACCGGCCTCATCTAGTTTTAAAAAAAGATGACGTGTAAAAGTGTTTGTGAAAACCTACTTGCAAAATAAACATCATTTATCATTTAAGGCGGACGGCAAATAGGGCACTTAAGGCAGACAGGGCAAATAGGGCACCTAAGGCAGACAGGGCAAATTGGGCACCTGAGGCAAACAGGGCAAGTAGGGCACTTAAGGCAGACAGGAAAATAGGACACCTAAGGCAGACAGGGCAAATAGGGCACCTAAGGCAATTAGAACACTTGTGGCAGACAGGGCAAAAAGGGCACCTAAGGCAGACATAGCAAATAGGGCACCAAAGGCAGACAAGGCAAATAGGGCACCTAAGGCGGACGGCAAATAGGGCACTTAAGGCAGACAGGGCAAATAGGGCACCTAAGGCAGACATAGCAAATAGGGCACCAAAGGCAGACAAGGCAAATAGGGCACCTAAGGCGGACGGCAAATAGGGCACTTAAGGCAGACAGGGCAAATAGGGCAGCTAAGGCAGACATAGCAAATAGGGCACCAAAGGCAGACAAGGCAAATAGGGCACCTAAGGCGGACGGCAAATAGGGCACTTAAGGCAGACAGGGCAAATAGGGCACCTAAGGCAGACAGGGCAAATAAGGCACCTGAGGCAAACAGGGCAAATAGGGCACTTAAGGCATTTAGAACACTTATGGCAGACAAGGCAAATAGGGCATCTAAGGCGGACGGCAAATAGGGCACTTAAGGCAGACAGGGCAAATAGGGCACCTAAGGCAGACATAGCAAATAGGGCACCAAAGGCAGACAAGGCAAATAGGGCACCTAAGGCGGACGGCAAATAGGGCACTTAAGGCAGACAGGGCAAATAGGGCAGCTAAGGCAGACATAGCAAATAGGGCACCAAAGGCAGACAAGGCAAATAGGGCACCTAAGGCGGACGGCAAATAGGGCACTTAAGGCAGACAGGGCAAATAGGGCACCTAAGGCAGACAGGGCAAATAGGGCACCTGAGGCAAACAGGGCAAATAGGGCACTTAAGGCATTTAGAACACTTATGGCAGACAAGGCAAATAGGGCATCTAAGGCGGACGGCAAATAGGGCACTTAAGGCAGACAGGGCAAATAGGGCACTTAAGACAGACAGGGCAAATAGGGCAGCTAAGGCAGACAGGGCAAATAGGGCACCTGAGGCAAACAGCGCAAATAAGGCACCTAAGGCAATTAGAACACTTATGGCAGACAGGGCAAATAGGGCACCTGAGTCAGGCAGGGCAAATAGAGCACCTGAGTCAGACAGGGCAAATAGGGCACCTAAGGCAGGCAGGGCAAATAGGGCACCTAAGGCAGACAGAACAAATAGGGCACCTAAGGCAGACATAGCAAATAGGGCACCTAAGGCAGACAGGGCACATAGGGCACCTAAGGCAGACGGCAAATAGGGCACTTAAGGCAGAAAGGGCAAATAGGGCACCTGAGGCAAACAAGGCAAATAGGGCACCTGAGGCAAACAGGGCAAATAGGGCACTTAAGGCAGACAGGACAAATAAGGCACCTAAGGCAATTAGAACACTTATGGCAGACAAGGCAAATAGGGCATCTAAGGCGGACGGCAAATAGGGCACTTAAGGCAGACAGGGCAAATAGGGCACCTGAGGCAAACAGGGCAAATAGGGCACTTAAGGCAGACAGGGCAAATAAGGCACCTAAGGCAATTAGAACACTTATGGCATACAGGGCAAATAGGGCACCTGAGTCAGGCAGGGCAAATAGAGCACCTGAGTCAGACAGGGCAAATAGGGCACCTAAGGCAGGCAGGCCAAATAGGGCACTTAAGGCAGAAAGGGCAAATAGGGCACCTGAGGCAAACAAGGCAAATAGGGCACTTAGTGCAGAAAAGGCAATTAGGACACTTATGACTTACAGGGCAAATATGGCACCTAAGGCAGATAGGGCAAATAGGGCGCCTATGTCAATAAGGACTCTTATGGCAGACGGGGCAAATAGGGCACCTAAGGCAAACAGGACAAAAAGGGCAACAAAAGCAGACAGGGCAAATAAGGCACCTAATTCCATTAGGACACTTAAGGCAGACAGGGCAAATAGGGCACTTAAGGCAGAAAAGGCAATTAGGACTCTTATGGCAGACGGGGCAAATAGGGCACATAAGGCAAGAAGGGCAATTAAGGCACCTTATTCAATTAGGACACCTAAGGCAATCAGGGCAAATAGGGCACCTAAGGCAGAAAAGGCAATTAGGACTCTTAGTGCAGACGGGGCAAATAGAGCACCTGAGTCAGACAGGGCAAATAGGGCACCTAAGGCAGGCAGGCCAAATAGGGCACATAAGGCAAGAAGGGCAAATAAGGCACCTAATTCAATTAGGACACTTTTGGCAGACAGGACAAATAGGGCACCTAAGGCAATCAGGGCAAATAAGACTTTTATGGCAGGCGGGGCAAATAGGGCACCTAAGGCAAGAAGGGCAAATAAGGCACCTAATTCAATTAGGACACTTATGGCAGACAGGGCAAATAGGGCACCTAAGACAGACAGGGCAAATAGGGCACCTAAGGCAGAAAAGGCAATTAGGACTCTTATGGCAGACGGGGCAAATATGGCAACAACGGGACAAATAGGACACGTAAGGCAGACAGAATTTAGGGCACCTAAGGCAGACAGGGAAAATAAGGCACCAAATTCAATCAGGACACCAATGGCAGACAGGGCAAATAGGGCACTTAAGGCAGAAAAGGCAATTAGGACTCTTATGGCAGACGGGGCAAATAGGGCACATAAGGCAAGAAGGGCAAATAAGACTTATGGCAGACGGGGCAAATAGGGCACCTAAGGCAAACAGGGCAAATAAGCACCTAATTCAATTAGGACACTTATGGCAGACAGGGCAAATAGGGCACCTAAGGCAGACAGGGCAAATATGGCACCTAAGGCAGACAGGGCAAATAGGGACCTAAGTCAATTAGGACTCATATGGCAGACGGGGCAAATAGGGCACCTAAGGCAAACAGGGCAAATAGGGCAACTAAGGCAGACAGGGCAAATAGGGCAGACAGGGCAAATAGGGCACCTAAGGCTGACAGGGCAAATAGGGCGCCAAAGTCAATTAGGACTCTTATGGCAGACGGGGCAAATAGGGCACCTAAGGCAAACAGGGCAAATAGGGCAACTAAGGCAGACGGGGCAAATAAGACTCCTAATTACATTAGGACACTTATGGCAGACAGGGCAAATAGGGCACCTGAGGCAGACAGGGCAAATTGGGCACCAAAGGCAGACAGGGTACATAGGGCACTTGAGGCAAACAGGGCACATAGGGCACCTAAGGCAGACAGGGCAAATAGGGCACCATAGGAAGAAAGGGCAAATAGAGCACCTAAGGCAGACAGGGCAAATAGGGCACCTAAGGAAGAAAGGGCAAATAGAGCACCTAAGGCAGACAGGGCAAATAGGGCACCTAAGTCAATTAGGACACTTATGGCAGACAGGGCAAATAGGGCACCTGAGGCAAACAGGGCAAATAGAGCAGACAGCGCAAATAAAGCACCTAAGGCAGACAGGGCAAATACGGCACCTGAGGCAAGCAGGGCACATAGGGCACCTAAGGCAGACAAGGCAAATAGGGCACCTAAGGCAGAAAGGCAAATAGGACACCTAAGGCAGAAAAGGCAAATATGGCACCTAAGGCAGACTGGGTAAATAAGGCACCTTAGGCTATTAGAACACTTATGGCAGACAGGGCAAATAGGACACCTGGGTCCATCCATAAAGTACGTCACACTAATTTCATGAGTTTTTGAGCCCCCCCCCCCCCGTCCTTGTCGCAGGTGGTCACATTTCTGAGACCCCCCCTCCCTAGTGTGACGTCACATGTTTTGCAATTTAACATCGAAAAATTATTACATTAAAACAGCAGTTCCGAAATTAATTTTATTTCCATTTAAATTTACTTTTTTATGAAATCAACATAATATCAATTATTTGAAACAATAACAAAAAAATAAACTAATGAATATAAAAAAAAAGAAACTCAATCATCTTCAGTCCATGTCCAGACTTTGTTCACGCGCTACAGCCAGCGCCATCTCTTGGGCAATCGCAGCGCCACGTGGGCCAGTCAATACCCACCGTTATACAGTATGGAGCTCACTTCTAGGCAATAAATGAAACCTCAAGTAATACTAGTCCACAGAAGTATATTAAAATTAAATTTTAAATTAAAAACCGAAAATTAAAAAAATGAAATTTTCAAACAAAATAAATATCAAAATAAATTCAGTAAAAGTAAACACTCTGTTTAGACAACGTACCTTGACCCCAGGAGCGAAGTGCGGCAACAACGCATGTCGGCGCGCCACTTTGATTCGTTTGACAATGTGCGACGAAAATTAAATTCACTAAGTTAATTTGGTCGTAGTTTGTTCTTTTTTAGCACTCGATGTATTGTTCTATGGCTCATCCTAAACACACGCCCAGCTTGTCTAAGGCTGCAGGTTGGGTTCCGATAGAAATGTTCTAAGACTCGTTGTTCAAAAGAGGATGGAAGTGATGGAACATGACGCGGAGCAACTCCTTCATGAGTGTTGGGTACTATGTGCTGATTTTCCCTGATCCTTTGGACTGCTCCCAGGATTGTCCTGACACTGGTAGGGCAGACGCGAGTTGCTCCGTATCTCTCACGATAGGTACGTATAGTTAAGGCTGCATTTTGCCTGCATTCGCCATACAATAACACCATGTCTGTGTACTCTGCAGCACTGCAAAAATGCTGTTGCACGCGTACACAAAAGTTAAGTGTCGATTTCACCGTAAAAAATAACACACAACATAAAACTTAAAAACACAATTTACACACACACAAAGTCAAGTACTAATAAACTAATAAGTGTCCTTTTCACTGTAAACAATATTTAACTAAGTACTTAGGTTATTGTCTAAAATCGCGTTTTGAAGCAAAGCGCTCAAGTATGTCTACGAAATCTATGCGAAAGACACACACTACCGGAAGGGAACACCAGCGGTGACTGACAAATCGGAACTGAACTTCCGAAATCCAAAATAGCGAAAAAAATAAAAGTACCTAATAAGTAATGTAGGGCGAACGGCGCAATTATCGTAATCGCTTATCGATAACTTTTTACATTTATTCACCTACTACCTAAACAAGGCATTAGAATACAAGATCTTTGTGTAATTCGAATGTTTTAATATTTTTAATAATTACCAAATTATTAACAATAAAAAACGAAACTAACGTTTTGTGAGTTCCTGAGTATCAAACGGTTCTGTCGATCGCCCGGGAGCCGATCGGTAACATTAGAAATTTAATTCAGTTACTAATAATAAGCTCGTAGGTACGATTTTTTAATAGGTAAAAGCAATTCATAAATTATTGTTGTTTACCTTATTTATTTTGATCTCCAAATCTACTTAATAATATTTAATAAGAACACACTTAAAATTAACTTTAAATATTAACGGCACAGTGTTCATTAGAATTATCATAACAGCACGATAATTCTAAAAACACCACCTAAAGTATTTAGGATTTAAGCTAAACAGCTTTTTATCGATTATTATTAATAGTCAATAACAGGTGCCCTTCCCTACGTGGCGCGAGCGCACCCCGCGCTCCCTCCCACCCCGCCGGCCTGCCACGAGCCGCGCCGGCGCCGACAGCAATTCATTCCCTTTGAAGAAAGCCGCGTGCCTAGTGAGGAAGCCGCCAAAAGACACCGCTACCGACGTACACCTGCAGGAAATGCAGGCGCGTCCCATTGATAAATTGTGTATGTGTAAATTGCAAAACAAAGTTTCGACCGTGGCAGATCAGGGACGTTGATCAAGAGGAAATTCGAAGTACTAGTATGCAGAAAAAAACAATATTAACATTAAATTTAATAATTTAGTCTGTACTTTTCTTCTGTCTGTGAGAAAGAGGTAGTGGGCGGGAGTCGGGCAGCGCAGTCCGCGGCCGCGGCCTCTTACACGCTTAGTTTGCGCACTCGAACAATGAATTAAAATTTATTACATTAAAATCCAGCCTGTCTTTTAGGTGTACCAATTTTACATTTATTTTAGGCAAATAACTAGAATAGGTACGTAACAGCGTCGTGGTGATATTCGTAGTTTTGCACAGTGTGGCAACGTCGCTTTTCATTCAGAGGATTCAAGTTCGTTGAATCTTTGACCTAGTGATACAATTCTACAGAGTGTTTAAATTTGTTCAAAATTAAAACTCTACTTTTTGACCTAATTACTGGACCAATATCGTTATTTTTTTGCATAGCGTCAGTAAAGGCGATAACAAGTATGTCGTATAATTTATTGCATATATGTGGTCTCCATACTGTATGTGTCGCCATCTAGTTGACCGTGTCAACAACTCTAAACATTTATTGTAACTTCCGTTTCCCTTTTTAAACTGTGTGTGTTCTTGTCTCGAGGAGTAAACGGGTTGAAAATTTGTCTCTCGTTATTTTATTTATAATATTCCCAGCAAGAGGCCCCAACAGACTTTGAACCCAGTCCTTTAAATTATTTATAACTGGCATGGCAGTCACTACAGAGTTCACTTCGTTTTTCACGTCAGGAACATTTGTGGTGTCAACATCTTTTTCATCCAACCATAAGGCATCATCATTAATATCCAAACACCAGCTTGAAGCGCTAGTGTCTATAGAGAAACGAGCCAAGAGGCTCATCGGCAACGACGCGCTGGTTGAGTCAAAGCTCCAGAGCCTGGAGCATCGCCGACGCGTTGCCAGCCTTTCGGTTTTCTATCGGTTACATTTCGGAGAGTGTGCGATGGAATTGCACAGCTTAATTCCGCCAAGCCCGTTCCATCATAGGACTACAAGACGTACGGCGATGCGCCACCGTTACATGGTAGACATCCCACCCACACGCACTAAACGGTTTGGGAATACCTTCATTGTGCGTACTGCTAAGGAGTGGAATTCCCTGCCGGAGTCTGTATTTCCTGACAGCTATAACCTGGGGGTCTTCAAGTCAAGAGTGAATAGGTTATTTCTAGGTAAGCGTGCTTCATCGTCGACCACATCATCACTTACCATCAGGTGAGATAGTGGTCAAACGCGAGCCTACCAATAATAAAAAAAAAACAAAGAATTTCTCTGGCACGTCTAGCTGCTATTCTTTGAGGGCGTATCTTTGCAATGGGAACTTCATCTTGCTTAATCTTATGAAGTTGTTTGTGTTGGTTAGTGGCTTTATATGATGCTAAATATAGACAAAATATAGCAAATTGTCGAATGAAAATATAGAAACAAAAACATTACCTACGCGAGGTTCGGTGCCTTTGGCGGCATTAGTCAAAAGGCTCGTCGGCGATCGGCACGTGTCAGAAGCGGCTATGAACTTGACAACAAAACAATTTAAACCGTATTGCCCTAAAGATAGAGTTGGACATCTTTTTTAGTTTAATTAATATTTCAAATTACGCGATTAGTATCTCTAGATTTTGAAATGTGATGTCACGAAACTTAGGACCCCTCCCACCTCTTGTCACACTATGTCACACTTTGTCGACCCCCTCCCCCCTCCTTTTACGTGTGACGTACTTTATGGATGGCCCCTAAGGCAGAAAAGGCAAATAGGGCACCTAAGGTAGATAGGGCAAATACGGGCACCTACGGCATACAGGACAACTAGGATACCTAAGTAAGTCAGGGGGATTAGGGCACCCAAGGCAGTCAAGGTAATTAGGGCACCTAAGGCAGACAGGGCATTCATATGTTGTTAAGATCATTTAGATAGAAGTTTTTAAGATCATTTAGAAACCTCTGGCACGCCTAGTTCTACAATACCTAGTTTAAACTACAAAAAATCGCGGACAATACATGCGGGTAATTCAGGTACCCCTTAGCATCAGGCATCTATGTTTTTTCTTTGGACGCCTATCAACTGGCCACCCTGTATAGGCAAGACCTAAAGACTGCCTCGAGTGGCTGTTAGACTTAGCCACGACTTTCTTAATACGAACTTTTTTTAGCGGATGTGACATCAAATAACTTCCCCACTCTGGGCGACGCGGGGAGTGTCAGACTTGTGCTGACTGACACATTCATGTTCCTTCTATTGCCCTTTATAATCAGGGGCCGCGGTATCTTTTTCGAACAACCCGCAACCCCGACAGGTAGTAATAATTTGGCTTCCATTAACTTTACGTATTAAATAAATAAATATAAATAAATATTTTGGGACAACTCACACACGGCTATCTGATTCCAAGCTAAGCAGAGCTTGTGTTATGGTAACCAGACAACTGAAATACAAACTTATATAATATATAAATACATACATATTATAGATAAATCACACCCAGACACAGAACAAACAATCATGCTCATCACACAAAGTTTGTCCTGGGTGGGAATCGAACCCACGACCTCCGGCTCAGCAGTCAGGGCCACTAACCACTAGACCAACAGGCCCGTCTATTCATATTACTTCTTACTTGGAGGAAGAAGTAATTTAGCTGCTGTTACTCATGAGGTCATAGGCGTAATAATATCTTATCGTCGAGTTCCGTTAATTCTCAACAGGGGTCTTAATTACTTCCTAATCAGAAAATCATTAAACATTACAAAGATTAATTAAAAAATAACAGATAATTTTTGTAATTGTTTTGAAAATGGAACGTTTAAGATCATTATCAGTGGTGCGATTTACAGGTGCTAGCAACTAGACACGTTTTAATCACTAATTAATAACAAACGTTATATAAATATGACGTAACGTAACGTTGCGCCTGTTACAGAAAAAATGAAAGGGAGTCGTTTGTCTTGGTATGGACATGTAATGAGGAGGGATGAAGGACATGTGACTAAAAAAGTAATGGATCTGAATGTTGATGGACGGAGAGCGAGAGGAAGGCCAAAGAAAAGATAGATGGATTGTGTAAGGAATGATATGAAGGAGAAAGGAGTAAATGATGCCGTGACGTCTGATAGGGGAGAATGGAAGAAGAAAACGTGTTGCGCCGACCCCAAATAGAATTACACTTCAAATGGAAATGGGCTGGACACGTGGCCCAAAATGAGATGTCCTGGTGCAAACGTATATTGGAATGGAAGCCGTGGGGAGGAAAGTGCCCTCAAGGACGACCACAAATCATCATCATTTTCCTGCCCTTGTCCCATGCTATTTGGGGTCGGCGCAACAAGTTTTTTTCTTCCATTCTCGCCTATCAGACGTCACGGTATCATTTACTCTTTGTTCCTTCATATCATTCCTACCGCTACCGCTCTCCATCCATCAACATTCAGGTCCATCACTCTTTTAGTCACATGTGCTTCATCCCTCCTCATTACATGTCCATACCAAGACAAACGACTCCCTTTCAATTTCTCTGTAACAGGCGCAACTTTCAAACTTCCTCTAATATACTCCTTCTAGACTTTATCCATTCTTGTCACTCTACACATCCATCTCAACATTCTCATCTTCACTACAAGCAATTGAAAAGGACGACCACAAATGCACTGAAAAAATTACGTGAAGAAAGTCACTAGTTCGAATTGGTTATAAAGAGCGCAAAACGGAGAAGAAAGTTTTTTAGTTTAGTTTTAGTTTGAAAGGTTTACCTCCTTCAACTTTCTCCAACAAATTTCGTTTCGTTTCGTTCTTAAACATAAATAAAAATCGATAAAGGCTGAAAAAGAAAAGAATCACAAATATTATGGAGATATCCGCATCTAAATCGGTTTTCAAGGTGGGTGAAAGGAAAGAAGCTCAAGAGCCTTGCTCAAGAGATTGGTAAACTCGCTACCCTTTGAACTGTTTACAAATACAAATATTTTTATTTGTTGAACATAGGTGAGTTAGGTTTTTGAACATAGGTCGGTCTGTGGATGGGTGACCACCCGTTACATACCGAGTTTCCTCCGTGCCTCGGAAAGCTCGTTAAGCCGTTGGTCCCGGCTGTCATTTGTAGAACTTTGACAGTCGTGGCAGCTAGTCAGTATTCCGAAAGTCTGACAACCAGTCTTACCAAGGGGTATCGCATTTTCAGTACTAACTGGGTTGTGGAGGCCAGATAGGCAGTCGCATCATATAAAATACTGATATTCAGCTGCATCCGTTTAGACTGGAAGCCGACCCCAACATAGTTGGAAAAAGGCTTGGCAGATGATGATGAAGTGAGTTAGGTACAGATATTGCTAATTTTTAATGAACGCTATGTCTAGCCTTGATCGGCGTACAAATATGTTTGGATTTTAACAAATTATTAAAAACTTTCTTAAATAAAATTAGTCTTATTAAATATAAAATTTTACTTACCACCCACTGCAGCCAATGCCAATAAAAAAACAGTCACACTCTTCATTCTGGCCCCTTCTGTATTAAAACATACTAGTATAACAGACTGCACTTCTATTTAAGAAACAGATTCACTGATAACTGCCGCGATAAATGCTGATATTAATTAAATTGATTAAAATTTTATGATACGTTTTAATTGCACACACTTTTTGGAAACTCAAAAGAAGGTACCCTAAATGGGTAGATTACAACTGAGTTATGCTTTAATTTAAATTTCCATCTAACAGAAGAATGTAATATTTTATTCGATAAATTATTCTTCTATTATTTTCCATTAATATCACTGGTGCTAATGAAAAACATGGCAAAGCATGAGCAAAAAGCTAAACATAGCGGCCCAATCAAGCATTATTAAAGAAAGTAAAACGTAAGACCGTTCAGCAATTTCAAAGATCAAGAGTGACACACACGGAAAGATTGACGAAGCGTTATATAAGTGTAGTATTATGAGCTAATAATAGAATTATGAAGGCATGTCATGTGTTGATGAAATGTTCTACTGAAATAATGGGGTATTGTACTGTTGAAATGAAATTAATAACAAGATAAACAGTCCTTGTAATATGATGTGGCGGGCCGAGATGCAGTCACTAAGGCGCGTAGCTCACACGATGAACAGTCGAGGTGCAGTTGAGGCGCGGGCGCATGAGAGGCACGCCGTAACAAGGTTTTCTTTAGAAATGTTTTATTTTATTTTATGTGTAGCTGTTCTCCGCGGTTTCACCCACGCTGCTCAGCACCTGTTGGTCGTAGCGTGATGTTATATAGCCTATAGCCTTCCTCAAGAAATGGACTATCCAACACTAAAAGAATTTTCCAATTCCAACCAGTAGTCCCTGAGATTAGCGCGTTCAAACAAACAAACTCTTCAGCTTTATAATATTAGTATAGATTGGCCTGTCGCAGTTCAACCAAGGAGGTTGTCGTGTGCTTAACCGGGCGAATTCTGTGGATGCCTTAAAAATAAAGACGTCCAGTCAGGGTAAAACTTACAAACTAAGCGGTTACATGCTAATGGCTCCCCCTGTGGGGTACGAGCCTCGGCTTAGGGCATCGCTAAGGGACAGCAAGGGATAGGCTGGATCTAAGTAATATTATTTGTGGACTGATTTAAACTTACTGGCTTAGCATCGCGGGCTGACTCTTGCAAGGGACGGGTGGGACCTCTTTACAAATGAATGTTAGTGCGCTTATATTTAAGATTTGCGGCGAGGTGCAGGCACAGGAGGGGCACTCAAATGTGCCCAAGCCACGACTCCACCGCCATTTTGTCTTTTGTTTTTTTGCGTAGCTGCGTTTAGACATAGACGCCTGCGCCTCGAATCTACGCAGAGATCTATCCTCGCCCGTGCTGCGACGCCACACCGCCGCTGACGGGACGTCGTCTCGACTTACCAGTGAGTGACGCGCCTCATAGTACGGTAGTGGCGTGTCAAGCGGTCGCTATACAGTACCCTCAATTGACACACTTCAAACTCATGTCAAAGATTTATTTGCTTACTAGCTTTTGCCTGCGGCTTCGCTCGTGTTAAATTCAGGGTAACATAGTTCTCTTTTCCTGATTTGATGGTATTTTTCGTTAGTAATAAAGAGTGTGTGTACATATTTTTAGGTTTTTAGCTTGAAAACTGCGAAAAGTTCCGTTTAAAAAATGTTTTTTTAAGTGACAAATAGTCCGCAAACCAATTGTTAGCCTAGAAAATTACGGAATGCTCCATACTTAGATTATAAATATAGCTTTTCCTGCACTGGGTGATGTGGTCGCTAAGCGATAAAACCCTTTAAATAAATAAAAAAACTTCAACTCCCTATTTTAAGGAAGTGGGGGGTTAGAAAGAGACAAAAAGCTTATGTCCATCTCCAGGGTCCCAACTATCTCTGTACCAAAATTCATCAAAATCCGTTTAGCCATTAAGGCGTGAAGACGTAACAAACACACTTGCACTTTTATCCTAATAATATTAGTAAGGATATACAATAGTTTTTCCGGCTCAGGTTGTTTGTGTATGTCAGTATAAATGTGTGTACACACGATACAGCAGAAGTTCATAGTGTGTTCATTTTTTAAGTACTCATAATTTCGTCGATGTTGAACTCTCTGCAGCCTATGATATGGTTGACATCAAGCGATTTCTACTAAAAATTAGTAAACTCACCAGGGATCTAGGATTTGTAAGCATTCTTAACTCTATCCTGAACCACCGACGCTTACAAGTCCATCTCAATAACTGCAAGAGCAAGTGGTGGTATTGGAAAAGTGGGCTCTCCCAAGGTAGCATGTTAGCGCCAACCCTGTCTAATATTAAAAAAAATATATAAAAACCGTGCTCTCTACAAACATATCACTTTTTATATGCAGACTAGCTGTGCCCAGCGGCTTCACCCGCTGCTCGGTTAGGGGCATGAAAAATAGATGTTAGCCGATTCTCAGACCTACCCGATATGCACACAAAATTTCGTTCAAATCGGTGCAGCCGTTTTGGAGGAGTATGGAAATGAAAATTGTGACACGAGAATTTTATATATTAGAAAGAACGTGCTCGAACCACCTAGACCCTTACTTTTGTAGAGGCTGAAGATAAACTGATGATAGCTCTGGAAACACCCGAAAAATTCTACGGTGAAAATGCCTTACAACCAAACTTTGTTACCAGGGTATCAACCTGGGCAGAACAACAACTGACATACAAGTTCAACTGTCGGAAAAAATATTTCTGCCTTTTTATTTGTGGTATGATGGTTACTCCAACAAATTCTGAACGAGTATTCATTTTTAACCGACTTCAAAAAAGGAGGAGGTTCTCAATTCGTCGGAATCTTTATTTTTTTGTTTGTCACTTATTATTCAAAAACGCCTGGACCGATTTGGCCAATTTCTAAGTGGTCCCATATCCATGTTATTTATATTGCTTAGGTAGTCTATGAGTAACCGTCTATGATACACATTTTTTTCTCTATGTCTATATGGATGATCTGCTAATCTTTTAGTAATAATGGAAAATTAATACTCGATGAAAAATTAAGTGATATATCACTATACCATAATTTAAAATGCTGAAATAAAAATATTTTTTGTAAACCATATATTTTTTTTTATCTATTAATAGGTTGCGGGTTGTTCGAAAGAAATACCGCGGCTCCGGAGCTCAAAGAGCGAAAGAAGGAACATCTGGACTTTTAGTTAGTATTAGTTTTACACTCCATTCCGCTCCACCCAGAGGGCAAAAGTTATTTGATGATTTTGAAAAAAAGGTCTGTGAGTGTCATAGTCTTTTACGCGCTCCCGTTTTACGTATCAGTGCATTATCTGCTCAGCCTGTTATTGTTAGACCGTATGATGTGGTATTATTGTCCTAATATTCAACAAATGACCGTTCGTTCTTCATTTGTTTATTGACGTTTCATTCATAAAATTAAACATATTGTGACGCCTGAACACAAACATACGTCGTCAGTGGAGTTCCTAGTGATAGCCTAGGGTTAGCCTTCTCCTCCATGATCAGACGTATCGGCTCCATCACTGCACCCCTCACTCCTGTTCTGGTCAGTATTTGCCACACTGCAGCTGCACTAACACGCCGATGAAATTTTTTTATTTAGTAGCTTTTAGCCGGGGCTTCGCTCGCGTTAAATTCGGTGTAACACAGTTGCCCTTTCCTGATTTGCAGGTAGCTGCTACCTGTAGTTTTTGCCCTTGCGTCTTATTTATTGTAAAAGCAATGCTAAGCTTTCCCTTTTCTTCCCTCTTCCTCCCACATTTCTCACTTTGAAAAAAAAATAGCCTATATCCGTCTCCAGGGTCCCAACTTTCTCTGTACCAAAATTCATAAACTGGTTTAGCCGTTTAGGCGTGAAGACGTAACAAACAAACTCACTTTCGCTTATAAATAATATTAGTAAGGATTTTCAGAATAAAACAATGGTTGACAATCACATTTATTTATTTATTTCGTATCCAAATATCATCAACCTCTTGAGAACGGTGGTGAGGAGTTGGTTTCCAAGTAGAATATCCCGGATTGTCTGAAAACAAGTTGAGAATTAAATTAAATAATAAATTAGTATTGTGTAACTAGCTTCTGCCTTTCTTCTTCGTCCGCGTGGCATAGTTACTTTGGGCTGACGCTAACTTTAACCCGCGTGATGATCGAAAAAAAAGATTATCTTTCTCCCCCTTTTTCTTCCCTCTTTGTCCCCCTTTTTTAGCTTATATCCATTACCAGGATCCCAACTATCTCTGTACCAAAATTAATCAAAATCGGTTTGGCCATTTAGGCGTGAAGACGTATCAAACAAATAAACAAACTCACTTTCGCTTTTATAATATTAGTACGGATTATAAAGCCTATATGTGAGTGCTAATGTACTATCATTGACTAGTGGTTGATAGTGTCATGCTCACTTAAATGTCTCGCTGATGGTGGCGGCTGTGTCGGGTCTTAGTTCCTTTCAAAATGGTTTAGCTGAATGGGGCTGATGCGTCATGTTCACGAGTATGCGTCATGTTCGTGAACGGGCGCTTTCAGCTGAGACTGGTCATCGCTGCTACGGTTTATTTAATTTAATATATGTATATTTATTGACATTTTTACTTTTACTATGGACGCTCTTAATGTGCACCGAACAACATCGTTCTCATGAGGGTTCCGTACAAACCGGCGACATAAACGGCCATATGGGACTGCGGAGACTTCGAGAGTTGAGTTTTTCACAATTTTAAGGGACTACAGACTTGAGTATATGATTTTAATTTCAACTCGATACCTTCACACGATATCGAGATAATAGGACTTGATAGACAGACAGACGGACAATAAACTGATCCTATAAGGGTTCCGTTTTTTTCCTTTGGAGATACAGAACCTTAAAAATACATGAACTTCGTCTCTTCACCTAAATATTTCTTTTTCTACAGTACGGCCAACGAGTAGCGATACGAAAGGTCATTAACCTAAAGAACAACTGTGGCGTTGACAATCTAATATTTAGCTCTTTCCATCTTGTGCCTTTGTCGTAATGTCTCGTTCTCCCGCCAAAAACATGACAACGTTAAGACGGGTTCGCCAACATTCGGGCGGCCATTTTAGATGGGGTTTTAGCATGGGTTTTGTTTAGATTTGGTATCGCTTCTCGTTGGCCGTACTATAGTTTCAAGTCTGGCACTTACCCAGTCTTAGCAACCAGTCCACCCATTCTAAGGTTTCCCCAGAGGAAACAATTGCCCGTCATGGCGGTGAGGAAGGAGGCACAGCGCCGGCCTGTGAAGCCGCCAGATTCGAGGGACTCTGCTAAGTAAAAGTATGACCTGGAAACGAAGAACAAAATGACTTTACGAAATCTATCAGATCTTTTGCAGGAGTTAAGTAAATATTATATTTATGTTATTACTAGCTGGTGCCCGAGGCTTTGACCGAGTGGCGATCGAAAAAGAAAGTGTCATTCTAGACTATAATCTACCTCTGTGCCAAATTCCATTACGATCCGTTCTGCTGTTTTATCGTAAAAGAGTAACAAACATCTGTACATCCTCACAAACATTCGCATTTTTAATATTGTATTAGGATATATTTATTAATTCATTTACTACAACTAACAAAATGACTCATTTTAGGAAACATTAAACACATAACACAATCATTGTAATTTCAAATAAATAGAATAATGTCAGAAAGATACAAAAAAAATTGAGGTGTCAAGGGACACCCGGATGGAACGAAGTTCCTATAGAAATGAAAATATCTGGCTTGCTTTCTATAAGAGAGAGAGAGAGAGAGAGAGACAGAGAAACATGCGACGCCGCACAGCTTACAATAGCTTACTATAGCAAAAAGTGTCGTGACAACTTTTCGTAAGATTTTTTTCCGTCTAGCCCCCTTTCACAACGCGCGTTAAGGAACTTCGTTCCAATAAAATTACATCAAACAAATAAATTACATTACATAATTGTGTAATACGTATTGTGCGTTGAACATAATGGTGTTGTTTCAGTCCTTGCGGGAGGATCTAACGTTTAAGTTCTTTAAGTATAAGAAACCTGTATCTTTAGGAGACTCATTAGGTCTCAAACGCACCAAAGGGTTGGTTAGTTTCAAGATCTTTTAGGCCTCCAAAGCACCAGCTGAAAGTTCTTTAAAAATTATGGGGCAGGGAACGTGTAAACGATAGTCGAAATCAAATTGCATGTAGCGGAGATGAGAATGTTGAGATAGATGATTGTGTGGAGTGACAAGAACAGAATGTATAAACTAAGGAATGAGTATATTAGAGGAAATTTGCAAGTTGCGCATGTTACAGAAACATTGAACGATAGTCATTTGTCTTGGTATGGACATGTAATGAGGACGGACGAAGCGCATGTGACTAAACGATTAATAGATATGAAAGTTGATGCATGGAGTGAAAGAGGAAAGTCAAAGAAAAGATGGATGATTGTGTAGGGAATGATATGAAGGAGAAAGGAGTAAATGATGCCGTGACGTCTGATAGGGGAGAATGGAAGAAGAAAACGTGTTGCTCCGACCCCAAATAGAATGGGTAAAGGAAAGGAAAATGATGATGATGATGTAAGACTTACCTTCCTTAGGAATGAAATGAAGGAGAAAGGAGTAAATGATGCCGGGACGTCTGATAGGGGAGAATGGAAGAAGAAAACGTCTTGCGCCGACCCCAAATAGAATGGGACAAGGGCAGGAAAATGATGATGATGAAGCAAGACTTACCTAGCATGATCACACTCCTGAGAGTTACAACCAGGCATGTCGATGCCTCCGTTGGGGTAGAAGTCGACGTCACCCAACGTCCCAATATAACCGAGCAAGCCAGCGTTGGTGTGAATGACCTCGGTGTAGACACCGTCTGATGGTCGGAATTTGTTATCATTGGTGATCCAGCCGGGGTAAGCCGCATCCAGAGCTGCAGAAGAAAATATTTTTTAAATCCTTACAAATTATTATAACAGCGAAAGTGAGTTTGTTTGTTTGTTACCTCTTCACGCTTAAACAGCTATTTAAAAAAAAAAAGATTGAGATATGAGGGAGAAAGAGGGAAGGATAGGGAAAACTTAGCATTGCTATTACAATAAATAAGGCGCTAGGGCAAAAACTACAGATAGCAGGTACCTACAGGTACCTGCTATCTGTAGTCACGAATGGAGAACTATGTTACCCCGAATTTAACGCGAGCGAAGCCGAGGGCAAAAGCTAGTTTATTATAATAAACCATTTATGAAAAATAATATGCAATGTTTTATTGAGATTTTTATGATGCCTTCTAGGGTACTACTTATCATTTGAGAAACGTATATTATCAAACGTTTTTTTATAGGGTGTCCCTTGAATAGGTTCTTCTATCTAGAGCAGGGGTGTCCAAACTAGATGGGACCCAGGGTCAATAAAAATGACTAAATACAAAAATATTTATAAAAATAAAATACTGGTAATAATAATAATTGCCAAGAGCCTCGACCAACACCTGAGGAGGCTCTCGTTAGGCAGCTGCATCAAGGGCTTGATACAGAGAACGGTACTCCTGGACACAGCTCGTATTGTTAGGAGGTTCCTTTCTCTGGGGCCCTGACCACCGGTAGCTTGGACCCTGTTCCCGATACCGGTGGGCTACTATTTTTATATGTTTTTTTATGCTTTATTGAAATATTTAAAAATGTAATAATATGTATAAAAACCAATAAACGGACTAAAATATAATTATTTTATTATCTACTTTTTCATTAATTTGTCTTTTACAATTCTGTCAACATCAACCTCAATATAAGCGATAGCTAGGCGCAGTGGGTGTTTTGAATAAAGTTAAGATAACTAAGTTAAAGCTTTTATTAATTAAAATAAAGTATTATTATATTATTTGCAGTGGGTACCTACAGATCTCTTTGTAGTTGGTGTAACCAAACCGGACTTTTTTTTAAGTCGGTTAAAAAAGATTGTACCGTTCAGCAGTCACTAATACATTTTCAACTTTATACCCTAGCGCATATAGTTAAAATCTAATTGACGTTTACATATCGTTTTTGTTTGTTTCGTTCGTTAGCAGTCGCTCAGCAGTCTTTAATAGATTTTCAACTATATGCGCTAGGGTATAAAGTTGAAAATGTATTAGTGACTGCTGAGCGATAACGAATGTCGTCTGCTGTCGTCTGCAGTTTGGCTATAGGCCCAGTGGAATATTCGAGAAAGCAAAATAATTATTTAAATATATCTTACCAGTGATATAAGCGATCTGTCCGCCAACATTTCTGCCGACAATACCAGCTTGATGACCTCCCAAACTATGTCCTACGATGTGGTACATTGTGGGGCTAGCACCAGTCACCAAGTTTAGCCATTCTATAAAACGAGCTACACTCTCTCCTGTAAACAGATAAGAATAGTACTTATTGATAAAGTGAAGAAACTTTATCATGGTCGAGCTGAATGGGGCTGATCCATACGTCATGTTCGTGAACGGGCGCTGTCAGTTGGGACTGGTCATTTTTTAACTACCACGGTCATTTTTAATTTATTTAGATTTTAAATTGAATTTTTTCTTTTTATTTACTCTGGATGCTCTTACTGCGCACGTCTTTCTACATCGTCCTCACATATTTGTATAATCTCAACACGAATGATGTAAATACGATTTTGTAAAAATATTATAATTTAAAAGAGTGTCCATGGAGTTTCTTGCCCATTCTTCTCCATAGAGATCAACGCTTTGGAATGGGCAACTACAGTACTTTCACAAGTTATTATGCTTTGTGACCGGGACTGTAGATTCATTTTGTTTCTTGACATTCAAAAGTGCCTGTAATTGTCTAATTGAAATAAATGATTTGATTTGATTTGAATCATTGCAGCCGAGGCGGATTTACGCATGAGCCGCCAGGCGAGACCGCTATAGAGCCGAAAACCGATGAAAATTTAAGGTCATAATTTCTTAATTTAAACGATAGACAATATTGATGCCCTCTAAATAAAACCTATTTTCGTCTCAGTAAGACCAAAACTTTGAGAGATATGATTATTTTTTGTACACGCATAGAGAATATCTCAAAATGGCTGCAAAAAGCGGGGAAGTGAATTAGACCCAAGTGTGTATCGTAATACTATATTAAAACACTCGTTACATAAGTATCTAGAATATCGCTAGTCCATGACCGGAAACAGTGTTTGGCCGAGAACAGCAATGACAAATCCTCAGGTTAATTAAACGACGTTTTTCAATACACTTCGAGGAATTGATAAATAACAGATTAAAAAGTGCCTTTTTTCATTAAATCAATATGAAACTATAATTTAATTTGATTTTTTTCCCGCGTTTTTTCTTCTCATCACACCAATCAATAAAATTGATTATGAGCTGTCAAAACGCGCTTCCCCCATAGATTTTGTATGAGACTCGCAACCGATGACGTCACTAAGTTGTCAAGTCAATGATGCAACTATTTATTTATTTAAAAGCAACTAAAAATCGAATTTTAAAGTTATTTTGAAATGAATGGAGTTCTCAGGTCTAGAATAAGGTGTTCTTGCAGAAAAATTGTGTTTTTAAATTATTGATTAATGGTGTCAACTACCCAATTGTAATACAAGTTTGAATTAATTAAGTAAACCAATTTAGTTTCAAGTAGTATATTTCCTGCCGGGGTTGCGGGTTGTTCGAAGGAGATACGGCGGCCCCAGAACGAAAAAGGGCAATAGAAAAAACTTGGGTGGGTTTTAGTCAAGTCTGACTCTCCTCTCCGCTCCGCCCAGAGCGGGGGAAGTTATTTGATAATTTCCCACCACAAAAAATAGGCATATATTAACCTATTGTAAAGAATTTAACAGCAATAAAGGCAATTTTTTTATTATTGTAACGAAGTTCCTTATCGCGCGTTGTGAAAGGGGGCTAGACGGAAAAAATTCGAAAAGTTGTCAGCTCACTTTTTCCTATAGTAAGCTATTGTAAACTGTGCGGCGTCGCATGTTTCTCTGTCTGTCTGTCTGTCTCTCTCTCTCTTATAGATAGCAAGCCAGATATTTTCATTTCTATTTCGCATTGAAAAGTGTGGTATCGCGACGAGAACTTCGTTCCATCCGGGTGTCCCTTGACACCTCTCTTTTTATTTTATTTATATATAGGACAAAATAAACAAATAGCTTGCGCGTCGTGACTGCGACAGGTAGGTCACCACTCAGCATGATGCTGTGCCATGGGAGCCTATAGCACAGTGGTGGTTGTCAATGGTAATGCTGGATCCTTTTGTAATGAATGTATATTTATTAGTCATAGAAAGAAACATCATGGACACAATATTGATAATATTCCCTAATTAGTAATAAATAATAAATATCTTGGGACAACTCACACACGGCTATCTGAACCCAAGCTAAGCAGAGCTTGTGTTATGGTAACCAGACAACTTAAAAACAGACAAATTTATAAATACATACATATTATAGATAAATCACACCCAGACACAGAACAAACAATCATGCTCATCACACAAAGTTTGTCCTGGGTGGGAATCGAACCCACGACCTCCGGCTCAGCAGTCAGGGCCACTAACCACTAGACCAACAGGCCCGTCAATTGGTTGGTTGGTTGGTTGGATTGGTTGACTCTTGCACATCTCCTCTCCGCTTCGCCGCTCTCCGCTTTGGTGGAGACCGGGCCTTAGAGATTCTTAATTGCTGCTTTTTCTGCTGTTTTATTCTTCGTAGAGACCCCATCTGCCACCCGAACATTACACTCTCACTTACCAGAAGGTACAGTATTCGACACAGCAGCGACGTAGTTGATGGTGCCAGCACCGGCACTCCAGTCCACCACAATCACGTTCACATCCTCAGCAGACAGGAACGCTGCAAGGCATACGATAAAAATTATATAGATTTCTAGAACAGAATAGTTTGTACAGAAAGTAGGTAGAAGTTAAAAAACGAAGTTGCTCAAGAATTTGTGGATTTCTTTACTAGTATCCCAATTAAAACTACAGAAACGTTAAATTCCTCACCCTTGCTTTCTGTTGACTTATTAAGAGCAAACGTTTTACCATGCCCGGCTGAGTTTCAGTTTAAGCATATTAATCCCACTGTAGTCATTAAAGCTTTTAAACAAATAAAAATCAAGTTAACCGAAGACCTTTGGGGATTGTCTATTAAAGTTTGTCAAGCTATCATTGAGACTATAGCACCGTACTTAGCCTTTATATTTAATTTGTGTGTGGACCAAGGAGTCTTCCCGGACCTTATGAAATACAGCAAGGTAATACCGCTTTTCAAATCTGGGGACAGTAAAGACACCAATAATTACAGACCCGTATCCGTTTTGCCGGTTTTCAGCAAGGTGTTTGAAAAGGTAATGCTTAACCAAATGCTCAACCACTTTAACACCAATAAAATCTTACATGAAAAGCAGTATGGTTTCACCAAAGGACGTTGTACGACTGACGCCGGTGTCACCCTATTAAAACACATATTTACTGCGTGGGAAGAGGCACAGGATGCCATAGGGATTTTTTGTGACCTCTCAAAAGCATTTGATTGCGTGAACCACGAAACCCTGCTCTTAAAACTTGAACATTACGGCCTAGGGAAACTTGCCCTTAGTTTAGTTAAATCGTATTTAAATGATAGACAGCAGCAAGTACAAATAAATGGTGTCAATTCAATGGGTTTAAATGTAAAGATGGGTGT
The DNA here is from genome assembly GCA_958449745.1 of Ochropleura leucogaster. Taxonomy (NCBI): domain Eukaryota; kingdom Metazoa; phylum Arthropoda; class Insecta; order Lepidoptera; family Noctuidae; genus Ochropleura; species Ochropleura leucogaster. The sequence goes on along the minus strand of OY288230.1, from coordinate 1,825,669 downwards.
ACCACAAGGATCGATATTAGGTCCCTTCCTCTTTTTAGTATATATAAATGATCTACCCCATTTGTTTAAAAACCAACCACAAATGGTGTTATTTGCTGACGATACCTTTTTAATATTTAAGATAAAAAGGCGTGCCACAAATCTTGACGACGTAAATAATGCCCTAATGCAGGTACATAATTGGTTTACCGCTAATAATTTAGTATTAAATGGGAAAAAAACGAAGTGCATAAGATTTGCTCTACCAAATGTCAAAAACAGTGTGTGTGACATAGTATTGAATCAAGAGAAACTAGAATTCGTCGAAAAAACTGTTTTCTTGGGAATAACACTCGATTCAAAGCTACAATGGGGTCCGCATATAACATCTCTTGCAGGACGCCTTAGTTCAGCAGCATATGCTGTTAGAAAAATCCGTCAGTTTACTGATGTAGATACCGCGAGACTAGTCTATTTTAGTTATTTTCATAGTATAATGTCATACGGTATTTTACTTTGGGGACGGGCTGCAGACATCGAGTCTATATTTATTCTGCAGAAAAGAGCCATCAGGGCCATATATAACCTACGTAGGCGAGATTCTTTAAGGGAACAGTTTAAGGATATTAACATCATGACAGTACCTTGTCAATATATTTATGAAAACATAATGTATGTCAGGAAAAACTTGCATCTTTTTAGTAAAAGAGGTGACAGACACAATTATGATACTAGAAATAGGGACCAATTAGTTCAACCAGGTTTCAGGTTAGCTAAAGTAGACTCATCTTTCATGGGGTACTGTTTAAAATGCTACAATAAAATACCTCCCCACATTCTTCAACTGAATGAAACGAAATTTAAATCTTGTATTAAACGCACACTATGCAGGCAAGCATATTATAAGTTGGGGGATTATATTGATGATAAAAATGCTTGGCTTAATGCTAGTCCTGCTCCACAAGCATAGGGATAAACTCATTGGTTAGTATCCGAAGCTATAGTGGAAGCTGCAGAAGATTGTAAGACTATCTTTGCAATGTATAGAATCAATTCTCTAGTATTGTATAATTATTAAGCCCATATGTGAGTGCTATGTATTATCATTGACTTGACGAAGCCCTGGTGGTTGATAGTGTCATGCTCACTTAAATGTCTCACTGATGGTGGCCGGTGTGTCGGGTCATTTAGCTCCCTTCAAAATGGTCGAGCTGAATGGGGCTGATCCATACGTCATGTTCGTGAACGGGCGCTGTCAGTTGGGACTGGTCATTTTTTAGCTACCACGGTTCATTTTTAAACTTATTTAGATTTAAAATTAAATTTTGCTTTTTATTTACTCTGGACGCTCTTACTGTGCACGCCTTTTTACATCGTTCTCACTTATTTGTATAATCTCAACATGAATGATGTAAACACGATTTTGTAAAAATATTATAATTTAAAAGAGTGTCCATGGAGTTTCTTGCCCATTCTTCTCCATAGAGATCAACGCTTTGGAATGGGCAACTACAGTACTTTCACAAGTTATTATGCCTTGTGACCGGGACTGTAGATTCATTTTGTTTCTTGACTTTCAAAAGTGCCTGTAATGGTCTAATTGAAATAAATGATTTGATTTGATTTGATTTGTTACAGATTTCAAGTTTAGATGATCCTTATACCTTATACTAATTAATACTTTTTTAATAATTTTGTATTGCGAGAACCGATTTCAATAATTCTTCTTTTGTTTGAAAAAAGATACGTTCAGGATAATAAAATATGTAAACGAAGTTAAAAAAAATGCTTGCAAATACGATTATACTACAAACTTAGTCCAGAAATTATTTTGTACAACTTTTTGTCTTTTTTGTACAAAAACTGTTGTGTCAATCAAGTTCAAAATAATTTTCCTAGAAAGTCCTTATAAAGTTCATGGTTCATGCATGGTTGAAATTAAAAAAATAAACACTTCCCACTTCACATATAGGGTGGCTACCCTAATAAAACATTTTTTTCCAATTTTCATTTTACCACTGTCGGCGTGATTGATATACATATTAGTAACAAAGGACCATGGGAAGAAACGTCCCCACCAACCAACAGATTAGAAACACGTGTCATTTGAAAGATCTACTAGAATAGAGAACTTTTTACTATGGCGACAAATGTCAAATACGTGGGGTTTAGGTTTTATGATATATTGTATTTTTATATACTTTTTTCACTTTTACTATCACATTTCCTTAGTGTGCGATAAATAGGGTTAAAATATGGTGATCATAATAATGTTTTCAATTAAAGAATAGCTACCATCCAACAGAATTAAAACAAGTGTCATTTTAAAGACCTAGCTACTAGAATAGAGAATTTTTATAATATTTATTTTGTTTCCTTTTGGGATCGTGCGCAGAGTTTCCGCGAACCTATTAACAATCCAAGAGGCTCTCAAGCCAACCAAACGCTGAAGAGCGCCTAATTCTTCGCGAACCTGCACTATACCGGCGTAGCAGAAATATGAATCTGAGACCAATCCCAGCGCCTATAAAGCTGTAGTGTTTCTTTTCGCGCCCTTTTAACGCACCCCACGGTGGGGTGGCGTTGGCGGTTATTTTGGATATCGGTAATGCCTTCAACTCTCTGCTTTGGGATGCTATCAGGGCGGCATTAGTTTATCACAGAGTGCCACTTTACCTGCACTGCATCATCGAGGCTTATCTTCGTGACAGATATAATATTTGCTGTGTGGTTCAGGACGGCAGCGTTCAACGCAGGAAGGTTATGTACGGAGTTCCGCAGGGACATGTTTTAGGCCCTCTCTTATGGAACCTCGCTTACGATGTGGTTCTGTGTACTGATCTCCCTGACGGCGTTAATATCGTTTGCTATGCGGATGACAACCTGGTCTTAGCTAGAGACGGCTGAAGAGACTATTGAGCTTGCAGAGCTGGGACTTGAAAAAGTCGTGGCGTCGATCCGCGAAGGGGGTCTAGAAATAGCGCCACATAAAACTAAGGCGCTTTAGTTCCATAAGTTGCCAAGGACCAGAGAGCAACCCAGCTTTTCAGTCAGAGTTGGAGATACGCAAGTTCAGGAGGGACGATACATTAATTACCTTGCCCTGACTTTGGACGATCGGTGGGGGATTTGAAGAGCACTTCGAGCGCCTCCTTCGAGTTCCCCAAGTTGGAAAGTTAGTAGGCGCTTTGCACAGACTGTTGCCCAATCTTGGGGGGCTACGAGAAAAAGTTCGCCGCCTTTACGCGGGGTGGTGCGATCGATGGTCCTTTATGGGGCGCCTGTTTGGTCAAATGGGCTGTCAGGCGTCTCACACTGCAGGACTAAAATTAACAGTCTGCAGCGGAAAATAGCTATCCGCATCGCACGAGGATACCGTACTGTGTCCTTTGAGGTAACATCTCTCCTGACACGTTTTCCACTGCTGGATAGATCTTGGCAGATATGGACGCGAAGGTTTACAGCCGAATTTGCGCTATCCGTCATAGTGGTAATAATGTGCCAGGAATCACTGTGGTATGACTAAGGCGGCAGGAACGGCGACGCGCGTTAAAGTAGTGGCGTGAGCGGCTGCAGCAGCCGCAATATTCACAGAAGCGTGTTGTCGCAGCCGTCTTGCCACACTTTTTTTTTGGGGTGGGAAATCATCAAATAATTTCCCCCGCTCTGGGTGGAGCGGGGGGAGTGTCAGACTTTTACTGACTAAAACCCACCCATGTTCTTTCTATTGCCCTTTACGTTCCGGGGCCGCGGTATCTCTTTCGAACAAACCGCAACCCCGGCAGGCGGAGGCTCTGGCAGGCCCCTCTGCGTTGCTGATATCTCTTTGAGGTGCGCGTGAAACACAAACGCGCCGTTGACACGTTCTGTCGTAAATAGACGGACGGACGGTGAGCCACCCATTGCTCACCGTCCACAGGCCCGCATCTACGGTGGCCCAGTCAGTCGCTCTTTCCATGCCACCACGAGATCGCACAGGAGGTCTGTCCGCTGGGCGGCAATTTGCCGCGGCAGCAGAGATTGCCCCCGGTGTAGTGCCTCCGCGCGCCATTCATACAGGCTTGCGAGGACTATCACCTTCAGATCCCACGGTGGCAGCCGCTGCGGGAGATGCCCCGGACATAGGGCGCCGCGAGACGACTCCCGCCCATCGTAGATGCGGGCCTGTGGACGTTGAACAATGGATAGCTCACCATCCGTCCGTCTATTGACGCCAAATCATGTCGACGGCGCGTTAGCGTTCCACGCGCGCCTCAATAAAATGTCAGCAAAGCAAAGGGGCCTGCCAGAGCCACCGCCTGCCGGGTTGCGGGTTGTTCGAAAGCGATACCGCGGCCTCGGAACGTAAAGGGCAATAAAAGGAACATGGGTGGGTTTAATTTAGTACAAGTCTGACATTCCCCCCCCCCGCTCCGACCACAGCGCAAAAAAGGCAAGTTTGATGATTTCCCATCCGCAAAAAAAAGTTAGTAGTGCATCGTTTGACATGCTTTTAGATGTACTTACTAATAAGTTAAAATGTATATTTATTATCTGAATACTGTAAATATTTTTCAAAGATTTTCCGTTTGAGAACCAAGTGTTTTTTTTTTGTTTATAGAATTGTCATTTGTTTACGTGTAATTATGCTTTTTGTTTGTAGAAAATAATGATTTTTGTTAAAAAAAATATTTATTTTTTGGCGTATTTTTTTATTTATTTTTTAAACCCCATTGATTTTGAAACTAACACAGTTACTTTAGACTTCTCTGGGTCCCAGTGAACAACTAGAGACGCATCCCAAGACTGTTGAAGGGTGGGGACGGGGTTCATACAAAATCCCCCATGGTCCAGCTTTCTTGTACTAACGGTCACAGAGATTAAGCGAGGACGGACGGACGGACGGACGGACAGACAGACATGGCGAAACTATAAGGGTTCCTAGTTGACAACGGTACCCTAAAAACGACTCGTTTTGCTTACGGATAGTTATATTTTGACGTAAGTCTCACTGTAACACTCATTAATTCGATCGCTTACCATATTTATACTTATTACTAATTAATAATGTTATTCTCCTTTTAATCACTTATCTACAGTACGGCCAACGAAAAGCGATACGAAAGGTCATTAACCTAAAGAACAACTGTGGCGTTGACAATCTAATATTTAGCTCTTTCCATCTTGTGCCTTTGTCGTAATGTCTCGTTCCCCCGGCAAAAACATGACAACGTTAAGACGGGTTCGCCAACATTCGGGCGGCCATTTTAGATGGGGTTTTAGCATGAGTTTTGTTTACATTTGGTATCGCTTCTCGTTGGCCGTGCTATATTAAGTATATATCCTTAAACCCCAAGATATCAAGAATCACAATTTTTAATCGACTAATGAATTGAGTCATTTTTCCGAACGTTGCAAGAACTTATGTCAAAATACAACTATCCGTAAGCAAAACGAGTCGTTTTTGTTTATTGGAACGGGGCATAAGGCTTGCAAACAAGTTAAGCTAAAACATAAGAGTAACTCGTTTATTACACATTATTTTTTACATTCAATTAAATCAAGATAAATTTAACCATGTCACAATGAAATACAGTAAATAATTTGAAATACAATAGATATTGGAAGTTGGATAAATCCTTACTAATATTATAAAAGCGAAAGTGAGTTTGTTTGTTACCTCTTCACGCTTTAATGGCTTAACCGATTTTGATGAATTTTGGTACAGAGATAGTTACCAGGAGACGGACATAGGCTAATTTTTATTTTAAAAAAGTGGGATATGAGGGAGAACGAGGGAGGAAAAGGGAAAACTTAGCGTTGCTATTACAAATCAATGAGGCGCAAGTTGAACTGTTACCCCGAATTTAACGCGAGCGAAGCCGCGGGCAAAAGCTAGTTATTTATACATTCAATTAAATCAAGATAAATTAACCAAGTCACAATGAAATACAGTAAATAATTTGAAATACAATAGATTTAGGAAGTTGGATAAATCCTTACTAATATTATAAAAGCGAAAGTGAGTTTGTTTGTTACCTCTTCACGCTTTAATAGCTAAACCGATTTTGATGAATTTTGGTACAGAGATAGTTACCAGGAGACGGACATAGGCTAATTTTTATTTTAAAAAAGTGGGATATGAGGGAGAACGAGGGAAGAAAAGGGAAAACTTAGCGTTGCTATTACAAATCAATAAGGCGCAAGGGGAACTGTGTTACCCCGAATTTAACGCGGGCAAAAGCTAGTTATTTATACATTCAATTAAATCAAGAAAAATTAACCATGTCACAATGAAATACAGTAAATAATCTGAAAAACAATAGATATTGGAAGTTGGATAAATGGGATTATAAATACGTCACGTCTAAGGTCAATATTATGTAAGGAAAACAAAGATATCACATTTTCAATTTAAGTTAAATATCATCGGTCAGAAATTCGCCAATTGAGTAATAAATATAATCGGAAACACATACAATACTTTTTTTAATAAGGCGGTTATATAGGCGGGCAATTATTTCTTAGAAAGGAAGGTGGAAAAACTGTGTCATCTTTGTTACGATCGCCCGGAGGACACTGTGGAGCACACAGTGGCGGTCTGCCCAGTATGGGCAGAGCAGCGCCCGCGCCGTGCCCTCGCAAAGGTGATCTCTCGCGTCCGGCCCTGGAAATTGCTAGTGTGGGGCAACTGTTTATAAAAAAGGAAACCTTACCCGGTACGAGCACCCTATTGAAGTCAGCCGTCACATCATCAAGCCAGCCATGCAACAAGACGACTGTCCTTCTGGCTGGGTTGTAGTTGTTCAGACCCAGAAGACCTTCATTTCCCATCAGCATGGGCTGGCTCACTGTAGGGTTTTGTCTGAAAAGAAAGTTAAAATATTGTATCACACTGAAATATTATAAACACGACAGTGGATGTGTTATTTACTAGCTGTTCTCCGCGGTTTCACCCACGCTGCTCAGCACCTGTTGGTCGTAGCGTGATTATATAGCCTTCCTCGAGAAATGGACTATCCAACACTAAAAGAATTTTCCAATTCCAACCAGTAGTCCCTGAGATTAGCGCGTTCAAACAAACAAACAAACAAACTCTTCAGCTTTATAATATTAGTATAGATTAAAAAATCGCCGGCGTGATATCGAAGAAAAAGTATTCTGTGTTTCCAGACTACAATCTACCTCTGTGCCAAATTTCATCAAGATCTGTTCAGCCGTTTTGACGTGAAAGTGTAACAAACATCCATACATCATCACAAAAATTCGCATATATGATATTAGTAGGATAACATTATTTTTTAAAACGTTGCCCCACACTAGGAATTTCTCCTGTACCGTGGGTGCGTTTACAAACATATAAACTCACATACACAAACAGCCAGACCCGGAACAACTATTTGTAGGCTATACAAATATTTGTTCCGTGCGGGGATTGAAACCGTAACACGCAGCGCAATAGTCGATAGCTCAGCCACTGCGCTAACAATATTTGTATACAGGTGAAATCCTAGTGTGGGGCAACGTTATATTTTCAATTACAGGCACTTTTGAATGTCATAAAAAAACAAAAAAAAATGCTGCTACAGTCCCAGTCACAAGACATAATAACTTGTGAAAGTACTGTAGAGGCGGATTTTCTTGCGGGTTCTTCTCCATAGGAAACGACCAACCCGAACCGTGCACCTTTTGTCGACGTTTTATAAGTGCCCATGTAGGCCTATGTGAAATAAAAATATTTTGATTTCATTTGTTTTTTTTATAACAAAACGTTGCCCCCACACTAAGAATTTCTCCTGTATCGTGGTTGCGTTTACAAACATAATAAACTTACATACACAAACAACCAGACCCGAAACAACTATCTGTAGGTCATACAAATATTTGTTCCATACGGTAATCGAACCCGCGACACGTAGCGCAGCAGTCGATCGCTCAGCCACTGCGCCAAACATGTCAAAAACATTGATAAATAAATATCTTGGGACAACTCACACACGGCTATCTGATCCCAAGCTAAGCAGAGCTTGTGTTATGGTAACCAGACAACTGATATACATACTTATATAATTGATAAATACATACATATTATAGATAAATCACACCCAGACACAGAACAAACAATCATGCTCATTACACAAAGTTTGTCCTGGGTGGGAATCGAACCCACGACCTCCGTCTCAGCAGTCAGGGTCACTAACCACTAGACCAACAGGCCCGTCAAAGTTATTTCGTATGCCTTACCTGGTATACAAATGGTAAACATTCTGCCTATCCGGGTTATATCTTGCCGCTGCAGCCACATCGCTGACTGTCCCCCACAGATCGACCAGGTGAAGGTGTCCACGAGGACCTTCGACGTGCTGGTAGCGAAGATCCTCGTCCAGCTTCCTGATGACAGGGTCATAAGGAAGAGCTGGAAGTAATGAAGTCTTTGTTAGAACCTTGTGGGAATCTGTTGTTCTGAGAGTGAGAAAGACTATCCGTTTGTAAATAATAAATAATAAAATAAATAATAAATCTGTATGTATTCAAAGTTTAAATTGGTAAAAAAATCCTTACCAATATTATAAAAGCGAAAGTGAGTTTGTTTGTTTGTTACCTCTTCACGTTTTAATGGCTAAACCGATTTTGATGAATTTTAGTACAGAGATAGTTGGGAACCAGGAGGACATGGGCTAATATTTTTTTGAAAAAAGTGGGTTGTGAGGGAGAAAGAGGGAAGAAAAGAGAAAACTTAGCGTTGCTATTACAAATCAATAAGGCGCAAGGGGAAATGTGTTACCCCAAATTTAACGCGGGCGAAGCCGTGGGCGAAAGCTAGTTTATAATAACACTAGCTTTTGCCCGCAGCTTTGCTCGCGTTAAATTCGGAGTAACACAGTGCCCTTTCCTGATTTGCAAGGGCCTTTCCCTTTCTTTCCCTCTTTCTCCCTCATTTCTCACTTTTTTTAACAAAATGTTAACCTATATCCGTCTTCAGGGTCCCAACTATCTCTGTACCAAAATTCATCAAAATCGGTTTAGCCATTAAGGCGTGAAGACGTAACAAACAAACTCACTTTCACTTTTATAATATTAGTAAGGAAGTAAGGATGACGGCAGCGTTAGCAGTGGTTAAGAGATCGACTGCTGCGCTGCGTGTCGCGGGTTCGATCCCCGCACGGAACAAATATTTGTATGCTACCTACAGGAACAGCTAGCTACAGGTAGCTTTTCCGAGTCTGGTTGTTATTTTTTAAAGTGAGAAATGAGGGAGATAGAGGGAAGAAAAGGGAAAAATTTAGCTTTGCTTTTATAATAAACTAGCTATTCCACGCGGTTTCACCCACGCTGCTCATCACCTGTTGGTCGTAGCGTGATGTTATATAGCCTATAGCCTTCCTCAAGAAATGGACTATCGAACACTAAAAGAATTTTTCAATTCTAACCAGTAGTCCCTGAGATTAGCGCGTTCAAACAAACAAACAAACTCTTCAGCTTTATAATATTAGTATAGATAAGGCGCAAGGGCAAAAACTACAGGTAGTAGGTACCTGCAAATCAGGAAAGGCAACTGTGTTACCCCGAATTTAATGCAGAATAATGGTGTTGGTTTATACATTTAGTCTAACTAAAACTGTAATTTTATGTAATACTGTAATGTATAACCGTTAGTTTTCCCAAATAAATAAAATAACAAATAGGACGACAAACCACCAGCTTTCGATTAAAAAAAGAATCATCAAAATCGGTTCACCCAGACCAGAGTTATAAGGTAACAAACATACAAAAATACGTGTGGCACTCGGGGACTGCTGCGGTAAAGCTATTGCATAGCATTTTTTATCAACTTATATAAAACTTATGCAATAAATAAAAAACAAACTAAATATAATATTTAAAAAGTACTTCCAATGAAAATAAGTCGCAAAAAGCAAAAAACAAGACCTCGGGTTTGATCCAGAGTAATGTCGTTTGACTATCCGATTCTCTACCAAACACGCTATTAGAACATTAGAATCGTGATTGAAATAACTGACCGTATATAATCGTAATGAAAGTGTTAGGCTTTTTTGTTACGAAATTTCTGGATTCGGTCTCCACGCTCAAGGCCCGCGATAGAAGCTGTGCAATAGCTTAAAAATAGGGTCGAATTGAGAACCTCTTCCCTTTTTTAAATCGGTTAATATAAGCTTACCTGTCACCGCAGCTATTAATACACAAAAAAATAATGCTCTAGACTTATCCATAGTTAAAATTGGAATAATTATAAAATTCATTAATGATTTATTTATTACTTCATTACATCCTTATCTTAGATAAACGCCACCTGAAGATTATGAATCAATTTGATATTGAAACTAGCTTTTTTGTACGACTTTGTCCGCATTTCATCTAAGTACAGTACTTTCACAAGTTATTACGTCTTGTGACTGGGACTGTAGCAGCATCATTTTTGTTTTTATGACATTCAAAAGTGCGTGTAATAATCTAATTAACCGGGTTGCGGTTTGCTCGAAAGAGATACCGCGGCCCCGGAACATAAAGGGCAGCAGAAGCAACATGGGTGGGTTTTAGTCACTACAAGTCTGACACACTCCCCACCGCTCAGAGCGGGGGAAGTAATTTGATGATTACCCACCCAAAAAATAAAATAGTCTAATGACACGGTGGAGCACACAGTGCCAGTCTGTCCAGCTTGAGAAGATCACCGCCGTGCCCGCCGTCGCCTCGTATCAGGCGATCGGCGGCGGCGATCTCTCGCGTCCGGCCCTGGTTCAGTCGAAGGTCCGGAGCGAGGAAGTGGTCACCTCCTTCTGCGAAGCAGTCACGCTGGCGAAGGGGGTGGCCGGACGTTTGAGGGAGAGAACCTCAAACCAATCCAGCTGCCACGGGAGACGCCCCGGGCGTCGGGCGCTGCGAGACGACTCCCGGCCACCGTAGATGTGGGTCTGTGGACGGTGAGCAATGGATAGCTCACCGTCTAGTGACGATAAGCCGTGACGGTGTCGACGTCTGTTACTCTTTTAAAATCATTTGGTTTTACAATGTTGTTGTTCTGACTGACAGACAAGCAAATATCGATCAAACTAACTTTTGCGCGCGGCTCCGCTCGCGTCAAATTCGGGGTAACACAGTCCCCTTGTGCCTTATTTATAGTAATAGCAATGCTAAGTTTTCCCTTTTCTTCCCTCTTTCTCCCTCACTTTTTTTTAAACAAATATTAGCCTATGTCGGTCTCCTGGTTCCTACTATCTCTGTACCAAAATTCATCAAAATCGGTTTAGCCATTAAAGCGTGTAGACGTAACAAACAAACTCACTTTCGCTTTTATAATATTATTAAGGATAGTAAGGACTAGCTGTGCCGTGCTGTAACGTAAACTTTCCTCACGGCATTTTCCTCATTTTCCCTCACCATACGCCTTTACCGCGATCACCGAGTACCGCTAATGTTCGGACAGAGAGACAAGCAAATATCGATCATATTGAAAATAGTGTCGTAAATATTATTGTCTGAATTATCATTGTTTGATAAAACATCACACGTAATGGTCTTTTTAAACGATAAAAGACACCTGTGATTTCTTCCGTGTCTTATCTTTTATGTTTTTGGAGTTTACTCCTTAAGAATCGATTTTCATATATAAGGCGCCCGGTATGAGAAAAATCCGAGGGGTAAAACCTACTATAGTAACGAAAATGTGTCACGTTTTTGGTGCGCACCTTTAGTGCACAACTTTCTAATTTGGCTGTGAGTGTATTAAGACGTACATATGGTATGCTGTATAGGCGACTATACCTATATACTATATGTTATTGGGCTTGTTTGTTTCTATCAGTGTCGATGTATTTATATTGATTTTTTTTCATTATTTTTTGAATTTACCCTTTCATATGATATTAATCTTTTTTCAGTTGAATAAACGCTTTTTGCGTATGGTTATGATAAATGATAAATGATGTTTATTTTGCAAGTAGGTTTTCACAAACACTTTTACACGTCATTTTTTTTTAAAACTAGATGAGGCCGGTGTTTCGTACCCGACTACTCTGAGAAGAAACAGCCGAAACAAACTCAGAGGTCATAGTCTCTTTTAAAGTCCAGACAAAATAATCTTGGTCAACTTACATGAGGACTATGCAGATAGTGTCTGAAATGGTCTTTTTAAGAAAGCACCACACAGATTGAGTGGACCTGTCCAGTCAGTGCAAGCATTTGTCAGTTATCGTGTAGCTCAACTCATAACCCAAGGAGCTCAACGACACGACGAACAATACCAAAAAAAGGACATTTGTGTAGGTCGCTTATAGCACTCAAACTGCCAGACCTTCGTCAAAAAACAAAGTAAATAAAAGAAATGATCCACATGGTCCTCACATTTACAATAAACAAATAAAAAATAAATAATTAATGAGATCATAATGAAATCATAAAATGTCATAAATGAAAATAATAAGAAAATAAAATGTCACTAATCATAATAATAAAAAAAATGTAAAAATAAGTAAATATTAATGTCAAAGTATATAAAATAAAGGAATAGACAATAAATAAATGAAACAAAGGCAAATTTTGACACTCACTGAGTAAATTAAATTGGAGCAGCTTAATCCCAAGCCTTTTTATCTTCAAGGTAATGATTCATGTTATAGTAAGCTTTGAGACATAGTTTACGTTTTATAAAAGATTTAAATTTATTGAGGCTTAGTGTTTGAATATCGCTTGGCAGTTTATTATAATAACGTATACATTGGCATGTGAAAGTACCTCCTATTTTTTTGAGCCTCGTTGCAGGAACAACAAATTTGTGTTTGTTCCTTGTATTTATGTCGTGGATATCACTGTATTTTTTAAACAATTTTATATTTTTATGCGCGTACAAAAGGTTTTCGTAAATAAACTGAGAGGGCACAGTAAGTATGTTAATCTCTTTAAATTTTTCTCTGAGGGAGTGTCTAGGACTTAATTTATACATTGAACGAATTGCCCTCTTTTGCAAAATAAAAATTGTCTGAATATCGGCGGCATGGCCCCACAAGAGAATACCATACGACATCACACTGTGGAAATAACTAAAATAAACTAAACGGGCTGTCTCTAAATCAGTCAAATCACGATTTTTTTTAACGGCGTATGCTGCTGTTAGATACTCGTACTTAAGGAGTAAACTCCAGTCGTGCGTCGGAGCTGACACACACACTTTTTTTTTGTGACCTTGATATGCATTTTCTAGAATAATAATTCAAAGGAATAATTCATGGTGTTACAAATTGCAAAAAATAACTGATAGCTGCATACCTTATTTTTAACCGACTTCAAAACAGGAAGAGGTTCTGTGTTTGACTGTATTTACAATGTATGTTCACCATTTTAGGTACTCATACTATAAGTAAGAACCTAAAGATGCTGAAATAAAACTTTCAAGTGGAAAATAACAATTTCTGGAAGTCAGTGGCAAAAAAGTCAACGAAACTAGCAACCGACTTCCGGAAGGACTTATTTCCACTACTAAGACTTTTTTTGGAAGTCGGTTTTTTTGGTATTGTTGAAAAGAAGACTTACTGGCTTGTGCAATATTTAAGACTACTATTTTTGTAAAATAGAACATGCTTCTATTAAAACAAAAAGAATTTGAACATCGCTATAAAATGATTAGACAAGAATATACTTATACATGACTTATGCGTTCGACCATCAAAGATTGCCTTTATGCACAAAAGCATACTATGCATGGCCCTAAAATCCTTACTTATTATTATAAAAGCGAAAGTGAGTTTGTATGTTTATTTGTTACGTCTACACGCCTAAATGGCTAAACCGTTTTTGAAGAATTTTGGTACAGACATATTTGGGACCCTGGAACCGTCTTCAGGGTCCCAAATATGTCTGTACCAAAAAAAAAAGCTAGTTATATAGCCTATGTCCGCACATAGGCTATTAAATAAATAGCTTTTGCCCGCGGCTTCGCTCGCGTTAAATTCGGGGTAACACAGTTCCCCTTTCCTGATTTACAATCTACCTGTAGTTTTCCCTTGCGCCTTATTTATTGTAATAGCAATGTTAAGTTTTCCCTTTTCTTCCCTCTTTCTCCCTCATATCTTTTTTTTAAAATTAGCATGTGTCTCCAGAGTCTCAACTTTCTTTGTACCAAAAAATCATCAAAATCGGTTAGACAATTCAAACAAACTCACTTTCGATTCTATAAGGATAAAGATAGAAAAACGTAAAAAAAAAAATATTGTAAGGATTGGATAAAAATTGAAAAACTAAAAAAATATATATGTATATTGTAGGGATTGTAAAACTACGAGGCTAGCATAATCGCTTGTGACAAAAGCCTTTATTTAAAAAAAAAAAAGATTATGACGTAAGGAATTATAAAACTTACGCCAATCGATAACAAGAAAATTATTAAAAAAACAAAAACAGGTGTTGGTTATCTATAATAATAATAATAAAAAAACCAATGACATACCATTCATTAATCGTTCAATTATCGTTCATTGAGAGATTTGTATAATGCAACGTCATTGACGTAGTATGGAGATCTTTTTTATAGCAATACTAGATTTCGCCCGCGGCTTCGCCCGCGTTAAATTTGGGGTAACACAGTTCCTCTTGCGCCTTATTGATTTGTAATAGCAACGCTAAGTTTTCCCTTTTCTTCCCTCGTTCTCATATCCCACTTTTTAGCCTATGTCCGTCTCCTGGTTCCCAACTATATCTGTACCAAAATTCATCACAATCGGTTTAGCTATTAAAGCGTGAAGAGGTAACAAACAAACAAACAAACTCACTTTCGCTTTTATAATATTAGTAAGGATAGTAAGGATTAGTAAGGATTTTTTTATTTGCATGTTATAGGGTGCTTACAGATCTTAAAATACAATATACACAGTACTTCATATTTCGCCTATTAAATTCAGCATGCAATTTTTTAGATGTGCCCGGGCATGCCAAAATTACAAAAATGTCAAAATAAAAATACAGGCATGTTACAATTTATAAAATTACAGAAATGTAAAACGAATGGGAAATCATCAAATAACTTTCCCCGTTCTGGGAGGATCGCGAGGGGGAGTGTCAGACTTACTAAAAGCCAACCATGTTCCTTCTTTTGCCTTCTAAGTTCCGGGGTCGCGGTATTTCTCGAACACTCCGCAACCCCGGCAGGCGGTGGTCCTGACAGGCCTCTCAGAGTTTGAAGGTCTCACTCTTTGATTTGATTGATTACTCTGTCATTAGTTCATTTATACACATACTAGCTTTTGCCCGCGGCTTCACTCGCGTTAAATTCGGGGTAACACAGTTCCCCTAGCGCCTTATTGATTTGTAATAGCAACGCTAAGTTTTCCCGTTTCTTCCCTCTTTCTCCCTCATATCCCACTCTTTTTATAATAGCCTATGTCCGTCTCCTGGTTCCACACTATCTTTGTACCAAAATTCATCAAAATCGATGTAGCCATTAAAGCGTGAAGAGGTAACAAACAAACAAACAAACTCACATTCGCTTTTATAATATTAGTAAGGATGTTCACTGATTACTCAAAGACGCCTGGTAGGATTTGCAAAATTCTTTTTTTGTTTGATAGGGGTATACTTCCCTGGTGGCCCCATAGCCGCGGGCGAAAGCTAGTAGAGTATAAAAAAGATTTGGACAAATTGAGAACCTCCTCCTTTTTTGAAGTCGGTTAAAAAACGAGGTTTTAAAAATCAATGTCGTGCAATGTAGTACACTTGTAGTAATCAAGAATTTAATTTAGAACTCTTAAAATTGTTTTGTTATGCCTTACTTTATATTTCGAAGTCAGATAAGCGTTACTTAAAACAATTGGTAGAAAGTCGTGTACAAAACAGTGATGTGAAATTAAAATGTTAAAGTTTTTTATATTTTTCCTTTACTTAGGTTAGTATGTATCTTAATTTAGTAGGTATCTCGTGGCTTAGTAATAACTAGCTTTTACTCGCGGCTTCGCCCGCGTTAAATTTGGGATAACACAGTTCCCCTTGCGCCTTATTGATTTGTAATAGCAACGCTAAGTTTTCCCTTTTCTTCCCTCTTTCTCCCTCACATCCCACTTTTTTCAAAAAAATATTAGCCTATGTCCGTCTCCTGGTTCCCAACTATGTCTGTACCAAAATTCATCAAAATCGGTTTAGTCATTAAAGCGTGAAGAGGTAAGTAACAAACAAACAAACAAATAAACAAACAAACTCACTTGCGCTTTTATAATATTAGTAAGGATTAGTATATTAGTATTAGTACATTACATTAATAGGCTAATTTGAAAACAAAATGTCCGTCTTTATGATTATTCAATTAGTGACACTCGAATCATAAAAATCGGCCCAGGCGTTTAGTCTGTATAGTGCTTCAAAGAAACAAACATGCATACATACATAGACTCACAGAACAGATAAAAGAGATCTGCTGATGTTCTGCTAGTTCTTATCATAATCAAATTTGTTTTCTTTGCAGCTCATCTGCTTACTGAAAGCGCGGCAAGATGGTGGATTACAACTCCCATGCCTTCAGCAATACATACACGGACGGAGAACGATGCCACAAGCCAAGTCGTTGACATGATCGACTTCATAAATAGCGTTTATAAAAATGATGATAGGAATATTGCCCATACGGGTAGACGTGGCGGATTCTACACAAAACGTACGTTTAGGGGTCTGAAGATTGCCGGGGTTGCGGGTTGTTCGAAAGAGATACCGCGGCCCCGGAACTTAAAGGGCAATTGAAGGAACATGGGTGGGTTTTAGTCAGTACAATTCCGACACCCCCGCTCCGCCCAGAGTGGGGGAAGTTATTTGATGATTACCCATCCGCAAAAAAGGAGGTGTAGAGATCTCTTTGAGGAGTGGCTGGAGAGGCACCATGGAGTCCTCACCTGCCTGACGCAAGTCCTTACCGGACACGAAAGTTTCGGGTGAATTCTGCACATAATCGGGCGGGAGGAAACGCCGCTCAGCTTGGGAAAAGCACCACCGTGTCCTCGTAGAGGCGATCGGCGGCGACGATCCTGCGCGTCTGGCTCTGGTTCAGTCCATGGTCCGTAGCGAGAGGGAACGGGAAGCGCTCACTTCTTTCTGCGAAGCAGTCTGCTATCGAAGGAAGTGGTTGGGCGTTTGAGGGAGAGAACATCTGCCCAACCCAGCCGCCGCAGGAGACGCTCCGGACGTCGGGCGCCGCGAGCCGACTCCCGGCCACTGTAGGTGTGGGTCTGTGGACGATGATCAAAGGGTAGCGAGCCGTCCATCCATCTATTGACGATAGGCCGTGTCGATGGCGCGTTCGTGTTCAACGCGCATCTCTAAAAGGTGTCAGCAAAGAAGACGAACGAAAACCACTGCCTGTTCGGTTTGAGGGGTGTTCGAAAGAGATACTGAGGCCCCGAAACACTAAGAGAAAGAGGAGGGACATGGATGATTTTAGACATTTAAGATGTTATATTTCTCCCACTTTGCCTAGAGCGGGGGAAGTTACTTGATGATTTTTACATTCAAAAAGGAGCTCGTGGCTAAATAATAGCAGCCACTCGGGTCGATCTTTAGGTTAAGACGCGCTTGCCTAGGTTGGCCTGTGGATGGGTGTGATACCGAGTTTCCTCCGTGCCACAGAAAGTACGTTAAGCCGTTGGTCGCGGCTGTCATTTGTAGATCTTTGACAGTCGTTACAGATATTCAGTGTCCCGCAAGTCTGACAACCAGCCTTACCAAGAGGTATCGTATTACCCAGTAGTTACTGGGTTATTGAGGTCAGATAGGCAATCGCTCCATGTAAAATACTGGTATTCAGCTGCATCTGGTAAGACTGGAAGCCGACCCCAACATAGTTGGAAAAAGGCAAGGCAGATGATGTCATCAAAAAAGCTGTTGTAAAAAAATGATATTTTTTGTATAGAAGCCGTTTGCGCTTTTAATGATGTTTTGACGGGCCTGTTGGTCAAGTGGTTAGTGGCCCTGACTGCTGAGCCGGGGGTCGTGGGTTCGATCCCCACCCAGGACAAACTTTGTGTGATGAGCATGATTGTTTGTTCTGTGTCTGGGTGTGATTTATCTATAATATGTATGTATTTATAAATTATATAAGTATGTATATCAGTTGTCTGGTTACCATAACACAAGCTCTGCTTAGCTTGGGATCAGATAGCCGTGTGTGAGTTGTCCCAAGATATATATAATAATGGTATTGAACCTTTTCGTGCATGAGTCCATTTCGTACATTGCAGTTTATTTTTACTAAAATATTTTATTTATCCATCGTTTAGGTCAAGTTTCACGTCGTTTCGAATTACCAGCACTGCAGGTCAAAAGTCGTCCTGCAAGTCTAGTTACAAAGGAAAATAACAAAGAGACTTTGGTAAAGAAAATGGTGGACACAGTCCGGTTCCATGTCATTGACAACCCAGAGGTTTTGGAAGCATACAGCAAGAAACAGAAGAAAAAGAAGACTGTTGAGTAAGTTTCTGTAGGATCAAAGTTGTATGTGGATCATTTGGTTAGCAACTTTCTGCCCATTTTTTTGCCTTTGGAAAATCCTTACTACTATTATAAAAGCGAAAGTGAGTATGTTTGTTACGTCTTCACATCTAAATGGGTAAACCGATCTTCATGAATTTTGGTACAGAGATAGTTGGGATCCTGGAGACGGACATAGACTTTTTTTTTTGATTGAGATATGAAGCAGAAAGAGGGAAGAAAAGAGAAAACTTAGCATTGCTACTACAATAAATAAGGCGCAAGGGCAAAAACTATAGGTAGCAGGTACCTGCACATCAGGAAAGGGGAAACTGTGTTACCCCGAATTTAACGCGAGCGAAGCTGCGGGCAAAAGCTAGCCATAAAATAATTTCTCCAGCTTTGGGCAGAGTGAAGTTGGTATCAGACTTGTATTGACTAAAACCCATCCAGATTCTTTCTTTTGTCCTTTGTTTTATAAAATACCCAAATTTAATTATAAATAACTAGCTTTCGCCCGCGGCTTCGCTCGCGTTAAGTTCGGTATAAAACACCAAGCAGACTTGCAGTTTTTGCTCTTGCGCCTGATCGATTTGTAATAGCAACGCTAAGTTTTCCCTTTTCTTCCCTCGCTCTCCCTCATATCCCACTTTTTAAATTAAAATGTTAGCCTATGTCCGTCTCCTGGTTCCCAACTATCTCTGTACCAAAATTCATCAAAATCGGTTCAGCCATTAAAGTGTGAAGAGGTAACAAACAAACAAACTCACTTTCGCTTTTACAACAATTATTATTATTAGTAAGGATAACACAACTCGAAACTTTAAAAAGAGACTGACATTATTATTAATTGAAAAATGTTATTATTTTCTAGCTGATTTCCTAAATGACTCTGACATTTAAACTGTGTACATTTAAAGGATTGACATAAATACTCATAATTATTAATTACTAATTATCGAAGCACATTATTTTTTATTTTTATTTTCTGTTTTTCTTTGTATTTGTAATTTATATCATTATTTTAATTTTAATCTCAATTATTAACAAATAATAATTAATGTTTGCATGCCTACTATAAGGTAGATTGTACAAGGCTCAACCATTCTATGTCAACTTATTTTATGTACCTACAATCTATGCAAATAAATTTTACTTTACTTTACTTTACTAAGGGGGCCGCGGTAGCTCTTTCTAAAAACCGCAACCCTGCTAATGGTCCTCTTCTTTGCTGACATCTCTTAGAGGCGGGCGTAAAAAATGAACGCGCCGTCGACACGGCCCGTCGTTACTATACGGTTGAACGGTGAGCTAGCCATTGCTCACCGTCCACAGACCCGCATTTTTCTATATTATTAGTGTCAACACAACACGTTTTTTAGAACGAAGTTCCTTATTGCGCGTTGTGAAAGGGGGCTAGACGGAAAAAAATCTTATGAAAAGTTGTCACGACACTTTTTGCTATAGTTAGCTATTGTAAGCTGTGCGGCGTCGCATGTTTCTCTGTCGATCTCTCTCTCTCTCTTATAGAAAGCAAGCCAGATCAGATATTTTCATTTCTATAGGAACTTCGTTCCATCCGGGTGTCCCTTGACACCTCTAAATTTTTATTTTTCTTCTATTCTCTTCTCTAAGGAGTCACGCTATCACTTATAGTGTCTGCACAACACGTTTTTTTCTTCTATTCTCTTTTGTTAGTCACCTTATCATTTACGCCTTCTTCTTCATTTCTTGTATACTGTATTTTCTTGTATACCTACATTTAGCATTTAGCAAATAAATGATTTCTGTTTTATATAATTACGCACACAATCTATCCCTGTTTTATGGATCTTCCTATAGGATCACTTTGTTTTCCGTCTGTCTGTATGTATGATTGTCAAGACCTTTTATTTCGGGAACGCGAGGAATCAACTCAAGAGTGTGGTCTCACAATGTATTTATAATCACAACATGAATGATGTATCCATGATTTTGTAAAATATTATGATTTAAAAGAGTGTCCATGGAGTTTCTTGCCCATTCTTCTCCATAGAGATCAACGCTTTGGAATGGTCAACTACAGTACTTTCACAAGTTATTATGTCCTGTGACTGGGACTGTAGCAGCATCATTTTTTTTGTTTTCATGACATTCAAAAATGCCTGTAATGGTCTAATTGAAATAAATGATTTGATTTGTGGTTCCTTTGTGCTGTGAAAAAATGGACTATCTAATTTTTATTTTATATTTATAAGCTGCCCTACTAAGAATTTCCTTCATATCGTTCCCTTTTATTTGATGTCAAAATAAAAAAATCAATAAAAATCTAAATATTTTTATTTCACATACATGGGCACTCATAAAACGGTTCGGGTTGGTCGTTTCCTGTGGAGAAGAACCGGCAAGAAACTCCATGGTTACTCTTTTAAAATCGGTCGGCGCAATACGTTTTCTTCTTCCATTCTCCCCTATCAGACGTCACGGCATCATTTACTCCTTTCTCCTGCATATCATTCCTTACACAATCCAACTGTCTTTCTGGCCTTCCTCTCCCTCTCCATTCATTAACATTCAGATCCTCACTCTCATTCATCACTCTTTTAGTCATATGTTTTACTAACCTCTCAAGGACTGCCATTATTTACGCCAACTATCCGTCAAGCACCACCGGGCGGGCTTATCGTTAGCGTAAACTGATTTTAAGACTTATCTTTTCTACAAATAGGTACAGTTTTAAATTGGTTTGGTGGCACAAATTTGTGCCAGCTCGGCTCAACGGTAATACTTTTTTACTGGCACGTTTTTGTGCCTCTGGGGCTCTAGAGGTTAATATCAATAATTATTTATTTATTATGCAGACGACATTTGCCGCGTAAGAAGACAAGTTCTGCTAACATTGACAGTCACAGTCTTGACGACAAATTGTTCGATACAAGTGATGATAAAATGAAATACTATCACTTAAATGGTAAGTGTATACTAATAAAACCAGCTATGCCCCAAGGTGTAACCCGCAGTGTAATTTAATCCTTACTAATATTATAAAAGCGAAAGTGAGTTTGTTTGTTTGTTACCTCTTCACGCTTTAACTATTGACCAATTACAGGCAAACACCACATGCAAAATGCTCTTTGTAATGGCTACACCGATTTTGATGAATTTTGGTACAGAGATAGTTGGGAACCAGGAGACGGACATTGGCTATTTTTATTTAAAAAATGTGGGATATGAGGGAGAACGAGTGAAGAAACGGGAAAACTTAGCGTTGCTATTACAAATCAATAAGGCGCTACCGAATTTAACGCGAGCGAAGCCGCGGGCAAAAGCTAGTAGGTTTATAATTAAGAAATAAAACTTCAACGTTATCCTTTATCATTTTATTGAACACCAAATTTATACCTACTTAAAGCAAATCAAACATCATGAGGGATAGGAATGTTGTCAATTTCTCCTTTAAAGCGTTCATGTCTTATAATCCTTACTAATATTATAAAAGCGAAAGTGAGTTTGTTTGTTTGTTTATTTGATTGTTTGTTTATTTGATTGTTTGTTACCTCTTCACGCTTTAATGGCTAAACCAATTTTGATGAATTTTGGTACAGAGATAGCTGGGAACCAGGAGACGGACATAGGCTAATATTTTTATGAAAAAAGTGGGATATGAGGGAGAACGAGGAAAGAAAAGGGAAAACTTAGCGTTGCTATTACAAATCAATAAGGCGCAACGGGAACTGTGTTACCTCGAATTTTACGCGAGCTAAGCCGCGGGCAAAAGCTAGTAATTAATAAATAATAATACCAATGTAACATCTGGCAAACGTCGATGTTAAGTCTGCGTGGATGTCAACCAGGTCGCTGCTTTCGTTAATGAATCTGCATTACTAATTACAGTAATTACTACCAGACACGGCAACGTGTACGACAAGGATATTTGTGTGATACCTAACAGTACATTACATGTAATAAGGAGGGATGAAGCACATGTGACTATAAGAGTGATAGATCTGAATGTTGATGGACGGAGAGCGAGAGGAAGACCAAAGAAAAGATGGATGGATTGTGTAAGGAATGATATGAAGGAGAAAGGAGTAAATGATGCCGTGGCGTCTGATAAGGGAGAATGGAAGAAGAAAACGTGTTGCGCCGACCCCAAATAGAATGGAACAAGGGCAGGAAAATGATGGTGATGACATTACACTTCTAAACGTTGAAGGAAAAAGTGTACTCAAACTTCAAAGCATTTATTTCAGTAAACCAGAGGTTTAAAATTGCTATTTAAGCAGAATCATTATATTTTATTAATATGTTTTTTTTGCGGATGGGAAATCATCAATTATCTTAGCCTCTGGCTTCAGGACTCTGGGTGGAGCGGGAGGAGTGTAAGACTTGTATTGACTAAAACCCACCTATGTTCCTTCTATTACCCTTTATGTTTCGGGGCCGCGGCATCTCTTTCAAACAACCCTCAGTGCGCGAGTCTGACTCGCTCTTTGCCGGTTTTTTACCCTTTTATGTGCTTTTAAGATCTTCTCCATATTAACCAGGTAATCTTCTTTTGATTATACATGTAATATTTATTGTTACAGACAAATTGAAAGCTGGATCACATAACAGAACAAAGATATTAAATACATCTGATACATTTATTCTATCATATAGTGAAACAAATCCTAATTATGAACTACTGGGCAGTGCACAAGAACTCACTAATAAGACCACTGAACCTACTTATCAACCAGAATTCGCAAATGATGATTCAGATAATGATATTAGAGTGCAAGTTACTGAAAAAGATTACAATGAACCTAAATCAGATGAAAAATATCGCGCCGAATCAGCAAAGATTTATAACGATAACGAGTTTGATAAGCAAACCACGGGAACGAGGCACAAAGTTAGTGTAGGTAAGAATAATGCACATACAGACGACAGTGGACCAAGAAAACATGAATCACACATGAATAATGACCAAGTAAGAAATATAAGAAGAAATAAGAAATTCAATTACCATACAAATGTAGAAATGC
The DNA here is from genome assembly GCA_958449745.1 of Ochropleura leucogaster. Classification (NCBI taxonomy): domain Eukaryota; kingdom Metazoa; phylum Arthropoda; class Insecta; order Lepidoptera; family Noctuidae; genus Ochropleura; species Ochropleura leucogaster. The sequence continues at coordinate 1,802,246 of OY288230.1, read as the reverse complement.
GAGCAGATAGTAATAACAATTACTATCACAAATATGAAGGTAAGAAAAAGAAGAGACATTTGAAAGACGACAACAACATTAAAAAAGATGTACAAAGAAATGGAAGTAAAAGAAAACATACATCACCAGTGCAAAACATTTCAAAAAGACACAGAAACAAAAGCAAGGAACGACATTCAATCGATTCTGACAAAGACAGAAATAAAAACAGCCAAAGACACCATAAAAAGGGGCACAAAAAGGTTGACAACCACGATATAGAAGTTAAAAAAATTAAGAAAAGAAATCACAAAGAAACGATTAAAAAAGGAATACATTTCAATAAACATGAATATGATGAAATGGAATACGATTGGAACAAGAGACATCTTCAATATGATAAGAATGACAATCTTAAAGATAGTAACAATGACGAAGAAACTCCAAAAGACTACGATTTAATCAAGAGACAAGGAAATTTAATGAAACATGACACAAAAATAAATGACAAAGAAAGAAATGTCTATAAAAAAAATAGCAGAATTTACACAACTGACGAAGAAATTAATGAAGACTATTGGGACCGAAAATTGCATGAGCAAGAAAACTCAGGCTATGACGTTGAAGATGAATAACCGAAGTTTATAAGACATGAACACTATAAATTTGGAGAAATTGTAAACATTCCTATACCTCATGATGTTTGATTTGTTTTAAGTATAAATGTGGTGTTCAATAAAATGATAAAGGATAACGTTGAAGTTTTATTTCTTAACTAGCTGTTCCACGGGATTTCACCCACGCTGCTCAACACACGTTGGTCGTAGCGTGATGTTATATAGCCTATAGCCTTCCTCAAGAAATGGACTATCCAACACTAAGAGAATTTTTCAATTCGAACCAGTAGTCCCTGAGATTAGCACCTTCAAACAAACATACAAACAAACAAACTGTTCAGCTTTATAATATTAGTATTTTTAATTATAAACCTACTAGCTTTTGCCCGCGGCTTCGCTCGCGTTAAATTTGGTAGCGCCTTATTGATTTGTAATAGCAACGCTTAGTTTTCCCGTTTCTTCCCTCGTTCTCCCTCATATCCCATTCTTTAAAAAAAAATAGCCTATGTCCGTCTTCTGATTCCCAACTATCTCTGTACCAAAATTCATCAAAATCGGTTAAGCCATTAAAGCGTGAAGAGGTAACAAACAAACAAACAAACAAACTCACTTTCGCTTTTATAATATTAGTAAGGATAGAAACGAACTTATATTAAATCTATAAGAAAAGGTTTAATAAAAATCTCTCTTCACTAAGAATATAAACAGCCAATGGCTTAATTGCTAAGAGCCTCGACCAACACCTGAGGAGGCTCTCGTTAGGCAGCTGGATCAAGGGCTTGATACAGTGCGCGGTACTCCTGGACACGGCTCGTATTGTTAGGAGGTTCCTTTCTCTGGGGCCCTGACCGCGCCGGTAGCTTGGATCTTGTTCTCGATACCGGTGGGCTACTATTTTTATTTATTTATTTATTTTTATTAAAACTTTATGCACAAGTAAAAAACTGTAAAAAGGCGGACTTAATACTTATTTGCCTTAGGCATTTTTATATTTTTAAATGTTTTTTATGCTTTTTTTGAAATATTTAAAAATGTAATAATATGTATAAAAACCAATAAATGAACTAAACATTCAAAGGACACGGCGTTATGTACGTCTTATCCTAAAATAAATATATTAACAATGAGTATAGTATTCAGTTTCTTTGTGACTTCATTTCTGGTTTTCCAATCGCTTCTGCTTCCTCAAGGGTGTCAGGCATCTTGGAGCCAAGGGTCTCGGGTTGCGTGAGCACCAGGACCCCGGAGAGGATGCCCATGGCGGCGAACATTACTGATGGCAATCCAGGCCAATAATCCATCTGTTGGAAAGAGATTTGTATTCCTTAGTTTACACTACTGGAAAAAATTAAGGGATAAAAACAATCAATTTTTTGGTAAAGTTTCAACAGGCTGTCATTTCAAAAGAAATGATTGAATGAATCAACAAAACAGGAAATTTTAGCTCCAATTTTAGTGTCAGGTTTTAAGATTAAAACATTATTTAGCCTTCGTGGTTTTTGAGTAATCTTAGTAAAACCAGCAACAAAAACAGAAAATATTTTTCGTTTATTTTTTGGTCTGGTCTACAGGCGTGTTTTTTTTTTATAAAGATCGGATACTTCGTTCATCCATTTCTCGTCAAGTTATCGGTCTTCAAATAGAAAAGGATCTTTTTGTCTTTGATTGTCAAAATCTCAGCAACCAATGATTGCACAGAAAGTTAAAGGTGAGCTTCAAGAACTTGAATGAATACGAAATGTAGACGATAGTGTGTGAGAGAGTATGAGAAAAATGTGTGTGCCTTAACCTGTTATAAATTTACACATAAAAGTAATTATTAATAAATCCTTACTAATCTTCACGCCTACATGGCTAAACCGATTTTAATGAATTTTGGTATAGAGATAGTTAAGACCCTGGAGACGGACATAAGCTATAGGCTAACTTAAAAAAAAGAGAAATGAGGGAGAAAGAGGGAAGATAAGGGAAAATTTAGCTTTGCTATTACAATTAATAAGGCGCAAGGGCAAAAACTACAGATAGTAAGTACCTGCAAATCAGGAAAGGGGACCTGTGTTATGCAGAATTTAACGTGAGCGAAGCCGCGGCTGTGTTCTTGAGTGGAGACCGCGACTCGGCAAGCGTACTGTAGGACGCCCCCCGACTAGGTGGGATGACGATCTAAGAAAGACTGCAGGCAGATGCTGGATGCGGCAAGCTGAAGACAGGACGCTATGGCGCTCATTAGGGGAGGGCTATGTCCAGCAGTGGACTAATATAGCCTGATGATGATGATGATGAAGCCGCGGCTGTTAGTGCAGCTGCAGTGTTGCAAATACTTACCAGAACAGGAGTGAGGGGTGCGGTAATGGAGCCGATACGCCCAATCATCGAGGAGAAGGCAAGCAACCGATGGCGGTACATCGTGGGGTAGAGCTCCGACGTGAACAGGTACAGTGACGTGAAGACCACGGAGATGCCGAACTTGCCTAGCAAGTACACTATCAGGCGCAGCGTCGACATATCTGTAGCAAATAAGTGGATATTCAGTTGTTGGTGCACGGAAGAAGACGCAAGCGCAGGGAGGATTTTATTGTCCGTCAGTGTAATGAAGTCTTTTTTTTTGGGGGGTGGGAAATCATCAAATAACTTCCCCCGCTCTGGGTGCAGCGGGGAGGCATGTCAGACTTTTACTGACTAAAACCCACCCATGTTCCTTCTATTGCCCTTTACGTTCCGGGGCCGCGGTATCTCTTTCAAACAACCCGCAACCCCGGCAGGCGGAGGCTCTGGCAAGCCCCTCTGCTTTCCTGACATCATTTGAGGCGCGCGTGAAATACGAAGGAGCCGTCGAGACGGCCTGTCGTCAATAGACGGACGGACGGTGAGCTACCCATTGGTCACCGTCCACAGGCCCAAATCTACGGTGGCCGGGAGTCGTCTCGCGGCGCCCGGGTCGTCTCCCGCTGCGGCTGGGATGGTTTGTGGTTCTCTCCCTCAAACGCCCGGCCTCCTCCTTGTGTATGAAGTGTATAAAGTCTTAATACTTTAAGTACGCATGTTAATTATTGTACTTTTGCTGGTATCTATCCTTACTAGTATTATAAAAGCGAAAGTGAGTTTGTTTCGCCTTCATACGACTTCTTATTGGCTGAACCGATTTAAATGATGTTTGGTACAGAGATAGTTGGGACCCTGGAGACGGACATAGATTAATTTTATTTAAAAAAAGTGGGAAATGAGGGAGAAAGAGGGAGGAAAAGGGAAAACTTAGCTTTGCAATCAATAAGGCGCAAGGGCAAAAACTACAGGTTGCAGGTACCTGCAAATCAGGTAAGGGAAACTGTGTTACTCCAAATTTAACGCGAGCGAAGCCGCGGGCATAAACTAGTTATTGAATAAAGAAAGAAATGAGTATTTTAGAGGAGTAAGGAATGAGTATGTTACAGGAAGTTTAAAAGTTGCGCAAGTTACAGAAACATTGAAAGGGAGTCGTTTGTCTTGGTATGGACATGTAGATGAAGCACATGTGACTAAAAGAGTGACCGATCTGAATGTTGATGTATGAAGAGGGAAAGGAAGGCCAAAGAAAAGATGGATGGGTTGTGTAAGGAATGATATGAAGGAGAAAGGAGTAAGTGATACCGTGACGTCTGATAGGGGAAAATGGAAGAAGAAAACGTGTTGCGCCGACCACAAATAGAATGGGACAAGGGCAGGAAGATGATGATACATCAAGTGAAGACTTACCATCCGGAATGAAGGCAAAAGCGATATTACAGGCTGCGCTGAACAGGTAACCTCCAGACATAGTAGGCTTTCTGCCTATCCTATCAAGAATGAGCACAGCGGTGTAGAAGCCAGGTATCTCGATGGCACAGGTCAAGATATAGTTCAGGTGCATACTATCTGAGAGGCTGGTGGCGTTGATGGAGAGCCCGTAGTACACGAAGGTGGTGGTGATCCACCAGATGGGAGTGGTGCAAATGCGGCGCAGTAGCACGCGTGAACGAAAAATGGCAGTGAACAGGTTGGGTGCATCAGCGTCTACCATCTGACCAACAAAAGAAACTGTCACTGCTTACTTTTGATTTTCTTTTTTTCTTAAAAAACGTTGCCCCTCACTAGGAATTTCTCCTGTATCGTGGGTGCGTTTACTAACATTGAAACTCACGTCACGTCAAAGAACTTGTTGACCATCAATTTATATACGTCAATTAAATCATTTTTTATACACAGCAAATATACCAACTGTTACAAGAAACGAACTTATATTATAAACTAAATAAAAAATACGGTCGAAAAATTCGTCCTCAACGCTGTCCACTGGTAATGTCTCCAAGAGACGGACCACGTTGCCACGTTGTATAGCAACGTTTAGCCTGTTTTTTTTTCGGTTCGGAAATCATCAAATAACTTCCCCCGCTCTGGGCGGAGCGGGAGAGAGTGTCAAACTTGTACTGACTAAAACCCACCCGTGTTCTTTCTAATGCCCTTTATGTTCCGAGACCGCGGCATCTCTTTCGAACAACACGCAATCCCGTGCGACGGTCTCCCTCTGTCTTGCTGACATCTCTTTAAAGCGCGCGTGGAACACTAACGCGCCATCGATACGTCCTGTCGTCAATAGATGGACTGACGGTGACGTACCCATTGCTCACCGTCCACAGGCCCGCAAATACTGCCCTAAGTCTTAAGGCGCGGCAACAAGCTAATCTTTAGGTATTCGCGAAAGTGACGCTAGCTGCATACTAGGCATGGTCTGACACAAGTACACGACAGTATTGCATCGAAAGAATAGAAATAAGGTCGAAAATATTTCGGTGTTTGATTTTATTTGAATAAATCATGTCCGCCAAAATGTAGGTAATTTTGCAGTTTTTATTGAATATAAAAAAAATATACAGCTCTGTGTTTGAAAAGTATTTGATATTTTTTTAGTCTATACAATTTTCTTTGTTATAGATATAAAAAAATATGATGGTTGACGCTGAAAAAATTGAGAAATTCGAGACGAAAATTTTTTTAAACATTTTTTTTCGTAGTACCACCACTTTTGTAAACTGATTTTGTTTAACGCTTTACTCTATGTATTGAACTATACACGGTATTTTTTTGGCTAGTGACATGTACAGATACGGCTAACTCTGCGACGAAAATCTAGACGTTTTACGAAGTGTTTGCTTTGTACAGACGCCAGCAGGTCAAGCTACCCGAAACTGTCAATTTTTCCCAATGAACCTTGAACCTAATACTTTAGAAATAAAGTCGAAAATCTATCAAAGAAATCTGACAGATTGTAGTAGCTTGATGTGCAGGCGTCTGTACAGCGCCTTAATACTGACCTTAACCTGCGGTGGATTGCATAGCGCTTCAATAGATTTCTCACTAATCTGTGTTCTGTTCCGCTTGGCGACCCTCTGCAGCACAATCTTGGCTCTGTCATACTTCTTCTGCGACAGTAGCCACCGTACGCTCTCGGATAAGATCCAATAGTAAGTGATGATCAGGAAGCAAGGAATGTGGAGCACTAAGATCATGTATCGCCAAGGCTCGATAAGCCAGGCCACTCCGCCAAGGATAACCTGGCCAACGGCGAACATGGAAGTACATGTGGCGCTGGTCAACACGCGGTACTTTGGTCCGACGAACTCGGTAGCTGAAATGTGAATAACGGTTTTTTTTAATAGTTGCTCCGCTTGTTATTGGAACGAAGTTCCTTATTGCGCGTTGCGAAAGGCGGCTAGACGGAAAAAAATAAGACCAAAAGTTGTAATGACACTTCTTGCTATAGTTATAAGCCATGCGGCGTGAACGTCTGTCTCTCTCTCTACCTCTGTATAGAAAGACGTCTTTCTATTTCGCATTGAACAGTATGGTGTCGCGACGATTATTTTTGTTGAATGTAAACTGGTTTTTTGTACATAATAAATAATAACTTCGTTCCATGCGGGTGTCACTTGACACTTCTCAAGTTTTTTTCTCCTGTATCGTGGGTGAGTATGGGGTAAGGTTTTTATTAAAAAAAAAAACAAAATATTTTACATGCATATTATCATGTTGAGATCATACATATATGTCAGAACGATGGAGAAAAAACGAGACCATTAAAAGCATCCAGAGTAAAAGCAAAAACAAGAGTTTAGATGAAATAAAACAAACCGTCGCAGCTAAGAGATGACCAGTCACGACTGACAGCGCCCGTTAACGAACATGACGCATGGATCAGCCCCATTCAGTTCGACCATTTTGAAGGGAACTAAATTGCACGACGCAACCGCCATCATCTCAGCGAGACATTTAAGTGAGCATGACAATCTCTCAACCACCAGGGAACAGTTGAGTCATTGAAATTACATTCTACTCACACATATTATTCATATATAGGTATTCATCATTATTTTGTCATTTTCCTGCCCTTGTCCCATTTTACTTGGGCCGACCCCAGGCCACACGTTTTCTTCTTCCATTCTCCCCTATCAGACGTCACGGCATCATTTACTCCTTTTTCCTTCATATCATTCCTTACACAATCCATCCTTATTTTCTTTGGCCTTCCTCTCGCTCTCCGTCCATCAACATTCAGATCCATCACTCTTTTAATCCCATGTGCTTCATTCCTCCTCATTACATGTCCATACCAAGACAAACGACTCCCTTACAATTTCTCTGTAACAGGCGCAACTTTCAAACGGTTATTATTCATACATACTATTCTGTTAAAAAAGGTATATTCACCAAATATGTAAGAAGAACTAAAGGTTCCAGCTCCAAATGTGGTCTGCAGCAACTGGAAGGCCAAATACATGGGATAGTTGACGGAGAAAGCTCTGAGGATTCCGAAGATTGCCAAGTTAGTGACGCTGATGACCAGAGCGACTCGTCTCCCAAACGTGTCGGAGATGTATCCGGCGATGGGTAGCACCAGTAAGGTACCCACGCTGTTGAGTGTACCAGCTAAAGCACGCAGCCATTCTTGGCAACCCAAGTCGAACTGTAAATGAAATGTAATTTAGATTTATCGTTTGACTAGCTTTCGCCCGCGGCTTCGCTCGGGTTAAATTTGGGGTAACACAGTTCCCATTGCACCTTAGTGATTTGTAATAGCAACGCTAAGTTTTCCCTTTTCTTCCCTATTTCTCCCTCACATCCCACTTTTTTTTAATAAAAAATTGCCTTTGTCCGTCTCCTGGTTCCCAACTATCTCTGTACCAAAATTCATCATAATCGATTTAGCCATCAAAGCGTGAAGAGGTAACAAACAAACTCACTTTCGCTTTTATAATATTAGTAAGGAAGTAAGGATAATAAGTGAAACTTTCATCTTCGTACAAACAGTATCTTCGTAAAAGTCTGGGTACAGAATCTCAGAACTGAATCATAATTATTATCTTTTATTCACTTTTATTCTTAAAACAAGCTTTTGCCCGCGTCTTTGCTCGCGTTAAATTCAGGGTAAGAGTCAGGGTAAGAGGGTAAGAGTCCCCTTCCCTGATTTGTAGGTAGGTACCTGCTATCTGTAGATTTTTACCTTGCGCCTTGTTGATTTGTAATAGCATAACTAAGTTTTCCCTTTTCTTCATAATCCTTTTTAATAAATAAAGAACGTCTATGTACTTCTCCAGGGTCCCTACTACCTCTGTACCAAAATGAATCAAAATCGGTTAGGTCACCTACGCGTGAAGACGTAACAAACAAACTCCCTTTCGCTTTTATAATATTAGTAAGGAAGTAAGGATTCAAGTTTCGCATACACTAAAAATAATTTCAATTTTCAATTTACGTTTATTATGACTAACTTCATCCCGCGACTTCGTCCGCGTGGCATAGTTACTTTAGGCTAACGCTAACTTTAACCCGCGTGATGTATATCTTTCTCTCCCCTTTTCTTCCCTCTTTGTCCTAATTTTCTCACTGTTTTTTAGCCTATGCCTGGTTCCAGGGTCCAAAATGATTGAAAATCAGATTGCCAACTTACGCGTGAAGACGTAACAAACAAACTCACTTTCGCTTTTATAATATTAGTAATCATACTTACATCAAAGACAACAGAATTATCTCTAGCATAAACAAAACCGTCACAATCCTGTTGATTTTGATTAAAAATATTGGCTGGGCAGTAGTCCAGCGTGCCGTTGCCAGTCGCTTCGTATCGTGTGCAGGAGACGAAGCCATTTGTGTTATCTGCTGCTGGAATCGCGTTGGTGACCCATCCTGGACTGAAAACCTCCGTCTTTGTGGTCTCTCCACATTCTGGAACCTGGCATCTGTGGACGGGTTTATTAAAAAAAATATAGCCTTTATTCTACCATAATTATTTTTCTAAAAGAGAGTCCATGGAGTTTCTTGCCCATTCTTCTCCATAGAGATCAACGCTTTGGAATGGGCAACTACGGTACTTTTACAAGTTATTATGTCTTGTGACCGGGACTGTAGATTGAACATTTTGTTTTTTTTTGACATTCAAAAGTGCCTGTAATGGGCTAATTAGAATAAATGATTTTGATTTCTATCTATCTACTAATATTATAAATGCAAATGTTTGTGAGGATGGATGGATGTATGGATGTTTTATTACTCTTTCACGTCAAAACGGTTGAACGTATCTTGATGAAATTTGGCACAGAGATAGATTATAGTCTGGAGTAACACATAGGATAAGACATTTATTGAAAATCATGCGGCCGCCGCCGCCGACTAGTGCTTCATAAAAAACTTAATATCAGACTAAAACATTGCATTCCTTAATACATAACTCTATACTTTTTCTAAAGTAGTGAAAACTTACTAGATTTTAATAATTAGATTGTAGGTTACTATTCATGTTTTATATGAATACTAGCTTTCGCCCGCGGCTTCGCCCGCGTTAAATTGGGGTAACACAGTTACCCCTTGCGCCTTATTGATTTGTAATAGCAACGCTAAGTTTTCCCTTTTCTTCCTTCTTTCTCTCTCACATCCCACATTTTTTAAACAAAAATTAGCCTATGTCCGTCTCCTGGTTCCCAACTATCGCTGTACCAAAATTCATCACAATCGGTTTAGCCATTAAAGCGTGAAGAGGTAACAAACAAACAAACAAACTCACTTTCGCTTTTATAATATTAGTAAGGATTATCAATTCAATTCAATATCTTTATTGTGGATCACAGGTTTGTAATCACAGGTCTTAAATAATTTGATAGATCACCTATGTAACGCCCTTTGGGCATACAGTAGTCATATAGGTATGTAAATTATTTAACAATCCTTACTAATATTATAAAAGCGAAAGTGAGTTTGTTTGTTTGTTTGTTACCTCTTCACGCTTTAGTAATCGGTTTAGCCAACCGATTGTGATGAATTTTGGTACATAGATAGTTGGGAACCAGGAGACGGGCATAGGCTATCTAGAGAAAGAGGGAAAAAAAGGGAAAACTTAGCGTTGCTATTACAAATCAATAAGGCGCAGGGTGGACTCTGTTACCCCAAATTTTACGCGAGCGAAGCCGCGGGCGAAAGCTAGTTATTAATATTCCACAAAAACTAAAATCATATCATAAAATGCAATTAAAAAAAAACTTGAAGTCGCCTCTTTGGCGTAAGCCTCCTCCAACTTACTCCAGCTATACCTCTCTTTAGTTTAATCTTCCTCATACGGGACGGATTTAAAAAGTATTTAATAAACATCAATTTCGGCAGCTCAAAGTTCGTTTAGAAACGATTTATCAAAAAAATCCTTTTTTAATTCAAAATCTAATTATCTTTTAAGCCTTCGATGCAGTCGGATAAAAAAAAACGGCTAAGTTCGAGTGCTTGCGATGTACAGATGCCTGCACATCAAGCTACTACAATCTGTCAGATTTCTTTGATAGATTTTCGACTTTATGGCTAAAGTATAGCTAGGTTCAAGGTTCATTGGGAAAAAATGACAGTTTCGGGTAGCTTGACCTGCTGGCGTCTGTACATACGACACGGTTGGCGCAGTGGCTGAGGGATCGACTGCTGCGCTGCGTGTCGCAGGTTCGATTCCCGCACGGAACAAATATTTGTATGACCTGCAGATAGTTGTTTCGGGTCTGGTTGTTTGTGTATGTGAGTTTAAATGTTTGTAAACGCACCCACGATACACAGGAGAAATCCTAGTGTGGGCAACGTTTAAAAAAAATATGAAATGAAATAAATGGTTATGAAGAGTAACATACTACTCAACACACGCACACTCCGCACACACCTTCACTCAATATAGTCTCTCATACCCACTTTTTTGTGCGGATGGGAAATCATCAAATAACTTCCCCCGCTCTGGGCGGAGTGCGGGGCGGGAGTGACAGAAATGTACTGACTAAAACCCACCCATGTTCCTTCTATTGCACTTTATGTTCCGAGACCGCGGTACCTCTTTCGAACATCCCGCAACCCCGTCAGGCGGTGGCCCTGGCAGGCCTTTCTGCTTTGCTATTCATCCACATCCATATCCCATCTACAGACCAAACTAGGCAAGCGTGGCTTAACCTAAAGATCGACCCGAGCGGCTGCTGTATTTAGCCACGAGCTCCTCAATAAATAAAATAAAATTGTATGCCTACAGTCATACCTATGCGGAATGGCGGCAGCAGAGAAGATGAACTCGCTCATGAACGCCGACATCATAAGGGGAACAGCCACAAGCAGCAAGTTCATCATCTGGTACCGACCAAACTGCCCCAGTTCGTTGACCAGTACATCGTCGAGGTCCAACGGCTTCCTGATCCCCTGGTTCTCTGCGTTGCTTTCTTTACCGTCCCTCTGGTCATCTGCCATGGCTATAAGAAAGAAAGAAAAACTTTTATTTGGGACTCGCAAAAAACAAGTAAAACAATAACAAAATGAAATAAAATAGTACAGACAAGGTTATTGTCTGTGCGAGGCCAAAAAGGTCCCTGTCTCAGCATAAGCTGCGATATTTTAGGTTTAAAATAACACAGCGCTGGTATTCTGACAGGGCCAGTTAGTGGTGTCACGGACACAGAACGGAACACTTACTTAAATAAATATTCTAATTATGGATACAAAGATTACAAAATAATGAATAGGTGAATGCAAATGGACAAAAGTATAATTAAATTATAAAATTCTTCATGCTAATCATTACCCTATAGCCCAGCTCTCCAAATGTCTTTGGTCGACGAGACAAAACCCTGGACAACTACTCCCTTCCCTTTTTTGGGGATAGTTAATCAACTTCTCCCACTTCTTGTCTTGAGTACGCGGCGTCTCCATCCATGTACTCTGGAGAAATGAGCAGCTCATCGCAGCAAAACAAGAGGACACCTTATCAGATAAATGCGCAGGATTATATTATTAAACTAGCTGTGCCCAGCGGTGTCACCCGCTGCTCACTTAAGGGTATGAAAAATAGATGTTGGCCGATTCTCAGACCTACCCGATATGTACACAAAATTTTGTTTAAATCGGTCCAGCCGTTTCGGAGGAGTCTGGGAACGAAAACTGTGACACGAGAATTTTATATATTAGATAAAAAAAACTAGCTTTTTGCCCGCGGCTTCCCTCACGTTTAATTTGGGGTAACACAGTACCTGCAACCTGTAGTTTTTGCCCTAGCGCCTTATTTATTGTAATAGCAATGCTAAGTTTTCCCTTTTCTTCCCTCTTTCTCCCTCATTTTTCAATCTTTTTTTTTTAATAGCCGATATCTGTATCCAGGGTCCCAACTACCTCTGTACCAAAATTCTTTTAAATCGGTTAAGCCATTTAGGCGTGAAGACGTAACAAACAAACTCACTTTCGCTTTTATAATATTAGTAAGGATTAAGTGTAAGCTGTTTAAATATTCGTGATAGTACTGTGCAGTGCTTATCGTGGATAGACACGACACTTGGAAGTCATCAAAATAACTTCGGGCGGAGCTCAAAAGAGTTTCAAGTCAAATCAAAACAAAATCATTTATTTCAATTAGAACATTTTTTTTTCGGATGGGTAATCATCTAATGACTTCCCTCGCTCTGAGCGGAGCGGGAGGGCATGTCAGACTTGTACTGACTAAAACCCACCCATGTTCCTTCTATTGCCCTTTACGTTCCGGGGCCGCGGTATCTCTTTCGAACAACCCGCAACCCCGACAGGCGGAGGCTCTTGCTGACTCTCTTTTAGGCCCGCATGAAACACAAACGCGCCGTCGACACGGTCTGTCATCAATCGACGGACGGACGGCGAGCTACCCATTGCTCACCGTCCACAGGCCCGCATCTACGGTGGCCGGGAGTCGTCTCGCGGCGCCCGGCGCCATGGGCGTCTCCCGCGGTGGCTGGGTTGGGCAGATCTTCTCTCCCTCAAACGCCCGGCCTCCTCCTCCTCAATTATACCATTACAGGCACTTTTGAATGTCAAAAAAATACTAAATGTTAAAGCTACAGTCCCGGTCACAAGACATAATAACTTGTGAAAGTACTGTAATTGCCCATTCTAAAGCGTTGATCTCTATGGAGAAGTATGGGTAAGAAACTCCACGGACAGCCTTTTAAATTAGAATATTATAACAAAATCATATTTACATCATTCGTGTTGAGATTATAAAAATGTGTCAGAACGATGTAGAAAGACGTGCACAGTAAGAGCGTCCAGTTTCAGGCTTGTACCCACTAAAAGCCATCCATATTTCTTCTTTTGCCCTTTGTGTTCTGGGGTCGAAGTATCTTTTTCAAACAACCCGCAACCCCGTCAGGCAGTGGTCCCTCTGCTTAGCTGACATGAGGCACGAGTGGCGTGTAGTCACTAAACGAACGGACTGTGAGTTACGTATTGCTCACCGTATACAGAACCGCGTCTCTACGATGGCCAGGAGTCATGTCGCGGTGCCAGACGCCAGGAACGTCTCCCGCAATTGGGTAGTTGACACCATTAACCAATAATTTAAAAACACAATTTTTCTGAAAGAACACCTTATTCTAGACCTGAGAACTCCACTATCAAAATAACTTTAAAATTCGATTTTTAGTTGCTTTTAAATCAATAAATAGTTGCATCATTGACTTGACAACTTAGTGACGTCATCGGTCGCGAGTCTCATACAAAATATATGGGGGAAACGCGTTTTGACAGCTCATAAAAAGTATATCAATTGATTGGTGGTGTCAACTACCCTATTATGCAACTAGCAATTAGCAACGCCATAAGGGGATGCCCTAGAAGGTCATATTGTACTGTTCACGTATAGGCAAAGTGCGCTGAAACCTACTTTTCGCTACGCCTTTTAGTTGACGGGCCTGTTGGTCTAGTGGTTAGCGGCCCTGACTGCTGAGCCGGAGGTCGTGGGTTCGATTCCCACCCAGGACAAACTTTGTGTGATGAACATGATTGTTTGTTCTGTGTCTGGGTGTGATTTATCTATAATTTGTATGTATTTATAAATTATATAAGTAGGTATGTATATCAGTTGTCTGGTTACCATAACACAAGCTCTGCTTAGCTTGGGATCAGATAGCCGTGTGTGAGTTGTCCCAAGATATCCTTACTATCCTTACTAATATTATAAAAGCGAAAGTGAGTTTGTTTGTTTATTTGTTTGTTTGTTTGTTACCTCTTCACGCTTTAATGGCCAAACCGATTGTGATGATTTTTGGTACAGAGATAGTTGGGAACCAGGAGACGGACATAGGCTAATATTTTTTTGAAAAATGTGGGATGTGAGGGAGAAAGAGGGAAGAAAAGGGAAAACTTAGCGTTGCTATTACAAATCGTTAAGGCGCAAGTGAAATTGTGTTACCCCTAATTTAACGCGAGCGAAGCCGCGGGCGAAAGCTAGTTTATTTATATTTATTACTTTTATATTTTTAGCTAGCTTTCGCCCGCAGCTTCGCCCGCGTTTAATTCGGAGTAACACAGTTCCCCTTTCCTGATTTGCAGGTATCTGCCAACTGTAGTTTTTGCCCTAGCGCCTTATTTATTGTATTAGCAATGCTAAGTTTTCTATTTTCTTCCCTCTTTCTCCCTCATTTTTCATTATTTTTTTTAAATAGCTTATGTCCGTCTCCAGGGTCCCAACTATGTCTGTACCAAAATTCATCAAAATCAGTTTAGCCATTAAAGCGTGAAGAGGTCTTGTGACCTCTTCACGCTTTAATGGCTAAACTGATTTTTTAGTTTGTTTGATTGTTCAAACAAACTCAATTTCACTTTTATGATAATTATTTTAGTAGTAACTCATAAACTACTGAAGCAATTTAGATAAAATTGATATGAGACTACCTCCGCAGACGGAGAAATCGAGTACTTAACAAATATACAACAAAACATATACAGTCGAATCATTTGTTACAAAAATAGATTGCTAGTTATGTGTTTATCGATGATCTAAAAAAATTTTTTTTAATCAACACCTCTTCCTTTTTATAAAGTCGGTTAAAAATGTAAAACAAGAAACTGTATTAGCATGTATAGTACGGCCAACGAGAAGCGATACGAAAGGTCATTAACCTAAAGAACAACTGTGGCGTTGACAATCTAATATTTAGCTCTTTCCATCTTGTGCCTTTGTCGTAATGTCTCGTTCTCCCGGCAAAAACATGACAACGTTAAGACGGGTTCGCCAACATTCGGGCGGCCATTTTAGATGGGGTTTTAGCATGGGTTTTGTTTACATTTGGTATCGCTTCTCGTTGGCCGTACTGTAGTCCTGACCTCTATTAAAAATAAGTAAAAATGCATTTGTATTTTTCCAAAGTCAATTTGCCAAATCGTGTAGATAAGATTGTATGTAAAACTTTGCAAGGATAATAATTAATAATGATTGATTGTTGTTCAAATGAGGTCCGATACTATCCCTCCTTTGCTTAGAAACAGTAATACAGAAGTGCAATTATGAAGTCAGTATTTCTCACGTACTTCTATTTGGGGTCGGCGCAACACGTTTTCTTCTTCCATTCTCCCCTATCAGACGTCACGGCATCATTTACTTCTTTCTCCTTCATATCACGCCTTATACAATCCATCCATCTTTTCTTTGGCCTTCCTCTCGCTCTCCGTCTATAAACATTTAGATCCATCACTCTTTAGTCACATGTGCTTCATCTCTTCACATTACATGTCCATGCCAAGACAAACGACTACTTTACGATTCAAACTTCCTCTAATAAAATGTTCATTCTTCACTTCATTCTTGTCACTCCACACATCAGCACATATTAAGACTAAAAGAGTGATGGATTTCAATGTTAATGGATGAAAAACGAGAGGAAGGCCAAAGAAAGATGGATGGATTGTGTAAGGCGTGATATGAAGGAGAAAGGAGTAAATGATGCCGTGACGTCTGACAGGGGAGAATGGAAGAAGAAAACGTGTTGCGCCGACCACAAATAGAATGGTTCAAGGGCAGAAAAATGATGATTATGAAAAAAAAAACAACACAAAAAATATAGATTAGAAAAGGTAGAAGTTTAATTGACCCCCACTATAGGCGGTGTGTGTCTCAAGATTGCACCAAATAGGAGTCTAGCTCATCATAATGCCAGGTAGTCTACCTGACGCTGGTATTCTGCTGAATCCTGCTAGTGATACACGGATGTCGAGAAAAGGCAATGATCTAAAAATTACAAAATAAAACATTGTACGGCGAATATTATGAAGGTGGGTAAGTACATCTAAACTGACATGCATTTAAAAATGACAGAAGGAAAGATTTCGAATGCAAATATTTGCAGCGCCGATTAGATTACTTAATTATCACAGTATTAGGTAATATGTAATGACTGTTGTGAATGTGGAATGTGTGTTATTTATGTTGAACAAGCTGGCGCCCGCGGCTACGCTCGCTCGCGCCTCGCTCTGGGCAAAGCGGTGGAGAGTGGCCGACTTTTAATGGCGAAAAACCCATCCATGTTCCTACTTTTGCCCTTTATTTTTCGGGGCTGCGGTATCTCTTTCAAACAACCCGCAACCTCGACAGGCAGTGTTCCTGGCGCCCCTCTGCTTTGCTGATTTCTCTTTGAGGTGCGCGTGGAACACTAAGGCGCGTCGCCCACATGACCAACAGTCGAGGCGCGGGAGCATTAAGGCGCGGGCCCACCGCGGCGCATGCTGAGCACGGGCACGCGTCACATTTTAGCAGCGTGTATTTTGTTTGACAACGTGGGTCTACGTTTCCACTGGAGTACCTACACGAAATCCCACGGCTATGTATAGCGTGGCACGGCGCACGGAGAGGCTACACACGTGCCACTGAAATCCACGGAAGAAAACCGCTCTACGATAAGCGAACTGTACAAAGTCATGGGTCATATTCGTGTACTCCAGTGGAAACGTATACCCACGTTGACAGCGTTGAGCTATGTAACCGCCTATTCGAGCAAGCCACGCAGGTCCTAATGACGTCAATTCATGCGTAGCCTCTCCGTGGGTTCCGGTTGGACACAACCACATACATTTTCTTACAAAGCGAAGCTTAATATACGTGCGTAGGGCGCCCGCGCCTTTAGGCGCGTCGCCCACAAGATCAACAGTCGAGTTACAGCAGAGGCGTAGGCACATAAGAGGGACGCCGCAACGAGATTTTCTTTACAAATGTCTTGTGGGCGACCGTCGACACGGCCTGTTGTTAATAGACGGACGTTTATTAAGTTGTAAACGGTGAGCTACCCATTGCTCACCGTCTACAGGCCCGCATCTACGGTGACCGGGAGTCGTCTCGCGTCGCTAACATGACTGTTTCGCCGATAGAGGTGTCCGCTTCTCATTCCCTCTCGCTCCGCACCCGACTAAACCAGGGCCGGACGCGATTCATTAATGATTGTATCTCTACTGCCATTAGGTATAAAAAACCACACTACTGCTTAACCTTACGGGGGTAACGTGCAAGATGTTATGATGACCAATCTATACTATATATTATATTATAAAGCTGAAGAGTTTGTTTGTTTGTTTGAACGCGCTAATCTCAGAGACTACTGGTTGGAATTGGAAAATTCTTTTAGTGTTGGATAGTCCATTTCTTGAGGAAGACTATATGCTATATAACATCACGCTACGACCAACAGGTGCTGAGCAGCGTGGGTGAAACCGCGGAGAACAGCTAGTCCAAAATAAAACAAACACATACATTTTATTGTTTAATGCACATTTTATGGCTGAATAAATATTTTATTGATTTTAAAGTTATAAATTGTTTTTATGGTTTCAGGGTACCTCAAAAGGAGATCGAAACCCTAAGGCGCCTCGCTCACACGACCAACAGTCGAGGCGCGGGCGCGTTAGGCGCGTCGCCCACACGAAATTTGTAAAGAAAATCTCGTTGCGGCGTGCGTAAATGTGCCCGCGCCTCGACTGTTGGTCGTGTGGGCGACGCGCCTTATAGAATCACTTTATTGTCCATTTGTCTATCTGTCAAGAACCTTTAACTGAGGAACGCGTGAAGGTATAATAGGGTAGTTGACACCACCAATCGATTGATATACTTTTATGAGCTGTCAAAACTCGCTTCCCCATAGATTTTGTATGAGACTCGCAACCGATGACGTCACTAAGTTGTCAAGTCAATGATGCAACTATTTATTGATTTAAAAGCAACTAAAAATCGAATTTTAAAGTTATTTTGAAATGAATGGAGTTCTCAGGTCTAGAATAAGGTGTTGTTTCAGAAAAATGGTGTTTTTAAATTATTGCTTAATGGTGTCAACTACCCAATTTCAAGTCTATGGTCACTAATTAGAGTAGTGAAAAAAAAAACAACCATCTAAGTCTACGCAGTCAATAGATATGGCTGTTTATGTCGTAAGGTTTATACAGAACCCTTGAGAGATGAGAGAAAGGAGCTCGTGGCTAAATAATAGCAGCCACTCGGGTCAATCTTTAGGTTAATCCGCGCTTGCCTAGGTTGGTCTTTGGACGGGTGACCACCCGTTACATACCCAGTTTCCTACGTGCCTCGGAAAGCATGTTAAACCGTTGGTCCCGGCTGTCATTTGTAGATCTTTGACAGTCGTTACATGTAGTCAGTGTTCCGAAAGTCTAACAACCAGTTTTACCAAGAGGTATCGTGTTACCCAGTACTAACTGGGTTATGGAGGTCAGATAGGCATTCGCTCCATGTAAAATACTGATATTCAGCTGCATCTTATTAGATTAGATTGAAGCCGACCCCAACATAGTTGGGAAAAAGCTAGGCATATGATGTTTGTACAGAACCCTCGGTGCGCTAGTCCGACTCGCACTTGACTGATTTTTTTTTAGTTGGTGAATGCATTTCAGAAACCTACCAATGTGTTTGTTAAAGAAATAACTGAATATTTACGTTTAAACTCAAAAATGTTTAAAACTATTTTTAAAACATGTGTTATATTTGCAATTGGTGAGTAATTAATAAGTTTTAGTTCTTCCTTTAAAAAAAAAAGTTGCATGTTATAATGCGTTTCAAATAAGGACAGGAGTGACCTCCCGCCATTTTGTAACGTCATAGCTGTCAAATCGAGAAAGCTCATAGTATCAGTAGAAAAGATATTTTTGGTAATAAAGAAAATATTATCGACTAGCTTTTGCCCGCTGCTTCTGCATCACTCGCGTTAGATTCGGGGTAACACAGTTCCGCTTTCCTATTTGCAGGTACCTGCCACTTGTAGTTTTTGCCCCAGCGCCTTATTGATTGTAATAGTAATGCAAAGTTTTCCCTTTCCTTCCATCTTTCTCCAAAACTTCTCACTAAAAAAAAATAGCCTATGTCCGTCTCCAGGGTCCCAACTATCTCTGTACCAAAATTCATCAAAATCGGTTTAGTCATTAAGGCGTGAAGACGTAACAAACAAACTCACTTTCGCTTTCATAATATTAGTACGGATTTACATAATATTGTTCAAATGTTAAAATACTTCTTGATAAAAACATTTAAAAGGTACCAGGAACATGGTCCAAGCTTTTTTTTATAATTATGGTTTTATTTCTAGTTGCACCGAGCCTTCCAGATGGCAGTGCCCGTAAATATAGCTTGCAGCAAGAGTCTATCAAGCTCTATGGTCAAAATTTTGAAACGGTCCTGAAAAGATTTAGAAGAACACCTGAATATCTGAAGATTTTAAAGGATAAGGTATGATTATAGTCATCATTTCTCATTTTCCTGCCCTTGTCCCATTCTATTTGTGGTCGGCGCAACACGTTTTCTTCTTCCATACGGGAGTATGGAAGAAGAAAACGTGTTGCGCCTATCAGACGTCACGGCATCATTTACTCGTTTCTCCTTCATATCATTCCTTACACAATCCATCCATCTTTTCTTTGGCCTTCCTCTCTTCTAGATTACAGTTACTTACTCCTATAAGCTATGATTACAGTGATTTTACATATTAAATCCTTACTAATATTATAAAAGTGAAAGTGAGTTTGTTTGTTACATCTTCACATCTTAATGGTTAAACCGATTTTGGTGAGATTTGGTACAGAGATATTTGGGGTCCTGGAGACGGACATAGGCAATTTTTTTTAAAGTGAGAATTAGGAAAAAGAGGGAAGAAAAGAGAAATCTTAGCTTTGCTATTACAATAAATAAGGCGCAAGGGCAAAATCAACAGGTAGCAAGTACTTGCAAATCAGGAAAGGGGAACTGTGTTACCCCGAATTTAACGCAAGCGAAACCGCGAGCAAAAGCTAGTAAATAATATTTCTGAATTTTCTGTTCTTAGTTAGATGAACTGGTACTTTCAACAGTAGATGTCCATTTACAAATCTTTAACTTCTATCACATGAAAATGGAGGAACGCGTCAACGAAATTTTACCAGCATCCGACGTGGACAAACAATTAAAAGAATTAAAGTGAGTATTGTAAGACTCAAACTAAATTCAAACCCAAAGATTGCCTGGTAGAAAATGCTTATGGCATTAAGTCCATACGTCATGTTCGTGAACGGGCGCTGTCAGTTGAGACTGGTCGTCTATTAGCTGCCATGGTTCATTTTTAATTTATTTAGATTTTTAATTAAATTTTGCTTTAGCTTTTACTCTGGACGCTCTTACTGTGCACGTCTTTCGACATCGTTCTCACATATTTGCATAATATCAACACGAATGATGTTAATATTCTAATTTAAAAGAGTGTCCATGGAGTTTCTTGCCCATTCTTCTCCATAGAGATCAAAGCTTTGGAATGGGCAACTACAGTACTTTCACAGTTTATTGTATCTTGTGACCGACATTGTAGCTTCAACATTTTGTTTCTTGATATTCAAAAGTGCCTGTGTAGACCATTCTAATTGAATGAATCACTTTTGAGTTGGAATTTAGTGCTTGAGCAGACATTAACGAAGCACAATCGGCCTTTGCGTTCGGCAGCGTTCGACATCCGTCTCTCTCCTACTTGAGTGAGCGATGCGTCTGCGTGGACAGCTGCTATACTATAGTACATTTACATGCTTTGATCGAGTATCAAGTGCAGTGAAAAGTGAATGTGGTGTCAATTGTTTATAGCAACGATAATAACAGCGATAAAGGTTATGATTCTTTCAATATTAATTATATATTCAGTGATATATTGTCGAATATTCGTGCTTTCATCATTAAAATGAATAGCATGGGTCCGCTAGTGCAGCGATTGTATTCTTTTGAAAAATACTACCATTCCATCAGTATTTTTTTAAGATGTTGTCACGTTCAACTATCGTCAGTAAACCGACTTTACAGACAACCATTTTTTTTTTGGGGTTGAAACACTAGGGCCATGGGGTCCGAGTGCCCATGTAGTATTTCGAGAAATCGCCAAGCGGTTGGTCGATTCTTCTCGTGACCAGAGGGCTGGCCTGTTTTTTGCACAAAAAATAAGCATTGCCATCCAACGCGGTAATGCTGCCAGCCTGACTTTTTTGACGCCCTGTAATTTTCTATTTTTTACTTGTATATTTTTTTTTATTATTAGTTTGTGTATATTTATAGGTTGTATATATTTAGTAATTAATTTAGTTATAATATGATGAATAAAACCTTTTTTTTTTGTCAGTGATTTCCATTCTCAAGGCGGTGGCTCGCGGCGACAGGGAGAAGAGAATCCAGAACAGAAGGAAGGTCAAAATGGAGGTGAAAAGTTATTGGAAGAAACATCGGAGACAAAGATACAGAATTTGGACAATTATAAAGTGTTCTACTCCAGATTAACTACTGCTGAGAAAAACAGCATGAGAGACTTAGGTTTCGAAATTGCTGGGTAAGAAATCTAAGTTTTGATTTAGATAGATAGAATACTAGCTTTTGGCCGCGGTTTCGCTCGCGTTATATTCGGGTAACACAGTTCCCCTTTTGTGATTTGCAGGTACCTGCTTCCTGTAGTTTTATAGATTTATTGTAATAGCTATGCTAAGTTTTCACCTTTCTTCTCTCATTTCTCAATCTTTTTTTTTTTAATGTAAGTACCTAGTCTATGTCCGTCCTTGCAAGCGGAAGGTATGTATAGGAATAATACAAGCGGAATTGAGTTTGTTTGTAACCTCTTCACGCCCTAATGGCTAAACCGATTTTGATAAATTTTGGTACAGGGATAGTTGGGGCTCAGGAGACGGTCATTTTTTCAAGTGGGATATGTGGGAGACAGAGGGAAGAAAAGGGAAAACTTAGCTTTGCTATTACAATAAATGATTTATTTTTGTTGGATCCCAGGTTTTCGTTTAAGGTATTAACGATGGACCCCATTTTATATTACCATTGGATCCCATGTTATTACAACATGTGTACATTTCAGAAGAAAAGTGATTTAATTTTATCAAATATTTCAAAAGCACCGTGTGTGTCTTTTTTCTATATATGCAGGTCGTTTCTAGTCACAGTTTTAACCTAACCTAACCTAGTTCCCGGTGTCCATCATTTGTTTGGGTAATGATGTTATGTCAAAATTTCTTCGGAAAAACGACAGGCACCCGTTATTCCAACATATAACTATCCACATACCCTAATTTCATACAAATCAGTCTAGAACTTTGGGCGTGTTGAAATAACAAACATACATACAAAATTTCGCCCTAAAATATTTTAATGTTTTTGTTGGTGGATGTACCCGCATTCAGGTGTTTTTAAACATCTGGGATCCAACGGAAATAGTTTTTGGGATTCAATGGCAATAAAACGTATTTTTTTGTATTTTTCAAATTTGGGATTCAACGGAAATATATAATAATGTTTTGTGGGATCCAACGCCAAAAATATTAAAATGGGATCAAAAACTGGGATCCAACGAAAATAAACCTCTGTAAAAGGCGCTAGGGCAAAAACTACAAATAACAGGTACCTGCAAATCAGGAATGGGGAACTGTGTTACCCCGAATTAAAAGCGAACGAAGCCGCGAGCAAAAGCTAGTAAATAAATAAAATTAAATATAATATGTTTTAAAATTTTAAAGAGAATATTATATTTTTTATCTACAGGAATATAATACACAAAACCTTAACACATTTGGCTAAATCGAAGAGTGACAAGGATGAAGTAACTTACACAAAAAGCCCAGAGGAGCAGGGAGTCATCGTGACAACCACCACCTTACATCCACAGATGCATGAGGTAATAATCAAGAAGTCATTTATTTATTAACTAGCTTTTGCTCGCTCGTGTCGAATTCGGGGTAACACAGTTCCTCTTGCGCCTAATTGATTTGTAATAGCAACGCTAAGTTTTGTCTTTGCTTCCCTCGCTCTCTCTCATTACCCACTTTTTTTTAAAGAAAATTAGCCTATGTCCGTCTCCTGGTTTCCAACTATCTCTGTAACAAAATTCATCAAAATCGGTTCAGCCATTAAAGCGTAAGGAATAATATTAGTAAGGATAAGGAATCCTTACTTCCTTACTTATATATATATATAATATTATAAAAGCGAAAGTGAGTTTGTTTGTTTGTTGGCTTGTTACCTCTTCACGCTTTAATGGCTAAACCGATTTTGATGAATTTTGGTACATAGATAGTTGGGAACCAGGAGACAGACATAGGCTAATATTTTTATGAAAAAAGTGGGATGCGAGGGAGAAAGAGGGAAGGAAAGGGAAAACTTAGCGTTGCTATTACAAATCAATAAGGCGCAAGGGGAACTGTGTTACCCCAAATTTAACGCGGGCGAAGCCGCGGGCGAAAGCTAGTCTCTTATAATATTAGTAAGGAGGATAAGGATTACGAACTCTTCAAGCATAAAGTATAGAGGCGCACTTAACACCATAGGGCTTATGGCATTAAGTTCGCCCCTGGTTGACTGGTACAAAATGCCTATGGCATAAGCATTTTCTAACAGTAAACCTTTGGGTGATGCAGTCCATGTTAACTAGTTACCAAAACGTTGCCGAGCGCCATCTGTGTATTTAAACAAAAACAGAGATATAATCAAGTGCGGTAGTAAATCACTAGATGGCGTGCAATGAAGTTTCTTATCCGTGAGAGTGAATTTTAACTGTGGAACAGTCAAAACAAAACATAACTGTCAAAAGATATGGCCGGTTTTCAGGTCAGAGTAATCTCTTGAATAAATAAAACGCTTTTGAATATGGTTTGTCATTAGATCCTTACTAATATTATAAAAGCGAAAGTGAGTTTGTTTGTTTGTTTGTTACCTCTTCACGCTTTAATGGCTAAACCGATTTTGATGAATTTTGGTACAGAGATAGTTGGGAACCAGGAGACGGACATAGGCTAATATTTTTTTGAAAAAACAGGGATGTGAGGGAGAAAAAGGGAAGAAAACGGAAAACTTACCGTTGCTATTACAAATCAATAAGGCCAAAGGGGAACTGTGTTACCCCGAATATAACGCGGGCGAAGCCGCGGGCAAAAGCTAGTAGGTTATAAATATACGGACAACGTCACGGACGAAGTGCTAGTCACAACAAGGTTGGCGCAGTCGACTGCTGCACTGCGTGTTTTGGGTTTGATTCTCGCACGAAGCAAATATCTATTTGTATGGCTTACAAATAGTTGTTCCGGGTCTAGCTGTTTGTGTATGTGAGTTTAAATGTTTGTAAACGCGCCCACGATATAGGAGAAATTGTTAGTGTGCCAACATAATATTGTATTTTTTTGTATTTGTTTTAGTTCTCTCTGATGTTTTAATTATAATTGGATGTAGATACATGTAAATATTAGTACACCAGAAATGGTAGAATATGAGTCTGTAATAATTGTAACATCTTTTAAATTTGTAAGGACTATATTCTAACAAATAAACTCTTCTTTCTTTCTTTAAAAAAAAAACTCTATGGTTTCAAAGAGTCAAAAATATAGATTTTTAAATTAAGGCAGTCCTTACTGAAAACGATTTAGAAACAGCTGTGATTATTCAGATGTTTTTGTTTTGACGCAAGTGGGCTTGTTAGACGCATTGCTAATGATAAGGGCGTCAAATAATTAACCTCTCAAGGACCGCCATTATTTACGTCAACTATCCGTCAAGCACCGCCGGGAGGGCTCTTATCGTAAGCGCAATGTGATTTTAAGACTTATCTTTACAACAAATACAGTTTTTAATCGGTCGGGATTTGGTGGTGACAAATGACACGGCCGGAATTGGTTTAGAGGTGTGCCCTAACAAAAATATGATGTAGGTACAGTACGTCATTTTAAAGCTTACATGTAGGGCTTTATAATTGGTTCTGTTTTATGATCAGAGAAAAGGCGAGAGAATAGTAACATAGTACGATAATACGTGATAAAATCAACGCAAGATGACAATGTAAATGTCAATCAATGCAATGTCATAATATAAAACCACTTAATCAATGAACAAACATAATATATTGTTTTGCATTTTCTCTCGCCTATTTTAGGGAAATGTAATTAATGCGGTTAATTTTTATTTATTTTAAAAGGAATTTTCATATTTTAATCATTATTGTCCATTATTGGGGCAGAATCAGGCCATATCCTTTGTGCCAGAGAGGCCATTATTTACGTCAACCATCCGTCAAGCACCGCCGGGCGGGCTCTTATCGTAAGCGTAATGTGAGGTTAAGACTTATCTTTACTACAAATACAGTTTTTAATCGGTCGGGGTTTGGTGGCACAAATTTGTGCCAGCGGGGCTCAACGGTAATACTTGTTTACTGGCACGTTTTTGTGCCGCTGGGGCTCTAGAGGTTAATACATAGATATTAAATTTATATTTTTCCATCTTTGCAGGTCCTACATGTAAGTACACTTATATACGCAGAGGCCTCTGGACGGTGAGCAATGGGTAGCTCACTGTCCGTCCGTCTATTGACGACAGGCCGTGTCGACGGCGCGTTCGTGTTTCACGCGCGCCTCAAAGAGATGTCAGCAAAGCAGAGGGGCTTGCCAGAGCCACCGCCTGCCGAGGTTGCGGGTTGTTCGAAAGAGATACTGCGCCCTGGAACATAAAGGGCAATAGAAGGAACATGGGTGGGTCTTAGTCAGTACAAGTCAATACAAGTGGGTATGTGGTGGAACATTTTGACGGGCCTGTTGGTCTAGTGGTTAGTGGCCCTGACTGCTGAGCCGGAGGTCGTGGATTCGATTCCCACCCAGGACAAACTTTGTGTGATGAGCATGATTGTTTGTTCTGTGTCTGGGTGTGATTTATCTATAATATGTATGTATTTATAAATGATATAAGTATGTATATCAGTTGTCTGGTTACCATAACACAAGCTCTGCTTAGCTTGGGATCAGATAGCCGTGTGTGAGTTGTCCCAAGATATTAATTTTAAATATTTATGGGTGGATTTATTCAGTACAAGTCTGACACTCTCCCCCGCTCCACCCGGAGCGGAGGAAGTAATTACATAATTTCTCATCCGCAAAAAAAGTACACTTATACAATAATATATTTATGAGACTGGGTTCGTCAACGAACGCGAATCGCTGCGTGAACGCATACACGCTCTTACTGTGCACGTCTTTCTACATCGTTTTCACATATTAGTATAATCTCAACATGAATGATGTAAATACGTTTTTGTAAAAATGTTATAATTTGAAAGAGTGTCCATGGAGTTTCTTGCCCATTCTTCTCATAGAGATCAACGCTTTGGAATGGGCAACTACAGTACTTTCACAAGTTATTATGCCTTGTGACTGTAGATTCATTTTGTTTCTTGACATTCAAAAGTGCCTGTAATGGTCTAATTGAAATAAATGATTTGATTTGTCACACTTCTAGGATAGTTTAAAATTGATTCTACTGTCTTAAACTAAACTAAAATTACTTTAAAAATCACAAAAATATTATTTGCTCCTGTCAAACGTGACGTTTCTTATTCTGAAATTGATTGAAATGACACAACTTGACTATAGTTTGAACCGTAATCGTCCAATTTTGATATTGTTAGCCTTGTTTTTTTAACAGTATATTAATATTTGTTTCAGGGTTCAACGGTGGGAAAAGTTCTGGAGTTAGCCGAAAATCAGTCAACCACGTCGTTTAAGTAATTTGATCTTAATACAGGCTAGTACTTATATTGAGAGATATCCATATCTTACTAATATTATAAAGCTGAAGAGTTTGTTTGTTTGTTTGAACGCGCTAATCTCAGGGACTACTGGTTGGAATTGGAAAATTCTTTTAGTGTTGAATAGTCCATTTCTTGAGGAAGGCTATAGGCTATATAACATCACGCTACAACCAACAGGTGCTGAGCAGTGTGAGTGAAACCGCGTGGAACAGCTAGTTAATATTATAAAAACGAAAGTGAGTTGTTTGTTTGTTTGTTACGTCTTCACGCCTAAATAGATAACCCGATTTTGATGATTTTTGGTACAGAGATAGTAGAGAGACATAAGCTAATTGCTATTACAACCAATAAGGCGCAAGGGCAAAAACTTCAGGTAGCAGGTACCTGTAAATCAGGAAAGGGGAACTTTGTTACCCCGAATTTAGCGCGAGCGAAAACTCGAAGGATTTATTTTAATCGAGGCATATAGTTCATGAATTCGCCGCTAGAGGCGTCCGTGAAGAGGGGTCTTCACAAATGTCAGATCCATAGTTTTCTTATTTCAAAAGGAATTTTAATAATTAATATTCACGATTTTGGTCAAGAATAATACAAGAAAGAGCTATTCCTAATTATTTAAGGCTTGAAGATTAAAAAAAACAGGTATATGTCAAAATTGTTAGTACAGACGCCTGCACATCAAGCTACTACAATCTGTCAGATTTCTTTGATAGATTTTCGACTTTATTTCTAAAGTATTAGGTTCAAGGTTCATTGGGAAAAATTGACAGTTTCGGGTAGCTTGACCTGCAGGCGTCTGTACCATTTTACATGCAAATAATGAATCTTATCTTACAGAATTAAGTTTGGAATACAGAATTAGTTTTTTTTTTTTAATAGGAAGTACTTTTTTATAGATTTCGTCGTATTTTTGAATACATACTGAAAAACCGGACATTTCCAGCGCTCCCTTACATTTAAAATGGCATAGCCTCTAAAGTCAATAAAACGCTCGTAAACTGGAGGTATTCCATGAAGCACACCCAATCGAAGGACACCCAGACGAAGCGCACCTGAAGTATTCCACTTAGCACACCCGTAGGTGGGCTTGAAATCTATACTAATATTATATTTATATTATATATAATATTATCTATACTAATATTATAAAGCTGAAGAGTTTGTTTGTTTGATTATTTGTTTGTTTGAACGCGCTAATCTCAGGGACTACTGGTTGGAATTGGAAAATTCTTTTAGTGTTGGATAGTCCATTTCTTGAGGAAGGCTATAGGCTATATAACATCACGCTACGACCAACAGGTGCTGAGCAGCGTGGGTGAAACCGCGTGGAACAGCTAGTAAAAAATAAAATAATTAATTTCCTATTCCACGAAGCACACCTACGAATATCACTAGTGCGGGGACTAAGAAATAAAAATGTCGATAGAAGAAAATGTTTATTATTTTTGATATTTGTCCAAGTTTTTAGTCTAATTGTGATTTTTTATGTTAAAGTAGAGTATTTTTATTATTAGTTTAAAGATAACATTAACAAAACATCAACATACATCTCTATGTAAAACAATAAATAATTTTGATATTTGTCCCAGTTTTTATTGCAATTATGAAACAATCTGTGATTTTATTAAGATCACAAAAAAAGAAAATAATAGACAAATAGTTAAAACATAATTATTTTTTTGGAAAGATGATTTTATTTTGAAAAAAACTGTGTTTTTAAATAGTAAGATTACAAAAATGACAGATATTGTATCACATTATTATAATGAAACTGAAAGACGTTAAACATTTCAGTTAGTCTTTTAAATAATAAATAATTTCTTCTATCGACATTTTTATTTCTTAGTCCCCGCACTAGTGGTATTCGTAGGTGTGCTTCGTGGAATAGTTTTTTTTTTTTTAATTTTTATTTTAAGCCCACCTACGGGTGTGCTAAGTGGAATACTTTAGGTGCGCTTCGTCTGGGTGTCCTTCGATTGGGTGTGCTTCATGGAATACCTCGTAAACTGCATCATGAATCAACCTAATGATTTTGAAAATAAAACATAAATATTTTTACATAAAAGTGTTTTTCTTCGAATTTGTGTTAGTTTTTTTTCTATAAAGAGTTTTATTACCTCTGTGAACATCTCTAGCAGGCAGAAGTTTTTTTTTTTTAATTAAGTATATCAAATGAGGTATCATTTGAATATGGACAGTGAGCAATGGCACGGTGGACACGGTTGGCGCAGGGGGTGAGCAATCGATTGTTGCGCTGCGTGTCGTGGGTTCGATCCCCGCGCGGAACAAATATTTGTATGACCTACAGATAGTTGTTCCGGGTATGGCTGTTTGTTTATGTGAGTTTAAACGTTCGTAAACGCTCCCACGATACAGACGACCTTCCTAGTGTGGGGCAACGTTTTTCTAAAAGATAATAATCTATACTAATATTATAAAGCTGAAGAGTTTGTTTGTTTGAACGCGCTAATCTCAGGGACCACTGGTTGAAATTGGAAAAGTCTTTTAGTGTTGGATAGTCCATTTCTTGAGAAAGGCTATAGGCTATATAACATCACGCTACGACCAACAGGTGCTGAGCAGCGTGGGTGAAACCGCGTGTCGTTACAACTTATGGTATTAAGCAAACTTCGTTCCAATTAGAATAAAACAATGGAATCAGTAAATTAATCATTCAAAAACGTGTTTGAAGCATTGTTATTAAAATATTTAATGACGTTAATCTATATAACATGTGTCATATTGTCAGTAATTACGTCAGACTAAAACGTGAGTTTAGAAGTGTGGTCAATATAATTATTTTAAGTGTTTCTATACTCATCATCTGCCTAGCCTTTTCCCAACTATATTGGGGTCGACTTACAGCCTTGCCGGATGCAACTGAATACCAGTATTTTACATGGAGCGACTGCCTATCTGACCTCCACAACCTAGTTAGTACTGGGTAATGCGATACCCCTTGGTAAGACTGGTTGTCAGACTTTCGGAACACTGACTACCTGTAACGACTGTCGAAGATCTACAAATGATAGCCGGGACCAACGGCTTAACGTGCTTTCTGAGGCACGGAGGAAACTCGGTATGTAACGGGTGGTCACCCATCCACAGACCAATCTAGGCAAGCGCGGCTTAACCTAAAGATCGACCCGAGCGGCTACTATTATTTAGCCACGAGCTCCTTAGAGTCGTTCAAAAAATAAAATAAATATCTTGGGACAACTCACACACGGCTATCTGATCCCAAGCTAAGCAGAGCTTGTGTTATGGTAACCAGACAACTGATATACATACTTATATGATTTATAAATACATACATATTATAGATAAATCACACCCAGACACAGAACAAACAATCATGCTCATCACACAAAATTTATCCTGGGTGGGTATCGAAACCACGACCTCCGGCTCAGCAGTCAGGGCCACTAACCACTAGACCAACAGGCCCGTTCTATACTACGAATTATAATATCGTTTAGGGCAACTTCATGACAAGCTGCAACCTTCGTTTATTTACAAAACACGTAATATGAGATTTATATACAACTAGCGGCCAGGTACGTGCTTCGCTACGTATTTACAAAAAAAATGTGATGCAGCGCCATCTGCCGGACAAATTGTGAATCTAAACCATTCCCAGATCCCCTTGAACACACACAAAAAATTTCATCAAAATCGGTCCAGTCGTTTGAGAGGAGTTCAGTGACATACACACTCAGAGAAGAATTAGGTATATATATAAAGACTAGCTTTTGCCCGCGGCTTTAATATTATAAAAGAGAAAGTGAGTTTGTTTGTTTGTTTTTTACCTCTTCACGCTTTAATGGCTAAACCGATTTTGATGAATTTTGGTACAGAGATAGTTGAGACCTTGGAAACGGACATAGGCTATCATTAAAACAAAAAGATTGAGATATGAGAGAGAAGAAAAGGGAAAAGTTGGCTTTGCTATTACAATTTTATGCTGTTTGACTTCCGTACGTTTTACTCACGGGTTGACCACTGAAAACCAGCGCTGTGCTGTGGGATCCCATGGCACAGCATCATGCTGAGTGGTGACCTACCTGTCGCAGTCACGGCGTGCGAGCTATTTTTATTTTGTCCCATATTTATGTATTTATAAATTTTTGGAATGCTTTGAATCCTTACTAATATTATAAAAGCGAAAGTGAGTTTGTTTGTTACCTCTTCACGCTTTAATGGCTGAACCGATTTTGATGAATTTTGGTAAAGAGATGGTTGGGAAAAAGGAGACGGACATATATTACAATATTTTTTTGAAAAAAGTGGGATGTGAGGGAGCAAGAGGGAAGAAAAGGGAAAACTTAGCGTTGCTATTACAAATCAATAAGGTGAAAGGAGAACTGTGTTACCCCGAATTTAAAGCGAGCGAAGCCGCGGGCAAAAGCTAGTTTTTAATGTTTTCTTTGTTATTTTGTGTGCTCGTCGTAATTTGCAACTAATAAATAAAGAAAAACGACACGGTTGGCGCAGTGGCTAAGCGTTTGACTGCTACGCTACGTGTCGCGGGTTCGATCCCCGCATGGAACAAATATTTACATAAAAAGATAGTTGTTCCGGGTGGCTGTTTGTGTATGTGAGTTTAAATGTTTGCAAATGCACCCACGATACAGGAGAAATTCCTAGTGGGGGGGGGGAAGTGTTTTAAAAAAAAGTATTTTCTTACTACTTATTGCCACCGTCTACAGACCGACATCTACGGTGGCCGGGAGTCGTCTCGCGGCTCCCGACGTTCGGAACATCTCCCGTTTAGTTACCACTTCACCTTAGAACTAATTCTGACAATCCGATGAACGTTCCTGATTTCGAATCCAAATAAAACCACGATTTACAAACGTGGCCTGCTACCCTACTATGACCTCTTAAAGCAATTCTTATTCCGCTGAGGGAAAGAGACAGAGCTATACAGGGTGTCTAGCACCATCTCTTTCACTCAGTGGAATAAGAATTGCTATAAGATGTCATAGTAGGTAGCCTGTTCTTCACGCTCAATTTAATATATTCTTGTAATCAGTACTATGCGTCATTAACACGAACATTTGTTTTTTGTATTGTTTTTTTGAGTGTTTGTAAATTAAGTTTTTAAATACTATGAATCTTGGCTATTGTTTTTGACCATGAACTATTATTTTAATTTTCATCTCGATAGTAAAGGAAATAAATAATATTTTTATTTTTTATTACTTACTAGCTGTGCCCAGCGGTTTTACCCGCTGCTCACTTAAAAATAGATGTTGACCGATTCTCAGACCTACCCGATATGTACACAAAATTTCGTTTAAATCGGTCCAGCCGTTTCGGAGGAGTATGGGAACGAAAACTGTGACACGAGAATTTTATATATTAGACTAGTTGTGCCCAGCGGTTTCACCCGCTGCCCACTTAGGGGTTTGAAAAATAGATGTTGGCCGATTCTCAGACCTACCCGATATGTACACAAAATTTCGTTTAAATCGGTCCAGCCGTTTCGGAGGAGTATGGGAACGAAAACTGTGACACGAGAATGTTATATATTAGATTTGTTTGTTAGTCTTGTATTGTGCATCAAATAAATGATTTATCTATCTATTCACTGTGAAATTGCTAATGGATAAATCTAGGAGCGGCGGGGGCGAGGATAGATATAGTACAGCCAACGAGAAGCGATACGAAAGGTCATTAACCTAAAGAACAACTGTGGCGTTGACAATCTAATATTTAGCTCTTTCCATCTTGTGCCTTTGTCATAATGTCTCGTTCTCCCGGCAAAAACATGACAACGTTAAGACGGGTTCGCCAACATTCGGGCGGCCATTTTAGATGGGGTTTTAGCATGGGTTTTGTTTACATTTGGTATCGCTTCTCGTTGGCCGTGCTATAGATAGAATATTCTTTATTATGTACACCATACAAATAACAAGAATAACATTAAACAACTTATAAATAGGGTGACACAATGGGCGGTCTTATCGCTAAAAGCGATCTTTTCAAGACAACCTTTGGATGGATTTAAAGGAGGAGAGACAGTACTGTAGGTAGTCTGTGGTGTTTCATTTTACAAAACGAATAGCTAAATTTATAAACAGATACATAGATTTGACGGGCCTGTTGGTCTAGTGGTTAGTGGCCCTGACTGCTGAGCCGGAGGTCGTGGGTTCGATTCCCACCCAGGACAAACTTTGTGTGATGAGCATGATTGTTTGTTTTGTGTCTGGGTGTAATTTATCTATAATATGTGTGTATTTATAAATTATATAAGTATGTATATCAGTTGTCTGGTTACCATAACACAAGCTCTGCTTAGCTTGCGATCAGATAGCCGTGTGTGAGTTGTCCCAAGATATTTATTTATTTATTATTTATTCAATAAACACAAACTCAGACTTCACTTTTTGAGTGTCCGACTTTTACTGACTAAAAAAACCGAACCACGTTCCTTCGTTTGCCCTTTATGTTCCGGAGCCACGCTATCCTTCTGGATATACCTCTTTGGATACCTGTAACATCAACAGTGGCTATTGATTAGGTACCACATGGAAAAAAAGTTAAACATAATTTCAGTCAAATAATTTGATTTTAAATTTTAAATAATGAAGGATTATGAATTCAAAGACTTGACGTCATCAACTATTTTCAAACAATGATTAACCACACAGTTGGGTAAATATCGTTAACTAGCCTTTGCCCTTGGTTTTGCTTGCTTTAATATTAGTTAGGATTATAAAGAGAAATTGTAATGGGCAAAGGGACTAAGCGCGCGTCTTTTCAGGGTTCCGTACCTAAAAATTAAAAGAAACGGAACCCTTATGTGATCACTTTGTTGTCCGTCTGTCTGTCAAGACCCTATATCTCGGGAATGCATAAAGATACTCAATATCTTTAATCTTATATCTCAATAGGTTGATTTTTTGACAGTTCCAAGGGAGCACCCAAAAAATCAACCCTCTAAGTCAAAATATATTAGTACTAACTTTTGCCCGCGGCTTCGCTCGCGTTAAATTCGGGGTAACGCAGTTCCCCTTGCGCCTAGTTTTCCCTTTTCTTCCCTCGTTGAGGGATCATACCCCACTTTTTTTAAATAAAAATTAGCCTAACTCCGTCTCTTGGTTACCAACTATCTCTGTACCAAAAATCATCAAAATCGGTTTAGCCATATAAGCGTGAAGAGGTAACAAACAAACTCACTTTCGTTTTTATCATATTAGTAAGGATTAGTACTGGGTAATACGATACCCCTTGGTAAGACTGGTTGTCAGACTTACGAGGCACTGATTATCTGTAACGACTGTCAAAGATCTACAAATGACAGCCGGGACCAACAGGTTAAGATACAAAGGTGGTTTAACATTGGAGACGATCACAATAACAAAAAATTAGGGGAAATCTGGGTTTAAATATTTTATACAAACAAAACAATTACTAAAATAGGGAGTGTTGCTTTAAGGCAACACTGAGACGATGAGCAATGGGTAGCTCACCGTCCGTCCGTCTATTGATGACAGGCCGTGTCGACGGCGCGTTAGTGTTCCACGCGCGCCTCGTAGAGATGTCTGTAAAGTAGAGGCCTGACAGAGCCTCCGCCTGCCGGGGTTGCGGGTTGTTCGAAAGAGATACCGCGGCCCCGGAACGTAAAGGAAACATGGGTGGGTTTTAGTCAGTACAAGTCTGACACTCCCCTCCGCTCCACCCAGAGCTTATTTAGCAGCCCGAAGTTATTTAATGATTTCCCACCCTCTAAAAAAGGCAACACTGGGGTCGAGACTCGTTTGGTACTAGTTCGTTAGTTCGGAATGTAGACTACGAGCTTACAGTACGCGATTACGGTATGCAATCAATTATTTTAAATTTTGAAAAGTTTGTAAGGTATAGTAACCATGTAGTAAAAGAGTAACCATAGGGAACGACCAACCCGAATCATGCAGTATTTCTCGACGTTTTAGAAGTGCTCATGTAGTAGGGCTATGTGAAATAAAATATATGGATGTTTGTTACTCTTTCACGTCAAAACGGATCTTGATAAAATTTGGCACAAATGTAGTTTAAACTCATAAGATATGCGGGCAAAGCCGAGGGCACCAGCTAGTAAATGGTATAGAGGATTAAGTTTGTACTATCGGCATACCAAACTATCTTCACCATTAGCCAACACGAAAAATAATGAAAAATTGCCAAATATCTTTACAAAAACTTAACAACAGTTAATCAAACGGTTTGCTCAACTGAAAATTATGATTTAATGTCGTCAAATATTAACGTTATAAAACCAATCACATATTTAAACAATTACAACCATTTGTGTCAATAACAAATGTTTTTGTGGTATACAAATAAGGTTTTGGTATAAAACTGTGATTTTTTTTGGTACAATCATAGTGGGAGTTTGGCCATAATTGGTCACGCTGCCTTAAGTTTAATTTAAAACTTAACTATGGTGTCTGCCAAGATTCTTGTGGCCGTTGTGCTGGTAAGTTTTCTCATTTTCAAAAAAAAATATATTGCCGTAAGTACTCTTAATACTTTAGATAGAAAATTTTACTCAAAGAAAACATTCCTTAATTTTTTAAAAGAAAGAAAACTAAACCACTATCTCACTTTATAAAAATAAATACTGAGATAGTTACATACTATACCTAAGAATCCAACATATATAATAGTTTATTGTTGTCCAAAATATTTTAGAGTTTTACAGACGGTGTAAAAGATTCTTAACGGAACCGAAAAGTTGTTCTACCAGAGTTTCTATATAAAATATTTTTTGGTCCGTACCTAGGAATCTTGTAAGGTACCTGTAAATCAGGAAAGGGGAGATGTGTTACCCCGAATTTAACGCGAGCGAAGCCGCGGGGAAAAATTAGAACATGGATGGGTTTTAGTTAGTTAAAGTAAAGACAAAACAAAACAAACAAACAACAACACACAAATTCAAGGAGACAAATTTCCTAATTCCTTAAATTAAAACACTTTTCAGCTAGCACTTGTCTCTGGCTCACCACATCACAACAAGAACCGTCATAATTCCACTCCAGCGAGGAAGCCTCAGTTGCCTTGGCAAGTTCTATCGGTTGTAGGTGACGCTACTAAGCATGTCTCCTCAACCTTGCATAAAGTAGGAGGGGTTGTGAAGGAGGTAGCAGGAGGAGCAACCGGCGCTGTTGGCGGGGTGAGTTAAAACTTGATTTATGTATTGTTTACATTATCTTTTTAGGGTTCCGTAGTCAACTAGGAACCCTTATAGTTTCGCCATGTCTGTCTGTCCGTCCGTCCGTCCGTCCGTCCGTCCGTCCGTCCGTCCGTCCGTCCTCGCTTAATCTCTGTGACCGTTAGCACTAGAAAGCTGAAATTTGGTACCAATATGTATATCAATCACACCGACAAAGTGGTAAAATAAAAATTATAAAAAAATGTTTTATTAGGGTAGCCACCCTATATGTAAAGTGGGAAGTGATTTTTTTTTTAATTTCAACCCTAACGTGTGATATATTGTTGGAAAGGTATTTAAAAATGAATAGGGGTTTACTAAAATCATTTTTTGATAATGTCAATAATTCCGGAAATAATCGTTCCAAAAGTATAAAACAATGTGTCCCCTCCCCTCTAACTTTTGAACCATAAGTTTAGAAAATATGAAAAAAATCTGGAAAGTAGAACTTTATAAGGACTTTCTATGAAAATTATTTTGAACTTGATTGACACAATAGTTTTTGTACAAAAAAGACAAAAAATTTTACAAAATAATTTCTGGACTAAGTTTGTAGTATAATCGTATATGCAAGCTTTTTTTGTAACTTTGTTTACATATTTTATTATCCTGAACGTATCTTTTTTCAAACAAAAAAAGAATTATTGAAATCGGTTCTCGCAATCCAAAATTCCCACCGAAATTGCACGTCTTTGTATTAATTAGTAACCCAATTCCCCGAGAGATGGCGCTGTAGGTACTTATTACATTGGATCGGGTATTACCGAATTGTTCGGTTGGCCTCATAACTGGGAACACTTATTGTGACGGACGGGAAACTACGGAACCCTACACTGAGCGTGGCCCGACACGCTCTTGGCCGGTTTTTTATATATATGTAACTAGCTTTTGCACGCGGCTTCTCTTGCTTTCAATTCGGGGTAACATAGTTCCCCTTTCCTGATTTACAGGTACTTGCTACTTGTAGTTTTTGCCCTTGCGCCTTATTTATTGTTTTCCATTTTCTTCCCTCTTTCTCCCTAATATCTCATTTTTTTTAAATAGTCTGTGTCCGTCTCCAGGGTTCCAGTTATGTCTATATCAAAATTCATTAAAATGGGTTAGAGGCCATTTAGGCGTGAAGACGTAACAAACTCACTTTCGCCTTTATAATATTAGTAAGGATTATTCGGCTACTTATAGCATCGTATTTTGTATCTGAAAAGGTGCTAAATTAATTGTAAATAAATAAGTATTCTAATTTTACTTCATATTGACTTCTATTTTTATTGCAATAAGTTTGATATTAAGCGTAGCAAAACTGTAAGCGTTTTGTCAAAGTAATATGATGTATATTTTTAAATTACAGGTCGTCGGCGCAAGATTCCCTAGTCTTGGTAAATATAGTTTCTTTTTTTAAACATACATATCGGTGTATCTTTCGGTATCCCTTGAAGGTTTATTGTTGAAATAATACAAGATTGTTTGTATTAACAGAGATTAAAAAAGTTTATTACTAGAACGACACAATACACGGTAAAATTCAAAGGGCAAGAGAGTGAAGTTTGGTTGACATTTTGGTGGACGTAATAAGTCACATTTACGGAGTCTGATAAAGATACAGCATCGTTTGCGTTTACAAAGACATTCCAACATCCCTTTTCGTTTTTTTTTTGTTATGGTAAAAGTGATATTAAATAATACTGAAAAAAAATGTCTTTCGGAATAATTAAATATCTAAAAAACGTATTTCTAATAATGTTTTTTTTTTATTTTCAGGATTCTTTGCGAGACGTATTGCCGGTAAGCCCTGTTTCATTAACGAGATTTGCAAAAAAAAAACACAAATATTTATGGAATACTAGCTTCCGCCCGCGCCTTCGTCCGCGTGCAATAATTACTTTGGGCTAACGCTATCTTTAACCCGCGTTATGATTGAAAAAAAGAACAATCTTTCTCTCCCCTCTTTCTACCCCTTTTCTCATTTTTTTAGCCTATGTCCGTCTCCAAGGTCCCAACTATCGCTGTACCAAAAATAATCAGAATCGAATTGGCCATTTAGGCATGAAGATGTACAAACAAACAAACTCACTTTCGCTTTTATAATATTACATACTAGCTTTTGCCCGCGGCTTCGCTCGCGTTAAATTCGGGGTTACACAGTTTCCCTTGCGCCTTATTGATTTGTAATAGCAACGCTTAGTTTTCCCTTTTTTTCCCTCGTTCTCCCTCATATCCCACTTTTTTTAATAGAAATTAGCCTATGTCCGTCTCCTGGTTCCCAACTATTTATGTTCCAAAAGCGCATAATCGGTTTAGCCATAAAATCGTGAAGAGGAAACAAACAAACTCACTTTCGCTTTTATAATATTAGTAAGGATTCATCGATATACTTAATTTTTATCTTTTTCTTCTAGATCGTAGTTCAACTGCTCACAAGGCTTTTAAATGGATTTCTGGCAGAAGTAAGTTATTCTTCTTTACACTACTAAACTAGCTTTTGCATTCGGCACCGCCCGAGTGGTCGTTTAAATTTAACCCAAGGGAAAAAAGGTCTGGAGTTAAAAGTATCGTATATGAAAAATCAAGTGAACAAACACAGATCTCATTCAGTTCATCAGTCTTTTGCATGAATAAGTAACGGACATCCTTCTAATATGACGGGCCAGTTGGTCTAGTGGTTAGTGGCCCTGGCTACTGAACCGGAGGTCGTGGGTTCGATTCACACCCAGGACAAACTTTGTGTGATGAGCATAATTGTTTGTTCTGTGTCTGGGTGTGATTTATCTATAATATGTATGTATATATAAATTATATAAGTATGTACCTTTATCAGTTGTCTGGTTACCATAACACAAGCTCTGCTTAGCTTGGGATCAGATAGCCGTGTGTGAGTTGTCCCAAGATATTTATTTTATTCATTTATGACGTATTAGAAGGATATTAGAAATATATTAGTAGGATATAAGTAAGATATTAGTAAGATATTAGTAAGATATTAGTAAGATATTAGTAAGATATTAGTATAATATTAATAAAATATTTGTATAATATTGGTAAAATATTAGTAAAGTATGATAATTTTAAGAAGTTAGTAGTAGTTAGACGTTAGTAAATTATTAGAAGTATGTATATTTAGACTTTTTATGGCGCAAACTGGTTGCTGACGTTAGTAAGGTATTCATTCGATGTTAGTTAGACGTTAGTAAATTATTAGAAGCATCTTTATATAGATTGTTTATTACACACACTGGTTGCTAAGTTTTTGAGGTTTTAGTACTATATTAACTTGCCTATATCTTTCTTTTTCAGAGCAAATAAAGAGCTACAATGATATTTCGGAGATCTTGCTTGTTTACACACAAGGATGTTCTGGGCTTATTAACCAGTGGCTCCCTGGTCGTAAGTATATTTTTATCTAAATTTTAGAAGATTGCAGAATCAATCTGCGTAGAAGGGCTAAAAAGTTGCCTGCAATTATTTTTTTAAAGCATTGCCCAATGATCAACACTAGTAATTTCTCCTGAATCCAGATCCGACAACTACCTACCTGAAGGCCATACAAATATTTGTTCAGTGCGGGAATTGAACCCGCGACACGCAGCGCAGCAGTCAATTGCTCAGCCACTGCGCCAACCATGCCGTCAAATTCTAAGCTATCTATATACTTAATTTATAAAATCCGTTAAGCTGTTTAGTTATGCTGTGCAAGAATTTGGTTTAAAAAGATATTAGTTGCAGACTCAACTCTATCTACCCTACCTTTGTCAATTTTATTAATTTAATATTTTTTGTTACAGTTGGTAACCTGCTCTCAAGATGTAAGTATATTTGTATTGCCGTGAATATAATGTATTTACATGATATTCACGCCTTTTTCCATTAAATATAACAGCGCCATCTTTATTTTTTTACGAAAACATATAAAAGACTAGCTTTCGCCCGCGGCTTTGCCCGCGCTAAATTTGGGGTAACACAGTTCCTCTTGCGCCTTATTGATTTGTAATAGCAACGCTAAGTTTTCCCCTTTCTTCCCTCTTTCTCCCTCACATCCCACTTTTTTAAAATAAAAATTAGCCTACGTCCGTCTCCTGGTTCCCAACAATCACTGTACCAAAATTCATCAAAATCGGTTTAGCCATTAAAGCGTGAAGAGCTAACAAACAAACAAACAAACCCACTTTCGCTTTTATAATATTAGTAAGGATTATTAACGATGGCGCATTTTTAAATGTCAGAATTTTTTAGTCTAACTAGCTGCGCACCGCGATTTCACTCGCTTGGTGATAGAATGAAATGATAGATTTCTTGAAAATTACAAAATACAGAAAATAAAACCTGTAACCCCGGTGTCCTCCCCCATTTCTTCCACCTTTTGCAATGTTGTACAGACGCCTGCAGGTCAAGCTACCCGAAACTGTCAATTTTTCCCAATGAACCTTGAACCTAATACTTTAGAAAAAACTGTGTGTGTCAGCTCCGACGTACGACTGGAGTTTACTCCTTAAGTACGAGTATCTAACCATACGCAAAAAGAGTTTATTCAACTGAAAAAAGATTAATATCATATGAAAGGGTAAATTCACAAATTAATGTAAAAATTATGTTCATATATAAATGTACATTTATTCATTATAAATACATTAATTATAATTAATCATCAAGCATACCATATGTACGTCTTAATACACTCACAGCCAAATTAGAAAGTTGCGCACTAAAGGTGCGCACCAAAAACGTGACACATTTTCGTTCCTTTAGTAGGTTTTACCCCTCGGATTTTTCTCATACCGGGCGCCTTATATTATGAAAATCGATTCTTAAGGAGTAAACTCCAATAAAGTCGAAAATCTATCAAATAAATCTGACAGATTGTAGTAGCTTGATGTGCAGGCGTCTGTACCTCTTATCAACAATTAACGAGAGCGGTGATTTTTTTCAGTGGTGTCGGGCGCTGTCAGAATTGGTGATTGCGTCCTTGCTCAACCACAAGTATTCCGTGGAGCTCATCGCCATGCTAAGCTTCCAAAAGGTAAACAAAATCCGCGACCAGAGTGCGCTAATAGTTCATTAACGTGAGTAACAGTGAGCAAATAGTTCATTGATGTGAGTTGCAGTGTTATCTCACAGGTTGCAGCTACTGCGACACTACTTTTTTTCATACATTGCCCACGGGCGTATTCCAATATAATTTTTGTAAATAATGTAACTAAACTCATAAACGTAACGTAAACTCATAAACGAACGCAGCAACCTGGTTGACGTCCACGCAGACCCAATATCGACGTTTGTCAGACGTCATTAGTATTAGTGTGTATTAATTATTTAGAATCTAAGTTCAATGTAAGTACATTTTGAGAATTTAATTATAGAGCTCGTGGCTAAATAATAGCAGCCGCTCGGGTCGATCTTTAGGTTAAGCCGCGCTTGCCTAGGTTGGTCTGTGGATGGGTGATCACCCGTTACATACCGAGTTTCCTCCGTGCCTTGGAAAGCACGTTAAGCCGTTGGTCTAGACTGTCATTTGTAGATCTTTGACAGTCGTTACAGGTAGTCAGTGTCCCAAAAGTCTCACAACCAGTCTTACCAAGGGGTATCATATTACCCAGTACTAACTGGGTTGTGGAGGTCAGATAGGCAGTCGCTCCATGTAAAATACTGATATTCAGCTGCATCCGGTTAGACTGGAAGCCGAACCCAACATAGTTGGGAAAAGGCTAGGCAGATGAAGAATTATAGAGCACTTTGCATGTGGTGTTTGCCTGTAATTGGTTGTGCAGTGAGACTATAGACAAAATTATTTGTCTATTCCTTTGTATAATAATACCTGTAACAACTGTTGGTGAACCTTAATTAAATAAATAAATAAATGTATTGACAGTACAAAAGTCGTAAACTTTATACTTGTTACATTACAACATGCCGTTCTTTATGACAGTATGAAAAATCGGTTGTCGTGTGGCGTACTGATTTTATGTCAGTTTAATACGTCGACAGGCGTACTACCCAGATGCCTGTGGTCGTTACTGACCACCAACATGTTAAGGCGCGGTAACAAGCTAATCCTTAGGTATTCGCGGAAGTGAGGCTAGCTGCATACTAGGCATGGTCTGACACAAATACACGACAGTAGTGCATCCGAAAGAATAGAAATAAGGTCGAAAATATTTCGGCGTTTGATTTATATCAATATCATGTCCGCCAAAATGTAGGTCATTTTGCAGTTTTAATTGAATATAAAAAAAATACAGTTCCGTGTTTGAAAAATTTTAGATATCTTTTTAGTTTATAAAATTTCCTTTGTTATAGATAAAAAAAAAAAATGATGGTTGTCGCTGAAAAAATAGAGAATTCGAGACAAAAAATTTTTTTTTCGTTGTTTTTTAAACATTTTGTTTTCGTAGTACTAGACCACTTTTGTAAACCGATTTTGTTTATGTCTTTACTGAATTTTTTTTTGGCTAGTGGCATGTACAGATACGGCTACACTTTGCGACGAAAATCTAGACGTTTTACGAAGTGTTTGCTTTGTACAGCGCCTTAAGAACGATTGTCTATTGTTCTAGTACAAATCTGCTCGAACAGCAACTACGGCAAGAAATGGGGCCTGGTTCCTTACAAGGGAGGTTACAGCAGCGCAGCGAAAATTATTCAAGAGCTTAACCTGAAAGGAGCTGTTCAGAAGATCAGGAACCTTCTCAATCGCAGGGGAGGACTGCAACGCTTGGACGGTAAGATAATTCAGTCATCATTTATTTGAAATGATTTGATATGTAGGATCAGGATCGCCGAGAGGTATTTCATCAAGGTTTGGAGTTCCCATTTTATAGGGATAAACAAGACTTTATAACAAAATAACAGAGTATATTTACAGTAGGCACGTAATCACACAATACAAAAATGGCAAACAAAGAGAAAATAAAAGATAATGCGGGTAAGACACATAGTACAGTAAGGCGAACAGACTTTTTAGAGTCACTGTTCGTATAGTGGCCAAGCCACCCAATTACATGGAGTATCGCTCGCTTACAGCAGGTTGATACAATCACAATGTAAATATACAGCGGTGCTGTACCAGGTAAACCGACAGTTTTGTCGGGCGCAGGGGAGCTCTGTATTGAGTCGAGTCCGAGGACCGACTGATTAAATTATTTTTATTTTTTATGAATGGCATCTCGCAGTTCAATCAAGGAGGTTGTCGTCTGCTTAACCGGGCGAATCCTGTGGGTGCCTTAAAATTAAGACCTCCAGCCAGGGTATAAACTTACAAACTAAGCGACTACACGCTAAGGGCACCCCCTGTGGGGTACGAGCCTCGGCTTAGGGCGTCGCTGAGGGACAGCAAAGGACAGGCTGGATCTGAGTGATATTATTTATGGACTGTTTTGACTTACTGGCTCAGCAACGCGGGCTGGCTCTTGCAAGGGACGGGTGGGGTGATTAAATTATCGAGAGCACGTTCTTTTATAGGACTATATTCCCGCTTTGCAATCCCTCCATAACAACTCTGTCCAATGACGAGCGTACTGCTGCGTCATCGTGTTTACTTGATACAAAAATGCACTAAATCTAATAAGTTTTACATTACACAGCAACTAAATATTACAAGAGTAATTATCGTCAAAGAATAAATGGTGAATTCATAAAGTAAATCACATTCAAATTAAAGAAACAAGTCAAAACTTATTTTGAACAAAACAATCTGTCACACTTATCGAAACAAGTTGACAAAACCAAATAGTGGGTACTCACAGTACTTTAGTAATTATGTTTCGATTTATTAGACACTTTACAGCAAAAATCACTTGAATTAACAATAAGAAAATGAATTCGTTACTATTGTATTTGCAACCAACTCCGACATATAATATGCAGAGCCCCTTAAGCGGCGTAAAAATAGTAACTTTATTGGTAACTATATTCGAGCCGTTTGGGGTTGAAACTCTGGGACCGTGTGGTCCTTGTGCTCACAGCCTTTTTAAGGAAATTTCAAAACGTTTGGTTGACACTTCCCGTGACCCAAGGGCTGGCGTTTAGTTTGGCTAGAAGCTAAGCGTTGCCATACAACGTGGCAACGCGGCCAGTCTCTTGGGGACATTGCCAACTGACAGCATTGAGGACGAATTTTTTGACGCTATTTTTTAATTTATCTATCTTTTACATCCTACTATAATGGTAAAAACCCATGTTAGTTGTTAGTCTACGCAGTCAATAGATATGGCTGTTTTTGTAGCAACTTTCTACAGAACCACGCTCTCGCCTCGACTGACACTTGGCTGGATTTATTTTTAAATTAATGCAATACGTATATTTATTTAAACTATGTCTCTCTACGCTGTTGCAGGTTACGCCAAGAAAATTGTTCAAGCCATTTTGGATATCGGACAACTTTTTGATCGTAAGTATTTGTCAATTAATAATTTAAACTAGCTGCAGCTCGCGGTTTGACCCGCGTGATAAATGATGTTTATTATGCAAGTAGGTTTTTAGAAACACTTTAACACGTCTGTTTTAAAAAAAAATAGATAAGGCC
The DNA here is from genome assembly GCA_958449745.1 of Ochropleura leucogaster. NCBI lineage: Eukaryota > Metazoa > Arthropoda > Insecta > Lepidoptera > Noctuidae > Ochropleura > Ochropleura leucogaster. The sequence goes on along the minus strand of OY288230.1, from coordinate 1,757,573 downwards.
GGTGTTTCGTACCCATCTACTCTGAGAAGAAACAGCCGAAACAAACTCAGGTCATAGTCTCTTTTAAGGTCCAGACAAAAATCTTGGTCAACTTACATGAGGACTATGCAGATTAGTGTCTGAAATGGCCTTTGTAAGAAAGCACCACACAGATTGAGTGGACCTGTCCAGTCAGTTATCGTCATTTGTCAGTTATCGTGTAGCTCGACTCATAACTCAAGGTGCTCAACGACACGACGAACAGTAAATCAAGAGTATAGTAAGTTTAGTATGTAGATAGGCTATCTATATACCAAATTGGTTGAGTAATTCAAGCACGAAAAAGTAACAAACACACACACATAATGTGTAATATTGTGGTTGAGTGATTTTGGAACGAAGTTCCTTATCGCGCTTTGTGAAAGGGGGCTTCGGAAAAAATTCTTACGAAAAGTTGTCACGACACTTTTTGCTATAGTATGCTATTGTAAGCTGTGCGGCGTCGCATGTTTCTCTGTCTGTCTATCTCTCTCTCTCTCTTATAGAAAGCAAGCCAGATATTTTCATTTCTATGGGAACTTCGTTCCATCCGGGTGTCCCTTGACACCTCTACATTTTTTATTATAATGTTTTTTTTTTGTATTTTGTGCAAGTCTGAATTAAACTTGACTGTTTTTTTGTGATTTTTATATTTATTATTTTTCTTCTTCTCACAGGCAACTCAAATAAATGGTCAATAAAAGATCGCAACACTGTCTTGGCTAAAGGTGAGTTTACAGGAATATTTATTTACGAAAATATTTGTCCAAAGGTCCTATTCTTAATATGTTCAGAATTACCCTATGCATAGCATAGGGCATATGCCTACCCTAGCTACTAGCTAGCTACTAGCTTTTGCCCGCGGCTTCGCCCGTGTTGAATTCGGGTTAACACAGTTCCCCTTTCCTGATGTAAATCGGGAACCAGATTAAATCAGAATGTACCTACTACCTGTAGTTTTGCCCTTGTGCCTTATTTATTACAATATCAATTCTAAGTTTTCCCTTTTCTTCCCCCTTTCTCCCTCATATCTCAATCTTTTTAAACCAAAAATAGCGCATGTCCGTCTCCAGGGTCCTCATCTTTGCACCAAAATTTATCAAAATCGGTTGAACCATTTAGGCGTGAAGAGGTAACAAACAAATAAACTCACTTTCGCTTTTATAATATTAATAAGGATTTAATACAGGTTATAAACTATCTCCGAGCCAAATTTTGTACAAATCCTTTCAACAATTTTGAACAAAACAAAAATTATGGAAATCGTTTTGTAGACCACTGTTGGTAGAGTAATTTGTAAACACACCTAAAAAATACATGGTCGATCATACAACCTCTTACGCTTCTTAAATTAATTATACTGTTCTCGAAGGTAACATCGATTTAATCTTTAATCTGGAATGTTACCTCGATTTCTGACAGTAACTGATAGCCTTTAAGGCTTTACCTTGAATTTCATAGCCATATATCAAACCAAATCAAATCATTTATTTCAATTAGACCATTACAGGCACTTTTGAATGTCAAGAAACAAAATGAATCTACAGTCCCGGTCACGAGGCATAATAATTTGTGAAAATACTGTAGTTGCCCATTCCAAAGCGTTGATCTCTATGGAAAAGAATGGACAAGAAACTCATGGACATTCTTTTAATATTTTTACAAAATTAGTACTTAAAGTACATCATTCATGTCGAGATTATACAAATATGTGAGAAAGACGTGCACAGTAAGAGCGTCCAGAGTAAATAAAAAGCAAAAACAAATTAAAATCTAAATAAATTAAAAATGAACCGTGGTACTACCCACAGACATGTTTAGTGATGGGATGTATTACTATGAAGCGCTAAACATATATTTTCATCTAATATCACCTACACCACAATACAGAAAAAATGGCACAAAATTAAATTAAATTTCTTTTACAGTGATATCCATTGGAGGATGGCTCGCTAACTCCGTGCATCCAAGACGTAAGTATCATTCAACATTATTCATCATCATTTTCCTGCCCTTGTCCCATTTTATTTGGGGTCGGCGCAACACGTTTTCTTCTTCCATTCTCCCCTATCAGACGTCACGGCATCATTTACTTCTTTCTCCTTCATATCATTCCTTACACAATCCATCCGTGTTTTCTTTGGTCTTCCTCTCGCTCTCAGTCCATCAATATTCAGATCCATCACTCTTTTAGTCACACGTGCTTCATCTCTTTTCATTACACGTCCATACCAAGACATACGACTCCATTTCAATTTTTCTGTAACAGGCGCAACTTTCAAACTACGTTTTAACATTTATAATTTCATCACGAAAAAATACCAATGTTCATTCTTTTGCCCTTTATGTTCCGAGGCCGCGGTATCTCTTTCGAACAACCCGCAATCCTGGCAGGCGGAGGCTCTGGCATCTGTTCTGTACAAGCCTTGCTACCTCTTAGAAAAAAATAGTCAACACTAACAGGCACCCGCGGCTGCGCCCGCGTGATAATGTGTAGTTACAGACTATACCTCTGTGCCAAATTTTATAAAGATCCGTACAGCAGTGTTTACTTGAAAGAGTAACAAACATTCATACATCCATCCATCCAAACATTCACATTTATAATATTAGTAGGATTTACACACCATACAGTACGGTACAACAAAAAAATCCAAAAAAAATATCTTTTACCTCCGATCAAAAAAGAGGTGTTAAAAATCGAAGTATATCTGTGTGTTTATCAGCATGAGCTCCTGAAGGGGTGTACCTATTTTGATCAAGTGATATTTTTGTGTTCAATTACTAAGAAAATCTCTACGTTTCTTCAACACCAAACAAGAAAGGAACCAACTAAATCAAAGTTTTTAGGGATCGTAGCACAAAAAGAAAAAACGGAACCCTTATTGGATCTTTGTTGTCCGTCTGTCTGTTATGACCCTTTATCTCCGAAATGCGTAAAGGTATCGAGTTGAAATTAAAACCATATACTCAAGTCTGTAGTTTCTTTGTGCTCTGACAAAATCATCTCTCTAAGTCTACGCAATTAAAAGATATGGCCGTTTATGTCGCAAGTTTGTACGGACCTATTGGTAATGCGAGTTTGAATCGTTTTTTTGTTTTTTAAACCTTATTTAATAACTTTATTTTGTCTGTTCCAGTTGGCAGATATGTTGTGGCAGGTGAGTGTAGTTAATATATATATTTAATATTTCAAAATCATTTATTTCAAATCGGCCAGTTACAGGCACTTTTGAACTGTCGAAACATAGACAACAATAACAATTGAGCTACAGTCCCAGTCACAAGGCATAATAACTGTGAAGGTACTATAGTTGCCCATTCCAAAGCGTAGATCTCTATGGAGAAGAATGGGCAAGAAACTCTATGGACACTCTTTTAAATTAGAATATTGTTACAAAACCTTGGTTACATCATTCGTGTTATATGGTAAACTATGTGAGAACGATGTAGCAAGCCGTGCACATTAAAAATGTCCATAGTAAAACAAACAGAGATTCCAAAATAAATAAATATTTAAATAAGCCGTGGCAACTGAAAGATGACCAGGGGGATGATATAAAATATTAAAGACAAGATTGCTTCATTAGTCCAATGGTCACACGACTGCTAAGCATAAGGTCCTGGGTTCAAAAAGATAACAAAAGTAGTGCCTAAAATAATATCAGTTTCTAAACTCACTTTCGCTTTTATAATAAAATGTATTAGTAAAGATATTCTTTATTATGTATGTACACCATACAAATAACAAAAATAACACTAAACAACTTATAAAAAGGGTGACACAATGGACAGTCTTATCGCTAAAAGCGATCTTTTCAAGACAACCTTTGGATGGACTGTATCTACGAATATAAAAATAAAACGGGGGGTAGTCAATGGTGTACCTACGTACTGCTTATACCAGAAAAACAATAATATACAAGGTGCAATTGAAATCATGGGTATTATTTTAAACTAAGGCTCTACTCACGATACTAAGTGCAAAAATAGTATCCATTAAAAATCTGATACAAAATAATAACATTTTAGACACAGAAAACATTTATGAGAAATAATTTAATCTTGTTTTCAGACAAACAAGATTTTAATTAATCGTGGGGTCCTTGTGCTCACAGCCTTTTTGAGGAAATTTCAAAACGTTTGGTTGACACTTCCCGTGACCCAAGGGCTGGCTTTTACTTTCGCCAGAGGCTTAGCGTTGCCATACAACGTGGCAACGCGGCCAGTCTCTTGGGGACATTGCCAACCAAAGCGTTAAGGACGAATTTTTGACGCTATTTTTCAATTTATTTATAAGTTAAGTAGTATATTTAATTTCATGTACCTAAATGATTAGTTTTAATGAAATGTTTTCAGAAATCCTGAATCTTATCAAGACCGAGGTTTCACTTGTTCGCGATTACAATTTGGGTAAGTAGAATAATTATAAACCTAGTTTATACTTTTAACGTTAACGTTTAACCTAGTTTATAATAAAACAATCAACATCAACATCAGTATCTTGCCCACGTCACAATTTATTATAAGTTAGCTTTTGCCCGCGGCTTCTCGTTAAATTCGGGGTAACACAGTTCCCCTTTTCTGATTTACAGGTACCTGCTACCTGTAGTTATTGCCCTTGCGCCTTATTTATTGTAATAGCAATGCTAAGTTTTCCCTTTTCTTCCCTCTTTCTCCCTCATATCTCAATCGTTTTTTTTAATAGCTTATGTACGTCTCCAGGTTCCCAACTATTTCTGTATCAAAATTCATCAAAATCTTTTAAGCCAGTTAGGTGTGAAGACGTATTAAACAAACAAACTCACTTTCACTTTTATTATATTAGTAAGGATATTACCACATTATAACAAAAAAAAACTGTGCCTTCACGTCAATAGGCTCTCTCCCTTTAACATCGGACTGGCACGTAACTGATAGAAATAAGGATGTACACAACATATAAACCATTTACTAACCCTGTTAGACTTGTTGCTATGCTATAAAAATTAACAATAAAACAAACTGTTTCTTTATCTCCAGATTTGAAAATCCATGAAAAGAAAATTATCGAAGAGTCTTCCTTTAGTTTTAAGAAGCAATGGCTATCAGGAGTTAAGCCTTGCTCTGACAAACAATTCGAAAACGCAGATTCTTATGATGATGACGAAACAGATGAAGAAACGTTTGGGTCAAGCTCCGAGCAGGATGAAACAAATCAAGAAGTGTCTGAAGATGACAGTGATGAAAATGATGAAGAGGAGAGCCAGTCAAGAGTGACTGACACCAGAAACAGAGACATCTATGACGAATCTTATGATGAAAATGATAAAGACAATTTTGAGAGCGATGGAAAGAAAGCCAGTTCTACTGTAAATAATAAAGGACCAAAAATAACTATTGATAAAAAAGGATCTACTAGCACTATTTTCAGTTCTTCTGAGGAAACCGAATATGACATATCTGATGATGGTAATGATGGAGATGAGTTTCTGGGAGATGATGAGATCATTGAGGATACCGATACTGTAAATAATTTGCCAGGTTCACCAACAACTCGTGGTACACAATCACAGAAGAAATCTACTAGCACAACGTATAGTACCACTGACGGTACCGAATATGACGAAGCTGATAATGAAAATTATGAAACCGATTATGAAAGAGATGATAAGATCATTAGGAATACCGATACTGATAATTTGCCAGGTTCATCAACAACTGGTAGTACACAATCACAAGATAAAAACGATAAAGAATTTGTCAAAACTAATTCACGCGAGTCTGGAAAACCTACGGATTCCAAATCAAATGGAAACGCACCTGTAGGCAAAAGCAATGCTAGCGATGATAAAAACTCAAAGACCACTACAGAAAAAGTAACTGAAATTTCTAACTCTAAATATGATGATGATGATGGTGGTGATGATGATGGTGGTGATGATGATAATGATGGTTATTATGATGATAACGGTTACTACAGCAATATAGATAGAAATGATGATGATGAAGAAGACGATGAAAGTTCTGAAGAACAAAACGAAAGAACTGAACGTCACTTTATTAAAAATATTTCTAAGAAATATGGTACTAAATCAAATGAACGGAGCAGCGACAAAACCACCAATAAAGAAAATACCACATATAACAAACACCATACAAGGGAATCTGATAAAAAATCAAATGAACGGAGCAGTGACAAAACCACCAATAAAGAAAAATCCAAATATAACAAACATCAAACAAAGAAATCTGATAATGAATCAAATGAAGAGAACAGCGACAAAACCACCAATAAAGAACAATCCACATATAACAAACACCATACAAGGGAATCTGATAAAAAAACAAATGAAAGGAGCAGCGACAAAACCACCAATAAAGAAAAATCCAAATATAACAAACATCAAACAAAGAAATCTGATAATGAATCAAATGAAGAGAACAGCGACAAAACCACCAATAAAGAACAATCCACATATAACAAACACCATACAAGGGAATCTGATAAAAAAACAAATGAAAGGAGCAGCGACAAAACCACCAATAAAGAAAAATCCAAATATAACAAACATCAAACAAAGAAATCTGATAATGAATCAAATGAAGAGAACAGCGACAAAACCACCAATAAAGAACAATCCACATATAACAAACACCATACAAGGGAATCTGATAAAAAATCAAATGAAAGGAGCAGCGACAAAACCACCAATAAAGAAAAATCCAAATATAACAAACATCAAACAAATAAATCTGATAATGAATTAAATGAAGAGAACAGCGACAAAACCACCAATAAAGAACAATCCACATATAACAAACACCATACAAGGGAATCCAATAAAAAATCAAATGAAAGGAGCAGCGACAAAACCACCAATAAAGAAAAATCCAAATATAACAAACATCAAACAAAGAAATCTGATAATGAATCAAATGAAGAGAACAGCGACAAAACCACCAATAAAGAACAATCCACATATAACAAACACCATACAAAGGAATCTGATAAAAAATCAAATAAACGGAGCAGCGACAAAACCACCAATAAAGAAAAAACCACATTAAACAAAGACCATACAAAGGAATCTGATAAAAAATCAAATGAAAGGAGCAGCGACAAAACCACCAATAAAGAAAAATCCAAATATAACAAACATCAAACAAAGAAATCTGATAATGAATCAAATGAAGAGAACAGCGACAAAACCACCAATAAAGAACAATCCACATATAACAAACACCATACAAGGGAATCTGATAAAAAATCAAATGAAAGGAGCAGCGACAAAACCACCAATAAAGAAAAATCCAAATATAACAAACATCAAACAAAGAAATCTGATAATGAATCAAATGAAGAGAACAGCGACAAAACCACCAATAAAGAACAATCCACATATAACAAACACCATACAAAGGAATCTGATAAAAAATCAAATGAACGGAGCAGCGACAAAACCACCAATAAAGAAAAAACCACATTAAACAAAGACCATACAAAGGAATCTGATAAAAAATCAAATGAAAAGAGCAGCGACAAAACCACCAATAAAGAAAAATCCAAATATAACAAACATCAAACAAAGAAATCTGATAATGAATCAAATGAAGAGAACAGCGACAAAACCACCAATAAAGAACAATCCACATATAACAAACACCATACAAGGGAATCTGATAAAAAATCAAATGAAAGGAGCAGCGACAAAACCACCAATAAAGAAAAATCCAAATATAACAAACATCAAACAAAGAAATCTGATAATGAATCAAATGAAGAGAACAGCGACAAAACCACCAATAAAGAAAAATCCAAATATAACAAACATCAAACAAAGAAATCTGATAATGAATCCAATGAAGAGAACAGCGACAAAACCACCAATAAAGAACAATCCACATATAACAAACACCATACAAGGGAATCTGATAAAAAATCAAATGAAAGGAGCAGCGACAAAACCACCAATAAAGAAAAATCCAAATATAACAAACATCAAACAAAGAAATCTGATAATGAATTAAATGAAGAGAACAGCGACAAAACCACCAATAAAGAACAATCCACATATAACAAACACCATACAAGGGAATCTGATAAAAAATCAAATGAAAGGAGCAGCGACAAAACCACCAATAAAGAAAAATCCAAATATAACAAACATCAAACAAAGAAATCTGATAATGAATCAAATGAAGAGAACAGCGACAAAACCACCAATAAAGAACAATCCACATATAACAAACACCATACAAGGGAATCCGATAAAAAATCAAATGAAGAGAACAGCGACAAAACCACCAATAAAGAAAAAACCACATTAAACAAAGACCATAAAAAGGAATCTGATAAAAAATCAAATGAAAGGAGCAGCGACAAAACTACCAATAAAGAAAAAACCACATTAAACAAAGACCATACAAAGGAATCTGATAAAAAATCAAATGAACGGAGCAGCGACAAAACCACCAATAAAGAAAATATCACATACAACAAACACCATACAAGGGAATCTGATAAAAAATCAAATGAACGGAGCAGTGACAAAACCACCAATAAAGAAAAAACCACATTAAACAAAGACCATACAAAGGAATCTGATAAAAAGTCAAATGAAAGGAGCAGCGACAAAACCACCAATAAAGAAAAATCCAAATATAACAAACATCAAACAAAGAAATCTGATAATGAATCAAATGAAGAGAACAGCGACAAAACCACCAATAAAGAACAATCCACGTTTAACCAACACCATACAAGGGAATCTGATAAAAAATCAAATGAACGGAGCAGCGACAAAACCACCAATAAAGAAAAATCCAAATATAACAAACATCAAACAAAGAAATCTGATAATGAATCAAATGAAGAGAACAGCGACAAAACCACCAATAAAGAACAATCCACATATAACAAACATCATACAAGGGAATCTGATAAAAAATCAAATGAACGGAGCAGCGACAAAACCACCAATAAAGAAAAAACCACATTAAACAAAGACCATACAAAGGAATCTGATAAAAAATCAAATGAACGGAGCAGTGACAAAACCACCAATAAAGAAAAAACCACATTAAACAAAGACCATACAAAGGAATCTGATAAAAAATCAAATGAAAGGAGCAGCGACAAAACCACCAATAAAGAAAATACCACATTTAACAAACACCATATAAGGGAATCTGATAAAAAAACAAATGAAAGGAGCAGCGACAAAACCACCAATAAAGAACAATCCACATATAACAAACACCATACAAGGGAATCTGATAAAAAATCAAATGAAGAGAGCAGCGACAAAACCACCAATAAAGAAAAAACCACATTAAACAAAGACCATACAAGGGAATCTGATATAAAATCAAATGAAAGGAGCAGCGACAAAACCACTAATAAAGAAAAAACTACATTAAACAAAGACCATACAAGGGAATCTAATAAAAAATCAAATGAAAGGAGCAGCGACAAAACCACCAATAAAGAAAAAACCACATTAAACAAAGACCATACAAGGGAATCTGATAAAAAATCAAATGAAGAGAACAGCGACAAAACCACCAATAAAGAACAAACCAAATCAAACAAAAACTATAGCATCGACAAAAGTAAACGAATTACCTCCAGCAAATCTGGAGGCGTTAGCTGTGACAAATCAAAATCAAAAAATAAAAGTGGGTCTAAAACCGAATCTAGGTCAATTTCTGGCAGTACTAACGGTGGTTCAACAATTAAACGATCCGAAGAAGACTCTAGCAAAACCTCCCTTAAAAGTGATTTAGAAGAATCCTCCCAAAGAGGTGACTCCAAAGGCAGAGACAGTTCCTCCACAAAAATAAACAGGTCATACAAACAAACGGAAAACGGAGAAGAAGGAAATTATTATTTTGAAGAAGAAGGCAGCAGTTCTAAATCTTATGGAAGCATATCAGAAGATTCTCTTGAAAATGATGACAAGACATCTTCTACGTACGAAACTAAGGAAGGTCATAGTTCAAAAGTAGAAGAGGGAGAAGAAGAAAGCAGCAGTAGCGATCAGTCTTCTTATTCAAGAAGTGCACAGAAAGAATATTATGACGATGATGGTTACCAAACAAACTACTCTTTTGAAAGTGAAAGTGCTGAATAAATAATCGAAAAATATACCAAGTAATTTGTTAAACAAAAAACAATACTATAAGGCAATGAAGTAACCAAAATGATCAATCTTAAACGAGATTTCAGTCAAAATTTAGCTCACATCTGTATTTAAACGAGATTGAAGCTAAGACTGGAACAATTGACATTAAAAAGCAATCGCGTATTTCAGTTGCTACATGATTTGTTGATTTTATGTGTTTTACATTTAATATGGTCCCACAACGTTTTTTTTCATATCTGAAAGCGAGTAAGTAAGAGTTGCTCATATTTTTAACCTTAAAGTATTGCTTGCATCTAACCATTCATTCTGTTTATTTAGTAATAATGAAAAACAAATTCAAAATGGTGATCAAACGTACCTACGCCATCTTGCCGTCTTTCTCTCGCGAGTAAGTGAAAATTCACAATTTAAGCAGCCATTTTTGTTTGTCGACGAATTTATGCTAACCTGTAATGGTATTTGATTTTGTGTTTTTCAGTTTTTAATTATATTATAATCATGCATCTAGATTCTTCTTGTTTTATTTTACCTCACTTTTCAATTTAATGATCGATTAAATCACTATTTGCTTATCCTTTTTCCAACATACGGCACAGTTAATCGAAAAAAAATTATCTTTTTTCACTCTGTCTTCACCTTTTCTAACTTAAAAAAAAACTATCGTCTAAACTATCTCTAACAAACTATCTCTATATCAAAATTCATCAAAATTAGTTTGGTCATTTAGGCGTCAAGACGAAACAAATAAACTGAATTTCGCTTTTATAATATTAGTAAGGATAAGCGCGTCAACAGCACGGTTATATACATACAAAATAAAATAAACTAACATCTAAACATGGCATTTTAGTAATCGTGCTAGTAACAGCTATGCATGACATAGAACTTGATAAATATTGGAGACAATATGTTAAATAAAAATTGTGTCAAGTAGATCCAAATCCAGTATATTAAAAAAAAAAGTGTGTGTGTCAGGTCCGACGCACGACTGGAGTTTACTCCTTAAGTACGAGTATCTAACCATACGCAAAAAGAGTTTATTCAACTGAAAAAATATTAATATCATATGAAAAGTTAAATTCACAAATTAATGAAAAAAATAGCAATATAAATACATCGACACTGATAGAAACAAACAAGCACAATAACATAATAATATAGTATATTAAAGAAAAAAGTGATGGATTCCTGTCTACTTCCCTGCCTATCATATGGCGCACAAACATGGATCTACAATAACAAAACCCTGCAAAAAATCCGTTCATGCCAGCGGGCTATGGAGAGGAGCATCCTTGGTGTTAAGATCTCAGAAAAACAGAATAGTAGAAAAATTAGACAAAAAACCCAAGTATTAGATGCAATTCAACATACGATGCGTCTGAAGTGGAGATGGGCCGGTCACATTGCGCGATACTCTGAGGACAGATGGCCAAATCGCGTTACCAAATGGCACGGTCCTGGAGGTAAGAGATTAAAAGGTAGACCAAGAGCTCGTTGGACTGACGATCTAGAAAGAATAGCGGGTGGAGACTGGATAGACGTCGCGAAAAATAGAGAATGTTGGAGACAACTGGAGGAGGCCTATACCCGAAAGGGGCCATGATAATAAAAATGTAACAAATATTATTTTCATAGTCATAGAATTAATTTATAAGTGTTTAAAAATGTTTTTTCTTTTAATGTTAATAACAAATATATATACCCCTAGTGTTTAGTTATATAAGAAGTTAAAAATGTTTTGTCATGGAAATAAAGAGGCTTTTGAATTGAATTGAATATAGAGTCGCCTATACAGCATACCATATGTACGTCTTAATACACTCACAGCCAAATTAGAAAGTCGCGCACTAAAGGTGGGCACCAAAAACGTGACACATTTTCAAATCAAATCAAATCAAATCATTTATTTCAATTAGACCATTACAGGCACTTTTGAATGTCAAGAAACAAAATGAATCTACAGTCCCGGTCACAAGGCATAATAACTTGTGAAAGTACTGCAGTTGCCCATTCCAAAGCGTTGATCTCTATGGAGAAGAATGGGCAAGAAACTCCATGGACACTCTTTTAAATTCTAATATTTTTACAAAATAGTATTTACATCATTCGTGTTGAGATTATACAAATATGTGAGAACGATGTAGAAAGACGTGCACAGTAAGAGCGTCCAGAGTAAATAAAAAACAAAATTCAATTTAAATCTAAATAAATTAAAAATGACCGTGGTAGTTAAAAAATGACCAGTCCCAACTGACAGCGCCCGTTCACGAACATGACGTATGGATCAGCCCCATTCAGCTCGACCATTTTGAAGGGAGCTAAATGACCCGACACACCCGCCACCATCAGCGAGACATTTAAGTGAGCATGACACTATTAACCACCAGGGCTTCGTCAAGTCAATGATAATACATAGCACTCACATATGGGCTTAATAATTATACAATACTAGAGAATTGATTCTATACATTGCAAAGATAGTCTTACAATCTTCTGCAGCTTCCACTATAGCTTCGGATACTTATTAATGACTTTACCCCTATGCTTGAGGAGCAGGACCAGCGTTGAGCCAAGCATTTTTATCATCAATATAATCCCCCAACTTATAATATGCTTGCCTACATAGTGTGCGTTTAATACAAGATTTAAATTTCGTTTCATTCAGTTGAAGAATGTGGGGAGGTATTTTATTGTAGCATTTCAAACAGTACCCCATGAAAGATGAGTCTACTTTAGCTAACCTGAAACCTGGTTGAACTAATTGGTCCCTATTTCTAGTATTATAATTGTGTCTGTCACCTCTTTTACTAAAAAGATGCGAGTTTTTCCTGACATACATGATGTTTTCATAAATATATTGACAAGGTACTGTCATGATGTTAATATCCTTAAACTGTTCCCTTAAAGAATCTCGCCTACGTAGGTTATATATGGCTCTAATGGCTCTTTTCTGCAGAATAAATATAGACTCGATGTCTGCAGCCCGTCCCCAAAGTAAAATACCGTATGACATTATACTATGAAAATAACTAAAATAGACTAGTCTCGCGGTATCTACATCAGTAAACTGACGGATTTTTCTAACAGCGTATGCTGCTGAACTAAGGCGTCCTGCAAGAGATGTTATATGCGGACCCCATTGTAGCTTTGAATCGAGTGTTATTCCCAAGAAAACAGTTTTTTCGACGAATTCTAGTTTCTCTTGATTCAATACTATGTCACACTCACTGTTTTTGACATTTGGTAGAGCAAATCTTATACACTTCGTTTTTTTCCCATTTAATACTAAATTATTAGCGGTAAACCAATTATGTACCTGCATTAGGGCATTATTTACGTCGTCAGGATTTGTGGCACGTCTGTTTATCTTAAATATTAAAGAGGTATCGTCAGCAAACAACACCATTTGTGGTTGGTTTTTAAATAAATGGGGTAGATCATTAATATATACTAAAAAGAGGAAGGGACCTAATATCGATCCTTGTGGTACACCCATCTTTACATTTAAACCCATTGAATTGACACCATTTATTTGTACTTGCTGCTGTCTATCATTTAAATACGATTTTACTAAACTAAGGGCAAGTTTCCCTAGGCCGTAATGTTCAAGTTTTAAGAGAAGGGTTTCGTGGTTCACGCAATCAAATGCTTTTGAGAGGTAACAAAAGATCCCTATGGCATCCTGTGCCTCTTCCCACGCAGTAAATATGTGTTTTAATAGGGTGACACCGGCGTCAGTGGTACAACGTCCTTTGGTGAAACCATACTGCTTTTCATGTAATATTTTATTGGTGTTAAAGTGGTTGAGCATTTGGTTAAGCATTACCTTTTCAAACACCTTGCTGAAAACCGGCAAAACGGATACGGGTCTATAATTATTGGTGTTTACTGTCCCCAGATTTGAAAAGCGGTATTACCTTGCTGTATTTCATAAGGTCCGGGAAGACTCCTTGGTCCACACACAAATTAAATATAAAGGCTAAGTACGGTGCTATAGTCTCAATGACAGCTTGACAAACTTTAATTGACAATCCCCAAAGGTCTTCGGTTAATTTGATTTTAATTTGTTTAAAAGCTTTAATGACTACAGTGGGGTTAATATGCTTAAACTGAAACTCAACCGAGCATGGTAAAACGTTTGCTCTTAATAACTCAACAGAAAGCAAGGGTGAGGAATTTAACGTTTCTGTAGTTTTAATTGGGATACTAGTAAAGAAATCCACAAATTCTTGAGCAACTTCGTTTTTAGTGGTTAGAAGACCACGTGAAGACTCTAGTGTAATATCATTATTATATTTTCTATTTCTATTAGTTTCGCTATTGATTATTTTCCAAACCGTCTTAATTTTATTATCAGCGGATTTAATCTTGTTGCTTATGAATAAGGCTTTAGCTACCTTGCAGGTGTTTTTAAATATTTTTGAGTAAGTAGCAACATAGCGATTGAATGTTTCCGAGTTGATGTGAGGCTTAAGGCCGTAAAGCTCAAACAGTCGTTCCCTACTTTTTCTTATACCCTTAGTTGCCCAATCACTAAACATAAACTTTGGGCTAATAGATTTAGTTTTTATTTTTAGCGTATCATTGAACTCTGTGTAGACAACCGAAAAGAATTCCTCATAAAAATGATTTACATTATTAATATCATATCCCGGAATGCCTAGATTACTTATAAAATTATTGTTAAATTTATTTAAATTGCTTGGTGTTATTTGTCTAGACTGTATCTGAATTTTTTGTGATGATGTGTAGGACTCGAAAACGACGGTTTGACCGCTGTGATCAGAGGGAAGGTAATTTACAATGGATTTATCTAAGAAGTCGCAGCAACAGAAAACATTATCAATACATGTAGCGGTATTTGTAGTAATTCGGGTTGGCTCCGAAAACACATTCAACAAATTAAATGATTTAAAAAGATTTAAGAATCTACTGCTATTTGAATTTTCATCTAAAATATTGATGTTAAAGTCACCACAGATGACTAGCGATTTATTACCTGTTGCAAGTTTTGCCAAAGCATCTTCCATTACTGACTCAAATATCGAGTAGTTTTGATAATTTGGGGGCCTGTAAACACACACTATGACATGCTTATCCAGCTCAACACAAGACAATTCAATATTATGTTCAACCGATAGATCTATTATATCAGTACGACTTCTAAATTTAATACTATTGTTGACTAAGATTAGTGAACCCCCACGCATCTTAGATTTACGGTTAAAGCAACTGCCTACACTGTAATTTTCATAATTAATTAACATTTCATGATCTTTTAGCCAATGTTCGGTGAAACATACAATTTCAAACTTGGTTTTTTCTAAAAACAATTCAATCTCTAGTTGTTTTGAAGAGAAACCTTGAATATTTTGATGAAATAATTTCAAGGAATTCTGCTTAGCCCCTTTTTTAAATTTAACTATTTGAGAGCCAGAAGGTACCTTGGTGTCTGTTGTCTTACTAGCTAGTTTAAATGAGCCGGAGTGAGCGACAATACTCCCCCGCCTTCCTTGTAAAAAGGTATGTTAGTATAAGTACTAATATTCGCCGTGTTAATAATATAAGAAAACATAGACATAATATTTATGTCCGAGTGAATATTATAAGCTAATAGCCTAGCTATTTTGTGTCTACAACTAGTAGGTAGAAACACATTACCCCGTGTCGACCTAAGCTTATCAACAACAGTGTTGACATCAAGATATACAAGCTTGTCACAATAGTGACCTACCAAGAAATGCATATGCTTATTCAGCATGTGAATGTAATTGTTCTGTTTGTTTGACTTTTTATATAAGTATGGAAAAGCACACAATATTATTTTACGACAGTTCAACTTTAACAACTCAGTTACACTATCTGTGATGTCTTCCTTCTTAATTTTTGAACTATTTCCTATAAATATGGTTAGATCAGTATTTTTGCTATAAACATTTCCAGTTACTAATGCCATTATCTGCTTATAAGTTAACCCTGGCATACAATTATTTTGACTGGGAAAGCTCAGGTTATTACTTAATAATTTACCTACACCCCTTCCAATACTATCTGAGAACATTACTGAGTGAGAACATTCACAACTTTCACATATCTCAGTCTGTACCACTTGTAAGTTATTTTGTGGAATATTATCTGTTTCTTGGTTTATTAGACAGTCCAGAGGCAAATTCTCAGCCTGGGACGGGTCCTCCATTACCTCAGGCTGGATAGTGTCATGGTTGGAAACTGTCTGGCAACTACATTGACACATCACCAACTCATTTGCTGCAAGAATATGTTCCCTTATTTGGTTCTGAGAACTCACATATTTACTAGAAAGGGAACTAAGTGATTCCTGAAGTGCCACTATTTCAGATTGCAAATGCTCAGTATCAATATTATAAATTTTAATACTGTCTTCTAATTTGATTTGATAATTTTTTAACTTTTTTACTAAATCAACACGCTCTTTTCTTAGTGGAATATTTTTAGAAAAGAGTTTATATTGTTTCCTAAATTGATAACATTTTTTAATCAATCTATTTAGTTTAGCATATTTTTTATTTTTTTTATTGCTTACTGTATAATTTTGTTTCAATAAGGAATCTTCAGTCAAATCAATAGTTACTAAGGAAGGGGAGTTACAATTACTGTTTAACAATTCTGTATATAAGCGGTTTGTTTCTATAACCTGAGTACTTTCTTTTAGTCTCTGTAACTTTAAGATTACGACTATTGGCATGAATTAATTCATCTTCAAGGTCCCTAATTTTAGATAAAGCCTCCTCATATAAATTACTGCAATTGCTGAAACCATCTGTGACCACCTTCAGCTGATCCCGTTCATCAACAACGTTACTTTTTTTCGTTACTTTAGTAGGTTTTACCCCTCGGATTTTTCTCATACCGGGCGCCTTATATATGAAAATCGATTCTTAAGGAGTAAACTCCAATAAACTCAAAAAAAAACAATGCAAGATAAAAAGTCACTCATGGTTTACACTGATTATATAGGGAGCGTATGAAGCAAAACTCTTTGAGAAAACATTGATAGTTAAATCCGTCACATTGGACCGATCATTATATTATAGTCATATATGTCAGGGGTCAAAGATGATATTTAGGGTAGATGTACACAATTGAAATACCTATGCGATGACATCGCTTGCTACGTAAGCTAGCCCTAAAGTTATAATAGTTAAGCAATTCCGCATCTATCGAACCGTTAATAATTTTGTGTAATGAAGTAAGTCAGAGTAATTTTGTCTTTCCTTTAAGCTAATTAATTTTAAGTGCTTTAACCTTTAATGATAATCAAATATAGCTTTTTGGATTCAATTTTTCATACATATATACCTAACAAAACGGGTCTGAACAGACTCAACATTATTTGTATAACTTGAGTAAAAAAAGGAGACCAAATAGTGGAACAATACTCTATTGAGCTCCCTAATATATAGGAGAATAATGCTACGGTAATTACGGAAAGTTTTTGATATACGGATTATAAAGCCAGGCATTTTTTTAGTCATGGCTACGATAGTATCTCTTTGATCGCGGAAGGATAGGGATGTATCGAAGAGCACACCTAGATCGTGGATGACAGAAACTACCACTGCTGAGTAATGATCTAATCAAACGATAATCATATTTAATATAATTCACTTTATTCGTAAATATAATAGCCTGAAATTTTTAACATTGAGTGTCTTTTTGTTGCTGAAACACTATTGAAGGAAATCAAGATCTCTTTGAACCTTCATACGATCACTCTGGTCCGATATCCTACAGTATATTTTTAAATCATCAGCTTATGCTAAACAGTTACAGTTTAATAAATCTAAAATATCCTTTATATATATCAAAAAGAGAAAAGGGCCCAGCTTAGAACCCTGTGGAACCCCAGAGCCAGGAGGAGAAGATATAGATTCATATCCAGCCAAGGCAACCAATTGAGATCGATTAATTAAATAACTGTCGAACCACCGCAACAAAGAGCCATGAATGCCAGCGCAATTCAATTTCATAAAAATAATTGAGTGATCAACACGATCAAATGCTTTTGCAAAATCTATGTAAACAGCATCAACTTGACCCCTAGCTATTTTATTTTTGGTGTGGGAAATCACCAAAAAACTTCCCCCGCTCTGGGCGGAGCGGGGTGGCGTGTCAGACTTTTACTGACTAAAACCCACCCATATTCCTTCTGTTGCCCTTTACGCGTTTCTTGCCGGTTCTTTTCCAGAGGAAACGACCAACCCGAACTGTGCATATTTTTCGACGTTTTATAAATGCCCATGTAGGCCTATGTGAACTTACTCCACTAACGATTTTGCTGAAGCAGTCCTAATGACTTTTGGCCAGAATATGTCATGTACGAAACCATAGCAATAAAATTTAACTATATGGGGCCAATTTGACCCTTACATGATGTTTGATTATCCCATTACTTAGGGTGTAGGGTTAGATAATTTTGAGGGGTCAAAGGTAGATTCGGTGGCTTACTGTGCACGTCTTTCTACATCGTGGTGTGTAAGTGTGAGTAAGGAGTAAGGATGCGAATGTTTGTTGAGGACGTATGGAAGTTTGCAAGATTAACAAGCGTCACGTCAAAACGGCTGAATGGATCTTGATGTAATTTGGCACAGAGGTAGATTATAGTCTAGAATATCACATAGGATACTTTCTTTTTCGATCAGCGCCAGCTAGTAATCCTTACTAATATTATAAAAGCGAAAGTGAGTTTGTTTGTTTGTTATCTCGTCACTCTTTAATGGCTAAACCGATTGTGATGAATTGTGGTACATAGATAGTTGGGAAACAGGAGACGGACATAGGCTATTTTTTATTTAAAAAGTGGGATGTGAGGGAGAAAGAGGAAAGAAAAGGGAAAACTTAGCGTTGCTATTACAAATCAATAAGGCGCAAGGAGAACTGTGTTACCCCAAATTTAACGGAATTGTATTTGTAGTGTCTGTCGGCGTAGTGTCTGTCGGCGTAGTGTCTGTCGGCGTAGTGTCTGTCGGCGTAGTGTCTGTAGGCGTAGTGTCTGTCGGCGTAGTATCTGTCTGCGTAGTGTCTGTCGGCGTACAATCTATCGGCGTAGTGTCTTTCGGCGTAGTGTCTGTCGGTGTACAATCTGTCGGTGTAGTGTCTGTCGGCGTAGTGTCTGTCGGCGTAGTGTCTGTCGGCATACATTCTGTCGGCGTACAATCTGTCGGCGTAGTGTCTTTCAGCGTAGTGTCTGTCGGCGTAGTGTCTGTCGGCGTAATGTCTGTCAGCGTAGTGTCCTGTCGGCGTAGTGTCCTGTCGGCGTAGTCTGTCAGCGTAGTGTCCTGTCGGCGTAGTGTCCTGTCGGCGTA
This sequence comes from Ochropleura leucogaster, assembly GCA_958449745.1. NCBI lineage: Eukaryota > Metazoa > Arthropoda > Insecta > Lepidoptera > Noctuidae > Ochropleura > Ochropleura leucogaster. The sequence goes on along the minus strand of OY288230.1, from coordinate 1,738,084 downwards.
GTGTCTGCCGGCGTAGTGTCTGTCGGCGTAGTGTCTGTCGGCGTTTAGTCGTACACTCATTTATTCACCTCCTCTTTGATCTGGGCCAAACCCACTTCCATAATATCTTACAAATACTTCATAGACCACACACGAATTAAAAAGATTATTGTAATCTTGATTGATATACCTGTTGTGTGTTTTCATTAATTAGTTAAGATAACTTAACCGTATAGTTCGGTACGGACCCCTTCGGGGGCTCGACATTCAAACCTCCGCTGGCTCGGTACTGGCCCCGAAAGGGGTCGGACATTTAAGTCATATGACCTCCTCATTATTTTTGTAAATATTTTATTTTCTGTTTAATAAATAATATGGGTGTGCATTCATTAAGATAGTAGAATAAAAAACTCATATGTAAACGTCATTAGAAGTTCCTTAATTATTGAGGAAGTTTCTTAATTAAGTCTTATAAAATCCAAATGCGTAAATTACGATCATCGCCATTTTGATGGCAGTGTAGGTCGACGCTAAAAATCATAAAAAATAGGTTTTCGGACATTTAAACTCCACATTATTGGGCACGATTAACGTGTCCTTTTATTACGTGAAGAAATCATTCGTAATTGAACTTATAATAGTAGTGGTAATGATATATTTTGGAATCTAAAGTCGAAGTTTCGCGCCAATCGTGCTTGTTTACATTTTTAATTCCACATTATATCATATATTCACGAATAGATTCTATAACAACTGACACAAATATCATTTCAAATATTATAAATAACATGACAATGCCCAGATCTTATCGTAATTTGCAATAATAGGACCAATAACACGGAATATTCATAACCACTACTAAATTCACTTTCGAAATTGACGTCCATTTCTTTTTTTTTAAATTTTGTGATGTGTAATAGCGATTATTTCAATCGATTATTTTCTTGTAAATCAATCAACTCGATAAATTAAATTAAGGAATATCAGAAATTGATAGATGAAAATAAAAAATAATTTTGTAATACGTGTAAAATACTATAAATATTGATTATAATATTTTTTACGCCACTAAAACCGATTCAACAACAAACAGTACAAACTGATCTATGGCTAAACTCGCGCCAATTTTATTTTCAGATAAAAATTCAAAAAAGGAATGCGCTCGCTGTTCAAATTTATATTAAAATGTTTATTTGCTATTTTATTAATAATTTGGTTTTGTACCTACTATTTGAATGTGAATTGCAAATAGAAATAAATAAGGTTGAATATAGAACGCGCAAATTATGATCTTGGTCAGCACATTAAAAAAATCAGCTATGATAAATTACATTTGCTCGACAAAATTGTTTGGTTGGATTGGTTATTTGAAAAGCGTATTCATTCTTTCCTAAAACATGGCTCGTAGGCCAAAGTGTTCTTGGAGTGGAAGCCTTGGGGTAAAAATGGCCTATAGAGGAAGAGCACAATTGAGATAGACACACGACACCAAGAAAACTCCTGGTTCAAAATGAGTCCATTTTGAACCTGGATTTTTCTTGATGTCGTGTACCGGGGTTTTTTTTTGGGTGGGAAATTGTCAAATAACTTCCCCCGCTCTGGGCAGAACGGGGGGGAGTGTCAGACTAGTACTGACTAAAACCCAGCCATGCTCCTTCTATTGCATAACCCTGACGCTCCCCCCCGCTTCGTCCAGAGCGGGGGAAGTGAGGCGCTCCTCAAACCAAGCCAGCCACCGCGGGAGACGCTACAGGCATCGGGCGTCGGGCGTCGGGTGTCTATATCAATATTTTAGGGCCCCGATGTGTGCGGAGTCCCTGTCCGTCTAAAATAAGGGTCTACTGCGGAGGCATGGCTTTCTAGGTGCGGTACGGTATGGTTGTGCCGGCTGGGCCGCTGACTAGTTACCTACAGAATTAGCATGACCTCCTACAAAAATGGCCGCCATTTTCATTCATCGTCATTCAAGAAAACAGCCAAAATCTTTTACCGCGAAACCGTTTGACAGCAAAATGTACCTCAAATCTTGGCGCATAAGAAAATAATTATAGCATAACAAAAAAGCACGTGACAAAATGTTGTTGTCATTCTTTTTTTATCGATATCATAGATATTTGAACAACTATAATATCAATAGTAGAGTAATATGCAATCTCCATAGGTAAATTCCTCAATGGTCCCAAAACTTTTTTTTAAAGTTTACTCCATTACGATTATCGATTAGGTTGAATGCAACTTTTTAATCGTAATGATGAAACTTAGATTTACGGTCAGCACTAAGAAATGTCATGTTGCAACACAGTTTTTAGTATTTTTGTCGAGATTTTTATCGTGTTTTATTTTGAATTTATATGTAAAATGGCAAAAATAAGAATGCAGATGGAATGTCACTGTTTTTATTTTGGATTTCCGATTTAATTATCAAAGGGTTGTCTTGTGTATGTGCATTATGTCCAGCGTTTTTAAAGTACCTAATTTTTGGAAGGGTGTAATAATATGTATTACACATTTTACAATAGATTGACGCCGTTTTATCGACCTTATGAGGTTTTTGGAAATATAAACCTCAAACTTATCATATGAAACAGCCCCTGTGACTTATTTTTAATAACAAAATTGAATGCTGTAAATTGATGAAAATTCTTGAATTTCATGACAATTCGCGTCACCCCACCGATTCAGCTGATGTGTCATGTGTCAAAATCCTGTCGTGCAGAGTGGTTAATACAGTGGAGATAATAGGTAACTAAGTTGATAAATTAATTCATTAGATATAATTATAGTAATGTGGTTTACCGTTAGCTTTGTCTGATAATTTATTTATTATTTACTTTCTTTTGCCTGCGGCTTCGCTCGCGTTAAATTCGGGATAAGATAGTTCCCTTTTCCTCATTTGCAAGTACCTGCCACATTTAGTTTTTGCCCTAGCGCCTGCTAAGTTTTCCCTTTTTTTCCCTCTTTCTACCTCAATTGTCACATATTTAAAAAAAAATGCTTATGTCCGACTCCAGGGTCCCAACTATCTCTGAGCCAATCCGAACTATCTCTGTACCTACCAAAATTCATCAAAATAGGTTTATGCCATTTAGGCGTGAAGAGGTAACAAACAAACCCACTTTCGCTTTTATAATATTAGTAAGGATAGTAAGGATTTATTATATTTAACACTTCAAGCACAAAGTACAGAGGCGGACTTAATGCCATAGGCATTTTCTACCAGATAATTCGATAATTCTTACCACACAACTCAAAAATACTTTTTTTTCAAGAATAACCGACTTCAAATCAGTTTTCTAGTGGAAGTTGGTGGTTTTTGTTTGATTTATTGTTTGGAAGTCGGTGGCTTTTGTTAGATCCATTGTTTTTGGAACGAAGTTCCTTTTCGCACGTTGTGAAAGGAGGGTAGACGGAAAAAATTAAAACCAGAAGTTGTAACGACACTTTTTGCTATAGTTGTAAGCCGTGTGGCGTGCCCGTGTTTCCCTGTCTGTCTCTCTCTCATAGAAAGCTAGCCAGTTATTTTCGTTTCGTCTTTCTATTTCGCATTGAACAGTGTGGTGTCGCAACGATTATTATTGTTGAGTGTATACAGGTTTTTTTTACATAATAAATAATAACTTCGTTCCATCCGGGTGCCCCTTATCTGACACAAATTCTTATCGAGTAAACATTTTTCTAAAGATATAAGCATAATCATTCTTGTAAATTAGAAGAAAAACCCGGCTAAGAGCGAGTCAGAATTGCGGACTGAGGGTTCCGTACAAACTTTTGTCAAAACGGTCATATTAGGCATTAAAAAACAAATTAAAAGCTGTTCTCCTTAAAGAGTTTGGCGCAGGCTGGGGAAATACCCACTAAATATTATTGTTTTTTTTTGTTTTCTAGTTCATAAGGTTTTGTATTTTTTATTTTTTAAATTAGATGGTATGTGAACCAATTGAACAAAAAAGCGCTAATCCCGGCGACAAACTGTTACGCAGTTTGGCGGGTTTACTAAATGTATAACAATTTTGGTCCAAAAATAAATGATTTATTTATTTTATTTATATCTTTTGACTGCGTAGACTTAGAGGGTTGATTTTCACAGCACAAACGGACCACAATTTTGAGTTTACGAATTCAATTTCAACTTGATACCTTCACATGTTCCTGAGATAGAGGGTCTTGACAGACAGACCGACAACATAGTGACTCATTAAGGGTTCAGTTTTTTTTCCTTTTGAGATACATAACCTTAAAAACGATTAATTTCATCATTCAACAAATTAAAACGTTATCAGCTAGCTTTTTAAATCTAACTGTTCCTCAATTTTACGTCAAAGTTGGCGCATTGACTGAGTAATCGACTGTTGCGCTGCGTATCGCGAGTTCGATCCCCGCTCGGAAAACATATTTGTATGACGTACAAGTAGTTGTATCGCTTGCGCACCAAAGCTTCCGTACAAACTAACGAAATAAACTGCCATATCTTTTGACTGCTTTATAACTTTGCTCCACACTAGGACTTTCTTCTGTTTGGTGGAAGCGTTTACAAGCATTTAAACTCATATACACAAACAGCCAGACCCGAAACAACTACTTGTAGGTCATACAATCATATCTAGTCATATAGACAGGCCTGTTGGTCTAGTGGTTAGTGGCCCTGACTGCTGAGCCGGAGGTCGTGGGTTCGATTCCCACCCAGGACAAACTTTGTGTGATGAGTATTATTGTTTGTTCTGTGTCTGGGTGTGATTTATCTATAATATGTATGTATTTATAAATTATATAAGTATGTATATCAGTTGTCTGGTTACCATAACACAAGCTCTGCTTAGCTTGGGATCAGATAGCCGTGTGTGAGTTGTCCCAAGATATTTATACAAATATTTGTTCCGTGTGGGGATCGAACTCGCGACACGCAGCGCAGCAGTCGATCGCTCAGCCACTGCGCCAACCGGGCCGTCAACTCAGAACCCTAGTTCTTGCAAGCTCAGTAGGCCTACTATGACATCTTAAAGCAGAACTTATACCACTGAGTGAAAGAGATGGTGCTAGACACCCTGTATAGCTCTGTCCCTTTCCGCCAGCGGAATAAGTTCTGCTTTAACACGTCATGGTAGAGTAGCAGTTCTTGCTATAATAGTAGTCGAGAATCCAAAATGGCGTCTGTGCATGTTTTCGTATTTAACCCAAAGGTTGACTGGTACAGAATGTCTTATGGCTTTTAGTCTGTAAATTAACCACTATTGTACATGAAGTTAACAATATAAAAAACTATGTACATGAAGTTAACATATTATCATCATCTGCTTAGCCTTTGCCCACCTGTGTTTCGGTCGGCTTGCAGTCTTATCGGATGCAGCTGAATACCAGTATTTTACATGGAGCCCTCCATAACCCAGTTAGTACTGGGTAATACCATACCTCTTGGTAAGACTGGTTGTCAGACTTTCGGGATACTGATTATCTCTAACGACTGTCAAAGATCTACAAATGACAGCCGGGACCAACAGCTTAACGTGCTTTCCGAGGCATGGAATGAGGTTAACATTATATAAACAAAGAATCAGTTGGAGGTGATTCAATGGATTTATAATCGATAATCATATGATTAATAAATTGATAAAACAATGGATTAATATTAGGTTAGTTTCAAACGTAAAGCATAAAGTTTAAATAACATAATTTACAGGCAACGTTTTTCCGATATTTTTTTGGAGTTTATTGGAGTTTACTCCTTAAGAATCGATTTAATATATAAGGCGCCCGGTATGAGAAAATTCCGAGGGGTAAATCCTACTAAAGTAACGAAAATGTGTCACGTTTTTGGTGCGCACCTTTAGTGTGTAATTTTCTAATTTGGTTGTGAGTGTTTTTCATTAATTTGTGAATTTACCCTTTCATATGATATTAATCTTTTTTCTGTTGAATAAACTCTTTTTGCGTATGGTTAGATACTCGTACTTAAGGAGTAAACTCCAGTCGTGCGTCGGAGCTGACACACACACTTTTTTTATTTAAACGTTGCCCCACATAAGGAATTTCTCCTGTATAGTGGGTGAGTTAACAAAGAATTAAACTCACATATACAAACAGCCAGACCCGATACAACTATTTGTAGGCCATACAAATATTTGTGCGTGCGGGAATCGAACCCGCGACACGCAGCGCAGCAGTCTGTGCCGTCATAGATAATCATTTTTTTTGGATGTCAGTTTAGTTTTATCGAACATGTTTTTGTCTGAAGTATTTTTTTTTCACCTTTTTTTGGTGTGGGAAATCATCAAATAACTTCCCCCGCTCTGGGCGGAGCGGGGGGGAGTGTCAGACTTTTACTGACTAAAACCCATCCATGTTCCTTCTATTGCCCTTTAGGTTTCGGGGCCGCGGTATCTCTTTCGAACAACCCGCAACCCCGGCAGGCGGAGGCTCTGGCAAGCCCCTCTGCTTTGATGACATCTCTTTGAGGCGCGCGTGAAACACGAACACGCCGTCGACACGGCCTGTCGTCAATAGACGGACGGACGGTGAGCTACCCATTGCTCACCGTCCACAGGCCCGCATCTACGGTGGCCGGGAGTCGTCTGTGGCTGGGTTGGTTTGAGGTTCTCTCCCTCAAACACCCGCCTCCTTTGCTAGCATTACTGCTTCGCAGAAGGAAGTGACTGCTTCCCATTCCCTCTCGCTCCAGACCATGGACTGAACCAGGGGGTCTACTCTCTTTCTCCGAAACGTAACTTCGTTATCGAACGAAAGTCAAAAGTAGTTACGTTTGTAACCCTACTCTATATCATTTTGCGTGAATTAGAGTAGGTTTAGAAAAGTTTAATGTCAAATAAACTTTGGACGTCCGAAATTTCGAAATGAATGAAATGAAATGAAACCGTGGTAGAAAACGTTCGAAGTTTCGGCCGCAATTTCGTTTTACGTAGAATTAGAGTAGACCCCCAGGGCCGGACGCGAGAGATCGCTGCCGCCGATCGCCTCTACGACGGCACGGTGGTTCTCCGCCTGAGCTGGGCAGACCGCCACTGTGTGCTCCACCGTGTCCGCAATTTTAATATCTCTACTAATATTATAAAGCTGAAGAGTTTGTTTGTTTGTTGTACTTGACTTTTCATATGCAGCAATCCTACAGTATTAGTAATGAAATAATCTAGTTAGTACTGACATATAAAATGAAGTGCATTTGATAACGGCCCGTACTTTTTTTGTCAAGTATATAATGATTAGCTGTGTTACCTTATTGGCTGTTGGATTGGCTGTGACTACAGGTAAATCCTAACTTAATATTATAAAAGCGAAAGTGAGTTTATTTGTTTGTTTGTTTGTTACGTCTTCACGCCTAAATGGCCTATCCGATTTTGATCAATTTTGGTACAGAGCTAGTTAGGATCCTGGAGACGGACATAAACTTTTTTTTTAAAGTGAGTTATAAGGGAGAGAAGAAAAGGGAAAACTTAGCTTAGCTATTACAATAAATAAGGCGCAAGAGCAAAAAAACTACAGGTAGCAGATACCTGCAAATCAGGACAGGTAATAGTGTTTTAAAGAATTTAACGCGAGCGAAATCGCGGGCAAAAGCTAGTCCTTACTAATTAATATTATAAACGCGAAAGTGAGTTTGTTTGTTTGTTACGTCTTCACGCCTAAATAGCCAAACCGATTTCGATGAATTTTGGTACAGAGATACTTAGGACCCTGGAGACGGACATAGCCTAATCCTTACTAATATTATAAAAGCGAAAGTGAGTTTGTTTGTTTGTTTGTTACCTCTTCACGCTTTAATAGCTAAACCCATTGTGATGAATTTTGGTACAAAGATAGTTGGGAAACAGGAGACGGACATAGGCTAATTTTTATTAAAAATGTGGGATGTGAGGGAGAAAGATGGAAGAAAAGGGAAAATTTAGCGTTGCTATTACAAATCACTAAGGCGCAAAGAGAACTGTGTTACCCCAAATTTAACGCGGACGAAGCCGCGGGCGAAAGCTAGTTTAAAAATAAAAATGAGAAAAGAGGGAATACATGGGGAGAGAAAGAATTTTTTTTGTTTCGATCATCACGCGGGTTAAAGTTACCGTTAAACCAAAGTGACTATGCCATGCGGACGAAGTCGCGGGCGGAAGCTAGTTAATAAATTTTGTAAACAGTACATTTTTATTCAATTGATGAAACTTTGTCATTGCGTTAGAGCCGGAATGAACACCCAAGCCGTTAGTCATGGGTGCTTTCCTATCTACTAATATCTATACTAATCTATACTAATATTATAAAGCTGAAGAGTTTGTTTGTTTGTTTGAACGCGCTAATCTCAGGGACTACTGGTTAGAATTGGAAAATTCTTTTAGTGTTGGATAGCCCATTTCTTGAGGAAGGCTATAGGCTATATAACATCACGCTACGACCAACAGGTGCTGAGCAGCGTGGGTGAAACCGCGTGGAACAGCTAGTATAAGATAAAGGGTTTGAACAAACGGACAACAAAGTTATACAGGGCTATATAACCTCAAAAAACTATCATTAAAAAACAAAAACGTTCTTAAAAAGTCAATTTAATCTTTACCGTTCGTCGGCAGCCCTTCCAACAGACCACGTGCTCTCTAGACCGGTGCCAGGTCCTCGGTACCAGTACATCAATGGTCCGTACGGCCCTGAGCTGGCAGACCTCTGGATGAAGACCAGCGACATCTTGGCTGCTGCCCGATACAACCCCAGCACCAACAATCATTACCATCTCTTTACTAGGTGAGTGAGTAAGCTAAATAATAGTAATTTAGCTTTTACTCTGGATGCTCTAAATGTGTGCGTTTTTCTACATCGTTCTCACATATAAGAATAACTAGCTTTTGCCCGCGGCTTAGCCCGCGTTAAATTTGGGGTAACACAGTTCCCCTTGCGCCTTATTGATTTGTAATAGCAACGCTAAGTTTTTTATTTTCTTCCCTCTTTCTCCCTCACATCCCACTTTTATTGAAAAAAATGGGATGCCTATGTCCGTCTCCTGGTTTCCAACTATCTCTGTACCAAAATTCATCAAAATCGGTTAAGCCATTAAAGCGTGAAGAGGTAACAAACAAACAGACAAACTCACTTTCGCTTTTATAATATTAGTAAGGATTTCAAGAAGTAAAGTTATTTTCTGCATTTTAGTTTTCTAGGTCGGTTTTTTTTTCAAAAAAGTTTTTTTTTTAATTTAACGTTTTTTAGTTGTGGTTTGTTTTGGTATGGACATGTAATGAGGAGGGATGAAGCCCATGTGACTAAAAGAGTGATGGATCTGAATGTTGATGGACGGAGAGCGAGAGGAAGAGGAAGACTAAAGAAAAGATGGATGGATTGTGTAAGGAATGATATGAAGGAGAAAGGAGTAAATGATGCCGTGACGTCTGACAGGGGAGAATGGAAGAAGAAAACGTGTTGCGCCGACCACAAATAGAATGGGATAAGGGCAGGAAAATGATGAAAACGATGATTTAGTTGTGGTAGGTAAAATGATATAGGTATCACATTTTTTTATCGTGTATTTTTTTCTATTGTTACTAAAGATAAGCAAATCCATAATTTAGACAGAGATAATAAAATATGTTTTATAGATGATAACTTCTAAGCCACCTAAGTGGGTTTCCCTGGGTAGTATACCCTGTCAAACAAAAACAGAATATTGCAAATCGGTCCAGGCGTCTTTGAGTAATTGGTGAACATACATTAAAAAAAATATATATTACGACGAATCGGGAACCTCCACCTTTATGTGAAGTCGTTTAAAAATTTAAATTTTGAAATAAAGCAGCCGTATTTTTATTTATTTCCAAATGTAGTTATCATTTTTCAATCAAATCAAATCATTTATTTCAATTAGACCATTACAAGCACTTTTGAATGTCATGAAAACAAAAAAAAAATGATGCTGTTACAGTCCCAGTCACAAGACATAATAACTTGTGAAAGTACTGTAGTTGCCCATTCCAAAGCGTAGATCTCTATGGAGAAGAATGGGCAAGAAACTCCATGGACTCTCTTTTAAATCATAATATTTTTACAAATTCATGGATACATCATTCATGTTGTGATTATGAATACATGTGAGAACGATGTAGAAAAACGAGCACATTAAGATCTAGAGTAAAAACAAAAACAAGAGTTTAATAGATAAATTAATTAATTAAAACAAACCGTGGCGGCTAATAGATGACCAGTCACAACTGACAGCGCCCGTTCACGAACATGACGCATATATCAGCCCCTTTCGGCTCAACTCAATTTTTCACACACGCCACCATCAGCGAGACATTTAAGTGAGCATGCAGGGGCGTAGCTACCACCGTATCTGCCGTATCAATTATACGGGGCCCCCGGGCCACGGGGATGATGATTTTAAATAAAATGATTTTAGTTTTTCTAAAATTTCTGCCTCTATGGACAATAGTGAGGGTGTAGGTTTTCAGTTTGCCGAAAAAAGGCAAGGAGAGAGAATATTTAAAACTTGATTTTTATTTGTAAAATGGTTAAATTATGTTAAGATTCATAAATATTTCTTTTCACAATATTTTTTTTCTTTTGTGAAAAATCTTTACCCCCATATAAGGGCCTCCAAACAATTTTTTTATACGGGGCCCCGACAAGGCGCTCTACGCCAGTGTGAGCATGACAACATTGCAACCTAAATTTAAAACCTTCTCCCACAGATCTAACCGCGGTGTTAGTCAACCGATACCCTTTGGAAATACTGGGCTCCTGTCATCATCCCACTTCAACAGGAACAGGAAGACTGTGTTCCTAGTCCACGGCTGGAGGAATACTCCTACTTCTGACTTCAATGTACACTTAGTTGCTGGTAAGACTGAAATTAGTCATGTTCCTTAGAAAGTTCTGGAGCGTTGCATTCGCAAACGACGTGAGTGTAGATGTACGAACGTTGACAGATCGTACAAAATGGCGGTGTACTTAAAATGGCGGACTAATAAGTTAAAAAGGTATCAATTAAAAGCCTTTTGGAAGACTCTCGGTCACCGTAGATGCGGTGCTGTGGATGGTGAGCAATGGGTAGCTCACTACGGCAGATTAGCGTTCCACGCGCTCCTCAAAAAGCTGTCAGCAAAGCAGAGGGGCGTGCCAGGGCCACCGCTTGCCAGGGTTGTGGGTTGTTCGAAAGAGATACCGCGGCATAAAGGGCAAAAGACTGTAAAAGTCTGACACTCCCCTCCGCTCGGCCCAGAGCGGGCGAAGTTATTTGATATCAAAGAAAAGGGATCCATTGAAAGGGAAATATACGAGAATTTTTATTTTTAATTTTATAAAACAATAATATTAGTTATCTTTTCTTCCAGCATATCTAAATGCGGAAGATGTGAATGTTTTCGTGGTGGACTGGAGTTTCGGTGCTGCAGGTGACTACTGGGTGGCTTTGCCCAACACTATCAGGTCTGGTAAGTAATTTTCTACTGCTTGCCATTTTCATTTCATTATTTTTTAGCATGTTCTTGTAGCGGCCTGAAACAAAATTTAGTACAGCGCCATCTATGATGCAAATAAAGGACTAATATAAGAATTTAGAATTGCGATATTAAGTGATGGGAATATAAAAAAACTAGAGTGACGTATCATTTGGACGCAACTAGGATATCAGCGCTGTGATCCTTGCTGATAATATAAAAACGAAAGTGAGTTTGTTTGTTTGTAACGTCTTCACGTCTAAATGGCTAAACCGAGTTTGGTGAATTTTGGTACAGAGATATTTGAGACCCTGGAGACGGAAATAGGCTAATAAAAAAAAAGAAAGGGGGAGAGACAGATAATTTTTTTCGATCACAACGCGGGTTAAAGTTAGCGTTAGCACAAAGTAACTAGGTATACCATGCGGACGAAGTCGCAGGCAGAAGCTAGTCAAAGTAAAAATCGGCTTAGTCGTTTCGGAGGAGTATGGCAACTAAAAGTGTGACACAAGAATTTGAATAAAAAAAGAAGAAGAATGATTACTTATATATAAAAATAATGTTTATTTATATCTGCCTGTTTGGTTTTCTCTTCATTTCAGGTGAACACGTAGCCCAATATATAAACTGGTTGAACTCCGCCAGCGGCGCCAACCTGAACAACTACCACGTGATAGGACACAGCCTCGGCGCGCACCAGGCTGGCGTCATCGGCAGGCAACTTGGAGGACGAGTACCTTATATAACTGGTAAGTTTGCGCGTACCAATCTGTTAGAGGAAGCTCCAATGACGCGTGCAATTCGTACTCTCAACCACATATCGATTGACATTGATCTGTTTATTTATTCTTTGAATGAGTTCACAAAAGTTGCATTATTTGTAATTAGTTACAAAATTTAACTAAACGTTTTATTGTTATTGTGTACACTATCGTAAGGTACCAAAATTCATCAAAAATTGTTTAGCCATATAAGCGTGAAGACGTAACAAACAAACAAACTAACTTTCGCTTTATTAATATTAGTAAGGATTTTATCTTTATGAATGCACTTAAATAAAATATTGACAAAAATAATAAGGAGGTCGTAGGACTTAAATGTTCGACCCCTTTTGGGGCCAGTACCGAGCCAGCGGAGGTTCGAATGTCGAGCCCCTGAAGGGGTCCATACCGAACTATACGGTTAACCTAAAGATCGATTTGAACAGTTTGATCTAACTGCGCGTAAGAGCGTCCGGCGGTCGCGTTCCGCTACGATACCAATAAGAGCTATTCGCGTGTTGCAACCGCCAGGCGTTAGCGCCGGCAGTCCGTTGCTTACGCGCCTACTACTCGCACGCGAATTATAAATCCGAACTTTATGTTTTTGTGAATGTGTAAAAGGGGAATCCTTACTAATATTATAAAAGCGAAAGTGAGTTTGTTTGTTTGTTACCTCTTCACGCTTTACTGGCTAAATAAAAAGTGGTATATGAGGAAGAAAGAGGGATAAAAAAGGGAAAACTTAGCGTTGCTATTACAAATCAATAAGACGCTACCGAATTTAACGCGAGCGAAGCCTCGGGCAAAAGCTAGAAAACTATATTTTCCATTGATTAAAATAATTCAAGACTATTATTTTCACGTTTCTCTTGGAACCTCTTCTCAAACTACTTATTTAGCTACGAATTCCTTCACATAAATGTCATAGAAATAGTCTCAATATAACAGCTGATAATAACTTTTATTTCCAGGTCTAGACCCCGCTCTCCTCGGCTGGGTTACCCACGCACAAGCCCTAAGACGTACCGATGGAATCTACACTGAAGTTATGCATACGGACGCGGGGTTCTACGGGATAACCAACGCTGCTGGGGACGTGGACTTCTACCCCAACGGTGGGGCCAATAGTCCTGGCTGTGACGATCGAAACTGCAACCATCACCAGTGAGTAGTATTATCAATGTAATGTCACAAAAAGTTGATAAAACAACATAGCACAAAACTTAATATAGCGCCATCTATTGTAGAAATAAAGAACTTAGCACAAAACTTAATACAGCGCCATCTATTGTAGAAATAAGGAACTAACATAAAAATTAGGCGCAGAGGAGGTAGAATAAAGTCTGGAAAAACACATAGGATACTTTTGTTTTTATATAACAATAAAGAAATGAAATTAATATTTATTTCTAAAATTCAATGGCTTAATTGCCAAAATCTTCGACCAATACATATGGAGGCTCTCGTTAGGCAGCTGGATCAAAGGCTTGATACAAAAAGCGGTACTCTTGGACACGGCTCTTATTGTTAGGAGGTTCCTCTGGAGCCCTGACTGCCGGTAGCTTGGACCCTGTTCTCGATACCGGTAGGCTACAATTTTTTTTTTGTTTTTTTTTTTTATATAGAGAGATTTAAAAATATAGAGAATATGTACACAACATCCTTACTAAACTTACTAATATTGTCAAAGCAAAAGTGAGTTTGTTTGTTACGGCTTCACACCTAAATGGCTAAACCGATTTTAATGAATTTTGGTACAGAGATAGTTGGAGCCCTGGAGACGGATATTGGCTATATTTTTTAAGTGAGATATGAGGGAGAAAGAGGGAAGAAAAGGGAAAACTTAGCTTTGCTATTACAATAAATAAGGCGCAAGGGCCTAAACTACAGGTAGCAGGTACCTGCAAAAAGTTGCTGTAAAATTTGAACTTTAATTAGACGGCCGCCATTTTGTTGTACCAACTGACATATAATATTTAAAGGGAAAAAAAATTGTGTTCACCAAAAATACTGATCGTGCACCAAATATTCTTTCCTGAATGCTAAAAAAATGCGTAGGTTAGGTTAGGTTTAAACTGCGACCCCCTACGCCAGTAACGACTTGCATTAATAGAAAATGGATAAAGATATAACACTTTTTTATTGTAGTGCTGTCTTTTTCCTGATGCTCGTTATGACATATTTTAATTAACATATTTTGGTGCACATTCAGTATATTTGGTGCAACACAGGCAAAATTAGGTAAACGAAATGGGAATAAATTGAAGTACTTTTAAATACCATCCATATTTAAATCGTTCTGTCCTTCCAGATGTATATTCTACATGGCTGAGTCTCTCCAACGAGGAGGTTTCACTGGCCGTCGCTGTGACAACCTCAACGCTGCTCTAAGCGGCAACTGCAGCGGTGCAACTCTTAGGATGGGTGGCACAGCTGCTAAGACTGGGTACGTAGCTTATACTATGTGTCCGGTCATGGACTTGCGATATTCTAGATACTTATGTAACGAGTACAATACACACCCCGCTTTTTTGCAGCCATTTTGAGATTTTCTCTATGCGTGTACAAAAAATTATCATATCTCTCAAAGTTTTGGTTTACTGAGACGAAATGATAAGCTGACATTTTCGTGACTTTAGAAAACAAAATTAGAGTCCAAAAAAAAAAACAAAAAAAATTGTAAACTTTTTGTGAAAAAAAAAAGTTGTTTTTTTTTAATTAATTATTTATAATTATTATATATATAATTATTTATTATGATTTATAAGTAATAAATCGTAAAAAAATCGTCGATTTTAATACTCAATATCTTTATTGCTTTACCATAATGTGTACTTAGGTGGTAGTTTTTATAATAATGAGATCATTATGGACCCTGTAGGGAAAAGCAAAAGGGTAGAGGAGAGGAAGCTCTGTTTTATAATATAGTTGCTATTTTTGTGAAGAAAACAATTCAGGTGTTATTTTAAAATTATTTATAGAAATGTGTTTTCTTTTATATTAACATTTTTTTTTTATTATAATTCTGTTGATTTTTATGTGTTACTGTGTGGTGTGTACTTTAAATTTTTTTTGTATTACAATAAGTTAGACAATATTTATTTTTTTTTTTTTCACGGACACAGACATTGGTCACATAATGAGGTCAATGTCAACAAAATATGTTTTTATTGTGTTCTTTGTAATATTTGTGCATTTCCATATGTTCAGAAAAGTTGAAAATTTGCTAAAACTTCGCCTTAATGTTTTTTTTTTTGTTTCAGACAATCTGGCTTGTTCTGGTTAAGGACAAACGCGAACTCTCCTTTCTCTCAGGGATAGCTGCCATTGTGATATACTACTATATTATTATTAAAGAGATATTTATTAAACCGACTGTTTTATTCCAAAAAACATTATTTACTGCCCTTGTCCCATTCCATTTGGGGTCGACGCAACACGTTTTCTTCTTCCATTCTCCCCTGACGAGCGAGATGAAGGCCAAAGAAAAAATGGGTGGATTGTGTAAGGAATGATATGAAGGAGAAAGGAGTAAATGATGCCGTGACATCTGATAGGGGAGAATGGAAGAAGAAAACGTGTTGCGTCGACCCCAAATAGAATGGGACAAGGGCAGGAAAATGATGATGATAGTAGGATTAATTCATATTTACTTGTATATTATTATGTAATGTTGTAATAGGTTAAGGCACACACACATGCCCGTCTCCTGGGTCCTAACTATCTATGTACCAACATTCATCAAAATCGGTTTACCCATTAAATCTTGAAGAGGTAACAAACAAACAAACTCACTTTCGCTTTTATAATATTAACAAGGCTAGCAAAAAAAAAGTAAGAAAAAAGTTACACAGATGTTAGTCCAGAATCCTTCATTCAAATTATCTCAAGTTTTCTTCAGCATTTAAATAAAAAAAAATATACATTTCGTCAGAATATTCTAAACGTTATCTCACCGTTTATTTTGAAAAGTTCTATTGTGAATATTAATGAGACAAGGGGAAGTTTTTGAAAGAAGTCAAATTAAATTAAGAAAAACAAATCTTTCAAGGATACTCACCGATGGTTCCGTATAAACTGAAGACTTGAGGAGCTCGTGGCTAAATAATAGTCAAAATCAAAATCAAAAGTCATTTATTCAAATTAGGCTGATAATCAGCACTTTTTGAACGTCACAATACAAGAGACAGTCCCACAAAAACGCCCTGCCCTTCGCCACTTCCTAGTGTTTTAGCTGGGAAGAAGAAGTGGCGGAACAAACTCCCCAGCAACACATCTGTCTGTCAGGTTAGAAGAACCAGATGTTATACAATTCCGTTAACACAAGAAATTATAAAAAAATAAAACAAAAAAAGTAGCCGCTCAGGTCGATCTTTAGGTTAAGCCGCGCTTGCCTAGGTTGGTCTTGGATGGGTGACCACCCGTTATATACCGAGTTTCCTCCGTGCCTCGGAAAGCACGTTAAGCCGTTGGTTCCGGTTGTCATTTGTAGATCTTTGACGTCAGTGTTCCGAAAGTCTGATAACCATTCTTACCAAGGGGTATCGTATTACCCAGTACATAACTGGGTTGTGAAGGTCAGATAGGCAGTCGCTCCATGTAAAATTCTGATGCTAAGTGGCCCACTATGTCTGCTCATTCACCTTTGTGAATTGGTAAGATTATTTCAAAATAGACGACATGGTTGGCGCAGTGGCTGAGCGATCGACTGCTGAGCTGCGTCCCGGGTTCGATCCCCACAAGAAACAAATATCTGTATGACCTGTAGGTAGTTGTTCCGGGTGTGGCTGTTTGTGTATGTGAGTTTAAATGTTTGTAAACGCACCCACGATACAGGAGTAATTCCTAGTGTATGAAAAATATTACAAAAAAGTAACTATATAATAAAGACATGTCGAAAATGGTATTTTTTTATTGTATCATTGGCTTTAGATTATCTATGCGCACATGCTGACATGCGATTTTTATTTAATTTATTTACCTTGTTTTAGAAATCGTATAAGAGAACAAGTATTATAAATACAACGAATAAGTGTCGTAGAAACGGTCATCTATCAGTTCTTTTTAAGAAAACGTGAAAAAAAAAAATATGTGTAAATGGTATCATAAAGCTCTTAAAACTGTTAAAATATTGTAGAAAGAGAATATTTATTACTTGCTTTCGCCTTAGATTTTAACGCGACTTCGCCCACGTTAAAATCTAAGTTTTCCCTTTTCTTCCCTCGTTGAGGGATCATACCCCACTTTTTTTAAATAAAAATTTGCCTATGTCCGTCTCCTGGTTCCTAACAATCTATGTACCAAAACTCATCACAATCGGTTTAGCCATTAAAGCGTGAAGAGGTAACAAACACACAAACTCACTTTCGCTTTATAATATTAGTAAGGATTGCTTATAGAACTATTTCTAGGGCGTGTTGAACACAAATTACGCTCTCCTGTAAACCTCGGTTTTTGACTTAACCGGGACCGATGTTGTCATTATTATTGTAACTTATATCAGAGAACAACTTACCCGATCGTATAATACAAGCTTGATATTAGATTTTATAGCATCTTGAACCGCCATTTTACTTCGTCTAGACAATGAAATAATTTAGATTTTGAACTCCAAAGGCGTGGCTTGTAGCCCCTCCCAGAATAAGCCACGCCTGCTCCGAATGTATCCTGAAAAGTTTAGTTTTCCCTCTTATTCGCCGGGAGAAGGACGTGTCGATTATTTCTCCGGTTTTTCTTAAGTAATTTTCACATTAATTGTTGAATTTATTTGGTTTTTAAAGTAAATAGACATTGCAGTGTTCAAACGTATTGACTTGTGAATATTTTCGTGGTTTATTGTGTGTGTTTTCAATTGTTTTTTTGTAATGTTTGTGTTTGTTTGTTTACAAACAAGTTTTGACGTGTATTTCAAGGTTGTGAGGTTAACGACCTTTGTGTAAACAAAAAGTTTGGATTGCGATTTCAGTGTTTTGTCTTTTAAAACGTTTTTTTTTGTAAACTGTGGATGAAAATGTTTGTTTTCAATTAAAGTGAATTGTGTACATTGAAATTTGTGTTTTGGCAATTCTTTGTGGACTTGGACAAAAATTTGTTCATAAATGGTGGTTATGAAAGTGATTAACTTTGAAATAAAAAGTGAGTTAAACAAACTAAATTATTTCAACAAACTATAGTTACAAACTAAACTAAATACGATACCAAAAATAATCTTAAATATATTTTGATCAGTCAAGTATTTGTTTTTAAATCTTCTAAGTGAATAAGTGTACTATAATTAATCAGAATTAATATTTAACAATTAAACACCAAAAAACTATAACTAATTGATAACAAGACATAATCATTTCCTGTTTAATAATATTACACTAACTTTAAACGAAATATTTGTATTAAAATCACTGTTAAATTGAGAATTCATTAATAATTGAAATAAACGTAAATTGGTTACTCAGAATTTATACATATTTCATAGTTTCCCCAAAAAAACAAAATAAAAATTATGAACAAAAATTGACATTCTTTTCTCGTGTAAAGACTAAAAAAATCAATCAAATTGGATTCAAAAAGACCAATTGAGGCCCTCGCAGGGGCCTCAACTAAAAAAACAACAAAAAAATCAACAAAAACCCTCCTAGTCCATCCATACACTAAAAACAATAACGAAAAACAAGAAAAAACAAAAAACTATCTCCTTGAAACTCCAAAAGATTTAAAACGCCGGCAACCATTACTGGAACTACCAAAAGATCTAAATAAAAAACCAAAACTTTACAAAGAAAACAATGAAAATGAAATAAGAAGTGAACAAGTTGAAGATAAAAGTGAAATTGCTGATGAAGTTGGGTGTTGTCATCGAAATAGTTTGAAGAAGTGTCATTGCTGTTGCCAGTGTTCTGGGGAGACTGAGTCTTCGTGTCATCGACCTGTCAAAGTCATTATAGCTCCAGCTATGATGCCTTCAATCTTCGGACCAGTTCCTGGACTTCCTTACATCATGCAGCAGGGGAAATTGGATAAGGTTAGTTAGTTTTTATGTATTGGAACGAAGTTCCTTACTAGACGGAAAAATGCCCAAAAGCGAGCGGGGGAAGTATCAGACTTGTACTGACTAAAACCCACTCCAATTCCTTTTTTTTTTTAAATATCTTGGTACAACTCACACACGGCTATCTGATCCCAAGCTAAGCAGACCTTGTGTTATGGTAACCAGACAACTGATATACATACTTATATAATTTATAAACACATACATATTATAGATAAATCACACCCAGACACAAAACAAACAATCATGCTCATCACACAAAGTTTGTCCTGGGTGGTAATCGAACCCACGACCTCCGGCTTAGCAGTCAGGGCCACTAACCACTAGACCAACAGGCCCGTCGATTCCTTCTATTGCCCTTTATGTTCTGGGGCCGCGGTATCTCTTGAACAACCTGAAACTTCGGCAGGCGGTGGTACTCGCGGGCCCCTCTGCTTTGCTGGCATCTCTTTGAGGCGCGCGTGGAACACTAACGCGCCGTGGACAAGACTTGTCGTCAATAGACGGACGAACAGTGAGCTATCCACTACTCACCGTCCATAGCCGAGAGTCGTCTCGCGGCGCCCGACGCTCGGGGCGTCTCCCACGGCGGCTGGGTTGGTTTGAGGTTCTCTCCCTTAAACGTCCGGCCACTCGCTTCCCATTCCCTCTCGCTCCGGACCATGGACTGAACCAGGGCCGGACGCGACAGACCGCCGCCGCCGATCACCTGTATGAAGGCACGGCGGTGCTCCGCCAAAGCTGGGCAAACCGCCACTAGGTGCTCCAACGTGTTAGACTATGATCTAATATCTAAAGTAATAATAAACACAGGCTCGTGATGTTGTCGACATGGGATGTAGACTCAGCGATCATTGTGCCGATATATTTATCTGGCAATGGCTTAATTGCGAAGAGACTCGACCAATACCTGAGGAGGCTCTCGTTAGGCAGCTGGTTCAAGGGCTTGATACAGTGCGCGGTACTCCTGGACACGGCTCGTATTGTTAGGAGGTTCTTTTCTCTGGAGCCCGACCGCCGGTTGCTTGGATCCTGTTTTTATTAGGAAAAATAAAAAAATGTAACTATTATGTAAATCCTTACTAATATTATAAAAACGAAAGTGAGTTTGTTTGTTACGTCTTCATGCCTAAATGGCTTAACCGATTTTGATGAATTTTGCTTCAGAGATAGTTAAGACACTGAAGACGGAAATAGGCATTGTTTTTTTTTATAAAAGATATGAGGGAGAAAGAGGGAAGAAAAGGAAAAACGTAGCATTGCTACTACAATAAATAAGGCGCAAGGGCAAAAACTAAGCATACACAAAAAGTGACAAAAAGTGACCAAGACCAAAGAGTGAAAAAGTGAAGTGCTTAGTTTTTGACCTGCAAATCAGCGAATCTACCGAATTTAACGCGAGCTAATCCGCGGTTAAAAGCTAGTAAATCAATAAATGAAAGAAAGATGTATTGTAAAATAAAAATATTTAAAAATGTAAACTATAGGTATGCAAATAAATCAAAAACTGACCGAAAGATATAATATAAAATAAAAGTACCTAATCTAAAGTTTAGCCAATGTTTTTTTTTTAAACTTATGCCCCTTACAATCTTTTCCCCTAGAAAATTACACTCAACACTACCCCAAAATCGTACCCTACCGGATATAGCGTAAGTAGTTGTTACCGGTTACACGGATATCGTACGATTATCCGGTAGCTCGTAAATCCTTCAGCTGCCACAATTCAGGTTTCAGATAAACTTTTACTTAGAGATTTATTGATGCACGACTTCTACACACGACGGTAGGTTAATATTTTGGAAAAAAAATAGCTATGCAATGTGTGCTCGTATATTTAACTAGCTGTTCTCCGCGGTTTCACCCACGCTGCTCAGCACCTGTTGGTCGTAGCGTGATGTTATATAGCCTATAGCCTTCCTCAAGAAATGGACTACCCAACACTAAAAGAAATTTCCAATTCCAACCAGTAGTCCCTGAGATTAGCGCGTTCAAACAAACAAACAAACAAACTAACTCTTCAGCTTTATAATATTAGTATAGATGAGATACTAAAAACTATTTAAACATTACCAGTTCATAAATTTTCGACAAATTAAGGCTATTCGAAAAGAATTTCTGCTCAGTAAGTGACATATTATTTAATAAGAGGTTGAAAAATGTATATCTTCACATCAATTATTATTTAAACATATTTCTAATTACATAATTTTTCTAATTTATCAAATTACTAGCTTTTGCCCGCGGCCTCGCTCGCGTTAAATTCGGTAGCGCCTTATTGATTTGTAATAGCAACGCTAAGTTTTCCCGTCTCTTCCCTCTTTCTCCCTCATATCCCACTCTTTTTAGATAAAAAATAGCCTATGTCCGTCTCCTGGTTCCCAACTATCTCTGTACCAAAATTCATCAAAATCGGTTTAGCCATTAAAGCATGAAGAGGTAACAAACAAACAAACTCACTTTCGCTTTTATAATATTAGTAAGGATGTTACCCCAAATTAAACGCGAACGAAGCCGCGGGCAAAAGCTAGTAAAAAAATAAAAATATTACGTTAAGGTGCTCCCTATCAGGGGGGGTCGCACCAGGCGGCGGCCGACAATGTGACACGCGGGGTTGCGATAGTCGCGGAGAGGATCCGGCTACTGGGTCTCGAGGTGGCCTTGCACAAATCCGAGGCCATGGTTTTTCATGGCCGCGGAAACACGCCACCGTCGGGATCCCAGTTGACGGCAGGAGGGGTTCGCATCGGCGTCGGGTCGACGATGAAGTACCTGGGAATCGTCCTCGACAGCCGGTGGAACTTCGTCGAACACTTCCGACGTTTGGCTTCCAAGCTCGAGCGGACGGGGGCTGCTTTCAAGCGGCTCCTGCCCAACCTCAAGGGGCCAAACGCCTCCTGCCGTAGGCTCTATGCCGGAGTCGTGCGGTCCATGGCCCTTTACGGGGCCCCAGTATGGGCGCGTTCTTTAGGGCGGCGCGCCGCCCACTATCTGAACGCGCCCCAAAGGGTGGTGGCCATACGGCTTGTCCGGGGCTACCGCACGATCTCCGGCGAGGCAGCAAGCCTCCTTGCCGGACTGCCACCGTGGGATCTGGAGGCGATAGTCCTCGCGCGCCTGTTTGAGTGGCGCGCGGAGGCACTACACCGGGGGGAAAACCCACTGCCGCGGCAAGTTGCCGCTCGGCGGGCAGACCTCCGGTGCGATCTCATGGTGGCATGGAGAGAGCGACTGTCGCAACCCCGTGCAGGGCACGCTACAATAGTGGCGGTAAGTCCCCTCTTTGAGGAGTGGCTGGAGAGGCGTCATGGCGTCCTCACCTACCGCCTGACGCAGGTCCTCACCGGACACGGAAGTTTCGGGAGGTTCCTGCACATCATCGGGCGGGAGGAAGCGCCCGGGTGTCACCATTGTGAGGATCGCCCGGAGGACACGGTGGAGCACACAGTGGCGATCTGCCCGGCTTGGGCGGAGCACCGCCGTGCCCTCGTAGAGGCGATCGGCGGCGGCGATCTCTCGCGTCAAGCCCTGGTTCAGGCCATGGTCCGGAGCGAGAGGGAATGGGAAGCGGTCACCACCTTCTGCGAAGCAGTAATGCTAGCGAAGGAGGTGGCCGGGCGTTTGAGGGAGAGAACATCTGCCCAACCCAGCCGCCGCGGGAGACGCCCATGGCGCCGGGCGCCGCGAGACGACTTCCGGCCACCGTAGATGCGGGCCTGTGGGCGGTGAGCAATGGGTAGTTCACCGTCCGTCCGTCGATTGACGACAGGCCGTGTCGACGGCGCGTTCGTGCTTCACGCGCGCCTCAAAGAGAGTCAGCAAAGCAGAGGGGCTTGCCAGAGCCTCTGCCTGCCGGGGTTGCGGGTTGTTCGAAAGAGATACCGCGGCCTCGGAACGTAAAGGGCAATAGAAGAAACATGGGTGGGTTTTAGTCAGTACAAGTCTGACATGCCCCCCCGCTCCACCCAGAGCGGGGGAAGTCATTGGATGATTTCCCACCCGAAAAAAAAAAAAAAAAAGGTGCTCCCTAATCGGGAGCATTCGCGTGTAATGTAACGTTACAGATTTGAGCATTACATCAGTGAAGGAGGAGAACCGAGCATTACAATGCGCACCTTGTAATGATACAAAACGAGAATACATCAGTGAAGGAAAAATACCGAACATTACATTGCGCACCTTGTAATGATACCAAGTGTAATATCTTGATACAACTTGTAACATCAATGAATTTAACTTTAATTTAAATAAATTTATTTGTTACATTACACTCACCTTTAAATAAGAACACAACCATGCCGAGCAAAAACGAAATAAAGTAAAAAAAAACTAACTATCAATCTTGCTGATCCCTAAAAAAATTCAACTCCGAAACACATAAAAGAGCTACAGAACCCAACAACATGTTAATGTAATACCAGATATATTGCAGAACTCTCCGTTTATATGTGCAATAAATTCTTAGGGAACCCTAATTTTATTCATGGACTTTTTTTCTGCGGCGGTACCCTCCCCTTATGTTTAGACTGTATTGAGAGAGCATAGAGTAGTTAGCTGACAGAGGCTAAGCTTTTCCCAATTATGTTACAGCTCAAATATTAATTCTTATAGTTGTTTATTGATTTATCCTACTAATATTATAAATGCGAATATTTGTGACGATGGATGGATGTATGGATGTTTGTTACTCTTTCACGTCAAAACGGCTGAATGGATCTTGATGAAACTTGGCACAGAGGTAGTTTATGGTCTGGAATAACACATAGGATACTCTTTTTTATATGACACGAGTAGTAATAAATTTAAAAAATAAGAATCTTATTTATTATCCTTACATTCGTTTTTTTGATACGACGCAGGCAGAGCCGCGGGTGCCTACTATTTACATGAATGTTTACATTTTTAAATATTTCTTAATAAAAACATATAAAAATATTAAAAAAATATGCAGCCCAACGGTATCAGGAACAGGGTCCAAGCTACCGGCGGTCAGGGCTCCAGGGAAAGGAACCTCCTAACAATACGAACCGTGTCTAGGAGTACCGCGCACTGTATCAAGCCCTTGATCCAGCTGCCTAACAAAAGCCTGCTCAGGTGTTGGTAGAGGGTCTTGGCAATTATTAAGAAACGTTTATTGTCTGAAGATTGTTTGCCGTAATAAATTGAACTCAGATCATGTAAGATTTTAAAGATCGAATAAATCAAAAATTTTAAACTTCTGCATTAAAATGTTATCTTAAAATCATTTGAGTAAAGACCAAATGCCATAACGACATTATACTTGATAATATTTTGTCAAGTTAAAATTTGACCAAATAAAAAGATGCGTACTAAAATCATTGGAAATATTGACATGGTATAAAAAAAATGTTGCAAAATTTTGTTTTGGTCATAAAATTATGTCAAAATGTTTTTGGCAGGTAACTGAAATGAAAGATTTGTTAGTAGCTTGTAGTCTATTCATAGATAAATACCATATCCTAAATTCACACACATTTGTGCAAGGTTTTGAACAGATATAACAGAATATCAGTATTTGTATGAGAGACTATTCAACTTCCGAAACCCGTTACTAAGACTGGTAGCCAGACTGTCAGACAGCTATGTGTATCGACTGTCAACATAGGTTTAGTTGAAGCTTATAATTCGACTTGCTGCGCCCCGCGGTTTCACTTACGTAGTGATAAAATAAACAATATGTTTTTTTTATGAATAATGTAGCCTATGTTTTATTCTGATATGTAAGCTATATGCTAAGTATTATTGTGAAGTTTCATCAAAATTCATTCATAAGTTTTTACATGAAAGAGTAACAAACATACATCTTTACAAACTTTCGCGTTTATAATTTTAAGTAGAATTACAAACAAACTCGTATATCGATACTATGGCCCGGAAAATAAAGGCTAAAACAATTTAAAAAGACTGGGTTTTAGTCAGTAAAACTCTGGTACTCTCCTTCACTCAGCCCAGAGCGAAGGAAGTTATTTTGGTGATTTTCCCACCCGCAGAAAAGGCTTGTAAAAGTACTGTAACTATACATTGTCTTGTAACATTTCATCACCG
Source organism: Ochropleura leucogaster (assembly GCA_958449745.1). Taxonomy (NCBI): domain Eukaryota; kingdom Metazoa; phylum Arthropoda; class Insecta; order Lepidoptera; family Noctuidae; genus Ochropleura; species Ochropleura leucogaster. The sequence goes on along the minus strand of OY288230.1, from coordinate 1,712,816 downwards.
TTAACAGGCCCTTTAGCCAAACAGCAGTCGGCAGCAGACGACAATCGCTATCGCTCAGCAGTCAGTCACTAATACATTTTCAACTTTATACCCTAGCGCATATAGTTGAAAATCTATTAAAGACTGCTGAGCGATATCGAACGAAACAAACAAAAACGATATGTAAACGTCAATAGATTTTCAACTATATGCGCTAGGGTATAAAGTTGTAAATGTATTAGTGACTGTTGAGCGATAACGATTGTCGTCTGCTGTCGTCTGCTGCTTGGCTATAGGGCCAGATTCCATGAAGTTTCGTCTCTGTCAACTATCTACTCTAGCGCTATTTCGCCAGACAAGTAGGTAATAGAAATGGTATGCATCATTTATTAAGGAATACAAAATCAAGATGGAGAATCGAAACAGAGAATGATGAAATAAATTTTAGAACATAATACAGTTGTGCTTCTTTGTGAAGACCTAATTTTTAGGGTTTCGTAGTAAAATGGGTATTAAAAAAAGTAACACAGGTTCCCTTTCCTGATTTGCAGGTACCTGCTATCTGTAGTTTTTGTACTTGCGCCTTATTGATTGTAATAGCAAAGCTAAGTTTTCCCTTTTATTTTCTTTTTGTCCATCATTTCTCACTTTAAAAAATAATAGCTTATGTCCGTCTCCAGGGTCCCAACTATTTCTGTCCCCAAATTCATCAAAATCGATTTAACCATTTAGGAGTGAAGATGTAACAAACAAACAAACTCACTTTCGCTTTTATACTATTAAGTAAGGAATAATACTTCTAACTTGCTTCTAACTTTTATCTTTCGTTCATTTATTGATTCATTTACATTTAAAAATAAAATCATATTTTTTTCAACCTTTGTTTTTCGTTCCAGAAATATGTATTACTTACAGCTTTTGCCCGCGGCTTCGCTCGCGTTAAATTCGGGGTAACACAGTTCCCCTTGCGCCTTATTGATTTGTAATAGCAACGCTGAGTTTTCCCTTTTCTTCCCTCTTTCTCCCTCACAACCCACTTTTTAAAAAAAATGTTAGAAATGCCTATTTCCTTCTCCTGGTTGCCAACTATATCTGTACCAAAATTCATCACAATCGGTTTAGCCATTAAAGCGTGAAGAGGTAACAAACAAACAAACTCACTTTCGCTTTTATAATATTAGTAAGGATTAACGAAACAGCATTCAAAAGTTTTTTTTTTGTTTTTGCCTTTTTTACTGCACAAATACTACTAAAATACAAAAGCATTATTATAGAAAACACATTGTTTTAATTTAAATATCGCAGGCTTGGGGAATGGGGGAACCAACTAATAAATCTGTCCTTTGTGGTACTAACACAGATTTTCACTTACACCGAATACTCCTTAAGCTAGCTAAGATTCTGAAATTTATTGCAAAACTAGCTTTTGCCCGCAGCTTCGCTCGCGTTAAATTCGAGTTAACACAGTTCCCCTTTCCTGATTTGCGGGTACCTGTTACTTGTAGTTTTAGCCCCAGCGCCTTATTTATTGTAATAACAAAGGTAAGTTTTCCCTTTTCTTCTCTCTTTCTCCCTCATATCCCACTTAAAAAAATAGTCTATGTAAAAAGTTAGGCTACGTCCATCTCCTGGGTTTCAATTATCTCTGCATTTACCAATATTCATGAAAATTGGTCTAGCCATGTAGGCGTGAAGACGTAACAAACAAACTCAATTTCGCTTTTATAATATTAGTAAGGATAAGACATTGAATTAAAACTTCGTAAAAAAAAAAATGTTTTTCTTGGTCTTTTTAAACATTTTTTTTCGTAGTACTGGACCACTTTTGTAAGCTGGTCATGTTTAAGTCTTTTCTTTATGTTTTTGATTATACACCGTGTTTTTTTTTACTTGTGGTATGTACAGAAACGGCTAACTTTGCGGCAAAAATCTAGATTTAAACGTCTACAGTACGGCCAACGAGAAGCGATACCAAATGTAAACAAAACCCATGCTAAAACCCCATCTAAAATGGCCGCCCGAATGTTGACGAACCCGTTTTAACGTTGTCATGTTTTTGCCGGGAGAACGAGACATTACGACAAAGGCACAAGATGGAAAGAGCTAAATATTAGATTGTCAACGCCACAGTTGTTCTTTAGGTTAATGACCTTTCGTATCTCTGCTAGTTGGCCTTAGTGTAGATTTTTATATAGTGTTTGCTTCGTACAGCGCCTTAAGACGAAGCTGTTATCCCGTTACCTTTTGCTATCAAAACTTCTGAAGCGTATCCATAAAATTCTGACTTACAAAAACTTCGTATAATTCATCTTTTCGCCTCTGAGTTACACCCACTTTATAAGTATATTTTAACATTTATATCTTCGAAACACGCTGTATATATTCGACGCACGTAATTCGCGGGACTATAAAGGGTGCGGTTTGTGCACCTGTGTTTTATAGGGTGGTGTTTTCTGGTTAAGGAGCATAAATAACGGTTTAAGATTTTGTTTTGGATTTAGAAAAAAAAATATTAATGGATTCGCACTTGGCAAAAATATAAAAAAAATATAAATCCTACTAATATTATAAATGGGAATGTTTGTAAGGATGGATGTTAGATCGATGCATATAGACAATTTTCTTGCAAACTTGTTTACAGGATAAGTGAGTTTAACAGTGTATTTTTTTTCCAAATACATAATTAGCATTACTATCCAACGCGGTAATACTGCCAGCTTTCTGGGCTCTTTTCCTGTTGACTGCGATGTGGACGATTTTTTGACGCTATTTACAAACAAAAAAATCATCATCATCATCATCAGGCTATATTAGTCCACTGCTGGACATAGCCCTCCCCTAATGAGCGCCATAGCGCCCTGTCTTCAGCTTGCCGCATCCAGCATCTGCCTGCAGTCTTTCTTAGATCGTCATCCCACCTGGTCAGAGGGCGTCCTACACTACGCTTGCCGAGTCGCGGTCTCCACCCAAGAACACGTTTACCCCAACGGTTGTCGGTTCTTCGTGAGATATGGCCAGCCCACTGCCACTTCAGCTTGCTGATTCTTTGAGCTTTGTCGATAACTTTGGTTCTCTGTCGGATGTATTCGTTGCGGATTCTATCCTTCAATAAAAAAATACGTGTCCCTTATTTTTAAATAATCTTAAAGAGGGAATAAATAGAATGTAATTACTTTGACCCTGGAAACTAACTTATAAAAATAGTTATAAAAATGAGAGAATCAAAAAGTTATAAATTAAAAAAAAATAACTACGTCATTCGATTTATATTCTCCATAACAAATGAAACACCCTGTACCTAAACTGGTGTGGGTGTACAGCTCAAAAGACGTTTTATACGCCACTTTATTGCGAAAACGTGAGAGCAGTCGCTTATATCACGCCGAGTTCTTTAGAGGATCAGCAGAACTTAAAGTAGTAGCTGTAATGTGTTGTAAATCTACCTGCCAAAAAACTTCTTTGTTATAATAAAAAAACTGGCGCTCACGGGTTTTTTTTTGGGGTAGGAAATCATCCCAGAGCGGGGGGGGGGATTTGATGTTCCTTCTATTGCCCTTTACGTTCCGAGGCCGCGGTATCTCTTTCGAACAACCCGCAACCCCGGCAGGCGGAGGCTCTGGCAAGCCCCGCTGCTTTGCTGACATATCTTTGAGGCGCGGCGCCCGCGGCTTAGCCAAGAATTTGTATTGCCAGTCGATGTGGCAAGTACATTTTCTGGTTAGAGAATTAGCGTTGCCATCTAATGTGGCAATCATACTGTATTTGAGTAATTAATCTTCTTTAAACTGTCGCTTACGTAAATATATAAGACTAGTTGTCGCCCGCGTTTGAATAAAATGTGTTATTCCAGACTATAATCTACCTCTGTGTCAAATTTCATCAACATCCGTTTAGCCGTTTTGTCGTAAAAGTGTAACAAACATCCATACATCCATCCGTCCTTACAAACATTCACATCCTTACTAATATTATAAAAGCGAAAGTTAGTTTGTTACGCGTTCACGCCTAAATGGCCAAACCGATTTTGATGAATTTTTGGTACAGAGATAGTTGGGACCCTGGAGACGGACATAGGCTATTTTTTTTTAGTGAAAAAGAGGGAAGAACAGGGGACAGAAAGATATTTTTTTTATCATCACGTGGGTTAAAGTGCCACGCGGACGAAGTCGTAGGAGGAAGCTAGTCTATTATAAATGGCAAGTGTGTTAAAAATACGGGTAAAGATACAAAGGTAACAATAAAACAAGACTTTGAAGTGAAAATAATTTATAATTATTTTTAAAATGGCGACTTATCTACTGCTTTTTCATAGGTTTTCCTGCTTATCCTTGAGAGAATGGCCAGATCGGGTTGGTGGTCAAATGGTAAATTCCAGTGCTTCTGTAATAATAAAGAAAAAAAACGATTAAAAAAGTCATTAATCTAAGTATTATATTTCCTAAAAACAAATGAATCAGTATTGCCATTTATAATGGCTAGTCAATGTGCACAATGTCCTTTTAGAATTGCCAGATAAAATGGCAACGCAAATTCTCTAGGTTTCATGTTATTAGGTATTTGTTTTCTTTTTCTGTTTTAGAATGCGAAACAGTTAATTATTTAAATGTATTTTTTTTATTCATCATATTATAATTAAATTAATTACTAAATATATACAACCTATAAATATACACAAACTAAAAATATATACAAGTAAAAAATAGAAAATTACAGGGCGTCAAATAATTTGTAAATGTATTTGTGTTAAACTATGGACGAGAAATATGTCTAAAATATATGAATATACTAGCTGTGCCTAGCGGTTTCACCCGCTGTTCACTTAGGTTTATGAAAAATAGCTTAAGACCAATTTCCAAATTTGCCAAATATAAGTAGGTACATATAAAATTTCAGAAAATCTGTCAAGCCGTTTCGGCAACTAAACCTCAGACAGGGCTTTGGGAGACGGACATTTTTTTTGGTTTCGTCTCTTTAAAGAACTGTCAAAGGGAAGTCTTTTTAGGCTTCAAAGGAATGTGTTATTATTCCCCTTTTTACTTATTTTTTTTTTATATTGTTAAAAAAGTATTATTTAATAAACATCTTATTCGCGTGGATAATAATTCTGCTTCTGCGGAGCAGAATTTCTGGGAAATCAATTGTGGTACCTATACATGTAGCCAAATCCTGTTTTCGAAATATTCTACACAAATTGAATTTATAACTTGTAAAATAAAAGAATCAATATTGCCATTTAATATGGCTAAAGTACGGCCAACGAGAAGCGATACCAAATGTAAACAAAACCCATGCTAAAACCCCATCTAAAATGGACGCCCGAATGTTGGCGAACCCGTCTTAACGTTGTCATGTTTTTGCCGGGAGAACGAGACATTACGACAAAGGCACAAGATGGAAAGAGCTAAATATTAGATTGTCAACGCCACAGTTGTTCTTTAGGTGAATGACCTTTCGTATCGCTTCTCGTTGGCCGTACTATAGTCAATGTGCATCATGTCCTTCTTATTGAATTGCCACATTCTGTATTGAAAATGCAATAATGTTTCTTCAATAGAAAAAGCTTAGAAAATTCTACAGCAGATATTTTTTTGACGACACGGTTAGAGCATTAGCTAAGCAATCGACTGCTGCGCCGCATACCGCGGGTTCGATTCCCACCCGGAACAAATATCTGTATGACCTACAGATAGTTGTTTCGGGTCTGGCTGTTTTTGTATTTGAGTTTAAAATTTTTGTAAACGCACACTATAGGAAAAAATTCTAGTGTGTGGCAGCGTATATTAAAAAAAAAGAGAGATTAAATTAGTTTTCGAAATATTCCACACAGAATGCTTCTTCAACAGCTTAAAGAGGCCTATAGCAGATATTCTAAGTTACAATCTATCGCTTGGAACGTTGAAAACACATTTTTTAGCGGATGAGAAATCATCAAATAACTTCCTCCCGCTCTAGGCGAAGCGGGGGGGAGTATCAGACTTGTACTAACTAAAACCCACTCATGTTCCTTCTATTGCCGTTTTTGTTCCGGAGCGGGCGCCCATTATCGGCATCGGCAAGGAACAGGATCCTTCGGCATCCTACATGCAAGCGCACACTGTCGGAAACTATGCTTTAGCATGCTGCAACGTTCTTAGGAATGACGAGGCGTCCTTAAGCAAGCTATCCCCGAGTGTTGCCTCGGCAGCGGCAGCGTACCGAAGCATCCCGAAGCATTCTCAAGGCTGCCGATACAGCAGCCTCAAGCATACCGAAGCGGTATTATTGTTATTACGACCATATATAATGGAAATTTCTACTTTATTGCCATTATGTTAATGTATATTGCTACTTGCCACCTAAAATCCTCAGTCGTGCCGATGCCGATAATGGGCTCCGGGCCTTAGTCTTTCGAAGAACCCGCAACCCCGGCAGGTTGAAAACACTCACCCAGTCTTAGCCTGTAGGCCTCCCATCCTCAAGGTTCCTCCAGCATTGCAGTTGCCATTCAGGGCATTGTTCAGGTTCTCACAGCGTCTGCCAGTGAAGCCTCCAGTCCTTAAGGTTTCCGCCATGTAGTTGTAGGCTCTGAAAAACAAAAAAATTGTCTATTGTTAAAACTAATGGTCAAAAAGCAATACCTCTCTTCTTAAACAACAATCTTTACTAATATTATAATTATGCCGGAGCCGGAGGTCGTGGGTTCGATTCCCACTCAGGACAAACTTTGTGTGATGAGCATGATTGTTTGTTCTGTGTCTGGGTGTGAATTATCTATAATATGTATGTATTTACAAATTATATAAGTATGTATATCAGTTGTCTGGTTACCATAACACAAGCTCTGCTTAGCTTGGGATCAAATAGCCGTGTGTGAGTTGTCCCAAGATATTTATTTATTTTATTTTATTTATAAAAGCAAAAGTGAGTTTGTTTGTTACTTCTTCACGCCTAAATGGCTAAGCCGATTTTAATTAATTTTGGTACAGAGATAGTTGGAACCCTGGAGGCGGACATAAGCAACTTTTTTAAGTGAAATTGAGAAATGAGGGAGCAAGAGGGAAGAAAAGGGAAAACTTAGCTTTGCTATTACAATAGATAAGGCGCAAGGGCAAAACCTACAGGTAGCAGGAAAGGGGAACTATTTTACCCTGAATTTCACACGAGCAAAACCGTGGGCAAAAGCTAGGAAATAAATAAAACCCTAAAAAATCCTTACTCCTTACTAATATTATAAAAGCGAAAGTGAGTTTGTTTGTTTGTTAGTTACCTCTTCACGCTTTAATGGTTAAACCGATTTTGATGAATTTTGGTATAGAGATAGTTGGGAACCAGGAAACGGACATAGGCTAATATTTTTTTGAAAAAAGTGGGATGAAAGGGAGAAAGAGGGAAGAAAAGGGAAAACTTAGCGTTGCTATTACAAATCAATAAGGCGCAAGGGGAACTATGTTACCCGGAATTTATCGCGAGCGAAGCCGCGGGCAAAAGCTAGTATGGGAATAAAAGTTACTCTTCATCACATTAGACTGACCTGTTATGGTGGCATAAAGTAGACCAGCATCCAGGCATGGTCCTGCCTCCGTTGGGGTAGAAGTCCACTTGAGCCAGAGGGTTCAGCCAACCGCTGTCCCCACCATTTGTGTGGATGACCTCGGTGTAAGCTCCGTCATTGGGCCTGAAGAGGAGGTTAGTGTCCCAACGGTCTGCGGGATCCAAACCTGAAGGAGGAATAGATTTTCATCAGTATTTATTTTGACGGCATGGTTGGCGCAGTGGTTGAGCGGTTGACTGCTGCGCTGCGAGTAGCGCGCTCGATCTTTGCATGGAACAAATGGACGGTTCCTACGTACAAAGGTTAAGTCAAAAACCGAGGTTTACAGGAGAGCGTAATTTGTGTTCAACACGCCCTAGAAATAATTCTAAGCAATAATAAATATTTTCTTTCTACAACATTTTAACTGTTTTAAGAGCTTTATGATGCCATTTACACATAATTATTATATTATTTCACGTTTTCTTTGAAAAACTGATACCTAGATGACCGTTTCTACGACACTTATTTGTTGTATTTATTATACTTGTTCTCTTATACGATTTCTAAAACAAGGTTAATAAAGGTGGACTGGTAGAGAATGCCTTATGGCATTAGGTCCGCCTAAATACCACTATTATTGTATATGAAGTTTAAATAAATAAATTAAATGAAAATAAAAATCGTATGTCAGGATGTGCGCAACTGCGCATAGATAATCTAAAGCCAACATACAATAATAAAAAAAATGCCATTTTCGACATTTTTTTTTTTTTTATTATTGATAGGCTCGCGTTTGACCACTATCTCACCTGATGGTAAGTGATGACGTGGTCGACGATGAAGCACGCTTACCTAGAAATAACCTATTCACTCTTGACTTGAAGACATGTCTTTATGTACGTAGGGACCGTCGAAATATTTGTATGACCCTCAGATTTATCGTGTTTGGTCTACATCGGGCCCATGCAGGGCTCGGAAAAAGCGTCCGTGAAGCTCTTGACTCTGCCATACCTCCCTGCTATCGTTAGTATCAAACACTACAGTTTGCGCCAATTTTCTTTAGCCAAGGAGAGCGGGGTGAAGCCCTTGTCCACCGCAACCACATCTCGATGCATCCTCACGTCAGCTTCTAGGAAATATTCCCTGAGACTGCATATCTCGCGATTGTTGAGGGTCTTGGCGTTTAAAAAGCCTCGACCTCCACAACTCCGCGGGATATACAGTCTCACACCCGAAGAACGTGGGTGATGTATTCGATATGCTGTTTACAATGTACGGACCTTCCTATCCAGGGCGTCCAGTTCTGTTTGACTCCATTTGTGTATGTTACCGCGTAATAAAAGACTATTAAATACTTTTCTCAGGCGGCCAAATAAACGCTCCTTCAATGATTGCTTCATGTCAGCAACATTGATGCCCAGCGCTTCCGACATACCCAAATACTTGTAGGTTTCGGTTGCTGTTGCAGTTTATGGAACCCGAGAGCTGGTTTTCCACAGATTCCACAATTTTATAGAGCGAGGGGTCACTATACATGCATTACCGCACATTTGTCCACACCAAATTCCATCCTGATGGCGCTACTGAATGTTCCAGTATCCTTTAGTAGCTCCATCAGTTGCAAATCGTTGGGGGTAAAGAGTTTTAGGTCATCCATGTAAAGGAGGTGAGATGAGATGACCTGACCACCTCTCCTCAATCGATAGCCTAGACCTAAATATGATTAAAAGTCGAGAATGAGTTATCATTTCTTTTAACAAAAAATGCTATTTTTAATATGTATTGGCATGCAAAAGTTAAAAGATTATATTTTTTCTAGTATTGGATTATATCTGGTATTAGATTTAGTGGCTAAATAATAGCAGCCGCTCGGGTCTATGTTTAGGTTAAGTCGCGCTTGTCTAGGTTGGTCTGTGAATGGCTGACCACCCGTTACATACCGAGTTTCCTCCGTGCCTCCGAAAGCACGCTAAGCCGTTGGTCCCGGCTGTCATTTGTAGATCATTAATAGTCGTTACAGGTAGTCAGTGTCCCGAAAGTCTGACAACCAGTCTTACCAAGGGGTATCGCACTAAATGGGTTGTGGAGGTCAGATAGGCAGTCGCTCCATGTAAAATACTGGTATTCAGCTGCATCCGGTTAGACTGGAAGCCGACCCCAACATAGTTGGGAAAAGGCTAAGCAGATGATGGAAAGCCCCGTATGGGAAAAGATTGTCAAAGCTTACCAGTGACGTACGCGACATTCCCATTGATGGTTCTCGCGATATGACCAGCTCCATGACCACCAACACTAAACCCACAGATGTGGTAGTTGTTAGGATTGGCGCCCGTCAGGTTGTTCAACCAGTTGATGAAGCGACCAGCGGCTTGACCTAGAATAGAATAAAATCCTTACTGTAATGTTATAAAAGGGAAAGTGAGTTTTTTTGTTTGTTACGTCCTTACGCCTAAATGGCTAAACCGATTTTCATGAATTTTGGTACACTGATAGTTGGGACGCAGGAGACGGGCATACGCAATTTAAAAAAATCTGAAAAGGGGGAGATAGAAAAGGGAAAACTTAGCATTGTCATTACAATCAATAAGGCGCAAGGGCAAACACTAAAGGTAGCAGGTACCTGAAAATGAGGATAAGGGAACTGTGCCACCCCAAATCGCGAGCGAAGCTGCGCGAAAAAGCTACTATTAATATAATATTATAAACGTGAAAGTTTGTATAGATGTTTCTTATTCTTTAACGCAAATACTATTGAATGGATTTTAATGAAACTTTACAATAATGTAGCTTATACATCAGAATAACATTAAGGCTAGAATTCATAAGGATATCTATACTAATATATAAATAATTGTAGCCTAAATGTTATTCTGATGTATAAGCTACATTATTGTATATTTATATATTTATTTATTTATTAAAACTTTATGCACAAGTAACAAAAACATTGTACAAAGGCGGACTTAATGCCTTGGGCATTTTCTACCATATATATATATTTATTTATTATATATTTATACAAATATTATAAAGCTGAAGAGTTTGTTTGTTTGAATGCGCTAATCTCAGGGACTACTGGTTGGAATTGGAATTTAAAAAAATCTGTAAATGCCGTTTTCTTTCTTTTCAAAAATAAAGGAATGTTTTCTTTGAGTAAAATTTTCTACCCAAAGTATTAAGAGTAATTCCCCTTCAGGTGGAATTACAAAATTCCACCCTTTTTATGGGATGTTATCTACAGTCTACCCAATTAAATAGTGTAGTAATCATTTTAAAAGACGTACCAGCTTCTGTAGCGCGAGGTCCCCAGCTGGAGCCAGCACTCCAATCCAGGATAATGACGTTCACGTCTCCAGCAGCCAGGAATGCTGAAAAAAAATTTTGGGCACTTATAAAACGTCGAGAAAAGATGCACGGTTCGGGTTAGTCATTTCCTATGGAGAAGAGCCGGCAGGAAACTCCATGGTTACTCTTTTAAAATCATTTGGTTTTACAATGTTGTTGTCACAGCGTTAGTACTTAAGTATGAGAGGACAGCGTAGGCCCGACAATAAGTTATATATAATAAGTTCTAAAATAAAAGCGAAAGTGAGTTTTTTTATTACGTCTTCACGAATAAAAGGAAAAAACAATTTTGATATTTTTTGGTACAGAGATAGTTGGGACATAGACTAAAAACACGAGAAAAGGGGTAGAAAGAGGGAAGAAAGGGAAAACTTAGCGTTGCTATTACAAATCAATAAGGCGCAAGGGGAACTGTGTTACTCCGAATTTAACGCGAGTAAAGCCCCGGGCAAAAGCTAGTATTAAATATATTTTTTTCCTTCTGAGTTACGAAGTCCTAAAAAGGGTCTTACCTGGCAACAGAACAGTGTTGAATGAAGAAGTGATGGAGCCAGCGAAGCCATGCATCAGCACGATGGTACGATGGTTCCTGTTGAAGTTAGAGTTGGTGACTGTTCCGGCGTTGTTGAGGACCAGGGGCTGGCTGATCGAGGGGTTGGACCTGGAAGTAATGACTGTATAAGTAAACAGGAACCAGCCAAAATGGAGTGGCATTAAAAGGTCAATTCTACTAAAATTATAAATGCGAATGTTTGTGAGGATGGATGGGTGTTTTCTCTTTAACGTCAAAACGGCTGCATGGACCTTGATGAAATTACGCACAGCTGCCCTACCATGACGTCTTAAAACAGAACTTATTCCACTGAAGGAGAGAGAGAGATGTATTCAGGGTGTCTAGCACCATCTCTTTCTCACACAGGAATAAGTACTGCTATAAGATGTCATGGTAACCCTTCAGAGGTAGATTACAGTCTGAAATAATACATAGGATATTTGTTTTTGTTATCGCGCGGGCAAAGCCGCGGGTAAGGTCCTGACAAAAATCTTGGTCGACTTACATGAGGACTATTCAGATTAGTGTCTGAAATGGTTTTTTAAAGATAGCACCTCACAGATTGAGTGGACCTGTCCAGTCAGTGCAAGCATTTGTCAGTTATCGTGTAGCTCGACCCATAACTCAAAGAGCTCAACGACAAGACGAACGAGACCAAAAAGAGGATATTTGTGTCATATAGTAGTTAGTTACTTACGTCACATTTTTTTTTAAACGTTGCCCCACACTAGTAATTTTTCCTGTATCGTGGGTGCGTTTACAAACATTTAAATTCACATACACAAACGGCCAGATGCAAAACAACTATCTGCAGGTCATACAAATATTTGTTCCGTGCGGGATCGAACCCGCGACACGCAGCTCAGCAGTCGATCCCTAATTCATAATTGCTTGGGTAGTTTATGAGTTAACGTCTATGAAATATAAATTTTCTTCTATACGTATAAATAAATATCTAAATAAATATCTTGGAACAACTCACACACGGCTATCTGATCCCAAGCTAAGCAGAGCTTGTGTTATGGTAACCAGACAACTGATATACATACTTATATGTATAATTTATAAATACATACATATTATATATAAATCACACCCAGACACAGAACAAACAATTATGCTCATCACACAAAGTTTGTCCTGGGTGGGAATCGAACCCACGACCTCCGGCTCAGCAGTCAGGGCCACTAACCACTAGACCAACAGGACCGTCGATTTATATGGATGATCTGCTAATATATTTGAGTGACAACGGAAAAGAAATATTCGATAAAAAATATTGTGGGACATAAAATTATATCTACGCTTTGGAATGGGCAACTACAGTACTTTCACAAGTTATTATGTCTTGTGACTGGGACTGTAGCAGCATTTTTCTTGTTTTCATGTCATTCAAAAGTGCCTGTCATGGTCTAATTGAAATAAATGCTTTTAGGTTGAGTTTGAGCGTAACTAAAAATGTTGAAATAAAAAAAATAAACAAGCCCAATAACATATATTATATAGGTATAGTCGCCGATACAGCATACCATATGCATGTCTTAATACACTCACAGCCAAATTTGAAAGTTGCGCAACAAAAACGTGACACATTTTCGTTACTTTAGTAGGTTTTACCACTCGGATTTTTCTCATACCGGGCGCCTTATATATGAAAATCGATTCTTAAGGAGTAAACTCCAAAAACGACTTCCATTAAAACAAAAAAAAACATTACTTTTGGAAGTCGGTGGAAAAACGTCAACGAAATAAACAAAAACTTCGGGAAGTAAAGTTATTTTCCACAATTTTTTTTGCAGTAGGTATTTTTTTTTGGAGTTTACTCCTTAAGAATCGATTTTCATATATAAGGCGCCCGGTATGAGAAAAATCCGAGGGGTAAAACCTACTAAAGTAACGAAAATGTGTCACGTCTTTGGTGCGCACCTTTAGTGCGCAACTTTCTAATTTGGCTGTGAGTGTATTAAGACGTACATATGGTATGCTGTATATATTATTGGGCTTGTTTGTTTCTATCAGTGTCGATGTATTTATATTGCTATTTTTTTTTCATTTTTTTGTGAATTTACCCTTTCATATGATATTAATCTTTTTTCAGTTGAATAAACTCTTTTTGCGTATGGTTAGATACTCGTACTTAAGGAGTAAACTCCAGTCGTGCGTCGGAGCTGACACACACACTTTTTTTTTTACAGGAAGTTTTGGCTTACCTGGTGAAGAGATGGTATCTGTTGGACTGGTCAGGGTTGTATCTCGCGAGTCTGTCATAGTCACTCAGTTTCAGCCAGTTGTCAACCAGGTGCGCGTTGCCGGCGTCATCCTCCAGGTAGTCGTAGCGGAGACCCTCAGACCACTTGCCTAGGACTGGATCATTTGCAGGGTAGGCTGAAGAAGGGAAAGCCGAAGGAATCAGTATGTGTTTTTTTTTTAGCGAGGCAAGGCAACAAGGTATTTCAAAAAAGGAGGTCCTCAATTCGACTTTTAGAACGAAGTTCCTTATCGTGCGTTGTGTAAGGGGACTACACGGAAAAATTGAAACCAATAGTTGTAACGACACTTTTTGCTTAAGACCAAAAGTTGTAACGACATTTGTGTCTGTCTCTCTCTTTCTCTATCTCTCTCTCTCTCTCTCTCTCTCTCTCATGGGAAGCAAGTCAGTTATTTTCGATTCGTCTTTCTATTTCGCATTGAACAGTGGTGTCGCAACGATTATTTTTGTTGAGTGTAAACAGGTTTTTTGTACATAATAAATAATAACTTCGTTCCGTCCGGGTGTCCTTTGACACCTCTCAAGTTTTTATTTGTATGTTTGCTTTTCCATATCTCCAACAATTGAAGGTTAATGTTCTAAATTATTTTTATTATCGAAACTTTTGTACCCTTCTTCAAAATTATGAGGAAGATTTCAATTCCGTTTGACGACACGGTTGGCGCAGTGGCTGAGCAATCAACTGCTGTGCTGCACGTCGTGGTTTCGATCCCCGCACGGAACAAATATTTGTATGGCCTACAGATAGTTGTTCCGGGTCTGGCTGTTTGTGTATGTGATTTTAAATGTTTGTAAACGCACCCACGATACAGGAGAAAGTCCTAGTGTGAGGCAACGTTTAAAAAAACGACGTTTTCGTAAGAAAATTTCAATTTCATGGCCTAATCTGGCGCTCCCACATAAACTCGAATCAAGATCTTTCTTTCAAATAACTGAAAATCGATTAATACCTATTTTGCTTGCCTTTGACGCAAGTTTGAATACAATTGGCCAAAATGATTCAAAACACATTAATCTTGATAATTTATTTACTAATCTAATACTCAATCAATTACAGCTATCTGATAATATTATGTTTAATCAGACCAACGCAACAATAATTAAACAAAACAAATGTGAATCAGTCGATAATACCGCCATTACTAGAAGAAGCGAGTTAACAAAAAAAAAAATTGCTGTCTTTTGGATTATCCTTACTCCTTAATATTATAAAAGCGAAAGTGAGTTTGATTGTTTGTTACTTCTTCACGCTTTAATGACTAAACCGATTTTGATGAATTTTGGTACAGAGATAGTTGGGAACCAGGAGACGGACATAGGCTAATTTTTATTTTAAAAAAAGTGGGATGTGAGGGAGAAAGAGGGAAGAAAAGGGAAAACTTAGCGTTGCTATTACAAATCAATCAGGCGCAAGAGCAAAAACTGCAGGTCTGTTTGGTGTGCTATACCGAATTTAACGCGAGCGAAGCCGCGGGCGAAAGCTAGTTCTAAAATAAACGACACGTATTTTTTTTTAAATGACAAAGATCTAGCCCATTAAAGTTCCGTGTGACGTCACGCGTTGCAAAAAAATGCAGCGACGCGTGTAAAATAGTATGTAATTACTTTGACCCTGTAAACAGTAGTCACTACCTGGAGTCTGGGAGCAAGTAACCCGCTCCATCTTAATTCCCGAATAGGGAATTCGGGAATTAAGATGGAGCGGGTTACTTGCTCCCAGACTCCAGGTAGTGACTAGCAGACTGGTACAATCATCTTCCCCCCCCCCCCGTCTCTTTGCTCGACCCAGCCCCCGTAGCTGAACCAGTAAACCAAAATCCCCTTAATAATGGAACTCAGATCCAGCCTGCCCCTTTCGTGGGAGACGCCCCGGGCGCCGGGCGCCACGAGACGACTCCCGGCCTGTGGATGGTGAGCAATGGGTAGCTAACCGTCCGTCCGACGATTGACTACATGCCGTGTCGACGGCGCGTTCGTGTTTCACGCGCTCCTCAAAGAGATGTCAGCAAAGCAGAGGGGCTTGCCAGAGCCTTCGCCTGCCGGGGTTGCGGGTTGTTCGATAGAGATACCGCGGCCCCGGAACGTAAAGGGCAATAGAAGGAACATGGGTGGGTTTTAGTCAGTAAAAGCCCCTCCGCTCTGCCCAGAGCGGGGAAGTCATTTGATGATTTCCCAAACAAAAAAAAAGCCTGTCCCTTTGCTGTTCTCACCCAGCGACGGCCCAAGCCGATTCTCGTCCTTAGCGTGCAGTCGCTTAGTTTATTAAATAATATTAGTTAATTATATTAGTTTATAAAATTAAAAAAAACTGCATCGCTGCTATGCAGAGTACGGAGCAGCTATGTACTGAGAGCTGTGGCGGCCGGAGAGCTATACTCCAAATATTGAGCGTTTTGTTCGGAGGTTGATAAAGTAGGACACAATGTTCCTGCTTTGTCAGCCTTTGTTTTGATATTTAATTTTATCTTTAATACTAACACTAGAGTATAAGCCGTTTTGTAATACTAACAAAATATGGATCTCCATTGTCCGAAATAAATGAATTTATTTATTTATTAGTTTTAAGCTATTGCATAGCTTCTATCGCGGGCCTTGAGCGTGGAGACCGAATCCAGAAATTTCGTAACGAAAAAACCTAAACGTTTTTGATGATTTCCCTTTCGATTAAAAAAAATGATCAAGAACAAAATTCCGCAATGACGATTAACCCTGATGAGTACTTTAACACAATTAATAATAACTTACCAGCGGCAAAAGCTGCGCTAACAACTAAAACAGCAATCGTCAGGGACACCATTTTGGCAACTTTAGACTTAGCCGTGAATCTACAAGCCAATTTATGTCTTAATCTTATCTGAGTTAGATAAGTGTTTGAATGGACGTCATTTGGTACTGCAGAGTTTTAGGGTTCTTCTGAAATATAGGTTTCTGATGATCTGCTACCCTACCATGACGTGTTAAAGCACAACTTATTTCGCTGAAGGAAAGGGACAGAGCTATACAGGGTGTCTAGCACCATCTCTTTCACTCAGTGGAATAAGTTCTGCTTTAAGATGTCATAGTAGGCCTACAGCTCAAGGCTCAAGGTTTTTTTTTAAACTTTACCCCACACTAGGAATTTCTCCTGTATCGTGGGTGCGTTTACAAACATTTAAACTCACATACACGAACAGTCAGACCCGAAACAACTATTTGTCATACAAATATTTGTTCCGTTCGGAGATCGTACCCGCATCACGCAGGGCAGCAGTCGATCGCTCAGCCACTGCGACAACCGTGCCGTGTCTTCCGGGGTTGCGGGTTGTTCGAAAGAGATACCACAGAATTGACTGAACTTATTCAGCATATTTAATTGCTTTTACACGCCCGTTACATCATCTGCCTAGCCTTTTCCCAACTACGTTGGGGTCGGCTACCAGTCTAACTGGATGCAGCTGAATATCAGTATTTTACATGGAGCGACTGCCTATCTGACCTCCACAACCCAGTTAATACTGGGTAAGAAAGACGAAGACTGGTTGTCAGACTTTCGGAACACTGACTATCCGTAACGACTGTCAAAGATCTACAAATGACAGCCGGGACCAACGGCTTAACGTGCTTTCCGAGGCACGGAGGAAACTCGGTATGTAACGGGTGGTCACCCATCCACAGACCAACCTAGGCAAGCGCAGCTTAACCTTAAGATCGACCCGAGCGGCTGCTATTATTTAGCCACGAGCTCCTCACACGCCCGTTACACTGAAGGCTTTATTTATGCTTTTTTTGTGGATGGAAAGTCATCAAATAACTCCCCCCGCTCTGGGCGGAGCGGGGGGAAGGAGTGTCAGACTTGTTTTGACTAAAACCCACTTCCTTTAATTGCCCTTTACGTCCCAGGGCCGTGGTAAATCTTTTGAACAACCCTTCACCCTGACAGGCGGTGCCCCTGATTATTATTGTATATGTGTATTTTTTTTTTATTTAGATATTAATTTTGGAACATGTTACGCCACAGACTACCTACAGTACTGTTTCTCCTCCTTTAAATCCATCCAAAGGTTGTCTTGAAAAGATCGCTTTTTGCGATAAGACCGCCCATTGTGTCACCCTATTTATAAGTTGTTTAGTTATTCTTGTTACTTATATGGTGTACATAATAAAGATTATTCTATAACCATATACTCAAATCTGAAGTCGCTTAAAGCTATAAAAAAATCATCGTAAAGGCAGCTTCGTCCGCGTGATATTACAAAAAAGTATCCTATGTGTTATTCCAGACTATAATCTACCTCTGTGCTAAATGGCATTAAGATCCGTTCAGCCGTTTTGACGTGAAAGAGTAACAAACAAACACACATCCATACATCCATCCTCACAAACATTCGCTTTTATAATATTAATAGGAAGTGGGATAGAAAATGAAGTTGTATAACAACTTCATTTTCTATCGGGTGGGACGGGCCTGTTGGTCTAGTGGTTAGTGGCCCTGACTGCTAAGCCGGAGGTCGTGGGTTCGATTCCCACACAGGACAAACTTTGTGTGATGAGCATGATTGTTTGTTCTGTGTCTGGGTGTGATTTATCTATACTATGTATGTTTTTATAAATTACTAGCTGTTCCCCACGGTTTCACCCGCGCTGCTCAGCACATGTTGGCCGTAGCGTGATGTTATATAGCCTATAGCCTTCCTCAAGAAATGGACTATCCAACACTAAAAGAATTTTCCAATTCCAACCAGTAGTCCCTGAGATTAGCGCGTTCAAACAAACAAACAAACTCTTCAGCTTTATAATATTAGTATAGATATAAGTATGTATATCAGTTGTCTGGTTACCATAACACAAGCTCTGCTTAGCTTGGGATCAGATAGATGTGAGTTGTCCCAAGATATTTATTTATTTTACTTCATTTTTCAACTGGTTCAACCTGGTTCTTTTAACCTTACCTACATACAAAAATGTGTTGCAGGGGAGTTTGTTCCGCCACTTCTTCCCAGCTAAAACAAGTGGCGTTTTGGGGGTCTGCCTCTTGTAATGTTGACGTTCAAAAAGTACCTACTGATAATCAGTTTAATTTAAAATAATATTACTGAAAATAAACCAATTTTAAATACATTACTAGCATCCACCCACGACTTCGTCCGAGTGGCATAGTTACTTTGGGCTAACGCTAACTTTAACCCGCGTGATGACCGAAAAAAAAATCTTTCTCCCCCTTTTTCACTTTTTTGTGTGTTTTGTTCGTCTCCAGGGTCTAAACTATCTCTGTACTGTAATTTATCAAAATTGGTTTGGCCATAGACATTTAGGCGTGAAGATGTTACCCCCGAATTACTGAAACGTCACTCAAAATGTGAGGGCTGCTTAACATTTGAGCAGCTCTTAAACTTTAAATTTTGTATGGTCAAATGTCACTTCTGAGGCTCTGTTAAACTTAAGTGGGACTTAAATTTTGAGTGACGTTTGAGTATTCGGGGGTTAGTGGGGCAGCCTCGGTTTTGCAGCGCTTCGGTCATGTTTGCGGACGCGCCAATAGATGACTTTCATGCCGTTATGCGCAAACGATGTGCATCGATGTTGCGGCGATTCAGGGGTAGCCCTAACAGCATTTAAGTTACACTGGCGGAGAAGATCGACGGACCATTTATCAGGCTCTAGGCTGGCAGACATGTGCCTGCTCATGTTCATGCACTCAATTAATGTGTTTTGTTTGTTGACGTGACAACGTCTTATAAATTGGTTTGCCGGGTGACACTTCAAGAAACTGCGTTACGCTCCGCTCACGTTATGCGCTCACAATGAGAGCGAGTGAGAGGCACGCGTCCCTTCCACTCGGGCATGGTTAGCCCGCCTAAGAGCGAGAGAGACAGACATATCATCCTTCTTCCTACTATACGAATGAATATTCACATTAAAATTATTTTACCACTCAAAGTCGTTGTCACGTAAAACTTTCGCCCGTATACCGACTTTACAGGCAACCAATTTATTTTTTAATTATTGAATTTACTAACATAGGCTAAGTTGATACTAACACTATATGGATCGCTTGGTCTGAAAATAAAGATTTGATTTGATTTGTAACAAACAAACTCACTTTCGCTTTTATAAAATTAGTAAGGATTTCAAGCTTTCACTGTTTATAGAACTATTAAAACTGTCACATTCAGGATAGTCTTTCGTGAGTCCCATGTTGTTATGAGCGCCCGTTATTTTGATGCTGTTGTCATCGCCATATGATAAAATATTTTACTTTTTTTGCCATCACAATGTTGTCGTATTTAACCCAAAGGTTACAAAGAATGCCCTGAAGGCAATAAGTCAGCCGGGCGTTTGAGGGAGAGAACATCTGCCCAACCCAGACGTCCCGGGCGCCGCGAGACGACTCCCGGCCACCGTAGATGCGGGCCTGTGGACGGTGAGCAATGGGTAGTTCACCGTCCGTTCGTCGATTGACGACAGGCCGTATCGACGGTGCGTTTGTGTTTCACGCGCGCCTCAAAGAGATGTCAGCAAAGCAGAGGGGCTTGCCAGAGCCTCCGCCTGCCGGGGTTGCGGGTTGTTCGAAAGAGATACCGCGGCCCCGGAACGTAAAGGGCAATAGAAGGAACATGGGTGGGTTTTAGTCAGAACAAGTCTGACACCGCCCCGCGTTCCGCCTAGAGCGGGGGAAGTCATTGGAAGATTTCCCACCCGAAAAAAAAGGCATTAAGTCAACCTATGTATCTACCACTATTTTACGCGAAGTTTAAATAAACAAAACATAAATTAAAATTATCCTTCTTCCCGTTTTTATACTACAATGTTGTCGTATTTTAACCCAAAAGCTGACTAAAGTACGGCCAACGAGAAGCGATACCAAATGTAAACAAAACTCATGCTAAAACCCCATCTAAAATGGCCGCCCGAATGTTGGCGAACCCGTCTTAACGTTGTCATGTTTTTGCCGGGAGAACGAGACATTACGACAAAGGCACAAGATGGAAAGAGCTAAATATTAGATTGTCAACGCCACAGTTGTTCTTTAGGTTAATGACCTTTCGTATCGCTGCTAGTTGGCCGTACTGTAGTAGAGAATGCCTTATGGAATTAAGTCCGCCTATGTACCACTATTGTAAATGAATCTTATTAATTTTAATATTTTTCTGTTTCAGTTGGATACCTGCTCTCGAAACGTAAGTATATTTGTATTAAATACACCAAATTCACGTTTTTAACTATTGAAAAGGTACGCCATCTTTTTTTTTAAATTAAGTAATTCCATGAATAAAGTGTCAGCAATGATATTCAAAATGGCGGATATATGCAATGCGCTAGTAAAAATTTAAATCAGCTAATTAATAACATTATAAAACCTTGAGTTATGAGTCGAGCTACACGATAACTGACAAATGCTTGCACTGACTGGACAGGTCCACTCAATCTGTGTGGTGCTTTCTTAAAAAGACCATTTCAGACTCTAATCTGCATAGTCCTCATGTAAGTTGACCAAGATTTTTGTCTGGACCTTAAAAGAGACTATGACCTCTGAGTTTGTTTCGGCTGTTTCTTCTCAGAGTAGTCAGGTACGAAACACCGGCCTAATCTAGTTTAAATAAAAAGACGTGTAAAAGTGTTTGTGAAAACCTACTTGCAAAATAAACATCATTAATTATCATTTAGCCTTACACTAAAAATTAATCACGATATTGAGTAAGTATTTGTATAATAAACTAGCTTTTGCCCGCGGTTTCGCTCGCGTTAAATTCGGGGTAACACAGTTCCCCTTTACTGGTACAGTTTCCCTTTTCTTCCCTCTTCCTCCCTCACATCCCACTTTTTTCAAAAAATATTAGCCTAGTCCGTCTTCTGGTTCCCAACTATCTCTGTACCAAAATTCATCAAAATCGGTTAAGCCATTAAAGCATGAAGAGGTAACAAACAAACAAACTCACTTTCGCTTTTATAATATCAGTAAGGATAGGAGATCTACTACCCTACCATGACGTGTTAAAGCAGAACTTATTCCGCTGAGGGAGAGAGACAGAGCTATACAGGGTGTGTAGCACCATCTCTTTCCCTCAGTGGAATAAGTTCTGCTTTAAGACCTCATGGTAGGCATACAGGGGTTTAAAATGGCAATCCCTTGTCCGCCTGGGGCCTAAGTCTGCTATTACAATAGTATCAGAATGGTCGATCACTGATTGCATAATGGTTAATTTTGACAAGTTTGGTAATCTACTACATACTACACTAGTCAAAATCAACCATTATACGATCAGTGATCGACCATTCTGACACTATTGTAATAGCAGACTTAGGCCCCTGGCCACTTGCGGCCACCCAACTACGTTATTTAAGTGATGATTTTCAATGATGCCTATATTATTGAAATGTACCTAATCAATTAAAAAGATACACTAATTTAGTAACTATCCATAAAATTATCAGGAAAAACCCTACGCTTCGGTATAGTTAGTCATCATAACATACCTAGTAATAATATTTTTTAAGATAACTCTTCAATGATTAATATAATTAACTTCTATCTTTAATTAATATATTTGCGCATGAGATAATCTATCGATTAGTTTTATCACGGTTCTGATTATCTAATCCTTTTGAAACTAGATTTGATTAAATCTGCTTACTGTTCGTTTTTAAGATTGCGGAGTACTAATTATTCTTTTACCTGTTTATTCATCCTTACTTCCTTACTAATATTATAAAAGCGAAAGTGAGTTTGTTTGTTTGTTTGTTTGTTACCTCTTCATGCATTAATGGCTGAACCGATTTTGATGAATTTTGGTACAGAGATAGTTAGGAACCAAGAGACGGACATATGCTATTTTGTATTTAAAAAAAGTGGAATGTGAGGGAGAAAGAGGGAAGAAAAGGGAAAACTTAGCGTTGTTATTACAAATCAATAAGGCGCAAGAGGAACTGTGTTACCCCAAATTTAACGCGGGCGAAAGCTAGTCATAAATAAAATCATACTATTTATTAATCTTGAGATCAATAAGATTACAGAAGCTGGTAAACATCACAATTATAATAGTAAGTCATTCCTTTCATGCTAGCTGGCTCTCTTTACTCTGGGCGCTCTTAATGTGCTCGTTTTTCTACATCGTTCTCACATGTATTTTTGATTTCAACATGAATGATGTTTCCAATGGTTTTGTAACAATATTCTGATTTAAAAGAGTGTCCGTGGAGTTTCTTGCCCATTCTTCTCCATAGAGATCTATGCTACTTTCACAAGTTATTATGTCTTGTGACTGGGACTGCAGCAGCATCATTTTTTGCTGTTCTCATGACATTCAAAAGTGCCTGTAATGGTCTAATTAAAATAAATGATTTGATTTGATTTGTTTGGCTCACGCGGCTTCGCATGCGTTATATCGATCAAAAGTATCCTATGTGTTATTCCAGACTATAATCTACCTCTGTGCCCAATTTCATCAAGATCCCTTCAGTCGTTTTGACGTGAAAGAGTAACTAACATACATAGGAATTACTCCTGTATCGTGGGTGCGTTTACAAGCATATAAACTCACATACACAAACAGCCAGACCCGGTAAAACTATCTGTAGGCCATACAAATATTTGTTCCGTGGGGGGATCGAACCTGTGACACGCAGCACGGCAGTCGATCGCTTAGCCACTGCGCCAACTGTGTCGTCATATTGTCTATGGGTCAATCTAACTTCTATCTCTTTTTATTATGTCTACTTTCTCATCTTGATATTTTTTGTGTTGATTCCTGAATTGTGTCTTTTCTTGCATCAGAATAAAATGCAATCGCTTTCGCATTATGTTCGTATTGATCTTTTAGCCGCGTCGCCCACACGACATTTGTAAAGAAAATCTCGTTGCGGCGTGCCTCTTATGTGCCTGCGCCTCAACTGCATTTATCTATAATATGTATGTATTTATAAATTATATAATTATGTATATCAGTTGTCTGGTTACCATAACACAAGCTCTGCTCAGCTTGGGATCAGATAGCCTTGTGTGAGTTATCCCAAGATATTTATTATTATCTCGACTGTTGATCTTGTGGGCAACGCGCCTAATGCGCCCGCGCCTCGACTGCGCCTCGACTGTTGGTCGTGTGGGCGACGCGCCTTAGACTACTCAACGAATTTAATGCAGTTTTCAGCAATATATAGAGTAATTTAAGGGGAACGATTATTATCCATACTAATATTATAAAGCTGAAGAGTTTGTTTGTTTGTTTGAACGCGCTAATCTCAGGGACTACTGGTTGGAATTGGAAAATTCTTTTAGTGTTGGATAGTCCATTTCTTGAGGAAGGCTATAGGCTATATAACATCACGCTACGACCAACAGGTGCTGAGCAGCGCGGGTGAAACCGTGGGGAACAGCTAGTGTATTATAATATCCCAGTATACGTGTGTAAAAACGCACAGTGTAAAATAAAACAACATCATTTAGAAACAAAATTAAATTTATTTTCTATTTTTTTTTTGTTAATGTTTTTAACAATTAATACTTAAATTTTATCCTCGAGAGAAAGGCCAGATTGCGTTAGTTACCAAATGGTAAATTCCAGAGTTCCTGAAACAGAAAAAAAAAACGAAATTAATCCTTACTAATATTATAAAAGCGAAAGTGAGTTTGTTTGTTTGTTACCTCTTCACGCTTTAATGGCTAAACCGATTGTAATGAATTTTGGTACATAGATAGTCGGGAACTAGGAGACGGACACAGGCTATTTTTTATTTAAAAAAAGTGGGATGTGAGGGAGAAAGAGGGAAGAAAAGGGAAAACTTAGCGTTGCTATTACAAATCAATAAGGCGCAAGGAGATCTGTGATACCCCAAATTTAGCGCGGGCGAAGCCGCGGGCGAAAGCTAGTAATACAAAACTTTTTAGTAAAAAAATAAAACCGACTTCTAAAAAAAAACTAAAAACTGGAAAATAACTTTATTTCCGGAAGTCGGTGGCTTTTGTTGGTTTCGTTGACTTTATTGGCCACCGACTTCCGGAAATAAAGTTATTTTCCAGTTTTTAGTTTTTTTTTAGAAGTCGGTTTTATTTTTTTACTAAAAAGTTTTTATTTCAACATTTTTAGTTATAGTATTATGATATAATACGCAAACACGGTTAAAAAGTTTTTATTTTTAGCTTTAGTCCCGTCTTAGATACAATTTTTAGTTCCACATCAAGCTATAGATTAAATACTAAATATCTATATTATGCTTTAGAATTAAACCAATTCAGAAATCATATGCATCATCCCCTAGGGGATACAGCTGATACTTGATCTGATGTTTATGTTTC
Organism: Ochropleura leucogaster; assembly: GCA_958449745.1. Classification (NCBI taxonomy): domain Eukaryota; kingdom Metazoa; phylum Arthropoda; class Insecta; order Lepidoptera; family Noctuidae; genus Ochropleura; species Ochropleura leucogaster. The sequence continues at coordinate 1,687,888 of OY288230.1, read as the reverse complement.
TTATTGACTAGGTGAAGGGTGGGGAGGGGATACGGTCACCCTGCTCCCACTCGCCTGCCTACAGTGGCGAAACCCATACTTATACATGTGATTGCAGCAATCACGGCAGATTTGCTGTCATTTATTAAAGAGTGCCATTGTATCACTGAAGATCTATCACCAAATTACTGCGATGACCTTCCAAACCATAGTAGTACCTACATACCATTTTTTGATCATTTGTCTTCGACAACTTCTAAAATATAATCGACGAATGAGTATATCATCAACGTACACGAAGTCAATCCAATACGTATTATTAAAGATAACTCAAAAACTACTTGTCGGATCTTGATATTTTTTTTATGGGACCAAACGACAATCACCAGCTTTCGAATAAAAAAAGAATCATCAAAATCGGTTCACTCAGACCTGAGTTATGAGGTAACAAACACAAAAAAAAAAAAAAAAAAAAAAAAACATACAGACGAATTGAGAACCTCCTCCTTTTTTTGAAGTCGGTTAATAAAAGACATACTTGACTGCTTGTTTTTAGACGAAGAATTCGTTTTGTCAATGTGGCGAGGACAATTTTTGGTTAGAGAATTGGTGTTGCCATCTAATGTGACAATCTGTATTTGAGTAATTAATCTTCTTTAAACTATCGTTTACGTAAATATATACTAAGATTGTGTGTTTGCAATAGCGTCAAAATATCAGGTGCTTATAAAAAATGAAAATCAAGGAAGATAAGTGCTATAAGTGACTTTTGAAGCATAATTTTGTAAAATAGTTTAGTAAATTACATTATCTTTACTTAATTATATATATTTATAATATCCTTACTAATATTATAAAAGCGAAAGTGAGTTTGTTTGTTTGTTTGTTTGTTACCTCTTCACGCTTTAATGGCTACACCGATTTTGTTGAATTTTGGTACAGAGATGGTTGGGAACCAGGAGAAGGACATAGGCTAATATTTATTTGAAAAAAGTGGGATGTGAGGGAGAAAGAGGGAAGGAAAGGAAAAACTTAGCGTTGCTATTACAAATGAATAAGGCGCAAGGGAAACTGTGTTACCCCGAATTTAACGCGAGCGAAGCCGCGGGTAAAAGCTAGTAGTTTATAAACTGTCTTGTCACAAACTATCTATAGGTTATAATATATTTAAAAATCTGTCCATGGAGTTTCTTGCCCATTCTTCTCCATAGAGAACAACGCTTTGGAATGGGCAACTACAGTACTTTTAGTCTAAGATCCCGTTATACAACGACCTTCACCGAGATGTTTATTTGATGAAACATATTTTATATTCAATTCTATTTGCCAATAATTATATTCCATATGGGTTGCCTAATAAATTTCAGTCCAGGATACGATTAATTAATAATTAAAAAAAGTTTTTTTTTTTAATATTTCACCGGTTTGACTATTAGACAAATTTCATTCCAATCGAAAGTATGAAGCCCATAGAATATGCTAACGTTAGGTTGCCTATTCTTTTCCAGTCATAACTCTCGGGTTGCCAGGTATAAACAGGTAAATCGATAGTAGCATTTTACACCGGTCAGATAATTTAATCAAATTTAAATGAAAATAAAGATTATTTAATAATAAACACGGTAAAATGGAATTGCCTGCGAAAAATCAGTCCTGAATTACGGTTGTCGAATTTTAAAAAGTAAAATATTGCCGCGAGTGAATAGGTGCGACTGAGAGGTCCTAAGCAACCGTTCCGTGCGTTAGAAGAGGACAGAGCATAACAGCTGCTTAAGGTCCGCCCATTTAAAGAAAGAGAGCGCGCATGCTATTTGTCAGTGCAACTGACAAGGATAGCGATAGACTTGCATATGCTGTGTATCATTTTAGAGTAATGTATTATCAAAATAGAAGAATAATTTTTTAATATTATTTTTAATTAATTAATTATTTATGTGTATATATTTAATGTGATATTAAAGTATATATACATATATAGTAAAAGTAAATAAGAAGGTTATAGCAATAAATATGTAATACTAATTTAGAATTTTTTTTTATTAAAAAAAATGAAAAACAATTGAAAAAATCACTGTTTATTATACAAAATTATAAATAAATATTTTTTTTTTAAATTATTCAGCTTCTGAGTCATCAGAAATAAAGCTAAGATCTTCGACATCTGCACCTTCTTCGTCATCACTCTCTGTTTCGGTTCTTTCGACAATATCATCTATTCTTAGAGGTGTATGATCACCAATGAATTCTCGTGGCTTTAAATATTCATCTAAGTACCAACCGCAGCTCTCAGGTTCAAGTTTGATACATGTTGGATCTGTTGCATTCAGCCACATCGAATTTACGTAGATAGTTCGTAAAACTTTTTGTGTTAATGATATCCAGCACGGAGGTATGGAGTTAGAGTCAAAGTCTTTGATTTTTTTTAGAAACTGCTCACTGTCTTCTTTAGCAAAGTAATTTTTCATGAAAATGCGCTATCTTGCATCATTCACATTAGTGCAATTCTTAATCCCATACATACAAGCTGTAAATTCTTGAACTATTTTCATTTTATCTTCAATGAAAATATCAGCAGCATCTGTTAATGACGCAAAAACTGTTTGATATTTTGCATTTTTGGAAAATATTTGAAAAGGTTTTACTTTTCCTTAATTATAAAATGCTGCCGTGTAATCGCAGCCTGTAAACGCGTGGAAGGCGGGAAGACTTTGGCATAGCTTGATCCCTAACTTCAACGCTAAATCAGTGCAATTAATGCAATCAACGGATTGATTATTGGTCTTTTTTGTTGTCGAACTTGCAAGCCAAAATTGAGATTCCATCAGTTTGTGCATATTTCCTAACAAAATAATCAAAACGTCAGTATCAGAGGCCTTAATTAGAATTCTTGAGCCTGGTTCTGCTTTAGAAGCATGAAAAATAATCCTCGTATCTGCCTCTTCGTGATAACATTCATATTTAGTTTCTTCAGTTTTGTTTACGGAGTTTTCGTGAACTTGATAAGAGTAGCACTGATGATCGACGGTTAAAAAGATATTTTTGTTTTGTATTATTGTTGCCAAATGGTCGTTCTCCCAAAGCGATAATTTTTAAGGCTTTGTAAAAAATTTTTTGGTCTTGTTTGTTGAGGTCCCGAAATTTTATACGGAATATCGAATTCTTTTCTGCTTTCACGCTCTGAGTCTTTGATTGACGGTCAACGCAACGCACGGAACGGTTGCTTGGGACCTCTCAGTCGCACCTATTCACTCGCGGCAATATTTTACTTTTTAAAATTCGACAACCGTAATTCAGGACTGATTTTTCGCAGGCAACCCTATTTTACCGTGTTTATAATTAAATAATCTTTATTTTCATTTAAATTTGATTAAATTATCTGACCGGTGTAAAATGCTACTATCGATTTACCTGTTTATACCTGGCAACCCGAGAGTTATGACTGGAAAAGAATAGGCAACCTAACGTTAGCATATTCTATGGGCTTCATACTTTCGATTGGAATGAAATTTGTCTAATAGTCAAACCGGTGAAATATTAAAACAAAAATCTTTTTTTAATTATTAATTAATCGTATCCTGGACTGAAATTTATTAGGCAACCCATATGGAATATAATTATTGGCAAATAAAATTGAATATAAAATATGTTTCATCAAATAAACCAAAGGGGGGTTTATGTAATAATACAACAGTTATTAAAGACAAAAATGATTTATTTATATAAGTGACTCGGATATTAATATATTTTTTCATTTATCCTCTTGAGAAAGGCTGTCTGTTGTTAGTTACCAAATGATAAATTCCAGAGTTTCTGGAATTGAAAAAGAAAATAGAAGTTTTAATATAATTCGACACGGTTAGCGCAGTGGCTGAGCGATCGACTGCCGCGCTGCGTATCGCGGGTTCGATTCCCGCACGGAACAAATTTTTGTATGGCCTACAGATAGTTATTCCGGGTGTGGCTGTTTGTGTATGTGTGTTTAAATGTTTGTTAACGCACCCACGATACAGGAGAAATTCCTAGTGTCGGGCAGTTAAAAAAAAAATCAGAGGTTGGTTAGTTTGTAGCTAAAAGACTTTTACTTAATTACGGTTAAAGATACTTATTTTCTCAACAATACAATACAAAATACAATACAATACAAAAAGTTTATTTTCTATAACTTAATTAATTGATTGCAAATAAATTATGAAGCAGTAAACGCGGTTTAAAATAAGAATTTCAAAAATAAAAAGAAAAGGGGAACTGTGTTATCCCAAATTTAACGCGAACTAAGCCGCGGGCAATAGTTAGACAAATATACAAAAATGCTACTCACCCAGTCTTTGGCTGTAGGCCTCCCATCCTCAAGGTACCTCCAGCATTGCAGTTGCCATTCAGGGCATTGTTCAGGTTCTCACAGCGTCTGCCAGTGAAGCCTCCAGTCCTTAGAGATTCAGCCATGTAGTTGTAAGCCCTGGACAAACAAAAACATTAAAATAACCGAACAAGCACCAGTTTCTGACAAGAAATTATAATTACAGTACGGCCAACGAGAAGCGATACGAAAGGTCGTTAACCTAAAGAACAACTGTGGCGTTGACAATCTAATATTTAGCTCTTTCCATCTTGTGCATTTGTCGTAATGTCTCGTTCTCCCGGCAAAAACATGACAACGTTAAGACGGGTTCGCCAACATTCGGGCGGCCATTTTAGATGGGGTTTTAGCATGGGTTTTGTTTACATTTGGTATCGCTTCTTGTTGGCCGTACTATATATGTATACATAAACTCAATCAATACGGTTGGCACAGTGTTTGAGGCGCGTCGCCCACATTACTAACAGTCGAGGCGCAGTTGAGGCGCAGGCACATAAGAGGCACGCCGCAACGAGATTTTCTTTACAAATGTCGTGTGGGTGACGCGCCTAAGCTTTTGACTGCCGCGATGCGTGTCGTGGTTTCGATTCCCGCACGAAACAAATATGTGTATGGCCTACAGATAGTTGTTTCGGGTCTGGCTGTTTGTGTATGTGGGTTTAAATGTTTGTTAACGCACCCACGATACAGGAGAAATTCCTAGTGTGGAGCCACGTTGTAAATATATATACCACACACATACAAACACATACGCGCACACACAACATTTAAGAACAAGTGCTGCTAATAAGTTTATAAGTTTTATTTTAAAAGACATGGCCAGATCCTGCCCTGATAGTGCACAGTAATGATTAATTCCATATATGAAAATTCCTTTTGAAATAAATAAAAAAATAATCCCATTAATTACATTTCCCTGAAATAGGCGAGAGAAAATACAAAAAAATATAGTTTGTTCATTGATTGTGTGGTTTTATATTCTGATATTGCATTGATTGACATTTACATTGTCGTCTTGCGTTGATTTTATCACGTATTATCGTACTTTGTTAGTATTGAAACAAGACCTTCGGCCTTCCCTGTGGAACTAGTTCCTTTTTATGAATAGTCTAGTCTATTTAGGTACTAAATGGCGTCTGTATAGTCTTCCTCTTTTGTTACGTCTATAGAACTCTGAATGTTTCATCATTGCTATTCAAATTGTCAAGGCGCTATTTTTGTTTTCTATTTATATTGTCTCTCGCCTATTCTCTGATAATAAATCATAAACTATTGTAAAGCTCTGCATGTAAGCTTTAAAATGACGTACTATACATCAATGTACATGAATATTTTTTTGTTAGGGAATAGCTCTATACCAATTCCGGCCGTGTAATTTAACCTTTGCTCATTTGTAATTTAAACAATAGTATAGTTAAGTATCTCAATATTGTTAATTTAAGGGAGAGAGCTAGATAGTTAGGGTTATCTCATTTATACAGAATGTAACTTTTTTGAGACAAATAAAACTTTTTTCATTTTTCATTTTCATACCTCTGGTTCCTTTGTGCTGTCAAAAATGAGAAAGAAAGAAAGAAAAAGAAACAACCTTCTAAGTCTACGCAGTCCAAAGATAATAATATGCCTGTTTATGTCGCAAGTTTGTGCGGAACCCTCTGTACGTGAGTCTGACTCACTCATGACTGTTTTCTTTTGTAATGAAGAATAATTATTAACTCAATTATTGAAATTCTTTCAATTACAATAGGTATAAATCTATGATTTGCTCCACAAAGGATCATGACCATCAACGGTACTGGTTTTTCTCATGCATCAAGATAAAAATTATATCACAATTTTTTTCTTTATTTTTGAAGACATTCTGCAATTAGAATGCCAATTTTGTATAGGGGTTTATTTTGTAAACTTAATAAGTTATGAAATTGTTTTGATAAAATGAATTACCTACTGCCGGCTATTCTGACGTTAAAGTGTTGTCATAATTAAAATAAGTAAATATATCGAGAACTGTAATCGTTTTTTTTTGCATACGATTACAAATTAATATAAATGTAAAGTCATTGGAAAGCTAAATCGCGAGGTTTTTAAAAATAATAAAGCGAGATGATACTACTGTGGTATGAAATAATTAGTATTTCACACACACAGTAGTCGTATTAATATTTTGCTTTCAAAACCAATTTCACTTTGTTGGCTAACGATACAAATGAATGATTGCATAGATTTTTTTTTAATTATCTTGCTTTGGTTTGATATAAATCGAAACTTTTTAATAAATTAATGATTATAGAACTAAATCAGTCATTTGAAATAATTATGTGTCGAGTGTATTTATTCGAGTAATCGATTTTTATTTAAAATCTAAAGTGGCAACATTACCTAGTGTTGGTGTCTCAAATTGAATTTGTCATTGTCAAAAAGTCCAATGACAATTGCGCGTGGTGCATGCTAAGTTTGTTCATTGCGATTTAAATATTACATTTTTTTTGTTTTGATCGAGGCAAAGTACAGGTTCTACTTATCGCCGTATGGCAGCAAAGATTTGTTCAAAATTTTATGGTGAGGTTGTTTCGGAAAAATTTCAGCCCCTGCAGCTAGGTTACGGGTCCAAAGGGGGCTGTGAGGCTGCCGTACACGCTTTATCGACCTACCAAAATTCTGGTAAAGGTGAGGTCATCCTGAAGGTTGATATTAAGAATGCCTTCAATTCAGTCAATAGGGATACCTTGTTAACAGCAATTAAACAAGAATTACCCCAAATTTACAGTTTCCTTTGGCAATGTTACAGACACCCAACTAAATTATTATATCGGGACAACCTCTTAAAATCTGCTGTTGGCTGTCAACAAGGTGACCCACTTGGGCCAGTGATTTTTAGTTTAGCTATCCACCCAATCATTAGACGGCTAAATTCCAAATTTAACGTTTGGTACCTCGATGATGGAACCTTGGGCGGCGATGTAGATACAGTCTTAAGACACCTAATTTATTTAAAAAAGGAACTTCATTCTATTGGCCTTGATCTCAATCTTTCCAAATGTGAATTATATTTAGCAGACAGCACCGACAAAGGACTGACTTTATCCAAATTCAACACAATAGCCCCTGACATCAAAATTATTGACAAAAGTTCTCTTCGTCTCCTTGGGTCTCCTATCTTCGAGAATTCCTTTCGAGATTTTATCGATGAAAAAATCCAAAAATTTAATGATGTCTCAGAAAGATTGCTCCAAATTAACATGCATTCGGCTATTACTATAATTCGTTACTGCTGTTTTGGCCCTAAATTAACATATTTCCTACGTGCTTCCCCATTATGGAAGCACACTAATCTTTTGGATAAAATGGATCAAATTATCAGACATACCTTATCTTTAATTTTAAATGTGGCTCTGGACGACCGAGCTTGGACTCAAGCCACTCTTCCCATTCGTTTGGGAGGACTCGGCGTCCGCAAAATTTCTAGTATTAGTCTACCAGCTTTCTTATCCTCGGTCCACGGTACTGAGAAATTAATCAGGAATATCCTGGCTTCCACACTGATTGATTTTGATGTGCCATGCTTCTCCGAGGCTAAGGATGCTTGGAAAGTCGCTTGCCCGAACACTGAACAACCCGACAAACCATTTTCCCAGAGACAGTGGGACGAGCCGCTCTGCAGAGTAGTTCAGAATAATCTACTGAACACGTCTGCTACTACTGCTGAGCGTGCGCGCCTTTTGGCTGTGGGCAAGTGGGAGTCGGGTCTTTGGCTTTACGCACTACCGTCGTCGAGCATAGGCACTTTGTTCGACGACACTACTTTCCGCCTCGCTGCTTCCTTACGTTTAGGTGCTCCTTGTTGTTCTCCTCATCGCTGTCATTGTGGTGAAGTAGTCAACAGCCTTGGACACCACGGCCTATCATGCAGCCGAAGTGCGGGCCGTTTTGCGCGGCACGCGAATATTAACGACATCATCCGTCGAGCTCTTGTCACCGTCGGCGTTCCAGCTGTTTTAGAACCCAATGGCTTGGCACGCGACGATGGCAAAAGACCGGACGGTATGTCTTTGTTTCCTTGGAAGTTGGGTAGGCCTTTAGTGTGGGACGCAACGTGCGTCGATACTCTTGCGCCATCCCATCTTCCTAGCTCTTCGTGCTGCGCTGGCGCTGCTGCTGCGGCTGCAGAGAACCTCAAGCGGCGTAAATATAGTAACCTTATTGGGAACTATATTTTCGAGCCGTTTGGGGTTGAAACTCTGGGACCGTGGGGTCCTTGTGCTCACAGCCTTTTTAAGGCAATATCAAAACGTTTGGTTGACACTTCCCGTGACCCAAGGGCTGGCTTTTACTTTGGCCAGAGGCTTAGCGTTGCCATACAACGTGGCAACGCGGCCAGTCTCTTGGGAACATTGCCAATTGACAGCGTTGAGGACGAATTTTTTGACGCTATTTTTTAATTTCTTTATAAGTTTAGTTTAGTTTAATAATTTTAGTTTAATTTATAATTAGTTTAAACAATAAATGTTAGCTTTTTTACCCACGGCAAAGTACTGATTTATTTAAGTCTCCATCCCATCAGATATGCTAATTAATCTGCTCTCCAAACTACGACCTATAAACTTACCTCTTTACACGACGGATATTTCTATTTTGAGGTTAAGTTACGTTCTCTAAAAAAACTTGGAAATGCGGGTTTTGATTCCAAAAAAGCAATTGTAGATGGTTATTTGGTTAATTTATAAACCATCTAAAACAACTTTGGAATTGATGCAACTCTGAACCGTGGTCCATATTGTCGTGGTCATTCTCCTTTCTGTACCTCTTTCATTTAATCTTATGCGATTACATTTTTTTGACGTCCCTTTAAATAAATGGTACCCACCTGTTATGATGACATAGAGAAGTCGCGCATCCAGGCATGGTCCTGCCTCCGTTGGGGTAGAAGTCCACTTGAGCCAGAGGGTTCAGCCAACCGCTGTCCCCACCATTTGTGTGGATGACCTCGGTGTAAGCTCCGTCATTGGGCCTGAAGAGGAGGTTAGTATCCCAACGGTCTGCGGGATCCAAACCTGGAAAGGAATATGGAAAAGAATAGAGTATACTTTATTGCTGCACACCAAAATTAAATAAATAATATCTTGGGACAACTCACACACGGCTATCTGATCCCAAGCTAAGCAGAGCTTGTGTTATGGTAACCAGACAACTCATATACATACTTATAATTTATAAATACATTCATATTATAGATAAATCACACCCAAACACAGAACAAACAATCATGCTCATCACACTAAGTTTGTCCTGGGTGGGAATCGAACCCACAACCTCCGGCTCAGCAGTCAGGGCCACTAACCACTAAACCAACAGGCCCGTCATGCCTGATGTATCCATGGTTTTGTAAAATATTATGATTTAAAAGAGTGTCCATCGAGTTTCTTGCCCATTCTTCTCCATAGAGATCTACGCTTTGGAATGGGCAACTGCAGTACTTTCACAAGTAATTATGTTTTGTGACTGGGACTGTAGCAGCATCTTTTTTTTGTTTTCATCACATTCAAAAGTGCCCGTAATGGTATAATTGAAATAAATGATTTGATTTAATAGGAAAATGACCTTACCAGTGACGTATAAGACATTGCCGCTCATGGTTCTTGCGATATGACCAGCTCCGTGACCACCAACGCTGAACCCACAGATGTGGTAGCTGTTGGCGTTGGCTCCAGTCAGGTTGTTCAACCAGTTGATGAAGCGACCGGCAGCCTGGCCTGGAAATTGTGGAATATATGGTTTAAAGAAACTTGTACTAACATGGACGGAAGAAATTTCAAGTTCTGTGAGAAGATTGACCAAAAATTGCTTCTTTCATGTTATTTTTAATATTCGATTTATTTTTTAGGATTCTAAACAGGAATTAAAAACATAATTAGATCACTTTGTTGTCCGTCTGTCTGTCTGTATGTTTGCCTGTCCGTCAGGACCCTTTAAACAGCAGCCCACGTGCTTCTGCACTGCCCAGAGGTTGCCCCATACAGGGCAAAGTACTTCGGTAACCCAGGTACTCTTCGCGAGATCGTCAGCAACAGCAAGGCGCTGCTGACGTTTCTCGTGGAGCTGGGGTGGATCGAATAATATTCCCACCCATACGCAAAATACGCGCCTCGGACGTGGAGTTGCGGACACCAGCCCGATATACAATACAATACAATACGGGACCCTTTATTTCAAGAAAGCGTGGAGGTATTAAGTTGAAATTTAAGCCGTATTTTCAAAACAATCCTCTAACTATTTACAGTCTAAATATATTATTTATCATCTTCTCAAAAGTTTTTAAGGAAACAAAACAAAGGTAAGTTTATCCTTACTAATATTATAAAAGCGAAAGTGAGTTTGTTCGTTTGCTTGTTACGTCTTCACGCCTATATGGATAAACGAATTTTTACGAATTTCGGTACAGAGATAGTTGGGACCGTGGAGACGTACACGGGCTTTTTTTTAAAGTGAGAAATTCCCTCATTTCTCACTGAAGAGGGAAGAAAAAGGAAAACTTAGCTTTGCTATTACAATAAATAAGGCGCAAGGGCAAAAACTACAGGTAGCAGGTAACTGCAAATCAGGAAACTGTATTACCCTGTTTAACGCTAGTCTATACTAATCTATACTAATATTATAAAGCTGAAGAGTTTGTTTGTTTGTTTGAACGCGCTAATCTCAGGAAGTACTGGTTCGAATTGAAAAATTCTTTTAGTGTTGGATAGTCCATTTCTTGAGGAAGGCTATAGGCTATATAACATCACGCTACGACCAACAGGTGCTGAGCAGCGTGGGTGAAACCGCGAGGAACAGCTAGTACTAAATAATAGGCTTGCATTTGGCAGCAACTCGACTTATATGAAGCTAAGATGTGGCCTAGAGTAAAGAACGGTTCCCTAGAAGAAACCGATGTTCAGTATTTTAGAGCCCAACCTACCAGCTTGAGTGGCACGAGGTCCCCAGCTGGATCCAGCACTCCAATCGAGGATAATGACGTTCACGTCTCCAGCAGCCAGGAACGCTGTAATTAAGATGGAAGGATACGCCATTAATATTCACAGAAAATAAGAAAAAAATGGTGTTTATTCGATCTAAATAATAACAGCCGCTCGGGTCGATCTTAAGGTTAAGCCGCGCTTGCCTAGGTTGGTCTGTGGATGGGTGACCACCCGTTACATACCGAGTTTCCTCCGTGCCTCGGAAAGCACGTTAAGCCGTTGGTCCCGGCTGTCATTTGTAGATCTTTGACAGTCGTTACAGGTAGTCAGTGTTCCGAAAGTTTGACAACCAGTCTTACCAAGGGGTATAGTATTACCCAGTATTAACTGGGTTGTGGAGGTCAGATAGGCAGTCGCTGCATGTAAAATACTGATATTCAGCTGCATCCGGTTAGATTGGAAGCCGACCACAACATAGTTGGGAAAGGGCTAGGCAGATGATGGACGCAATCGAAAAAGGAACGCTTTAAGATTAAACAAAATTATTAATGCCAAAAGGGGCCCAGCGCTTGGCCGTGTCGACGGCGCGCCTCAAAGAGATGTCAGTACAGCAGAGGGGCCTGCCAGGGCCACCGGCTGCCGGGCTTGCGGGTTGTTCGAAAGAGATACCACGGCCCCGGAACATAAAGGGCAATAGATACATTTTTTTTTAACATGGTGGCCGGCGGATGTTATTAGTCCCGTAAAATACTATATAATATACATTTTGTCACACAGCTAGACCGTGTGACAGAAGTATTTGCAACTTACATCATAACAAAGACAATTAACTAATGTGTATTCCGATTCTCTTTATTGGGGGCCATTTTGGACATCGTCCTTTTTCGATATTCTTACCTGGCAGCAGAACAGTGTTGAAAGAAGAAGTGATGGAGCCAGCGAAGCCATGCATCAACACGATGGTGCGACGGTTCCTGTTGAAGTTAGAGTTGGTGACTGTTCCGGCGTTGTTGAGAACCAGGGGCTGGCTGATCGAGGGGTTGGACCTGGAAGACAAACACTGTAAGTATGTAAAAGTGTTTGTTAAAATCTATTTGCATAATAAACATCCTTACTAATATTATAAAAGCGAAAGTGAGTTCGTTTGTGACGTCTTCACGCCTAAATGGCTTAACGGATTTGATGAATTTTGGTATAGAGCTAGTTGGGACCCTGGAGACGAACGTAGGCTAAAACAAAGTGAGATAAAGGGGAGAATGAGGGAAGAAAAGGGAAGAGACAGAACACACAAAAAAGTGAGAAAAGGGGGAGAAAGAGGGAACAACAGGGGAGAGGAAGATATTTTTTTTAGATATAAGTGAGAAAGAGGGAAGAAAAGGGAAAATTTTGCATTACTATTATTATAAATAAGGCGCAAGGGTAAAAACTACAGCAGGTACCTACGGTAAATCAGGAAAGGGGAACTGTGTACCACTAACTGGCCCTGTCAGAATACCAGCGCTGTGTTATTTTATTCTTAAAATATCGTAGCTTATGCTGAGACAGGGACCTTTTTTGGCCTCGCACAGACAATAACCTTGTCTGTACTATTTTATTTTATTTTGTTACTGTTTTTACTTGTTTTGTGCGAGTCCCAAATAAAAGTTTTTCTTTCTTTCTTTCTTTGTTACCCCGAATTTCACGCGAGAGAAGCTGCGGGCAAAAGCTAGTAATTTATCATTTCGTTGACATGCCTGGTGAAGAGATGGTATCTATTGGACTGGTCAGGGTTGTATCTCGCGAGCCTGTCATAGTCACTCAGTTTCAGCCAGTTGTCAACCAGGTGCGCGTTGCCGGCGTCATCCTCCAGGTAGTCGTAGCGGAGACCCTCAGACGACTTGCCTAGGACTGGATCATTTGCAGGGTAAGCTGAGGACAAATATATAAGCTATAAATCTAATATATAAAATTCTCGTGTCACAGTTTTCGTTGCCATACTCCTCCGAAACGGCTGGACCGATTTAAACGAAATTTTGTGTACATTCAGTCAAAAAAGAATCGGGAATGGATGATTTGTTTATGGTTCCAAATTAAAATTGTTGTTTTTTTGTAGTTGTTAGATTGGCACAACTGTTTTCCATTTTGGCGCGGAGTTTGAGTTGCATCTGTTATTTATATTAAATACAGTGCTGGTTTTAGTAATACCATAATATATAGTGTGTATTGCGAATTTCCTAATGGACAAAAATATCGAACAAAGAGTTTGTCTTAAATTTTGCATCGCCAGTGGAATTTCGTGTTCGGAGTCACTGAAAATGTTACAGAAGGCTTACGGTGAATCGACTTTATCAAAAACTCGTGCTTATGAGTGGTTCAAAGCGTTCAAAAGCGGTCGAGATGTGATGGAAGATTTGCCTCGCTCTGGTAGGCCCTCAACGTCTGCAACTGAAGTTAACATCGCAAAAGTGAAGAAAATAGTGACTGAAAATCCCCATTCAACTCTGAGATAGATAGCCGCCGAACTTTCTGTATCTCACGAGTCGGGTAGGTCTGAGAATCGGCCAATATCTATTTTTCAGACCCCTAAATGAGCAGCGGAAATGAGCAATCCATTTGTGCTGTGAGAAAACATTGTAAGTCTTCGCAGTCAAAAGATTTATTAGACGGACCTGTTGGTCTAGTGGTTAGTGGCCCTGACTGCTGAGCCGGAGGTCGTGGGTTTGATTCCCACCAAGGACAAACTTTGTGTGATGAGCATGATTGTTTGTTCTGTGTCTGGGTGTGATTTATCTATAACATGTATGTATTTATAAATTATATAAGTATGTATATCAGTTGTCTGGTTACCATAACACAAGCTCTGCTTAGCTTGGGATCAGATAGCCGTGTGTGAGTTGTCCCAAGATATTTATTTATTTATTTTATTTATGACTGTTTTTGTCGCAAGTTTGTACGGAACCCCTCGGTGTGAGTCTGACCCGCTCTTGGCTAGTTTTTTTTTTAATTTAAACTTCATGTACAATAGTGGTACATAGGCAGGCCTAATGCCATAAGGCACTCTCTACCAGTCAACCTTTGGGTAAAATACGACAACATTGTGATAGGGTACAAAAATTAAACTTCCTATTTATTTTTGCGAGCTTATATCCTTACTCCTTACTAATATTATAAAAGCGAAAGTGGGAGTTTGTTTGTTTGTTACGTCTTCACGCCTAAATGGTTAAACCGATTTTGATGAATTTTGATACAGAGTTTGTACCCTGGAGACGGACATAGGCTATTTTTTTAAAGAAAAGATTGAGATATGAGGGAGAAAGAGGGATGAAACGGGAAATCTTATCATTGCTATTACAATAAATAAGGCGCTATGGCAAAGACTACAGGTAGCAGGTACCTATCAGGAAAGGGGAACTGTGTAACCCCGAATTTAACGCGAGCGAAGCCGCGGGCAAAAGCTAGTAATTTATAATTATTATATCTACATAACCAGTATGCCCTGGTGCCAGAATAAGAAGATCCCACCACACCTAAAGTGGGTAACAGGTTAACCAAAGAAGAAGAATTCTAATACAACTTACCCACAACCAAAGTGGCACAAAACACTAAACCAGCAACAGCCAAAGACACCATCTTGCAGTTTTAGACTAAAATATGAAAATACAGTGCCATTTATGTATTCGGTCTATCTGGATTAGGTACGATAAGGACTTAAGGAAAGTCATTGCAGCAGTTTTTAAGACAGATAGAATTTATCTTTTTAATCCATAATTACTAAAATAATTCTGTATATATTTCACATTTTATCGATTTTTATTTTATCTCTGTGTGAAGATCAAATCAAATCAAATCAAATCAACTTTATTTGTGAACATAGGTATTACAATAAAGGTCTTATGTAGGTTTACAATTTAGTCGAGCTCTATGTCCTACCAATGATATTGGTGTACAAATATATTTTTGGATTTATTACAGACTAGCTGTTCTCCGCAGTTTCACCCACGCTGCTCAGCACCTGTTGGTCGTAGCGTGATGTTATATAGCCTATAGCCTTCCTCAAGAAATGGACTATCCAGCACTAAAAGAATTATCCAATTCCAACTAGGAGTCCCTGAGATTAGCGCGTTCAAACAAACAAACAAACAAACTCTTCAGCTTTATAATATTATATACATATATATACATATATAATATATATAAGTATAGATTTGTTATTAGTTATTTGTTTTGTTAATATTACGACAATATCCTTTCGTAAAGGGCAATAGAAGGAACATGGCTGGGTTTTATTCAGCACAAGTTTGACTTCCCCCGCTCCGCCCAGAGCGGGGGAAGTCATTTATTGAGTTCCCACTCGAAAAAAAAAAATATTTTTCTTTGGTGAAAACTGCAAAAGTCCCATATGAAATTTCACCCTCTCTTTTAATGGGTTAAAGACAGATTTCTGAAAAAAAAAAATATGCACGATGTTTCTGTTAGCGACAAATAGCCGGAATACATTTTTTTTGCTTTCTTCCTTGTAAATTGCGCAATGCTCCATACAATCATACAAACTTCAACTCCCCTATTTTAGGGAAGTGAGGGATTAGAAAGAAACAAGAAGTAGCCTATGTCCGTCTCCGGGGTCCCAACTATCTCTGTACCAAAATTCATCAAAATCGGTTACTAACTTACGCTTTTATAATATTACTAGCTTTTGCCCGCGGCTTCGCTCGCGTTAAATTCGGGGTAACACAGTTCCCCTTGCGCCTTATTGATTTGTAATAGCAACGCTAAGTTTTCCCTTTTCTTCCCTCTTTCTCCCTCACATCCAACTTTTTTGAAATAAAAATTAGCCTTTGTCCGTCTCCTGGTTCTTTTATAATATTAAGTAAGGATTCAATTCAATAAACGAATATAACTGCTTTTAATTCAGTTTTAATCTATCTTATGTTTATCACGATAATGTCTGTTTTTGACAATGAATCATCAATTATAGTAATTATTTTTAAGTGATTATTTCCTTTAGTGATTAAGAATTATCTATTTGCTTTGGCTTGCGTAGGTATAGGCCAAGAGCCTGTGTTGCATCGGGTATCATTCATCCAATTACTGTAAGAATAATAATTAAACTTTACTAATCAAGACGGGCCTGTTGGTCTAGTGGTCTAGTAGTTAGTGGCCCTGACTGCTGAGCCGGAGGTCGTAGGTTCGATTCCCACCCAGAACAAACTTTGTGTGATGAGCATGATTGTTTGTTCTGTGTCTGGGTGTGATTTATCTATAATATGTATGTGTTTATAAATTATATAAGTATGTACCTATATCAGTTGTCTGGTTACCATAACACAAGCTCTGCTTAGCTTGGAATCAGATAACTGTGTGTGAGTTGTCCCAGGATATTTATTTATTATTTATTTATTCATTCATAACGACCATCATCAATGATGAAACAAATTGGTGTTTGTTTTTTGCAAAATTATAATAAAAATTGTGGTGCCAAATACGCCAACGAAAACAAAACAAAGTAAAATTAACGAAGTAAAGTTACGCCACTTTTTAATATTTATTTTGAAAGTTTTTTTATTTGTTTTTGCAAAAAAGTTTTATTTTAGCATTTTTAGTTATGGTGTTGTAATATCTCTCAGAAATTTCTTACAATTTATACTATATATACTATATCTATACTAATATTATAAAGCTGAAGAGTTTGTTTGTTTGTTTGTTTGTTTGAACGCGCTAATCTCAGGGACTACTGGTTGGAATTGGAAAATTCTTTTAGTGTTGGATAGTCCATTTCTTGAGGAAGGCTATAGGCTATATAACATCACGCAACGACCAACAGGTGCTGAGCAGCGTGGGTGAAACCGCGGAGAACAGCTAGTTATAAAATAAAATTGTGGTGCCAAATACGCCAACGAAACCAAAAAAAAGGTCGCCGACTTAATTAAAGAAGTAAAGTTTATTTAATAATTGTATTAATATTATTATATATTATATTATATTTAACAACTATAATATTTATTTTGAAAGTTTTTTTTATTTGTTTTTGCAAAAAAGTTTTATTTTAGCATTTTTAGTTATGGACGTTATGGTGTTGTAATAATTCTCAGAAATTTCTTCCAATTTTACTATAAGCAGTTCGTTCATATAAACATCCTTACTAATATTATAAAAGCGAAAGTGAGTTTGTTTGCTTATTTGTTTGTTACCTCTTCACGCTTTAATGGCTTAACCGATTTTGATGAATTTTGGTACAGAGATAGTTGGGCACCAGGAGACGGACAAAGGCTTAAAAAAAGTGGGATGTGAGGGAGAAAGAGGGAAGAAAAGAGAAAACTTAGCGTTGCTATTACAAATGAATAAGGCGCAAGAGGAACTGTGTTACCGCAAATTCAACGCTGGCGAAGCCGTGGGCGAAAGCTAGCTAAAAATAATTTTGGTAATTGACGGAGAAATCGAGTGACAAAATTAGAGGTGTCAAGGGACACCCGGATGGAACGAAGTTCTAGTCGCGACACCACACTGTTCAATGCGAAATAGAAATGAAAATATCTGGCTTACTTTCTATAAGAGAGAGAGAGACAGACAGACAGACAGAGAAACATGCGACGCCGCACAGCTTACAATAGCTTACTATAGCAAAAAGTGTCGTGACAACTTTTCGTAAGAATTTTTTCCGTCTAGCCCCCTTTCACAAGCGCGATAAGGAACTTCGGTCCAAAAAGTCGAATTGAGAACCTCCTCCTTTTTTGAAGTCGGCAAACGCTTATTCGGTGGCATAAAATGTCGAAAAAATTGGTTGCCTGTAAAGTCG
Source organism: Ochropleura leucogaster (assembly GCA_958449745.1). NCBI lineage: Eukaryota > Metazoa > Arthropoda > Insecta > Lepidoptera > Noctuidae > Ochropleura > Ochropleura leucogaster. The sequence goes on along the minus strand of OY288230.1, from coordinate 1,669,827 downwards.
GTATACGGGCGAAAGTTTTACGTGACAACGACTTTGAGTGGTAAAATAATTTTAATGTGAATATTCATTCGTATAGTAGGAAGAAGGATGAAATAATAGTAACAATTTAAAACATTTATTTATACAAAGAATTATATTTAAAACATTAATTATTTGAGTGGAAGGGACGCGTGCCTTTCACTTTTTATGTCTGTCTCTCTCGCTCTTAGGCGGGCTAACCATGCCCGAGTGGAAGGGACGCGTGCCTCTCACTCACTCTCATTGTGAGCGCATAACGTGAGCGGAGCGTAACGCAGTTTCTTGAAGTGTCACCCGGCAAACCAATTTATAAGACGTTGTCACGTCAAAATCAATCAAAATATGTCCGACTTCCGGAACTAAACTTATTTTCCGTCTTATAAGTGTTTTTTGGAAGTCGGTTTTCTAACGACTAGCTCTTGTACTGTTCATGATAAACCTATTAATTAGAAATAGGTAGATAATGTCCAAAGTACGTTCATTAGAAGATTTCTAATTTGCATCATCATTATAAACCAGCATAAATAAATATCTTGGGACAACTCACACACGGCTATCTGATCCCAAACTAAGCAGAGCTTGTGTTATGGTAACCAGACAACTGATTTACATACTTATAGTATAATTTATAAATACATACATATTATAGATAAATCACACCCAGACACAGAACAAACAATCAGCTCATCACACAAAGTTTGTCCTGGGTGGGAATCGAACCCACGACCTCCGGTTCAGCAGTCAGGGCCACTAACCACTAGACCAACAGGCCCGTCGAAGCATAGATTTAAGGTTTAATTATTTGTTATATGTTTAGCAGATATCAGCGTTAGGTATTCCACTTAAGGCACGCCACAATAGTGGCGGTAAGTCCTCTCTTTGAGGAGTGGCTGGAAAGACGCCATGGCGTCCACACCTACCGCCTGACGCAGGTCCTCACTGGACGCTAGTTAACTTTTGTTAACGTATTATTTTATTCTACTTTCTGTCAAGTAAGCAATGACTTATTGTCGGGCCTACGCTGTCCTCTCATACTTAAGTACCTACTAACGCTGTAACAACAACATTGTAAAATCAAATGATTTTAAAAGAGTAACCATGGAGTTTCTTGCCGGTTCTTCTCCATAGGAAACGACCAACCCGAACCGTGCATCTTTTCTCTACGTTTTATAAGTGCCCATGTAGGCCTATGTGAAATAAAAATATTTTAGTTTTTGATTTTGACACGGAAGTTTCGGGAGGTTCTTGCACATTAACGGACGGGAAGAAACGCCCGGGTCACCATTGTGACGATCGCCCGGAGGACATGGTGGAGCACACAGTGGCGGTTTGCCCAGCGCGAGGCGGAGCGCCGCCGTGCCTTCGTAGAGGCGATCGGTGGTGCTCCACACGCATCATGCTAGCGAAGGAGGTGGCCGTTTAAGGGAGAGAACCTCAAACCAACCCAGCCGCCGTGGGTGACGCTCCGAGCGTCAGGCGCCGTGAAATAACTCCCGGCCACTGTAGATATGGGCCTGTGCACGGTGAGCAATGGATAGCTCACCATCCGTCCGCCAGTGACGATTGACGATAGATATGTCGACGGCGTGTTAGTGTTCCACGCGCGCCTCAAAAAGATGTCAGTAAAGCAGAGGGGCCTGCCAGGGCCTCCGCCTGCCGGGGTTGCGGGTTGTTCGAAAGAGATACCGCGGCCCCGGAACATAAAGAGCAATAGAACGAACAAGGGTGGGTTTTAGTCAGTACAAGTCTGACATTCGCCCCCGCTAATTAGTCGCATAAAAACCGACACATCTATACTAATATTATAAAGCTGAAGAGTTTGTTTGTTTGTTTGAACGCGCTAATCTCAGGGACCACTGGTTGGAATTGGAAAATTCTTTTAGTGTTGGATAGTCCATTTCTTGAGGAAGGTTATAGGCTATATAACATCACGCTACGACCAACAGGTGCTGAGCAGCGTGGGTGAAACCGCGTGGAACAGCTAGTTCGTTATAATCAGAAAAATATTTGTGGAAACATGACACGCCTTCAATCACTCATCGTGAAAGATAAAGTGTTCATTAATTAGTTTAATATTATTGCAGTACAATCAATTAGTCACACTAATTTATTTAAAGCCCAACGGTAGCTCAAGTGATTATGCTTATCTACTTACGTAAAATATAATAATCCGTTGATAATAACGTAATCAGCTAGCTAATGGTAATCCTTACTAATATTATAAAAGCGAAAGTGAGTTTGTTTGTTACGTCTTCACGCCTAAATGTCTAAACCGATTTTGATGAATTTTAGTACAGAGATAGTTGGGACCTTGGTTAAGCCATTGAGACCTTGGAGATGGATATAGGCCCTTTAAAAAAATAGATTGAGATATGGGAGAGAAAGAGGGAAGAAAAGGGAAAACTTAGGGAACTGTGTTACCCCAAATTTAACGCGGGCGAAAGCTAGTAATATTATAAATGCGAAAGTAACTCTGTCTGTCTGTCTCTTCTGTACGCCTAAACCACTAAACCGATTTCAATGAAATTTGGTACAGATATTGTCTGGGACCCGATAAAGGACATAGGATAGTTTTCATCCCGAAATCCCCCGAACGGGAACTATTAATCAACGCGTACGAAGTCGCGGGCAAAAGCTAGTAGCTTAATAAATTAACAAGTTTCTACCGAGCCTGCTGTAGCCCTACTATGACATCTTAAAGCAGAACTTATTCCACTGAGTGAAAGAAATGGTGCTAGACACCCTGTAGTGTATAGCTCTGTCCCTTTCCCTCAGCGGAATAAGTTCTGCTTTAACACGTCATGGTAGGGTAGCTGTGCGCGTTTTCGACTCGCTCTTGCTTTTGTTTTTCCTTTTGAAGTTTGCCTCTATATAGTTGGGTCTATGTTCATTCCAATTATTTCCACAAAACTACCAACCTAACGTTATCAATATTTAAGGATCACAGATGTCATTTCACGGTGACTACAATAGCTGCCCGCATCTGTAGATAAGAGAGATCAAGGAAATCAAGTCTTTGTCTAAAATATCTTTGTTTCTAAAATCGTATTCAAATTTATCTGGTACTGGCTTGCACTCGCGGCTACCCCGCGTGGTTAGTGAAAAAACAGTATCATGTGTTATTCCAAACTATAATCTACCTCTATGCCAAATGAAGGTCCGTTCAGTCGTTTTGACGTGAAGGAAAATACAAAATACAAAAATATTTATTTTAACTTAAGCATTGTTTCATACATGAATTGAGGCAGCCCCAGTAAGTTACAATAGTACTTGTGTCGGAGCTGTCTCACTCTTCCCTTAAGTGGTATCTTAATTAACAATGAAAAAGAAGAAGACAAATTGTAAAAAGAAAATAATTAATATAAATCAAATTAAAAATATAAGCAAGCAGCTCTAGATGTGTTAGGTTAGTGTAGGTAGTGCACGTAAATGCGTGCAATGTGTGTTTGTGTATATGTGCGTGTATGAGTTTGGTGTGTGTGTGTGTGTGTGTGTGTGAGTGTGTGTATGTCTGTGTGCGTGTGTGTGTGTGTGCGCGTGTATGTGTGTTGGTACCCGGGTCGTTACCGTTAGCTCACCCTGATCAGAATATTTTCTGTTTCTTCATATGTCAGAGGCTGTAACCAATCACCTATTGTTTTTTACAATCATATAACAGCAAGGGATATATTTTACATCTTAGGTTTAGCTTATTATAGATCTAGGTGGATTCTGTAACATATTGACGTCTGGCAAACGCTGTTCGAACTCCTGGAGAGTAGGCCACAATATCTTTGCGCCTTCTGGTCTGAGTTGCTGGGTCAAAAGGGAGACATTTATGCAGGGTTATGGTCACGCTTAAAATATAAAGTTTTCTTATCGAGAGTAAGTGACTCACTTTATAGAGGTCCGATGTAGGGAACCTAAATGGTTTAAAATACATCACCTTGATAAGTGCTCGCTGAGTTCTTTCTAGATCGAGGAATCTCACTTTGGAAGCTCCACCCCATATCGGAATGCAGTAAGTTATTACGGATTGCGCCAGAGATATATAGACCTGGGCACGCCACAATAGTGGCGGTAAGTCCCCTCTTTGAGGAGTGGCTGGAGAGGCGTCATGGCGTCCTCACCTACCGCCTGACGCAGGTCCTTACCGGACACGGAAGTTTCGGGAGGTTCCTGCACATCATCGGGCGGGAGGAAGCGCCCGGGTGTCACCATTGTGATGATCGCCCGGAGGACACGGTGGAGCACACAGTGGCGATCTGCCCAGCGTGGACGGAGCACCGCCGTGCCTTCGTAGAGGCGATTTCCCACCAGAAAAAAAAAAGATATATAGACCTTGTTGATAAGTTGTGTGGACATGACATGACGTAAAGTTTTAAATACCCAAATGAGTTTCCTGATCCTGATCTTTTTTTTTATGGCATGCTCACATACCTCAATGTGAGCGTGCCATGACAGTCTTTGGTCAACGATTATGCCTAAGTATTTTGTGGATTTAGCTTGTTGTATATTCTGACAGTTGCAGTTGTACAGGGAATAATTTTGACAAGCGTGTATAGTAATACCAAAGTCTGTGATCTTTGATTCGTGGAAAAACAAATAAAATTAGTTTTATCGGCATTGAGAGTTAATAGATTTGTTCTAAGCCATTTAGCCATCTTAATCAAACCGTGTTCAGCTACAATTTTCACGTATGCATATGAGAAAAATTTACCTCCATTGATCTGCATATTGCAAAGACTGTTTATATTTAAAATTAAAAACATTGTCAGACCCAAAACTGTTCCCTGTGGAACTCCGTAGTAAACTTCCCCTTCGACACTACATACGGTTCCTAAGGAGTAACAAACATATTGATGTATGGATGTTTGTTACTCTTTAGCTCCTCACTAAAATTCGCATTTACAAAATCCTAGCAAACGCCCCCGGATTCGCCCTCTTGATATCGAAAAAAAAAATTCATATTTGTTATTGCAGACCAAAAAATTTACCTCTGTGCCAAATTTTATCAAGATCTGTTGTTTTTACATTTTTTTTTCGATATCACGCGGCTAGTTATAAATAACTGAGGTATTCCTCAAAGCGCTCCCGTTTTGAAGCGCTCCCATCTAAGCGCTCCCGTTTTATTCCTCTAAGCGCTCCCAAAAGGAACGCTCGAAGAAAGAACTCCTTGAAGCGCTCCTTTTGGGAGCGCTTAGAGGAATACCTCAAATAACTGAGGTATTCCTCAAAGCGCTCCCGTTTTGAAGCGCTCCCATCTAAGCGCTCCCGTTTTATTCCTCTAAGCGCTCCCAAAAGGAACGCTCGAAGAAAGAACTCCTTGAAGCGCTCCTTTTGGGAGCGCTTAGAGGAATAAAACGGGAGCGCTTAGATGGGAGCGCTTCAAAACGGGAGCGCTTTGAGGAATACCTCAAATAACTAGCTGTTCCGCGCGGTTTCACCCACGCTGCTCAGCACCTGTTGGTCGTAGCGTGATGTTATATAGCCTATAGCCTTCCTCATGAAATGAACTATCCAACACTAAAAGAATTTTCCAATTCCAACTAGTAGTCCCTGAGATTAGCGCGTTCAAACAAACAAACAAACTCTTCAGCTTTATAATATTAGTATAGAAGTATAGATGAAAGTGTTAGGTTTTTTTCGTTACGAAATTTCTTAAAACCGGCAAATTGCGAGGGTTTTGATTTTATTAGTTTCTATTAAGTTTTTAGTATTAATTATTGCTTTTGGTAGACCAAATACATCCTTTCCTTACTAACATTATGAAAGCGAAAGTGAGTTTGTTTGTTAGGTCTTTATGGCTACATGGCCAAACCGATGTTGATGTATTTTGGTACAGAGATAGTTTTAACCCTGGAGATGGACATAGGCTAAAAAAAGTGAGAAAGAGGGAAGAAAAGCGTAAAGAAAGATATTTTGTTTTCGATCATAACCCGGGTTAAAGTTAGCGTTAGGCCAAAGTAACTATGCTACGCGGACGAAGTCGCGGGCGGAAGCTAGTTATTATTAAAACTTGAATAAAAAATGGGATATTTACTAACCATTTTAGTTATTTGTTTTGAGTTTCCGACAAAAAAGTTTTATTAAATACTAGCTATTGCCCGCGGCTCGCGTTAAATTCGGGGTAACACAGTTCCCCTTTCCTGATTTGCAGATACCTGCTACCTGTAGTTTTTGCCCTAGCGCCTAATTTATTGTAATAGCAATGCTAAGTTTTCCCTTGTCTTCCCTCTTTCTCACTCATACCTCAATCTTTGATTAAAAACAAAAAGCCTATGTCCGTCTCCAGGGTCCCAAGTATCTGTGTACCAAAATTCATCAAAATCGGTTTGGCCATTTAGGCGTGAAGACGCAAAAAATAAACTCACTTTTGCTTTTTTATATTAGTAAGGATATTTATAATTTGATAACCTAAATAAAAAAAAAACACAAAGTACACAGAAAAGAGATTTTTATTCATATTATTTTATTCATTCTTAAGTTGTTACTTTAGCCGTAGTTTTCGAAGAGAAGAAACCATTCTTCTCGTCTTAATCCAGAGAGAAAGGTGGAGATGCGTTTGTTCTTACGGAGTAAATACCAGTTGAGCTGAAACAAAAGAGAAATAATAAACACAAATTATTAAAAAAACCGGCCAAGAGCGTGTCGGGCCACGCTCAGTGTAGGGTTCCGTAGTTTCCCGTCCGTCTCAATAAGTGTTCCCAGTTCCCGATCCAATGTAATAAGTACCTACAGCGTCATCTCTCGGGGAATTGGGTTACTAATTAATACAAAGACGTGCAATTTCGGTGGTAATTTTGGATTGCGAGAACCGATTTCAATAATTCTTTTTTTGTTTGAAAAAAGATACGTTCAGGATAATAAAATATGTAAACAAAGTTACAAAAAATGCTTGCATATACGATTATACTACAAACTTAGTCCAGAAATTATTTTGTACAACTTTTTGTCTTTTTTGTACAAAAACTGTTGTGTCAATCAAGTTCAAAATAATTTTCATAGAAAGTCCTTATAAAGTTCTACTTTTCAGATTTTTTTCATATTTTCTAAACTTATGGTTCAAAAGTTAGAGGGGGGGGGACACATTGTTTTTTTTATTTTTGGAGCGATTATTTCCGAAATTATTGACATTATCAAAAAATGATCTTAGTAAACCCCTATTCATTTTTAAATACCTTTCCAACAATATATCACACGTTAGGGTTGAAATAAAAAAAAAATCACTTCCCACTTTACATATAGGGTGACTACCCTAATAAAACATGTTTTTCAAATTTTTATTTTACCACTTTGTCGGCGTGATTGATATACATATTGGTACCAAATTTCAGCTTTCTAGTGCTAACGGTCACAGAGATTAAGCGAGGACGGACGGACGGACGGACGGACGGACGGACGGACGGACAGACAGACATGGCGAATTTATAAGGGTTCCTAGTTGACTACGGAACCCTAAAAAATACAGAATTTACGATTCGCAGTCGGCGTGACAATAACAGGGTACAAATAAGTATCTAAATAAATAAATATCTTGGGACAACTCACACACGGCTATCTGATCCCAAGCTAAGCAGAGCTTGTGTTATGGTAACCAGACAACTGATATACATACTTATATAATTTATAAATACATACATATTATAGATAAATCGCACCCAGACACAGAACAAACAATCATGCTCATCACATAAAGTTTGTCCTGGGTGGGAATCGAACCCACGACCTCCGGCTCAGCAGTCAGGGCCAGTAACCACTAGACCAACAGGCTAGAAATAGTTAGGCCAAACACGGCACTGATGCATAAAAAGCATATTTTATTTGGCGCCAATCATTCATGAAGAGAGCCTGGCGCGTCGGCCACACGACCAAGAGTCGAGGCGCAGTCGCGGCGCGGGCGCGTTAGGCGCGTCGCCCACACGACATTTGTAAAGAAAATCTCACATCAGAGTCACGCCGCAACGAGATTTTCTTTACAAATGTCGTGTGGGCGACGCGCCTAACGCGCCCGCGCCGCGACTGCGCCTCGACTCTTGGTCGGGTTGGCAACGCGCCTAAAGGCCGTACCCTACGCAAATAACCTTGAGCATTGGTTTCTCTCTTTGCCGCGCAGGAGTGAGTGAGTGAGAGCATAAGTGAATAATGCCTATTTTTTGGAATAAAATCTATATAAAATTAAGTATTGGGTTATTGGAAAAAATGTTCTATAGAATTGTGTATCCATTAGTGTCAATAGCAAAATTAAACAATGTTTACTTTACGAGGAGATTTTATACGTTATAGTAGCTAATGTACTTAGTATCGTGAGTAGAGCCTTAGTTTAAAATAATGTCCATGACTTCAATTGCACCCTGCATACACTCATGTTTTACAAAATAAATATATCTTTATCTGATCTTTATTACTTTCATAGAAAAAAAGGAGTTTATTTTTGTTTGTTATTTTTGGTTCTGCGTGAGTCAAATAAATGCATTTTTAAGGTCAGAGGCCTTTTGAGGTTTTTTTAAGGTCAGAGGCCTTTTGAGGTTTTTTTTAAGGTCAAAGGCCGTTCGAGGCATTTTTTAAGGCTTTAAAAGGGAACCGCACGGAACCCTTATAACAGAAAAAAACCAACCAAGCACGAGTTGGATTCACGCACCAAGGGTTCCGTACAAACTTGCAACATAAACAGCCATTCTTTTGACTGCGTAGACTTGACGGCACGGTCGCAGATTCGATACCCGCACGGAACAAATATTTGTATGACCTACAGGTAGTAATTCCGTGTGTGGCTGTTTGTATATGTGAGTTTAAATGTTTGTAAACGCACCCACGATACAGGAGAAATTCCTAATGTGAGACAAAGTTGTTAAAAAAGAATATTTAAATACCCAGTCTTCGGCTGGAGTCCACCCATTTGTAATCTTCCTGCACCACTACAAGTTTGTGCCTTGGCTTCGTTTAGAGATGAGCACTGGGTGCCGGTGAAGCCTCCAGTGGCTAGAGACTCTCCCATGTAGAAATAAGACCTAGAAAAGCAGATATAGTTAAAAAGAGATGCAGATATAGGCTTCAGCAGGGTTACCATGACATCTTATACAGTTCTTATTCCTGTGTGAGAAAGAGATGGTGCTAGACACCCTGTATAGCTCTGTCTCTTTCCCTCAGTGGAATAAGTTCTACTTTAAAACGTCATGGTAGGGTAGCAGTACAATTGATCTTTAAAGGTTGTCTTGAAAGACTTGTCTAAAAGATCGCTTTTAGCGATAAGATCGCAAATTGTGTCATCCTATTCTTGTTATTATTTTGTATTGTGTTGGAACAGCAATCGTAGTTATTTATTTAGTTATATATATTAAGGATCTCCAACAAAAGATGTACACATGTCATGTAACTTGAATTTATGGACGACAATAGTATCACGTAGGGACACTCCTTCATTTACAGGAGACCACAGCATGCACAATATACAGTGGAATCCGTTTAAAATGACATCGAAGGGTAATAACAAACACGTCATACTAAGCGGACGTCATAAAAAAAACATTTTGTGCGAAATATCTGTGTGTCTGTGTGCGAATAATCTCCTGTTTATATCAGTACTTGTTTTTATTTTAATAGAGAGAGACAAAATAGAAATAACTCAAATATAATAATATAACACCGAACACTGTCGAAGGTGTTAGGAATAATGTCGGTCACTACATCAACTGGACACGATTTATTAAAAATGGGTCATAATAAGCGAACTGTGACTCAATGCGAAGTCATTTAACCCGACTTTGTTCAAAAAACTTTATATGAAAACCAAACATCGCTTTGTAATACGTCATAATAAGCGGTTGGTCATTATAAGCGTAGTCATAATGAACGGATTCTACTGTAGTTAACTATAAAATCCATTCAGTATTTTGCGTGAAAGAGTAACAACCATCCAAACAAACTTTCGTGTTTATAATATTTTTAGCTTCCGCCCGCGACTTCGTCCGCGTGGCAAAGTTACTTCGGGCTAACGCTAACTTTAACCCGCGTGATGATCGAAAAAAATATCTTTCTCCCCCTTTCCTCACTTTCTTTAAGTCTATGTCCGTTTCCAGGGTCCCAACTATCTCTATACCAAAATTCATCACAATCGGTTAGGCCATTAAGGTGTGAAGACATAACAAACAAACAAACTCACTTTCGCTTTTATAATATTAGTATCATCATCTGCCTAGCCTTTTCCCAACTATTTGGGGTCGGCTTCCAGTCTAAATGGATGCAGCTGAATATCAGTATTTTACATAGAGCGACTGCCTATCTGACCTCCACAACCCAGTTAATACTGGATAATACGATACCCCTTGGTAAGACAGGTTGTCAGATTTTCGGAACACTGATTTTCTGTAACGACTGTCAAAGATCTACAAATGATAGCCGGGACCAACGGCTTATCGTGCTTTCCGAGGCACGGAGGAAACTCGGTATGTAACGGGTGGTCACTCATCCACAGACCAACCTAGGCAAGCGCGGCTTAACCCTAAGATCGACCCGAGCGGCTGCTTTAGCCACGAGCTCTTCTAATTTTATAATATTAGTAAAGATAATTAAAACATTAGTAGGATTAACCTGTAATGATCGCAGACGGCTGTAGCACATCCAGGCATGTTGATCCCACCGTTGGGATAGAAGTCCACATCCCCACATGTTGCCTCGACTCCAATGTTACCAATGTTGGTGTGGATGACTTCAGTGTAGACTGCGTCGTCAGCTTTCAAGGCCTGGCTGGAGAGCCAGCGATCTGCAGGGTCCATACCTGTTCGGGGAAACTGGTGGTTAGATTGTTATCATACTTATCGTTGTTTCAAATCAAATCATTTACTTCAATTATTTTAGACCATTACAGGCACTTTTGAATGTCAAGAAACAAAATGAATCTACAGTCCCGGTCACAAGGCATAATAACTTGTGAAAGTACTGTAGTTTGATGACAACGAACATGGGTAAGTTTTAGTTAGTACAAGTTTAACATTCCCTTCCACTCCGCTTCAAACAGGGGAAGTTATTTGATGATTTCCCACCCTCAAAAAAAGGGCCTACTTTTCCCCCTTACCAGTGATATAGCTAGCCTGTCCCAGAAGACTTCTGCCCACGATACCAGCCTGGTGGGCACCCACACTGTATCCCAGGATGTGATAGTTATTGACGGAGGCTCCGGAGGCCTGGTTGAGCCAGGTTATGAAGCGACCGACGCTGCGTCCTTGAAACAAAAAAAGTGTGTGTGTCAGCTCCGACGCACGACAGGAGTTTACTCCTTAAGTACGAGTATCTAACCATACGTAAAAAGAGTTTATTCAACTGAAAAAAGATTAATATCGTATGAAAGGGTAAATTCACAAATTAATGAAAAAAAAATAGCAATATAAATACATCGACACTGATAGAAACAAACAAGCCGTATAACATGTAGTATATAGGTAGGTATAGTCGCCTATACAGCATACCATGTACGTCTTAATACACTCACAGCCAAATTAGAAAGTTGCGCACTAAAGGTGCGCACCAAAAATGTGACACATTTTCGTTACCTTAGTAGGTTTTACCCCTCGGATTTTTCTCATACCGGGCGCTTTATATATGAAAATCGATTCTTAAGGAGTAAACTCCAATTAATTATAATCAGTAATTTGTGTGATGAGTCCTTTGTGACGTCACAGTCTAGCAGTGGGTGGTTTACGGTGAAAGTGGTGATGATGATTTTTAACCGTCTTCAAAAAAGGTGGACGTTATGAGGGCTCTTTTTTTCTGTGTGTTTTTTAGGCGTTTTCTTCGTCGATTGTGGACTGTTTTCTGTGTGTTGTTTTCAATTTTTTTTTACAATCAAAAGGGTGAATAAAAAAAATAAGGGCGATAAAAGAAATTTAATTATTTTTTTCCCGCAGTTATATAATATTGCTGAATAAACGCAATTTTCTTTCTTTCTTTCCTTAGTAAGACTGGTTGTTTGACGGGGCCATTTAGTATTTAAAAATATATATTGCTTTGGTAATTTAAGAGTTATCTTCTTAGTAGAAATAAAAAATTAAAACATGATAAGAATTTCTGTTAGATACCATCATACTACAACTAAAAACGCTGGAATAAAAAACATTTTTGCCAAAAATCGGGTTTTTTTCGGAAGTCGCTTTTTGGAAGTCCAAAAAAGCGACTTCCGAAAAAAACCCGATTTCCAAAAAACACAAAAAAAGACGGAGAATAAATTTGCTTCCGGAAGTGTGTGACTTTTGTTTGCTTCATAGATTTTTTTGCCGCCGACTTTCGGAAGTAAATTTATTTTCTGTCTTTTTAGTTACAGAAGTAGAAGATATTTTTGTATATAGACTATATTCAATATAGTAAGATATGTTGCTTAAAATTTGGAAAGCTTTTTAATGTTCTAATATAGTTCCATTATTAAAGGATGATTAATTATTTGTATTTATTAATAATAGTATCAAAAATATTTAAAGTATGTTCTTATATAATTGTGTGGTTTAGACTCTGTACTTTTAATTTCTTGTTATTGGCAAAATAAGCCTGTTTCTGTATTTAATGTAAAACCTTGTACCCATATTTGTAAAAAAAAAACATATTGCAACTTATCTTAAAGGAAGGCCGAAGAAAAGATGGATGAATTGTGTAAGTAATGTTAAATTTGTAAAAATTTGACGGGCCTATTGGTCTAGTGGTTAGTGGCCCTGACTGCTGAGCCGGAGGTCGTGGGTTCGATTCCCACCCAAGACAAACTTTGTGTGATGAGCATGATTGTTTGTTCTGTGTCTGGGTGTGATTTATCTATAATATGTATGTATTTATAAATTATATAATTATGTATATCAGTTGTCTGGTTACCATAACACAAACTCTGCTTAGCTTGGGATCAGATAGCCGTGTGTGAGTTGTCCCAAGACTTTTAAGATTTAAGATAAGTGTGTGGTTTAAACTCTCTATACTTTTGCATGCCTTGTTATTGGCAAAATAAGGCTGTTTCTGTATTTAATGTAAAACCTTGTACACATATTTGTAAAAAAAAAACACCGCAACTTATCTTAGAGAAAGGCCAAAGAAAAGATGGATGGATTGTGTAAGGAACGATATGAAGGAGAAAGGCGTAAATGATGCCGTGACGTCTGATAGGGGAGAATGGAAGAAGAAAACGTGTCGCGCCGACCACAAATAGAATGAGACAAGGGCAGGAAAATGATGATCTTAGGACCTTACCAGAAGCAATGCCGTTGAATCCAAAATGCGCGCCTGCTCCCCAATCGACGACAATGACGTTGACATCACCAGCCAAAAGGAATGCTGAAAAAAAACGTATTCAATACTAACTTTTGCTTGCGGCTTTGATCGCGTCCTACTCCCATTTTAGGAAAGTGAGGGGTTAGAAAGAGACAAAATATAGACTGTGTCACTCTCCATCCTTTCAACTATCTCCACTTATTAATCGTCAATTCGTCGCTCCCTTTTGCCGTGAAAGACGGTCAAACAAACAGACACACACATAGGTACACTTTACCATTTATAATATTAGTTTATATGGATTAAGGTTACTTAAAATAACTAGCTGCGTCCCGCGATTTGAGCCGCGTAGACCGGGTTCAAAAGTAGCCTATGTGTTAATCCAGGGTTTGCTGGATTAACATACTTACCATCCGAATCTATCGGGACGTTTGAGCGTAAAGGTATAACAAACAAACATACACACATAGATATATACAAACATTCGCCTTTTTGTTATTACTAGCTGGCGTGATGATCGAAAAAAGGATCCCATATTTTATTCCAGACTATAATCTAACTCTATGCTAAATTTCATCAATATCCGTTCAGCCGTTTTGAGGTGAAAGAATGAAAAATAATTTTGACTTGGAATTTCTCCTGTATCGTGGGTGCGTTTACAAACATTTAAACTCACATACACAAACAGCCAGACCCGGAACAACTATCTGCAGGTCATACAAATATTTGTTCCGTGCAGGAATCGAAAGAGCGACACGCAGCGCAGCAGGCACTCGCAGTTATATAATACTAGCTTTTGCCCGCGGTTTCGCCCGCGTTAAATTTGGGGTAACACAGTTCCTCTTGCGCCTTATTGATTTTTAATAGCAACGCTAAGTTTTCCTTTTTCTTTCCTCTTTCTCCCTCACATCCCACTTTTTTTAAATAAAAATTTACCTATGTCCGTCTCCTGGTTCCCAACTATCTCTGTACCAAAATTCAGCAAAATCGGTTTAGCCATTAAAGCGTGAAGAGGTAACAAACAAACTCACTTTCGCTTTTATAATATTAGTAAGGATATAAGGATATATTATTATAGTAAGGATTGCTGAATAAACGAAATTTTCTTTCTTTCCTTAGTAAGACTGGTTGTCTGACGTGACCATTTAGTATTTAAAAATCATTTGGTACCTGGAACCAGAACTGTGTTGAATCCACTGAGGATGTTCCCAAGGAATCCATGAATCAGGATAATGGTCCGCTTGGCAGGGGAGAAGTTGCTGGCTTGGAGTATATTGTTGTTGCCTTCGATGATTGGCTGGCTGATGAGAGGGTTAGCCCTAAAAAGAAGAAAGAAATATTTAGATTTTTGTTGGAGTTTACTCCTTAAGAATCGATTTTCATATGTAAGGTCGCCAGGTATTAGAAAAATCCGAGGGGTAAAACCTACTAAAGTAACGAAAATGTGTCACGTTTTTGGTGTAATTTGGCTGTGAGTGTATTAAGACGTACATATGGTATGCTATATAGGCGACTATACCTATATACTATATGTTATTGGGCTTGTTTGTTTCTATCAGTGTCGATGTATTTATATTGCTATTTTTTTTCATTAATTCGTGAATTTACCCTTTCATATATTATGATAATAATCTTTTTTCAGTTGAATAAACTCTTTTTGCGTATGGTTAGATACTCGTACTTAAGGAGTAAGCTCCAGTCGTGCGTCGGAGCTGACACACACACTTTTTTTTCTGATTCGGTGGTATAAGGCATTTTATTCTTTCATACTAAGGTCGTATGGTTCTATATTCAAGAGCTTTCACAGACAGCCTTCAGACCTGCTTATTTTCTGATAAAAAAACTATTAGTTATAATATATTATTTTCTTTTGGAAGGTGGTGGTAAAAAATCTATAAAACAAACAAGTAGTTCAAATAAAATAAAATTTAGGATTTAAATAAAAAAATATCACCCTGTTTTATATTTGCACGCCGAAATATTTTTATTTTTTTATTTAATATGCTATGGAAGGCTTTATATAGCTATATATACATATAAAAACTTAACATAAAAACAAGAAATCACAGAAACAAAAAGCCAACACTTCTGTACCTTATTTACGCAAATAAATGACTACCGGAAATAAATAAATATCTTGGGACAACTCACACACGGCTATCTGATCCCAAGCTAAGCAGAGCTTGTGTTATGGTAACCAGACAACTGATATACATACTTATATAATTTATAAATACATACATATTATAGAAAAAACACACCCAGGCACAGAACAAACAATCGTGCTCGTCACACAAAGTTTGTCCTGGGTGGGAATCGAACCCACGACCTCCGGCTAACCACTAGACCAACAAGCCCGTCAATAAATAAATTACTTTTTCCAACTTCCTGGGTTTTTTTTGGAAGTCGGTTTATTTTTTGGCAAAAAAGTTTTTTTTTATGTGATACTTAGAAATTATTATACCCAGCTAACTTTACTTTATAGTAATTATAAAATTACTAATAAAAATAATTGATTGTAACGAACCTGGTATAAAGGTGGTATTCGTTATCCGTGTCGGGATTGTACCTCGCCATCTCCCTTAAGTCACTGGCCTTGATCCAGGAGTCCACCAGATGAGGGATGCCCTCATCATCCCTGATGTACCCATACCGAAGACCTTCAGGGTCTAACTTGGTGATGATCGGGTCTAACCCTGCAGGTACAGCTGGGAATACAAAGATTATGGTTACTTTGATGATAAACAGGCTGGAAAACGGTCAAACGTCACTTCTGAGTCTCTGTTAAATTTAAGTGGTACTTAAATTTTGAGTGGCGTTTCAATATTCGGGGGTTAATACTTTAGATAGAAAATTTTACTCAAAGAAAATATTCCTTTATTTTTGAAAAGGAAGAAAACGGCATTCAAAAATTCGCTTGCCGCACACGGTAATCGAACTGACTAAAATCTGTAAAAGTTTCACCCTGTACTTTTATTGCATCGATCGTTAGGGTCAATAAGGATGAAATCTCTTTAACAAACTTTATAACTTAATTGAAAGGAAAAGCAATGAAATCTTGCAGCCTAGCTCAGCCTCTACGCCAACCGTACCGTTTTTTTTTTACACGACTGCCCCAAAAAAAGGAGTGTTATGTTTTCAGGGTTCATGTATGTTTGTATGTATGTGAGTTTCTTTATTCCATCATAACTTCTAAACGGCTGAACGGATTTACATGTATGGGGTATCATTAGAATCCTTGCATCGTCTCGAGTAACATAGGCATAGACGGGGGACTTTTATACACGAAAGTATTCTACAGATTGGTCCCCCGACTGCAGTGAAAATTGTTTTGTTATCGATTTCCTTTCATTTTTGTTCTTAGCACATTCCATCGGCAAATGTAAAACTAACATCTTGTTTTTTTCGTTTTAGTTCATTTTTTTGACATGGCAGTCGTGTTTTTTAATTTTAATTATTATTTAAATGCCGCTGACGTTATGCCAAAGACAATCAATGTTTTTTTGCTAACATTCATTTGTACTTGGTATTTCCAAGATAAGCGATAACCAAAGTCTACACGTCACTTTCATTGATTAAATAAGATTAAAAACAAATTAATTAAGATAATGTTGCCTACATTAATATTTTATAATCTTTATTTTCAAAGGAACACGCGCCGTTTTGACGTAAATGATAACAGATGCTTTTTTTTGCGGATGGGAAATCATCAAATAACTTCCCCCGCTCTGGGTGGAGCGGGGGGGAGTGTCAGACTTGTACTGACTAAATCCCACACATGTTCCTTCTATTTCCCTTTACGTTCCAGGGCCGCGGTATCTCTTTCGAACAACCCGCAACCCCGGCAGACGATGGCCCTGGCAGGCCCCTCTGCTTTGCTGACATCTCTTTAAGGCGCGCGTGGAATATTAACGCGACCTGTCGTCAATGTTACGGACGGACGGTGAGTTACCCATTGCTCACCGTCCACCGGTCCACATCTGCGGTGGCCGGGAGTCGTCTCGCGGCTCCCGGCGCCCGGGGCGTGTTCCGCGGCGGCTGAGTTGGTTCGAGATTCTCTCCCTCAAACGCCCGGCCACCTCCTTCGCTAACATGACTGCTTCGTGGGAGGTGACCGCTTCCCATTCCCTCTCGCTCGGACCATGAACTGAACTAGGGCCGGACGCGAGAGATCGCCGCCGCCGATCGCTTCTACGAGAGATGATAACAGACTGATGCTTATAAAAAAAAAATACCCACATGGTCACAACCATGTGGGTATTTTTTTTTATTTTGTTTGATTTTCACGCTACCCGCCAGTTTGAATACTATAAGCGACCTATAGCACGGCCAACGAGAAGCGATACCAAATGTAAACAAAACCCATGCTAAAACCCCATCTAAAATGGCCGCCCGAATGTTGGCGAACCCTTCTTAACGTTGTCATGTTTTTGCCGGGAGAACGAGACATTACGACAAAGGCACAAGATGGAAAGAGCTAAATATTAAATTGTCAACGCCACAGTTGTTCTTTAGGTTAATGACCTTTCGTATCGCTTCTCGTTGGCCGTACTAACAAATATCCTTTTTGGGTATAGTTCGTCGTGTCGTTGAGCTCCTTAGGTTATAAGTCGAGCCTTGTCGACACGGTTAGCTCAGTGACGGTGCGAACGTCTGCGCTGTATGTCGCGGATTCGATTCCCGCACGGAACAGATATTTGCATGGCTTAAGATAGTTGTTCCGGGTCAGGCTGTTTGTGTATTTGAGTTTAAATGTTTGTAAACGCAATGTTTTTTTAAATAATACACTACAATAATATTTATTTTAATCAAATTGACTTTGACAATGAAATATGGTGCACAGCATAATACAAATCAGTAACTTTTATAAAAATCCTTTTTTTTTGGTTTGGTGCACCAAAAGGAAAATTCAGAACCCTTATAAGATCACTTTGTTGACAAACAGATTTGTCAAGATCATTTATATCCTATATTCATCATTATGATTTCCATTACATTTATCGAAGTTTTTTAAACGTTTAAGGCAAGTCTGCGGTCCTTTAAAAAAATCAACCCTCTAAACCTAGACAATCCAAAGATATGGCCCTTGAAATCTGTGGCAAACCTCGGCGCGTGAGTTCGACTCGCATTTGGCCGTAGTTAAAAGAATTTGAGGTGTCAAGGGACACCCGGATGGAACGAAGTTCCTATAGAAATGAAAATATCTGGCTTGCTTTCTATAAGAGAGAGAGAGACAGACAGACAGACAGAGAAACATGCGACGCCGGCACAGCTTACAATAGCTTACTATAGCAAAAAGTGTCGTGACAACTTTTCGTAAGAATTTTTCCGTCTAGCCCCCTTTCACAAGACGCAATAGGGAACTTCGTTCCAAAAAAATATATATTCATCAGTGTTCCATACCTGACACAGCGGCTACAAGCGCCAACAACACTACAACACCGCGGGCGGCCATCTTGAAATGTCAACAACATTATCTGTACCAGCGAATTTATACTCAATCAATTGGTTTTGATAAAAAAATGAGATTAATAAGTTAATTAATCTTATCTTAATCTTAAAACGTGAATTATTTTGTTGGATTATCTTTTTATGTATATTTATTTTTGTGAGTTTCCTGAGTGGTAAAAAATCAGACAGACTACGGTATTTTTTTTCGAATGGGTAATGTTGTCGATATTAAATGACACTTCTAGTAGTGGAGTAGAAAGCATTGGCAAACTTAAGGCCTATTCAGACCTAAGCGATATTCGCTGCCGCTGTGGGTAGAGGTACATACCACGCGGGTTTCGCTTAGGTATTTAGTATCAAGTACCGCGGTTTTCTCTGCCGCAGACGGTAGCGAATACCGCATAGGTCTGAATAGCTACCGCGCGTTATTCTACCCACAAGGATAGCGAACAAGCTTTGGTGTTAACAGTAATATTACCGCATACCCACTGGGTTTTCTCTGACGCAGACGGTAGCGAATACCGCTTAGGTCTGAATAGGCCTTTACTGCCTTTTTAACCGACGAAAAAAGGAAGTTCTCAATTTGACATGTATTTTTTATGAATGACCACGCATATTATTTTCTTGCCCTTGCTTTATTCTATTTGGGCTCATCACATTCGGAACACGCTATCTTCTTCCAGTCTCCTCTGTAAGACTTCTCTGCATCACTTACTCCTTCCTCTTTCATAACGCAACCTATATAATAAAGAAAATCACTGAATCATCCCTCAAATCTCAGAAACTACACAGATCTTTTTAGGACGTAAATACGGACAGGACTGAAGAAAATTCTAGTCTAAGGCGCGTCGCCCATACGACCAAGAGTCGAGGCGCAGACGGGGCGCGGGCGCGTTAGGCGCGTCGCCCACATGACATTTGTAAAGAAAATTTCGTTGCGGCGTGACTCTGATTTGAGATTTTCTTTACAAATGTCATATGGGCGACACGCCTAACGCACCCGCGCCCCGTCTGCGCCTCGACTCTTGGTCGTGTGGGCGACGTGCATAAGGGGGTGAAATACCGCCGCGCGATAGCCGCTGTGGGAGACGCCCCGGGCGCCGGGCGACACGAGACGACTCCCGGCCACCGTAGACGCAGGTCTGTGAACGGTGAGCAATGGGTAGCTCAACGGCCGTCCGTCTAGAAACGACATGCCGTGTCGACGGCGCGTTAGTGCTCCACGCGTACCTCAAAGAGATGTCAGCAAAGCAGAGGGGCCTGCTAGGGCCACCGCCTTCCGAGGCTACTAGGTAGTCTTTCGATAGAGAACAAAATAAAGGGCAAAATAAAGAAAATGGAAAGGTTTTAGTCAGTATGTACAAATCGGGCACTACCCCCGCTCCGCCCAGAGCTTGTTTACTGAAAGTTTATATACTTATGTGTTTTTCATGCCTTGTCTATAAATCCTTACTAATCCTTATAATATTATAAAAGCGAAAGTGAGTTGGTTTGTTTGTTTGTTTGTTACCTCTTCACGCTTTAATGGCTAAACCAATTTTCATGAATTTTGGTACAGAGATAGTTGGGAACCAGGAGACGGACATAGGCTAATATTTTTGAAAAAAGTGGGATGTGAGGGAGAAAGAGGGAAGAAAATGGGAAAACTTCGCGTTGCTATTACAAATCAATAAGGCGCAAGAGGAACTGTGTTACCCCGAATTTAACGCAAGCGAAGCCGCAGGCAAAATCTAGTAAATAAATAAAATAAAATTTCTTTATTTCAGACTTAGTAGAATCCATAATTTACTAGTGAGTTAGTAACAGGCTATGCTTATTTACTACTAGCTGTGCCCAGCGGTTTCACCCGCTGCCCGCTGGGGTATGAAAAATAGATGTTGGCCGATTCTCAGACCTACCCGATATGTACACAAATTTCGTTTAAATCGGTCCGGTCGTTTCGGAGGAGTATGGGAACGAAAACTGTGACACGAGAATTTACATATTAGATGTTATTGCTATATAGCTAATTTCAGCCAGTGCCTTTGAATGGGGCAGTCGGGCCTACTAGCAATAATTTTCAGGATGCTGTTACGAGTGTTACGCTTTACGGGTCGATCTTTAGGTTAAGCCGCGCTTGCCTAGGTTGGTCTGCGGATGGGTGACCACCCGTTACATACCGAGTTTCCTCCGTGCCTCGGAAAGCACGTTAAGCCGTTGGTCCCGGCTGTCAGTTGTAGATCTTTGACAGTTGTTACAGGTGACAACCAGTCTTACCAAGTGGTATCGCATTACCCAGAACTAACTGGGTTGTGGAGGTCAGATAGGCAGTCGCTCCATGTAAAATACTGATATTCAGCTGCATCCGGTTAGACTGGAAACCGACCCCAACATAGTTGGGAAAAGGCTTAGCAGATGATGATGTTACGAGTGTTACGCAAGCGTTGCAGTAAGGAAGTCGCTTTCTTGCGCATGATGGCATGGAAGATCTTTTTACCCATGTCATTGTTATCTTATCAAATAAAATAATTAAATAGGATTATAACTGACCACACGTGAAACGTGAAAATAATCTTAATCTTATAAAATTCCTCAATATGTTGGTAAAACCAACCAGTATAGAAAGATTACTTGAGTATGAAGTTTGAACCGTAAGAGTCTGCGTGGATCGCCCGGAGGACACGGTGGAGCACACAATGGCGGTCTGCCCAGCTTGGGCGGAGCACAGCCGTGCCCGGTAAGTCCCCTCTTTGAAGAGTGGCTGGAGAGGCGTCATGGCGTCCTCACCTACCGCCTGACGCAGGTCCTCACCGGACACGGAAGTTTCGGGAGGTTCCTGCACATCAAAGCGAAGCGCCCGGGTGTCACCATTGTGACGATCTCCCGGAGGACACGGTGGAGCACACAATGGCGGTCTGCCCAGCTTAGGCGGAGCACAGCCGTGCCCTCGTAGAGGCGATCGGCGGCGGTGATCTTTCGCGCCCGAACTGGTTCAGTCCATGGCCCGGAGCTAGAGGGAATGGGAAGCGGACCCCTCCTTCTGCGAAGCAGTAATGCTAGCGAAGGAGGTGGCCGTGCGTTTGAGGGAGAGAACCTCAAACCAACTCAGCCGCAGCGGGAGACGACTCCCGGCCATCGTAGATCCGCATTTACAGCACCGTCCAGAGCGGGGGAAGTTATTCGATGATTTCCCACCCCAAAAAAGAAAAAAAACAGTGATATCCTTTAACTGCAAAGACTTAGAGAATTGATTTTACAACAGAAGGGAACCACAAAGTTTAGTATGTGATTGTTATTTCAACTCGATGCTTTCATGTGTTCTTGAAAAGAAAGAATCTTGACAGACAGACAGACATCTTAGACAGGGGCCTTGTGTTTTCAAAAACAAGATAAGGCCGGTGTTGCGGGTTGTTCGAAATATACCGCGGCTCCGGAACGTAAAAGGCAATAGAAGGAACATGGGTAGGTTTTAGACTCCCCCCCGGGCGGGTGTTTCGTACCCTACTACTTTGAGAAGGAACAGCCGAAACAAACTCAGAGGTAATAGTCTATTTTAAGGTGCAGACAAAAATCTTGGTCAACTTACATGAGGACTATGTAGATTAGTGTCTGAAATGGTCTTTTAAGAAAGCACCACACAGATTGAGTGGACCTGTCCAGTCAGTGCAAGCATTAGTCAGATCTTTTTATTAGATAATTTTTATCATACCTACCAAAACATACACGAAAAATATTTTAATTGATCAACAGATTCTACATAAACTTGAAAAACCCAGATAAAATCTATCTAAGTAGTCGTATCTAGATTATTTTTCGGAAGTCTTACTTTGACTGACTTATACTTCAATCTAAGATTAAAATAACATAAACTACGATTAGTTAAACTTAGCGTGCCGGTCTGTGGACGGTGAGCAATTGGTAGCTCACCGTCCGTCCGTCTATTGACGACAGACCGTGTCGACAGCGCGTTAGGCGCGTCGCCCACAGGACCAAGAGTCGAGGCGCAGTCGCGGCGCGGGCGCGTTAGACGCGTCGCCCACACGACTTTTGTAAAGAAAATCTCACATCAGAGTCACGCCGCAACAAGATTTTCTGTACGAATGTCGTGTGGGCGACGCGCCCGCGCCCCGTCTGCGCCTCGACTCTTGGTCGTGTGGGCGACGCGCCTTAGTGTTCCACGCGCGCCTCAAAGAGATGCCAGCAAAGCAGAGGGGCCTGCCAGGGCACCGCCTGCCAAAAAGTATTTTTTTATACCTACCTTTAAAATGTCTTGTCATTGTTTTTTAGTCTACAAATCTAGAATTATGACGTAAATAGACGAATTATGATAAAGGACTAGCCTATCGCCTAATACGAGTATTCGTCACTGTTTTAGATAAACAACGGATTTATTTGTAACTAGCTGGGCCCTGCGGTTTCACTCGCTTTGATAGATAGAATAAACAATTTATTTATTTATTATTATTATATTATCGCATTAAATTCGGGGTAACGCAGTTCCCCTTTCCTAAGTTGCAGGTACCTGCTACCTGTACTGTGTTACTAATATTATAAAAGCGAAAGTGAGTTTGTTTGTTACGTCTTCACGCTTTAATGGCTAAACCGATTTTGATGAACTTTGGTACAGAGAGAGTTGGGAACCAAGATACGGACAAAGGCTAGTTTTTTTTTGTTAAACAAGATTGAGATACGAGGAAGAAAGTGGGAAGAAAATGAAAAACTTAGCATTGCTATTACAACAAATAAGGCGCAAGGGCAAAAACTACAGGCAGGAAGAAGGCAAAGCCGCGGGCAAAAGCTAGTATTTAATTTTGAATTGTTACCAGAATTTTTTTTGTAAAACTTCATGTCTCTATTTGGTAGCCATTCTGCCGATCCCCTATCCTAAAGAAAGGTTGATGCTACAAGAGGGTTGTGATAAGTGTTTGTATAGGCTACCGGCTTATCAGTGGTCAAGCAGGCAGTGGCTGTAGGGTGGGGTGTACAGTTATTGGCAAAAGTGTTACCACGAATTGGCGACACGTTCACACGACTGCAGAAAATAAATAGAATGAAATGACGTATTACAAAATGAAATAACATATTGAATGACGGCACGGTTGGCGCAGGGAGGTGGCTGAGTGATTGACTGCTAGCTGCGTGTCGTTGGTTCGATTCCCGCAAGGAATAAATATTTGTATGGCCTACAAATGGTTTTTTTGGGTCTGGCTGTTTGTGTATGTGAGTTTAAATGTTTGTAAACGCACACACGATACAGGAGAAATTCCTAGTGTGGGGCAACGTTTTTTATATAAATACAGACAATATATATTTTTTTTTTTGCAAATTGTGAGTGCATTAAATGCGAAGGCAGAAAACTCCAAGCTACGAAAATAATTGTAAACATTTTGTACTCGACTGTACCCTCAAGAAAGAGTAATACCTCCCTATATCTATTGGACCCAGCTGAGTGAAGGTAATGTTATTTTTATAACCACTTACTTAAGACTTCTTTCAACCCTTGGACTTGAGTTGTTATACGTTATGTTTGACGGGCCTGTTGGTCTAGTGGTTAGTAGCCCTGACTGCTGAGCCGGAGGTCGTGAGTTCGATTCCCACCCAGGACAAACTTTGTGTAACGAGCATGATTGTTTGTTCTGTGTCTGGGTGTGATTTATCTATACTATGTATGTATTTATAAATTATATAAGTATGTATATCAGTTGTCTGGTTACCATAACACAAGATCTGCTTAGCTTGGGATCAGATAGCCGTGTGTGAGTTGTCCTAAGATATTTATTTATTTGTTTAAAAAAATACAATTATAAGAAATCCATTAAGTATACGTAATAGTCAGTTTATGTTGCGGGTTGTTTTATAAGAGAGATAGATCTGAATGTTGATGGACGGAGAGCGAGGGGAAGGCCAAAGAAAAGAGGGATGGATTGTGTAAGGAGTGATATGAAGGAGAAAGGAGTAAATGATGCTGTGACGTCTGATAAGGGAGAATGGAAGAAGAAAACGTGTTGCGACGACCACAAATAAAATGGGATAAGGGCAGGAAAATGAATGATGTTGCGGGTTGTTCGAAGGAGATACCGCGGCCCCGGAACGTAAAAGGCAATAGAAGGAACATGGGTGGGTTTTAGTCAGTACAAGTCTGACACTCCCCCCCCCCCCACTGCGTCCAGTGCGGGAAAAGTTATTTGCTGATTTTGTTGAATAATTAAATTTATAAAGTAGTTTGTAATAGTTTAAGTTTTAGTTTATGCAACAATGGCGCTAGTAGTCTAGTATGTAGTCTCTTGTTTTATCTATGGATCTGTGTTCTCTCTGATTTATGGCGACAACCATGTAACTTGTGTTCGGTGCAAGAAATAAATGTTTTATTTTGTTGAAGAATTCTAACACGTTATTTTATTGAAATATTGCCTCATCTCAATAGGTTATGGGCCCAGGCACATGATCATTAAATATTTCAATAAAAATTTCAAGTTAAGAGCAAGATCGCAACCGATAGAAAATGGAAGTTACAAATGCAATGAAAATTGAAAAGTTTGATGGAAGAAATTTCAAACAATGGAAATTTCAAGTAAAGTGCGCGTTGAGAGCAAAAGGATTAAACATAGAAAAGGCAAGACCAGCGGAAACCAGTTCGCAAGTGCAATGGGATAAAGATGACGGTATGGCCATGTTTATTTTAACATCATCCATGGATTTGAACCAAATATCTATCATAGAAAACTGCGAGACTGCTAAACAGGTCATGACAAAATTAGAAGCCATCTATGAGCAGAAATCAGAATATAACAAAATGTTAATTCATGAAAAATTTTATCAATATTCATACAGTACCAGTGATACAATGGCACAGCATGTGTCCAAGGTGGAAAGCTTAGCAAAGCAGCTACGAGAGACTGGTGAGAAAATTAGTGACACAGCGGTAATGACCAAGATTTTAAGTACATTACCATCAACATATCGCTCACTTAGACAAGCCTGGCTCTCACTAGATGAAGAAAAACAATCTATTCAAAATGTCACTTCACGTCTAGTAGATGAAGAAGCCAGCCTAACCAGTGATGCAAGTAGTAGTGAGACAGCACTAGTGATTTCTAAAGGAAATTTCAAATCAAGAAATGTAAACAAACAGAACTCTTCAAATGATTATAAGAAAACGTCAAGTCATAGATTTGTATGCTATAATTGTGATAAAAGAGGCCACTTCGCTAAGGATTGTAGAATGCCAAAGAAGAAGTATGATAAGAAACCCAACAATATGTTAGCATTTAGTGCTGCATTGAATGAACATGATGAAGAGGCATGGATTCTTGACAGTGGCGCCTCAATGCACATGACCTACAAGCGTGACTACTTCTGTGAGTTCAACGAGTCTCAACACAACAATTCTGTCAAATTGGGTAACAAACAGAGTA
Source organism: Ochropleura leucogaster (assembly GCA_958449745.1). NCBI lineage: Eukaryota > Metazoa > Arthropoda > Insecta > Lepidoptera > Noctuidae > Ochropleura > Ochropleura leucogaster. The sequence continues at coordinate 1,643,743 of OY288230.1, read as the reverse complement.
TCAGAGTATGTGGTGAAGGAACTATACTGATAGACAAGAAGGTTAATGGTACATGGGAAAGATGTAAACTTGAGAATGTTTTATATGTACCTGATTTGAGAAGAAATCTGTTTTCAGAAGGTGCTGCCACTAGGAGAGGATATGTGATAATGAAGAATTGTGAAAAAGCTATGATTTTGAAAAATGATGTTGTTGTTATGAGTGGACATCTAACAGCAAACAATTTGTATGAATTAGATGTCAAAACAGTCAAACAAGAAGATTGTAATATTGTGCAAACAGATATAAAAGTGTGGCATGAAAGATTAGGACATTTGAATATCAAGGAGCTCCAAAATATGAGTAAGAATGGTGTGATTCCTGTAACATTAAGTGGAAATCAGGAATTTATTTGTGAAGCATGTCAATATGGGAAGCAAGCAAGGCGCCCCTTCATGAAATCAACCCGAGGTCCAACACAATCTGGTGATATTGTGTACAGCGATGTATGTGGTCCTATAGAGGAACCTTCTGTGTCGGGTATGAGATATTTTGTTTTATTCAAAGACGGTGCTACAAGTTATCGCCATGTTTACTTCATGAAGCACAAGAGTGAAGTGTTCCAATGCTTCCTAAAATATAATGCTATTGTAAATAATCGATTTCAACATGATGTGCGCATACTACATACAGATAATGGCTGTGAATATATAAACCAAGAATTTACATCATTTATGGAGAAAAAAGGAATAATTCATGAACGTACTGCCCCTTATACCCCTCAACAGAATGGGAGAGCAGAGAGAGAAATGCGTTCCATCATGGAATCTGCAAGAACAATGCTATATGCAAAGAACATTCCCTTGAATATGTGGGCAGAAGCTGTCAACTGTGCCACATATTTATTAAATAGAAATACATCAAGCCAGACGGGAGATGTTACATCATTTGAATTGTGGCATGGAGTGAAACCTAACCTGCAACATATCAGAATATTTGGGTCAATTGGTTATGTACATGTGCCCAAAGAAAAGCGAAGAAAGCTTGCCAAGAAAAGTGTAAAGATGTTGTTAGTTGGATATGACCATGATAATTATAGGATGTATAATGAAAATACCAAGAAGATTACAATATCCCGGGATGTAAAGTTTGATGAATGTAGTACATCAGAAGAAAAACAAAGTTTTGTTAAAGTGACAGCTGCACAAGAGGATCATTCTACCAGGTCTATCTCACAGGATGAGTTTGAATATATTGCAGATCAAGAAGGCATTTTGCCTGAAGAAAGTAGTTCAGATGATAGTATGAAGAGTTTAGAAGACCTGGATGAAACTTATGTCCCTCCAAGACATATATGTTTGGAACAGGAACAACAGAGAAATGTCACATTACGTCCACGTCGAAATAATACTCTGGAAGTAAATTTCACAGAATTTGATGTACCTAATACATATGAAGAAGCAATGAATAGTCCAAATTCTCATCAATGGAAGAAAGCTGTGATTGAAGAGCTTCAGTCACATGAAGAAAATCAAACTTGGACACTAATTGATCGAACAGAGAAGAAACCTGTGTCTTGTAAATGGGTATTTACTATAAAGAAAAATAAAGATGGAGAAATAGTACGATTTAAGGCACGACTGTGTGCACGTGGGTTCACACAAGTTAAGGGCCTAGATTATAATGAGACCTTTTCCCCCACCAGCAGGTATGATTCCATCAGGGTGTTGCTGAGTATTGCTGCAAGAGATGGACTGCAGGTCGAGCAATTTGATGTGAAAACAGCATTCCTGTATGGTGAGCTCTCTGAAGAAATATACATGGAGGTTCCAGAGGGTTTGAAAACACAGTCTTCAAAAGTATGTAAGTTAATTAAATCTATATATGGTCTAAAACAAGCATCTAGATGTTGGAATAAGAAATTTTGTTCTTTTCTTGACATTTGTGGTTTTAAAAAAAGTCCATCTGATAATTGTGTATTTGTAGGACATTTTAAAGATGTAAAAGTAATATTAATTCTGTATGTTGATGATGGATTATTATTGTCCAAGAGTAAAGTTGTATTATCTGAAATATTGAATATTCTTAAACAAAAGTTTGATATAAAGATTTTAAATGTTGAGTCATTTATTGGTATGGAAATAAATAGAGACAAAGATTGTATAGAAATAAGTCAAAGACAGTACATTAAAACTATGATAAAGAAATTCAATATGTCAGATGCAAAAGGTAGTAATACTCCTACTGATGTAAATGTACATTTGTCTAAGAATATAAGTAATGAACCTATTAATTTCCCATATAGAGAAGCAGTGGGAGCGTTGTTGTTCTTGTCATCTGTATCTAGACCTGACATAGCGTATGCTGTAAATGTTGTTAGTAGATATGTCAATAACCCAGGTCCTTCACATGTTACAGCTGTGAAAAGAATTTTACGTTATTTGATTAATTCTAAAGATATTACTATTGTGTATCAGGGTAATGTTGAATTAGTAGGCTACTCTGACTCTGACTTTGCAGGTGATTTGGATACTAGGAAATCTAATACAGGGTATATGTTTTTAATGAATGGAGGTCCTGTCACATGGTCTAGCCGTAAGCAAAATACAGTTGCATTGTCCACAACTGAGTCTGAGTACATGGCTGCGAGTGAAGCTACTAAAGAAATTTTATGGCTTAGGCAATTTCTTTGTGATATTGAGGAACCACAAGAAGCAATTACTTTAAATGTTGACAACCAGAGTGCAATTAAATTAATAAATAACCCTGTTTTCCACAGAAGAAGTAAGCACATAATAAGATATAATTTTATTAGAGAAAAAGTTGCAGAGAAGATTGTTGTTATTAAATATGTAGAAAGTTCAAATCAATTGGCTGATTTCTTAACAAAAGCTTTACCTGTCAATAGGTTTAATGCAAATAGAGATGAGATCTTGAGAAATGTTCTATGTGGCTAATGTTTATTTAAACTTTAGGTTGAGTGACTTTGTGCATAAATAAAAGGAAGTTTATTTTTGTGGATATTGTTAACCAATATGTAAGGTCAATTATTATGTTTTATCTACCTTATAAATTTAAGTGGGAGTGTTGAATAATTAAATTTATAAAGTAGTTTGTAATAGTTTAAGTTTTAGTTTATGCAACAATGGCGCTAGTAGTCTAGTATGTAGTCTCTTGTTTTATCTATGGATCTGTGTTCTCTCTGATTTATGGCGACAACCATGTAACTTGTGTTCGGTGCAAGAAATAAATGTTTTATTTTGTTGAAGAATTCTAACACGTTATTTTATTGAAATATTGCCTCATCTCAATAGATTTCCCACCACAAAAAAAAATTGTCATGTTATTGGAATTAAACATTTAATGTTAAAATTTCTTTTTGTATTTACTACTAGCTGATAGCTAGCGTGATATCGAAAAATCCGTCGTGGTATTCCAGACTATAATCTACCTCTGTGCCAAATTTCATCAAGATCCGTTCAGCGGTTTTGACGTGAAAGAGTAACAAACATCCATACACATCCTCACAAACATTTGCATTTATAGTTACGTTAGCTAAGAAGTTGGCCGGACGTTTGAGGGAAAGAACCTCAAACCAACCCAGTCGCAGCGGGAGTCGCTCTGGGCGTTGGGTGCCACGATACGATATCTGGCCACCGTAGACACGGGTCTGTGGACGGTGAGCAATGGTTAGCTTACCGTCCATCCGTTTAGTAACGACAGTCCGTGACGACGACGATATCTCACGCGCGCCTCAAAGAGATGTCAGCAAAGCAGAGCGGCCTGCTAGGGCCACCACCTGCCGGGGTTTCGGGTTGTTCGAAAGAAATACCGCGGCCCCGGGGCATAAAAGGGCAATAGAAGGAACATGTGGTCAGTAGTAAGTTCAAGATATTTGATATTTACCCGTCATGATTTTCCTGCTCTTGTCCCATTCTATTTGGGGTCGGCGCAACACGTTTTCTTCTCCCATTCTCCCCTATCAGACGTCACGGCATCATTTACTCCTTTCTCCTTCATAACATTCCTTACACAATCCATACATCTTTTCTTTGGCCTTTCTCTCTCTCTTCGTCCATCAACAATCAGATCCATCACTCTTTCAGTCTCATGTTCTTCATCCCTCCTCATTACATGTCCATACCAAGACAAACGACTCTTGTTCAATTTTTTATGTAACAGGCGCAATTTTTTTTTAAAAAAAAAGCGTCTCACGTATGCGTGGGGTACGCATACGTGAGACGCTTTTTTTTTCATCACTGGATGTTTAAAAACTTACCAAAACTCAGCTTTCTTGTGTCAACGCATAACATCTTCACCTCTCGCTCTAACATCTTCTGTCTCTTTCCCTCGCGTAACAAAACAGTGATTAGCAGAAAAACTTCGCCCCATTTATATGCTTATTAGTGTAAAGGACTAAAGAGACAGTTTGGAGAAGACCCCTGTTTTTCGGAAGGTGGTCTAAGATGTAAGCGGTAGCGATTAAATCAAATAAAATGAAATATTTTTAATTTAATTCAGATATATTTACACTAGCTTTTGCCGGCGGCTTTGCTGGCGGGGTAACACAGTTCCCCTTTCTTGATTTACAGGTACCTGCTGCCTGTAGTTTTTGCCCTTGCCCTTACTTCCCTCTTTCTCCCTCATATATCAATTCTTTCAAAATTCATTAAAATCAGTTTAGGTAATTTAGGCGTCAAGACGTAACAAATAAACAAATTCACTTTCACTTTTATAATATTAGTAAGGATATTTTGACGGCACGGTTGGCACAGCGTCTGAGCGATGACTGCTGAGCTGCGTATCGTGGGTTCAATTCTCGCACGGAACAAATTTTTGTATGGCCTACAAATAGTTGTTTCGGGTTTGTCGGTTTGTGTATGTAAGTTGAAATGTTTGTAAACGCACCCACATTACAAGAGAAATTCCAAGAGTTTAAAAAAAATATCGCTTCTAGCTTAATTCTTGTACCACACAAAACTTCTTTAAAGAAAAAATCTTGTAATTACCCCAAGGATTTTTATAGCGTTTCTTGTAAGAAGACATTTTGGTAGTTAAAGTGTAAGTACCGGGACCAGTTTAGTAATGAGATCAATGATGCCACAGTTAAGTTTAAATTGACAAGGACAATAATTGGAGTTTCTGTATACTCATGAGTATACAGAAACTATTTTATTGAAATAAACTTAGGTAAGACTATTATTTTTAAACTATAATAGTCTGACTCGCTTTTGGCCGGTGTTCATCAATTGTTTTTTCATTTCTTATCCCGGCTTTGTTTGATTTATTTTCGTTGGATCCCAGTTTTTGATCCCATTTTTTAGGTATTAACGATGGGTCCCATTTGACATTACCATTGAATCCCATTTTATGACAACATGTGTACATTTCAGAAGAAAAGTGATTTACTTTTATTAAATATTTCAGAAACACCGTGTGTGTATTTTGGATTTTTTAGGATTGTTGCCACTTGGGGTATAAATAAGACAAATGATGTACTCCAAATAGTACTAGACTGGCATGAGTTAAAAAATAAAAACAATCAGGTTTATTTGTGATGTATTTTTTTTCTAATGCAGGTCGTTTGTGCCACTCGCCGGCCGCTGCCGCGGCACCGCTCACTCCGCTCGCTCGGCTCGTGCGTAGGAGGTCACAGCTTTAACCTAACCTAACCTAGTACCCGGTTCCTATAATTTGTTTGGGTAATGGAATTTTGTCAAAATCTTATCGGAAAAACGACAGGCACCCGTTATTCTAACATAACCTATCCACATACCCAAATTTCATCCAAATCAGTCTAGAAGTTTGAGCGTGTTGGAATAACAAACATACATACAAAATTTCGCCTTGAAATATTATTGTGATTTTGTTGTTGGATGTACCCGCATTCTTTTGTTTTTAAACATCTGGAATCGGATCGGATAAAACGTATTTTTTTAGTATTTTTCAAATTTGGGATTCAACGGAAATATATAATAATATTTTGTGGGATCCAACGCCAAAAATATTAAAGTGGGATCAAAAACTGGGATCCAACGAAAATAAACGCTTTGTTTTGGGGTGGAAAATCATCAAATAATTTCCCTCGCTCTGGGCGGAGCGGGGGGGAGTGTTAGACTTGTACTTAAAGATAAAACCCACCCATGTTCCTTGTATTGCCCTTCACGTGCTCCGGGCTCCGGGGCCGCAGTATTTCTTGCATACAACCCGCAACCCCGGCAGGCGAAGGCCCTGGCAGGCCCCTCTGCTTTTCTGACATCTCTTTAAGGCACGCGTGAAACACTAACCGTTGACACGGCCTGATGCCAATAGACGGACGGACGGTGAGCTACCCATTGCTCACCGTCCACAGGCCCGTGTCTACGATGGCCGGGAGTTGTCTCACGGCGCCCGAAGTTAGGGGCGTCTCCCGCAGCGTCTGAGTTGGTTTGAGGTTTTCTCCCTCAAACGCCCAGCCACCTCCTTCGCTAGCATGATTTTTTCGCAGAAGGAGGTGACCGCTTCCCATTCCCTCTCGCTCCGGATCATGGCCTGAACCAGGGCCGAACGCGAGAGATCGCCGCCGCCGATCGCCTCTACGAGGGCACGGCGGTGCTCCGCCCAAGCTTGGCAGACCGCCACTGTGTGCTCCACCGTATCCTCCAGGCGATCGTCACAATGGTGACACCCGGGCGTTTCGTCCCGCCCGATTATGTGCAGGAACCTCCCGAAACTTGCGTGTCCGGTGAGGACCTGCGTCAGGCGGTAGGTGAGGACGCCATGACGACCCTCCAGCCACTCCTCAAAGAGGGGACTTACCGCCACTATTGTGGCGTGCCCTTTATTCCCCGGCTGAATTGTTGATTTGCACTTTTATTTATTCACACACAATGTAATAAGTTAGTAAATAAATAAATGAAAATAAACTTATGAAAAGTCTACCCACATTTACACAAACTCCAAGAAATCATAACGGAATATGAAATGGCGTCCCTCCTCCATATATCAATTTTGAATATTACATTTCGTTACAACACATGTCGTTTCGTAACAGTTTAATATCTTTTTTTACCCTATTTCTCTGCCTACCCCCTGTAGACCAGACGGGATCCAATTTCCTGAGATATATTATGCAGGTTACAATTTTGTGGGTTCGGCAGAAAAGGTACCTAGTAGTACTGTGGATTGTGTTTGGCTATGCATTTACTTGTCACTGGAAAAATATTGGTGCACCCCGTTTTTTTTTCTTTTTTTTTGCGGATGGAAAATCTTCAAATAACTTCTCCCGCTCTGGGCGGAGCGAGGGGGAGTGGCAGACTTGTACTGACTAAAATCCACCCATGTTCCTTCTATTGCCTTATACGTTTCGGGGCCGCGGTATCTCTTTCGAACAACCCGCAATCCCGGCAAGCGATGGCCGTGGCAAGTTCATTTGAAATTACTTTTGATTTTAACCTCTACAGCCCTAGCGGTACAAAAACGTGCCAGTAAACAAGTATCACCGTTGAGCCCCGGTGGCACAATTTTTTGCCACCAAACCCCGACCGATTTAGAACCGTATTATTGTAGTAAAGATACGTCTTAAAATCAGATTACGCTTACGATAAGAGCCCGCCCGGCGGTGCTTGACGGATAGTTGACGTAAATAATGGCGGTCTTTGAGAGATTTAACTAGTGTCCGACGCTGGTTTTCAACATGACCAGTATGCATTTGTCCCTTTTTTTTATAAAGAATTGTATTATAATATGATAAGTAGAGGAGCTCGTGGCTTAATAATAGCAGCCGCTCAGGTCGATCTTAAGGTTAAGCCGCGCTTGCCTAGGTTGGTCTGTGGATGGGTGACCATCCGTTACATACCGAGTTTCCTCCGTGCCTCGGAAAGCACGTTAAGCCGTTGGTCCCGGCTGTCATTTGTAGATCTTTGACAGTCGTTACAGGTAGTCAGTGTTCCGAAAGTCTGACAACCAGTCTTACCAAGGGGTATCGTATTACCCAGTATTAACTGGGTTGTGGGGTCAGATAGGCAGTCGCTCCATGTAAAATACTGATATTCAGCTGCATCCATAGACTGGAAGCCGACCCCAACATAGTTGGGAAAAGGCTAGGCAGATGAAGACAAGTCTTAAGTTCCGAGATCAATGTAGTTAGTATTCATTATTTTAAAAGCAAGAGGGGTTGTTCTAATTTGAATCACCCCTAAAACAAGGGAAGATGGTGCTGATAAAAAATTGAATAATTTTCTTTGAGCGATAAAAAATACAAGACTTGTGTGGACATGCCGAACAATTTTTTTTATTTTAAAACCGGTACAGAGATAGTTGGGACCCTGGACATAGGTTAGATTTTTTAAAGTGAGAAATGAGTGAGAAATTAGGTAATAAGGTAGAAACAATAAATAAGACGCAAGGGCAAAAACTACAGGTAGCAGGTACTTGTAAATCAGGAAAGGGGAACAGCTACCCTAGCATGACGTCTTAAAGCAGAACTTATTCCACTGAGGGAAAGAGACAGAGCTATACAGGGTATCTAGCACCATCTCTTTCTCACACAGAAATAAGAACTGGTATAAGATGTCATGGTAACCCTACTGTGTTTTCCCGTAGCTTTTTTTTTAAGTTTGAGATATGAGGGAGAAAAAAGGAAGCAACGGAAAAACTTAAAGCTTTGCTATTACAATAAATAAGGCGCAAAGGCAATAACTACAAGTAGCAGGTACCTGCAAGGTAGGGGAAAGGGGAATTACTGTGTTACATCGAATTTAACGCGAGCAAAACCGTGGGCAAAAGCTAGTATGGTTAAAATTTTAACTGAGATAAAGAATCTTGACAGACAGACAGATAGACAAACAGACGGAAAACAAAGCAAAGTCATAAAAGAAAGAAAGAATTTTTTTTTTCAAAATTCTATGGTAATTGGGAAGAAAATAAATCAAATCATTTATTTCAATTAGACCATTACAGGCACTTTTGAATGTCAAGAAACAAAATGAATCTACAGTCCCGGTCACAAGGCATAATAACTTGTGAAAGTACTGTAGTTGCCCATTCCAATGCGTTGATCTCTATGGAGAAAAATGGGCAAGAAACTCCATGGACACTCTTTTAAATTATAACGTTTTTACACAATCGTATTATTTACTAGCAGTTCCACGCGGTTTCACCCACGCTGCTCAGCACCTGTTGATCGTAGCGTGATGTTATATAGCCTTTAGCCTTCCTCAAGAAATGGACTATCCAACACTAAAAGAATTTTCCAATTCCAACCAGGAGTCCCTGAGATTAGCGCGCTCAAACAAACAAACAACCAAACTCTTCAGCTTTATAATATTAGTATAGATATTAAACAAATATGTGAGAACGATATAGAAAGACGTGCACAGTAAGAGCGTCCAGAGTAAATAAAAATCAAATTTTAATTTAAAAACAGATGGTGTATCTTATCCACACAAATCGTTCTTCTCCGCCATCTTAGACGTAAAATTGCGTCCATTCTTGCGTGTAACTCAATGTTTATTTTATTCACTTTGACATCGCAGCGACTGTGTACCTCATTGGGAAGCGGAGCGAGCAGAGCATAATAATGAAGATCATTCTTCTTGGCAAGGTTTTAGAGAAATTATTTATATTATGTAGACAGATTATAGATCCATTGTTTTCTTTCCAATAATGGCTAAAATATTTCCTTTCTACTAATATTATGAACTAGCTTTTGCCCGCGGATTCGCTCGTATTAAGTTCGGTATAACACAGTACTGTATTAGTATTTGTAATAGCAAAGCTAACTTTTCCCTTTTCTTCCCTCTTTCGGACGGGATGGACATATCTTCTGACTAACTTTAAAAGAAAAGTTAGTTTATGTCCGTCTCCTGGTTCCCAACTATCTCTGTACCAAAATTCATCAAAATCGGTTTAGCCATTAAAGCGTGAAGAGGTAACAAACAAACTCACTTTCACTTTTATAATGTAAGGATATGAAAAATGTGTAAAAAAATAAAAACAAAACTGAATAGCAAATATTCCCAAAAACGTGAATCAAGAATTAATGTGAATTAAAAGCTAAATTAAGACCGCATTGAAGGGTTTCAACCCTTCTGCGCGGCATGCGAACAATTTATGACGAGACCGTTTCAACCCCTAATGTCGAAATTTTCGACACTCCGGATTTCAAAAATTTAATTAAGTTCTGGATGTATGAGATGCTATCTATATTTTGCTTTTTTTACCTTCAAACGGGTGAAAATTACAACGTTTAAAGAGGAGCAATATAATTTGAGGGGCATATAGCTGTACACGTAGCAGGTACCTGCAAATCAGGAAAGGGGAACTGTGTTACTCCGAATTTAACTCGAGCGAAGTCACGGGAAAAAGCTACTAATATTATAAATGCGAATGTTTGTGAGGATGGATGCATGGATGTTTGTTACTCTTTCACGTCAAAACAGCTGAACAGATATTGAATTTTTTTTTTTGCATTTTTTAAATTCGTTGGCATGTGAACAAATTATACAAACAAGCGTTAATCCCAACGACAAAATGTTACGCAGTTTGGCGGGTTTACTAAAATATACAACAATTTTGGTCCAAAAATAAATGATTTATTATTTACTAGCTTTCGCCCGCGGCTTCGCCCGCGTTATATTTGGGGTAACACAGTTCCCCTTGCGCCTTATTGATTTGTAATAGCAACGCTAAGTTTTCCCTTTTCTTCCCTCTTTCTCCCTTACATCCCACTTTTTTCAAAAAAATATTAGCCTATGTCCGTCTCCTGGTTCCCAACTATCTTTGTACCAAAATTCATCAAAATCGGTTTAGCGATTAAAGCGTGAAGAGGTAACAAACAAACAAACAAACTCACTTTCGCTTTTATAATATTATATATAATATATATATATATTATATTTATACATTTATTTATTTTTACATACACATAATTACATTTTTAAATATTTCTAAAAATCATAAAAAAAAACATTTAAAAATATAAAAATAGTAGCCCACCGGTATCGGGAACAGGGTCCAAGCTACCGGCGGTCAGGGCTCCAGAGAAAGGAACCTCCTAACAATACGAGCCGTGTCCAGGAGTACCGCTTTCTGTATCAAGCCCTTGATCCAGCTGCCTAACGAGAGCCTCCTCAGGTATTGGTCGAGGCTCTTGGCAATTAAGCCATTGGCAGATACGACTATCGGCACAATGATCGCTGAGTCCACATCCCACATGTCGACAACCTCGCGAGCCAAGTCAATATACTTAATTTGCTTATCTTTCTCGGCTTTCACGAGGTTCTCATCATGCGGGACTGTTATGTCAACAATCATTGCGCGCCGCTCTGATCGATCCACCACCACTATATCAGGCTTGTTAGCAACAATAGTCCTGTCGGTGATGATGGATCGATCCCAGTACAATGTGATATTGCCATGTTCAAGAACTGGGTCGGGCTCATACCTGTAGTACGGCACTTCCGATTCCACAAGATTGTATTTTAGAGCAAGTTGCTGATGGATAATCCTGGCTACAAGGTTGTGTCTATGCAAGTACTCTCCGTTAGCTAGACGAGAACAACCGGAGATAATGTGTCGAATTGATTCACCCGGACGGTGGCATGCCCGACATATGTCAACCGTGCCGTCCTTCACAATAAATCTCCGGTAGTTATTTGTCATCATAACTTCATCCATAATTGCACAGACAAAACCTTCAGTTTCTCCAAAGAGATCCCCGGAACGTAGCCAGGCTACGGACGCTGATTGATCTACATCGGGTCCATGTAGGGCCCGGAAAAAGCGTCCGTGAAGCTCCTTACTCTGCCATACCTCCTTGCGGTCGTTAGTGTCAAGCACTACAGGTTTGCACCAGTTCTCTTTAGCCAAGGAGAGCGGGGTGAGGCCTTTGTCCACTGCAACCACATCCCGATGCATTCCCACGTCGGTTTCTAGGAAATATTCCCTGAGACTGCATATCTCGCGATTGTGGAGAGTCTTGGCGTTTAAAAAACCTCGACCTCCACAACTCCGCGGGACATACAGTCTCATAACCGAAGAACGTGGGTGATGCATACGAAATGCCGTTAACAATGTACGGACCTTCCTATCTAGGGCGTCCAGTTCTGTTTGAGTCCATTTGAGTATGCCGAAAGAGTACATCAAAACCGGCATGACCCAACCGTTGAAAGCACGCACCTTGTTTCCACCTGATAAAAGACTATTAAATACTTTTCTCAGGCGGCCAAAGAAGCGCTCCTTCAACGATTGCTTCATGTCAGCAACATTGATACCCAACGCTTCCGACATACCCAAATACTTGTAGGTTTCGTTTGCTGAGAGGGATCTAAGGTGTATGGAATCCGAGAGTTGGGTTCCCACAGATTCCACAATTTCCCCTCGCTTTACATGCATGACCGCACATTTGTCCACACCAAATTCCATACTGATGGCACTACTAAAGGTTTCAGTTACCTTCAGTAGTTCCATCAGTTGCGAATCGTTGGGGGCAAAGAGTTTCAGGTCATCCATGTAAAGGAGGTGAGATATAACCTGACCACCTCTCCTCAATCGATAGCCCAGACCTGAACCCTCCAGCAACGTGCTTAGAGGATTCAAGGCTAAGCAGAACCAAAGTGGACTCAAACTATCGCCCTGGAATATACCTCGCTCTATCCTTATCGGCTCACTATTCCTCTGGATCTGCCGAGATCCTGGATAGCGAAGGACCGTATTCCATTGCCTCATACACGAGTTCAGGAAGGTGCGTAGAGTTGCATCAACTTTATACAATTCTAGCACCCTCATGAGCCATGTATGTGGCACGGAGTCATAGGCCTTCTTATAGTCTATCCAACATGTCGATAGATGCCTTCGGGAACGGCGAACCTGTTGGCTAATGGCCATATCAATGAGGAGCAGCTCCTTAGTACCACGGGACCCGTTCCTACATCCATTCTGAGAAGCAGACATGATAGAATTGTCATCAATGTGTTTAGAGATTTTAGCCCTCAAAATGGATGTAAGAACTTTATACATTGTAGGAAGACACGTTATTGGTCTATAGTTTTTGGGTTCCGCCGTACTACCCGATTTATGGAGCAGGTGGGTTATTCCAGTTGTCAAGAACTTGGGTAGCGATCCTGACTCTAAGGTTGTCTGGAAAAGGGTCGCCAAACGAGCGTGCGACCTTTGAATCATTTTTAACCAAAAGTTGTGCAGTCCGTCCGGCCCTGGAGATTTCCAATTAGGCAACGGACGGACCGCACAAGCTACATCTTGGGGGCTGATTGTTATTGCCCCCATTTCTGGTATTGGATCGCACGCTTGCTCGACTTCCCGAGTCCATTCACCCTCGGTATGACTGACAGGCACCGACCAAATGCTACGCCAAAACGAGCACATGGCGTCATCACCCGGTAGGTGCGTGTCAGACACACCTTGGTCCGGTCGCTCCCATGCTCTATACACCCACCTTTCATCGCTTTGGAATGTACGATTCAAAGTGTATCGTTCCACCCGCCGCTTATACCTACGAATACGGTTTGCCCATGCATACATTTTCTGCTTCAGGAAGTCGATGCGCTCTGTGATGTGGGACATGTAATCTGAAGGACTAATATCAGTCCCTGCAAATGCCCGCCTCACAAAGCGCATCACTCGAGGTCGAGTGTTACCCCCCCTGAAACAGATAAGTTTGCCAATGAGTGTTCTGACCACACCAATACGTCGCTCAATCCTGTACTGCCAGACTGGTACAGCTGGTTTCGGTCGTGTAGCTCTGTCATCAGGAAAGTTTACATGAGCTACACGACACGCCGCTACAGCCGCACAATACAGTATTGAGTGAGCATCAGTGAGGTTTTCGCAGTTGTCAAAATAGTTTGACAACTGCGAATCCAGAACAGCCACCAGCGCCCTATTTTTATTATGCATGGGCAACCGAGGCAAGCGTGGTCTAAGTTCGGGCGTATATATATATTATATATATATTATATTATTATTATTATATATAATATATATATATATATAGTAAGGAAAGGATTTGTTTGATCTTTGGCATAGAGTTAGATTATAGTCTGGGATAATCCTTATCCTTACTAATATTATAAAAGCGAAAGTAAGTTTGTTAGTTTGTTTGTTACCTCTTCACGCTTTAATGGCTAAATCGATTTTGACGAATTTTGGTACAGATATAGTTGGGAACCAGGAGACGGACATAGGCGAATTTTTATTTAAAAAAAGTGGGATGTGAGGGAGACATAGGGGAGAAAAGGGAAAACTTAGCGTTGCTATTACAAATCAATAAGGTGCAAGGGGAACTGTGTTAGACCCCGAATTTAGCTCGAGCTAAACCGCGGGCAAAAGCTAGTACATCTATAATACTTTTTTTCGATAATAAAACTTAATAGATCATTTATTTTATAAATAAAAAATGAAATATCTTTGAAAACCGCATTAACATTTAATCATGGGGTCTCATTGTGAACAAAGAAAAAATAGTTCAAATAAATCTCAATAGATGGCGTTATATGTATCGATTTGTGTTTGAGTTTTGTGTAACTGTTTAAATTTGACCATGAAAGAAGTATGTCCTTGTTTTTAAAAATCTCCATAACACAAAATCAAGGAATTATGGGCTCCTAGATCCATGATTTTTTTTAAAGTGAGAAGCAGAATGAGGGAAGAAAAGGGAAAACTTAGCGTTGCTATTACAAATCAATAAGGCGCAAGGGGAACTGTGTTAAACCCCGAATTTAACTCGAGCGAAGCCGCGGGCAAAAGCTAGTACATCTATAATACTTTTATCAGTTATAAAACTCAATAGATCATATAAATAAATAATGAAATATCTTTGAAAACCGCATCAACCTTAATCAGCAAAAAGGCGTTATCTCCAAATTACTATCAAACATACATCAGTAATCAGTTGACTCCGTTAATTGATATAACCCGACGGGGGGTGAAAAAGAACCGATGGTCAGTCAGCGATTTTGACCGATCACCCCTTACACCCCGTTTCGCCCCCCTTTCCTGTGGTTTTATTGGGAGACTGCGTTTTTTCTGTTACTCTTTTTGGGGACTCTGGTCGATCGGGGTTATGCAGGTTGATTAGGTTGAAAAGTTAGATATTATAGAGGTGAGGAGAACTGCTACCCTACTATGACCTGTTAAAGCAATTCTTATTCCGCTGAGGGAAAGAGACAGAGCTATACAGGGTGTTTAGCACCATCTCTTTTTTCTCAGTGGAATAAGAATTGCTATAAGATGTCATAGTAGCCCTTCTGAATAGAAATGGAAATCATTTATTTGCTAAAATGTAGGTATACATTCACCGCTGCCTTCTTACTCCAATGTCTTGGAAGAAGGTTCTTCTTGATGGCCACCAGCTTTCTATCCGGGACCTTCATGATCATAGTAATCATCATTCCCGAATGGTGGTAAGTTTTACGACGTACCGATACATTTTTGACAGGCCCTTCAGGGCCCCAACTATGTCTGTAAGAAAATTCATCAAAATTGGTTTAACCATTTAGGATTGAAGACGTAACAAACTCACTTTCGCTTTCATAATATTGGTAAGGATTTTCAACGCGATATCTCCAGCCATTCTTAACAGACAGATGGACAAAAAAGTTATCATATTATAAGGGTTTCCTTTTGAAATACGGAACACCAAAAGGTACAAAGTTGGTAAAATCTCGCCTTAAGCGTGTCTAAACTAAACCAGGGACATACAAACAGACAGATTTGAAAACACGATGACAGTTCCTTATTACGTTCATAACGCTTTTTTTTGGGGTGGGAAATCATCAAATAACTTCTCCCGCTCTGGACGGAGCGGGGGGGAGTGTCAGGGTTTTTACTGACTAAAACCCACCCATGTTCCTTCTATTGCATCTTTCGAACAACCCGCAACCCCGGCAGGACGTTCATAACGCTAACAACTGAACCAGAATACGATACAAAAATTTGAAAAAGACAAAATTCTTTTTTTGTCCACGTCGCGTTCATTCCGTGACAGTGTGCAGACATCGCTAATTGACTGTTCGCAGACCCCTTCGGTAATTTTTCTCTCGTTTTCTGACCAGATGTCGCAGTGGGCAGGTTGATATATTGGTCGAGAGACTAGTATAGGCGTTTGTGTTCGGCTGTTTTTTGTTAAGAGGGATGGAATTTGTTTTTAAGAACTGCTGGATTATTGTCTTCAGTCTTGTGTTTGTAATTGGAAAACCGGTCAAGTGTGAGTCGGACTCGCGGACCGAGGTTTCCGTACAAACCTATTTTTAAAGTTATTGCATAGCTTCTATCGCGGGCCTTGAGCGTGGAGACCGAATCCAGAAATTTCGTAACGAAAACACCTAACATTACGAATACGGTCAGTTATTTCATTTGCGATTCCAATGCTCAATTAGCGTGTTTAGTAAAGAATCGGGTCGTCATTCAATATTACGCTGGATCAAACCCAAGGTCTAGTTTTTTCTTTTTGCGTTTTCTTTTCATTGAAAGGACTTTTTAAATATTATATGTAGATTCTTTTTAAATCCTTACTTCCTTACTAATATTATAAAAGCGAAAGTGAGTTTGTTTGTTACCTCTTCACGCTTTAACGGCTAAACCGATTTTGATGAATTTTGGTACAGAGATAGCTGGGAACCAGGAGACGGACTAAGGCTAATATTTTTTTGAAAAAAGTGGGATGTGAGGGCGAAAGAGGAAAAAAAAGGGAAAACTTAGCGTTGCTATTACAAATCAATAAGGCGCAAGGGGAAATGTGTTACCCCAAATTTAACGAGGGCGAAGCCGCGGGCGAAAGCTAGTCATTGCATAATTTGATAAAAAATGCTATGCAATAACCGCGGCAGTCCCCGAGTGCCACACGTATTTTTTTAATAAAAAAAGAAGGAACGACTGAAAGTAAGCAACAGAAACCTGTTAGGAACACTTTGTTCTTTGTCTGTCAAGTAAATATATCTCGGGAAGGCGTGGAGGTCTCCAGATGAAAATTTAACCGCCTGTTGGTCTAGTGGTTAGTGGCCCTGACTGCTGAGCCGGAGGTCGTGGGTTCGATTCCCACCCAGGACAAACTTTGTGTGATGAGCATGATTGTTTGTTCTGTGTCTGGGTGTGATTTATCTATAATATGTATGTATTTATAAATGATATAAGTATGTATATCAGTTGTCTGGTTACCATAACACAAGCTCTGCTTAGCTTGGGATCAGATAGCCGTGTGTGAGTTGTCCCAAGATATTTATTTATTTTATTTTTATTTTTACTGAAATCTGTAATTTCTTAAAGCTGTGAAAATGGAAACCTTCTAGGGTTGTTTATTCGCAACCAAAAGATATGGCTGTTTATGTAGAACGTTTGTACGGAAACAGCAGCGCGCGAGTCCCACTCGCACTTGACGGGTTTTAGTTTCTTATTTATTAAAAGACTAGCTTTTGCCCGCGGCTTCGCTCGCGTTAAATTCGGGGTAACACAGTTCCCCTTTCTTGATTTACAGGTACCTGCTACCTGTAGTTTTTGCCCTTGTGCCTGATTTATTGTAATAGCAATGCTGAGTTTTCTCTTTTTTTTCCCTTTCTCCCTCATATCCCAGATTAAAAAATAAAATAGCATATGTCCGTTTCCAGGGTCCCAACTATCTCTTTACCAAAATTCATCAAAATCGAATTAGCCATGTGAGCGTGAAGACATTACAAACAAATAAACAAACTCACTTTCGCTTTGATAATATAAGTAAAGATTTAAGTATAAACTGGTTACAGAAAAGACCGAAATATAAGATTTTTAAATACATATTTTTTTTACTTGTTATTTTGTCTTGTGCATGTCAAATAAATACTTTTTCCTTCATATTTATTTCTATTATGTGACTTTAAACTATATTACAATCATTTTAAGGTTAATATCTTAATACCAACCCCTTCAAGGCAGCGTTGAAGCATGTATTATACATAAACATTAAATAAAGCAGAAAGGGATCTCTTACAAATTCTTTCAAACTTCTCCCCAGAGGTTCTTGAAACGAAAACATAGGGGAGACTATTTGGAGCGGAACAGTTCTGCCTTCACGAGGTAAAAAGTCAACTCCACAAATAAATTTCTCGAGAACGTTATACGTCACAGTATTGTTTCAATCTTAATACGGTGTGTGAAAGAGATGGCAGATATCCCGTATAAATAAATAAATATCTTGGGACAACTCACACACGGCTATCTGATCCCAAGCTAAGCAGAGCTTGTATTATGGTAACCAGACAACTGATACACATTCTTATATAATTTATAAATACATACATATTATAGATAAATCACACCCAGACACAGAACAAACAATCATGCTCATCACACAAAGTTTGTCCTGGGTGGGGATCGAACCCACGACCTCCGGCTCAGCAGTCAGGGCCACTAACCACTAGACAAACAGGCCCGTGTCATCACCAGGCCATAATTACAGGAACTACTAATATACAACCTGGAATTTCTCCTGTATCGTGGGTGCGTTTACAAACATTCAAACTCACATACACGAACAGCCAGACCCGGAACAATTATCTGTAAAGTACGGCCAACGAGAAGCGATACCAAATGTAAACAAAACCCATGCTAAAACCCCATCTAAAATGGCCACCCGAATGTTGGCGAACCCGTCTTAACGTTGTCATGTTTTTGCCGGGAGAACGAGACATTACGACAAAGGTACAAGATGGAAAGAGTCAAATATTAGATTGTCAACGCCACAGTTGTTCTTTAGGTTAATGACCTTTCGTATCGCTTCTCGTTGGCCGTACTGTAGGCCATACAAATATTTGTTCCGTGCGGGGATCGACCCGCGACACGCAGCGCAGCAGTCAATCGTTCAACCACTGCGCCAACCGTGTCGTCATCAGTAAGAAGTACGCTAAGCGTTCGCATACACAATTACCTTTTCTGTTTTTTTTTGGGTGGGATATCATCAAATAACTTCCCCCCTCTGGGCGGAGCGGAGGGGAGAGTCAGACTTGTACTGACTAAAACCCATCCATGTTCCTTCTATTGCCCTTTACGTTCCGTGGCGGTATCTTTTTCGAACAACTCTTCACCCTGGCAGGCCCCTCTACTTTGCTGACATCTCTTTGAGGCGCGCGTAAAACACGAACGCGCCGTCTACAAGGCCTGTCGTCAATAGACGGACGGACGGTGAGCTACCCATTGCTCACCGTCCACAGGCCCGCACACAATTCCCTCCCGTATATTCCAACCAAGATGTTTCATTGTTTGAATTTAATTTGCAAAACTCATTTGATATTCATTAATCTTTTCTTTTCGACTTGTTGAGTGAGTGAGCGAGACAACTATAGTGTATATATCGACGTATAAGAAAGAGACGAAAGGATTTTTAAAGATTATGCCTTCTTTTGTTAATTTTTAGATGAAAAGAATGACACGATTTGTTTTGATTAAGATGACATGGTTAATGTTTGTTGCGAGGGAGAAAGAGGAGTTCGTGGCTAAATAATAACAGCCGCTCGGGTCGATCTTTAGGTTAAGCCGCGCTTACCTAGGTTGGTCTGTGGATGGGTGACCACCCGTTACATACCGAGTTTCCTCCGTGCCTCGGAAAGCACGTTAAGCCGTTGGTCCCGGCTGTCATTTGTAGATCTTTGACAGTCGTTACAAGTAGTCAGTGTCTCTAAAGTCTGACAACCAGTCTTACCAAGAGATATCGTATTACCCAGTACTAACTGGGTTATGGAGGTCAGATAGGCAGTCGCTCCATGTAAAACACTGGTATTCAGCTGCATCCGGTAAGACTGGAAGCCGATCCCAACATAGTTGGGAAAAGGCTATGAAGATGACGATGGTAAAGCTTGTTGTGTGTTATTTTTTGCTTTTGGAAAATTAGATTTTGCACGCGGCTTCGCTCACGTTAAATTTTGGGGTAACACAATTCCCCTTTCCTGATTTGCAGGTCTTAATTGTAGTTTTTGCCATAGCGCCTTATTTATTGTTATAGCAAAGCTAACTTTTCCCTTGTCTTCCCTCGTTCTCCCTCATATCTCAATCTTTTTTTTAAACAGCCTATGTAGGTACGTCTCTAGGATCCCAACTATCTCTGTACCAAAATTCATCAAAATCGGTTTAGCCGTTTAGGCGTGAAGACGTAACAAACAAACTCACTTTCCCTTTTATAATCTAACTAGCTTTTGCCCGCGGCTTCGGTCGCGTTAAATTCGGGGTAACACAGTCTCCCTTGCGCCTTATTGATTTGTAATATCAACGCTAAGTTTTCCCGTTTCTTCCCTCTTTCTCCTTCACAACGCACATTTTTTTCAAAAAAGTTGGCCTCTGTCCGTCTCCTGGTTCCCAACTATCTCTGAACTAAAATTCATCAAAATCGGTTTAGCCATCTAGGCGTGAAGACGTAACAAACAAACTCACTTTTCCTTTTCTAATAATATATATATATACATAAGGAAGGATTAGCTAGCGCCCGCGACTTTACCCGCGTGATATCTATTAATGCAAAAACACATAAAACATCATCATCACAACTCATTCATCACCTTACACACATCTAAATATCTAAATATCTTGGGACAACTCACACACGGCTATCTGATCCCAAACTAAGCAGAGCTTGTGTTATGGTAACCAGACAACTGATATACATACTTATATAATTTATAAATACATACATATTATAGATAAATCACACCCAGACACAGAACAAACAATCATGCTCATCACGCAAAGTTTGTCCTGGGTGGGAATCGACCCCACGACCTCCGGCTCAGCAGTCAGGGCCACTAACCACTAGACCAACAGGCCCGTTATCATACGACATTGTGTCCTGTACGCTGCTGCTTCACTTTCTATTTGTCTTCGACTCAAGTTACACAATGAAACTAAACTTGCTTGTTATGTAGTTCTGAAGTTAAGCCGTGCATATAACTTATTTAAATACACATCAGCAAGTAAGTAATGGAGTGGGGTACGGATTGTACTTAAAGGCGTTATACATCAGATGGTCTTGCCAGGGCCTCGGCCTGCCGGGGTAAAGAATTGTTCGAAAGAGATACCGCGGCCCCGGAACGTAAAGGGCAATAGAAGGAACATGGGTGGGTTTTAGTCAGTACAAGTCTGACACTCTCCCCCGCTACAACCAGAGCGGGGGAAGGTATTTGATGATTTCCCACCCCAAAAAAATGGCGCTGTACTTAGCAAATACTTTGTAAAACGTTCTTAAAATTCTGACACTCCGCTCCTCTCCGCCCAGCGCGAGGGAAATTAAGAGTCGAAAAAGAGACCCTATATCTTATGAACGCGTGAAGGTATCGAATTGAAATCCTTACTAATATTATAAAAGCGAAAGTGAGTTTGTTTGTAACGCCTTAATGGCTAAACCGATTGATGAGAAATGGGGGCGAAAGAAGGAAGAAAAGGGAAAACTCAGCTTTGCTATTACAATAAATAAAGCACAAGGACAAAAACTACAGGTAACAGGTACCTGCAAATCAGCAAAGGGGAACTGTATTACAAGCCGCGAGTCTGATGCCCCTTGGAGTTGTGGAAAAATTATATCTCTATGTCAAAGCCGTCAAAAGATAATAATAAAATAAATATCTTGGGACAACTCACACACGGCTATCTGATCCCAAGCTAAGCAGAGCTTGTGTTATGGTAACCAGACAACTGATATACATACTTTTATAAATTATAAATACATACATATTATAGATATACCACACCCAGACACAGAACAAACAATCATGCTCATCACACAAAGTTTGTCCTGGGTGGGAATCAAACCCATGACCTCCGGTTCAGCAGTCAGGGCCACTAACCACTAGACCAGCAGGCCCGTCAAAGATATGGCCGTTTATGTCGCAAGTTTGTACGGATTACTAGGTGCGCGAGGCAGTCACGATTGTTGACAAGGCAGTCTACAGTATTAGGTGTAAATGCTTTTGCTGAGGCGTTTGATTCCCGGGTCAAATAAAGTGGACGCGGACGAAGTCGCAGGCGGAAGCTAGTAACGAATAATTGATATGATATTGATGAATATTCTATTGGCTTAGATGTGACATTGATTGCAATTGGAATCCGAGTCTAGTAATCTCTTGGGAGTTTCCTCAATCGAGTCAATATTGTTTTATAGACAGAATGATTGACTGGTATCAAAGGTAGGACTACTATAATATATACCGACGAATTGAAAACCTCCTCCTTTTTTGAAGTCGGATAAAAAACTAAAATGCCATAATTTCCAATATATAAAATTCTCGTGTCACAGTTTTCATTCCCATACTCCTCCGAAACGGCTGGACAGATTTAATTGAAATTTTGTGTACATATCGGGTAGGTCTGAGAATCGGCCAACATCTATTTTTTATGCCCCTAAGTGAGCAGCGGGTGAAATCGCTGGGCACAGCTAGTCTAATATATAAAATTGTCGTGTCACAGTTTTCGTTCCCATACTCCTCCGAAACGGCTGGACCGATTTAAACGAAATTTTGTGTAGATATTGGGTAGGTCTGAGAATCGGCCAACATCTATTTTTTATGCTCCTAAGTGAGCAGCGGGTGAAACCGCTGGGCACAGATAGTCTAATATTTAAAATTCTCGTGTCACAGTTTTCGTTCCCATACTCCTCCGAAACGTCTGGGCCGATTTAAACGAAATTTTGTGTACATATTGGGTAGGTCTGAGAATCGGCCAACATCTATTTTTTATGCCCCTAAGTGAGCAGCGGGTGAATTCGCTGGGCACAGCTAGTATTTTATATTTAAGCCTTTTATTTCCACATCTTATTATTACCTACATTTCAAAAGATTGTTAGTTGAGTTAGTACTTTTAACTTAATATTCTAGTGTTAGGTTATTTTTGCTCTTGGGATGTGGATCCCATATGGGTAAAGGTCTCCTCTTTCTCCTTCCACACATCTCTTTCTTGCTATTTCTGCTATTTGGACAATATCATCAGTCCACCGTTTAGAAGGTCTGCCGACCTTTCTTTTACCTGATGGCCCTCTCCAGCGTGTCCCACTAATGGTCCATCTCTTATCTTTGAGAGTTGAGACATGGCCGGCCCATTGCCATTTTAATTTTAAAGCCTGTTTTACAGCGTCGGTTATTTTAGTTTTTCGTCCGATGGTTTCTGACCTTATTTTATGTATTTTCCTGATTTTCGGTACACATCTCTCCATTGCTCAAATGCCATAATAAAGATGATTTAATTTTCGACTGAAAAAATCATTTATTTAAGTTTCGTTTACACCCCGCGTTTGTGGAAGAATAAAAGACACGCTCAGAATCAGACTTTTATTTTACAAACATTACATAGGTATTTACATAAAGGTCTAAAGTGCAAACATATTGGTAACGCCCATATGTTTTAAAACTTTTGCCTTTTCGCATAGATAAACGTACAAATATACAGCGTACAAATATAGATAAACAAAATGAAATAACAGCAAGAAATAAAATTTAAAAAGCAAAATTAAGTAAGTAGGTACCTACCAGAAAAATATTATTTAATATTTAAATAAATATCTATTTAAAAATCTACGATTATCTAAAAAAAGAGAAAAAGTTGTATTAACATATTTAAAACGTATATAAAAAAAAAATTGCACCCGGAATATTAAAAAATTATCAGTGACGAAATCTTCTAAGTACACTAAAACATTTTTCAATTGATAGCGAATAGAAACTTTTCTTAAACTTTAATAACGGCAATTTTTAAGCTATTGCATAGCTTCTATCGCGGGCCTTGAGCGTGGAGACCGAATCCAGAAATTTCGTAACGAAAACACTTAACATTACGAATACGGTCAGTTATTTTATTTCCGTTTAATGTTCAATTAGCGTGTGTGGTAAAGAATCGAGTCGTCATTCAACATTACGCTGGATCAAACCCAAGATCCAATTATTCTTTTTGCGACTTTTTTCATTGAAAGTACTTTTTAAAGGATGGTATTTAAAAGTACTTCAATTTATTCCCATATCGTTTACCTAAGTTTGCCTGTGTTGCACCAAATATACTGAATGTGCACCAAAATATGTTAATTAAAATATGTCATAACGAGCATCAGGAAAAAGACAGCACTACAATAAAAAAGTGTTATATCTTTATCCACTTTCTATTAATGCAAGTCGTTACTGGTAGGGGGTCGCAGTTTTAACCTAACCTAACCTACGCATTTTTTTAGCATTCAGGAAAGAATATTTGGTGCACGATCAGTATTTTTGGTGAACACAAAATTTTTTCCCCTTTTTAAATATTATACCTACTTACGATTTATTTTTATAAATTGCACAAGTTTTTTTTATTTATTGCAAAAGTTGATAAAAATGCTATGCAATAGCTTTACCGCGGCAGTCCCCGAGTGCCACACGTAATGGAGTCTACTCCATAAGAATCGATTTTCATATATAAGGCGCCCGGTATGAGAAAAATCCGAGGGATAAAACCTACTAAAGTAACGAAAATGTGTCACGTTTTTGGTGCGCACCTTTAGTGCGCAACTTTCTAATTTGGCTGTGAGTGTATTAAGACGTACATATGGTATGCTGTATAGGCGACTATACCTATATACTAATGTTATTGGGCTTGTTTGTTTCTATCAGTGTCGATGTATTTATATTGCAATTTTTTTTCATTAATTTGTGAATTTTCCCTTTCATATGATATAATCTTTTTTCAGTTGAATAAACTCTTTTTGCGTATGGTTAGATACTCGTACTTAAGGAGTAAACTCCAGTCGTGCGTCGGAGCTGACACACACACTTTTTTTTTTCATTGGAAGTACTTTTTAAATATTATACCTACTTAGATATATTTTTATAAATTGCACAAGTTTTTTTTTTAATTTATTGCAAAAGTTGATAAATAATGCTATGCAATTGCTTTACCGCGGCAGTCCCCGAGTGCCACAACGTATTTTTTTAAACCATCCCGTAATTAAAAACGTTATGTCAAATGTCAAAATAAAAGCCTTTTCGCATGGCATCTAAACAATTGTCATAGAGGTTTAAACATCAAAGTGTTTCCAACCCGTTTATTGAACCGACTCTCAAGTATTATCCAAGCTTTGAACCTCTATGTCTGTATGTCCTCTCGTATCTACGGAACCGTGTGTTTATTCTAGCTAATTGGAACGCGCGTCGCCTGCGGCAGTAGGGATGGGAAAGTGTCGATGGATTAGGGGTATCGATAAAATTATTTTGTGTTTAAAGTTGTAATGCAAAAGTCAGTGTGTCGCCTTTTTTGTGAATGGAAAATTATTAAATAACTTTCCCCCGCTCTGGGCAGATCGGAGTGGAGTATCAGACTTTTACTGACTAAAACCAATCTATGTTCCGTGTTTTGTATTTTTGGGCTGCGGTATCACTTTGAACAACTCGCTTTTTAACTTCGAAAAATACCTATATTGTAAAGAAATAAATTATTCTGTTTTCAAACTGGAATGACGGATTTTGATGAGTTTTAGCAAACTGGTGAGATTACCATTAGAATTATAACATCATTGTTTTGTAGTACACAATTAGAAGAATACTACAATATCGCGGTTGCCACAGACATCTTTTAAGTTATAAGTTTTTAAACTGACATGGTTACTAATATTATAATTAACACTTGAAACGGGATATGTACAGACGTCTGCACATCGAGCTACTACAATCTGTCAGATTCCTTTGATTGATTTTCGACTTTATTTCTAAATTATTAGGTTCAAGGTTCATTGGGAAAAATTGACAGTTTCGGGTAACTTGACCTGCAGGCATCTGTACCATAATGAACATAATTCATCCGTGATCATGGCGTTTGCAATATCGCCGAAATATCGGAAGCTTGATAAAAATAACTAACATGGTAAATATCCCGTTTCAAGTGTTAATTATAATATTGTATACGTTTTTTTCCGCTTGATTTCTCCTGGGTATCACTTTCGAACAGCACAGTTGGCGCAGTGGTTGAGCACTTGACGCTGCGCTGCGTGTCGCGGGTCTGATCTCTGCTCGTTACAAATATTTGTATGACCTACAGACAGTTGTTCCGGGTCTGGCTGTTTGTGCTCAAATGTTTGTAAATACACCCAGGATATAAAACAAAGTCCTAATGTAGGGCAATATTTTTCTTTAACTAACCCAAATACACGTCATTTATCGATAAAAAAAAACATACTCGATAAAATCTATCGACATTAATTCAATCTCATACTACCTCAACCCTATCTTATCCTTGTTTAAATATTAATCGTAGCGACAAAGCCTCGTTTGTGGGCTCCCACCTTTATATTCACGACTGCAAGGGTAGCTGGGGTAGGTAGCACCTGAGGCGAGGGGGTAGGATCAACATTGAACCGCGTGTTGTTTTTTGGGCCAGTCGCGATATTGAGAACAATGGTAGTCTGTGTCGGTTGGGAATTGTGAATTGTTGAACAGAAAGGAGATAGCCAGTTTTCAGCTAAAGTATGTAAAGAAACGATAGTATATTAAAAAAAAATACTGGTTAGAAATAACATGTAATAATAATAACTTTCTACTAGAATGAGTTAAAAATTATAATTTTAAATATGGGTTTTAATTTAATGTTCGTCTAAAACTAGCTCCGTAAACAAGCTGTCAGGTCATTTTAAGATCGTTCTAAAGTTAGAAGTTTTAAAAAAGTTAAAAAAAAAAAACGATATATCTATTTTGTTTTAGCATCTGTCAATGGGTATTATAATCATTTATAGACAAAAAAGGACATTTGATGAAATTATTTATGTTTTAGTAATATTTATTTATTTATTTAACAAAAACTTCGTTCAAAATCTTGCTTTGCCCTTGCGCTTTATTTATTTGTAATAGCAACGCTAAGTTTTTACTTTTCTTCCCTCTTTCTTATGGTTATGGGTTATGAGGGATCATAACCCAGTTTTTTTTAAAGTAACCTATAGCCGTCTCCTGGTTCCCAACTACCTCTGTACCAAAATTCATCAAAATCGGTTTAGCCATTAAAGCGTAAAGAGGTAACAAACAAACTCACTTTCGCTTTTATAATATTAGTAAGGATGTTTTTTGTTTTATTAAGTTTTGATAAGAAATATAAAAATATCTTTAAGAATAACTAAACGATCATAATACAATCAGAAGGGCTACTATGACATCTTATAGCAATTCTTATTCCACTGAGTGAAAGAGATGGTGCTAGACACCCTGTATAGCTCTGTCTCTTTCCCTCAGCGGAATAAGAATTGCTTTAAGACGTCATAGTAGGGCTACAGATCCTACATTTCCAAATCTCAACGGCAAGCGTCCCTAATCAAAGTAAATTTAAGAATAACAGCCGGTTGTTAATTGAAACTCTTCGTCCGTGAACCTCGGAGGAATAGAAACTAATTAGCTGAGGAATGGAGGGATCAGAGGGGAGGGAGTGGGCGTTAAAAGTAATAGTCGCACCATTTGTTAGATAATCTTACTACTATTGTAAATCAAAACTCGAAATATCATCATCACTTACCATCAGGTGAGATAGTGGTCAAACGCGAGCCTATCACTAATAAAATATATATATATGGTTTCGTACCTCAAAAGGAGGAGCTCGTGGCTAAATAATAGTAGCCGCTCAGGTCGATCTTTAGGTTAAGCCGCGCTTGCCAAGGTTGGTCTGTGGATGGGTGACCACCCGTTATATACCGAGTTTCCTCCGTGTCTCGGAAAGCACGTTAAGCCGTTGGTCCCCATCTTTGACAGTAGTTACAGGTAGTCAGTGTTCCGAAAATCTGACAACGAGTCTTACCAAGGGGTATAGTATTACCCAGTATTAA
Source organism: Ochropleura leucogaster (assembly GCA_958449745.1). Taxonomy (NCBI): domain Eukaryota; kingdom Metazoa; phylum Arthropoda; class Insecta; order Lepidoptera; family Noctuidae; genus Ochropleura; species Ochropleura leucogaster. The sequence goes on along the minus strand of OY288230.1, from coordinate 1,615,998 downwards.
CTGGGTTGTGGAGGTCAGATAGGCAGTCGCTCCATGTAAAATACTGATATTCAGCTGCATCCGGTTAGACTGGAAACCGACCCCAACATAGTTGGGAAAAGGCTAGGCAGATGATGATGGTTTCGTACCTCAAAATGAAAAAAAAAATTGAGAGGTGTCAAGGGACACCCGGATGGAACAAAGTTATTATTTATTATGTACATAAAACCTGTATACACTCAACAAAAATACTCTCTCTCTCATAGAAAGTAAGCCAGTTATTTTCGTTTCGTCTTTCTATTTTTCATTGAACAGTGTGGTGTCGCGACGATTATTTTTGTTGACTGTGTACAGGTATTTGTACAAAATAAATAATAACTTCGTTCCATCCGGGTGTCCCTAGACACCTCTCAAAATAAAAAAATAAAAATAAATAAATATCTTGGGACAACTCACACACGGCTATCTGATCCCAAGCTAAGCAGAGCTTGTGTTATGGTAACCAGACAACTGATATACATACTTATATAATTTATAAATACATACATATTATATATAAATCACACCCAGATACAGAACAAACAATCATGCTCACCACACAAAGTTTGTCCTGGGTGGGAATCGAACCCACGACCTCCGGCTCAGCAGTCAGGGCCACTAACCACTGGACCAACAGGGCCGTCAAAATCAGCTTGCAGTAAGACTTAATGATGTGCTAGACATTGTGTTAATGGATTGAATGAAACAGGGTGTAATAGGGATCCTTTAGTTCAAGACTAGCTTGCAGCCGCAGCTTCATCTGCGTGGTATCGATTCCGACTCGAATTCCAGACTATAATCTACCTCTGTGCCAAATATCATCAAGATCCGTTCAGCTGTTTTGACGTGAAAGATTAATAAACATCCATACATTTATACATCCATCCTCACAAACATTCGTATAATATTAGTAGGATCTATAGCTATTTTTTTATTCAAATGCTTAAACAGGCAACTAAGTTCTAAGAATCTATCTATTGTTACCATCACATTTTTGTAAACTTAGTTCGCAACTAGCTGTTCCAAGCGGTTTCACCCACGCTGCTCAGCACCTGTTGGTCGTAGCGTGATTTTATATAGCCTATAGCCTTCCTCAAGAAATGGACTATCCAACACTAAAAGAATTTTCCAACTCCAACCAGTAGTCCCTGAGATTAGCGCGTTCAAACAAACAAACTCTTCAGCTTTATAATATTATATATTATAGGTATAATATATATAATATAATGTATAGATAAACAATTTGACTTAGAAGATTTTTTTATGGTTTTTTTACATAAAAGTTTTTTTTTACGTTTTTTAAACCTGCTCAACACTAGACCAAAAAAAAGTACAGACAAACTCGCTTTAAGCGTGACGTTGTGGAAAGTAAGCTCCATTGATTCCAATTCGTGACGCTGTGACGGTGCGATGAGCAAGTCGTCATGAATTTGTCAACTACGACCAACAGGTTTTGATACTTTGATAATATTTTTAGGTGCACCTCTGCCTAACCGATTTAGGATGACAGTCATGACGTTCTCTTTCTTTACCCTTATATTTATTTTACCTTTTTCTTTTTTTATTATTTAAGTAACCTACTTCAAGAAAAGAGGATGAGTTTATTAATTTGACTGTACTTTTTTGTGTTTGTTGCGCGATTTCTTCGTCAACATTTCATTTCGATTTTTAACATGAAAAGGGTCATACTATCCTTACTAATATTATGAAAGCGAAAATGAGTTTGTTTGTTTGTTTGTTACCTCTTCACGCTTTAATGGCTAAACCGATTTTGATGCATTTTTGTACAGATATAGTTTGGAACCAGGAGACGGACATAGGCTATTTTTTTCTAAAAAGAGTGGGATATGAGGGAGAAAGAGGGAAGAAACGGGAAAACTTAGCATTCAATAAGGCGCTACCGAATTTAACGCGAGCGAAGCCGCGGGCAAAAGCTAGTTATTGATAAAATTTATTTGGAACCCATTTCAATTTTATTAATATTGTTTTGGGAGTTTATGAGTTACCTTTTATAAATAAAATATACTTTTTTCTTCTAATAGGTATATGTGAACGATTTGCTTATAATTATTATATGGGAAAAAAATTTGTGTTCACCAAAAATACTGATCGAGCACCAAATATTCTTTCCTGAATGCTAAAAAAATGCGTAGGTTAGGTTAGATTAAAACTGCGACCCCCTACGCACGAGCCGAGCGAGCGGAGCGAGCGGTGCCGCGGCAGCGGCCGGCGAGTGCCAGTAACGACTTGCATTAATAGAAAATGGATAAAGATATAACACTTTTTTATTGTAGTGCTGTCTTTTTCCTGATGCTCGTTATGACATATTTTAATTAACATATTTTGGTGCTCATTCAGTAAATTTGGTGCAACACAGGCAAAATTAGGTAAACGAAATGGGAATAAATTGAAGTTCTTTTAAATACCATCCATTATATATTACTAGAAATGGAAAATAAATACTTGAAAGGTTTTGTGTTTTGTTTTTAGCAAAATAACTGAACCGAATACCAAAAACACTAAAAACTGGAAATTAAACTTACATTAAAAAAACAAAAGACTATCTATAAAAAAAAACTATCCCCATCTTAAAGTATCAAACTCTCTCATTCGCACTACACACATCTTAGAGGGGAGTGTTATCAGGGGTTGTAGCATGAATTTTAATATTTAATTAAAAACTTTACCCCCGAGCTGGCCGTTATATTCATATCTTAAACAGTTTTAGTGGAAATTGAGACTAAACTCTTCAAAATTAACGTCAATATCTTTTTGTAATGGGGGTGTAAAAATATTATAATTTTGGGAAAATAAGTAGATTGAAGAAGAAATATTGTTTATAAGGAGTTTAAGGGACGACATGGAAATTCCTGTCAGTTCAAAAACTGCAGGGTTACCTAATTTAGAAGTTATGGCAGCAGAAAGGGAGAGGGAGAAAACTTACCAACGTACCTGAAGAGTTGGCCGCAGGAAGAGGGCCGATATGCTCTCTTCAGCCCCCCATAAAATGTCCTGCTGGCAATGGACTTCAGGAAGTTTGTTGTCCAAGCATAAAAAACCTGAGCTGGCGTCGCGTGGTGTTTCCGCGCGCCTCTCATATAGAATGACAGGGAGAGGAGTAGCTCACTCCTCCCCTTTACCTGAGAAGAAGTTTGTTGCAAGCAAACCGTCACTGCTGGGTGATTGTGTAGAATTTGACGGGCCTCTTGGTCTAGTGGTTAGTGGCCCTGACTGCTGAGCCGGAGGTCGAGGGTTCGATTCCCACCCAGGACAAACTTTGTGTGATGAGCATGAATGTTTGTTCTGTGTCTGGCTGTGATTTATCTATAATAAGTATGCATTTATAAATTATATAAGTATGTATATCAGTTGTCTGGTTACCATAACACAAGCTCTTCTTAGCTTGGGATCAGATAGCCGTGTGTGAGTTGTCCCAAGATATTTATTTATTAAATGCGATTGTGTCCCCGCACCCCAGCCAGAAGTGACGAGAGGGAACACCGTGTGGTTTTAGTCGGAGTCTGACAGACCCCTCCGCCATGGCGGAGGACATCCACCGAGGATTTCCACTCGTAAAAAAAGGGTCTCATACCTCAAAAGAAAAACAAAAAGGGATGCCTTTTTTGCAAATGGGAAATCATCAATTCAAAATTCAAAATTGGAAATATCAAAAAAGTGTGTGTGTCAGCTCCGACGCACGACTGAAGTTTACTCCTTAAGTACGAGTATCTAACCATACGCAAAAAGAGTTTATTCAACTGAAAAAAGATTAATATCATATGATAGGGTAAATTCACAAATTAATGAAAAAATATAAATACATCGACACTGATAGAAACAAACAAGCCCAATAACATATAGGTATAGTCGCCTATACAGCACCATATGTACGTCTTAATACACTCACAGCCAAATTAGAAAGTTGCGCACTAAAGGTGCGCACCAAAAACGTGACACATTTTCGTTACTTTAGTAGGTTTTACCCCTCGGATTTTTCTCATACCGGGCGCCTTATATATGAAAATCGATTCTTAAGGAGTAAACTCCAAAAATAAGTCTGATAACCAGCTAATTTTAAACATCAACATTACAAAAGAAAGTCCCCCAAAACGCTCGCTCTTCGCCACATCCTAGTGTTTTAGCTGAGAAGAAAAATTGGCGGAACGATTTCCCCAACAACACACCTGTCTGTCAGGTTTGAAGAACCAGATTTAATACATTTTTATTTTGTACAAGGTAAGTTTAAGAATCCATTAAAATATTATCACATGTCAGCTAGCAAACACTAATAACATACAATAAAAATATATGTACCTAAGCATAAACAAATAAATAAAACTATTCTTACAGGCTCGCCCGCTTTTACACGTGCACTGTTGGATAAAACATACAATTAAAAAAAAAACGTGTGGCACTCGGGGACTGCCGCGGTAAAGCTATTGCATAGCATTTTTTATCAACTTATGCAATACAAATAATAACAATCTAAATAAAATATTTAAAAAGTACTTCCAATGAAAAGAAGTCGCAAAAAGAAACATTTTTTTATCAACGTAGACAATAAATAAAAAAACTAAATATAATATTCAAAAAGTACTTCCAATGAAAAGAAGTCGCAAAAAGAAAAACAAGACCTTGGGTTTGATCCAGCGTAATATGTCGATTGAATACCCGATTCTCTACCAAACACGCAATTAGAACATTAGAATCGGGATTGAAATAACTGACCGTATTGTGTAAACGACGTTAGACAAGCCACACCTCCGTGCCCATCGGAGTGGGGAGCGTCAGGTTTTTTTCGTTACGAAATTCCTGGAGTCGGTCCCCGCGCTCAAGGCCCGTGATAGAAGCTATGCAATAGCTTAATAATATACTGAATCCCAACATAGATGTTGCAACTACTCGAAGTTGTAATCAATGAGAAATAGTATTAACAAGCTAATAAAAGTAAATTTTAACCATAACTTGTCGCATAAAAAAAAGAGGAGCTCGTGACTAAATGATAACATCCACTCGGGTCGATCTTTAGGTTAAGCCGCGCTTGCTAAGTTGGTCTGTGGATGGGTGACCACCCGTTACATACCGAGTTTCCTCCGTGCCTCGGAAAGCACGTTAAGCCGTTGATCCCGATTGTCATTTGTAGATCTTTGACAGTCGTTACAGGTAGTCAGTGTTCTGAAAGTCTGACAACCAGTCTTACCAAGGACGAGATATCGTATTACCCAGTACTAACTGGGTTGTGGAGGTCAGATAAGCAGTCGCTCCATGTAAAATACTGGTACTCAGCTGCATCCGGTTAGACTGGAAGGCGACCCCGACATAGTTGGGAAAAGGCTAGGCAGATGATGACTTGTCGCATAAAAAAATAAACACCAAAAATTTTTGACCAATTTGAAAAAGTTTACCCATAAGTAGTATTTTGTAATTTCACCAGTATTCGAATTTCCAAAACATTTTTTTTTGTAATGTACACATTTGCGCTACAAAAATATTCAACAGCATAATCTCAATTCACCCCCTTTAAACTTGACCATTAATACATACAGTATAGGGGTTGAATCTCACCCCTCTAGGTACCTCGTACCAACCTTTGAGCCACAACATAGAGAGGTACAGAAGTTACAAACGTAAATTTTATGCATTTGTTACTTACTGTATGCCTGTTTTGACCAAACGGCTTGGTAATCCCCTCACCCATTCCTTTTTAGGGTTTCGTAAGTCAAAAGAAAAAAAGTGTGTTTGTCAGCTCCGACGCACGACTGGAGTTTACTCCTTAATTACGAGTATCTAACCATACGCAAAAAGAGTTTATTCAACTGAAAAAAGATTAATATCATATTATGAAAGGGTAAATTCACAAATTAATGAAAACAAATAGCAATATAAATACATCGACACTGATAGAAATAAACAAGCCCAATAACATATAGTATATAGGTTTAGTCGCCTATACAGCATACCATATGTACGTCTTAATACACTCACAGCCAAATTAGAAAGTTGCGCACTAGAGGTGCGCACCAAAAACGTAACACATTTTCGTTACTTCAGTAGGTCTTACCCCTCGGATTTTTCTCATATCGGGCGCCTTATATATGAAAATCGATTCTTAAGGAGTAAACTCCAAAAAAAACAAAACCTCTCTTTGCTGTCCGTCTGTCTGTCAAGATCTTTTATCTCAACAGTTCGTAGAGGTATCAAATTGAAATAATAAACATTTACTCAAATTTGAAGGAAAGGAGCCAAGGAGCTGAACTAAAATTAACCGTCTAACCCCCGAATACTGAAACGTCACTCAAAATTTAAGTCCCACTTAAATTTAACAGAGACTCAGAAGTGACGTTTGACCATACAAAATCTAAAGTTTAAGAGCTGCTCAAATGTTAAGCAGCCCTCACATTTTGAGTGACGTTTCAGTATTCGGGGGTAAGTCTGTCTACGCGCTCAAAAGGTATGGTCGGTTATGTTCCAGTTTGTATGGAATCCTCAGTGTTTGGTTTTTAATTACTAGCTTTTGCCCGCGGCTTCGCTCGCGTTAAATTATGGGTAACACAGTTCCCCTTTCCTGATTTCCAGGTACCTGCTACCTGTAGTTTTTGCTCTAGCGCCTTATTTATTGTAATAGCAATGCAAAGTTTTTCCTTTTCTCCCCTGTTTCTCCCTCATATCTCAATCTTTTTTGTTAAATAATAGCCTATGTCCGTCTCCATGGTCTCAACTATCTTTGTACCAAAATCGATTTAGCCACGTAGGCGTAAAGAGGTAACAAACAAACAAACTCACTTTTTTCTGACTCCCACTTGTCCGGAATTACATGTATGTCGAATTTATTTTTGTAAAAAAAAAAGTAAATAAATGTGGAGCAAAACTTCTGTGTTTTTCGTGGTCTTCACCAACCCTAAGGGCGTGAGCACACTTCAATGTTAATAGGGACTTACAGACCATAAATCTATACTCCTCTTTATGGAAAAGGTATTAAATTATATTCATGTGGAAAGTGTCAAGATCAGTTGGTCGTACTAACTTTGGACATGACATTTTTAACCGATTGTGAAGGATGAAAGGAAGAGTTATGTTGTTTAGAAACTGAAGTTTTAACGTTTGTGGAGTTGTTAGTACGTTTTGCCACGGTTTTGGCTATGCTTGTTAGAATAGTTATTTATTTGCACAAAAGTAGGTAAAAGTTACAGATATTAAAGTTTGTGTATAATCTTATACTACATAACTGTCTTAACTAAGGCATGCAAACAGCCTGCCGGGGTTGCGGGTTGTTCGAAAGAGATACCGCGGCCCCGGAACGTAAAGGGCAATAGAAGGAACATGGGTGGGTTTTAGTCAGTACAAGTCTGACATGCCCCCCCGCTCCACCCGGAGCGGGGGAAGTCATTGGTTGATTTTCCCAACCAATAAAAAAAAAGCATGCAAACAAATCGGGTGGGACGAAATTCCCGGGTGTCATCAGCGTAATGATCGCCCTGAGGACACGGTGGAGCATACTTTGCCGGTCTGCCCACCACTATCAGGTGGCGATCCGTTTCCTCGTTAGACACCTCAGTTCTTGTCATATCACCCTTCACATTATCAAGACCCTTTATATCAAGAAAGTGGGTAGAATAGGACAGGTAAGTAATGATAATGATGTTTATTTTGCAAGTAGGTTCGCGTTTAAACAAACACTATTTAAAAAAATAACTATAGTACGGCCAACAAAAAGCGATACGAAAGGTCATTAACCTAAAGAACAACGGTGGCGTTGACAATCTAATATTTAGCTCTTTCCATGTTGTGCCTTTGTCGTAATGTCTCGTTCTCCCGGCAAAAACATGACAACGTTAAGACGGGTTCGCCAACATTTGGGCGGCCATTTTAGATAGGGTTTTAGCATGGGTTTTGTATAGATTTAGTATCGCTTCTCGTTGGCCGAACTATAGATGAGGCCGGTGTTTCGTACCCGCCGGCCGGTGTTTTTGCACACAACAAATATTTGTATGACCTGCAGATAGTTGTTTCAGTTATGCCTGTTTGTGTGAGTGAGTTTAAATGTTTGTAAACGCACCGACGATACAGGAGAAATTCCTAGTGTGGGGCAATGTTTTTTCAAAAAAAAAACATATATAGTGTAACCTGTACATTCACGAATGCGTAGTCATTTACTAACTCTGCTTACCCAAATATCTAGCACGTGAAGATAGCTATCTATTTAACGTCAATAAATAGCAATAGACTTGAAACAGTGCCAACTAGAGATTGATTACCAATGACAGGATATTAGCTGCATACATCGCTTTTGAAACGGGTTTGCTTGTAATGTTTTATTTCAACTACAAAGTTGATCTCAAAATAAATACGATGCTTAACTCTGGGGCCCTAAGTGGAGGCTAGACAATTGGAAATACCATACTATAACCTTACTTACTTAATATTATAAAAGCGAAAGTGAGTTTGTTTGTTTGTTTGTTACCTCTTCACGCCTAAATGGCCCAACCGATTTTGATAAATTTTGGTACAGAGATAGTTAGAACCCTGGAGACGGACATAGAATAAAAAATAATAGGAAAAGGGGGAGAAAAAGGGAAAAAAAGGAGAGAGAAAGATATTTTCGATCATCATGCGGTTTAAAGTTAGCGCTAGCCCAAAGTAACTATGCGACGCCGACGAAGTCGCGGGCGGAAGCTAGTAGAAAAATAAAAGAGCAAATTTATCGACACAAACATACGACAGTTATCCTGAAAATTATGAACTTTGAGTATTTGTCAGGCTTTTCACACAAATACATATCCTTACTAATATTATAAAAGCGAAAGTGAGTTTGTTTGTTACCTCTTCACGCTTTAATGGCTAAACCGATTTTGATGAAATTTGGGTACAGACATAGTTGAGAACCAGGAGACGGACATATGCTAATTTTTACTAAAAAGAAGTGGGATATGAGGGAGAACGAGGGAAGATAAGGGAAAACTTAGAGTTGCTATTACAAATCAATCAGGCGCAAGAGCAAAAACTGGAGGTCTGCTTGGTGTGTTATACCGAATTTTACGCGAGCGAAGCCGCGGGCAAAAGCTAGTAAACAATAAATAAACTAGCCGTGTAGCTGCGATCTGTATTAATATCTATAAACAACAAGACAAAACGATTGTAATGTACTGATTCTTGTGTTATTTATGATGGGTCGGACATACAGGCAAAAATAATCGTCAACAAAATAAAAAACAAACACCCGGATGGAACGAAGTAATTATTTATTATGTACAAAAAAAATGTGTGTGTGTCAGCTCCGACGCACGACTGGAGTTTACTCCTTAAGTACGAGTATCTAAGCATACGCAAAAAGAGTTTATTCACCTAAAAAAGTTTAATATCATATGAAAAATAAATATAAAATGTTTCTACTAAGTAATTTTTTTTTTTGGATTGGAAATCCTCATAATAACTTCTACCGCTCTGCCCGGAGATAAAGAAAAGATCAAACATACTTGTACGGTGCACGTACAGACGCCTGCACATCAAGCTACTACAATCTGTCAGATTTCTTTGATAGATTTTCGACTTTATTTCTAAAGTATTAGGTTCAAGGTTCATTGGGAAAAATTGACAGTTTCGGGTAGCTTCACCTGCAGGCGTCTGTACATGGGTTTTAAAATATGTTTAATTATTTATTACAATAAGTTAGCCAGCAGTAGGCTCGCGTATTTGCACTTTAGACGCGACCTACATTTGACAGTGCATTGACACTGTCATATATACTCAATACTCAATATATTTATTGCATTCCACAATGAATAAATAAATAAAAATAAATATCTTGGGACAACTCACACACGGCTATCTGATCCCAAGCTAAGCAGAGCTTGTGTTATGGTAACCAGACAACTGATATACATACTTATATAATTTAAAAATACATTATATTATAGATAAATCACACCCAGACACGGAACAAACAATCATGCTCATCACACAAAGTTTATCCTGGGTGGGAATCGAACCCACGACCTCCGGCTCAGCAGTCAGGGCCACTAACCACTAGACCAAAAGGCCCGTATTGCATTTGTTCTATGCATTTTATGTATATTACAAGTTTTAGTGTTCAATTAGACGTGGTTTGAGTCGGACAACTTGCATTTTCATTTAGATTCATCCCGTTGAGCATTCACTGACATTTTCAGCGGTAAACAAAAAATATAATTACATTAAAAAAAAAAAAACAAATTAAAACAACATTTCATAACAAAAACCTACATTATTTTTTGACTTTCGAAAGTGCCTGTAACGGCTTAATTTAAATAAATGCTTTGTGTTTGAGTCAAAAAAAAAAAGAAAATAAACTGAGTCTGTGATCATTTTACAAGTTTTAACGTAATTCATGTTAATATCCTATTCTGTCAAAGCGGTCATTTTAGACCGTCCAGTATGCCTTTTTCTTTTTTTTTCTTTTTTCGGGTGGGAAATCATCCAATGACTTCCCCCGCTCTGGGCAGAGCGAGGGGGCATGTCAGACTTGTACTGACTAAAACACACCCATGTTCCTTCTATTGCCCTTTACGTTCCGGGGCCGCGGTATCTCTTTCGAACAACCCGCAACCCCGGCAGGCTAGTAGACGTCTTATAGTAGAACTTATTCCACTGAGGGAAAGAGATGGTGCTAGACACCCTGTATAGCTCTGTCTCTTTCCCTCGGCGGAATAAGTTCTGCTTTAAAATGTCATGGTAGGGTAGCAGTTCAAGTTTGTCATCTGTATTAACCGTATGTCAGATAACTAGCGTTTTATTTAAGAATAGAATCCCATCAATCTTGTCCAATTGAATTTAGGACGTATTCAGTACGCAATACTGTTTTATTTTGTTTGTTTGTTTGTCTAACTGGATTTTTAATTAAGATTGACTTTTCTTTGTAGTCAAGATCTGAAATCTATACTAATATTATAAAGCTGAAGAGTTTGTTTGATTGTTTGTTTGTTTGTTTGAACGCGTTTATCTCAGGGACTACTGGTTGGAATTGGAAAATTCTTTTAGTGTTGGATAGTCCATTTCTTGAGGAAGGCTATAGGCTATATAAAATCACGCTACGACCAACAGGTGCTGAGCAGCGCGGGTGAAACCGCGTGGAACAGCTAGTATTTTATAATAGGTGGCGCCCGCGGCTTCGCTCTCGTGATGTTAAAAAAATGTATCCTATGTGTTATTCTTGACTATAATCTACCTTTATGCCAAATTTCATCAAGATCCGTTCAGCCGTTTTGACGTGAAAGATTAACAAACATCCATACATTTCATCATTTTCGTTTTTTCGTGAAAGAAGATCAAATATACCTACCTACATCCATCCATACTCACAAACTTTCACATTTATTATATTAGTAGGATATAAAAGCTTCGTCATCAATTATTTCAAACAGGACCAAAATGTCCTATCTATCTTAAAAAACTATAAATTAAAACTATCCAAATTGCTTTTAGCTAAAATTGAATGGAAAATGAAGCAAATCCTGGCGCCGTAGAAATGTTTAGTGATGGGATATGGGATGTGTAGCTAAATTGCTAAAATAATTATTTTCGTGAAAATGACAGCCGCACGAACCTTACTCAAAATTCCCTTAAAATTTAGGGACAATATACGCAGTACTGAATTTAAAACACTAACCTAACCTTTAAATATAACAAACAGATGTATCTTTGTCGATAACTATTAATCTAAACGTCGGCACGTCTAACTGTATGTCACTTCTAAATTAACTACATGCTTAACAGACAGACAAAAATAAATCGATAGAAGTGAGTGAGGAATATTGATTGTTATTTATTTTAGTGAGTCCAGAGGAATGATAGACTAGAAAATTTTCATTTTGCAATATCTTCAAACTGGGCGTGGACTGACACAAGTATATGACAGTAGTGCATCGAAAGAATAGAAATAAGGTCGAAAATATTTCCGTGATTTTATTTAAATATCATGTCCGCCATAATGTAACTCATTTTACAGTTTTAATTGAATCTATACTTAATATTATAAAGCTGAAGAGTTTGTTTGTTTGTTTGTTTGAACGCGCTAATCTCAGGAAGTACTGGTTCGGATTGGAAATTCTTTTAGTGTTGGATAGTTCATTTCTTGAGGAAGGCTATAGGCTATATAACATCACGCTACGACCAACAGGTGCTGAGCAGCGCGGGTGAAACCGCGTGGAACAGCTAGTATGTAATAAAGTACAGTCCCAGTTTTAGATATGTCTTTAGTCTATGAAATTTCCTTTGTTATAGATATAAAAAATATGATGGTTGTCGCTGAAAAAATTAAGAATATCGAGACGAGACAACTTTTTTTGTGGTCTTTTACAAATTTTTTTTTTTCGTAGTACTGGACCACTTTAGTAAACTGTTTTTTGTTTAAGTCTTTTCTTTATGTATTTGACTATACACAGTATTTTTTTGGCTTGTGTTTTATGTACAGATACGGCTAACTTTGCGACGAAAATCTAGACGTTTTACGAAGTGTTTGCTTTGTACAGCGCCTTAAAAAACTCCAAAAAAACCTTTTAATTTTTTACCTCAACCGAATCTCGAACCCCAACCACAGCATCACATAAACTCCTCTAAACACACCACCATTAGGACTGGACCTTCCCATAACAGTAAACTTACTCACCCGAGCATCGAACCTGGGGCCCGCTATTAAGCCGTTGCTTCTAATTAACTTTGGCTTAAGGGGAATGAGATTGGGGGCTCTTTCGTACAAAATATTTGGGGGATATTTTAAACAGGGACTAAGAAAATGACAATTTATTTCAAAGTTTTTCAAAAATATTTCTTGTCGTCTGTGTTTTCAAAAACTGGCCAAACTGGGTATCAATTCCCACGAACTTGTAACCAGCATAAGAAAAATATATTCTGACGGGCCTATTGGTCTAGTGGTTAGTGGCCCTGACTGCTGAGCCGGAGGTCGTGGGTTCGATTCCCACCCAGGACAAACTTTGTGTGATGAGCATGATTGTCTGTTCTGTGTCTGAGTGTGATTTATCTATAATATGTATGTATTTATAAATTATATAAGTATGTATATCAGTTGTCTGGTTACCATAACACAAGCTCTGCTTAGCTTGGGATCAGATAGCCGTGTGTGAGTTGTCCCAAGTTTTTTTTTTTATTTGTACGTCATGGTATGGCAGCATATGCTGGAACTTATATTCTTACAAATAAACATTTTTGATTTGATATGATTTGAAACACGCCATGTACTGTGTTTGTGTACATTGGGTGGTCTTATTTTAGTTTTTTTTTTTTTATTTTATCCATTTAAAATAATCGCGGTATTCAGCTACATCCAGCAATACTGGAAGCCGACCCCAATATAGTTCGTAAAAGGTTAAACTCATCATCAGTATTCTGCCCTTGTCCCATTCTATTTGTGGTCGGCGCAACACGTTTTCTTCTTCCATTCTCCCCTATCAGACGTCACGGCATCATTTACTCCTCCTCCTTCATATTATTCCTAACACAATCTATCCATCTTTTCCTTGGCCTTCCTCTCGCTCTCCGTCCATCAACATTCAGATCCATCACTCTTTTAGTCACATGAGCTTCATCCCTCCTCATTACATGTCCATACCAAGACAAACGACTCCCTTTCAATTTTTCTGTAATAGACGCAACTTTTAAACTTCCTTTAATATACTCATTTCTTACTTTATCCATTCTTGTCACTCATGAAAAGCAGTCAGTATCAGTTTAGATGATTATATTTTGATTTAAATATATGAAGCAACTACGTACAAGAGACATCGCCTTAACTAACACATTAAAATGTAATCTGCGAGTAATTTGAGCTACCCCTTAATCCCGGAGATCCCGCGAATTTCCCTAGCGTTCTATATTTATGGTTTACGGAAGAATTATTTGGAATGACAACTTTAAATTAAGAGTTTCAAAAATATCTTTTTAAATGGCAATGTCTGTAATGGCACAGTGCCGAAAAAGTGTCAAAAATACATGATTAATTGTCTTTTTTATTATGTAAGTTGCCAATCCTTACTTGTACTTATATTATTATTAATATTATAAAAGCGAAAGTGAATTTGTTTGTTACGTCTTCACGCTTTAATGGCTACACCGATTTTGATGAATTTTGGTACAGAGATAGTTGGGAACCAGGAGACTGATATAGGCTATTTTTTGTGTGTGAGAAATGTGGAAGAAAGAAGGAAGAAAAGGGAAAACTTAGCTATTATAATAATTAAGGCGCCAGGGCAAAAACTACTAGTAGCAGGTACCTGCAACTCAGCAAAGGGGAACTGTTACCCCGAATTTAACGCGAGCAAAGCCGTGGGCAAAAGCTAGTTGTTCATACAAAAGACTCTATAAAACCTCTTTAACTAGAATTTTTTTGTCGTTTTGTTGCATACAATTGAAAATCAACCTTAGGTCATAATGCTATAGGAGCACTTTTGGCAATCGCGATGTTTTATCATGAGTATTCTTGTTAATAACATCAGCTGTTCTCAATAAAAATGTCTAAATCTTTAATTTACCGCCATCCGTTGTTTCGCTATCAAAGAGATGGTGTGCTATCAATTTTCGTAAAGCAGTTTATGAGATTAGAGGCAAAAATAGACGAACAGCGTTTAATAGACTGATTCCTAGTGAGGCTAAATTTAAATGACATAGTTTTGGCTGTATTGCTCTCATTTTTGCAAATGGCCGACGTCTGTCAAACGTCACGGCATCATTTACTCCTTTCTCCTTCATATCATTCCTTACACAATCCATCCATCTTTTCTTTGGCCTTCCTCTCGCTCTCCGTCCATCAACATTCAGATCCATCACACTTTTAGTCACATGTCCTTCATCCCTCTTTCAAGCCGTTGGCAGTCATTTATAGATCCTTGACAGTTGTTACCTGTAGTCAGTGTCCCAAAAGTCTAACAACCAGTCTTACCAAGGGGTATCGTGTTACCCAGTACTAACTGGATTGTGGAGGTCAGATAGGCAGTCGCTTCTAGACTAGAAGTCAACTCCGACATAGTTAGGAAAAGGCTAAGCAGATTGTACGAGCCAATAATGCTCATACAGCAAAAGTACGCTTACACGTACCTAATTTACAAATTACTCAATTCAGTCGTCACTAAAACACCGTCACGCGATATTGTGCGAGTCGATAACTACCTAATAACAATACATAAGTGCGGCTCAGATAACTAAACGAACGCTTTAAACTGTTTCCATAAATAAACTATTAAACTTAACAGTGGTTTAGTGTTACTTAACTTGTCACCTACAACAACTACCGGGGTATCCGTCAACGACGAGAAAACCCCAACACAGATATTGATACAAACGTTCGCCATTTAAAATTAATGTGATTTCACAAGAATTCAAACATCTGTCAACATTATCTAAATTAATTCAGAATTAATATTCAAAAGTTTCTTTTAAAAGATTTTCCTACAAAAAGATACTGCAAAGATAATACGACAATTGTCTTGATTCATGAATTATTTATTGAATTGATGAATATTCATGTTCATTAAGGCTTGGGGTTGAGAAAAAGCCAAAATGCAATGGTTTTAGGGTTCCGTAATTTAAAAGGAAAAAAACGGAACACCTGGCACCCCTGCCTATACCCTCAGCAGTTAGCGTGATGTTATGGATAGATGTTAGACACCCTACAATCGGCCCCATGGTATCTACGTGGAAAAAAGTTGAGGTAAAATCCCCAGTTGTTTGACTTATAATTTTTATGAGCACTAGTGGTTGACATAAATAGTTTAGTATTTTTTAGTTGTTTTTTTAGCAACGTAGAATTTGTCGTTTTTTTGTTTTTATTCCAACTTTAAATGAGACCTGTGAATGAAAGTTTGTTTCGCCACTTTTTCCTAGCTAAAACACTAGGAAGTGGCGAAGGGTGTACGTTTTGGGGGACTGATACTTAACGTTCAAAAAGTCCTAATTATCACCCTAATTTTAATAAATAACTTTTAGTTTTGATATATTATCGGTAGATTTATTTTATTTTTTAATAAAGGACAGAGATGTGTAGTGTAATGTTAAAGTTTTGTATTTAAATGTTTTATACCTAACTAGCTGTTCCACGCGGTTTCACCCACGCTGCTCAGCACCTGTTGGTCGTAGCGTGATGTTATATAGCCTATAGCCTTTCTCAAGAAATGGACTATCCAACACTAAAATAATTTTCCAATTCTAACCAGTAGTCCCTGAGATTAGCGCGTTCAAACAAATAAACAAACAAACTCTTCAGCTTTATAATATTAGTAAAGATTATTTTGTCAACTACTAGTAGTTAAATAAACTTACTACGCCCCGCGGTTTCACACGCGTAGAATAGCTTAAAAAGTAGCCTATGTTTTAATCATAGCTATTTACATATCCAAATTGGTTCAGATGTTTGACGGTGAAGGCGTAACAAATATAATTATATACACATACAAACTTAGGGCACGGTTGAACCCGTATTGAGTCACTTAGTTGTGTATCTATCTGTTAAGACCCTTTATCTCTAAAACGTGTTGAAGCATCAAACTGCAATTTAAACCATTTACGTAACTCTGTGATTCTTTCGTACTGTGAAAAAATTAACCCTCTAAGTCTACGGAATCAAAAGATATGACTGTTTTTGTCGCAAGTTTGTACGGAACCCTTGGTATGCGTGTCTAACCCACTGTTATTATTAAACCGTTTTGCCAAAGAAACTCACTTTAATTCATACTAATCATCATCATCATATGCCTAGCCTTTTCCCAACTATGTTGCGGTCGGCTTACAGCCTTACTGGATGCAGTTTAATGCCAGTATTTTACATGGAGCGACTGCTATCTGACCTCCATAACCCAGTTAGTAGTAGGTAATACGAAACCTCTTGGTAAGACTGGTTGTCAGACTTTCGGGACATTGACTATCTCTAACGACTGTCAAAAGTCTACAAATGACAGCCGGGACCAAAAGCTTAACGTGCTTTCCAAGGCACGGAAGAAACTCGGTATGTAACGGGTGGTCACCCATCCACAGACCAAACTAGGCAAGAGCGGTTTAACCTAAAGATCGATCTGAGTAGCTGCTATTATTTAGCCACGAGTTCCTTTTATTTATTTATTAAAACTTTATGCACAAGTAAAAACTGTACAAAGGCGGACTTAATGCCTTGGGCATTTTCTACCAGTCAACCTTAGGATGATGCAGAGATAAACCACATTAGGTGCGATAGCAGAAATAAAGGATATTAGATTTTCTTCTTCTTTTTTTTTCCTTACTTTAGTTCAGGCTAACACTTTTCTATAAAATATTTAACCGCTATATAAACTCATAATAAATATCTTGGGACAACAGACTCACACACGGCTATCTGATCCCAAGTTAAGCAGAGCTTGTGTTATGGTAACCAGACAACTGATATACATACTTCTATAATTTATAAATACATACATATTATAGATAAATCACACCCAGACACAGAACAAACAATCATGCTCATCACACAAAGTTTGTCCTGGGTGGGAATCGAACCCACGACCTCCGGCTCAGCAGTCAGGTCCACTAACCACTGGACCAACAGGCCCGTCTTCTTATTCTATTTTCTTCTTCTTTTTTTTCTTTCCTTAAGTTCAGGCTAATACTTTTCTGTAAAATATCTAACCGCTATATAAACTCATGTGACTTACTAGCACTTAAGTGTGGCTAGACAAAGTCTGTATCAATTTTTGGCAACGGCTAACCTCTAATGGAACTCTGAAAGGCTTTTAAGGCTTTTTGCTGAAAACTGGCGGCAAATCGGTAACTAAAATTTTAGGATAGATTTAAGGTGTGTTTACAAGGTCGTCGGGCGTCGCGACACGACTCCCAGCCACCGTAGATGCGGGTCTGTAGACGGTAAGCTCACCGTACGTCCGTCTATTGACGACAGGCCGTGTCGACGGCACGTTAGTGTTCCACGCGCGCCTCAAAGAGATGTCAGCAAAGCAGAGGAGCCTGCCAGGGACTTTGGGAAATTGAGTACTATAACCAACCTACACAATTTTTTTGGTATTGTTCGTCGTATCTTTGAGCTCCTTGAGTTATGAGTCGAGCTACACGATAACTGACAAATGCTTGCACTGACTGCATAGGTCCACTTATTCTGTGTGGTGCTTTCTTAAAAAGACCATTTCAGACACTAATCTGCATAGTCCTCATGTAAGTTGATCAAGATTTTTGTCTTGACCTTAAAAGAGACTATGACCTCTGAGTTTGTTTAGGCTGTTTCTTCTCAGAGTAGTCGGGTACGAAACACTGGTATACATAGGTAGTATATTTTGTATATTTAGAAATGTATTCTTATATGGCACGTTTATAAAGTTTTATAAAGGAAAAACCTACTTTTAAAATATCATCCAGTTTTTTAGGGAAAAAAAACGACGTCTAAAAGTGTTTGTAAAAAATAAGTTGCAAATTATACATCATTCAAAGGATGTCTGGAAGATATCGCTATTAGCGATAAGATCGCCATTGTAACCATAGATTTAGCATTTTTTTGTAAAACAATTTTGTTTTTAAATTTTGGGTTTGCAATAAAGTATATTCCATTCTATTCTATCATTAAGGTATCATTCATTTATGAATTACTAGCTTTTGCCAGCGGCTTCGCTCGCGTTAAATTCGGGGTGTCACAGTTCCCCTTGCACCTTATTGATTTGTAATAGCAACGGAAATTTTTCCCTTTTCATCCCTCTATCTCCCTCACATCCCACTTCTTTTTTAAATTAGCTTATGTCCGTCTCCTGAGCCCCAACTATCTCTGTACCAAAATTCATCAAAATCGGTGTAGCCATTAAAGCGTGAAGAGGTAACAAACAAACAAACTCATTTTGGCTTTTATAATATTAGTAAGGATAAGGATATTCTATTTTTAAAGTATTTATAAAACTACGTGCTTTTAAAGATAGATAGATAGATAGAATATTCTTTATTATGTACACCATAGACGTAACAAAATTAACACTAGACAACTTATAAATAGGGTGACACAATGGGCGGTCTTATCGCTAAAAGCGATCTTCTCAAGACAACCTTTGGATGGATTTAAAGGAGGACAAACAGTACTGTAGGTAGTCTGTGGCGTAACATTTTATAATAAATTTTAATTTTTTAATTTGACGGGCCTGTTGGTCTAGTGGTTAGTGGCCCTGACTGCTGAGCCGGAGGTCGTGGGTTCGATTCCCACCCAGGACAAACTTTGTGTGATGAGCATGATTGTTTGTTCTGTGTCTGGGTGTGATTTATCTATAATATGTATGTATTTATAAAATATATAAGTATGTATATCAGTTGGTTACCATAACACAAGCTCTGCTTAGCTTGGGATCAGATAGCCGTGTGTGAGTTGTCCCAAGATATTTATTTTTTTTTTTTAATTAATTAAATTAATTTATTCTAACACCAATCGGCCTTTCTTATCGACTATCCCGACCCGTTGCAACCAACCAATAAAACCTCTGTTTTGTCTCATATCTGCCTTTCTGCCTCCAACACATTCCGAAAGAGGGCGCTTATGCCAAACTGGAAATTTAAAAAAAAACATTAAGCTATGTTACCTTTTCATTCAAATGTAGGTAAATATTCAAAAGAGTTCTGGCACAAAATAGAACACATTCAAATTATTGCAAGATATATTTATTCAATCAATTGTTTTTTTACCCGACTGCGCAACGCAAAGGAGGGTAATGTGTTCATCAGTCTATCTATTAGTAAGGCTAACGAGAAGCGATACCAAATGTAAACAAAACCCATGCTAAAACCCCATCTAAAATGGCCGCCCGAATGTTGGCGAACCCGTCTTAAAGTTGTCATGTTTTTGCCGGGAGAACAAGACATTACGACAAAGGCACAAGATGGAAAGAGCTAAATATTAGATTGTCAACGCCACAGTTGTTCTTTAGGTTAATGACCTTTCGTATCGCTTCTCGTTGGCCGTACTATATGTATGTTTGTTCCTTTGAAACACTATACAGACTGCACCTGAACCGATTTTTATGATTCACACGTCAATTGATTCCTCTTATTAATTAGGCTTGTTTAAATTTTGAAATGGTGTGTAGTCATTTTTTTTTAAAAAAAAACGTTGCCCCGTACTTAGAATTTCTCCTGTATCGTGGAAGCACTTACAAACTTTTAAAATCACATACAGAAACAGCCAGACCCGGAAGAACTATCTGTTGGTCATACTTGTTTTTGTTCCGTGCGGGGATCGAACCCGCGACACGGCAGTCAAACTCTTAGCCACTGCGCCAACTGTGTCGTTTGATTTTTTTAATGGCGTGAAAGAATTTCTTCTTGGGCCGCGGTATCTCTTTCGAACAACCCGCAACCCCGGCAGGCGGAGGCTCTGGCAAGCCCTTCTGCTTCGCTGACTCTCTTTGAGACGCGCGTGAAACACAAACGTGCCGTCGACATGGCCTGTCGTCAATAGACGGACGGACGGTGAGTTACCCATTGCTCACCGTCCACAGGCCCACATCTCCCGCGGCGCCTGGGTTGGTTTGAGGTTCTTTTTTTTCTCCGTCAAACGTCCGGCCTCCTCTTTCACTAGCATGACTCCTTCGCAGAAGGAGGTGACCGCTTCCCATTCCCCCTCGCTCCGGACCATAGACTGAACTAGGGCCTCAGAGTCTATGACCTCTGAGTTTGTTTCGGCTATTTCTTCTCAATAGTCGGTTATGAAACACCGGCCTCATCCAGTTTAAAAAAAAGACGTGTAAAAGTGTTTGTGAAAACCTACTTGCAAAATAAACATCATTTATCATTTATAGACAACTAGCTTTCGCCCGCGCCTTCGCTCTTGTTAAATTCGGTATAAAACAGTCACCTGCAGTTTTTGCTCTTGCGCCTTATTGATTTGTAATAGCAACGCTAAATTCTCCCTTTTCTTCGCTCGTTCTCCCTCACATCCCAGTTTTTTTTTTAATAAAAATTAGCCTATGCCCGTCTCCTGGTTCCCAACTATCTCTGTACCAAAATTCATCAAAATCGGTTTACCCATTAAAGCGTGCAGAGGTAACAAACAAACTGACTTTCGCTTTTATAATATTAAGTAAGGATATACTTACCCACTTGAAAAGCGCATGAATTGAAATCCAATTTGCAATGATTAACAAACACCCGTCTTTGTCCAGCTTCTGATACGGCACATTGAGGGTCGTAGTCATCTGGGCATGTTACGGGACAAAAGTGGGAACAACTCTCCCCATTAAAATTCATCGTCATTGATCTAAAACATAAAGATAGATATATAGAACACTAGCTCGCGCCCGCGGCTTCGCACGCGTGGTGTAGAAAAAAGTATTTAATGTGTTATTCCAGACTATAATCTACCTTTGTACCAAATTTGATCAAGATCCGTTCAGCCGTTTTGACGTGAAAGCGTAACAAACATCTATAGATGCATACATCTATTCATCCTCACAAACATTCGCATTGATTCGAAATATCTGTAATATATAAAATTTCCGTGTCACAATGTTAGTTACCGTACTCCTCCAAAACGGCTGGACCGATTCAAACGAAATTTTGTGTACATATCGGGTAGGTCTGAGACTCGGCCAACATCAATTTTTCATACCCCTAAGTGAGCAGCGGGTGAAACCGCTGGGCACAGCTAGTCTAATATATAAAATTCTCGTGTCACAGTTTTCGTTCCCATACTCCTCCAAAACGGCTGGACCGATTCAAACGAAATTTTGTGTACACATCGGGTAGGTCTGAGAATCGGCCAATAGATATTGGTCGATTCTCACCCGCTGCTCACTTAGTAGTGAGCAGCGGGTGAAACCGCTGGGCACAGCTAGTATATTATATAGTAAGATTCTTTTATATGTACACCCCACAAATTACAAGAATAACAGTTTACAAACTTATGAATAGGGAGACACAAAGGGTCTTATCAACTCTCAACCGTTTTTTTTAAACTTTGCCCCACACCAGGAAATTCTCCTGTATCGTGGGTGCGTTTACAAACATTTAAAATCACATACACAAACAGCCAGACCCGAAACTACTATCTGTCCGCCATAGTGCGGGAATCGAACCCGCGACACGCAGCGCAGCAGTCGATCGCTCAGCAACTGTGCCAACCGTGTCGTCGACATTGAGTCGATGAACAAAGCCGCGGTCGCCAGGGTTAATTTCAGACACTATCTGCATAGTCCTCATGTAAGTTGACCAAGATTATTTTGTCTGGACTTTAAAAGAGACTATGACCTCTGAGTTTGTTTCGGCTGTTTCTTCTCAGAGTAGTCGGGTACGAAACACCGGCCTCATCTAGTTTAAAAAAAAATGACGTGTAAAAGTGTTTGTGAAAACCTACTTGCAAAATAAACATCATTTATCATTTATTGATGGGTTTTTGATTGTTTGATTGCCTATTGCTTCGATCTATTTTCCAAGGCAATCAGGCACTGACTCCCGACCACCGTAGACGCTGGACTATCGACGCACGGTAAGCAATGTGTAGCTTATCGTCCGTCGGTCTAGTAACGACAGGCCGTATCGACGGCACGTTAGTGTTCCACGCGCGCCTCAAAGAGCTGTCAGCAAAACAGAGGGGCCTGCCAGGGCCACACAGATGCCCCAGAACACAAAGGGCAAAAGAAGAAACATGGATGGATTTTAGTAAAAGTCTGTACCTTCTAGCAGATTGACTTCTTCTACCATTTTTATTCAGATTTGGATCGGGTTTGTAACTGTAAGGATTCGGTTTATTATAGAAACGTTTTTCTAAGTGACTCCCAATCTTCTTGCATTTTTCAAGGTCCACTTGCACATACCCTGAAAATGAACCGTTATTCAAATCAGTATAATATTAGCATAGCGTTATTACATAAGAGACAGTCCAACAAAAACGCCCTGCCCTTCGCCACTTCCTAGTGTTTTAGCTGGGAAGAAGAAGTGGCGGAACAAACTCCCCAGCAACACATCTGTCTGTCAGGTTAGAAGAATCGGATTTTATTTTATATTATGATTTGCTTTTGCCCGCGGCTTGGCTCGCGTTAAATTCGGGGTAACACAGTTCCCCTTTCCTGATTTGCAGGTACCTGCTACCTGTAGTTTTTGCCCTTGCGTCTAATTTATTGTATTAGAAAAATTCAATTTTCCCTTTTCCTCTCTTTTTCTTCCTAATATCTATTTATCTTTTCGCAAAGGATTCTCTACAATAGATCACATACATTCTCTAGAACTGGTTATTGAAAAGTACCTGGAAAGACAGAGACCACTCTACATTGCCTTTGTCGACTTTCAAAAAGCTTTCGATACAATATCTCACGCAAGTATCTGGGAAGCACTAAAAATTCAAAAAGTAGATAAGAAATATATAGAAGTGATAAGAAACATTTATAGCAAAAGCACTAGCAAAATAAAATTGGAAACAGTAGGCCAAAGCTTTCCTATAAAGAGAGGAGTACGGCAGGGCGACCCGTTATCCCCAAAGCTTTTTATAGCTGTACTGGAAAACATTATAGGAAAATTGGACTGGAAAAAATGCGGTTTAAACATTAATGGCAATTACTTAAGCCATCTTAGGTTCGCAGACGATATAGTTTTATTGTCAGAAACTAGCTGTGGCCTGCAATATATGTTAGAGACCCTCAATGTAAGCAGCAGACTAGTAGGACTGGAGATGAACTTGTCGAAGACGAACGCCATGACAAACAGCATAAAGAAGCGTATTATGTTAGAAAATGAGCCGCTAGAGTACGTAGACCAATATATTTATCTCGGAAAGCAAATTAGTTTCAAAAAAAATAACAACGAATTGGAAATACAGCGAAGAATTAAAAATGCTTGGAATAAATATTGGAGCTTAAAAGAAATATTTAAAAGTAACATGTCAATAAAGCTCAAAAAGAAGGCTATGGACTCATGCATTCTACCCTCTCTAACGTATGGTTGCCAGACGTGGAAAGTTACGAAAAAGGTTAAAAACAAAATAAGCTCGTGCCAAAAAGGAATGGAACGAAGTATGTTGAACATAAAGAAAATGCACAAAGTTCGACACACGAAAATAAGAAACTATACCAAAACAATAGACGCGCTGTCCTATGCACAAGCTTTAAAATTTAGATGGGCCGGTCACATAGCCCGATACGCAGACAACAGGTGGACCCTTATTGTAACCACGTGGAAGGGACCGCTAGGCAAACGCAGAGCAGGGAGACCCTACCTAAGATGGGAGGACGATATAAAAAAGATAGCAGGAACAAATTGGTTGCAAACAGCAAAAAACAGAGAAATATGGAAATCCTTGGAGGAGGCCTTAACCTGAGAGGGGTCCATGCTAATATTAAGATGATAATATTATTTTGAAATATACATTTAATAAATTAAATTGTAACATGTGTGATTAGAGTTTATTATTTTTAATTATAAAATTAGAAATGATTTTTAAAAATAAATTGTGTTAAATTAAATTGATTATGATAAATTCAAGCAATTATGTAAATTTTTACTTCAATTGTTATAATTATTATTTTATTTTATTATCTATTATTGTTACAGATGCATGTATGTAATTTAGTATGTCAATTTAAGAATTTCATTTAATCAGAAAAGCAAATTTATTTATACTTCTTTAATTTCAAAGTAGGTAAATACTGTAACGTGTTTTTTTTTTTTTGCATGGAATAAAAGGCTTTTTTATTTTTTATTTTATTTTATTTTATTATCTATTTATCTTAAAAAAAAATATGTATGTCCAGTCTCCAAGGTTCCAACTGTCTCTGTACCAAAATTCATCAAAATCGGTTTTGGCCATTTAGGCGTGAAGACGTAACAAACAAACAAACTCACTTTCGCTTTTATAATATTAGTAAGGAAGTAAGGAGGCATTATTTGTCTTGGGATGGCCATGTAATGAGGAGGAACGAAGCGCATGTGACTAAAAGAGTGATAGACAGAAGGCCAAAGAAAAGATGGATTGTGTACGGAATGATATGAAGGAGAAAGGAGTAAATGATGCCGTGACGTCTGATAGGGGAGAATGGAAGAAGAAAACGTGTTGCGTCGACCCCAAATAGAATGGGACAAGGGCAGGAAAATGATGATGATATTGGCACTGACCCAAGACGTTTACAAACTAAGACTATACACTACGGGCACCCCCTGTGAGGTACGAGCCTCGGATTAGGGCGTCGCTGACGGAGGACAGCACAGCAAGGGACAGGCTGGATCTGAGTGACTAAAACCCACCTATGTTCTGTCTTTTATACTTTGTGTTCCGGGACCGCGGTATCTTTTTCGAACAACCCGCAACCCGGCGGTGGCTCTAACAATTCCTCTACTTTGCTAACATCTCTTTGAAAAAAAAGACATACTTACTATTTATTTCATATTTCAGCCCGCAATTGACTTTTCTAAAATAACAGTCATTCAAAAACAATCTGTGTTGAAATTCCTTATTCACTAATTTCGCTCCACAAATGGACTGTATGGTGTTATCGCAGTCCAAGTCGTTACAGTTCAATTTCGGCTGTACTGTTGTATCTTCTACTTCTTCGTCGAGTTGATTATAGTCTTTTAAAAAAAAAAATAGAATTAAAATAAATTACGTAACATTAAATACCTAAATATAAAAATATATATTTGGGTAACTACACTTTTTAATATCTAAAATTTTGCCCCACACTAGGAATTTCTCCTGTACCGTAGGTGCGTTTACAAACATTTTAACTCACACAAACAGCCAGACCCGAAACAACTACCTATAGGTCATACAAATATTTGTTCCGTGCGGGGATCGAATCCCGTGACACGCAGCGCAGCAGTCGATCGCTCAGCAACTGCGCCCACCGTCAACCGTTCGTTAATGCTGAAATATCAGCTTGGAGACTATAATTAATTATGTTTATTTTGCAAAGTAGATTTTTACAAACACGTTTACCCGACGCTTTGACTAACCACATAGAGTTTAAATGTCAGTTGGGACTGGTCATTTTTTAACTGCCACGGTTAATTTTTAATATTTAGGTTTTTATATTGAATCTTGTTTTTACTCTGGACGCTTTTACTGTGCACGTCTTTTTACATCGTTCTCACATATTATTATTTGTATAATCTCAACATGAATGATGTGAATACGATTTTGTAATAATATTCTAATTTAAAAGAGTGTCCATGGAGTTTCTTGCCCATTCTTATCCATAGAGCTCAACGCTTTGGAATGGGCAACTACAGTATTTTCACAAGTTATTATGTCTTGTGACCGGGACTGTAGCTTTTACTTTTTTTTTTTGACATTCAAAAGTGCCTGTAAGGGTTTAATTGGCCTGCCCGGGTTGCGGGTTGTTCAAATGAGATACCGCGGCCCCGGAATGTAAAGGGCAATAGAAGGAACATGGGTGGGTTTTAGTCAGTTAAAGCCTTACACGCCCCTCCGCTCCGCCCAGAGCGGGGGAAGTTATTTGGTGATTTCCCACCCAAAAAGTAATGGTCTAATTGAAATAAATGATTTTGATTTTAAATGTTTGTAAACGCTCCCCACGATACTTGAGATATTCCTAGTGTGGGGTTTATTAAAAAAAGAAGATAATTTTGTTTTTTTTTTTAAGTTCTTTAACTTGTTTTGTGTTAATACTTATAGTATAAAAGTGTACCATCGTTGTAACGTTGATTATTGCCGTTATTTCTACGTGTTTTGTCTCCTGATTGTGTATCGTCAACATCGTGGTTTTTGCCTGTTATAAATACGACGTCTTCATTAGGTTTATCTGCAATTAAAAACATACATAATATTAATAATATTAGAGTTTAATATACGAATTAACACATGAATGGAAGAATAGACTTTCGATTAGTGTGCCTACTCGTGTTTAATACTGAAAAAAATATTTAAAAAACCCGACACGTAAAACAAAAAATACGAAAAAATACATGAGAGGTGTCAAGGGACACCCGGATGGAACGAAGTTATTATTTATTATATACAAAAAACCTGTATACACTCAACAAAAATAGTCGTCGCGACACCACACTGTTTAATGCGAAATAGAAAGACGAAACGAAAATGGCGTGCTTTCTATGGGACAGAGAGAGAGACCGACGGAGAAACACGCGCACGGCTTACAACTATAGCAAAGAGTGTCGTTACAACTTTTGGTCTTAATTATTTCCGTCTAGTTTCCTTTCCAAACACGCGATAAGGAATTCCAAAACTAAAACTTGGAATAGTATGTATTAAACAATTAATTACAAGATTAGTCGTATCAGCCTCGACCAATACCTGAGGAGGCTCTCGTTAAGCAGCTGGATCAAGGGCTTGGTACAGAAAGCGGTACTCCTGGACACGGCTCGTATTGTTAGGAGGTTCCTTTCTCTGGAGCCCTGACCACCGGTAGCTTGGACCCTGTTCCCGATACCGGTGGGCTACTATTTTTTTTTATTTTTGTTAATAGAGAAATATGATAAAATATAAAAATATTATGTATGCAACCAAAAATATTATATTAGTCCAAATGTTTTTAATACAAATTAGGAAGAGTAAGGCACTTACCCACTTGTTAAAGAATATGAGCTCAATAAAATCCTCACTAATTATAAAAGCGAAAGTGAGTTTGTTTGTTTGTTACGTCTTGACGCCTAAATGGCTAGACCGATTTTGATGGTTTTTGTACAGTGATAATTGAGACCCTGGAGACGAACATAGGCTATAAATGGGAAATGAGGGAGAAAAGAGGAAAATTTATCTTTGCTATTAGAAATCTACAGGTAGCAGGTACCTGAAAATCAGGAAAAGGGAACTGTGTTACCCCAAATCTAACGCGTGGAAAGCCGCGGGCAAAAGCTAGAAAAGATATATATAAATAAATAAAATAAATAAATAAAAATATCTTGGGACAACTCACACACGGCTATCTGATCCCAAGCTAAGCAGAGCTTGTGTTATGGTAACCAGACAACTGATATACATACTCATACAATTTATAAATACATACATATTATAGATAAATCACACCCAGACACAGAACAAACAATCATGCTCATCACACAAAGTATGTCCTGTGTGGGAATTTAACCCACGATCTCCGGCTCAGCAGTCAGGGCCACTAACCACTAGCTAGACCAACAGGACCGTAAATATGAATGATAGACAAAACTCACCATCCTTCTTGACATGAAAGTCTTTATCCATAGCGTCGACCACACTTTTCATATTCATAATATCTTTAACTCTTAGTCCACGACCATCATACACATCCTCATCCCTAAGCAAAAAAGAAAAAATAGTTTATAAGTCATCATCTGCCTAGCCTTTTCCCAACTATGTTGGGGTCGGCTTCCAGTCTAACCGGATGCAGCTGAATGTCAGTATTTTACATGGAGCGACTGCCTATCTGACCTCCACAACCCAGTTAATACTGGGTAATACGATAGTGTTCCGAAAGTCTGACAACCAGTCTTACCAAGGTAAGACTGGTTGTCAGACTTTCGGCACACTGACTACTTGTAACGACTGTCAAAGATCTACAAATGACAGCCGGGACCAACGGCTTAACGTGCTTTCCGAGGCACGGAGGAAACTCGGTATGTAACGGGTGGTCACCCATCCACAGACCAACCTAGGCAAGCGCAGCTTAACCTTAAGATCGACCCGAGTGGCTGCTATTATTTAACCACGAGCTCCTCTACGAGAAAATTGTTTATAAGTACTTACATATAAGTACTTATATAATAAAAAATACTCAACGCGGCCAGTCTCTTGGGGACATTGCCAACTGACAGCGTTGAGGACGAATTTTTTGACGCAATTTTTTAATCTATACTAATACTAGCTGTTCCACGCGGTTTCACCCACGCTGCTCACCACCTGTTGGTCGTAGCGTATCTATATACTAATATTAGTATATATTAGTATATAGATTATAAAGCTGAAGAGTTTGTTTGTTTGTTTAAAATCTCAGGAACTACTGGTTGGAATTAGAAAATTCTTTTAGTGTTGGATAGTCCATTTCTTGAGGAAGGCTATAGGCTATAATACATCACGCTACGACCAACAGGTGCTGAGCAGCGTGGGTGAAACCGCGTGGAACAGCTAGTTTATTTATAAGTTTAGTTTAGTATAATAATTTTAGTTTAATTTAGTAATTGTTTGTTTATTAAAAATATATTTTCTTTAAATAAAAAATCGTAAGTGAGTTTGTTTGTTCGTTACGTCTTTACGCCTAAATGGCCAAACCGATTTTGATAAATTTTGGCACGGAAATAGTTGGGACCCTAGAGACGATCATAGACTATGAAAAGGTAAAGTAAAAGGGGGAGTAAGAGGGAAGAAAAGGGGAGAGACAGTTTTTTTTCGATCATCACGCGGGTTAATGTTAGTTTTAGCCCAAAGTAACTATACCACGCGGACGAAGTCGCGGGCGGAGGTTAGTGCATAATAACTTTAAAAAAAAATACTGGTATTCGACTGCATCGAGTTGGAAACTGACCTTATTGTCTAAGCAGTATGATGTCTTTTACCTTGTCACCGGAGGATCCCTATTCGGTACAAAAACCACATCTTCTTTAGCTTCTTCATAAAAGGCAGCTGTTGTTTCTTCTATCTTCGTAGTTGTTGTTGTGATTGCAGTTGTTGCTATTGTTGTTGTTATGCCTTTAGTTGTTGCAAAAGAGAAATAAATTGGTTAGTAACAAGACTATTAATAATGGATAGATAGAGATAATTTTCTTTCTTTTCTTTATTATGTACACCATACAAATGACAAGAATGACATTAAACAACTTATAAATAGGGTGACACAATGGGCGGTCTTATCGCTAAAAGCGATCTTTTCAAGACAACCTTTGGATGGATTTAAAGGAGGAGATACAGTACTGTAGGTAGTCTGTGGTGTAACGTTTAACGAACGAATAGCTACATTTATAATCTATACTAATATTATAAAGCTGAAGAGTTTGTTTGTTTGTTTGTTTGAACGCGCTAATCTCAGGGACTACTGGTTGGAATTGGAAAATTCTTTTAGTGTTGGATAGTCCATTTTTTTAAGGAAGGCTATAGGCTATATAACATCACGCTACGACCAACAGGTGCTGAGCAGTGTGGGTGAAACCGCGAGGAACAGCTAGTAATATTATAAAGCTGAAGAGTTTGTTTGTTTGGTCATCTCTTAGCTACCACGGTTTGTTTTAATTCTTCTATTAAACTCGTGATAATTATTGCTTTTACTCTGGACGCTCTAAATGTGCTCGTTTTTCTACATCGTTCTCACATTATGAATAATCTCAACACGAATGATGTATCCATGATTTTATAAAACATTATGATTTAAAAGAGTGTCCATGGAGTTTCTTGCCCATTCTTCTCCATAGAGATCTACGCTTTGGAATGGGCAACTACAGTACTTTCACAAGTTATTATGTCTTGTGACTGGGACTGTAGCAGCATCATTTTTTTTTGTTCTTGTTTTTATGACATTCAAAAGTGCCTGTAATGGTCTAATTGAAATAAATGATTTGAGTTTGAGTTTGAACGCGCTAATCTCAGGGACTACTGGTTGGAATTGGAAAATTCTTTTAGTGTTGGATAGTCCATTTCTTGAGGAAGGCTATAGGCTATATAACATCACGCTACGACCAACAGGTGCTGAGCAGCGCGGGTGGAACCGCGTGGAACAGCTAGTCAAAGAAATATAACTGTGACGCAAAACTTAGTAAAAAATGGTGACATGTAACTTTAGTATGCCTTTTTCTTGCGGATGGTTAATCATTTAATAATTTCCTCCACTCTGGGCGGAGCGGGGGACTATCAGACTTTTACTGATTAAAACCCACCCCAGCTACCCTACCATGAGGTCTTAAAGCAGAACTTATTCCGCTGAGGGAAAGAGACAGAGCTATACAGGGTGTCTAGCACCATCTCTTTCCCTCAGTGGAATAAGTTCTGCTTTAAGACGTCATGGTAGGCCTACTGTTCTTTCTATTACCCTTTTGACGGGCCTGTTGGTCTAGTGACGGGCCTGTTGGTCTAGTGGTTAGTGGCCCTGTCTGCTGAGCCGGAGGTCGTGGGTTCGATTCCCACCCAGGACAAACTTTGTGTGATGAGCATGATTGTTTTTTCTGTGTCTGGGTTTAATTTATCTATAATATTTATGTATTTATAAACTATATAAGTATGTATATCAGTTGTCTGGTTACCATAACACAAGCTCTGCTTAGCTTGGGATCAGATAGCCGTGTGTGAGTTGTCCCAAGATATTTATTTATTTTTATTCCGGGGCCGCTGTATCTCTTCTGAAAATCTCTTTGAGGCCCGAGAAACACAAACGTGCCGTCGACATGGCATGTCGTAACGGCGACAGACGGACGGTGAGCTACCCATTGTACAAAGTCCACAGACCCGCATCTACCTCGCGGTGGCTGAGTTGGTTTGAGGTTCTCTCCCACTCACCACCTTCTGCGAAGCAGTAATGCTAGCAAAGGAGGTGGCCGGGCGTTTGAGGGAGAGAACATCTGCCCAACCCAGCCGCCGCGGGAGACGCCCATGGCGCCGGGCGCCGCGAGACGACTCCCGGCCACCGTAGATGCGGGCCTGTGGGCGGTGAGCAATGGGTAGTTCACCGTCCGTCCGTCGATTGACGACAGGCCGTGTCGACGGCGCGTTCGTGTTTCACGCGCGCCTCAAAGAGAGTCAGTAAAGCAGAGGGGCTTGCCAGAGCCTCCGCCTGCCGAGGTTGCGGGTTGTTCGTAAGATCTACCGCGGCCTCGGAACGTAAAGGGCAATAGAAGAAACATGGGTGGGTTTTAGTCAGTACAAGTCTGACATGCCCCCCCGCTCCGCCCAGAGCGGGGGAAGTCATTGGATGATTAATTCCCACCCGAAAAAAAAAAACAAAAAAAAGGTTCTCTCCCACAAACGTCCGGCCACCTCCTTCGCTAGCATTACTGCTTCGCAGAAGGAGGTGACCGCTTCCTATTCCCTCTCGCTCCAGGCCTTGGACATGGTATATTTCTAAACTACTTATTTGTACTAATAGATTAGAATAGAATACACTTCATTGCACACCAAAATCTTAAAACAAAGCTGTTTTACAAAAAGATGCTAAATCTATCTTATATTTTAGTAGTTTTGCCCGCGGCTTCGCTCGCGTTAAATTCGGGGTAACACAGTTCCCCTTGCGCCTTATTGATTTGTAGCAGCAACGCTAAGTTTTGCCTTTTCTTCCCTCTTTCTTCCTCACATCCCACTTAAAAAAAGACCTATGTCCGTCGTATGGTTCCCAACTATCTCTGCACCAAAATTCATCAAAATCGGTTTAGCCATTCAAGCGTGAAGAGGTAACAAACAAACAAACTCAAGGAAGTAAGGATTTTTATTTTCTTTTTAAAAAACGTTGCCACACACTAGGAATTTTTCCTGTATCGTGGGTCCGTTTGCAAACATTTAAACCCACATACACAAACAGCCAGACCCGAAACAACTACCTGTAGGCCATACAAATATTTGTTCCGTGCGAGAATCGAACCCGCGACACGCAGAGCAGCAGTCAATCGGTCAGCTACTGCGCCAACCATGCCGACAAAACACCTAGTTACACCTATATTTTAAGCAAATAAATGAAATTTGATTCTGATTCTGAAAAACCAGACCTCGACAGGAACTGGTATTGCTTGCCGAGGTCAGTGCAAGGATGGGTGACCATTAGCAACGTACCTACCCTTCTGTGCTTCGATAAACATGTTGAACTGTTTCTTTGGGCAGTCGTTTGTAGGACTTTGGCACTCATTACGGGAAGCCTGCGAATCTAAGAACCAGACTTATCATTTACTAGCTGGTGCCAGCGGCTTCTCCCGGTTGATGTTCAAAAAAAAACCATCCTATGTGTTATTCCAGACTATAATCTACCTCTGAGCCAAATTTCATAAAGATCTGTTTAGCCGTTTTGACGTGAAAGAGTAACAAACATCCATACATCCGTACTAACTTTCGCATTTATAATATTACTAGCTTTCGCCCGCGACTTACTCCATGGTTACTCTTTTAAAATCATTTGGTTTTACAATGTTGTTGTTACAGCGTTACGACTTAAGTATGAGAGGACAGCGTAGGCCCGACAATAAGTCATTGCTTACTTTATAAAACGTAAAATAAGGTAATTTGTTAACAAGCGTCTAAGAATTTACAAGGCCAAGGATGTCCACTCATTCACTAAGAATTGGTCAAAAAGAATCTATAAAAACCAATCTGGCGGGCCCCTCTGCTTTTCTATAATATGTTAAATGATGTTAATTTTGCAAGTAGGTTTTCACAAACACTTTTTACACGTCTTTTTTAAAAACTAGATGTGGCCGGTGTTTCGTACCCGACTACTCTGAGAAGAAACTGCCGAAACAAACTCAGAGGTCATAATCTCTTTTAAAGCCCAGACAAAAAATCTAGGTCAACTTACATGAGGATTATGCATATTAGTGTCTGAAGTGGTCTTTTTAAGAAAGCACTACACAGATTGAGTGGACCTGTCCAGTCAGTGCAAGCATATTTCAGTTATCGTGTAGATCGACTCATAACCCAAGGAGCTCAACAAAAACCAGCCTATAACTGTTCCACTGCTGGACAAAGACCTCTTCCCATACAGAGAAGGCACGACCATCGATCATCACGCTTGCAGAAGCCAGGTTTGCCATTTCAGTCTTATGTTTTGGTTCACCGATGTCTATGAAGTCCAAGATATAATTAGAAGGTATATTATCCTTACTAATATTATAAAAGCGAAAGTGAGTTTGTTTGTTTGTTACCTCTTCACGCTTTAACGGCTAAACCGATTTTGATGAATTTTGGTACAGAGATAGTTGGGAACCAGGAGACGGACATAGGCTTATTTTTATTTAAAAAAAAGTGGGATATGAGAGAGAACGAGGGAAGAAACGGGAAGACTTAGCGTTGCTATTACAAATCAATCAGGCGCAAGAGCAAAAACTGCAGGTCTGCTTGGGGTGTTATAGGTACCGAATTTAACGCGAGCGAAGCCGCGGGCGAAAGCTAGTTTAAATTAAAAGTCTCATTAGTTCTTGCCCTGATTTGAACCCACAAACTCATGGGAGGCTAGGTCTAAACTTATGCCATCACGTCCTAATAGTTAACCATCATTTTCCTGCCCTTGTCCCATTCTATTTGGGGTCGGCGCAACATGTTTTCTTCTTCCATTCTCCCCTATCAGACGTCACGGCATCATTTACTCCTTTCTCCTTCATATCATTCCTTACACAATCCATCCATATTTTCTTTGGCCCTTCAGTCACGTTCAGTCGTGCTTCATCTCTCCTTATTACACGTCTATACCAAGACAAACGACCTCTTAATTTTTTCTCTAATATTCGCAACTTTTCATTCTTGTCACTAAACACATCCATTTCTTTGGCCTTCCGCTACCTCTCCATCCATCAACATTCAAACCCATCACTCTTTTAGTCACCATGTGCTTTATCCCTCCTCATTACATATCCATACCAAGACAAACGACTCCCTTAACATTTTTGTAACTGGCGACTTTCAAACTTCCTCTAAATTGTCATTTCATTCTTGTCTCTTAAAAGTTAATATCATCTGCCTTTTCTCAACCATGTTGGGTTCGGCTTCCAGTCTAACCGGATGCAATTGAAAATCGGAAATCATCCAAAGACTTCCCCCGCTCTTGGCGGAGCGGGGTGGTATGTCAGACTTGTACTGACTAATTTACGTTCCGAGGCCGCGGTATCTCTTTCGAACAACCCGCAACCCCGGCAGGCGGAGGCTCTGGCAAGCCCCTCTGCCATACGATACCCCTTGGTGAGACTTTCGGAACACTCACTACCTGTAACGAATGTCAAAGTTCACAAATGACAACGGCTTAACGTGCTTTCCGAGGCACGGAGGAAACTCGGTATGTCGGGTGGTCACCCATCCACAGACCAACCTAGGCAAGCGCGGCTTAACCTCCTCTCGTAAAAGTTAATAAAAATAAATAAATACGTGGTGCGGTTGTGGTCGTCGTGGGTGGTCTCATATACTCCACGTCAGCATGACCTCCAGATCTGACAAAGACTGTATCACTGTCCGTCGTGTTTCCATCTCCGTTAGACTTGGCTATCAGGGTTGGTATGATGAAGGGGATCCAGTATTGGTTCCACATGTTGTTGGCTTCTATTGCATAGCTTGGTTGGTTGGAGTGCGTGGTGATGGATTCTGTAACCAGATATTAGTATTATTTATTTGTTTAATGTACATAGGGGGACTTAATGCTATAAGGCATTTTCTACCTTTGGGTAAAATACGATAACATCGTGATGGGGTGCAAAACTTTCATTTAAAAACCATTTTTTTCGAAATCTTATATTCTATCTAGCTTTCGCCGGCGACTTCTTCCACGAATTCTCGCACGTCATAAGTATTTGGTGACGATAAAAAAAAAATTTTTTTGCCTTTTGCTTCCCTCTTACTTCTTAATATTATAAAGGCGAAAATAAGTATTTTTGTTTGTTACGTCTGCACGCTTAAATGGCAATACCGATTTTGATGAATTTTGGTACAGACATAGTTGGGACCGTGGCGACGGACATAGGCTACTTTCTGTCTCTTCCTAATCCCCCACTTCCTTAAAATAGGGGTTGATGTGTGTTTGGAGTACTTCACAATTTTCAAGGTTGAAAGCAAAAAA
The DNA here is from genome assembly GCA_958449745.1 of Ochropleura leucogaster. Taxonomy (NCBI): domain Eukaryota; kingdom Metazoa; phylum Arthropoda; class Insecta; order Lepidoptera; family Noctuidae; genus Ochropleura; species Ochropleura leucogaster. The sequence continues at coordinate 1,580,326 of OY288230.1, read as the reverse complement.
AATTATGCGGCCTATTTTCACTAACAAAAACATTGTGCATCATTTTTTTTTCAGAATTCTACCCCCAACGCCTTAAAAGGGGGTGAAATTTTAAAATAATAAACAACAAATTACTTACAAAATACAAGAAACACTTTGACCTCCTTGTCAAAAAAAAAAACTATTCCTTGTCTTTTAAAATCCAATTTAAAATCACTGCTAAATTTATTTGCACAAAACAATAATTACAACTAACAATAAAAAAAACTGTGACAAAATCTTTTAACAATATGGTAGTCGACACCACCAATCAATTGATATACTTTTTATGAGCTGTCAAAACGCGCTTCCCCCATAGATTTTGTATGAGACTCGCAACCGATGACGTCACTAAGTTGTCAAGTCAATGATGCAACTATTTATTGATTTAAAAGCAACTAAAAATCGAATTTTAAAGTTATTTTGAAATGAATGGAGTTCTCAGGTCTAGAATAAGGTGTTCTTTCAGAAAAATTGTGTTTTTAAATTATTGGTTATGGTGTCAACTACCCAATTTTAATCACTTGAAATTCTAGTTACACAATCAATGGTTTTGTTTTCACCAATACTGACTTACGAGACTGTTGCTAGTTTGTGAAACCATAACAGTTCTTATCTAACCATAAATGTTTGTTTGAAATCATTATTGTAACCAATTTTGAAGCCCTCGCACAAGTCCACGGCGAATAATCCTCATTATTAATATTATAAAAGCCAAAGTGAGTTTGTTTGTTACGTCTTCACGCCTAAATGGCTAAATCGATTTTGATGAAGAGGTACAGAGATAGTAGGGACTCTGGAGACGGACATAGGCTATTATTTTTCAAAAGATTGAGATATGAGGGAGAAAGAGGGAAGAAAAGATTGCTATTACAAATATTTATGGCGCTAGGGGAACTGTGTTACCCCGAATTTAACGCGAGCGAAGCCGCGGGCAAAAGCTGCAGTTTTTGCTCTTGCGCCTTATTGATTTGTAAAATCAACGCTAAGTTTTCCCTTTTCTTCCCTCTTTCTCGCTCATATCCCACTTTAAAAAAAATCCTATGATTATGTCCGTCTCCAGGTTCCCAACTTTTTCTTTACCAAAATTCATCAAAATCGGTTTGGTTATTTCGGCGTGAAGACGTAACAGACAAACTCGCTTCAAACCGCGGCTTCGCCCGCGTTAAATTCGGGATAAGAGCCTGTGCTTTTGCCCTAGCGCCTTATTAATTGTAATAGCAATGTTATTTTTCCTTTTTTTCACGCTTTTAAAAAAATAGCATATGACCGTCTCCAGAGTCCCAACTATATCTGTACCAAAATTTATCAAAATCGGCTGAGCCATTTAGGCGTGGAGAGGTAGCAAATAAACAAACTCACTTTCGCTTTTATAATAGTAGTAAGGATAAGGATGTACATAAGTATAAGTCTTAAAACTTATATAATTTTTACTTATACGTTTTTACTTATAAAATTAATTTTAGATTTTATACTTATTATAATTATTATGAATAATAGAATTTCTTAAATTGACGTATTTTTTTACGTCAATGCCGTGAACTTGTGCGAGGGCCTCTGGTATAGTTACGACTACACGTTATGAAGTACGTCGAGTAATTCATCAACACAGAAATAAAGAAATGTTCGTGGCGGCGGCAACTCTTTTATTTTCTATGGAAAATCATCAAATATGACCCACTACAGTCGGACCCGGGTGGAGCAGGACGGAGAGACTTGTTCTAGCTATAAAAAATAAAACTGACTTCCTAAAAAAAAAACTAAAAAGTGGAAAATAACTTTACTTCCGAAAGTCGCTGACTTTTGTTGGTTTTGTTGAGTTTTTTGCCACCGATTTCCGAAAGTAAAGTTTGATTCCACTTTTTTTTGGAAGTTGGTTTTACTTTTTACAAAAATCTTTTTTATTACAGAATTTTTACTTAGTATACCTACATACAGAAAAAAGAAGTAGGTATTGTAGACGATAAATCATAAATTACTTAAGCAATATTATTGATATGAGACCACCTGGGAAGTATATCTCTCTTTTATCAAACAAAAAAAATAATTGCAAATCATCCAGACGTCTTTGAGTAATCCATGAAAATACAATTGAGAACTTCCTCGTTATTTTAAAGTCAGTTAAAAATCCAAACATGTTCTATCTTTTGCGCAAAGAAAAAACCAAAAAAAGTGTGTGTGTCAGCTCCGACGCACGACTGGAGTTTACTCCTTAAGTACAAGTATCTAACCATACGCAAAAAGAGTTTATTCAACTGAAAAAAGATTAATATCATATGAAAGGGTAAATTCACAAATTAATGAAAAAAATAGCAATGTAAATACATCGACACTGATAGAAACAAACAAGCCCAATAACATATAGTATATAGGTATAGTCGCCTATACAGCATACCATATGTACGTCTTAATACACTCACAGCCAAATTAGAAAGTTGCGCACTAAAGGTGCGCACCAAAAACGTGACACATTTTCGTTACTTTAGTAGGTTTTACCCCTTGGATTTTTCTCATACCGGGCGCCTTATATATGAAAATCGATTCTTAAGGAGTAAACTCCAATAAACTCTAAAAAACCCACAAAGTCCAAATAAAATTAATAATGATTTACAAAATGTTATCAATGAGATCATAAAATGTCAAACATCAAAACAGTGGTGAAATATAATTAAAAAATTATAAAACGAAAAATAAAATGTTTTAAAAAAATTAATATTCATGTCTAATCATTTAAATGTGAATGTTTCTAAAAGAAAGGAATACATAATTAATAAGCAAATGAAGTTAAAAAACATGATTAATTATGATGACATTTCCGCTACAATTTACTGCCTTGCCATGCCTTGGCATGCCACAAATGATTTAAAATTTATATTTAAATACACACACACAAACCATTCCTTAGATAATAAAAACATTTATTTTTACGAATTAATGGCCCATTCCAAGATGATTCCAATTTTCATAGTACTAATACCAAAAAAGAACCGCATCCAACCATTGTTTGAAGTAGTGGCGCCATCTCTTTTAAAAATGCTATACTACTTCACAGACAAGCTCGCTCTCTTTGACGTTAGTTGAATCTGAATTTGGAGCGAGAATTTTCTTGGCAGTTTAATGAAAATGATAATAGATGGCGCTATTTAAAGTTTTTAAGATTTTATTAACTGCATAGCGTAAAATAAATCAACGCGGCAACACAGTCATTGATTGATTGGATTGAAGCGTTTCCTGTACTAAAATATTATTATTTAACTATTTTGTCGTATTTCTAGTAGGTTTAATTACTTCTAGGTGTTTTTTTTTACTGAATTATATGAACTATATTTTCTTATTTTATGATCTTCTTACGATGAAAAGTGAGTATACGAGACGACATCTCTCAAGTACTAACGCTGTAACAACAACTTTGTAAAACCAAATGACTTTAAAAGAGTAACCATGGCATTATTATTGCCGGTTCTTCTCCATAGGAAACAACCAACCCGAACCGTGCATCTTTTCTCGACGATTTATAAGTGCCCATGTAGGCCTATGTGAATAGATTTTTTTTGATTTTGAATATTAGTAAGGATTGGTCACACCCGACTCCTGCGTGCTCTGTAATGTTTGCTCATTACATTACAACACGCAATTACAAACGCCAAACCCGTGCCTCAATTCTGGGTCAACTCTCTTTAAACTGCCATTGACTGTTTGTTTTATGATTTGGTCACTCTAAATACAATACTAGAAGGTAGTTTATTGCTCTACAGGAGTATCCTGTAGTGACTTCAAATTTAAGAACTGCTAGGGTCCCCCAGTCTTAGTAAACATTATTTCATTAATAACTAGCTGACACTTCGGCTTCGCTCGCGTCTACCCCTCATTTTACAGAAGTGGGGGGGTTAGAAAGAGACAAAACGTAGCCTATGTCACTCTCCATCTCTTCAACTATCTCCACTTAAAAAATCACGACGATTCGTCGCTCCGGTTTTGCCGTGAAAAACGGACTAACAAACAGACACACACAACACTATCACCTCCTTCTTACTCCCCCTTTTCTCACTTTTTTTTAAATTATCCTATGTCTGTCTCTAGGGTCCCAACTCTCTCTCTCTGTACCAAAATTCATAAAATCGATTTTTGCCATTTAGGCGTGAAGATGTAACATACAAACTCACTTTCACTTTTATCTTCTTTATATATATAATTCTTCTGTGAGTGTGTAGGTCACTGAACTTCTCTCAAACGACTGGACCGATTTTGATGAAATTTTTTGTGTGTGTTCAAGGGGATCTGGGAATGGTTTAGATTCACAATTTTGTCCGGCAGATGGCGCTGCATCACATTTTTTTTGTAAATACGTAGCGAAGCACGTACCGGGCCGCTAGTAATATTATATTACTTTTAAGTTATTTCATGATTTCCTGCCCCAGAAACAAAGAAATCTTCCCTTCTATCAATTTTAAATGCATGTTAGTTTAGATGTGGGTCACCTTCATAATTAACCCCGCAAAATGTCGTATTTTGTTCATTTTACATAATTGCGTTTCCTCGACATTCGTGTGTCACTAGCAGGATTCAGCAGAATAACAGTCTGGTAGTCTAACTGGCATTATGCTGAGCTGGACTCCTTTTTGGTGCAACACCGCCCAGTAGTAGCCGAACGTTATAAATGTAATAGCTTTTGCCCGCGGGTTCGCTCACGTTAAATTCAGGGTAACACAGTTCCTCTTTTCTGATTTGCAGGTACCTGCTGCATTGTAATTAGCAATGCTAAGTTTTCTCTTTTCTTCCCTCATTCTCCCTCATACTCACTTTAAAAAAAAGTTTAACATTTTATGTGTTAAATCATGTACCTATTGTGTATTTTGTTGCATCAAATAAGATTTATCTTTAACTAAAAGTCATTTATAATATACTAGCTTTCGCCCGCGGCTTCGCTCGCGTTTAATTCGGTATAACACACCAAGCACACCTGCAGTTTTTGCTCTTGCGCCTGATGGATTTGTAATAGCAACGCTAAGTTTTCCCTTTTCTTACCTTGTTCTCCCTCACATTCACTTTTTTTTTATAAAAATTAGCCTATGTCCGTCTCCTGGTTCTCAACTATCTCTGTACCGAAATTCATCAAAATCGGTTTAGCCATTAAAGCGTGCAGAGGTAACAAACAAACAAGCAAACACACTTATGTCGCTTTTATAATATTAGTAAGGATTTTTTTAATTTGCCAGGGTTTATTTACTAAATGATCGTTCGCTAAGTGTACCTGTCATGGGCTTCCGACCTCGGCTTATGGCATCATTTAGGGGAGAGCAGTAAGGGACAAGCTTGATTGTATTGTTATTTAGGGAATTTGAAGCTACTGGCTCCACAGTACGGGTCGGCTCGTTAAGCGAGATCATTATTAACAGAACATTGACATTTTAGCCCATATTATTGTATGACTTAAAAGCTATGTTAGTACATTTACACACAATAAATTAATTTAAGTATTTGCCGCCCTCTGGGGCCCCGGGCACACGCACTTGTATTTGAACCCAGTGCCCCAGAAGAGGGCTATCCAGTTTGTGGCTGAGCACATTCAGGATGTCGTTAGTGCTACCACGCGTGCGGAACATCAGCGAGGCGATGCGGCGCCGCAGCACAGTGTGAAAGCCGTCTGTGTGCGCGTGCGCAAACATGGCAGACGCACTACAATAGCGTGGTAGCCCCACCAGCACCCTGAACGCGTTATTATATTGGATTTTAGAGCATTACTCCTTTCTATGTGGATGGGAAATCATCAAATAAATTCCCCCACTCTGGCGGGAGTGACGCATTAAGCATTTTTTTTGCGGATAGGAAATCATAATCATCAAATAACTTTTCCCGTTCATGGGCGGGGCGGGAGGCAGTGTCAGACTCAGCCCATAACTAATTCATTTATTGGCCCGCGGCTTCGCTCGCGTTAAATTCGGGGTAACACAGTTCCCCTTGCGCCTTATTAATTTGTAATAGCAACGCTAAGTTTTCCCTTTTCTTCCCTCTTTCTCCTTTACATCCCACTTAAAAAAAAAATATTAGCCTATCTCCGTCTCCTGGTTCCCAACTATCTCCGTACCAAAATTCATCAAAATCGGTGTAGCCATTAAAGCGTGAAGAGGTAACAAACAAATAAACAAACAAACTCACTTTCGCTTTTATAATATTAGTAAGGATTTTAAGATCTACAACTTAGCTTTGAAGTATTTTTTCGATAAAACTTACCGTTTTCGAGAATAATCCAAAAAAACTAAAATTTTGACTTTGGGCCCCGAATCCGAAGTCCCTTAGCGCACATGGGACTTTTGACACTTTATTCTTTGTGGTAAACCTAAGGTCTCCACGAAGATTTGGGTCTGTGGGAATTTTCTTTATTTGATCACAATTTTTATGTCTAAAATGGGTAGTTGACACCATTAACCAATAATTTAAAAACACAATTTTTCTGAAACACCTTATTCTAGACCTGAGAACTCCATTCATTTCAAAATAACTTTAAAATTCGATTTTTAGTTGCTTTTAAATCACTAAATATGTAGTTGCATCATTGACTTGACAACTTAGTGACGTCATCGGTTGCGAGTTTCATACAAAATCTATGGGGGAAGCGCGTTTTGACAGCTCTTAAAAAGTATATCAATTGATTGGTGGTGTCAACTACCCTATTGACCGGACTATATTTTATTTAAGTAACTCACTGAATTACTCTCCATAACCCTTTTAAAAGCAATTCCCTGAAATTCACCCCATATACCTAACAGCGAACAGTTCAGTGGTCAGAATTCGTGTGAAATGACCTAACTTTGTTCCCGGGTTGACACTGATGTGGTTTCCAAACTATTTTGATAGTTGGTTGTTATGTAACTTCCGGTTTGAAATCCCTGAAGCTAAAAGAGACTAATACACCCATGTTTTGGTCAGTTATGTTTGTGCCAAACATAAAATCAAATTGACGACGAAAGTAAGCCAGCGACATCTATGAAGCAAACTATGAACTAAAACGAATTGACAAAGAAACGCTAGTGACATCTGTGATACAAATTAGGAACTAAAATTCTGCGTGGTGCTATTAAATAAATAAATGAAATTTCTTTATTTCAGACCTAGTTGAATCCGTAATTTGTTAGTGAATTAGTAACAGTATTATATTAGCACTAGCTGTTCCACGCGGTTTCACCCACGCTGCTCAGTACCTGTTGGTCGTAGCGTGATGTTATATAGCCTATAGCCTTATCTATATATATAAGAAATGGACTATCCAACACTAAGAGAATTTTCCAATTCCAACCAGTAGTCCCTGAGATTAGCGCGTTCAAACAAACAAACAAACAAACAAACTCTTCAGCTTTATAATATTAGTATAGATTTGCTTTGGAATAGCAATTAATTTACCCTACTGCTGAAAAAAGGGTTATGATTTTTGCCCAAATAATTTTTCGAAATTCGTATCAATCAGAGCAATCTTTGAAATCTTCTAATTGTAGGAGTACCATAAGATACGAAAAAAAAGAAAATGGCGGATACTTGCGCTCATTTTTATTAAAAAAAAATAATAACAAAGAATAAGAATGATTTGTAAGAATAGTTTGTAGGAAACAATCTCTGGAACAACTGAACCGATTTTAAAAATTCTTGCTGTATACATCACGCTAAGGCACTTGGGCGCCGAGTGAAACCACTAGGTGCAGCAATTTGTTATTATTATTATAAACCAGATGTCACAGTAGTTTTTCTGAGTGTATACAGGTTTTTTGGACATAATCCAAACTAATATTATAAATGCTAAGGTAACTCTGTCTGTCTGTCTTTCTGTCTGTTCATCTGTCTTTTCTTCACGCCTAATCTACTGAACCGATTTGTGTGAAATTTGGTACAGATATAGTTTGGAACTTGAGATAGGACATAGGATAGTTTTTATTACAAAAAATTAAAATAAAATTTAGTCCGGACATACAGCGCCATCTATTGGTCAAAAGTCGGCATCAATTCAGTACTATAAATGTTGAGCTGTTAATATGCTCCGTGCTGCCGGAAGTCACTATTCCATGCGAACGAAGCCGCGGGCAAAAGCTAGTAATAAATAATAACTTCGTTCCATACGGGTGTCCCTTGACACCTTTCAAGTTCTTTTGTTTGTGTTTTAGTATCGAATAACCTCCATAACTACTAAACCGATTTGAACCATTTTTTTGTCAATTGAAAGCTAAATTATTACAAAGTAACAAAGGCTAAAACATAACGCTATGACACTCAGGAGCGGGTAAAACCGCCGGGCAGAGCGAGTATTATATAAATGGAATTAATTTTCAATAAGAAAACCATTCTGTTTAGATTCGAGATCAAGTTTAGCTTTCTAACCATCTTGTACGACGTGTAAGCCTTTGGGCGATGTTTGTGTCCAATGTCTCTTTACATACGGTACGAGAATATCAGTCAACCTTCAAAACGTCAATCTGTTTTTGCTTCTAAAATCTTGGATTGCTCTGTATGTTTTCTAAATTATTTTTAAAACTGACAGGGTATTACTCTCGAAGGAATTTTATGAGTTTTCTTGTGTTTTTCATATTTTTTCTTTATGTCTATATGGTTGATCTGCTAATATATTTAAAGTTCATGTTCAATAGTTGTACAGACGCCTGCAGGTCAAGCTACCCGAAACTGTAAATTTTTCCCAATGAACCTTGAACCTAAAACTTTAGAAATAAAGTCGAAAATCTATCAAAGAAATCTTAAGGTCTCTGCACACAGCGGGCGCGGCGCGGCGGGACGGGACGGCGACGCGACACTGAGCAGTTGTAATGTACTAGATATTACGGGCGACGCCACACAGAGCCGTCCCGCTCGACGCGACAGTAACCGTCGCGCCACGTCGCCGCCGCGCCGAGCGGGAATACAAGTCAGAAGCGGCGGGGACGGGCGCGGCGGGACGCGAGCGGCATAGGCAGTATAAAAACAGTATACGTTCGGCGTGAATGGGCGCGACGGGACGGGACGTTATCGCGCAAGCAGTGTGACCGAATGCCGCCGCGCCAGCGCCGCGTCGCCGCCCCGCCACGCCGCGCCCCGTCACGCCACGCCAGCTGTGTGCAGAGACCTTTACAGATTGTAGTAGCTTGATGAGCAGGCGTCTGTACAATAGTGGTACATAGGCGGACTTAATGCCATAAAGCATTCTCTACCAGTCAACCTTTGGGTAAAATATGACAACATTGTGAAAATTATGTAAAATATATAATTATAAAACTATGTTTTCAAAAACGTATATTCGTATACAGTCAATCTTTTAGTAACAATGGATGAATACTCGATAAATATTATGTGATATATCATTATACCACAGCTAAAAATGTTGAAATAAAAGACTTATTTGTAAATATAACAAAAAAAAAGTGTAATAAAAACCAAAAAAGTCAACGAAACTAACAAAAGTCACCGACTTCCGGAAGTAAAGTTATTTTCCACATTTTTTTTCTTGGAAGTCGGTATTTGTAAACATTTTTGACGGCACGGTTGGCGCAGTGGCTGAGTGATTGACTGACGCGCTGCGTGTCGCGAATTCGATACCCGCACGGAACAATATATTTGTATGGCCTACAGATAGTTGTTCGGGTCTGGCTGTTTGTGTATGTGAGTTTGTAAACGCACCCACGATACAGGACAACATCCTAGTATGTCCTCACTGTTTAAAAAAAAACCGTCTCTTCAATGTTTTTTTTTTTGTTATTAAAAGTCGGTGTTTTTTTGTCTTAAATACTATAGTAGGCATGTATGCGTGTATTCTGCACTTCAAAATATCGTACAACAATGGAATCAAACCACGTACCTTATGTTGCCCATCCACTACAATAATTAGGTAATGTACTGCCTCCGGCCGACTTGCTGGATACCTGTTCTATGTATAAGACAAGCTATTATATGCTTTATATTATAAGCATGACGTCATTTTGTAGAATGACGAGGATACAACCTCCTTGCTGTTTATAACAGCCGTAAGGATCGATCTTCAAGGGCAAGAAGTGCTGCCCAAAGGCGGTTTGTAAAATCCAATATGGTACTCTTGAGTTCAAACGTTGCTCGTGGCTGTCATTGTAGATCGTTGACAGTTGACATCAAAAGATGTTTATTTAAACTAAAGTACGGCCAACGAGAAGCGATACCAAATGTTAACAAAACCCATGCTAAAACCCTATGTAAAATGGCCACCCGAATGTTGGCGAACCCGTCTTAACGTTTTCATGTTTTTGCCGGGAGAACGAGACATTACGACAAAGGCACAAGATGGAAGGAGCTAAATATTAGATTGTCAACGCCACAGTTGTTCTTTAGGTTAATGACCTTTCGTATCGCTTCTCGTTGGCCGTACTGTAGGCTGATGTTTACGTCAAAGATTACAAGAGACAGTTTCCTTAAACGCCCCGCCCTTCGCCACTTCCTAATGTTTTAGCTGGGAAGAAGAAATGGCGGAATAAACTCCTCAGCAACACATCTGTCCGTCAGGTTAGAAGGAAAAAGAAGGAACATTATATTTTATAGGTTACCCATGAAATCCTTACTAATATTATAAAAGCGAAAGTGAGTTTGTTTGTTACGTCTTCACGCCTAAATGCCCAGTTGATGAATTTTGGTATAGAGACAGTTGGGACCTTAGAGACGAACATAGGCTATATTTTTATAACGATAAATTTGTGAGAGACAAAGAGGGAAGGAAAGGGAAATCTTGACATTGCTTTTACAATAAATAAGGGGCAAGGGCTAAAACCACAGGTAGCAGGTACCTGCAAATCAGGAAAGCGAATTTAACGCGAGCGAAGCCAATGCAAAAACTAGTAAGTATATATAAAACAGGACCTGTATTATGTACAAACCTATGAACCACATTAAAGATATTGAATTAAATCCTTACTAATATTATAAAAGCGAAAGTGAGTTTGTTTGTTACCACTTCACGCTTTTATGGCTAAACCGATTTTGATGAATTTTGGTACAGAGATAGTTGGGAACCAGGAGACGGACATAGGCTATTTTTTATTAAAAAACAGTGGGATATGAGGGCGTTGCTATTACAAATCAATAAGACGCTGCCGAATTTAACGCGAGCGAAGCCGCGGGCAAAAGCTAGTAGTTTATAACCTAAAAACTAGCCATCTTTGTTATGCCAGTCTACACGGGAGTCTAAAGGTTCAGTTATTTCCCTTTGAGCTACAGAATCCTAAAACCAAATTATTTACTTAACCAAATCTACCTGCTACCAATATTTTTTAAACAATATCTCCATATTTTCCCGTGGGATGGAAACGTAACATTGTATAAACAAAATGATATTTACACAGTAATCCCATTTCTGATAACAGAATGACTGGTATTTTCTTTGTGATAACATATTTCTTTCTGATATTTAAATAACTTTGTTGTTTTTTAATCGATTTGTTTTCTTTTATTTGGATTTGTATTTTTTACTTTTGTTTTAGCCACGTTTATCGTTGGGTTATTGATTTGTGGAGCTGAATTCAAGATATTCTTAATAAAAATGTGAAAGTAATTTTTCTGATTTTTAATACTGCCAAATGTATCAAAAGTTCTATGAAGATAAATATATTTATCCTACTTATATTATAAATGTGAATGTTTGTGAGGATGGATATATGGATGTACGGATGTTTGTTACTCTTTCACGTCAAAATGGCTGAACAGATCTTGATGAAATTTGGCACAGATTTAGATTATAGTCTGGAATAACATAATATGGAACCCTTTTTTTTCATCACGCGGGCAAAGCCGTGAAAACCAGCTAGTAAAAAATAAAGTGGGTTTTATTTTTTGGATCGCTGTCGTTTCATACTTAAGTACTAAGACTGGAAGCCGACCCTAATATAGTTGGGAAAAGGCTAGGTAGATGACTCAAACCGTGAAAAAATCAACTTTCTAAGTCTAAGCAGTCAATGTATATGGATTTTACGTTGCAATTCGTACGGTACCTTCGCAGTACCAGTCTGACTCGCTCTTGTTCTGTTCTTTTTAATCATCAAAGGTCGGAGTATCAGACTTTTAGTGACTTAAACCCACCCATGTTCCTTCTATTGCCCTTTACGTTCCGGAGCCGCGGTATCTCTTTCGAACAACCCGCAACCCCGGCAGGCGGAGGCCCCGGCAGGCCCCTCTGCTTTGCTGATTCAATATCTCTTTGAGGCGCGCGTGGAACTCAAAAGTGCTGTGAATAAAGCCTGTCGCCGAATAAATAATTTGTAAAATGGAATTTGGAAACAAAGACGTTATACCAAAAGTTGATTAAAAAAGCTTGTTCAGTATAACCCTTTTTTTGGGGTTGGAAATCGTCAACTAACTTACCCCGCTTTGGGCGGACGGGGGGTGTGTCAGACTTGTACTGACTAAAACCCACCCATGTTCCTTCTATTGCCCTTTGTGTTACGAGGCCGTGGTATCTCTTTCGAACAACCCGCAACGGAACCCGGTAGGCGGAGGCCCTGGCAGGGCCCTATGTTCAGTATTACCCTTAATTAACATCCTCCTTTTTTAAAAAGTCGGTTAACAAAAGTGTTAATTGTTCCTCTTTTGTTTCAGAAAAATCCTTCGCTATCTGCAATGGTGATTCCAAGTGGACCAATGTCTTCGCCTCCAAAAGGTAAGTCTAGAAACTGAAAGCCAATCTTTACCACAGATGAAAAATGGCATTGTAACTTATAAAAAATTAAAAGCCGGCCCTTGGGTCACGGGAAGTGTCAACCAAACGTTTTGAAAACAAAAATCTTGGTCAACTTACATGAGGACTATGTAGGTTAGTGTAAATAGAATGACATTGTTGTTTGTCTATCTAGCTATCCCTACCTATAAATAAATATAAATAAATAAATATCTTGGGACAACTCACACACGGCTATCTGATCCCAAGCTAAGCAGAGCTTGTGTTATGGTAACCAGACAACTGATATACATACTTCTATAATTTATAAATACATACATATTATAGATAAAACACACCCAGACACAGAACAAACAATCATGCTCATCACACAAAGTTTGTCCTGGGTGGGAATCGAACCCACGACCTCCGGCTCAGCTGTCAGGGCCACTAACCACTGGACCAACAGGCCCGTCAAAAGTCTACAAACTGAAAGCCAATCTTTACCACAGATGAACAATGACATTATAACTTATAAAAAAATAAATTTGTGATTGATTTTAAGCTATTGCATAGCTTCTATCGCGGGCCTTGAGCGTGGAGACCGAATTAACAAATTTTGTAACGAAAAAACCTAACACTTTCGAATACGGTCAGTTATTTCAGTCACGATTTCGTTGTTCTATTAGCGTGTTTGGTAGAGAATCGGATAGTCAATCGACATTACGCTGGATCAAACCTAAGGTCTTTGTTTTTCTTTTCGCCATTTTTTCATATGAAGTACTTTTTAAATATTATATTTTGTTTTTTTTTTTATTTATTGTATAAGCTGATAAAAAATGATTTTCTTTTTGCGACTTCTTTTCATTTGAAGTGCTTTTTAAATATTATATTTAGTTTTTTTTTTTTTAATTTTTTGCATAAGTTGATAAAAAAATGCTTTGCAATAGGTTAACCGCGGCAGTCCTCGAGTTCTTATTTATTTATTTGTTTATTTTATTTATTTAATGATTTATGTACACACAAGAGAAAACACAGGAAAACATCATAAAAAACAAAGAGTACAAAGGCACAGCTTATTTCTAAAGAAATTTCTACCAGCAGGCCTGCGAGAGGAAATATGAAGAAAGAAACATAGACAATAGTGTGTGAGAACAGGAAGAGAATAGTAACTAAAATAAGAATGTCTTAACCTAAATATAAGTACACATATAAGCATTATAATATTTAACTGTAGACATACACAACACAAAAATACATAAACAGATATGTAAATACAATATTATAAATAATCACAATTGAGAGGAAAGGTAAATAATGCTCTTTTAATTTAGCTATGAAAAAATCAACCTTCTAAGTCCACGCAGTCAAAAGATATGGCTGTTTATATCGTAAAATTGTACGGAACCCTTGGTACGCGAGTCAGACTCGCTATTTAACTTGTGCGACTGCCTATTATCTGACCTCCACAAACCAGTTAGTACTGGGTAATACTATACCTCTTGGTAAGATTGGTTGTCAGATTTCAGGACACTGACTATATGTAACGACTGTCAAAGATCTACAAATGACAACCAGGACCAACAGCTTAAAGTGTTTTCCGAGGCACGGAGGTAACTCGGGTGGTCACCCATCCACAGATCAACCTAGGCAAGCGCGGCTTAACCTAAAGATGGACCCGAGCTCTCTCTTACTTTTTTATTTAAAAATAAACGTTGGCCCCTACAAAGAATTTCTCCTGTATCGTGGGTGCGTTTACAAACACTTAAACTCACATACACAAACAGCCAGACCCGAAACAACTATGTGTAGGTCATACAAATATTTGTTGCGTGCGGGGATCGAGCCCGCGACACGCAGCGTAGCAGTCGATCGCTCAGCCGCTGCGCCAATCGTGTAGTCTCTTCTTTTTTAATTTAAGTGTTTGCATTTATATGTTCGCGACGGTAGACCTCTGCCCAACTCTTCGCTTGTTACAAGCGTGATTGTTATGTTTCTAATACCATTGCATGGTTAAGCATCATCATCATCATTTTCCTGCCCTCGTCTCATTCTAATTGTGGTCGGCGCAACACGTTTTCTTCTTCCATTCTCCCCTATCAGACGTCACGGCATCATTTACTCCTTTCTCCTTCATATTATCATTCCTTACACAATCCATCCACCTTTTCTTTGGCCTTCCTCTTGCTCTCCGTCCATCAACATTCAGATCCATCACTCTTTTAGTCACATGTCCTTCATACCTCCTTATTACATGTCCATACCAAGACAAACTTAATTTTTCTCTCTCTCCCTTTATTTTTTTCTGTAACAGGCGCATCTTTCAAACTTCCTCGAATATATTCATTCCTTACTTTATCCATTCATTGCATGGTTAATCGAGATAGAGGTATCTCAGTTCTCGCCTAAGGCCAAGAACACGCTTTGATCTGTAAACATGGTTCACCCATCCATTCTCTAATTGCTTAACGTCGTCAATTGATCTGTGCTGTGACCTAAAATCTTCTCGAAATCTTGGGTTACGACAAGGAAAATATTTGTATTTCAATAGTACATTTTGATTCAGGCATGGATTCTTTACATAAAAATACTAAACACTTGTTGTTGTTGTTGGAAAGAAGTTCCTTATCGTGCGTTACAAAAAGGGTGCTAAATGAAAAAAAATTAAGATCAAAAGTTGTAACGACACTTTTTGCTTAAGACCAAAAGTTGTAACGACACCTTTTGCTTAAGACCAAAAGTTGTAACGACACTTTTTTTAAGACCAAAAGTTGTAACGACACTTGTGGCTTAAGACCAAAAGTTGTAACGACACTTTTTGTTTAAGTCCCAAAGTAGTAACGACACTTTTTGCTATAGTTGTAAGCCGTGTGGCGTGCGTGTTTCTCTGTCTCTCTCTCTCATATAAAGCAAGCCAATTATTTTCGTTTCATCTTTCAATTTCGCATTGAATAGTGTGGTATCTCGACTATTATTTTTGTTGAGTGTATACAGGTTTTTTGTACATAATAAATAATAGCTTCGTTCCATCCGGGTGTCCTTTGACACCTCTCAAGTTTTTCTGTTTTTTTTTTTTATAAAACTAATATTGTATACTAAACCATTTTGTTACTATGCTAGTATCTGTAAGATTTTCATTAATGTATTCTGTATACCTAACCGCAAGCTTAAGGATCTTAGTGTTGTGGCTCTAGTCGATAAAAATTATAGTTTTGAATCGATTAATTGTCATTAGAAAAAAAACCTTATTGTTATTGACTCTGGGTTGCTTAGAGATGTTTGGGACCCTGGAGACGGACGTAGGCTAATTTTTATTTTAAAAAAATATGTTTCTTTGTTACCTCTTCACGCTTTAATGGCTTAACCGATTTTAATGAATTTTGGTACAGAGATATTTGGGAACCAGGAGACGGCCATAGGCTAATTTTTATTTTAAAAAAAGTGGGCTATGAAGGAGAACGAGGGAAAACTTAACATTGCTATTACAAATCAATAAGGCGCTAGGGGAAAAACTGCAGGTAGCACACACACAGGTACTGTGTTATACCAAATTTAACGCGAGCGAAGCCGCGGACAAAAGCTCGTAATTACAATAACTTAAATTATTAAATCATGGTTATAATACAAGTCCTTTCCCAACCCTACTAATACACAGAAATTAGGTTAATTGCGTAGTTAAATATTCAAAACGGTTCAACTTGGATTGATGGGTTAAACTACGTTTCGCAAACAGCTTTGGTTTTGTGTATTTCATAGTATAATAACTATTTATCAGCATCCGGTCTTATCTTCATCTTATTATAACTAGCTTTCGCCCGCGTTAAATTTGGGGTAACACATTTCCTCTTGCGCCTTATTAATTTGTAATAGCAACGCTAACTTTTCCCTTTTATTCCCTCTTTCTCCCTCACATCCCACTTTTTTTTAATAAAAATTAGCCTATGTCCGTCTCCTGGTTCCCAACTATCTATGTACCAAAATTCATCACAATCGGTTTAGCCATTAAAGCGTGAAGAAGTAGCAAACAAACAAACTCACTTTCGCTTTTATAATATTAGTAAGAATACCCTTAAGGACCAAAATATCCTTACAAAAAGGCAGATCCTCACTAATATTATAAAAGCGAAAAAGAGTTTGTTTGTTACGTCTTCACGCCTAAATGGCCAAACCAATTTTGATGAATTTTGTAACAGAGATAGTTGGGACTCTGGAGACATATTTTGAAATATTTTTATTTAAGTGAGAAAGAGGGAAGAAAGGGGAAAACCTAGCGTTGCTATTACAAATCAATAAGGCGCAAGGGCAAATACTGCGGGTAGCAGGTACTGTGTTATAACGAATTTAACGCGAGCAAAGCCGCGGGCAAAAGCTAGTACCTTAACTAAAAGGCAGATCCTTACTAATATTATAAAAGCGAAAGTGAGTTTGTTACGTTTCAAGTTTTCGATGCCTAAATAGCCAACCGATTTTAATGAAACTTGCTACAGAGATAGTTGAGACCCTGCAGACGGACGTAGGCATTTTTTTAAAGTGAGAAATGAGAGAGAAAGAGGGAAGAAAAGGGAAAACTTAGCTTTGTTATTACAATAAACTAGCTGTTCCACGCGGTTTCACCCACGCTGCTCAGCACCTGCTGGTCGTAGCGTGATGTTATATAACCTATAGCCTTCCTCAAGAAATGGACTATCCAACACTAAAAGAATTTTCCAATTCCAACCAGTAGTTCCTGAGATTAGCGCGTTCAAACAAACAAACAAACAAAGTCTTCAGCTTTATAATATAGTATAGATAAGGCGCAAGGGCAAAAACTACAAATAGCAGGTACCTGAAAATCAGGAAAGGGGAACTGTGTTACGTCGAATTTAAAGCGAGCGAAGCCGTGGGCAAAAGCTACTAAGTATATGTTCTAAAACGTGCCAATTACCATTAAGAATATTCTCATAAAATTCCGCGGGAAATAAAACAGTTGGTCCGTGGGATGGATGAAATTCACTTATTTCATCCCCAAAAGAAGTTAAACAGAATAACTAAAATAACGATTTTAATAGAAAAAACTATGCCGTAATATAAATACTGGCGAAACTTGTACGATGTAAATTGAAAAATAACTTTGCTCTTTGTTGAAAACCTGGAGCGTTTTTAAATGGACAAAAAAATTTTGCCGTAATTTTTTAGGGGATACTATATTTTTATCGGTGGTTTTGGCCTTTGAAGGTCGAATATTGTCCCTAGGGGACGTGATACTGGGATAAATAGTATCCTATGACCTAATCTTGTTCATAGTCAAGGGCTAATAGTGCTAAGCTACCGTTAGGAAGTGGAAAGTTAACATCAAGATTTACTTGTGTATTTCCTTTCTTTATAACGTTGCCTTACACTAGGAATTGCATTTAAACTCACATACACAAACAGCCTTGGGTTATGAGTTGAGCTACACGATAACTGACAAATGCTTGCACTGACTGGACAGGTCCACTCAATCTGTGTGGTGCTTTCTTAAAAAGACCATTTCAGACACTATCTGCATAGTCCTCATGTAAGTTGACCAAGATTATTTTGTCTGGACTTTAAAAGAGGCTATGACCTCTGAGTTTGTTTCGGCTGTTTCTTCTTAGAGTAGTCGGGTACGAAACACCGGCCTCATCTAGTTTTAAAAAAAAATGACGTGTAAAAGTGTTTGTGAAAACCTACTTGCAAAATAAACATCATTTATCATTTAGCCAGACCCGAAACAAGTATCTGTAGATCATAGTAATATTTGTTCCGTGCGTTGATTGAACCCGTAACACGCAGCGCAGCAGTCAATAGCTCAACCACTGCGCCAACCGTGCCGTCAAAACACTTGTATTACCACTAGCTTCTGCCCGCGGCTTCGCTCGCTTTAAATTCGGGGTAAAATGTTTCCCCTTTCCTGATTTGCGTACCTGCTACATGTAGTTTTGACCTTGCGCCTGATTTATTGTAATAGCAAAGCAAAGTTTTCCCTTTTCTTCCAAATTTCCCCCTTATTTCTCCTTTAAAAAAAATAGCCTATGTCCGTCTCCTGGTTCCCAACTATCTCTGTACCAAAATTCATCAAAATCGGTGTAGCCATTAAAGCGTGAAGAGGTAACAAACAAACAAACAAACTCACTTTCGCTTTTATAATATTACTAGCTGTTCCTCGCGGTTTCACCCACGCTGCTCAGCACCTGTTGGTCGTAGCGTGATGTTATATAGCCTTTAGCCTTCCTCAAGAAATGGACTATCCAACACTAAAAGAATTTTCCAATTCCAACCAGTAGTCCCTGAGATTAGCGCGTTCAAACAAACAAACAAACTCTTCAGCTTTATAATATTAGTATACATATAGTAAGGATTATATTATTATTATTTTCTTAAATACCAGTCATTTCATCGTACAATCCACAACGATTCTTGCATGGTTTCAACTTCGTCCGAAACCTAATTTTGGTCTTCATGAATTTTGTACAGCTGGTTGCTGTGTGTGTTTAGAGTTTGGTGCAAGTTAAGAGAGGAAGTGGGTTGAAGCTTGAATTGGTGTGTGGTCTAAAGAATTCAGTGAATTCGCTAACTCTCTGAAACAACAACATTGTAGAGCCAAATGATTTTGTAAGAGTAACCGTGGAGTTTTTTCCGAAAACGACCAACCTGAACCGTGCACCTCTTCTTGACATTTTATAATTGCCCATGTAAGCTTATGTGATGACAGATAACACTAACATGTGAGCAAGTTATTGAACTTCAATATAGTTTTTGTTTTTGCATTTTTTTTAATTTTCTTTCATACATTCTTTTTCATTAGGTCTTTGTAAATATGTGGACATTTTTGGACTTGTAGATTCTTAGAGACTTACAAGATCATCTTATTTTACGTTTTGTAAATACAAAACAAAATCTAGTACAGTACAAAACAATACAAGATAAATAAACACTCATGGTTCACACTGTTTATACAGGGAACGTCTGTATGAAGCGTAACTCACCACTATCACTTGCACTACAACACAATGCGTATGAAACTCTCTCGCTATCCGCTCATTACTTGGACCACACATATGAAGCCGCATAGACGTCAGTGTGTACATTCTGATTTCCCAACTGAATCGCCTAAGGCGGTCTCATTGTGGGAGAGAACCAAGAAGTTTTTAAACTGACATGGTTACTAAAGATATCGACGGTTCCTACATACATAAGGTTAAGTCAAAAACCGAGGTTTACAGGAGAACGTAATTTGTGTTCAACACGCTCTAGAAATAATTCTATGAGCAATAATAAATATTTTCTTTCAACAATAGTTTTAAGATCTTTTTAAATGCTATTTACAAATAAGTATTTTATTTTTTCACGTTTTCTTTGAAAAACTGATAGATGACCGTTTCTACGACACTTATTCGTTGTATTTATAATACTAATTGTTCTCTTATACGATTTCTAAAACAAGGTAAATAAATTAAATAAAAATCATATGTCAGCATGTGCGCATAGAAAATCCAAAGAAAATCCTTACTAATATTATAAAAGCGAAAGTGAGTTTGTTTGTTTGTTTATTTGTTTGTTTGTTACCTCTTCACGCTTTAATGGCTACACCGATTTTGATGAATTTTGGTACAGAGATAGAAGGGAACCAGGAGACGGACATAGGCTAATTTTTTTTATGAAAAAGTGGGATGTGAGGGAGAAAGAGGGAAGAAAAGAGAAAACTTAGCGTTGCTATTACAAATCAATAAGGCGCAAGGTGAACTGTGTTACCCCGAATTTAACGCGAGCGAAGCCGCGGGCAAAAGCTAGTGATACAATAAAAAAATGCCATTGTCGACATGTCTTTATGTACGTAGGGACCGTCGATATGAAGGAGAAAGGAGTAAATGATGCCGTGACGTCTGATAGGGGAGAATGGAAGAAGAAAACGTGTTGCGCCGACCCCAAATAGAATGGGACAAGGGCAGGAAAATGCTGATGGTTATCTCGTGATCATAGCGTTTGCAACATAGTATATATATCGGAAACTTAAAACAATGAAACATAGAGAACAAAACATTAAGTAAATAATGACTTTCAATACAATTAAAATACATACAGGTACAACGACAAATATTTAACATAAATCCAATCCTTACTTATTAATATTATAAAAGCGAAAGTGAGTTTGTTTGTTACGTCTTCACGCCTTAATGTCTAAACCGATTTTGACGAATTTTGGTACAGAGATTGTTGGAAGCGGACGTAGGCTAAAAAAAGTGAAAAAAGGGGGAGAAAAAGGAAAGAAAAGGAGAGGAGAGAAAGATGTTTTTTACGATCATCACGCGGGTTAAAGTTAAGTTAGCCCAAAGTAACTATGCCACGCGGAAAAGGGAATGCTAGTATAAAAATAAATTCCTGTGTAACTATGCTGAAATATGGAGTTTCTTGCCCATTCTTCTCCATAGAGATCAATACTTTGGAATGGGCAACTGCAGTACTTTCACAAGTTATTATACCTTGTGACCGAGACTGTAGATTCATTTTGTTTCTTGACATTCAAAAGTGTCTGTAATGGTCTAATTGAAATAAATGATTTGATTTGATATATATATATATATACATATAGCGCCGATGTTTTTTTTTTAAATAAATATCTTGGGACAACTCACACACGGCTATCTGATCCCAAGCTAAGCAGAGCTTGTGTTATGTTAACCAGACAACTGATATACATACTTATATAATTTATAAATACATATTTATTTATTTATTCAAACTTCATGTACAATAGTGGTACATAGGCGGACTTAATGCCATAAGGCATTCTCTACCAGTCAACCTTTGGGTAAAATACGACAACATTGTGATAGGGTACAAAAATAAATATATCTAAAACTATTTGATTATGAAAACATATATATTTATACGGATACTAATACACATATACATATCAAATAAACTAATAAATACAATTAAAAATAAATAAAAACGAGAACTTTAACAGTAATTACTATGACTTTTAATTGGTAGGCGGACCTAAATAGTGTTTACGAACTTTTCTTTTAAAGGTAAGTTTACTTTCAGCTTTTTTAATGCCAAAGGGTAGCGCGTTCCAGAGCTTTATTGTTGAAATTGCGTATGATTTGGACATAAAACCGGTGCGGTGTAATGGAACTTGGAGGAGTAGATTTTCGGAAGCCCGAAGGTTACGGCTGTGAGAACTGCCCAACACTTTAAAATATTTTTTTAAATAATCTGGAGCATACGGATCATTCAAGATAGAGTACAGCATACAGAGAGATCTGAGGGACCTCCTGAGTCGTATAGGCAGCCACTTAAGCTGAGTACGGAAGGAAGAGATGTGATCATATTTACGAAGGCCAAACACAAAGCGAATGCAATTATTAAGAAGACGATCCAATTTATTGAGAAGTTCCTGGGATAGATCAGAATAACAAACATCACCATAGTCGATAATGGGAAGCACAAGAGACTGAACCAAAATGAGTTTAGTGCTAGATGGGAGAAAGTGCTTAAATCTATAGAGAGACCGCAGCGAGAGAGTGACTTTCTGACTCACTTGAGCCACGTGTTTATTCCAGCTGAAACAGTCGTCAATGTACAAACCTAAGTCCTTAACGTGAGGTGAGAAAGAAATAATTGAATTCTGATACATCAGTGGTGCAAGTTGACTAATGTTCACATTTCTCAAATAGTGCGAGCTACCAATGAGGATGGCCTGACATTTCCCAACGTTAACAGAAACCCCAAATTTGCCAGACCATTCCTCAATAGATCGGAGATCAGCATTAAGGGATGAAATGCATTCATCAAGGTTCGCAATATCTGATTGAGCGTAAAGTTGCAAATCATCAGCGTACAGATGGTAAGAACATTTGAGGATAGCAGTAATGGAGTTAATAAATAAAGAAAATAAGAGAGGAGATAGTATACCGCCTTGTGGAACACCAGTCATCAGGTCGCACCAGTCAGAGTTACCCTGATCAACACGCACCGCCTGCTGGCGACCACGAAGATAAGAAGACACCCAATTACGTGACAAAGAAGACACCCCAATTTGAGAAAGTATGGCCAGGAGAATTTCGTGATCAACGGTGTTAAAAGCATTGGAAAAATCTATTAAAACTAACACCGTTAACTTAGAATTCTCCAAGCCATCCCGAATATCTTCTGTAACTTTAAGCAAAGCTGTGGCTGTGCTGTGGCCAAGCCGAAAACCGGATTGGGAACTGGACAAAAGATTATTCTTAAAAACGAAAGAGGATAATTGTTTAAGAGCAACTGCTTCAAGGATCTTAGACAGGAAAGGGAGAATGGAGATGGGTCTAAAGTGATTAGCTAAACTAGGATTAGAAATTTTAGGAAGAGGGATAATGTAAGCCTTACGCCAAATCGCAGGAAACACTCCAGTTTGCAGAGAAGAATTGACGATGTAAGTAATAACTGGGATTAAGTTTTCAATCATAAAAGATAACATAGTACGGCTGACCCCATCACAGCCCACAGCCTTAGATTTAATTGAGGAAAAAAATTTAAAGACCTCATGATTAGTCACAGGGGAGAAAGAAAAGGAGTCAGGAGGAAGCATTGGCTTGGAAGTAATTTCTTGAATAGTATTACCCTTAATACCAACCGCAAGTGCAGCAGACGTTGAAAAATGTTTGTTAAGAGCATTTAAAGGCAAATTAAGAGGAACGGCACTAGAAGGGGACTTTGTGAAACCAAGCGACTTAAGAAACTTCCAAATATCAGCCGGCGAAGAATTAAGAACATTTTCACAAATGTATCGGCGTTTAGATGTTCTTACCATCTGGTTGCAACGATTTCTAGCCAACTTGTACAGGTCCCAGTACTCCCCACTGCGATCCCGCCTATATCTTCTAAACGCCCGGTCGCGTCTTCTCATTGCCATCCGAACTCCAGGGGTTATCCAAGGAGCTGGTGGGCGCTTAACGCGAACAGCCCTCAGTGGCGCATGCGTATCAATAAGCTGGAGAACATTCCTGTTAAAGGTGTCCACCATCTGATCCACTGATAATGTCTGGGAAATATCGTTCCAATCAAGAGCCTGCGCATCGGTATTAAGTTTATCCTTATCCAACCTTACAAAATTCCGTATCATGACAATAGCAGGCCTCTGCTTAGGGGGTTTCATTTTGTAAGCCAGATAGATCAGATCATGTCTGGATAAACCAGGCGCAGCCACCTGCCCATGGTTTGCCACGAGATCCACAGAAGACGCAAGCATGAGATCGAGCCAGGAATCGCTTGAGTCCAAGTTATGATGAGTCGGACCAAGATTAAGGAGAGATAGACTCGACGACTCCAAGATCGCATTCAGCCTACGTGTTCTTACGTTATCTTTCAAAAGGTCAGTGTTAAAATCACCCATGACTATGAGATGTTTGTATTCTGAGGAATGAGATTCAAAGAGAGATTCTAGAGAAGAGAAGTAATCAATAGAAGGAGGGCAGTAAACAACTCCTAGAACGGACTTAACCCCTGTGACAATAATTTCAATAAATAAGTACTCAGGGTTGCCATTATAAATTGGTGATGAAGAAGAAATAATTTTATAAGGAATATCATTACGCAGGTACATGGCAACACCCCCGGCTCTTTTACCCGTACGATCGTTGCGGATTAAAATAAAGCCAGGCAAACAGTACGAAGAAGACGGAAGTTCAGGTTTAAGCCAACTTTCAGATACTAAAACAGCATGCACAGAGACGCCCGAAAATAAATCCAATAACTCAGAATGGTGCTGAGGAATGCTCTGAGCATTTATATGACACACATTAAAGCACTTGTTAAATCGCTGGCATTCGCTACTTAGAAAACCATTCACGGGGAGAGAATCGTCAAGAGATGAAAAAGAGGTGGAAGAACAAGAATAAAAAGAGTCATCATCAGACATAATTACTGTAAAGTTAATTAAATAAATATAATAAAGATATATATATATAAATATAACAAATACTATAAAAGATTTTAAATGTGTAATAAATACACTTAAGAATCAATTGCATTAACCTGCCGGCAGACTGTTCACAGAAAAAAAAAACTAATTAAAACTAAAGTGCGTATCCGAACGTAAATGAGAAAAAAAAAAAAAAAAACATTGACAGTGGCTATGACAATTTGATGTGACATTTCAAAAACAAACATTAACACTGTTTAGAACGAACAAAAGCCGGTAAACGTATAAAGTTACTGTGACGTGATGTAACAAATGTGATCAACGACCAGAACCATCAAGAAGCAGAATTTTAAACAACAACAAAAAAAAAACTCAAATAAATAGCTACCTAATACAAAACAAGTTACTTCTTCCTTGCTAACCGCCTTGATCGAGTGTTAGCTTGCGCCGGCGCCGGGCTTGCGCTATTCGAATCAGGGTTGGAATCCCGAGGAACAGCAATATCCAGCGACTTGCCATGCTCCGCTCCCAGCGCGATTACTTCCTCAGCAGTGAAAACCCGACGACGTTTGCCATTAGGAAGCTTGATGTTAATGTTACCATCCATAGTCCACACATCAGTTACACCGAACAACTTGCGAGCTGTTGTAAAAGCAGTCTGCCGCTGACGAGTGAGGAACTCAGACACCACATAGGAGGATCCCTTCAGTTTGGTCTTGGTTTTCCAGATCTGTCCTCTAATAGCAGAGTCCATGAACCGAAGTAATATAGGTCTCGAATGACCTTCTGAAGCTATGCCTAACCTGTGACATACTGTCAATGAAGAATGCGTCAAATCAGTAATGTCAAGCTTACCCTGCAGAATGGATGCTACAGTTTCTGCCAGTTTCTCGCCAGGCTTCTCAGGCACACCGCCAAGCAGCAAAAACTTATTCCTGTGACGCATCTCAATGACGTCAACACTCCTGCTCACCTCAGCAATCTGCAGTTGCAATGCACTCAGGACACTCCAGACGTGCTCTTTGAAGGCAATAAAATCCTTGTGAAGACCGCCCAAATCCGCTCCGACAGAGGACTTCTTCAGACTGTCTTCAAAATCAGCCATCCGCTGGTTAAGGGATGTCATCACCATGCGCTGAGTCTCCGCAATATCAGCTATAGAGCTCATGATTGTAATTTAGTGATTAAGTGCAGTAGTCAGTGTGTTCAAAGTTCAAGTGACAGTCAAGCCAGCAAGAAAATACAATTGACACTGTTTAGGGCATGTGTATGTTACTGCCCACACAATATGTGCTTAATAGTATGTTTATAAGAATATTTTGGTAAGAATTTTAAATAAATAATAAAAAAAATACTATTAAAATTGAAATAATGAATATGGGATATGTGTTGATTATTTATGCACCTACCCACCAACATATATACATATTATAGATATATCACACCCAGACACAGAACAAACAATCATGCTCATCACACAAAGTTTGTCCTGAGTGGGAATCGAACCCACGACCTCCGGCTCAGCAGTCAGGGCCACTAACCACTAGACCAACAGGCTCGTTGAAGTTGTCCTGCTCGTTGTTTTGAAGGAGGCTTTGAAGCTAAGCTTGGACAACAGAATCGTTGTTAATAAACCTCTTGGCACGTCGCTAATTGCCCCCAACCCAACTGTTATTACTTAGCGACGTCATCATCTGCCTAGCCTTTTCCCAACTATGTTGGGGTCGGCTTCCAGTCTAACCGGATGCAGCTGAATATCATTATTTTACATGGAGCGACTGCCTATCTGACCTCCACAACCCAGTTACCACTGGGTAATACGATACCCCTTGGTAAGACTAGTTGTCAGACTTTCGGAACACTGACTACCTGTAACAACAGTCAAAGATCTACAAATGACAGCCGGGACCAACGGCTTAACGTGCTTTCCGAGGCACGGAGGAAACTCGGTGTGTAACGGGTGGTCTACCGTCCACAGACCAACCTAGGCAAACGCGGCTTGACCTAAAGATCGACCTGAACGGCAGCTATTAGTTAGCCACGAGCTCCTCTATTACTTAGCGACAAATCTTTCAAAAATATTAGCAAGCTTAACCCTCTCACATAACACCGACCTGAGTGTAAACTTAGTTCAAAGTTACCTCAAGTTAAAGTAAGTGGCTCCTTACCATGGTACAGTAACCGCTGACCACGAAGTGAACAGTAACGTGTATTGTAACGCGGTTTGTTGCATGTTACAGCTGAAGAAGTGAATTTAGTTATGTTACATAGACATTGCATAAGAAACTTACCTTTGTTCTCAAATATTAAGCTACTAGCTGTTCCCCACGGCTTCACCCACGCTGCTCAGCACCTGTTGGTCGTAGCGTGATGTTATATAGCCTATAGCCTTCCTCAAGAAATGGACTATCCAACACTAAAAGAATTTTCCAATTCCAACCAGTAGTCCCTGAGATTAGCGCGATCAAACAAACAAACAAACAAACAAACTCTTCAGCTTTATAATATTAGTATAGATTGCATGGCTTCTATTGCGAGCCTTGAGCGTGGAGACTGAATCCATAAATTTCGTAACAAAAACACTTAACATTATGAATAAGGTCAGTTATTTCTTTAGTGAGCCAAATGTTCAATTAGCGTGTTTGGTAGAGAATCGGATAGCCAATCGACATTACTGTGGATCAAATCCAAGTTCTTGTTTTTTCTTTTTGCGACTGCTTGTCATTGGAAGTACTTTTTTAATATTATATTTAGATTTTTTTATTTATTGCATAAGTTGATAAAAAATGCTATGCAATACCTATGCTTTACCGCGGCAGTCCCCGAGTGCCACACGTAGGTATTTTTTTTCCGGTATTGTTTACATTTAAAAACTAAAATAAAACATTGCTCCACACTAGGAATTTTTCCTGTAACGTGGGTGCATTTACAAACATTTAAACTCACATACACATACAACCAGACCCGGAACAGCTATATACCTATAGGTTATAACAATATTTGTTCCGTGCGAGAATCGAATCCACGACACGCAGCGCAGCAGTCAATCGCTCAGCCACCTCGCCAATGCGTAACCGTACCGTTTACTGGGTGTGCAATCTAAACTATCTAAATCTAAACTAATATTATAAATGCGAAAGTAACTCTGTCTGTCTGTCTCTTCTTCACGCCTAAACCACTGAACCGATTTAAATGAAATTTGGTACAAATATATTCTGAGACCCGAGAAAAGACATAGGATTGTTTTCATCCCGGAATTCCCCCGGGAACGGCAACTATTAATCCACGCGTACGAAGTCGCGGGCAAAAGCTAGTCTATTATAAAAGCGAAAGTGAGTTTGTTTGTTTGTTACCTCTTCACGCTTTAATGGCCAAACCGATTTTGATGAATTTTGGTACAGAGATAGTTGGGAACCAGGAGACGAGACATCTATACTAATATTATAAAGAGGAAAGATTTGTTTGTTTGTTTGTTTGTTTGTAATGAATAGGCTCCGAAACTACTGGACGGATTTCAAAAATTCTTTCAGCTTTGGAAAGCTACATTATCCCCGAGTAACATAGGCTATATAACATCACGCTACGACCAACGGGTGCTGAGCAGCGCGGGTGAAACCGTGGGGAACAGCTAGTAGGCTAATATTTTTTTGAAAAAAGTGGGATGTGAGGGAGAAAGAGGGAAGAAAAGGGAAAACTTAGCGTTGCTATTACAAATCAATAAGGCGCAAGGGGAACTGTGTTACCCCAAATTTAACGCGGGCGAAAGCTAGTTGAGCATAAATTGTAATAAAAAAACTGGGCAAAAGCGAGCCAGACTCGCGCACCAAAGGTTCCGTACAAACTTGCGACATAAACGGCCATATCTTTTGACTGTGTAGACTTAGAGGGTTGTTTTTTTCACAGCACAAAGTTACAATATAGTTCAGTATATGGTTTTAATTTCAACTCGATATCTTTATGCGTTTCCGAGATAAATGGTCTTGACAGACAGATGGACTACAATGTAATCTAATAAGGGTTCTGTTTTTTCCTTTTGTGCTACAGAACCCTAGAAGGAACGACACTTACTTAAAAAAGAAGTCTATCCACTCATCATCATCATTTTCCTGCCCTTGTCCCAGTCTATTTGTGGTCGGCGCAACACGTTTTCTTCTTCCATTCTCCCCCATTAAACGTCACGGCATCATTTACTCCTTTCTCCTTCATATCATTCCTTACACAATCCATCTATCTTTTCTTTGGCTTTCCTCCCGCTCTCCGTTCATAAACGTATCAGGCAAAAAATATTTATATGGGCAAAGTCCTTTTTTCGTTGATGTCTTAGACCTGTCTCTCTCTTTCAAATGTCAACAAAGCAGAGCGATTTCACATTAGGTCATACCCTGCAGTTTTACCGGAACCGGTGTTGGCTGCGTACTGGCATATATGGCGACCCGATAAAACTGTCGGCGAGGACCCGGCCACGATTTCTGACGAGACAATGGTGGAGAATATAGACATACTGCTTTGTATAGGGCGGCTATAGCTTTTTGTGTGAACAGTAAGATTCGGTGGTCGGCCAACGGCAAAACTGTCGGTCCGACCTATTTTGAACCTAGCCTTAGAGTCACTGCCTGCCAGGATTGCGGGTTGTTCGAAAGAGATACCGCGGTCCCGGAACGTAAAGGGCAATAAATAAATATCTTGGGACAACTCACACACGGCTATCTGATCCCAAGCTAAGCAGAGCTTGTGTTATGGTAACCAGACAACTGATATACATACTTATATAATTTATAAATACATACATATTATAGATAAATCACATCCAGACACAGAACAAACAATCATGCTCATCACACAAAGTTTGTACTGGGTGGGAATCGAACCCACGACCTCCGGCTCAGCAGTCAGGGCCACTAATCACTAGACCAACAGGCCAGGCAATAGAAGGAACATGGATGGGTTTTAGTCAGTACAAGTCTGATACTCCCTTCCACTCCACCCAGAGCGATAGAAGACATTTAATGATACATCAGCTGACAAAAAAAAACCTTACCTTAAAATTTCGGTCACAAAATGCGTAAACCACCCTAACTGGTTAAAAAACACACCCCCACACACCCCTTGTCAACATCAGGGGTATAAAAAACGGGTACTTATTTCATCCCCGGGGGCATGTTAGGTTTTTTCGTTAATTTATAAAACTTAACAAATGTAATACTTTCTCTTTGATGTTGGTGAAACTTCGTGATTTCGAAAACGAGATTTTTTCTGTTTGAGAATTAAATTGTTTTCTTGTTATTGTTTTATGTTTATAAACGTTGTTGTATTGAAATTGTATAATAAGGTTATGTTAACAATCTATATTAAAGTTTTCATTTTCCATCAATATTGTATTTGGTTTTGCCATTAATATTAGCGTATTGATCAATCTTCAGGTTAAGGGACACTTGCCTAGGTTGGTCAGCGGATGGGGCATCCCTTTCATAGTAAACTAGCTTTTGCCCGCGGCTTCGCTCGCGTTTATTTCGGGGAAACACAGTTCTTTTTTCCTGATTTGCAGGGTACCTGCTACTTGTAGCTTTTGCCCTTGCGCCTTATTTATTGTAATAGCAAAGCTAAGTTTTCTTTTTCTTCACTCTTTCTCCATCATTTCTCACTTTTTTTTTAAAGTTAACCTATGTCCGTCTCTAGGGTCCCAACTATCTCTGTACCAAAATTCATTCAATTCGATTTAGCCTTATAGGCGTGAAGACGTAACAAACTAACAAACTCACTTTCGCTTTTAAAATAAATAAATAAATATCTTGGGACAACTCACACATGGCTATCTGATCCCAAGCTAAGCAGAGCTTGTGTTATGGTAACCAGACAACTGATAAACATACTTATATAATTTATAAATACATACATATTATAGATAAATCACACCCAGACACAGAACAAACAATCATGCTCATCACACAAAGTTTGTCCTGGGTGGGAATCGAAACCCACGACCTCCGGCTCAGCAGTCAGGGCCACTAATCACTAGACCAACAGGCCCGCGCAAAAAAATATTTTAAGTAAGGATGTCAATTTGATTCATCATCTCCATTTTCCTACCCTTGTCCCATTCTATTTGGGGTCGGCGCAACACGTTTTCTTCTTCCATTATCCACAGACGTCACTGCATCTTTCATATTTCTCCTTCATATCAAACTATACACAATCCATCCATTAGAAAAAGGCCAAAGAAAAGTTCTTTGGTCTTTCTCTCACTCTCTGTCCATCAATCATGTAATTGTTGTAGTAGGTGCTCCTCTGCTAAACCCTTCGTACATTACAAGCGTGATGTTCGTCTATAATAATAGCTTCCGTTGTCTCTGCCTCTCTTTGAGTCCAATGTGTAATAACAGACGAGTACTCCATCATCATTTTCCTGCCCTTATCCCATTCAATTTGGGGTCGACGCAACACGTTTTCTTCTTCCATTCTCCCTATCAGACGTCACGGCATCATTTACTCCTTTCTACTTCATATCGTTCCTTATACAATCCATCCATCTTTGGCCTTCCTCTCACTCTCTGTCCATCAATACTCAGATCCGTCACTCTTTTAGTCACATGTACTTCGTCCCTCCTCATTACATGTCCATACCAAGACAAACGACGCCCTTCATTTTTTTCTGTAAAAGGCGCAACTTTCTAATATACTCATTCCTTACTTTATCCATTCTTGTCACTCCACACATCCATCTCAACATTCTCATCTCCGCTACATTCAATCGTTTTTCATCCACCTTTTTTACAGCCCAGCATTCTGACCCATACAGTACAACAGGTCTAATCACGGACTTATATATGACTAGCTTTCGCCCGCGGCTTCGCCCGCGTTATATTTGGGGTAATACAGTTCCCCTTGCGCCTTATTGATTTGTAATAGCAACGCTAAGTTTTCCCTCTTTCTCCCGCACTTCCCACTTTTTTTCAAATAAAAAATAGCCTATGTCCGTCTCCTGGTTCCCAACTATCTCTGTACTTACCAAAATTCATTAAAATCGGTTTAGCCATTAAAGCGTGAAGAGGTAACAAACAAACAAACTCACTTTCGCTTTTATAATATTAGTAAGGAAGTAAGGATTAGTAAGGATTTTAATATAAGAAGAAATCATACGTTTTTCAAATCTGATAAACGTATATTTTCAAACTTATTTGTGGGCGGCCCCTGAAATTCATTAGTTCTGCAAACAAGTGAAATATATTACACAATATTAAATGTTTTCTTGTGTACTCTTGATTTGGAACAACCGTTAACTTTAGACCACAACTGCTTTATCCAACCCATACTTCATTAACAAGATAATTATATTTACAAAGACCCATTTATTTTATTACACTAATCTGCATAGTTCTCATGTAAGTTGACCAAGATTTTTGTCTGGACTTTAAAAGGCTCAGCAAGATATGTTTAGTGTTTCATTATAACTCATCGTATTACATAACTAGCTGTTCCCCACGGTTTCACCCGCAATGCTCAGCACCTGTTGGTTGTAGCGTGATGTTATATAGCCTTTAGCCTTCCTCAAGAAATTGACTATCCAGCACTAAAATAATTTTCCAATTCCAACCAGTAGTCCCTGAGATTAGCGCGTTCAAACAAACAAACAAACTCTTCAGCTTTATAATATTAGTATAGATATTATAGTATAGAATACTTTGTTTGATTTAGTATTAGCGACCTACACAAATGTCTTTTTTTTGTTATGGTTCGTCGTGTCGTTGAGCTCCTTGGGTTATGAGCTGAGCTACACGATAACTCACAAATGCTTGCACTGACTGGACAGGTCCACTCAATCTGTGTGGTGCTTTCTTAAAAAGACCATTTCAGACACTATCTGCATAGTCCTCATGTAAGTTGACCAAGATTTTTTTGTCTGAACCTTAAACGAGACTATGACCTCTGAGTTTGTTTCGGCTGTTTCTTCTCAGAGTAGTTGGGTACGAAACACCAGCCTCATCTATTTATAAGGAAAATAAAGTATTTGAGAAAACCTACTTGCAAAATAAACATCATTTTAATCATTTATCATAGTTTTTTAGTTTCTTCTACTAACATAATTATTATATGGACTTGTAACTTTATGTGCCTAATCTGAAATAAATATTTTCAATTTCAAAAATGCCCAATAGTTCTTTATTTATTTGACTAGCTTGCGCCCGCGTCTTTGCCTGCGTGATATCGAAAAATAGTAAGTATCCTATGTGTTATTTCAGACTATAATCTACCTGTGTGCCAAATTTCGTCAAGATTCGTTTAGCCGTTTTCACGTGAAAGCGTAACAAACATCCATACATCCATCCATCCATCCTCACAAACATTCGCATTTATAATATTAGTAGGATAATAAATAAATAAATAAATATCTTGGGACAACTCACACACGGCTATCTGATCCCAAGCTAAGCAGAGCTTGTGTTATGGTAACCAGACAACTGATATACATACTTATGTAATTTATAAATACATACATATTATAGATAAATCACACCCAGACACAGAACAAACAATCATGCTCATCACACAAAGTTTGTCCTGGGTGGTAATCGAACCCACGACTTCCGGCTCAGCAGTCAGGGCCACTAACCACTAGACCAACAGGCCCGTCAATGGATAGGATTTAATATTAGAAGGACGTAGGATAGATAATTAACAAACAAAACAAGTTTTTTCGATATCACGCGGGTGCTAGGAACTAGCTAGTAATAAAATAAAAACAAAAAAAAAACACCCACCAACAAAATACCGCCGTTATTTACGCCAACTATCTTTCAAGCACCGCCGTGTGGGCTCTCATCGTAAGCTTAATCTGATTTTATAACATATCTTTACTACAAAAACGGTTTTAAAGCGGTCGCGGTTTGGTGGCATAAATTTGTGCCAACCTCAACGGTAATACTTGTTTACTGGCACGTTTTTGTGCCGCTGGGGCTCTAGAGGTTAAGTTCCCTTCAAAACTTCCCTTCAGGACTTAGTGGCTGTCATTGAGAAATTTGTTGATGGAACAGCCTGATATAAGACTGAAGAACCTGGATATCGAAGCCAAGACCAAAGAGAAAATCAATCAAATAATATTTCTTTCACTTAAATTCGCGTTAAATTCGGGGTAACACAGTTCCTCTTGCGCCTTATTGATTTGTAATAGCAACGCTAAGTTTCCCCTTTTTCTCCCTCACATCCCACTTATTTAAAATAAAAATTATGCCTATGTCCGTCTCCTGGTTCCCAACTAGCTCTGTACCAAAAATCATCAAAATCGGTGTAGCCATTAAAGCGTGAAGAGGTAACAAACAAACAAACTCACTTTCGCTTTTATAATATTAGTAAGGATAATAACATACCTTACCGACTCCCAATAAGCAGGTATTCACAGAATTTCTTAGCAATGACTGTTTGTCGCAGGGAATGGAGACAATTTAGTCTTTTTTTTAAATCTCTAACTATTCTATTACTCTAATCTGCATAGTCCTGTTGTAAGTTGACCAAGATTTTTGTCTGAACTTTAACAAGAGACTATGGTTGTTTTTGTATGTGAGATTAAATGTTTTTAATCGTACCCACGATACAGAAGAAATTCCTAGTGTGGGGCAACATTTTTTATAAAAAATAAAATGAAAAACTATTTGTTTTAGAAAACTTTTACCCATAAACAGATGCTGCTACACATTAACAAATGAAATGAACTAATAAATACATTAGAAAAAAACGAGAAACTTAAACGTAAATCCTGACGACGTAAATAATGCCCTCATGCAGGTACATAATTGGTTTACCGCTAATAATTTAGTATTTAATGGGAAAAAAACGAAGTGTATAAGATTTGCTCTACCAAATGTCAAAAACAGTGAGTGTGACATAGTATTGAATCAAGAGAAACTAGAATTCGTCGAAAAAACTGTTTTCTTGGGAATAACACTCGATTCAAAGCTACAATGGGGTCCGCATATAACATCTTTTGCAGGACGCCTTAGTTCAGCAGCATATGCTGTTAGAAAAATCCGTCAGTTTACTGATGTTGATACCGCGAGACTAGTCTATTTTAGTTATTTTCATAGTATAATGTCATACGGTATTTTACTTTGGGGACGGGCTGCAGACATCGAGTCTATATTTATTCTGCAGAAAAGAGCCATTAGAGCCATATATAACCTACGTAGGCGAGATTCTTGAGGTTCTTGAGGGAACAGTTTAAGGATATTTACATCATGACAGTACCTTGTCAATATATTTATGAAAACATCATGTATGTCAGGAAAAACTCGCATCTTTTTAGTAAAAGAGGTGACAGACACAATTATAATACTAGAAATAGGGACCAATTAGTTCAACCAGGTTTCAGGTTAGCTAAAGTAGACTCATCTTTCATGGGGTACTGTTTGAAATGCTACAATAAAATACCTCCCCACATTCTTCAACTGAATGAAACGAAATTTAAATCTTGTATTAAACGCACACTATGTAGGCAAGCATATTATAAGTTGGGGGATTATATTGATGATAAAAATACTTGGCTCAATGCTGGTCCTGCTCCTCAAGCATAGGGGTAAACTCATTACTAAGTATCCGAAGCTATAGTGGAAGCTGCAGAAGATTGTAAGACTATCTTTGCAATGTATAGAATCAATTCTCTAGTATTGTATAATTATTAAGCCCATATGTGAGTGCTATGTATTATCATTGACTTGACGAAGCCCTGGTGGTTAATAGTGTCATGCTCACTTAAATGTCTCGCTGATGGTGGCGGGTGTGTCGGGTCATTTAGCTCCCTTCAAAATGGTCGAGCTGAATGGGGCTGATCCATACGTCATGTTCGTGAACGGGCGCTGTCAGTTGGGACTGGTCATTTTTTAACTACCACGGTCATTTTTAATTTATTTAGATTTGAATTGAATTTTGTTTTTTATTTACTCTGGACGCTCTTACTGTGCACGTCTTTCTACATCGTTCTCACATATTTGTATAATCTCAACACGAATGATGTAAATACTATTTTGTAAAAATATTAGAATTCTCCATAGAGATCAACGCTTTGGAATGGGCAACTGCAGTACTTTCACAAGTTATTATGCCTTGTGACCGGGACTGTAGATTCATTTTGTTTCTTGACATTCAAAAGTGCCTGTAATGGTCTAATTGAAATAAATGATTTGATTTATTGATTTATGATTTATTGTAATTACCATGACTTATAGTTGTAATGAAATAAATTATATTATAAATTAAAATTTAAAAAATAAAACCGACTATTTCTCCATGCCTGCAACATATACATAAGCATTGAAATGTGTATACATATAAACATACACACGGCTTTTGACCCTGTACTAGTAAATGGACCAAATAATAAGACCCAATACTCTGATACAGACAGCAAAAGAAAAAAATACCGGAAACAATTAACTAGTTTTCGCTCGCGTCATTGTCTTCATTGAGACTAGATATTA
Organism: Ochropleura leucogaster; assembly: GCA_958449745.1. Classification (NCBI taxonomy): domain Eukaryota; kingdom Metazoa; phylum Arthropoda; class Insecta; order Lepidoptera; family Noctuidae; genus Ochropleura; species Ochropleura leucogaster. The sequence goes on along the minus strand of OY288230.1, from coordinate 1,544,295 downwards.
TTATTTATTTAAAACCAATTTAATTCTTATTATACGGTAAAAGAATACCTATTTATTTATTTTCTATTTTTATACTTTTTCTTAATTATATAATGACGGGCCTGTTGTTCTAGTGGTTAGTGGCCCTGACTGCTGAGCCGGAGGTCGTGGGTTCGATTCCCACCCAGGACAAACTTTGTGTGATGAGCATGATTGTTTGTTCTGTGTCTGGGTGTGATTTATCTAATATGTATGTATTTATAAATTATATAAGTATGTATATCAGTTGTCCGGTTACCATAACACAAGCTCTGCTTAGCTTGGGATCAGATAGCAGTGTGTGAGTTGTCCCAAGATATTTATTTATTTATTTAATTAACACTTTTTTTTTTGAAAAGGGATATGTACCATGTTTATTATTTATATTGTGTTTCCGATATTTCGGCGATGTTGCAAACACCATGATCACGGATGAACTGTTCCCGTTTCAAGTGTTAATTATAATATTAGTAACCTTGTCAGTTTAAAGAAATAAAAATATTTTTATAAATTACCACAAAGGAAAAAAATAGTTTTTTGTTGACCCTCCTACCGTGACAACCTGTGTGTTTTCTCGTGATCAAATAACCAACGATTCCTTTGTCTGAAGAAGTCGGAAGTGAGGAACTAATCAGTAGACAGACTTACCTTACTTTGTGTTAATTAAAGAACGTACTAACTAATTTGTGATGAATTATGATGTATTTTTGTTTTTTTGTAAATATTCTAGGCAATAAACATTCATTCTACTTTTTAATCTATACTAATATTATAAAGCTCAAGAGTTTGTTTGTTTGTTTGTTTGAACGCGCTAATCTCAGGGACTACTGGTTGGAATTGGAAAATTCTTTTAGTGTTAGATAGTCCATTTCTTGAGGAAGGCTATAGGCTATATAACATCACGCTACGACCAACAGGTGCTGAGCAGCGTGGGTGAAACCGCGGAGAACAGCTAGTAATATATATAAATCCTAATATACTATCCTACTCCCGCGACCTCGTCCGCGTGGCATAGTTACTTTGGACTAACTATAACCTGCGGGATGATCGAAAATAAATTGTCTTTCTCTCCCCTTTTCTTCCATCTTTCTCCTCCTTCTTTTAATTTTATAAAAAAAAATGTCCCTCTCCAGGGTCCCAACTATCTCTGTACCAAAATTCATCTAAATCGGTTTGGCCATTTAGGCGTAAAGACGGAGCAAAAGCTTTTCTTTTTTAAACTGAGAAAGAGGGAAGAAAGGGAAAACTTAACTTTGCTATTACAATAAATAAGGCGCAAGGGCAAAAACTACAGATAGCTGGTACCTGCAAATCAGGAAAGGGGAACTGTGTTACCCCGAATTTGACGCGAGCAAAGCCGCGGGCATAAGCTAGTTCTTCATAAATATTCTGAAAAAACAATTAAAATGCTAAGATATGTCATATCAAATAGTGCAGTGGTTGAACGATTGACTGTTTAGCTTCGTGTTGCGGTTCGATCCCCGCACAGAACATAATATATTTTTATAGCCTACAAATAGATTCCGGTCTGGCTGTTTGTTTATGTGAGTTTAAATGTTTGTCAACACACCCACAATATAGGAGAAATTCCGAGTGTGGGACAACGCAAACTCCCGGCCACCGTAGATACGGACCTGTGGACGGTGAGCGGAGGGGAAATCTTTGAATAACTTCCCCCGCTCTGAGCGAAGTGTCAGACTTTTAGTGACTAAAACCCACCCATGTTTCTTCTTTTGCCCTTTAATGTTCCGGGGCCGCGGTATCTCTTTCGAACAACCCGCAATGACGAACACGCCTACCTTCTCCTTTTGAGAAGAGGTTTTCGCCGTGCAGAAACACAACAGCTACCCTACCATGACGTGTTAAAGCAGAACTTATTCCACTGAGGGAAAGGGACAGAGCTATACAGGGTGTCTAGCACCATCTCTTTCACTCAGCGGAATGAGTTCTGCTTTAAGATGTCATAGTAAGCCTACTGCTTGCAAATCTGTGTGGATATTGACTGTGCCGCTTTCAAATAGATTTACTCCACGCCATAAATTGAGACAGTTTCGGGTTTAACACAGCAGTGAACGAAACCCTGTGCGTTGCGGGTTTCTGAAACGTATTCTGGAAATAAATAAATATCTTGGGACAACTCACACACGGCTATCTGATCCCAAGCTAAGCAGAGCTTGTGTTATGGTAACCAGACAACTGATATACATACTTATATAATTTATAAATACATACATATTATAGATAAATCACACCCAGACAGAACAAACAATCATGCTCATCACACAAAGTTTGTCCTGGGTGGGAATCGAACCCACGAGCTCCGGCTCAGCAGTCAGGGCCACTAACCACTAGACCAACAGGCCGGCCAAACACCATCACAAATATCGGTCGAGCTAGCGAGGGCAGTCTAAACTACGCTTGCCAAGGGATGGATAATTATGTAATTGGCTTTTATTTTAGGATTCTTTACCACAAAAATAAAAAACGGTACCCTGTTTTGGATCACTTTAAATCCATAAAAATCCATCCAAAAGTTGTCTTGAAAAGATCGCTTTTAGCGATAAGACCGCCCATTAATAAAAATAAAATAATAAAAAATAAAAAATAAAAAAGCCTTTATTTGACCTCATTTACAAAAAAAGATTTTTTTCTTAGATGATTAGGTTATTATTACTTATATCTACATAATTAACGTTTATACTTATAACTACTATTACTTAACTTTACTTTACGTTTCTTTCTTTTAACTTTCTTTTAACTAGCTAATAATAAAATGTTCATATTTACAAAACTGTTTTTTTCTTTTCTTAGTATAATATTTACTTAATATTACTTATATCTATAATAGTGTCTATAACTGCTATTTAGCTAGTTATTGAGGTCCCCAGATTGGGTGAAGGCCTCCTCCAAATATCTCCATCTATCTCTATCCTGTGCTGTTTGCCACCATTTCGGGCCAGCGATTTTTTTAATTTCGTCGTCCCAACGCATACAGGGTCTTCCTCTTCTTCTCTTGCCTAGCGGACCTCTCCATATGGTGGTTGCGTAGGTCCATCTTTTATCCGTGAGTCTGGCTACGTGACCGGCCCATCTCCATTTTGCTGTTAATGCGAAGTTCAAAGCATCTATAGCTTTTGTTGTTGCTCTAATTCTTGTGTGCCTGATCTTATCTATTTTTTTTACTCTGAGCATGCTTCTCTCCATTCCCCGCTGACAGGTAATAATTTTGTGCCTGGCTTTTGAGGTAAATTTCCATGTCTGACACCCATATGTCAGGCAAGGTAGTAGGCTCGAGTTCATAGTCCTAGCTTTCAGTTCTATGGGCATGTTACTTTTAAAAATTTCTTTCAAACTCCAGTATTTGTTCCATGTTTGCTGTACTCTTCTGTCTATCTCTAGTTCGTTGTTTTCTTTCCCAAAGCTGATGGTTTTTCCTAGGTAAATGTATTTATCTCCGTATTCTAATAGTTTTTCATTAATTTTGATTTGTTTTTTGTAGCTGTTAGTCAGTATCATGGTCTTTGAGAGATTAATTTCTAGCCCAACTTTGGTGCTAGCCGATTGTAAGTCCTTAATCATGATCTGCAGTTGTGAGCTAGACTCAGATAGTATAACTATGTCATCAGCGAAACGTAGATGACTTAGAAAGGCGTCATGTATGAAGACTCCGCGTTTACTCCAAACAAGATTGTTGATGACGCTTTCGAGTAAAGCTATAAATATTAATGGTGATAAAGGGTCTCCCTGTCTCACGCCTCTCATTATGGGGAAGCTCGGGCCAAGTGTTTCTAACTTTATTCTGCCTATGTTGCTAATGTATATGTTTCTGATGATGTTTATATACACTTCGCTTACTCCCTGGTCTTTCAAGCTTCGCCAAACACTGTCGTGGGATACTGTGTCGAATGCTTTCTGATAATCTATGAAGCCGAGGTACAGTGGTCTCTGTTGTTCCCGATACTTCTCTATAATTAGCTCTAACGTGTGTATATGATCCACCGTAGAGAAACCCTTTCTGAAACCGGCCTGCTCTACAGGTTGTTTTGCTTCAATTACGGGGCTGATTCTTGAGTTTATGATGGAAGAAAAAAGCTTGTATAGTGTTGGAAGTAGGCTAATGGGTCTATAGTTACCTATATCTTTTGGGTCTCCTTTTTTATAAATTAAAATAATATTAGAAACGGACCATTGTGTAGGCGTTTCAAGTGTTTGAAGTATTAAATTGAATAGCTCGGTCAGCGGAGTTGCTAGTATATGATAGGCATACTTTATAGCTTCATTTGGTATGTTGTCTAAACCGGGTGATTTTTCCGATTTTAGTCTTTTTATTCCTTCTATAATTTCTACTTCAGTGATTCTTTCGATATGGTCTTCTTTAATATTATCTGTGCAGGAGTGGACCTGATGGTTTTCATCTGTGTTTATTGTATTGTTTTGAATTGCGGTGGTTTCGTTTTTATAGTCGTAGAGGTTTTTGTAAAATTCGGTTGCTGTAGTGATGATATCTTTTCTTTTGTTTAGGTCTTTTCCAGAATCCTTCAAACCTTCTATCCAGGACTTGCTTGTACGGAGTTCTTTAAAGGCTCTCTTGGTACTTCCGGTTAGGTTGAGATGTTTTTCAATAGTATGCTGTCTGTACTTTGCATAGTCGTTTCTTATATATTTATTTACAAGCTTGTAGAGCGCAGAGAGTTCATTTTTCAATGCTCGAGATTTGTTTTTGGTTTTTTGTAATTCTTTTCTTCTTTTTAAAAGAGATGTTGTTCGTTCCGATAACCACTTGTGTCGTAGACCGCCCATTGTGTCACCCTATTTATAAGTTGTTTAATGTTATTCTTGTTATTTGTATGCAGTAGGTACATAATAAAAAATATTCTATCTATCTATTCACTTTTTAGTCCGTCTTCTTCTATCAGATGTCACGGCATCATTTACATGTTCCTTCTATTGCCTTTTTACGTTCCCGGGCCGCGATATCTCTTTCGAACAACCCGCAACCCCGGAGGTGGCCGCCTTGTGTTGCCATCTTGCATTATGCTGAGCTGAGGCCTTTTACAGCTACACTTACTTAATATTATAAAAGCGAAACTGAGTTTGTTTGTTTGTTACGTCTTCACGCCTAAATGGCTGTACCGATTTTGATGAATTTTCGTACAGAGATAGTTGAGAACCTGGAGACGGACATAGGCTAAATAAAAAAAAAGGAGTGAAACATGAGGGAGAAAGAAGGGAGAAAGGGGAAAACTTAGCATTGCTATTACAATAAATAAGGCGCTAGGGCAAAAATTACAGGTGTTATACCGAATTTAATGCGAGCGAAGCCGCGGGCAAAAGCTAGTTTATAATAACTTGAGAACCATTCCGTGAGACAATTACTGAAATTCACACGAGCAGCCCCGCGGGCTTGAGCTTGTTATACATAACCATGTCAGATAAAGTTTTCTTTTCATCCAATTCGTTAAATTCCTTTATACAGAAATAAATAAAAACTTTTATTCTTCTGTATGGTATATATGTATATATAAATACAAATTAACCAAGTTGCCTGCTTTTCGCGCGTTAACTTAAGCTAAAGGCCCATAGCACACGGAGTATTTTAAACGCGCCGACGACGCGCGTATACGAGATTCAAACGAGTTTCGATCGCAACCTTGTAACTTAAGCACACGGGGCGATCACGAAACGCGCAAATACAGCGATACAGACGCGCTGTTGCGACTACAGCGCGTCTGTATTGCTGTATCTGCGCGTTTACGCACACAATAAACTATTATTGCAACTGAAGCGCTGGTGATGTAGTGGTGGCGTGAGCGCACCCCCCTTGCCCCTACTCCGCTCCTTTGTTAGCGCGTTTGTATCGCTTTACACGCGCGTGTATGCACTTTATGCGCGTGCTTGTATTATCAATGCAAACGCAACAATCAGCGTCTACAGCGCCGGAGACGAGCGGTCCTGAAACGCGCGTCGTCTGCGCGTTTAAAATACGCCGTGTGCTATGGGCCTAAGTTAAATCCGTGAGACGACTTCCAGTTACTGTAGATGCGGGTCTCTGGATAGTGAGCAATAGATAGCTCACCGTCCGTCTGTCTAGTGTCGACAGGCCGTGTCAATGGCGCGTTAGTGTTCCACGCGCGCCTCAAAGAGATGTCAGCAAAGCAGAGGGGCCTGCCAGGGCCACCGCATGCCGTTGCCGGGTTGCGGGTTGTTCGAAAGAGATACCGCGGCCCCAGAATAAAAAGGGTTAACCTCTCAAGGACCGCCATTATTTACGTCAACTATCCGTCAAGCACCGCTGGGCGGGCTCTTGTTGTAAGCGTAATCTAATTTTAAGACTTATCTTTACTACAAATACAGTTTTAAATCGGTCGGGGTTTGGTGGCACAAATTTGTGCCAGCGGGCCTCAACGGTAATACTTGTTTACTGGCACGTTTTTGTGCCGCTGGGGCTCTGCAACATTATTTTTAGTATATGCAAAACCTGAATATAGTTTGTTCAGAATAACACCATGTTATATTTTTTCCCAAAAATATTTTAAAAGTTTTATAATATGGACCCCATGCGACACTAAGTACCTATTAATTACAATACAAACTGAGAAATTATTATTATCAATGAACACAGGGCGCGCGGCGCGGTGACGCCGTGCGCCATTGGTGACAGTGAATTTGTACGGATATCCAGGTAACATAACAAGCTTATAACTTTGTGGTTTTTCATGATACAGTTTTGAAATTTTGTATATACACAGTTTCTTTATATAAAAATACTGGACAGGTGTTTCAGCTTTCGAATAAACTAAAAATAACGTTGTAGAGGTTAAAGAAAGAACATGGGTGGGTTTTAGTCAGCAATAGTCTAGTGTTTTGTGAAAAAAGTATGCAAGAGTGTCCACTATAAATAATAAATATAATAAATATCTTGGGACAACTCACACACGGCTATCTGATCCCAATCTAAGCAGAGCTTGTGTTATGGTAACCAGACAACTGATATACATACTTATATAATTTATAAATACATACATATTATAGATAAATCACACCCAGACACAGCACAAACAATCATGCTCATCACGCAAAGTTTGCCCTGGGTGGGAATCGAACCCACGACATTCCGGCTCAGCAGTCAGAGCCACTATCCACTAGACCAACAGGCCGGCCAAACACCATCACAAATATCGGTCGAGCTAGCGAGGACAGTCTAAACTACGCTTGCCAAGGGATGGATAATTATGTAATTGGCTTTTATTTTAGGATTCTTTACCTCAAAAAGAAAAAACCGGTACCCTGTTTTGGATCACTTTAAATCCATGAAAATCCATCCAAAGGTTGTCTTGAAAAGATCGCTTTTAGCGATAAGACCGCCCAGTGTGTCACCCTATTTATTAGTTGTTTAATGTTATTCTTGTTATTTGTATGGTGTATAAATACATACATATTATGGATAAATCATACCCAGACAGAACAAACATCATGTTCTCATCTCTGGGACGGATCCGCCAAATACCAGCTTGAAGCGCTAGAGTCTATAGAGAAACGAGCCAAGAGGCTCATCGGCAACGACGCGCTGGTTGAGTCAAAGCTCCAGAGCCTGGAGCATCGCCGGCGCGTTGCCAGCCTTTCGGTTTTCTATCGGTTACATTTCGGAGAGTGTGCGATGGAATTGCACAGCCTAATTCCGCCAAGCCCGTTCCATCACAGGACTACAAGACGTACGGCGATGCGCCACCGTTATATGGTAGACATCCCACCCACACGCACTAAACGGTTTGGGAATACCTTCATTGTGCGTACTGCTAAGGAGTGGAATTCCCTGCCGGAGTCTGTATTTCCTGACAGCTATAACCTGGGGGTCTTCAAGTCAAGAGTAAATAGGTTATTTCTAGGTAAGCGTGCTTCATCGTCGACCACATCATCACTTACCATCAGGTGAGATAGTGGTCAAACGCGAGCCTATCAATAATAAAAAAAAAAAAAAAAAAAAAAAAAAAAAAAAAACAATCATGCTCATCACACAAAGTTTGTCCTGGGTGGTCGTGGGTGGGAATCGAACCCACGACCTCCGGCTCAGCAGTCAGGGCCACTAACCACTAGACCAACAGGTCCGTCATACTGTTCCATGTTAGTCTTAATTGAACCATTTGAATGTATTTGATGTTTAATTTCTGTTTCCATGTTAGTTATTTTACCTGTTGGGGCCAATTCCCACTGCCTGTGGGGGTTGGGGGCTGTTCAAAAGAGATACCGTGGGCCCAAAACTCTAGCTAAAGAAGGAACGCGGATGGGTTATAGTCAGTGTAGTGTATCTATTTAATAGATATGTAAACACTATTTTGAGGTTTGAAAGCACTAATTATGCTATTTAAATCGAAATAAATTAGAAAAAGTGAAATGTCTCAGGCGGGACTTGAACCCGCGATCTTTCTCTTACAGGGAGAATGCTTTGACCACTAAGCTACCAAGACACCGTCTAAGACATTCCAAATTCCAAGAAAGATCGCGGGTTCAAGTCCCGCCTGAGACATTTCACTTTTTCTAATTTATGTAAACACTGTCCCACACACACAAGTGGTCGGGTAGCTGTCACGAATGTCAACTGTCAGTCATCACGAATGGCGGGAAAGTGGCAAGGTGAAGCGGACCAAGAACGAGGACTTGGTTGTGCTGGTGAGCCTGTGATAAGTGATATATTGTGTTATTAGCCCTGCTGGGACTGCTAGAAACCAAATACTACAGTCAGTACAAGCCTGACTTCCCCCCCCCCCGCTCCGCCCAGAGCGGGGGAAGTTATTTGGAGATTTCCCACCCCTAAAAAGGTTGAATCAACAGAATAACTAGAATTCGGACAGATTCATAAATAAGATTGAAAAAAAAAGCAGAATATTACTTGTCCGTTTTCATAGTCAACTAGCTGTGCCCAGCGGTTTCACCCCCTGCTCACTTAGGGCTATGAAAAATAAATGTTGGCCGATTCTCAGACCTACCCCATATGTACACAAAATTTCGTTTAAATCGGTCCAGCCGTTTTGGAGGAGTATGGGAACGAAAACTGTGACACGAGAATTTTATATATTAGATGTCATTTAACTTTAGGAATTTCTCCTATATCGTGGGTGCGTTTACAAACATTTAAACTCACATACACATACGTATCTCTTTCGAACAACCCGCAACCCCGACAGGCTTGGTTCAACCTTCAGTGAGGATTTAAAGCGAATATTGCAGAATAGTAATACTGCATAGAGAACTGAGGCTAGCAATGCGTTTAATATGATTACTTTAGGAGTCCTGCTTACCCCCGTTTCAGTCATAAAACTGGTGGCGGTGGTGCTCAAAGTTTTCTGAACCCGCGCTCTTTTATTGAAAAGCAGGAGACGTATGGTATTTATTTATCACTAATTGCGCCCTGCGGTTTAACTCGTGTGGTGATAGAATATACAATATCTATATGAATTGTAGCCTTTATGTTAATCTGACATATAAGCTACTAGCTTTTGCCCGCGGCGTCGCTGGCGTTAAAATTTGGGGTAACACAGTTCCCCTTGCGCGTTATTGATTTGTAATAGCAACGCTAAGTTTTCCCTTTTCTTCCCTCTTTCTCCCTTACATCCCACTTTAAAAAAAGAAATTAGCCTATGTCCGTCTCCTAGTTCCCAACTATCTCTGTACCAAAATTCATCAAATCGGTTTCACCATTAAAGCGTGAAGAGGTAACAAACAAACTCACTTTCACTTTTATAATATTAGTAAGGATATCTTTATGAATTGCAGCCTTTGTGTTATACTGAAGTATAAGCTATATTATTGTAAAGTTTCATTAAATCGTGGTGACACCCTGGCGTTTCCTCCCGCCCGAAAATGAGCAGGAACTTCCAAGGCGTGCCCTTCAATAAGACCATTACAGGCACTTTTGCATGTCATGAAACAAAACGATAAAGCTACAGTCCCAGTCACAAGACATAATAACTTGTGAAAGTACTGTAGTTGCCCATTCCAAAGCGTTGATCTCTATGGAGAGGAGTGGCTATAAAACTCCATGGACACTCTTTTAAAAGCAATATTTTTACAAGATTTTCCCCAATTCGGAAATCGAAGCCAGCCTACATGGCTAAACCGATTTTGATGAATTTTGGCACAGAGATATTTGGGACCCCGGAGACGGACATAAACATTTTTTTTCTAAAAAAGTGAATTGTGAGTGAAAAACTCTCCGAAGGATGGGGTTCTTTGAATCAACAGAAACTTTCACAAATATTTTATTTTACTCGTTTTGCATAAATTATAACAAACGGTTCTGACAATTCGAATGGCGGACCGCGACAGTATTGCAACGTTCGAAAAATGACACAATTCATTAGTCGATTAAAAATTATGATTCTTGATATCTTGGGGTTTAAGAATATTACTACTTGATGGATAACTCATTAGGAGAATAATATTATTAATATTAGCAATAACTATAAATATGGTAAGCGATCAAATTAATGACTGTTACAGTCGGCCATCCGTCACATAAACGGGTCCCTTCGTTTAAGGTAATAATCATTTAGAACAAACATTAATTTTATACTGAGAGAAACAAATGTACTTATCTACTGGTATACTTAAATATAGCCAAACAAAAGGAGGTTACTTCACGTCTTTCACCATCAATTTGCCTTGGCCACGTGTTATATCACATCACTCATGCGTGGTTAGATTCTGCTTGAACTCTGTGCTATGACCCTCAAGGACATATCACTCGCGTCCAGCTCGCATCCAACCAAGCTCTGTGCTATGAAACACCCTCACTGATCAGATAATCACATCACTCATGCGTGGTTAGATTCTGCTTGAACTCTATGCTATGACCCTCAAGGACATATCACTCGCGTCCAGCTCGCATCCAACCAAGCTCTGTGCTATGAAACACCCTCACTGATCAGATAATCATTCCATGCTAAGCTCGAATCTGCCCAGGCTCTCAGGTTCAGTCTCTCTAAGGTACGCAGTTCTTCATCCTTTACAACTTGCACTCATGCTCGGTTTAATCAACTGAAACTCTGTGCAAGTTGTGAACGCTCACGTTCTTATTTAACCAGTATCTCTGTAAATAAGTATCATCATTATTGTAATTCACAACCTATTGGTTCATTCAACTTAAAAAAAAAACATTGATCAAAAGAAACATTATTAAGTATAACATAACAAAATCTGTATTATTCATTCACAAATTACTACTACTGCTTCTAGTGACGAAAGTACTGACTACACACTTTCGTCACTAGAAGAATATGTCGGTGCATCAAAACTCATCCAGGGGTAAATTTTATCAATCGCTACTACATTCTGGTATGCTTTTCCTTTCCGTGTGAGCGGCGTGTCTACTATTAAAAATCTGTCATTGGGTAAAATCTTTTTAATTCGGTACGGCCCTTGGCATTTGGATTCTAGCTTCTTCGACTTCCCTGAACTCGAAACAATCGCTCTTACTACCCTGACTAGGTCTCCCTCTTTGTAATTGTTTGGTGATCTTCGATGCCTGTCATATCGTTCCTTATTTTTGTTTTGGTTTTCTTTAATGCGTTCACTAGCGTCAGACCTAATTCGCTGTATGGGTTCGTTAGTCTCACTGTTTAAAATCTCTTCAGAGACATTGTTCAAAATACCATGCGATGGATTGCCTAAATTTCGCCCAAACAGTAATTCAGCTGGTGATCTTTTTGTGACGTCATGTATCGAGGTATTTATGCCTAATTGGACATCGGGGAGAAAAGTGTCCCAGATGTCACTGCTTTTCCCGTGAGACATACTTCCCAAAGAGGCCAAAATCGTGCGATTATATCGTTCGACCTGTCCGTTGGCACGTGGAGTCGCGACGGAGTTGAGTATATGTTTCACCCCAACGGACTGAACAAACGTTTTAAATCTTTTGCTGGTAAAACTGGTACCCCTATCGGTAATCAGCCGGGATGGAGACCCAAATAAACAAAAATATGATTTGAAAACTTTTATGGTTGCCTTTGATTTAGTACTGCGGACTGGAGATAAATAGACATATTTTGTGAAAGAATCCACAATGACTAAAATATATACGTTACCGCGCTTGCTGCGTGGGAACGGCCCGAGATGATCAGCGTGTATGGTATGTAGTGGGACATCCACTTTTGGAATCGGATGTAGCATACCTTTTTTTGCACCAGATGGAACCTTATGGTGCGCACACTCCAGACACGCCGACACATATTTTCGAATAAATTTCCGCATCTTTGGGAACCAGAATATGGACTTGACCCTTTGCAAGGTCTTCTCAAAACCAAAATGACCCACGTCATCATGGTTGGTTTTGAGGACCTGCCAGCGCACGCCCCTCGGGACAAGCCATCTTAATGCCCCATCTTCGATTACCCTATAAACGCGACCATTTTTGACCTGATACTCTTTATGAATGGCTGCAATTTTGGCGGTTTCAGGATCCTGTACAATTTCTTTGATACGCTTAACTTCTTCGTCGGCGGATTGAACTGTTGAAATCCAATCATCGACACTGACGTTTAGAATATCGAGCACGTGTATTGGTTCTTGTTGGTCGACGATTGAGCCTCTACTTAAAGCGTCCACATGAGCCATTTTCTCACCTGGGCGATATTCAATGCTACAGTCGTATTCGAGAAATTGGATCCACCACCGCGATATCCTCGGAATCAGATCTCGTTTGGTGAATGTAGACCGTAATGCATTGCAATCTGAGACAATTGTAAATTTTATACCCAATAAGTAAGTGCGGAATTTATTTAACGCGCTTATGACTGCGAGCGTCTCTAATTCGAAGGAGTGGAGTTTTTGTTCATCAGGGCTAGTTTGACGGCTATAATAAGAGACGGGTTGCCATGGATTATTTCCGGTCTTTTGCATCAGAATGCCTCCCAAGCCCAACTTGCTCGCATCTGTATGTAATTGCGTTTCAGCCCTATGGTCATATAGTGCTAAAATTGGTCTCTCTACTAACAGCCTTTTCAAGGTGTCAAATGCGTTTTGCTGTGACTCCGCCCAATGCCAACCGGTATCCTTTCTTAGTAGACCTGTCAAAGGTCTCGCCAATAGAGCAAAGCCCTTGACAAACCTGCGGAAAAATCCGGCCAGGCCAAGAAATCTCCTAACGTCACTTTGGTTGCGTGGCACAGGGTATTTGGACACAGCTTGAGTCTTTAGTTCTCCAGGTCTGATACCAACTTTATCGATCTCAAAACCTAAGAAGACTATTTTCTCTTTGAAGAAATTACATTTCTCCATTTTCAGTGTCAGACCAGCACCCAGCAATAAACTAAGGACTTGTTCAAGGCGTTGCAAGCCCTCATCGAATGTTCTCGATGGAATTAAAATGTCATCCATGTATATGATAACGAACGGTACCTTAGTTTTATTGAGGATTTTATGAATAACTCGTTGAAAAACGGCAGGTGCATTTGCCAGACCAAAGGGCATACGATTGTATTCGTATTGCCCTTCAGGCGTGACAAAGGCCGTCTTCTCCTTAGAGGTTTCAGCAATGGCGATTTGATGATAACCAGATGCGAGATCAAGCGTTGTGAAAAGTAACTGCCCTGAAAGCTGGTCAAGTAAATCCTCTATTCGCGGAAGTGGGTAATGGTCTCTTTTTGTGCGTCGATTAAGGGCGCGGTAATCCACGCACAAACGCTTCTCACCCGATTTCTTTTGAACGAGGACAATCGGACTTGCATAAGGCGAGCTAGATTCACGAACTATACCATGTTCTACCATTTCCTCCACCAAACTTTGGACATAGTCACGTTCCGAATGTGAAAGTCGGTAAGGCCTGTATACAACTGGTGTGGAGTCAATCAAATGAATTTCCATTTCAGCTACAGATGTATAACCTAAATCATGCAACCCTGTCGAAAAGCATCCCTTGTACTTTGATAATAAATCCCGACATTTATCCTTTTCACTAACAGTGAGTCCTTCTCCCATTTTGATGTTACCCTGAGTTTCATTACTAATCAAATCCTTATTTATTTGAAGCACAGCTAAAACTCGATTTTGAGACGAGGTCGTCCTAGCTCTTGAAACCAACGCATCCTTATTGAACTGAATTTTTTTAGAACTTAGGCTCTGTATCAAAATGCGGCACACTCCATTTGTCATCTGATATTCACCAGGCAATAAATAGTATTCACTATCGGGTTTACCCCTAATCGAGCCTCCTACATAAATGCTACCAGAATAACTCGATTTGGCTCCGACTGTAACTGTTCTAAGTCCTCCTATATCTAATTCAAAATCATCGACTGTGATAAGCAAGAGTGTAGTTTCACAACTTTCGTTAACCTTTTCGATTTGTAAATCAGTAGCAGTCTTTATTATTCTTAAATGAGGTCGTTCTGTAAAACTGTGTCCAAGGAGCACTGGAATACTTATAAGTGAATCATCTACTATCAAGACCTCTACCTGTTCTTCTCTTACATCCTGGATCTCGATTGTAACAAAAGCTTTACCTACAGGCACATAGGAAATACTGCCTAACCCTCTCAACATTGGGCCCTGTACAGTGTCCCACAGAATACCAATTTTATGAGCATCGGTTTTACGGACAAGAGTAGCTTGGCTACCTAGATCAACTTGACAACCAATAACTACACCATTTATTTTAATGCCTACTCTATACTTGTCATTACTATCGTCATTTACGGATACTTCCAGAACACTTTTCGTATTACTAATGCTAATATTTTTGTTAGAGACATTACCGTTATTAATGTTATTGGAGTTCTTTTTAGGGCAAGCATTTGAGTCGTGACCTAAAAAGTTACATTCAGAGCATTTGGTTAGCGGTTTACGACACTGGTAGCTCATGTGGCCAGTTTCCTTACAATTGAAGCAAACTGCATTCCCTTTTGGTCGATTTCTAAAAGTTTTATCAACGATTTTAGATGGTACAGAGCTTGTCGAGGTTGAAGTAGAACTTTGAAAGCGCCTATCGTTACTGGTAGCCTCTCTCCTAATACCCTCATTGTACTCCCTAGGGTGAGACTTCACTATCTTAAAGAATTCTAAAGTTTCCTCGGGTTTGTTAAATTTTCCTGCCTGAGCGCTTAACCGAATGCCTTTATCTTCAATACCAAATATTAAGCAGTCTACGGCCTGCTTACCAAATATTTTGCATCTATTTAATAAGTTAATTTTGGAAAAATAGTATAATTCCAAAGAATCACCAAGGCGCGCCCTTCTATTTAGCATTTCGGTCAGAAGTTCAGCATAGTTCTCGGTAGACGGAAAAGATTCTCTCAATAAAGTCTTCCACTCTTCCCACGAATGCCTAATAGATGGTAAACCCTGGTACCAGGTCTTAGCATGTCCTACTAATTTGGGTAAGGCATAATGAACCGTTTGCCGGTCATTCCAATTATAGATTTCCGCGCATTCGTCCACTTTACTTATCCACATCTCGATGGTTTGTTCCCGAGAAAGCGGGTCGAAATCAGAAAGAACATTATTTAGTACGGGAAACGATTCACGATCCCTGCCCTTAAAAATATTAACAAATTCTTCAAAGAACTTATTGGGCTCCACAACCCTTGGTCGTTGGGAATCTGGGTTCCTAGTGTCATATCCGATGGGACCTTGAATTATTTTAGACGGGGAAACATGCCGTCGATGGCTATCAGCGACATCATGTGATATTACGTTGCGGCTACGTTGTCTTATCAACTCTTGCTCTAACAGACATAGTCTATCACGCAACTCATCATTCTCGTCGTTCCGTTTACGAGCACCATTGCGACTTCGTCGATAGGTTCGATAGGTTTCTTCACGAGAAAGACTACGGCTATGACGGCTGCTTCTAGGTCTACTGCGACTGTAACTGCGGTGCACATCACGTATTTCCCGTCTACGACTGGGTCTATGCTCCAGTGAGTTACGGTTCATATTCTGATCCTTACTTAATAACTCACTGCGTTGGATACTCCGGATGTGGTGACGGCTTCGGCTGCGATCCTGACTTTGACGGTCTTGCCTCACGCGGCTCCGGCTTTGTCGCATACCACCGCTGTTCCCTGCATCACGGTTGATTCTCATTGTTTGTAGTATAGGGCTACCTGCCGGTACGGGTGTTCGAAGTATACGACTTCGACACCGTTTCTCATCAGGTATACCTCGTTCCATTATCTAAATCAGGGAAAAAAAAATCACACAACAGTGTTGACTTGCGGGCGTAGCAAAAACAATATGTTTTTGCTGTGATCCCACTTCTAAGCTGAAAAACTCTCCGAAGGATGGGGTTCTTTGAATCAACAGAAACTTTCACAAATATTTTATTTTACTCGTTTTGCATAAATTATAACAAACGGTTCTGACAATTCGAATGGCGGACCGCGACAGTATTGCAACGTTCGAAAAATGACACAATTCATTAGTCGATTAAAAATTATGATTCTTGATATCTTGGGGTTTAAGAATATTACTACTTGATGGATAACTCATTAGGAGAATAATATTATTAATATTAGCAATAACTATAAATATGGTAAGCGATCAAATTAATGACTGTTACATGAGGGAGAAAGAGGGAAAACTTAGCATTGCTATTACAATAAATAAGCCGCTAAGGCAAAAACTAAAAGTAGTAGGTACTTCCAAATCGAAAGGGGAACTGTGTTAAACCGAATTAAACGAGAGCAAAGCCGCGAGCTAAAGCTAGTGTCTAATAAATTCACTGCAGTATACAGAATAGATATTTCAGCGAAGTAATTACGCTAAGACAAACCAATTGTCTTCAACTCCAAAGTACATTTCAAAGTTTTTGTTCCTTTCTTAGAATTTGAGATTGATAAACTTCTCAATGAGAAGAACCTTATCATTTGGGGAAGAAGGGTT
Source organism: Ochropleura leucogaster (assembly GCA_958449745.1). NCBI lineage: Eukaryota > Metazoa > Arthropoda > Insecta > Lepidoptera > Noctuidae > Ochropleura > Ochropleura leucogaster. The sequence continues at coordinate 1,527,402 of OY288230.1, read as the reverse complement.
AATAAAACATGGAATGACGGCTGGATCATTCATTATTTGCACGAATTCGAAGCGAAATTTTTGACAGCTGTCAATTCGACTTTGACATTAATTTTTTTTTTTTTAAATAACGGTATTTATTCTTGACTAGCTTTCGCCCGCGGCTTCGCCCGCGTTAAATTTGGGGTAACACAGTTCCCCTTGCGCCTTATTGATTTGTAATAGCAACGCTAAGTTTTCCCTTTTCTTCCCTCTTTCTCCCTCACATCCCACTTTTTTTCAAATAAAAATAGCCTATGTCCGTCTCCTGGTTCCCAACTATCTATGTACCAAAATCATCATCAATCACAATCGGTTTAGCCATTAAAGCGTGAAAAGGTAACAAACAAACAAACTCACTTTCGCTTTTATAATATTAGTAAGGAAGTAAGGATTGTGTACGTCATCATTTATGAAAAAGGTTTTTTGGTAGTGTCAGTGATTTGTTTTGACTAAAACCCACCCATGCTCCTTGTTTTTGCTTCAAATTGTTCCGGGGCCGCGGTATCTCTTTCGAACAACCCGCAACCCCAACAGGCAGGAGCCTGTTTTTTTGGGTTGGGAAACAGACTGACTTGCTGACTTGACTTGCGTGAAACACAAACGCGCCGTCGACACGGCCTGTCATCAATAGACGGACGGACGGTGAGCTACCCATTGCTCACCATCCACAGGCTCGCATCTACGGTGGCCGTGAGTCGTCTTGCGGTGCCAGGCGCCCGAGGTATCTCCAGTGGCGGCTGGGTTGGTTTGAGGTTCTCTTCCTCATACGCCTGGCCTCCGCCTTCAGTAGCATGACTGCTTTGCAGAAGGAGGTGACCGCTTCCCATTCCCTCTCGCTCCGGACCATGGACAGACCTTGACCCTCTTATAACTAATCCTTTAAACAAGCAGATGTACACAAATCAACTTAAAATCATATTGTAGATATTTCATACTAATTACAGATGAACAAGCAGAAGTTGTAGATTTTCTGAATAATTGTATGTTTTTACCAATGAACCAAAATTTTTAGTAATAACTCGTACTGTATGGTGATTCATCTATACTAATATCATAAAAACGAAAGTGAGTTTGTTTGTTACGTTTTCACGCCTTTTGGTTGATCCGATTTTGATGAATTTAGACGGACATTGAAGAAAGAGGGAGAAAGAGGGAAGAAAAGGGAAAACTTAGGTTTGTTATGATAATCAATGAGGTGCAAGGGCAAAAACTACAGGTACCTGCAAATCAGGAAAGGGGAACTGTGTTACCTAGAATTTAACGTGGGAGAAGCCGCGGGCAAAAGCTAGTTTATAATAAAGTAGCTGTGCCCAGCGGTTTCACCCGCTGCTCATTTAGGGGTCTGAAAAATAGACGTTGGCCGATTCTTAGACCTACCCGATATGCACACAAAATTTCGTTTAAATCGGTCGGAACGTGAATGAAATGTGAGTTCAAATGTTTGTAAACGCACCCACGATACATGAGAAATTCCTAGTGTGTGGAAAAGTTTTTTTTTTATATCGAATACTTCAAAGAAAAATAAATTATAAAATAAAATACTTTTCAAAACTATTTTTTTTAATATTGTATTTTTCCTAGTTCTCTATGATATTATAATTATAATTGAACTAGCTTTCGCCCGCGGCTTCGCCCGCGTTAAATTTGGAGTAACACAGTTCCCCTTGCGTCTTATTGATTTGTAATAGCAACGCTAAGTTTTCCCTTCTCTTCCCTCTTTCTCCCTCACATCCCACCAAAAGACGGACATAGGCCAAAAAAATATTAGCCTATGTCCGTCTTCTGGTTCCCTACTATCTCTGTACCAAAAATCATCCAAATCGGTTCAGCCATTAAAGCGTGAAGAGGTAACAAACAAACAAACTCACTTTCGCTTTTATAATATTAGTAAGGATCTATGCAGATATGTTTACACCATAAATAGTAGAGTCTCTAAAAACTGAAACATCATTTTTAAGTACTATATTTTAACAAATAAACTCTTCTTTTAATTCTCACGGCTCCATCGATCAGGAAGCTCTTATGTCGGTTAAAACTTCACTAAACACTTTGACAACCACGCTTGAAATAATCGATCATGCAAAAAGAAAAACAGTAATATATTTAATTTGCCCAAAGTTGAGAACCACACGCCTTGCCAAGCCAAATTTCGCTTAACACAGGCAGCCCTCAAGTGCGAGCGAGATAGAAGACTTGTGCGAGGAAAAGAGAAAGCTATACAATTGTCAGTTCCGCCCAATCAATGCACGGAGGCTTTCTACTCTGCAAGCCAGTGTTTCGTTGACCATCTCTGTAAGCGGTACGGTCGGTTATTTAAAAAAAAATATAAATAAATTATTCAAAAAAAAATACTATAAAAATAAAAATTGACGCGTTCAATAATCTTAATTCGAGGAAAAATATTTAAAACCCGCTCCGTGGACGGTGCGGGCTTATTTTGAGAATTCAAATTTCGAACGCGTAACAAAAGACCGCGATGAATTGTGGCTTTTTTTTTTAAATATCGTGTAAAAAAATCGTGTTTGAGGTAAAGGGTTTTGTACAGCCTTGTGGATTTTTGAAAAAATATACTAAGTGACATTATGGTTTTTTTAACTCCGTACCAAGTCAGGGGGATATCCTTTGTTCCTAATGCACCGGGCGCAATACTAAAAGGTAATAAGTTGATTCATTTTCAGCCATCTTGGATTTCTGCTTAAACATGTATTTTTCAGGGTTTTCCTGTGTTTTCAGTAACATTTCAGGATATTTTCAGGATATATTTTCACAGATTCTCTTTACATCTTCGATAATATTGAATATTTTTGATATAAGTGTATGTAAGAATATATTTCTGAAATACATGTTACCAAAAAGGATAACTTTGACGTATTCTAACAAAAAAAAAAAATCTGCATAATTCTCTATGCCATATTTGCGACACTTTTTATCGTTTCTGCATTAATAAATGTTTCTTTTTTACGATGGAGAACCTCTTTTTAGGATATTTATTTGTTTTCTTGACCATTATTTATATTTTTTTAATGATTTTTGCGTATCCTTCAGATATAGTGCGTAAAGCATTGCGGTGTCCTTGATAACGGAGGTCAAATAGGCAATTGCTATAAGTGAAATTTCCTACTTCCAACTAATATTATAAATGCGAATGTTTGTGAGGATGGATAGATGGAAATATGGCTGTCTGTACGGATGTTTGTTACTCTTTCACGTCAAAACGGCTGAACGGATCGTCATGAAATTTGGCACAGAGATAGAGTATATAGTTTGGAATAAGACAGGATATTTTTTCCTACTAATATTATAAATGGGAATGTGGGCAAACAACACATAGGATACTTTTTTTCTTTAATTATCCGGGTGAAACCGCGGGCGTCAGCTATCATACTTCCTACTAATATCCTACTTACTGCTATATAATATTATAAATGCGAATGTTTGTGAGGATGGATGTATGGATGTTTGTGACTTTTTCACGTCAAAACGACTGAACGGATCTTGATGAAATTTAGTACAGAGGTAGATTAGTCTGAATTAACATAATTATGGGATTCTTTTTTTTCGACATTACGCGGACAAAACCGTGGGGATCAGCTATGCTATTTCCTACTAATATTTAAATCCTATCCATCTAATATTATAAATGGGAATGTTTGTAAGGATGGATGGATGGATGTTTGTTTCTCTTTCACGTCAAAACGACTGAACGGATATTGATAAAATTTGGCATAGAGTTAGATTATAGTCTGGATTAACACATAAGTTATTTTTTCGATCATCACATGGGCAAAGCCGCAGGGGGCCAGCTAGTTGATACTAAACCGCATCTATTAAGACTTTTTAGTCTTAAATGTTATGGTTGACTTTTGTGAACCACAACATTGATATTAAAAGAGATAAGTAGACATTTATATATTGCTATACTCATCTAGCTATGCAAAATATTATCACACATATAAATGCGCATTTTATGTCCCACAACTGGGACAAATGACTCCCTGTCCTTTGCTAGACCTGTCTCTTGCTAGTCCCCAAGTAATATCACTCAGATCCAGCCTGTCCCTTGCTGTCCCTCAGCGACGCCCTAAGCCGAGGCTCGTACCCCACAGGGGGTGCCCTTAGAGTGTAGTCGCTTAGTTTGTAAGGTTTCACCCTGGCTGGAGGTCTTAATTTTTAAGGCATCTACAGGAATCTCTCAATTGTGTAGTTGACACCACTAACCAATAATTTAAAAACACATTTTTTCTGAAAGAACACCTTATTCTAGACCTGAGAACTCCATTCATTTCAAAATAACTTTAATATTCGATTTTTAGTTGCTTTTAAATCAATAAATAGTTGCATCATTGACTTGACAACTTAGTGACGTCATCGGTTGCGGGTCTCATACAAAATCTATGGGGGAAGTGCGTTTTGACAGCTCATAAAAAGTATATCAATTGATTGGTGGTGTCAACTACCCTATTAAGCAGACGACAGTCTCCTAAGTTGAACAGCGAGATGCCATTTAGAAAAAAAAAACTACAACTGGGACTATTGACTATTCGCTAAAAGAGGATATTTGGCCGTGCACTTTATTGATCATAGTACTTAGTAATTAACAACTTTTTAACCGACTTCAACAAAGGAGGACGTTCTAAGTTCAATCGTATTTTTTTATGTATTTTCGCCGATTACTTCGCCAACTGCGGACCGATTTTCATATTTTTTTTCTGTTAGCTACGGAATCCTTACTAATGTTATAAAAGCGAAAGTGAGTTTGTTTGTTACGTCTTCACGCCTAAATGGCAAAACCGATTTTGATGAATTTTGGTACTGGTAGTTGGGTCCCTGGAGACGGACATATGCAATTTTTGTGAAATAAAATACGGATTTGAGGGAGAAAAACCAAGAAAAGAGAAAACTTAGCTTTTCTAAAACAAATCAATAAAGCGCAAGGGCAAACACTGCAAGTAGCAGGTACCTGCAAATCAGGAAAGGGGAACTGTGTCCCCCGAATTTAATGCCAGCTAAACAGCGGGCAAAGGCTAGTTCAATATAAAAAAATGTGTTTTTGATTTCGTGTTTCAAGCCACTTCTGTTTGCCGTCCTGCGTTTAAATGCAAATTTTATTATTAATGTCCCAGCCGTTTTTGATGGCATAGTTAAACATAAATCAATGATTATATTTTTAACTAGCTTTTGCCCGCGGCTTCGCTCGCGTTAAATTTGGGGTAACATAGTTCCCTTTGCGCCTTATTGATTTGTAATAGCAACGCTTAGTTTTCTCTTTTCTTCCCTCTTTCTCCCTCACATCCCACTTTTTTCAAAAAGCCTATTGCCTATGTCCGTCTCCTGGTTCCCAACTATCTCTGTACCAAAATTCATCGAAATCGGTTTAGCCATTAAAGCGTGAAGAGGTAACAAACAAACAAACTCACTTTCGCTTTTATAATATTAGTAAGGATGCCTCATAAGTAAGCATGGTCTAGTAATCAATACTTTTTTTAAACTTTGCCTCACACTAGGAATTTCTCCTGTACCGTGGGTGCGTTTACAAACATTTAAACTTACATTCACAAACAGCTGACCGAAAGTTTACCGATGATCTTCCCGCCTGTCATTTGAAGATCTTTGCCAGTCGTTACAGATAGTCATTGTCCCGAAAGTCTGACAACCAGTCTTACCAAAAAGTATCGTATCTAGTACTAACTGGGTTGTGGAGGTCAGATTGCCAGTCACCCCATCCTACTAATATTATAAATGCGAATGTTTGTGAGGATGGATGTATGGATGTTAGTTACTCTTTCACGTCAAAACGGCTAAACGGACCTTGATGAAATTTGGCAGAGAGGTAGATTATAGACTGGAATAACACATAGGACTATTATACTGTTTTTTGATATCACGCGGGCAAAGCCGCGGACTCCAGCTAATATAAAATTCTAGTATTCAGCTGCACCCGGTTATACTGGAAGCCGGCCCAAAATAGAATTGGAAATATGCTAAGAAAATGACGAGTATTCGATGTCAAAGAGATGCCATTTTGAACACTTAACATTACAAGACGGAGTTGTTTTAAACAAATCTGCTTGAAACTGCTCGACTTTCGTTTGACCCCAAAATGGCGTCGTACGTCAGACTTAAACTTTCATCTGACAGCGGGTGTCAAGTTTGAAGTTTCTATTACAAAGACAATAAACGTCAAATTTAGCGGTTTCACTGTAGTACCTTATGTGGCTAAGGTATCGAAATCTTCAGCCTTATTTTTGACGTCGTCACACGCAGAAGTAAGGAATTATATTAAACTAGCTTTTGCCAGCGGCTTCGCTCGCGTTAAATTCGGAGTAACACAGTTTCCCTAGCGCCTTATTGATTTGTAAAGGCAACGCTAAGTTTTTCCTTTTCTTCCCTCTTTCTCCCTCACATCCCACTTTTTTTAAATAAAATGGCCTATGTCCGTCTCCTGGTTCCCATCTATCTCTATACCAAAATTCATCAAAATCGATTTAGCCATTAAAGCGTGAAGAGGTAATAAACAAACAAACAAACAACCTCACTTTCGCTTTTATGATATTAGTAAGGACTAGCTTTTGCTCCTGATTTGCAGGTACCTGCTACCTGTAGTTTTTGCCCTAGCACCTTATTTATTGTAATAGCAATGCTAAGTTTTCCCTTTTCTTTCCTCTTTCTCTCTCATATCGTCATATCCCTTCCTGGTTCCCAACTATCTCTGTACCAAAATTTATCAAAATCAGTTTAGCCATTAAAGCGTTAAGAGGTAACAAATAAAACCTTCGCTTTTAGAATATTAGTAAGGATGTTTTGGATGGGCATAATTATTCCTTCTCTCTTTCTTTTGTATTAAAAACGTTGCCCCACACTAGGAATTTCTCCTGTATCGAAGGTGCGTATACAAAAATTTAAACTCACATACACAAACAACCAGACCCAAACAAAAACAATCTGTCATACAAATATTAGTACCGAGCGGGGATCGAACTTGCGACACGCAGCGCAGCAGTCAATCGCTCAGCCACTCCGCCAACAGTATCGTCATCATCGCAAATAAAAAAACTATTGTATTCTAAAACGCGGGCCAAACCACAGAAAATAGTAGTACATTATATTACGTCATTCATTAAAAATGTGGTTTTTAAAATAGATATTAATGAAAATCCAATTTCTAGGTACAAAACTGACACAAAAGAACCTCCACCCGAAAAAAGTCGGTTAAATACAGTTACAAAATTTCCTTTGTTATAAAAAGCAGTTAATTAATTTTCAAACAATTATTTTTTAATCTCCTTCTTTGGCGAAAACATTTCATAAAAGATAATAAAAAAATGAAAAGTAATGAGAGACAAATTATCTTTTGCTATTCAATTATATCTTTTTTAAACAAAAGGTTTTTTGTGTGACGTGTTTTGGGAACTTTTATCCTCGTTGGTTTTAGAAAAAAGAAAGAATAAATATTTATCGGTCGCCATGACGACCGGCACTAAAAATAACATAAAAAGTTTTACAGGTGTCAAGGGACACCCGGATGGAACGAAGTTATTATTTATTATGTACAAAAACCTGTTTACACTCAACAAAAACAATCGTCGCGACACCACATTGTTCAATGCGAAATAAATAGGCGAGACTAAAATTACTGGCTAGCTTTCTATAAGAGAGAGAGAGAGAGACAGACAGAGAAATACGCCATAGCATCTAGCAGCCTTTTTTTACACCTACCACTGTATGTGTGCATCACCCAAAGGTTGACTGGTAGAAAATGCCCATGGCATTAACTAAATAAATAGCAAAAACTTTGTACTTGAAGTGTTTAATAAATAAATAGCAAAAAGTATCCTTACAACTATTGGTCTTAATTTTTCCGTCCAGCCCCCTTTTGCAACGCGCGATAAGGAACTTCGTTCCAAAAAAAACTGGTCAGTTAGACACACGCACCGAGGGTTTCGTGGAAACTTGCGACAAAAACAGTCAACAACATTTGTTTTGAATGCGTAGACTTAAACACCAGACTATACCTGTCCCAGTACTGGACAAAGCCCTCTTCTCATACAGAGAAAGCACGAGCATTGATCACCACGCTTGCTCAGGACGGGTTGGTGATTTCAGACTTATATCCTTACTAATATTATAAAAGCGAAAGTGAGTTTGTTAAGTCTTCACGCTTTAATGGCTTAACCGTTTTTGATGAATTTTAGTACAGATGTAGTTGGGGCCCCGGAAACGGACGTAAGCTTATTAAAAAAAAGGGGGAGAAAGGGGAGGAAAGGAGAGAGTAAGATATTTTTTTTCGATCATCAAGCGGGTTAAAGTAAGCGGTAGCCCAAAGTGCCACGCGGACGAAGTCGCGGGCGGAAGCTAGTTAATTATAAGTCCAGGTTTCCTAACAATGTTTTCCTCTACCGATGTCTAGAAGCTTTAGAAAGTATTTTCAAAAAGGCACATTGGTACTTGCCCAGATTCGAACCCATAACGACATAAGAGGTAAGGCTAGGCACTTAACCTCATGGCCATTACAACAGCTCAGCGTTGACTTAGAGGATTGATTTTTGACAGCGCAAAAGGACTACACGGTATATAGTTAAAATTTCAAATTGATCCCTCCAAGCGTTCCCGAAATAAAGGAATTCATTTTGAAGTGCGAAACTCTGCGGGCCTGTATCCGTCTATTGACGACAGGCCGTGTCGACAGCGCGTTAGTGTTTCACGCGCGCCTCAAAGAGATGTCAGCAAAGCAGAGGGTCCTGCCAGGGATACCGGGGCCCCGGAACGTAAAGGGCAATGGAAGAAACATGGATGGGTTTTAGTTAGTACCAGTCTGACACTCCGCCCAGAGCTGGGGAAGTTATTTGATGATTTCCCACCCCAAAAAAAAAAAAAAAAAAAAGTGCCGACCTCTCTACAGTAAACATTTAGAGCATCACAAATATTTATAAATACATACGGGTTTGAATAAAAAAATAGAAAGCTTGCACACTGTGACTGCGACAGGTAGGTCACCACTCAGCATGATGCTGTGCTATGGGAGCCCACAGCACAGCGATGGTTGTCAATGGTCTACACTTGGTAGAGGGACTGTAACTTGAGGGACTAAGTTTGGTTCTCGTGTTGAGTAAATTGACTGCCTTATAAGTCTAAAAATCCAAGGACTAACTGTTAAGCTCAAGGCTTTACGTTCGATTAAATTAACTAGCTTTTGCTCGGGACTTCGTCCGCTTGGCATAGTTACTTTGGGCTAACGCTAAGATTAAAACGCGTGATGATCTAAAAAAAAAAATTTAGAGGTGTCAAGGGACACCCGGATGGAACGAAGTTCTCGTCGCGACACCACACTGTTCAATGCGAAATAGAAATGAAAATATCTGACTTGCTTTCTATAAGAGAGAGACAGACAGACAGGCAGAGAAACATGCGACGCCGCACAGCTTACAAAAGCTTACTATAGCAAAAAGTGTCGTGACAACTTTTCGTAAGAATGTTTTTCGTCTAGCCCCCTTTCACAACGCGCGATAAGGAACTTCGTTCCAAAAAAACTTTCTTCTCTATTTTCTCACTTTTTTTAGCCGATGTCCGTCTCCAGTTTCCCAACTATCTTACGTTACTCTTCCACGTCAAAACGGCTGAAAGGATCTTGGTGAAATTTGGCACAGAGGTAGATTATAGTCTGGAATAGCACATTTTTGATATCACGCGGGCGAAACCGCTGGGCACAGCTAGTCTAATATATAAAATTCTCGTGTCACAGTTTTCGTTCCTATACTCCTCCGAAACGGCTGGACCGATTTAAACGAAATTTGTGTACATATCGGGTAGGTCTGAGAATCGGCCAACATCTATTTTTCATACCCCTGAGTGAGCAGCGGGTGAAACCGTTGGGCACAGCTAGTCTAATATATAAAATTCTCGTGTCACAGTTTTCGTTCCCATACTCCTCCGAAACGGCCTGACCGATTTAAACGAAATTTTGTGTACATATCGGGTAGGTCTGAGAATCGGCCAACATCTATTTTTCATACCCCTAAGTGGGCAGTGGGTGAAACCGCTGGGCACAGCTAGTAACATATAACCCAATTAAAAAGATCACGTAAATATAAATACATCTCGCGCGTAGCAATGTTCTACGCTTTCGTAGCACCTACTACGAGCGTAGGCGGTAAGCTACGCTGTGTCGTAGGCGAAGTGTGATATTTTCTTTTCTAATATTTCTTGGTTTCTTATTTTATTTTTCATAAGTATTAGGTTACTATTTGATTTATTTTTTTACTAGCTTTTGCCCGCGGCTTCGCTCGCATTAAAGTCGGTATAACACAGTATCTGCAACCTGCAGTTTTTGCTCTTGCGCCTTATTGATTTTTAATAGCAACGCTAAGTTTTCCCTTTTCTTCCCTCTTTCTCCCTCTTTCTTCCTCACATCCCAATTTTTTCAAAAAAATATGAGCCTATGTCCGTCTCCTGGTTCCCAACTATCTCAGTACTAAAATTCATGAAAATAGTTTTAGCCATTTAGCCATGAAGACTAAAAAACAAACTCACTTTCGCTTTTATAATATTAAGTAAGGATTTTGGTACAAAATAATAAGCCTTGATTGGACAATATTTATATTAATTATTTTCCAAAAAAACCACTAAGTTAAAATTTCTGTTAACAAGTCTATGGCGTCAATAAACATTTCGGCTGAAAAAATGGCACGCTGATCCAAAAAGGTTTGGCACCCCTGACCTATTTCATAGTAAATGTCAATTTGATTGACATAAATGTATGTTGCTATGATTTGTTTATTTTTCGTTTTAAAGAGATTTTATTCGTGATTTTATTGAATAATTGGAAGATTAGAATAAAAGGAAGCAAGGTTAGCGCAGTGGCTTTGCGATCGACTGCTGCGCTGCGTGTCGCGGGTTCGATCCCTGCACGGAACAGATATTTGTATGGCCTACAGATAGCTGTTTCGGGTCTGGCTGTTTGTGTATATGAGTTTAAATGTTTGTAAAGACACCCACGGTACAGGAGAAGTTCCTAGTGGGGGCAACACATTTTTTTAAACCAAAAAAAAATAGAGGAAGAAAAGCTAGATGCTGAATATTAGCAGCCACTCTTGTCGATTAAGCCGCGCTTTTCTAGGTTGATCTGTGGATGGGTGACCACCGGTAACATACCGAGTTACCTCCGTGCCTCGGAAAGCACGCGTTGGTGCCGGCTGTCATTTGTAGATCTTTGATAGTCGCTACAGGTAGTCAGTGTCCCGAAAGTCTGACAACCAGTCTTACCAAAGGGTATCGTATTACCCAGAACTAACTGGGTTGTGGAGGTCATATAGACAGTCGTTTGATGTAAAATACTGTAAGACTGGAAGTCGATCTCATAGACTCGCTAGGCTCATGATGAATTGGAAGATTAGAATGACATGACTATCATACATTGCTATACAAATTGAAAGCGCGTGAAAAATTTCAGCTCAATTGAAAACTGCAGGGTTGCGGTTTGTTCGAAAGAGATACCGCGGCCCCGGAACGTAAAGAGCAATAGGAGAAACATGGGTGGGTTTTAGTCATTAAAAGCCTGACATGATAATGATAATTTCCCAACCAAAAAAAAAAAGCATGCAACACTACAAAGCGTATTTCACCCCGCTTACACCCAAAAGACAGATCTATGCGACGTTTTAGCGTGGTGTTGCCCATTAAAAAATTAGGTCAGACAACATTAACTCCTTGGTGTTGGTGCCTTTGTTTAGCTTGCTAGCTAAATGGGAGTAGGTAGACATCAAAGCTTACGAAATACGATTTTCGATAACCGCTTTTTTTTGGTGGTAGGTTCGAATTTTACCGTTTTGTTTATTTATTTATTTATTTAAACTTCATGTACAATAGTGGTACATAGGCGGACTTAATGCCATAAGGTATTCTCTACCAGTCAACCTTTGGGTAAAATACGACAACATTGTGATAGGGTACAATACATAAAATATCTAAAACAATTTTTGCGAAAACATATTTCTATACGGATACTAATACACATATACATATCAAATAAACTAATATATACATTTAAAAATAAATAAAAACGATAACTTTAACAGTAATTATAATGACTTTTAATTGGCAGACGGACCTAAATAGTGGTTACGAACTCTTCTTTTAAAAGTAAATTTACTTTCAGCTTTTTTAATGTCAAAGGGTAGCGCGTTCCAGAAGGGCTACTATGACATCTTATAGCAATTCTTATTCCACTGAGTGAAAGAGATGGTGCTAGACACCCTGTATAGCTCAGTCTCTTTCCCTCAGCGGAATAAGAATTGCTATAAGAGGTCATAGTAGGGCTACAGAGCTTGATTGTTTACTCTAGATGTTTCTTGCATCAGTGCAAAATACACTATGGATATCTTTTGTTTTGGGTTTATTTTGTTGTAATGCTTAAATTTTTAATGATACTAACTTGATTAATGATATTTAATTCCTAACAAAAACAAGCTTAGTTGCCTGCCGCGAGTGTAACCGCGGGGCGCAGCTTGTGTGAATAAACGCAAATTTCTTTCTATTTCTTTGCTGTCGCGGTTGCAAGCGTGACTGCTAAGCGTGGATTCCTGGGTGCAATTCCCGGGTCTATCAAAAAAAAAATTTAGAGGTGTCAAGAGACACCCGGATGGAACGAAGTTCCTATAGAAATGAAAATATCTGGCTTGCTTTCTATAAGAGGGAGAGAGACAGACAGACAGCCAGAGAAACATGCGACGCCGCACAGCTTACAATAGCTTACTATAGCAAAAAGTGTCGTGACAACTTTTCGTAAGAATTTTTTCCGTCTTTAGCCCCCTTTCACAACGCGCGATAAGGAACTTCGTTCAAAAAGTGGTATTAGGTATTTCCATTAAAAAACTAACATTAGTCTGGAGTTTAGAAGTTGAACGTAAGATACCTCCGTGCTTTAAAAAGCGCTTGGTCCTGCCCCTAATCTTTCTAGTTTTTCATTTTTTTTAAGCACGTTTAACCTTAAAAATCAACTCGAACCGACATTACATTTGACGGGCCTGTTGGTCCAGTGGTTAGTGGCCCTGACTGCTGAGCCGGAGGTCGTGGGTTCGATTCCCACCCAAGACAAACTTTGTGTGATGACCATGATTGTTTGTTCTGTGTCTGGGTGTGATTTATCAATAATATGTATGTATTTATAAATTATATATGTATGTATATCAGTTGGCTGGTTACCATAACACAAGCTCTGCTTAGCTTGGGATCAGATAGCCGTGTGTGAGTTGTCCCAAGATATTTATATTGCAACCCAAGCGCACAAAAAACTTCTTTTCTCAGACAGCAAAATAAACAGCCTCTTCTATGAAACCTTGACCTCACATCTTCTTAATCAAATACCACAATAAGATACAATGGCAATAAGTTAAGCAATCTGCTTCTTTCATAACGCGGTGTAATATTTTTCCTAAAACATCTTTGGACGTGGATTGCATATGTTAGCGTTTTGTTTTATATCTGGTGTTGACGCAAGCTGTGTTAGATACTAGCTGGTTTCCGCGGCTTTGCCCGTGTGATTTCTAAAATATATATGTGTTATTCTACACTAAGGCCAACTAGCAGCGATACGAAAGGTCATTAACCTAAAGAACAACTGTGGCGTTGACAATCTAATATTTAGCTCTTTCCATCTTGTGCCTTTGTCGTAATGTCTCGTTCTCCCGGCAAAAACATGACAACGTTAAGACGGGTTCGCCAACATTCGGGCGGCCATTTTAGATGGGATTTTAGCATGGGTTTTGTTTACATTTGGTATCGCTTCTCGTTGGCCGTACTATATAGTTGAGGCCGGTGTTTTGTACCCGCCGGCCGGTGTTTTTGCACGGAACAAATATTTGTATGACCTGCAGATAGTTGTTTCGGGTCTGCCTGTTTGTGTGTGTGAGTTTAAATGTTTGTAAACGCACCCACGATACAGGAGAAATTCCTAGTGTGGGGCAACGTTTTTTTTTAAAAAAAAATAACATATAGTGTAACCTGTACATTCACGCATGCGTAGTCATTTACTAACTCTGCTTACCCAAATATCTAGCGCGTGAAGATAGCTATCTATTTAACGTCAATAAATAGCAATAGACTTGAAACAGTGCCAACTAGAGATTGATTACCAATGACAGGATATTAGCTGCATACATCGCTTTTGAAACGGGTTTGCTTGTAATGTTTTATTTCAACTACAAAGTTGATCTCAAAATAAATACGATGCTTAACTCTGAGGCCCTAAGTGGAGGCTAGACAATTGGAAATACCATACTATAACCTTACTTACTTAATATTATAAAAGCGAAAGTGATTTTTTTGTTACCTCTTCACGCTTCAATGGCTAAACCGATTTTGATGAAATTTGGTACAGAAATAGTTGGGAAACAGGAGACGGACATATGCTTGATTAAAAAGAAGTGGGATATGAGGAAAACGATGGAAAAAATGGGAAAACTTAGCGTTGCTATTAAAAGTCTGCTTGGTGTGTTATACCGAATTTAACGCAAGCGAAGCCGCGGGCGAAAGCTAGTAAACAATAAATAAACTAGTAGTGTAGCTGCGATCTGTATTAATATCTATAAACAACAAGACAAAACGATTGTAATGTAGGTACAGAAGGGCTACTATGACATCTTATAGGAATTCTTACTCCACTGAGTGAAAGAGATGGTGCTAGACACCCTGTATAGCTCTGTCTCTTTCCCTCAGCGGAATAAGAATTGCTTTAAGAGGTCATAGTAGGGTAGCTGATTCTTGTGTCATTTATGATGAGTCGGACATACAGGCAAAAAGAATCGTCAACAAAATAAAAAACAAACAAACGGATGGAACGAAGTTATCATTTATTATGTACAAAAAAAAAGTGTGTGTGTCAGCTCCGACTATACGTCTTAATACACTCACAGCCAAATTAGAAAGTTGCGCACCAAAAACGTGGCACATTTTCGTTACTTTAGTAGGTTTTACCCCTCAGATTTTTCTCATACCGGGCGCCTTATATATGGAAATCGATTCTTAAGGAGTAAACTCCAATAAACTCCAATACCTGTATAAAATTAACAAAAATAAACAAAAATAACTGGCTTGCTTTCTATGAGAGAGAGAGAGACAGACAGAGAAACACGCGTACGCCGTACGGCTTACAACTACAGCATTAAACTAAGACGGAAAAAATTAAGTCCAAAAATTGTAACGACACTTTCGTTACAACTTTTGGTATTATTTTTTTCCGTCTAGCCCCCTTTCGCAACGCAAAATAAGGAACTTCGTTCCAAAAATATGAATATTTTTCTACTAAGTAATTTTTTTTTTCGGTTGGGAAATCATCATATAACTTCTACCGCTCTGCCCGGAGATTAAGAAAAGATCAAACATAACACATATCAAGCTACTAGAATCTGTTAGATTCCTTTGATAGATTTTCGACTTTATTTCTAAAGTATTAGGTTCAAGGTTCATTGGGAAAAATTTACAGTTTCGGGTAGCTTGACCTGCAGGCGTCTGTACATGGGTTTTAAAATATGTTTAATTATTTATTACAATAAGTTAGCCAGCTCGCGTATTTGCAATTTGGACGCCATCTACATTTGACAGTGCATTGACACTGTCATATTGCATTGTTCTATGCATTGTATGTATATTACAAGTTTTAGTGTTCAATTAGACGTGGTTTGAGTCAGACAACTTGCATTTTCATTTAGATTCATCCCGTTGAGCATTCATTGACATTTTCTGCATTTAAGTTTAACTTGGACATTCCCATCTGCATGACATTACTTATGTTAGGGATACACCCTACATAGATTTTTGGTCCTTCGTAACTATTGCAAGTACATACAGTCCGATACGTTGGTTGATAAGACGCCGCGCGGGATTTGTGTCGTGTAATACCGTGCCACGTGTGTTGCCGTGCAGGAGCATTCGGGGAGCTAGCAGCGGTCCAGGTTCCAAAGACTAAAACGCATCTATTTCTTTTGCCCTTTGTGTTCCGGGGCCGCGGTATCTCTTTGAAACAACCCACAACCCCGACAGGCGGCCCTAGCATGCCCCTCTGCTTTGCTGACATCTCTTTGAGGCGCGCGTGAAACACGTACGCACAGTTGACATGACCTGTCATCCCCAAAGTCGCATCTACGTTGGCCCTACGCCTTTTCCCCAGAAAGTTAGCCGATTTAAAAAATATTTACCCCGACTTCCGGAAAACAGCGGTACACAAAAAATATACTTACATTTAAAAAAAAAAATTAGAGGTGTCAAGGGACGCCCGGATGGAACGAAGTTCCTATAGAAATGAAAATATCTGGCTTGCTTTCTATAAGAGAGAGAGAGAGACAGACAGACAGAGAAACATGCGACGCCGCACAGCTTACAATAGCTTACTATAGCAAAAAGTGTCATGACAACTTTTCGTAAGAATTTTTTCCGTCTAGCCCCCTTTCTCAACGCGCGCTAAGGAACTTCGTTCCAAAAAAACAACTTATAACAACATTTCTTAACAAAAACCTACAATATTTTTTGACTTTCGAAAGTGCCTGTAACGGTTTAATTTAAATAAATGCTTTGAGTTTGAGTTTAAAAAAGCAGAAAATAAACTGCGTCTGTGATCATTTAACAAGTTTTAACGTAAGAAATTTATGTTAATATCCTATTATTGTCAAAGCGGTCATTTTAGACCGTCCAGTAGACCTACCATGACTTCTTAGAGACCCCCCACACTAGCGTCTTTCGAGCGTCGTCGTCGTGCCAGCGTGGTGTTTGTGTTTGTGTTGGCGTTTGTGCACACTGCCAGGTGGACGTTGCGCGGACGCTGGCACGACGACGACGCTCGAAAGACGCTAGTGTGGGGGGTCTCTTAAAGCAATTCTTATTCCGCTGAGGGAAAGAAACAGAGCTATACAGTGTCTAGCACCATCTCTTTTACTAAGTGGAATAAGAACTGCTATAAGATGTCATAGTAGCCCTTCAGTAGACGTCTTAAAGTAGAACTTATTCCACTGAGGGAAAGAGATGGTGCTTGACACCCTATATAGCTCTGTCTCTTTCCCTCAGTGGAATAAGTTCTGCTTTATGATGTCATGGTAGGGTAGCTGTTCAAGTTTGTCATCTGTATTAGCCGTATGTCAGATAACTAGCGTTTTATTTAAGAATAGAATCCCATCAATCTTGTCCAATTGAATTTAGGACGTATTTAGTACGCAATACTGTTTTATTTTGATTGTTTGTCCGGCTATCTGGATTTTTAATTAAGATTGACTTTTCTTTGTAGTCAAGATCTGAAATCTATACTAATATTATAAAGCTGAAGAGTTTGTTTGTTTGATTGTTTGTTTGTTTGTTTGAACGCGCTAATCTCAGGAACTACTGGTTGGAATTGGAAAATTCTGAGTGTTGGATAGTCCATTTTTTGAGAAAGGCTATAGGCTATATAACATCACGCTACGACCAACAGGTGCTGAGCAGCGCGGGTGAAACCGCGTGGAACAGCTAGTATTTTATAATAGGTGGCGCCCGCGGCTTTGCTCCCGTGATGTTAAAAAAACGTATCCTATGTGTAATTCTAGACTATAATCTATCGCTGTGCCGAATTTCATCAAGATCCGTTCAGCCGTTTTGACGTGAAAGAAGATCAAATATACCTACCTACGTCCATCCATACTCACAAACTTTCATATTTATAATATTAATAGTATATAAAAGCTTCGTCATCAATTATTTCAAGCAGGACCAAAATGATTACAATTTATAGTATTAAACTTATTTATTGTAATACTAAACGAATAGACGGATAAGGAAAGAAAGAAAAATATTTATCTGTCGCAAATTACGACCAGCACACAAAATAACAAAAAAAAATATGAAAATAAACATTAAACATGCAAAGCATCACAAACATTTACAAATAAATATATGGGACGAAATAAAAAAAATTAGAGGTGTCAAGGGACACCCGGATGGAACGAAGTTCCTATAGAAATGAAAATATCTGGCTTGTTTTCTATAAGAGAGAGAGACAGACAGACAGACAGAGAAACATGCGACGCCGCACAGCTTACAATAGCTTACTATAGCAAAAAGTGTCGTGACAACTTTTCGTAAAAAAAAATTCCGTCTAGCCCCCTTTCACAACGCGCGATAAGGAACTTCGTTCCAAAATAGCTTGCACGTCGTGACTGCGTCAGGTAGGTCACTCAGCAAGATGCTGTGCTATGGGAGCCCATAGCACGATTAATGAAACACTACAGACTACCTACAGTACTGTCTCCTTCTTTAAATCCAACCAAAGGTTTTCTTGAAGAAATCGCTTTTAGCCCACTGTGTCACCCTATTTATAAGTTGTAAACTGTTATTCTTGTAATTTGATTGGTGTACCTACATAATAAAAAATATTCTATCTATCTTAAAATACTATAAATGAAAACTATCCAAACTGTTTTTAGCTAAAATTGAATGGAAAATGAAGCAAAACCTGGCGCCATAGAAATGTTTAGTTATGGGATGTGTAGCTAAATTGCTAAAATAATTATTTTCGTGAAAATGACAATCACACGAACCTTACTCAAAATCTCCTGAAAATTTATTGACACAATATGTAGTACGAATTTAAAACACTAACCTATCCTTTAAATATAACAAACAGATGTATCTTTGTCGATAACTATTAATCTAAACGTCGGCACGTCTAACTGTATGTCACTTCTAAATTAACTACATGCTTAGCAGACAAACAGACAGACAAAAATAAATCGATAGAAGTGAGTGAGGAATATTGATTGTTATTTATTTTAGTAAGTCCAAAGGAATGATAGACTAGAAAATTTTCATTTTGCAATATCTTCGAACTTGGCGCGGTGGACTGACACAAGTATACGTCAGTAGTGCATCGAAAGAATAGAAATAAGGTCGAAAATATTTCGGCGATTTTATTTGAATATCATGTCCGCCGTAATGTAACTCATTTTGCAGATTTAATTGAATCTTTAATAAAGTACAGTCCCAGTTTTAGATATGTCTTTAGTCTATGAAATATATAGATAAAAAAAACTAGAGGTGTCAAGGGACACCCGGATGGAACGAAGTTCTCGTCGCGACACCACACTGTTCAATGCGCTTCCTACCTTGAAAACTGAGAAGAGTCCCATATAAAATTTCACCCCCTTTTTTAAGGGGTTTTTGAAGGGGGCATCATGTTTTATTAGTGACAAATACTCCATACAAACTTCAACCCCCCGTTTTAGGGAATTGGGGGGTTAGAAAGAGACAAACAGTAGCCTATGTCCATCTCCAGGGTCTTTACTATTACTGTACTAAAATTCATCAAAATCAGTTTTCCCATTTAGGCGTGAAGACGCATCAAACAAACACATTCGCTTTCGCTTTTAAATATTAGTAAGAATTTTGACGAAATCAAAAGAAAATTCCTGAAGAGCGTGTTAAAGAAGGCCATGTAAATAATAATAATTATCTAAATATCTTAGGACACGGCTATCTGATCGCAAGCTAAGCAGAGCTTGTTTTATGGTAACCAGACAACTGATATACATACTTACATAATTATAAATACACACATATTAAAGATAAATCACACCCAGACACGGAACAAACAATCATGCTCATCACACAAAGTTTGTCCTGGGTGGGAATTGAACCCACGACCTCCGGCTCAGCAGTCAGGGCCACTAACCACTAGTCCAACAGGCCCGTCAAAAAAAATTACTTCAGGATTTCATATCTTCTATCTGTTTGCTCCAGAAATAAATGAAACTCACTCTAATTCGAAATGATTTGTTTATTCAAATGTGGATGTAAAAACTCCAAAAAGTTTTTCGGAAAAAAGTTTCGAATTCATTACAGATGGAACGAAAATACCAACAAGAGGGGAAAAGTTTTGTCGAACTTTCGAGAATGGTACAAATCAGTCTTTTGGTTTAATTTCTAAGTGGCTAATACGTGAAAGGGGCTTGTTTGGCTTCTAGAAAAAAGAAGTTACCCCTTTTAATTTTTTGGAAGTGTTCTTAAGCAGATTGTCGGATTAAGATGTGAAAGGTTTTTTTTTGTAATCCTTACTAATATTATAAATCTGAAGAGTTTGTTTGTTTGTTTGTTTGAACGCGCTAATCTCAGGGACTACTGGTTGGAATTGGAATTCTTTTAGTGTTGGATAGCCCATTTCTTGAGGAAGGCTATAGGCTATATAACATCACGCTACGACCAACAGGTGCTGACCAGCGTGGGTGAAACCGCGTGGAACAGCTAGTCCTTACTAATATTATAAAAGCGAAAGTGAGTTTGTTTGTTTATTTATTTATTTGTTACGTCTTCTTGCCTAAATGGCTAGACCGATTTTGATGAATTTTGGTACAGAGATAAGTAAGGATTGTATTCTGAAACTAAAAATCCAGTAATTAGCCTGTCTTGTAAATTGAACCCGCGATCTCATTCTAGGCAACATCTAACCACTATACCTACGGGGTATAGACAATAATACAGCTAAGAACTAAACAAGAACTTACTATATTTATAGTCTATATCAAACCGTATCTCATTTACGAAGCGCTGGCATAACTAACTTCTGAAAGTTGGCGCCAAAACGTCCACCATTTTGGTTGGCACACCGCCATCTTTGTTCCATCTGTCATTTCGAACGTTGTTTTCAATAAGCGTATTTCAGTGAGACTGTAAATTCTAACTGACTGCGAAAAAGATGATTTTAGGGTCCCCAACTCGTGGCTAAATAATAACAGCCGCTCGGGTCGATCTTTAGGTTAAGCCGCGCTTGCCTAGGTCGGTTGGTGGATGGGTGACCATCTGTTGAAGACTAACGGCCGTTTTCAATAACCTATCTATCCTTAGTTCTCGTTACTACAGATAGGCAAATCTGTCCTTTTACGTTTACTTACTATTCAATATCCTACCGACAGATAGCATTTCCTACCGAAGTGGTCCATCTATCGTTGGGAGGTCGGATAGTCTACTAGAGATAGAAACTTACATACTAATCGCTGTTACTTACATTTCAATATTGGTTTCAAGTTACTGCCCGATAGATGTAGGTTACTGTGGTAACGTCAATCGTGTATCTGTCAATATCGGCCGGTTACGCGGATAGATAGCAGTTCGAAAATAAGTAGCTTTCTAATAAATACATAATAATGGAATATTTTAGCAGTGATGATAGCGATATGGAATTATTTCAAATTATTAAATTAAGTTCGCCAAGCCCGTTCCTTCATTTTATTATTGGTGGCATTCGTAGCCTTGTTATTTATGACTGTACTTGCAGCCACAAGTTGTATGAGAAACATCGTCTCATCTTTGGTCATTAGCACTGCTTTACTTGACTGTAATACAATAAAACTTTAAAAGCTTGAACGCATTATGGAATGTTTAAATTATCACCTACATAAATACTTACTGGATTCATTTAGATTCACTTTTATGATATTGATTAGGAAATATAAACATAAACACGACATTAAGCGTGGGTTGTATCGATATGTCAAATCTGTCAATCTCAAAACGTTTTATTAAATGATTGAATTTGGTAAACAATAAAAAACTACAATTTAAGGTTCATTCATGTTAAAATCTGCAAAAAAATATACATATTAAGTTCTTATGTTACACATAAATAAATAATATAATATTTGTTTTTGGCATTATACATTAGTGCAGCAATGAACTAAACGTTTCAAGAGGGAAGCATTTATCTCTCGTTAATGACAGTTAGATAGCACTTATCCTTGATTGTGAAACGCAAACTATGGATAGATAGGATCTTACTGTTAACTGGAGATAGCGATCTATCCGTAACCGGAGATAGGTTATTGAAAAAGGCCGTAAAGCGTCTACACAGTAGGTCTCAGCTGTCATTTGTAAATCTTTGACAAAATCTAAATATTTTTATTTCACATAGGCCTACATGGACACTTTTAAAACGTCGAGAAAAGATGCACGGTTCGGGTTGGTCGTTTCCTATGAAGAAAAACCGGCAAGAAACACCATGGTTATTCTTTTAAAATCATTTGGTTTTACAATGTTGTTGTTTCAGCGTTAGTCCTAAGTATGAAAGGACAGAGTAGGGTCGACAATAAGTCATTGCTTACTTTCAGGCATTTGTTTCAGGTACTTGAAAGTCTGGCAACATGGTCTATTGTCCATTAAAAGATTTTTTTAGAAACGTTTCCCCACACTAGGAATTTCTCCTGTATCGTGGGTGCGTTTACAAACATTTAAACTTATATACACAAACAGCCAGACCCGAAACAACTACCTGTAGGTCAACCGAATATTTGTTCCGAGCGGAGATCGAAACCACGACTCGCAGCGCAGCAGTCGATCGGTCAAGCACTTAACGAACTGTACCGTCAAATTTGCTATTTAAACAAACTAGCTTCCGCCTGCGACTTCGTCCATGGCATAATAACTCTGAGCTAAAAAAATATTTATCTCTCCCGTTTTCTTCCCTCTTTCCTCCCTTTCTCACTTTATTTAAAAAAAAAACCTATGTCCGTGTCCAGGGTAAAA
Source organism: Ochropleura leucogaster (assembly GCA_958449745.1). Classification (NCBI taxonomy): domain Eukaryota; kingdom Metazoa; phylum Arthropoda; class Insecta; order Lepidoptera; family Noctuidae; genus Ochropleura; species Ochropleura leucogaster. Next base: position 1,504,857 of record OY288230.1, on the reverse strand, counting down.
ACCAAAATTCATTAAAATCGGTTTGGTTATTTAGGCGTAAAGACAAATCAACAAACTCACTTTCGCTTTTATAATATTAGTAAGGATATCTTTTCTTGGTAGGGAGGAGCTCGTGGCTAAATAATAGCAGCCGCTCGGGTCGATTTTAAGGTTAAGCCGCGCTTGCCTAGGTTGGTCTGTGGATGGGTGACCACCCGTTACATAACGAGTTTCCTCCGTGCCTCGGAAAGCACGTTAAGCCATTGGTCCCGGCTGTCATTTGTAAATCTTTGACAGTCGTTACAGGTAGTCAGTGTTCCGAAAGTCTGACAACCAGTCTTACCAAGGGGTATCGTATTACCCAGTATTAACTGGGTTGTGGAGGTCAGATAGGCAGTCGCTCCATGTAAAATACTGATATTCAGCTGCATCCGGTTAGACTGGAAGCCGACCCCAACATAGTTGGGAAAAGGCTAGGCAGATGATGAGTAGGGATATCTTTTGTGTGCGTTAACTTAGAGGGTTGATTTTTTCACAGCACTAAATTATTACATCGTTGACTATAAGGTTTTAATTTCAACTCAATATCTCCATGCGTTTTCAAAATCTTGACAGATAGACAGATGGACAACAAAACGATCTAATAATAAGGCTAATCCTTACTAATATTATAAAAGCGAAAGTGAGTTTGTTTGTTTGTTTATTTGTTTGTTTGTTACCTCTTCACGCTTTAATGGCTAAACCGATTTTGATGAATTTTGGTACAGAGATAGTTGGGAACCAGGAGACGGACATAGGCTAATATTTTTTTGAAAAAAGTGGGATGTGAGGGAGAAAAGGGAAGAAAAGGGAAAACTTAGCGTTGCTATTACAAATCAATAAGGCGCAAGAGGAACTGTGTTACCCCAAATTTAACGCGAACGAAGCCGCGGGCAAAAGCTAGTCTTTTATAATTTCTTATAGCGCAGATTTTAAATCATCCAACTGCGGGCACGATCGAAGCGGCTTAGAATAAATTGAACCAATATAGCGCAAGTCAGTAGCAATACAATATTTTCTATTACTCAGCGCTTTCAATATATTACATTTAGCTTGCAATATTGAAATTTTTATTGAACATTCCTCACACTTTGATGTAAAACAGAAACAACTTAAAAATCGTTCATTTTTAGTTACCGATTAAATTATAAATGACTAGCTTTTGCCCGAGGCTTTGCTCGCGTTAAATTCGGGGTAACACAGTTCCCCTTGCGCCTTATTGATTTGTAATAGCGACGCTAAGTTTTCCCTTTTCTTCCCTCTTTCGGGGGAAACACACACTTTACTTCACACTTTTTTTTTAAATAGCCTATGTCCGTCTCCTGTTTCCCAACTATCTCTGTACCAAAATTCATCAAAATCGGTTTAGTCATTAAAGCGTGAAGAGGTAACAAACAAACTCACTCGCGCTTTTATAATATTAGGAGGTCGGTATTTCGCGTACCCAGCTATTCTGAGACGAAGCAGCCGAAACAAAATCAGTGGTTAGTCTCTTTTAAGGTCCAGACGAAAATCTTGGTCAACTTACAATGGCATTAACGGGCAACAGAAGGGACATGGGTAGATATTAGTTAGTTCAACTCTGACACTCCCCCCCCGCTCAGATCGGGGGATTTTATTTAAAGGTTTCCCACCCCAAAAAAAACCTATAGACATTTAAACACATCACATACATTTATAAAGGTCGCCCACTGCTGGGCGGTGTGTGTCTCAAGATTGCACCAAATAGGAGTCCAGCTCAGCATAACGCCAGGGGCCTTAGTCTGCTATTACAATAGTGTCAGAATGGTCGATCACTGATCGCTTATTGGTTGATTTTGACAAGTTTAGTATGTAGCAGATTACCAAAGTCAAAATTAACCATTATGCGATCAGTGATCGACCATTCTGACACTATTGTAATAGCAGACTAAGGCCCCAGGTATTCTAGAAGATGACCCCATCAATGACGGGCCTGTTGGTCTAGTGGTTAGTGGCCCTGACTGCTGACCCGGAGGTCGTGGGTTCAATTCCCACCCAGGACAAACTTTGTGTGATGAGCATGATTGTTTGTTCTGTGTCTGGGTGTGATTTATCTATAATATGTATGTATTTATAAATGATATAAGTATGTATATCAGTTGTCTGGTTACTATAACACAAGCTCTGCTTAGCTTGGGATCAGATAGGCGTGTGTGAGTTGTCCCAAGATATTTATTTATATTTATTTTATTTATTTAATGTTGATAACGGGATTTTCCGAAGATTATTCTCTTTCATCAAGTACTTACCTTTCCAACTACCTTGCTACGTATATATTCAAGGCTTAATTCCCATCGTGTCGGCAAGATCAAAGACGGGTAAAACAAAGAGGCGGCATTTTCAAAGAAAATTTTCGTTTCAACCTTGATAGGTTGTTTTTATAGGATGATTAAATTTGAGAATACAGTTAATTTAAACTATTACTTTGTTTAATTGCTGTTTTGAATGTAATTAAGAGAAGTTAATTTTTTTTTTCTTTTGAAAATAAATATTATTTAATAATTTAATTTATTTGACGACACGGTTAGCACAGCGACTGTTGCGCTTTGTGTAGCGGGTTCGATCCCTCTTTCTCCCTTACATCCCACTTTTTTAAAATAAAAATTAGCCTATGTCCGTCTCCTGGTTCCCAACTATCTCCGTACCAAAATTCATCAAAATCGGTTAAGCCATTAAAGCGTGAAGAGGTAACAAACAAACAAACTCACTTTCGCTTTTATAATATTACTAGCTTTCGCCCGCGGCTTCGCCCGCGTTAAATTTGGGGTAATATAGTTCCTCTTGCGCCTGATTGATTTGTAATAGCAACGCTAAGTTTTCCCTTTTATTCCCTCGTTCTCCCTCATATCCCACTTTTTTTAAATAAAAATTAGCCTATGTCCGTCTCCTGGTTCCCAACTATCTCTGTACCAAAATTCATCAAAATCGGTTTAGCCATTAAAGCGTAGAACTTCTCGCACAACTTACCAATTTACAATCTTTTTTAAAAACTTCATACGCCTCATCACATTTATAAGTGTAATTAAAATAAATGAAGAGCCATTTTTATCAAATTAATTGATGCTCTATTTCTATCGTCACGGCACTTAGCATTCATTAGGTTATGAAAAAAACTCTTTCAGTAAATGTAGTATTAGCAAGTGTGTTTGCATGCTGAAAACAGTATTTTGTATACTCTATTTTTGTTCAACAGTAAAAAGTATAATTTAGTGAAAAACAGTAGGTATAAAATATTTAGTTGGCAACCCTAGGTATAAGTATATATTTAACTTATTAAGAGCGCTCAACAGGAACATCTTGCAAAGTTCAGAGGTCAGAGGTTACCTTGTAGATCTGACCTTTTGGTATTAAATACGGCTCACGGAACCCAGAATAAGGGTGGGCTCCTTCTTCAGGGGCTCGTACATTAAAACGAAAAAACGAAACCCTTATTCGATCATTTTGTATTTTGTTGGCTGTTTGTCTGTATGTCAAGGACCTTTTGTTTTTTTGGGATGGGAAACCATCAAGCAACTCTACCCTCTCTTGGAAGAGCAGGTGGGGGGGGAAGATGTCAGACTTTTACTGACTAAAACCCACCTATGTTCCTTTTATTGCCCTTTACGTTCCAGGGCCGCTTTATCTCTTACAGGCGGAGGCTCTGGCAAGCCCTTCTGGGACCCTTTATCTCAAAATCGCGTGGAGATAACGAGTTGAAATTAAAACTATATAATTAAGTTTGTGGTATCTATGTGCTGTTATAAAAATAACCCTCTTAGTGTACGTACTCAAAAGATATAACTGTTTATGTCGCAAGTTTGTACGGAACCCTAGGTCCTAGTCTGATTCGCTGTTGGCTTGTTTTTTTTTTGCAGATGGGTAATCGTGCAATAACTTCATTTTTTTATATACAATGTGTCCCAGGGATAAGTGACCCCCCGGCGTTTTTTTGAATATTTGCACAAAATTATTAATAATTACATTTGTATTTGTGACTTATTGGCTTTAGTTCTTTTTTTTTATTTCGAAAACGTAATTAATTAATCTTGTGTTTCTGTAATTAATAAAATTTTATTACATCTAATAAAAAAAAAGTATCTAATGTATATTAAGACTGCAAATGAGGAAAGAGGAACTGTGTTACCCGAATTTAACGCGAGCGAAGCCGCGGCCAAAAGCTAGTATCTACACAAAAAAACTTCCTCAGTCAGTTAAAAAATTAATATAACAACGAATAAAATATTACCTGTAAAGTAACAAAAGCTAATATTTACTAAACACACCCTTGTACTATCTTACAACCAAACAGGGACTGGCAGAGAGCCAAAAGGTAACCAACCTTATTTGAATATTATTATTTATGGTGGTCCTTATGAAAAATATAGAGTTATTATGTCTCTGGTTATTGAAACCCGTAACTTGGATGGTTATTGGGTTATTGCAAGTCGTATGAGGAGCTCGTGGCTAAATAATAGCAGCCGCTCGGGTCGATCTTTAAGTTAAGCCGCGCTTGCCTAGGTTGGTCTGTGGATGGTAGACCACCCATTACATACCGAGTTTCCTCCGTGCCTCGGAAAGCACGTTAAGCCGTTGGTCCCGGCTGTCATTTGTAGATCTTTGACAGTCGTTACAGGTAGTCAGTAGTGTTCCGAAAGTCTGACAACCAGTCTTACCAACGGGTATCGCATTACCCAGTACTAACTGGATTGTGGAGGTCAGATAGGCAGTCGCTCTATGTAAAATACTGATATTCAGCTGCATCCGGTTAGACTGGAAGCCGACCCCAACATAGTTGGGAAAAGGCTAGGCAGATGATGATGTCAGTTTGAGTACGTATTTGTACAACTAGATTCAAACTTAGATATCTTGTACCAAAAGAAAGAGTATTTTTAAATCACAATACTTTTTAGAGTGATGGATTTGAATATTGATGGACGCAGAGAGAAAGGAAGGCCAATGAAAAGATGGATGGGTTGTGTAAGGAATGATATGAAGGAGAAAAGAGTAAATGATGCCGTGACATCTGATAGGGGAGAATGGAAGAAGAAAACGTGTTGCGCCGACCCCTCTTCATTCTCCCCTATCAGACGTCAGGGCATCATTTACTCTTTTCTCCTTCATATTATTATCATTCCTTATACAATCCGTCTATCTTCTCTCTGGCCTACCTCTCCCTCTCTATGCATTAAAACTCAGATCCATGACTCTGTTAGTAACATGTACTTCATCCCTCCTCATTACATGTCCATACCAAGACAAACGACTCCCTTTCAATTTTTCTGTAACAGGCGCAACTTTCAAACTTCCTCTAATATATTCATTCCTTACTTTATCTATTCTTGTCACTCCACACATCCATCTCAACATTCTCATCTCCACTTCCTTCAATCGTTTTTCAATTTAATGTATTTCAAATTATCTTTACTAATATTATAATTGCGAAAGTCAGTTTGTTTGTTTATTACGTCTTCATGCCTAAACGGCTAAACCGATTTTAGTGAATTTTGGAACATCGCTGGGACCCTGAAGACGGACATAGGCTTTATTTAAAAAAAAATGGGAAATGAGGGAGAAAAAGGGAAAACTTAGCTTTGCTATTACAATAAATAAGGCGCAAATGCAAAAAATACAGTTAGCAGGTGCCTGTAAAACAGGAAAGGGGAACTGTGATACCCCGAATTTAACTCAAGCGAAGCTACAGGCAAAAGCTAGTTATCCAATAATGCTTCTGCTAAGTAGCCATTTTAAACCTATAGAATTTTAAACATGGGGATCCCGAATAATCTTTTAACCGTGAACCGTTTGAGGTTAACTAAACGATAACCCGTCCTTGTGGTTATTTTTAACAAAAACGTTTTGGGGTTGGCCCCAAACGTGACGCTGGTTTTCAGATTAAAATATATCACACTAGCTTTCGCCCGCGGCTTCGCTCGCGTTAAATTCGGTTTAACACACCAATCAGACCTGCAGTTTTTGCTCTTGCGCCTGATTGATTTTTAATAGCAACGCTAAGTTTTCCCTTTTATTCCCTCGTTCTCCCTCACATCCCACTTTTTTTAAATAAAAATTAGCCTATGTCCGTCTCCTGGTTCCCAACTATCTCTGTACCCAAATTCATCAAAATCGGTTTAGCCATTAAAGCGTGAAGGGGTAACAAACAAACAAACTCACTTTCGCTTTTATAATATTAGTATAGTATTAGTAAGGAGTATTTTGAAGTCAGTTAGACTTAAAAAAAGAAGGAGGTTCTGTTCAACCGTATTTTTTTACGTGTTTTCAATAATTACTCCGCCAGTTTGTGGACCGATTTTCATAATTTTTTAATGGGTAGCCTTCTAAAATGTTTGTAAAAAAAACTTGAGCGGTGTCAAGAGACACTCGGATGGAACGAAGTTATTATTTATTATGTACCGAAAACCTGTATACACTCAACAAAAATAATCGTCGCGACACCACACTGCTCAATGCGAAATAGAAAGACGAAACGAAAATAATTGGCTTGCTTTCTATGAGAGAGAGAGAGAGAGAGAGACAGAGAAACACGCTCACGCCGCACGACTTACAACTGTAGCAAAAAGTGTCGTTACAAGGTTTGGTCTTTATTTTTCCGTCTAGCCCCTTTTCGCAACGCGCGATAAGGAACTTCGTTCCAAATATAATGATTTAAAAAAGTGTCCATGGAGTTTCTTGCCCATTCTTCTCCATAGAGATCAACGCTTTGGAATGGGCAACTACAGTACTTTCGCAAGTTATTATGTCTTGTGACTGGGACTGTAGCAGCATCCTTTTTGTTTTTATGTCATTCAAAAGTGCCTGTAATGGTCTAATTGAAATAAATAAGTTTGAGTTTTAATTTTTTGGAGTTTACTCCTTAAAAATCGATTTTCATATATAAGGCGCCCGGTATGAGAAAAATCCGAGGGGTAAAACCTACTAAAGTAACGAAAATGTGTCACGTTTTTGGTGCGCACCTTTAGTGCGCAACTTTCTAATTTGGCTGTGAGTGTAATAAGACGTACATATGGTATGCTGTATAGGCGACTATACCTATATACTATATGTTATTGGGCTCTTTTGTTTCTATCAGTGTCGATGTATTTATATTGCAATTTTTTTTCATTAGTTTGTGAATTTACCCTTTCATATGATATTAACCTTTTTTCAGTTGAATAAACTCTTTTTGCGTATGGTTAGATACTCGTACTTAAGTAGTAAGTTCCAGTCGTGCGTCAGAGCTGACACACACACTTTTTTTTAATAACGGTCAAGAGCGAGCCAGATTTGCGTACAGAGGGTTCCGTACAAACTTGCGACATAAACAGCCATATCTTTTGACTGCCTAGACTTAGAAGGTTGAATTTTTGACAGCACAAAGGAACCACAAAGTTGAGTATATGGGGAATTACAACTTGATCCCTCCACGTGTTTCCGAGATAAAAATCTTGACAGATAGACTGACAGACCGAAAGGTAACGAAGTGATTCAAAAATCGATAATTTTAGCGTAGAGCTAGTTAATTAGACATCCTTACTAATATTAAAAAAGCGAAAGTGAGTTTGTTTGTTTGTTAACTCTTCACGCTTTAATTGCTAAACCGATTGTGATGAATTTTGGTACATAGATAGTTGGGAACCAGGAGACGGACATAGGCTATTTTTATTTAAAAAAAGTGGGATGTGAGGGAGAAAGAGGGAAGAAAGGGGAAAACTTAGCGTTGCTATTACAAATCAATAAGGCGCAAGGGGAACTGTGTTACCCCAAATTTAACGCGAGCCAAGCCGCGGGCGAAAGCTAGAACAGAATAACTGGTTTGTGTGACTTTATTAACAATTTTTATAAATATATTGCTGAGACATCATGATTTTCAACAATTTATTTAAACGTTTGACGACATGGTTTTCGCCGTGTCACGGGTTCGATCCCCGCACGGAACAAATATTTGCATGACCTACAGATAGTTGTTTTGGGTCTGGCTGTTTGTGTATGTGAGTTTAAATGTTTGTAAACGCACCCACGATACAGGAAAAAATCCTATTGTGGTGCAACGTTTTTATTATAAAAAAACCGGGCAAACTTGCTATTTAAACGTCCATATGATTTGACTGCTTAGACTTAGAGTTATGGTTTTAAAAACAAAGGGACTATAGACTTGAGTCATCATCATCATCATCAGGCTATATTAGTCCACTGCTGGACATAGCCCTCCCCTAATGAGCGCCATAGCGCCCTGTCTTCAGCTTGCCGCATCCAGCATCTGCCTGCAGTCTTTCTTAGATCGTCATCCCACCTGGTCGGAGGGCGTCCTACACTACGCTTGCCGAGTCGCGGTCTCCACTCAAGAACACGTTTACGCCAATGGTTGTCGGTTCTTCGTGAGATATGGCCAGCCCACTGCCACTTCAGCTTGCTGATTCTTTGAGCTATGTCGATAACTTTGGTTCTCTGTCGGATGTATTCGTTGCGGATTCTATCCTTCAGAGAAACTCCGAGCATAGCTCTCTCCATAGCTCGCTGAGCGACTTTGAACTGATGGACCAACCCTGCCGTGAGTGTCCATGTCTCGGCTCCGTAGGTCATGACGGGTAGGACGCACTGGTTGAAGACTTTCGTTTTCAAGCATTGCGGCACGGATGACGAGAAGACTCTCTAGACTTGAGTAAGATATGGTTTAAATTTCAACTCGATATCTTCGCGCGTTCCTGAGATAAAGGGTTTTGACAGACAGACAGACAGACAAAAAAGTAATCCATTAAGGGTTGCGGTTTTCCTTTTAAGTGACGGAACCCTCAAATAAGTCTCAAATCATTTCAGCAATTTCTGAATAACGTTATCAAATAATCAACGAAATACCCTTATTTAACTAAAACAGTTAACATAAAGAGGTTTATCTGTTAACTGTAAGTATATTATACCTATAAGTTACTCGAAACAGTAGGTACTTATCCGTCGGCGTATCACCTTTGATCTTGAAGCTTTGTCGGCTCTTTTGAAGCTTCAAGTTTCTCCGTCTTAAGTTGTCAAGTAGTATTTCGTTTGTTTGTGAGTTAAGTTGAAAAATATCTGTGAAATAGAGTAAAGAGAGGATGTAGGAGATTATAAACTATTAAAGGGTTTATATTTGGTCTCTCGGCCACCGTAGATGCGGGCCACGCGCGCCTCAAAGAGTTTTTAACAAAGCAGAGTGGCTTGCTAGGCCCACCGACTGCCGCGGGTTGTTCGAAAGAGATACCGCGGCCTCGCAACTTTTTTTTTTAACTTTGCCCCGCACTAGAAATTTCTCCTGTATCGTGGGGGTTTTTATAAACATTTAAACTCACATACACAAACAGCCGGACCCGAAATAACTACCTGTAGGTCGTACAGATATTTCTTCCGAGCGGGGATCGAACCCGAGACACGCAGCGCAGAAGTCGATTGCTTGGTTGAAAAATAAAAGGAAAAACAAAACACTATCGCGCGGCATATAAGAAGTATCAATTTTCACACGAAATTCAATTTTGCACTCCAGTACAAAATTGATAAAAGAGAGGGACGGGGCATTCTAGCCTATACATCTGTCTCCTTCGTCATCGGGGTCGCCAGGATCGATAGGCGATACGAGAAGTTAACAGGAACGCTTGGATGATTCTAGAAAATATTTTTAGACCAGTTCGTTAAGGTAAACTGTGTTATAATTCAACTAGCTGGCGCCCGCAGCTTCGGTCGCGTGATATCGAAAATAAAACAGTATCCTATGTGTTATTTCAGACTATAATCTACCTCCATGCCAAATTTTATCAAGATCCATTCAGCCGTTTTGACGTGAAAGAGTAACAGACATCCATACATCCCGAAAAACATTTGCATCAATAATATTACTTATTAGTAAGATATAGGAGTAGGATTAATTTAAGGCACAAAATTCTATAACTGCGTAACTTTTAATTATAACAGAACTACATGTACTGTACTACATTTAACCCATTTTAATAAACAATATAATACAGGTTATAAGCTCTATTTTTGCCAAATTTCATCCAAATCTTTTCAGTAGTTATTAGATATTCCTAAACGTGGACAAGGTTTGAAGCCCTCTTTTTAACCGACTTCAAAAAAAGGAGGAAGTTCTCAATTCGTCAAAATCTTTTTTTTATGTGTATTAATAACTCAAAGACACCTGGACCGATTTGCAAATGAATGCAATGCAAAAATGCTGAAATAAAAAAACGCTTTTTGTAAAAAAATTAAACTTCCGCCGCTCTTGGCGGAGTGGAGGTGTCAGACCTTTACTGACTAAAGCCTATCCATGTTCCTTCTTTTGACTTTTAAGTACCGGGTGGAGCGGAGGGGAGTGTCAGACCTTTACTGACTAAAGCCTATCCATGTTCCTTCTTTTGACTTTTAAGTACCGGGTGGAGCGGAGGGGAGTGTCAGACCTTTACTGACTAAAGCCTATCCATGTTCCTTCTTTTGACTTTTAAGTACCGGGTGGAGCGGAGGGGAGTGTCAGACCTTTACTGACTAAAGCCTATCCATGTTCCTTCTTTTGACTTTTAAGTACCGGGGCCGCGGTATCTCTTTCGAACAACCCGCAAACTCGGCAGTCGGTGGCCATAGCAAGCCTTCTGCTTTGTAAAAATCTCTTTGAGGCGCAAGTGGTCCGTATCTACGGTGGCCGGGAGTCTTCATTAGACGACACGGTTGTCGCAGTAGCTGAGCATTCGACTGCTGCGCTGCGTGTCGCGGGTTCAATCCCAGCACGGAACAAATATCTGTACGACCTACAGGTAGTTATTTCGGGTCCGGCTGTTTGTGTATGTGAGTTTAAATGTTTATAAAAAACCCCCACGATACAGGAGAAATTCCTAGTGCGGGGCAACGTTTTTTTCTTTTTTTATTACATAAATTAAATGACGTATAAGTGGCAAATAAGTTTTCACAGTTACAATAAAAAAAACTATCTTTTAACATCAACATGCGCAAAAAAATATTCTTTAAAATTGAAAATAGTAATATAATAATACTAGCTTTCGCCCGCGGCTAAGCGGCTAGGTTAAATTTGGGGTAACACACTTCCCCTTGCGCCTTATTGATTTGTAATAGCAACGCTACGTTTTCACTTTTCTTCCCTCTTTCTCCCTCACATCCCACTTTGCCTAAAAAAAATAGCCTATGTCCGTCTCCTGGTTCCCAACTATCTCTGTACCAAAATTCATCAAAAGCAGTGTAGCCATTAAAGCGTGAAGAGGTAACAAACAAACAAACTTACTTTCGCTTTTATAATAATAGTAAGGAATAAGGATTGTTTCTAAAAAAATTGTAAGGCTTTTTTTTAAATTATTCAAGTTTTTTGATTGATACTTCTTATTTGCCACGCGATAGTTTTTTGTTTCTTTTTTTTTTATAAGTTTTTGTTTAAAGTGTTTGCGGCCAGTGTAAGGAGCTCGTGGCTAAGCCGCGCTTGCCTAGGTTGGTCTTTGGATGGGTGACCACCCGTTACATACCGAGTTACCTCCGTACTTCGGAAAGCAAGTTAAACTATTGGTCCAGGCTGTCATTTGTAGATTTTTGACAGTCGTTACAGGTAGTCAGTGTCCCGAAAGTCTGACAACCAGTCTTACCAAGAGTTATCGTATTACCCAGTACTAACTAACGTCAGATGCCTATCTGACATTAGTTAGTACTGGGTCGTTCCATGTAAAATACTGATATTCAACTGCATCTGGTTAAACTGGAAGCCGACCCCAATATAGTTGTGAAAAAGCTAAGCAGATGACAATGAGGTGGCAAAATGTTTAAACCCGACTAAAGATAAAAAGAAAACATCGCATAAAAACTGAACCAGTTGAAAAGCCTACAACGTTTCATCCCCTATCGATCGCTAAACACCCCGTCATCCCTTATTAACGGGGACAAAAGGGGTGAAACATGACAGACCGCAACATGGACAACTGTTTGCGTATTTAAATCGTTTGTCATTGTGGTGTGGTTATAGACATTGTTATTTTTTTACTTTATTTATTTGACACTAGCTTTTGCCCGCGGCTTTGCTCCGAAACCTGTAACGACTGTCAAAGATGTACAAACGACAGCCGGGACCAACGGCTTAACGTGCTTTCCGAGGCACGGAGGAAACTCGGTATGTAACGGGTGGTCACCCATCCACGGACCAACCTAGGCAAGGTAATACTGAGATAGCAAACATGTATGTACCTAAAATATATCCAGAACTAACCGGCGCCCGCGGCTTAACCCGTTTGATATCGAAAAAAAAATATCCCATGTGTTATTCCAGACTATAATCTACCTCTGAGCCAAATTTCATCAAGATCCGTTCAGGTGTTTTGACGTGAAAGAGCTACAAACATCCATACATCCTCACAAACTTCACATTTATAATATTAGAAGGATTTAGGTTTTTCGTTTTTTGTGTGCTAAATCATCGAATCCCAGCTCTGGGCAGAGCGGGGTGTATCAGATTTTTGCTGACAGGAACCCATCTATGTTCTTTTTTTCACCCTTTGGGTGCCGGGCCCGCGGTATCTCTTTTTGCTGGGGAGTTTGATCCGCCACTTCTTCTACCCAGCTAAAACACTAGGAAGTGGCGAAGGGCAGTGCGTTTTTGTGGGACTGTCTCTTGTAATGTGACGTTCAAAAAGTAATGTTTATCAGCCTAATTTGAATAAATGACTTTTGATTTTGATTTCTTTTGAACAACCTGCAACCCCGGCAGGCGGTCTGACCAGACTCAAAACAGAGGAAGTTATTTGATGATTTCCCATCCTCAAAAAAAGGACCTTAACTAGCTTAACTTAAGGGTTCATTAGCATTAAACAATACATCCTTACTAAGATTATAAAAGCGAAATTGAATTTGTTTGTTTGTTACGTCTTCATGCCTAAACGGCCAAACTGATTTGATGAATCAAAATTCATCAAATCAGTACAAAATCAAATCTGTACCAAAGTACAGAGATAGTTGGGACCCTGGAGACGGACATAAGCTTAAAAAAAAATGAGAGGTCAAGGGACACCCGGATGGAACGAAGTTCCTATAGAAATGAAAATATCTGGCTTGCTTTCTATAAGAGAGAGAGAGAGACAGACAGACAGACAGAGAAACATGCGACGCCGCACAGCTTACAATAGCTTACTATAGCAAAAAGTGTCGTGACAACTTTTCGTAAGAATTTTTTCCATCTAGCCCCCCACAACGCGCGATAAGGAACTTTGTTCCAAAAAGAGAGAAAAGGGGGAGAAAGAGGGAAGAAAAGGGGAGAGAAAGATATTATTTTTGATCATCTCGCGGTTTAAAGTTAGCGTTAACCCAAAGTAACTACGTCCATACGTCATGTTCGTGAACGGGCGCTGTCAATTGGGACTGGTCATTTTTTAACTGCAACGGTTCATTTTTTATTGGAATTTATTGGAGTTTACTCCTTAAGAAGAGATTTTCATATATAAGGCTCCCGGTATGAGAAAAATCCAAGGGGTAAAACCTACTAAAGTAACGAAAATGTGTCACGTTTTTGGTGCGCAACTTTCTAATTTGGCTGTGAGTGTATTAAGACGTACATATGGTATGCTGTATAGGCGACCATACCTATATACTATATGTTATTGGGCTTTTTTGTTTCTATCAGTGTCGATGTATTTATATTGCAATTTTTTTCATTAATTTGTGAATTTACCCTTTCATATGATATTAATCTTTTTTCAGTTGAATAAACTCTTTTTGCGTATGGTTAGATACTCGTACTTAAGGAGTAAACTCCAGTCGTGCGTCGGAGCTGACACACACACTTTTTTTTTATTTAGATTTTTATATTGATTTTTGTTTTTACTCTGGACGCTCTTACTGTGCACGATTTTCTACATCACATATTTGTATAATCTTAACACGAATGATGTAAATACGATTCTGTAATAATATTGTAATTTAAAAGAGTGTCCATGGTGTTTCTTGTCCATTCTTCTCCATAGAGATCAAAACTTTGGAATGGGCAACTACAGTACTTTCACAAGTTATTATGTCTTGTGACCGGGACTGTAGCTTAACATTTTGTTTTTTTTGACATTCAAATGTGCCTGTAATGGTGTAATTGAGATAAATGATTTTGATTTTGACTATGCTACGTGGACGAAGTCGCGGGCGGAAGCAAGTTCACAAAATTTTAGAAATACTGTGTAAATAAGTTAACTTCCCCAAGATAATATTATCTGACACCGTACCTGTTGAGTTTAAGTAAAAAACGTCCATCTTGACACAATGAAAAATACCCAAACTTACACCCAAATTGAGAAGACCTTTGCCACTTTACAAAACGTTCAATACGAGGGCTCAATTTAAAACGGTCCATTATATCGAGACACGTCAAGCTATGTTAAATGTCTTCTAACGGGGGTCATGATAAATTGGTGTAGATATTCAATTTCGGGAGACGGTCTTTGCATTTGGGATTCTTTGCTAAGTGACTTAAAATCGATCGTAATGAAGTTTTTTTTTCGAGAAATCGTCAAATAGTTTTTTCCCGCTCTGGGCGGAGCGGAAGGGAGTGTCAGACATTTACTGACGAAAACCAACCAAACTTCCTTTTTTTAACCGACTTATAAAAGGAGGTTGTCAGTTCGACTGTTTTTTACACGATTTTTTACGCGATTTCACCCTCAATTGTGGGAAGATTTTCATAATTATTTTTGTAATCAAAAGGGTACCAATACGCCTGAAGGAATCCTATGTCTTAATTTTAACTATATTGTTTCGTTAGTTAGCGAAAGTGAGATTGTTAGTTTGTTACGTCGTCGCGCCTAGATGGCTACACCGATTTTGATGAATTTTGATACAGAGATAGTGAGAGACTGGAGACGGACATAGGCTATATTTTTTTTATTGGAGAAAAAGGGGTAAAAGAGGAAAGAAAAAGGTTTTTTTTTGGATCATCACGCGGGTTAAAGTTAGCGTCAGCCCAAAGTAACTATGCCACGCGGACAAAGCCGCGGGCGGAAGCTAGTCTTCTATAATACATATTATTTTTTCTAATGTATATGGATGATATGCCTCCTTGGGTTATGGGTCGAGCTACACGATAACTGACAAAATGCTTGCACTGACTGGACAGGTCCACTCAATCTGTGTGGTGCTTTATTAAAAAGACCATTTCAGACGCTAATCTACATAGTCCTCATTTAAGTTGACCAAGATTTTTTGTCTAGACCTTAAAAGAGACTGTGACCTCTGAGTTTGTTACGGCTGTTTCTTCTCAGAGTAGTCGGGTACGAAACACCGGCCTCTTCTAGTTTAAAAAAAAGACGTGTAAAAGTGTTTGTGAAAATCTTCTTGCATAATAAACATTTAATACAGAATATTTGGTGTGCAGCCCGACTCACACTTGACCGGTTTTTGACCTATTTTCGCTTTATCATAAAATATCGGTTTTCTTAACTATAGTATATAATATATAAAGCTGTTTAGACGCTTTGACCAATCAAGTGTAAACCAAATAGAAAATATTAAGCGAATTCCTGTCCAGCATTGGTTTTTTTTTTGTGAGTAATCGCTTTTAAAGTAGATTGTTATTTTACTTCAAACTTGCTTTTGCCCGCGGCTTCGCTCGCGTTAAATTCGGGGTAACACAGTTCCCCTTTACTGATTTACAGGTACCTGCTACCTGTAGTTTTTGCCCTTGGGCCTTATTTATTGTAATAGCAATGCAAAGTATTCCGTTTTCTTCCCTCTTTCTCCCTAATTTTTAGCCTTTGTCCGTATCCAGGGTCCCAAATATCTCTGTACCAAAATTCATCTAAATCGAATCAGCCATTTAGGCGTCAAGACGTAACAAACTAACTTATGCTTTTATAATATTAGTAAGGATATCGCACACTGGACTAGGAATTTTTCCTGTATCGTGGGTGCGTTTACAAACATTTAAACTCACATAAACAAACAGCCAGACCTGGAACAACTATCTGTAGGCCAAACAAATATTTGTTCAGTGCGGGGATCGAACCCGCGACACGCAGCGCAGCAGTCGATCGTTCACCCTCTGCGCCAACCTGTGAGTGTCCGACTCGCACTTGGCCGGTTTTTTTGGTTCCTTTTCTAATTATAAAAAAATCAGGTCGATCTTTAGGTTAAGCCGCGCTTGCCTAGGTAAGTCTGTTAATGGGTGACCACCCGTTACATGCCGAGTTTCCTCCGTGCCTCGGAAAGCACGTTAAGCCGTTGGTCCCGGCTGTCATTTGTAGATCTTTGACAGTCCTTACAGATAGTCAGTGTTCCGAAAGTCTGACAACCAGTCTTACCAAGGGGTATGGCATTGCCCAGTACTAACTGGGTTGTGGAGGTCATATAAGCAGTCGCGCCATGTAAAATACTTATATTCAGATGCATTCGGTTAGACTGGAGGCCGACCCCAACATATTTGGGAAAAGGCTAGGCAGATGATGATCTAATTATAAAAAAAAACGATAAGCTTATAGAAACAGTTTTTTGTCCAGACTGACTATCAATATCTTTCAGCTCCATAATACCTTTACCTAACGGCTTGGGTGTGAATTCCGCGTCAAACGCAATTACGGAATTTCTTCACTTCCAATCAAAATGACTGTACTATTTCAATTGTTATCCTACTTTCATTATAAATGCGAATGTTTGTGAGTATGGATGTATGTATGGATGTTTGGATGTTTGATACTCTTTCACGTCAAAACGGCTGACCGGATCTTGATAAAATTTTACTCAGAGGTAGATTATAGTCTTGAATAACACATAGGATACTTTTTTTTCGATATTACCCGGGCGAAGTCGCTGGCGCCAGCTATCCTACTTCCTACCAATATCCTCACTTCCTACATTCGCATTAATAATATTAGTATATTATTAATGCGAATGTTTGTGAGGATGGATGGATGTATGTACGTTTGTTACTCTTTCACGTCAAAGCGTCTGAACGGATCTTGATGAAATTTGGCACAGAAGTAGATTATAGTCTAGAATACTTATTTTTCTATATCACGCGGGCAAAGCCACGGGCGCCACTGAGTTAAGAATATTTCCATGCATTTTGTAGTTAACTTCTATTTGAAGTTAACTAGCGGTCAAAAGGTGAAAGTTCAAAGAGGTTTGAACTTTGTATTACAGAACCATTTAATATTTAAGTTATAGTAAAACGAGCTGTTACCCGCGACTTCGTCCGCGTGTGACCTTGTCTTGTAGTCGTTCTATTGTAATGTATATGGCAAAATATCGAACATACCCACCCATGTTCGATCTTTTGAAGTCAGTAAAAGTCTGACACTCCCCAATTCTTAATCGGAAGTTATTTGATAAGATAAGATATATTTATTTGCATAATACATGGTATACAAGATGTTATTAAGAATATGAGATCAAACATGTTTTGCTTAAAGTAAAGCATGCAAACTAGACATACATTAAGGCATTGAGATAAAATAGATAACATTGAAATTCATTTTAAATACTCATTAATGCTATAGAAATTATTGATGATTGATGATGTTTTTTTTTATTTATTTATTTACTCTGGACGCTCTTACTTTGCACGTCTTTCTACATCGTTCTCACATATCTGAATAATCTCAACATGAATGATGTAAATACGATTTTGTGATAATATTATAATTTAAAAGAGTGTCCATGGAGTTTCTTGCCCATTCTTCTCCATAGAGATCAACGCTTTGGAATGGACAACTACAGTACTTTCACAAGTTATTATGCCTAGTGACTGGGACTGTAGCTTCATCATTTTGTTTTTTGACATTGAAAAGTGCCTGTAATGGTCTAATTGAAATAAATGATTTGAGTTTTAATTTTCATACGCAAAAAAAAGTTTGCATGTTTTTTGGAGTTTACTCCTTGTCACGTTCTCTTTTTTTTGGAAAGTTATAAAAGAATGAAACGATCGCAAAAGATAAAATAAGTAGGTAGGTATATTAATAAAATCAAGTAATCAAAAGTAGGGTTCCATTTAGGCCGGTGCAAAGGTCGGACCACGTAGGAGGCCGTCAAATACCGCACTCTCCTGCTTGGTGATAGTCGGTGTCGGCGGTTAGTCGGTGATGGCTTCGGTGTCAATCAGCAAAGCACTAATGTAGCCGGCGTAGGGTAGGTGGCTTGCACTTCAGTCAGCCAGCTGCGCGGATCTTCAGCCGCCTAGGTATTCCCAGTACGGGAAGAACACTAGCACTTCACTTGAGTAGCCAAGTACTTTAATATCTTTCGTAAATAGGCCTAGGTAAGATAAGAATTAGATTTACTAGAATCTATATTCTGTTACGAGGGTGTACGCGGCAGAGGTACGGTACAGAACACTCAGTACGTGTCGTTCTTCGATAGCTGATCGAGCGGCACTGACGGCTGCTCCCGTGAAATGAATGCGCCCGCGACCATCAGGTGAAAGGGAAGGATTTTTGAATGTATATAAAACAGCGCGTTGTGAGAAATTGCTGTGTCAGTTTGTTCGTAGTTTAATTTAATTTGTATCAATGGGTTTTTTTTTATTTAATTTAGGTAAGTAAGCATATCGTGACATCCTTAAGAATATAAGGCGATTTTCATATATGTATAAGGCGCTCGGTATGAGAAAAATCCGAAGGTTAAAACCTACTAAAGTAACGAAAATGTGTCACGTTTTTAGTGTGCACCTTTAGTGAGCAACTTTCTAATTTGGCTGTGAGTGTATTAAGACGTACATATGGTATGCTGTATAGGTGACTATACCTATATACATGTTATTGGGCTTGTTTGATGAATTTATATTGCTATATTTTTTCATTAATTTGTAAATTTACCCTTTCATATGATATTAATCTTTTTTCAGTTGAATAAACTCTTTTTGCGTATGGTTAGATACTTGTACTTAAGGAGTGAACTCCAGTCGTGCGTCGGAGCTGACACACACACTTTTTTTTTGTTGAGGCATTAATCACTGACCTCTACAGTTTGGATACAACAGATATGGTGGAAATCTATATGACGGGCCTGTTGGTCTAGTGGTTAGTGGCCCTGACTGCTGAGTCGGAGGTCGTGGGTTCGATTCCCACCCAGGACAAACTTTGTGTGATGAGCATGATTGTTTGTTCTGCGTCTGGGTGTGATTTATCTATAATATGTATGTATTTATAAATATATAAGTATGTATATCAGTTGTCTGGTTACCATAACACAAGCTCTGCTTAGCTTGGGATCAGATAGCCGTGTGAGTTGTCCCAAGATATTTATTTATTTATTATTTATCTGACTCAAAAACCACTTTTTTATTTATAAAACTGAAACAAATGAACGTCAAGAAAAAGAGGTAACTTACGTTTAATTTATTAGTACAGAACTCAAATATAATATATTGTGAACACGCAATTAACCAACGCAAAAAAATTACCGTGTATAGTTCAATACAAAAAGTAAAGACTTAAATAAAATTAGTTTACAAAAGTGGTCTAGTACTACGAAAAAAAAATGTTTAAAATGTCCAAGAAAAAAATTTTTCGTCTTGAAATTCTCAATGTTTTCAGCGACAATCATCATATTTTTTTATATCTATAACAAAGGAAATTGTATAGACTAAAGAGATATCTAAAAATTTTCAAACACGGACCTGTACTTTTTTATATTCAATAAAAACTGCAACATGACCTACATTTTGGCGGACATGATATTCAAATAAAATCAAACACCGAAATATTTTCGACCTTATTTCTATTCTTTCGATGCAATACTGTCGTGTACTTGTGTTAGACTATGCCTAGTATGCAGCTAGCGTCACTTCCGCAAATACCTAAAGATTAGCTTGTTACCCTTATTAAAAAGTAATATAAAGTATTTTCCAAATCATACCACAACTAAAAAATACTGAAATTAAAAACTTTTTTTAAATACCCGTTCTCAGTTGCATCTAGTTAGACTGGCAGCCGACCCCACCGATATTAATAAATAAATAAATATCTTAGGACAACTCACACACGGCTATCTGATCCCAAGCTAAGCAGAGCTTGTGTTATGGTAACCAGACAACTGATATACATACTTATATTATTTATAAATACATACATATTATAGATAAATCACACCCAGACTCAGAACAAACAATCATGCTCATCACACAAAGTTTGTCCTGGGTGGGAATCGTACCCATGACCTTCGGCTCAGCAGTCAGGGCCACTAACCACTAGACCAACAGGCCCGTCAAAAGGCTAGGTGTCAATATAAACCGGGAAAATCTCTTTGAAAACCGGTCCATTCAGTTTCGCACTCGACGTATCTTCTGATTGATTTTTCAGTCAATTCTCGTAAGCTGATTAAGTTAAAATGGATACCTGACGGTTTAAATAAAATGCCATTTTATCAACAAAATCAAAAACATCACGTCTTCTAATTCTCGGAGGGTAAGACAGAGATATAGGTAAGAAAGACTGAAATCTGAATGTGATTTTGGTAAAGTTTAACAAAATCAAAATGACGTGTGTATGTTTGTGACGACACGGTTGGCGCAGTGGCTGAGCGATCGACTGCTGCGCTGCGTGACGCGGGTTTGATCCCCGTACGAAACAAAAATTTGTATGGACTACAGGTAGTTGTTCCGGGTCTGGCTGTTTGTGAATGTTAGTTTAAATATTTGTAAACGCACTCACGATATAGGAGAAATTCCTAGTGTGGGGCAACGTTTTTTTTTTTTGTTAATATTAACAGAATATAGTACGGCCAACGAGAAGCGATACCAAATGTAAACAAAACCCATGCTAAAACCCCATCTAAAATGGTCGCCCGAATGTTGGCGAACCCGTCTTAACGTTGTCATGTTTTTGCCGGGAGAACGAGACATTACGACAAAGGCACAAGATGGAAAGAGCTAAATATTAGATTGTCAACGCCACAGTTGTTCTGTAGGTTAATGACCTTTCGTATCGCTTCTCGTTGGCCGTACTATAGAAAACAATTTAACATCATTTCTTTGAATGCCCGGAGAGTAAGACAGAGATATAGGTAACAAAGAAAGAAAGAAACACATTCACAAACATCCAGACCCGGTACATCTTTTTGTAGGCCATAAAAATGTTTGTTACGTGCGGGCTTCGAACCCGCGACACGCAAGTGCCTGTAATGGTCTAATTGAAATAAATGTATTGAGGTTTTAAAATCCAGCTAAGCAAAACACACCTTTCTAAAGTCAAACGTCCTTGTTTAAGGTTTGTAAAATGATGGGTGACCTAATTTCTTTGTTGATCGTTGAAATGAGACATTTCCGACAATAAATAGGCGCCATTTTGTGAAACAGAACTGTTTCTGTTTGTTTTTTAGGCACGATAAGTTTTCACGCAAGCTTTGAGTAAGGTATGCTGCGTATTAAAGGCTATGCTATTATTTTATTATTTGACAACACGATTGGCGCTGTGGCTGAGCGATCGACTGCTGCGCTGCGTGTCGCGGGTTGGATTCCCGCACGGAACACATACTTGTATAGCCTACAGATAGTTGTTCCGGGTCTAGCTGTTTGTGTGAGTGAGTTTCAATTTTTGTAAACGCACTCACGATACAGGAGAAATTCCTAGTGTGGGGCAACGTTTTTATAAAAAAAAATACTACTACTATTTTATTTATTGTGTGTATTTGTATGAACGAAAACAAACGGCAATAATAAAATAAAACAACCCAACATTTTACTAATATTATATAAGCAAAAGTGAGTTTGTTTGTTTGTTACGTCTCAACTCCTAAATGGCCAAACCGATTTCTATTAATTTTGGTATAAGTAAAGATAGTTGGGACGTTGGAGACGGACACAGTATAATTAAAAAAAAATGAGAAATGGGGGTGAAAGATACATTGTGGTCTATCATCAAATCAAATCAAATCATGTATTCATTTGTTTAACATAGGTAGATACAATTATTTATAATTAAAACTAATATTAATGAAAATTTAAAAATATATGTATAGGCAGGTATGTTAAAAATAAAAAAAAAATACTAAATTAAATAAAGTCAAACACAAAGACTCAAAAACATAATAAAGAAAAATGTAAAAAAAATAAAATACTGTTTTATGTCACGGCCAGGAAAAAAGTAAGAATCTAAAAAAAAAAAATGTCACCATTTTGCCATTACATTTTTATATCTCAGAAAATCAAAAATACTGTAATAGGCTTTATTCACTAGTAAGTATCTTAGCTGTTTTTCATCAAGTTAGCGTTAGCCCAAATTAACTATGCCACGCGGTCGATGTCGCGGGCGGAAGCTAGTTTAAAATAAATTATTATTACATATGTTCATCTCCTGGTTCCCAACTATCTCTGTACCAAAATTCATCAAAATCGGTTCAGCCATTAAAGCGTGAAGAGGTAACAAACAAACTCACTTTCGCTTTTATAATATTAGTAAGGATGTTTGATGAGCGATTTTTTTGTCATTTGTCGGCCGATTTTAAAGTTCTTTAAAAAAAATATATTTAGCCACGAGCTCCTTTGGAATTCGGAATTGGTTAAACATGGCGTCGAATTAATAAATATAAATAGCATAGGAATTATATTGTAACACAAGCTTATAACATGCAAATCACGCGATGTAGTTATGTCACATAAAAAGTATATGTTGTAAGGGACTGTTGTTATATTGTGTTTTAAGTAGATTATCACGCAAGCTCAAATATGGGGTAAGCTAGGAATAACAGTAAAAGTATTATATGAATCAACTTAATTTCTCTTCTGGTCTCTTTGTAAAAAAATATTTAATTAATTTTTAAAACTAGTTTTGCCAGCGGGTTTGCTCGCGTTAAATTTGGTATACCACAGTTCCTGCTACCTGCAGTTTTTACCCTTGCGCCTTATTGGTTTGTAATAGCAACTTATAAAATGAAATATGTACTTAATAGCAAATCACCGCTTACCGTACAGACCTTCGGTGCCATTGTGCCTCCCGGCCACCGTAGATGCGGGTCTGTGGACGGTGAGCAATGGGTAGCTCACCGTCCGTCCGTCTATTTACGACAAGCCGGGTCGACGACGCGTTCGTGTTTCACGCGCGCCTCAAAGAGATGTCAGCAAAGCAAAGGGGCCTGCCAGGGCCACCGCCTGCCGGGGTTGCGGGTTGTTAGAAAGAGACACCGCGGCCCCGGAACGTAAAGGGCAATAGAAGGAACATGGGTGGGTTTTTTTACAAGTCTGACACTCCCCCCCGCTCCACCCAGAGCGGGAGAAGTTATGTTTTGATGATTTTTCGCCCCAAAAAAATAGGATTACGCAACTTATAAATGAAATATAGTCCTTTTCTTGATCCTAAGTTATAACCTTTGACATCTAAAATCTATTTTCGTTTATATGCTTACCTTTTTTCAACTATGTAGAGCTTTGAGTCTAAATAGAAGCGTCTTATCCGACTTCAAAAAGATGTGGGAGGTCATGTATTCTACCAGCATCTTTTAACCAATTAAAAACATGGAGGACGTTCTCAATTTCACTGATTTTATTTTGTGCTAGATTTTACCTGCGGCTTCGCTCGCGTTAAATTCGGGGTAACACAGTTCCCCTTTCCTGATTTGCAGGTAATTTTCGTTGATAACAAAGGGTGTGTGTACCGATTTTTAGATTCGTACCTTGAAAAGTCCCATATAAAATTTCATCCATTTCTTTTAAGGGTTTTGGGGCAGATTTCCAAAAAAAAAATTTTGATCGATGTTTTTTTAGTAACATATATATATATGTTATATTACAGTCCGCATACCAATTTTTAGCTTCCTACCTTGAAAATTGCGGAATTCTCCATACAAACTTCCACCCCCTATTTCAGGGAAGTGGGGTGTTAGAAAGAGACAAAAAGTAGTAGTCTCTACGGTCTCAACTATCTCTGTACCAAAATTCATTAAAATCGGTTTTGCCATTTAGGCGTGAAGACGTCACAAACAAACAAACTCACTTTCGATTTTATAATATTGGTAAGGATCTTCTACATCTTATATGTATTTAAAATTCTCGTGTCACAGTTTTCGTTGCCATACTCCTCCAAAACGGCTGAACCGATTTAAACGAAATTTTGTGTACATATGGGGTAGGTCTAAGAATCGGCCAACATCAATTTTTCATACCCCTAAGTGAGCAGCGGGTGAAACCGCTGGGCACAGCTAGTCTAATATATAAAATTCTCGTGTCACAGTTTTCGTTGCCATACTCCTCCAAACGGCTGGACCGATTTAAACGAAATTTTGTGTACGTATCAGGTAGGTCTGAGAATCCGCCAACATTTATTTTTCATACCCCTAAGTGGGCAGCGGGTGAAACCGCTGGGCACAGCTAGTTACATATATGGTCTTCTAAAGTGGATGATATAGTTACATCTTTAGTTTGCCACCATCATCGGGATGTCCACCACTTACTGCTTATTAATTAATTAATTATTATTGCTTAAAAAGGGATATAAGGGAGAAAGAGGGAAGAAAAGGGAAAACTTATCATTGCTATTATAATAAATAAGGCGCAAGGGCAACATACAGGTAGTAAGGTACATTTTAATCAGGAAAGTGGAACTGTGTTACCCCGAATGTAACGCGAGCGAAGCCGCGGGCAAAAGCTAGTGGTAATATAATAATTTGTTACAAAACTGATGGCAACATCTACCACTTGTTTCATATGGTTCTTTTTTAAGAAATCATATTATGATTCTTTTTTACCAATTCTTTTTAACCGACTTCAAAAAAAGGAGGAGGTTCTCAATTCGTCTGTATGTTTTTTTTTTTTTTTTTTTTTTTTGTGTTTGTTACCTCATAACTCAGGTCTGAGTGAACCGATTTTGATGATTCTTTTTTTATTCGAAGGCTAGTGGTTGTCGTTTGGTCCCATAAAAAAAATATCAAGATCCGACAAGTAGTTTTTGAGTTATCTTTAATAATACGTATTAGATTGACTTCGTGTACGTTGATGATATACTCATTCGTCGATTATATTTTAGAAGTTGTCGAATACAAATGATTAAAAAATGGTATGTAGGTACTACTATGGTTTGGAAGGTTATCGCAGTAATTTGGTGATAGATCTTCAGTGATATACAACGGCACTCTTTAATAAATGACAGCAAATCTGCCGTGATTGCTGCAATCACATGTATAAGTATGGGTTTCGCCAAGGTAGGCAGGCGAGTGGGAGCAGGGTGACCGTATCCCCTCCCCACCCCTCACCTAGTCATTAAGAAACATAAACATCAGATCAAGTATCAGCTGTATCCCCTAGGGGATGATGCATATGATTTCTGAATTGGTTTAATACTAAAGCATAATATAGATACTTAGTATTTAATCTATAGCTTGATGTGGAACTAAAAATTGTATCTAAGACGGGACTAAAGCTAAAAAGAAAAACTTTTTAACCGTGTTTGCGTATTATATCATAATACTATAACTAAAAATGTTGAAATAAAAACTTTTTAGTAAAAAAATAAAACCGACTTCTAAAAAAAACTAAAAACTGGAAAATAACTTTATTTCCGGAAGTCGGTGGCAAATAAAGTCAACGAAACCAACAAAAGCCACCGACTTCCGGAAATAAAGTTATTTTCCAGTTTTTAGTTTTTTTTAGAAGTCGGTTTTATTTTTTTAATGAGTGAACATTGTTGAACTTGTATATTCTTAGAAGTTTGATAACTTTTGTTAACTTCTTGACTGGTTGTCAGACTTTCGGGACACTGACTACCTGTGGCAACTGATAAAGATCTACAAATGACAGCCGGGTCCAATAAACATGCCTTTTGAACACGGAGTAAACTCTGTAGGCAATTCAAGCACAGTTTGATTTAAATATCGATCATGATTTTGAACCAATTAGTGGGCGATCTTAATAAATATATGTGACTAGCTGTTCCACGCGGTTTCACCCACGCTGCTCAGCACCTGTAGGTCGTAGCGTGATGTTATATAGCCTATAGCCTTCCTCAAGAAATGGACTATCCAACATTAAAAGAATTTTTCAATTCAAACCAGTACTTCCTGAGATTAGCGCGTTCAAACAAACAAACAAACTCTTCAGCTTTATAATATTAGTATAGTATAGATCGATCATGATTTTGAACTCAAAATCATATTATTTCGATTAAACATAGCTCTACACGGGCACTTATAAAACGTCAAGAAAAGGTGCACGGTTCGGGTTGGTCGTTTCCTATGGAGAAGAACCGGCAAGAAACTCCATGGTTACTCTTTTAAAATCATTTGGTTTTACAATGTTGTTGTTACAGCGTTAGTACTTAAGTATGAGCAGAGGGGCTTGCCAGAGCCTCCGCCTGCCGGGGTTGCGGGTTGTTCGAAAGAGATACCGCGGCCCCGGAACGTAAAGGGCAATAGAAGGAACATGAGTGGGTTTTAGTCAGTACAAGTCTGACATGCCCCCCGCTCCACCCAGAGCGGGGGAAATCATTGGATGACTTCCCACACGAAAAAAAAAATTATGAAAGGACAGCGTATGCCGATAATGTGGTTGTTTGGCCACGATTTTCTGTATATATCCCATTTTGATTCGGCATAGCATGTCTTAATCCTTACTTTAATATTATAAAAGCGAAAGTGAGTTTGTTTGTTTGTTACCTATTCACGCTTTAATGGCTGAACCGTTTTTGATGAATTTTGGAACCGAGATAGTTGGGAACCAGGAGACGGACATAGGCTAATATTTTTTTGAAAAAAAGTCGAATGTGAGGGAGAAAGAGGGAAGAAAAGGGAAATCTTAGCGTTGCAATTACAAATCAATAAGGCGCAAGGGGTACTGTGTTACCCCGAATTTAACGCGAGCAAAGCCACGGGCAAAAGCTAGTATTCTATACTTCCCAATTACTCGTCCAACAGATTATCCTTTCTAGATTTACAGTCAGCCACGCTAAATCTCCAATTCAGAAACAATTATTTAACCAAAGATACGTTTTTATAACATTTCTCTTGCAATGCAAACTCATTACACTTATACATACGTACACAAACCATGTATATGACGGTAGGAACAAAGAAATTCGTAGTGCGCATGCGTGAACAGAGCGAGAGAACAGTACGGTCGAACGCTATAAGAGCAAGCGTGTTAGAAAAAGATAGATAATGTCATAAATTTCAACTGAACATTTTGCAGGGTGTGTTAGATATTTCATGTTATTATTTAATAATTAGAAGTGACGTATTTTTGAGGGAATGCTTAGTTCTTTTTTTTTTTCGAGACTATAAAGTTTTATTGGGGAAACTCTCCCACATGGTAATTTCTGCATTTCTGTGCGAAAAGTTTCAAAATCAAAATCAGAAATCAATCAAAATCTTCATCTTCAAGTAAAGAGTGAATAGGTTATTTCTAGGTAAGCGTGCTTCATCGTCGACCACATCATCACTTACCATCAGGTGAGATAGTGGTCAAACGCGAGCCTATCACTAATAAAAAAAAAAACAAGCCTACATAGACACTTATAATAAGTCGAGAAAAGATGCACGGTTCGGGTTGGTCGTTTTTAATTAATAGTCATTTATTCAAATTAGGCTGATAATCAGTAGTTTTTGTAGGTCAATATTAGAAAAGACAGTCCCACAAAACGCCCTGCCCTTCGCCACTTCCTAGTGTTTTAGGAAGTGGCGAAGAAGAAGTGGCGGAACAAACTCCCCAGCAACACATCTGTCTGTCAGGTTAAAATAACCAGATTTTATAGAATTTCATTTATCACAAGGTATATTTAAAAATAATTTATTTATTGTCACGTGTCAGCTAGCAAACACCAATTATATACTTACATATAAAAACATCATCATCTGTCTAGCCTTTCCCCAACTATGTTGGGGTCGGCTTCAAGCCTAACTGTATTTCAGTATTTTACAAGAAGCGACTGCCTATCTGACCTCCACAACCCAGTTAGTACTGAATAATACGATACCTCTTGGTAAGACTGGTTGTCAGACTTTCGGGACCCTGACTACCTGTAACAACTGTCAAAGATCTACAAATAACAGCCGGGACCAACAGCTTAACGTGCTTTCCGAGGCACGGAGGAAACTCGGTAGGTAACGGGTGGTCACCCATCCACAGACCGACCTAGGCAAGAGCGTCTTAACCTAAAGATCGACCTTAGTGGCTGCTATTATTTAGGCACGAGCTCCTCCAATCTAATATATAAAATTCTCGTGTCACAGTTTTCGTTCCCATACTCCTCCGAAACGGCTGGACCGATTTAAACGAAATTTTGTGTACATATCGGGTAGGTCTGAGAATCGGCCAACATCTATTTTTCATACCCCTAAGTGAGCAGCGGGTGAAACCGCTGGGCACAGCTAGTATGAATATAAACATATACCCAAACATAAATAAATTCTTCAGTCTAACGGGCGTATATAATAGAAATAGTTTCATTACAAGCATCAAGTAATAACAAGTGAATATCAAGTTGCGAAAATCGCGTACAAAGTCGCAGGTTACAGCTATCGTTATCCTTACTAATATTATAAACTAGCTTTTGCCCGCGGCTTCGCTTGTGTTAAATTCGGGGTAACATAGTTCTCCTTGCGCCTTATCGATTTGTAATAGCAACGCTAAGTTTTCCCTTTTCTTCCCTCTTTCTCCCTCACATCCCACTTTTTTCAAAAAAACATTAGCCTATGTCTGTCTCCTGGTTCCCAACTATCTCTATACCAAAATTCATCAAAATCCATTTAGGCGTGGAAACGTAACAAACAGACAAACATACTCACTTTTACTTTTATAATATTAGTAAGGATATCTTTTTATTCACTTTTCATTTTAAAATCACATTTTTAAATATTTCTTAGAAATAAAAAATATAAAAATAGGGTCCAAGCTGCCGGTGGTTAGGGCTCCAGAGGAAGGAACCTCCTAACAATACGAGCCGTATCCAGGAGTACCGCTTTCTGTATCAAGCCCCTAATCCAGCTGCCTAACGAGAGCCTGCTCAGGTGTTGGTCGAGGCTCTTGGCAATTAAGTCATTAGCTGTAACGACTATCGGCACAATGATCGCTTAGTACACATCCCACATGTCGAAAACCTCGCGATCCAAGTCAATAATTTTTCGTTTATTCATCTTTACCCATATTTTCTGTAATTCTACATATTCCATTATTTTTAAAAAATATATAAAATGTGATTATATAAAGACGAAATATGTGTTTGTTCGTATCGAATAGGCTCCTAAACGACTGGACCGATTTTAACCATTTTTACACAAATAGGAAGCTACATTATCAGAAAGTAACATAGGCTACACAACATCACGCTACTACCCACAGGAGCAAAGCAGAAAGCTAGACAACTGTCAAAAAGCAAAAGCAAAAGTCGGGTAAAAAAGTAAGTATTTAATACTTACTTTTTTACCCGACTGCGCGCCGCAATGGAGGGTAAAAAATTTAGGTCTATAGTAATTTAGACAATCGGGACCCATTAAAATCTAGAACGGCTCACATTCCAATAATGGGTCCCGAAAATCTAAGTTACTATAGAATTATCTAATATATAAAATTTTCGTGTTACAGTTTTCGTTCCCATACTCCTCCGAAACGGCTGGACCGATTTAAACGAAATTTGTGTACATGTCGGGTAGGTCTGAGAATCGTCCAACATCTATTTTTCATAACCCCTAAGTGAGCAGCGGGTGAAACCGCTGGGCACAGATAGTTTTTTTTTATATAATTAAGTGCCTTAATAGTTATTGGACAAGGCAGTTATTGAAAGGTTATTGGAAGAACAGGTAACTAAAAGAGTAATAGATCTAAATGTTGATGGACGGAGAGCGAGAGGAAGGCCAAAGAAAAGATGCATGGATTGTGTAAGAAATGATATGAAGGAGAAATAAGTAAATGATGCCGTGACGTCTGATAGGAGAGAATGGAAGAAGAAAACGTGTTGCGCCTACCACAAATAGAATGGGACAAGGGCAGGAAAATGATGACCTTGATAGTTATTCTTCATAGTTCTAGATTACTATTATATTATTCGACGGGCCTGTTGGTCTAGTGGTTAGTTGGCCCTGACTGCTAAGCCGGAGGTTGTGGGTTCGATTCCCACTTAGGGGTATGAAAAATAGATGTTGGCGGATTCTACCCGACATGTACAAAAATTTCGTTTAAGTCGGTCCAGCCGTTTCGGAGGAGTATGGGAACGAAAACTGTGACACGAGAATTTTATATATTAGATGTATGTATTTATAAATTATATAAGTATGTATATCAATTGTCTGGTTACCATAACACAAGCTGTGCTTAGCTTGGGATCAGATAGCCGTGTGTGAGTTGTCCCAAGATATTTATTTATTTTATTATTTATTTATTACAGTACTTGTTTTTGTCTTTTCAGTTTTATTTTTATTTGGTTCACTTTTTACGCAGTCGGCTTTTTATTGACGAATGGGAAATTATTAAATAACTTCCCACGCTCTGCGCTAAGCGAAAGGGAGTGTTAGATTTTTAGTAACTAAAACCCACCTATGTTCCTTCTTTCGCCATTTATGTTCCGGGGCCACGGTATCTCTTTCGACCGACCCACAACTTCAGAATATATCCTCTTACAATAATAAATAATAAATATCTTGGGACAACTCACACACGGCTATCTGATCCCAAGCTAAGCAGAGCTTCTGTTATGGTAACCAGACAACTGAATCATACTTATAATAATTTATAAATACATATTATAGATAAATCACACCCAGACACAGAACAAACAATCATGCTCATCACACAAAGTTTGTTCTGGGTGGGAATCGAACTCACGACCTCCAGCTCAGCAGTCAGGGTCACTAACCACTAGACCAACAGGCCCGTCAATACGCTTTACAAGTCTCCTCTGTATCCTCTTACAAATAGTTGTAGAAACTTTTCTAAGAGATCGTCACTTGACTTTTTCATATCGCCAAAAGGTTATCAGGCATTGACCTTTCTGGTAAAGATTCTTCTCATTCATACTAATATTGTAAACTAGCGTCCGCCCGTGACTTTGTCCGCGTGGAACATACTACGAGCTAACGCTAACTATAACTGATCGAAAAAAATATCTTGCTCTCCACTTTTCTTCCTTCTTTCTCCCCTTTTTCTCACTTTGTTACGTCTTCACGCCTAAATGGCCAAATCGATTTTGATGAATTTTGGTACAGAGTTAGTTATTTTTTTAAAGTAATAAATGAGTGAGAAAGAGGGAACAAAAGGGAAAACTTAGCTATGCTATGAAGCTGGAGACGGACAAATACTATTTGAAAAAAAAATGTGTAAAATATGGGGAGAAAAGGGGAGTGAAAGATATTTTTTTTGGATCAAAGTAACTAGTTTCATTATATCTGCATTTTTTTTGCGGATGGGAAATCATCAAATAACTTCCCCCGCTGTGGGCGGAGTGGGGGGGAGTTTTAAATTGAACTGACTAAAACCTATCCATGTAAGGAACATGGATTTTTGCCCTCTATGTTCCGGGTATCTTTTTCGAACAACCCGCAACAATTCATTTATGCTCTCACACACTTACAAACCTACTTGCAAACACACACACATACACACGCCGACACATGCCTTACACTCACACACACATATATTTTTATATATATTTAGGTTTTAAAAAAAAACTGTCAACGTAATTTTACATTACGGAAGAGTGGAGTCTCCAATTACAAATTAATGTTTTTTTTTGTACACCAATAAATAATTTTGCATTCGTATATCATTTATCAGGCTTAAAAAAACATATTTTTAACTTAAAACAGAGCTTTACTTTACAAACAAACCCACGGTCAACAGCTAGTCTTTGTAACAAAACTAAACAAGTAAACATTCACAACACCAAAAACAATTAAACATTCTTTCTTCAAACTATGCTCACCTCAAAATTTGACGGCAGCAAAACTTCAAACTAATCCCTTTCATAATTGCAAACTGAGGTCGTGAGTTGGGGCATCCACCCTAAATAAATTTATGTGAGCGGTCCCTGAAAGTAGGGTGGGAGCTCCTATTCTCGGACACCCGATATACCTTGTTAAAAGATTCTACCCTTATTTAGTTGGTTGAGATCGAATGGATACCCGGTTTTGTTTATACCTGAATTTTCGTATAACTAGAAGTTTTGTTTAGATGTTATTGTAATGTTGTTGACCTCGATTTAGAATAGGAACTCGCCAGGTCTTGAGCGATTTTTTTAGGGTTTTATACCTCGAAAGGAAAAAACTAAACCCTTATATACTCTGGACGCTCTTACTGTGCACGTCTTTCTACATCGTTCTCACATACTTGTATAAACTCAACGTGAATGATGTAAATACGATTTTGTAAAAATATTATACTTAATTTAACCGTATAGTTCGGTACGGACCCCTTCGGGGGCTCGACATTCAAACCTCCGCTGGCTCGGTACTGGCCCCGAAAGGGGTCGGACATTTAAGTCATATGACCTCCTCATTATTTTTGTAAATATTTTATTTTCTGGTTAATAAATAATATGGGTGTGCATTCATTAAGATAGTAGAATAAAAAACTCATATGTTAACGTCATTAGAAGTTCTTTAATTATTGAGGAAGTTTCTTAATAGTCTTATAAAATCCAAATGCGTAAATTACGATCATCGCCATTTTGATGGCAGTGTAGGTCGACGCTAAAAATCATAAAATAATAGGTTTTCGGACATTTAAACTCCACATTATTGGGCATGATTAACGTGTCCTTTTATTACGTGAAGAAATAATTCGTAATTGAACTTGTATTAGTAGTGGTAATGATACATTTTGAAATCTAAAGTCGAAGTTTTGCGCCAATCGTGCTTGTTTACATTTTTAATTCCACATTATATCATATATTCACGAATAGATTCTATAACACCTGACACAAATATCATTTCAAATATTATAAATAACATGACAATGCCCAGATCTTATCGTAATTTGCAATAATAGGACCAATAACACGGAATATTCATAACCACTACTAAATTCACTTCCGAAATTGACGTCCATTTCTTTTTTTTTAAATTTTGTGATGTGTTTTTGCGATTATTTCAATCGATTATTTTCTTGTAAATCAATCAACTCGAATAATTAAATTAAGAAATATCAGAAATTGATAGATGAAAATAAAAATTAATTTTGTAATACGTGTAAAATACTATTGATTATAATATTTTTTACGCCACTAAAACCGATTCAAAAACAAACAGTACAAACTGATCTATGGCTAAATTCGCGCCAATTTTATTTTCAGATAAAAAATCAAAAAAGGAATGCGCTCGCTGTTCAAATTTAAGTATAATAAAATGTTTATTTGCTATTTTATTAATAATTTGGTTTTGTACCTACTATTTGAATGTGAATTGCAAATAGAAATAAATAAGGTTGAATATAGAACGCGCCATTTATGATCTTGGTAAGCACATTAAAAAAATCAGCTAAGATAAATTACATTTGTTCGACAAAATTGTTTGGTTGGATTGGTTATTTGAAAAGCGTATTCATTCTTTCCTAAAACATGGCTCGTAGGCCAAAGTGTTCTTGGAGTGGAAGCCTTGGCGTAAAAATGGCCTATAGATGAAGAGCACAATTGAGATGGAAACACGACACCAAGAAAACTCCTGGTTCAAAATGAGTCCATTTTGAACCTGGATTTTTCTTGATGTCGTGTACCGGGGTTTTTTTGGGTGGGAAATTGTCAAATAACTTCCCCCGCTCTGGGTAAAACGGGGGGGAGTGTCAGACTAGTACTGACTAAAACCCACCCATGCTCCTTCTATTGCATAACCCTGACACTCCCCCCCGCTAGCCAGCCACCGCGGGAGACGTTACAGGCATCGGGCGTCGGGCGTCGGGTGTCTATATCAATACTTTAGGGCCCCGATGTGTGCGGAGTCCCTGTCCGTCTAAAAACAAGGCTCTACTGCGGAGGCATGGCTTTCTAGGTGCGGTACGGCATGGTTGTGCCGGCTGGGGTGCCTGACTAGTTACCTACAGAATTAGCATGACCTCCTACAAAAATGGCCGCCATTTTCATTCATCGTCATTCAAGAAAACAGCCAAAATCTTTTACCGCGAAACCGTTTGACAGCAAAATGTACCTCAAATCTTGGCGCATAAGAAAATAATTATAGCATAACAAAAAAGCACGTGACAAAATGTTGTTGTCTTTCTTTTCTTATCGATATCATAGATATTTGAACAACTATAATATCAATAGTAGAATAATATGCAATCTCCACAGGTAAATTCCTCAATGGTCCCAAAACTTTTTTTAAAGTTAACTCCATTTCGATTATCGATTAGGTTGAATGCAACTTTTTAATCGTAATGATGAAACTTAGATTTACGGTCAGCACTAAGAAATGTCATGTTGCAACACAGTTTTAGTATTTTTTTGTCGAGATTTGTATCGTGTTTTATTTTGAATTTATATGTAAAATGGCAAAAATAAGAATGCAGATGGAATGTCACTGTTTTTATTTTAAATTTCCGATTTTATTATCAAAGGGTTGTCTTGTGTATGTGCATTATTTACAGCGTTTTTAAAGTACCTAATTTTTGGAAGGGTGTAATAATATGTATTTTACACACATTTTACAATAGATTGACGCCGTTTTATCGACCTTATGAGGTTTTTGGAAATATAAACCTCAAACTTATCATATGATACAGCCCCGGTGACTTATTTTTAATAACAAAATTGAATGCTGTAAATTGATGAAAATTCTTGAATTTCATAACAATTCGCGTCACCCCACCGATTCAGCTGATGTGTCATGTGTCAAAATCCTGTCGTGCAGAGTGGTTAAATGAATGTCCATGGAGTTTCTTGTCCTTTCTTTTCTAAAGAGATCTACGCATTGGACTGGGCATTATTTTTTTTAAATCGTTGCCCCACATTAAGAATTTCTCCTGTATCGTGGGTGCGTTCACAAACATTTAAATTCACATACACACATAGATCCAAAACAACAATTTGTAGGCCATGCTAATGTATGTTCCGTGTGGGAATCGAACCCGCGACACGCAGTGTAGGAGCCGATAGCTCAGCCACTGCGCCGACCTAGCCAGCAAATCAATATTATAAAAGTGAAAGTTTGTATTTTGTATGTTTGTTACTCCTTCACGATCAAGCGGCTAAATAGATTTGTATGAAATTTTGTATCAAGATAGCTTAGATTCTGGATTAACACATTATCTTAATTGGATTGCAAGAAAATGCAGTGTTCTCGTGGAATTAATAAAAAATAACTCAAATATCTTTTTTCACTGCGGGTAACACCGCGAGCGCAGCTAGCTGTATTATGTATTTAAATATATCTTTATTTGTTTCAGATTGCTGCCCAACCGCAAAAGGGAACAAGGATCAAGGTTATTTTTGACTATTTCTAAACTATTACTGAAGGTTTACTATAAAAACAAAACTTTATTAATTGAGCAACAAGTTTTCACCAATAACTTTAAACTAACTACTAACCAAACATTTATCTAAACTATTTTAAGTCTATCCGAATTTCTGAATAATATTTCGTTCATCAACATCGTGAGGAAAATTGACATGTAAAGAGGAGGGACGCAGCGCATGTGACTAAAAGAGTGATGGATCTGAATGTTGATGGACGGAGAGCGAGAGGAAGGCCAAAGAAAACGGACGTATGCTAAAAAAGTGAGAAAAAGGGGAGAAAGAGGGAAGAAAAGGGGAGAGAAAGATATTCTTTTTCGATCGGAACCTAGTACATCCTTATCCTTATCCTTACTATATAATATTATAAAAGCGAAAGTGAGTTTGTTTGTTTGTTTGTTACCTCTTCACGCTTTAATGGCTGAACCGATTTGAATGAATTTTGGTACAGAGATAGTAGGGAACCAGGAGACGGACATAGGCTAATATTAATAATATTTTTTTGAAAAAAGTGGGATGTGAGGGAGAAAGAGGGAAGAGAAGGGAAAACTTAGCGTTGCTATTACAAATCAATAAGGCGCAAGAGGAACTGTGTTACCCCAAATTTAACGCGGGCGAAGCCGCGGGCAAAAGCTAGTATTATTATAATCCTTTCCTTACTATCCTTACTAATATTACAAAAGTGAGTTTGTTACCTCTTCACGCTTTAATGGCTAAACCGATTTTGATGAATTTTGGTACAGAGATAGTTGGAAACCAGGAGACGGACATAGGCTAATTTTTATTTAAAAAAAGTGGGATGTGATGGAGAAAGTGGGAAGAAAAGGGAAAACTTAGCGTTGCTATTACAAAACAATAAGGCGCAAGGGGAACTGTGTTACCCCAAATTTTACCTACCTGTACCTGTTGGTCCCGGCTGTCATTTGTAGATCTTTGACAGTCGTTACAGTAGTCAGTGTTCCGAAAATCTAACAACCAGTCTTACCAAGGGGTATCGTATTACCCAGTAATTACTGGGTTATGGAGGTCTGCAGATAGGCAGTCGCTTCAAGTAAAATACTAGTATTCAGCTGTATCCGGTTAGACTGGAAGCCGACCCCAACATAGTTGGGAAAAGGCTAGGCAGATGATGATGACAGTTATGTAAGCAGCTATTATGTCTGACTATACCATTTTTCACACACCCTGTATAACATCATAAACCAAAAAGGAAACACCCTGTAAACAT
Source organism: Ochropleura leucogaster (assembly GCA_958449745.1). Lineage (NCBI taxonomy): Eukaryota > Metazoa > Arthropoda > Insecta > Lepidoptera > Noctuidae > Ochropleura > Ochropleura leucogaster. The sequence goes on along the minus strand of OY288230.1, from coordinate 1,468,284 downwards.
CAATAAACACCAAATTTCACGAGCAAACTTCAGGCGATGTCCCTCGGGTTGCCAGTGTTCAAAATTTCATTACCACTAACCCGTCACGTCACTAATTAGAACAAGTAGGGATGGGACATGGGGTACATCGGTATCGATAATAATGGGTTAACTTTTGTTTGAGTGGATAATGTTTTTAGGTTAATTAAATTTTCGGGAGCTGTAAATGTGTCTGGTTTTTTTTTAATATGTTTGATGGATTTATGGATACTTCGTATTTGTTATAGGATATTATTTAAACAGACACTAAACATTATTAGCCGATAGATAGATTACTATTTCTGTAAAGTGCTATTTAATAAATAGGAATAAATTTAATTTGTTGTTATTGATCCCAATTTTTATTTTATTTTTGTTATAATTTAGTTTTTTAATATTTTATTAGAATAAGTATAATTTTTGTTGCCTTCAATATGAATAATTTATTTATAATTTGGTAATTAATATTAAGAATTTATTTAATTTGTTTGCTGTGCCCTACAGGGTCCATAATTGTACCTTAGCTTGAAGCCTATTTTAAGATCCTCAGACATTATGGAATGCAATAAAGATATAAAATATGAATATGAATTTTTTATTCCGGTTACGATGTCATTACACCGGCCAATTGCATATCCGAGCCAAAAAACTTACGACATAAACGGACATATCTTTTGATTGTGTTAATTTAGAGAGTTGATTTTTTCACAAATTTAAGGGACTACATATTTGAGTATACGGTTTTAATTTTAACACAATACTTTTACGCGTTCTCGAGATAAAGGGTCTTGACAGACAGACGGACAACAAAGTGAGATTAGTGTTCTGTTATTTCTTTTTGAGATATGAAACCCTAAAAATTTACATATATAGGCGTTTAATTCGCATTTTGCTACGGAACCCTCTGTGTACGAATCCGACTCGCACTTGGCTGTTTTTTTGGTGTTATTTTACCAAATACGTTTTTAACCAAATATTATTATTTTAACTAGCAGACCCATTGACATTGCCGTCTTTGAGACATAGGATTAAAATTTACCCGAGTATTTCTTTTGAGAGCTTTTTTTTAAAAAATAATAGCTCTTAAGACCCATTTAAATTACTTTTTGTACACTATAGCATCGTCTCGATTGTGTTTTTTTACGATCATTAAAATTCCCTTTGAAATACGGAACTAAGTGCTATGTTTAAATATTTAAAATATTTACATTAAATATTATTTTCTTTTATTTTTCTTTCTTTAAGAACGATAAAAAAATGTCTTATAATTAGTCGTATAGCAAAATAAAAAATGCAGAGCATCACAAACATTTATACATATACATACATATGGAATAAAAATAAAAAAAATATCTTGCACGTCGTGACTGTGACAGGTAGCTATGCCATGGGAGCCCACAGCACAGCGCTGGTTGTCAGTGAAACGTACGGAAGACAAAATAGCAAAAATGACTATTTTAAATACTTAAACGAGTAAATTATACAATATTAACCTCTCAAGGACCGCCATTATTTACGTCAACTATCCGTCAAGCACCGCCGGGTGGGCTCTAATCGTAAGCGTAAACTGATTTTAAGACTTATCTTTTCTACAAATACAGTTTTAAATCGGTTGGGGTTTGGTGGCACAAGTTTGATGCCAGCGGGGCTCAACGGTAATACTTTTTAACTGGCACGTTATTGTTTTTTTTAACTAAAATAAAGACTAGAAAAACTGACACTAACATAAATAATTTCTCAAGTTCTACCATGAGCAATTCTTCTCCATAGAGATCTACTTTTTGGAATCGGGAACTACAGTACTTTCACAAGTTATAATGCCTTGTGACTGGGACTGTAGCTTCATTCATTTGTTTTTTTTGACATTCAAAAGTGTCTGTAACTGTCTAATTGAAATATATGCTGTGAGTTTAAGTTTAAGCGGATTAACAGCGAAATTGATGCAATTTTCAAACTAATTTTCCTTCGTACTTTCTTTGACCGTTCAAGCCATTTTGATCTTAACTGCTGTTAAAATAAAATTTCTATTAGGTTCTTTCCACTTCCAAGCTTGTTAGAATTAAAGTGATTATTTAAAGTGGCATAAGGTTGATATTGTCAGAATAAATGACATACCAAACGTCACATTATAAGCAATCATTCATTTTAAAAGTGACAACTGAATGTGACGTAACGGGTCACAAAATAAACATTTAATCCTTACTAATATTATAAAAGTTAAAGTGAGTTTGTTTGTTATGTCTTCACGCCTAAATGGCTTAACCGATTTTGATGAATTTTTGTACAGAGATAGTTGGGACATAGAAGTCTTTTTAAAAACGGAAATGAGAGAGAAAGAGGAAATAATTACCTTTGCTATTACTATGAATTAAGCGCAAGGTAAAAAAAGTATAGGTAGCAGGTACCTGCAAATCAGGAATGGGGGAACTGTGTTACCCCGAATTAGACGAGAGCGAAGCCGCGGGCAAAAGCTAGTTATAAAATAATATGCTTTCCCATGGGTCGTTGTAAAGGGAACGAAGATATTGGCAAAAAGGTAAAATATTTTTGTCAATATTATTTTTCATTCAACTTTGTATATTGGAGTCCATTGCTAAATAACAGTGTTTTTTTAGACTAGTTAATATTACCTACAACCCGTAAGATTCACTTTTTTATTTAGATTATTTTTACTCGACTGCGGCGAAGTCCTAAAAGAGGGTTATGTGTTTGTCCTGTATGTATGTGTGTACGCTTCTTTGTTAACTCGTAACTCCTTAACAGATGAACCGATTTCGATTAATTATAAGTTGTTAGATTTGTAGTCAAATCAAATCGTTTATTCATTTGTTTAAAATAGGTTAAAAATCTTAAAATAGATCTTAAATATGGTAAGAATAAATGTGCATTATGTCATGCCCAAGAGCGTATAAATGTAGGTATTATAATAATTTATTTTAATGACAGTCATGACAGTCATTATATCGTAATGATATCTTGATTACATCAAAGTTATTTAAAAGAAATATAGCTGATTTTAGGCGCCATATTGAATGCTGATTTTTTTCTTTAACATTATATATAATGGTTTTAAATAGTGATTTTGTAATGTTTGAATTTAGAATGCATTATTAAAAAACTACCTAAACAACAACAAAATACAAGTTATAAGTCTTTAAACTGACATGGTTACTAATATTATACTTAACAATTGAAACGGGATATTTACCATGTTTGTTATTTTTATCGAGTATTCGATATTTAAACAACAAACGTGGTAAATATCTCGTTTCAAGTGTTAATTATAAAATACAAGTTAACTCATCATTAAGGAAAAACATATTGTAAAAAACGGCCAAATTTTACACATTAACCAACTGGTTTTAGACTGTAAAAATCTTACTGCTCCGCTCAGAACGGACGAAGTTACTTAATGATTTCCCCCCTAACCCCTAAAAAAAAAGGTAATGACAGCCAGTATCATTCCAGACATACGAGACTTTTTAATTTCGTCTCCACCTGACGGATGACATGCAATAAGTGACGAAGCACGTCTCAGGTAGACGTGGCTCAAGAGGAATTGCAGTTGTAATAAGCAAAGTTGGCACTTGAAATAAAAATATTAAGCTAAGAAAAAAGGCATATATTTAACAAAAGACTGTAGAAGTTAGATTGACTCATTGACAAATAGATATATTACATTCTTACTAATATTTTAAAAGCGAAAGTTAGTTTGTTTGTTACGTCATAGAATCGATTATTTAATCGTCGTATATGGTAAACTAGCTTTTGCCCGCGGCTTCGCTCGCGTTAAATTTGGAGTAACACAGTTCCCCTTGCACCTTATTGATTTGTAATAGCAACGCTAAGTTTTCCCTTTTCTTCCCTCTTTCTCCCTCACATCCCACTTTTTTTTTGTCTGTTGGTTCCCATCTATCTCTGAACCAAAATTTATCAACATCTGTTTAGCCATTAAAGCGTGAAGAGGTAACAAACAGATTTACTTTTACTTATATAATATTATATATGTATATATATATATATATATTATATTATTATAAGGAAGTAAGGATTCAAATATCTAAAAAAAATGTGAAAGCTTAAATGTCTCAATTAGATTAACGTTTTAATTTTTGTTTTTTTTTTTGTACTTAACTCAGAGTCACAATATTATATGTTACATTATCTATTTAATAATCTCATATTGTAAGTGAACTAAGTGTTTTTTTATGAAAATAAACGTTTTTAAACCTAAATAATCTTCTCCATGCAATTTATGTCACATCACTAAAATGAACATCTATTACAAAAGATGGCGTCGTGAGCCTTCTCATATTAGATTGTTTATCGTATCCTGAATCGATTTCCCTTTTCACGTTAATCGTTATTAGTTATAACCATTAAGGTTTGTGCCAAATTAATGGCTTCCTATACAAAATGGGATGAAAACATAACCATTAAAATGTGAGTGTTTTGTCACATTTAAACCTTAGCCTTAGTGATGGATCTGAATGTTAATGGACGGAGAGCGAGAGGCCAAAGAAAAGATGGATGGATTGTGTAAGGAATGATATGAAGGAGAAAGGAGTAAATGATGCCGTGACGTCTGATAGGGGAGAATGGAAGAAGAAAACGTGTTGCGCCGACCACAAATAGAATGGGACAAGGGCAGGAAAATGATGATGACTTCGTTTCAACGAAGTCTGGTGTGATATTATGTCATAGAGACTGATAAAACTATGTTATGGTGGGTCCCAATATAACCAGATGCAGCTGAATATCAGAATTTTACATGGAGCGACTGCATATCTGACCTCCACAACCCAGTTAGTACTCGATAATACGATACCCCTTGGTAAGACTGGTTGTCAGACTTTCAAGACACTGACCACTTGTAACGACTGTCAAAGATCTACAAATGACAGCCGGGACCAACAGTTTAACGTGCTTTCCGAGACACGGAAAAAACTCGGTATATAACAGGTCACCCATCCACAGGTCAACCTAGGCAAGCGAGGCTTAACCTAAAGATCGTCTCAAACGGCTGCTATTATTTATCTAAGAGGTCCATAACAATTATAATCAAAAATTAAAATTTAATTCTATCGATAACTTTGAAGTAAGTGTCCCAACCCTAGCATGAATTTAGTAATGAATATTTTGTTGGGTTTAGAGCGAAACTAAATTGTACGGTACAATAAACAAGGCTATGTCGGGACTATATGTTGCTATGGGACTTTTGTTTCTGTTATATGTAAGAAAATATTAACTTATGCAGATTAACTTACTGTAAAACATAGTCATACGGGGAAGCAGATTGTTTGGGAGAGAAACCGCGACCCGTATCATAAAGGAAAAAAGAAAAAAGTGTGTGTGTCAGCTCCGACGCACGACTGGAGTTTACTCCTTAAGTACGAGTATCTAACCATACGCAAAAAGAGTTTATTCAACTGAAAAAAGATTAATATCATAATGAAAGGGTAAATTCACAAATTAATTAAAAAAAAATTGCAATATAAATACATCGACACTGATAGAAACAAACAAGCCCAATAACATATAGTATATAGGTATAGTCGCCTATACAGCATACCATATGTACGTCTTAATACACTCACAGCCAAATTAGAAAGTTGCGCACTAAAGGTGCGCACCAAAAACGTGACACATTTTCGTTACTTTAGTAGGTTTTACCCCTCGGATTTTTCGCATACCGGGCGCCTTATATATGAAAATCGATTCTTAAGGAGTAAACTCCAATAAACTCCTAAAAGTATTTTATGTGTTATTGTAGACTATAATCTACCTCTGTGCCAATTTTCATCAAGATCTGTTTAGTAAATTTTTCGTGAAAGAGGATCAAACATACATCGAGAATCAAAAACTTTCGCATTTATAATATTACTAACTGTGCCCAGCGGTTTCACCCGCTGCTCATTTAGGGGTCTGAAAAATAGATGTTGGCCGATTCTCAGACCTACCCGATATGTACACAAAATTTCGTTTAAATCGGTCCTGCCGTTTCGGAGGAGTATGGGAACGAAAACTGTGACACGAGAATTTTATATATTAGATAATAGGAAAAAAGTAGGATGGATATTAGTAGGATTAGTAAAAAGTAGAATCGAGCAACTGCCTACCTATCTTTCACACCCACTAATACTGCATAATACAATACCCCTTGTTTGAACTGGTTGTCAAACTTTTAGGCCATTTGTAACGACTGATAAAGACCTACAAATGACAGTCAAGAACGGCTTATTCGTCAACTCGCGACAACGCACTAGTTAGCACTTTCCGATTTCACCTATTTTTCCCGATTTTACGTATTTACAATCATCTACAAAGGTGTTTTGACTTTTGTAGATGACTGTAAATACGTCAGAACTGCACTCGGTCGCGAGTTGCCTACAACGAAAATAGGTAAAATCGGAAAGTGCTAACTCGCGCGCAATCGCGAGTTTATGAGGCGCGAGTTGACGAATAAGCCCCAATAACACCGGCATAACTTGCTTTCCTAGACGAGGACAGGCACGGAGAAAAAACCGGTCTATAAGACGCGTCACCCACACGACCAACAGTCGAGGCGCAGTCGAGGCGCGTCGCCCACAAGATCAACAGACGAGGTGCAGTTGAGGCGCAGGTACATAAGAGGCACGCCGCAACGAGATTTTATTTACAAATGTCGTGTGGGCCGCCTAACGCGCCCGCACTCCGACTACGCCTCGACTGTTGCTCGTGTGAGCGACGCGCCTGATGATTGTCTCCACAGCCCAACCTTGACAAGCGCAGCTTAACCTTCAGCTTCGACCTGTTTGACTGTTATTATTTACACTCGAGTTCCTCCTGGGATTTAAACGGTTAAATTCTACGTAATGGGGGAGCTGCAAAATGCGACTGAACCAGAGGTCACCTCTGCTTATCCTGCAGGGAAATCAGGGTGTATTGACGTAACCTACGTTTTAAAAAAAAATATTTGATTGTTTTTATTTTTACAATAAAAATGTACTTAATAAAAGCGAAAGTGACGTTTTTTGTTTGTTACGTCTTCACGCTTAAATGGCTAAACCGATTTTGATGAATTTTGGTACAGTGATAGTTGGGACCCTGGAGACGGACAAAAGTCATTTTTTTTTAAAGTGGGATGTGAGGGAGAAAGATGGAAGAATAGGGAAAACTAAGCGTTGCTATTCAACAAATCAATAAGGCGCAAGCGGAACTGTTACCCCGAATTTAACACGAGCGAAGGCGCGGGCAAAAGCTATTAACATATAAATTAACAAACGATCACCCATCCACAAATAAACCAACACAATAACAACTTAACCTCGTGTAAAAACCAAACATCTATAGAAATAATAATAAAAATATCTTGGGACAACTCACACACGGCTATCTGATCCCAAGCTAAGCAGAGCTTGGGTTATGGTAACCAGACAACTGATATACATACTTATATAATTTATTAATACATACATATTATAGATAAATCACACCCAGACACAGAACAAACAATCATGCTCATCACACAAAGTTTGTCCTGGGTGGGAATCAAACCCACGACCTCCGGCTCAGCAGTCAGGGCCACTAACCACTAGACCATTAGGCCCGTCATAAATCTACCTGTAACATTCGTCAAATGTCAGAGCGCTATTTAAGCATTCCGTTTCACTCTTCTGTCACGAAAATAGTGTTTTATTTAACCTCTAAATAATCAAAAGGCTTTCAATTTCAAAGAGTAAAAGCTTTTGGTTTTAGGGTTCTGTTGGCAAAGGGAAAAATCCGCCTAAGTGCAAGTCGGAAACGCGCATCGACGGTTCCGTTCACCTGCTGGGGTTGCGGGTTGTTCGAAAGAGATACCGCGGCCCCGGATAATAAAGAGCAAATAGAAGGAACACTCTCTTTCGGAGAGAGAGAGAGAGAGAGCGGGAGAGGTTTTAATGATGGTTTCCGATCCGAAAATAAGGCATTAAATAAATTAAAAATTGCTATTAATTTCTTTTAATAGATTATACACACCAAATTCTCAGTACTATTTTCGCGTAGATTTACTTACTTTGATATGCATACAAAGGACCAGACTGCAGGGAACCAGACGAAAGAGATCGTGTCGCCAAAATTTTATAAAAGCGAAAGTGAGTTTGTTTCTCTGTTTCGTCTTCACGCCTAAATGGCTAAACCAATTTTGATGAGTTTTGGTAACCAGGAGACGGACATAGGCAATTTTTTTTTAAAGTGAGAAATGATGGAGAAAGAGGAATGAAAAGGGAAATCTTAGCATTGCTATTACAATAAATAAGGCGCAAGGGCAATAATTACAGGTAGCAGATACCTGTAAATCAGGAAAGGGGTGCTGTGTTACTTCGAATTTACGCTGGTGAAGCCGCGGGCAAAAGCTAGTATTACATATTAAACATATATTATGTATGTATGTAATACATGATTTTCCTTCAGGCAATTTGTGAAAAGGTTCGCCTCTCCCTCAAGCTAATACGAACCGTGTTTGTTTTCAATCATGTTATAATAATATGTTAAATCTACAATCTGTGGCATTAATTATTAATAATGTGGGTTTTGTTCTTATTGTAGATTTTGTCTGCTTCTTTAAATTCTGGGTTGAAAACTTGATAAAGAGATGCATTTATTTATATAAACACTAGCTTTCGCCCGCGGCTTTGCTCGCGTTAAATTCGGTATAACACACCAAGCAGACCTGCAGTTTTTGCTCTTGCGCCTGATGTATTTGTAATAGCAACGCTAAGTTTTCCCTTTTCTTCCCTCGTTCTCCCTCATATCCAACTTTATTTAAATAAAAATTAGCCTTTGTCTGTCTCCTGGTTCCCAACTATCTCTGTACCAAAATTTATCAAAATCGGTTTAGCCATTAAAGCGTGAAGAGGTAACAAACAAACAAACTCACTATCGCTTTTATAGGTAGAACCAGGAGACGGACATAAGCTATTTTTTATTTAAAAAAACTGGGATGTGAGGGAGAAACAGGGAAGAAAAGGGAAAACTAAGCGTTGCTATTACAAATCAATAAGGCGCAAGGAGAACTGTGTTACCCCAAATTTAACGCGGGCGAAGCCGCGGGCGAAAGCTAGTCTTAATATATATAAATCAGTTATCACGTTGTTTGTCCGCGATGAACTCCTAAACTACTTAACCGATTTTAAATTAAATTTGCACAACGTGTGCGGTTTGATCCAACTTCAAAGAGATAGCTCTTACATCTTAATTTATAGGAGCATATTTTAGTCTGTACCATTTTTTGATACCATGTGTACAAAGCCGCGGGCACCAGCTAGTTTATATAGTTTAATTTGTCTTTTTGTTATTTTATAATATCCATTATAAATAAGCAATTTCTTTTGTTTTCTCTTAAATTAATTAATATTCAAGATCTGATTTTGATTTTGTCGATACAAGGACAGGGAAATGATGATCTTGGTATAGTTTAAGCCACAAACAAAACCAACTATTAGCTCACACACATTTGCATGTAAACTGAAACTAAATTCTTCTCTACACGTCGACCTCGACAGATCGATAAAAGGGGTACCGAACACGACCCCGCGTCACGGTATGTCACAGTTTAAAACCACACCCCTTGTTACACATTTAATTTAGCATAACAACACGCTTGTAGTCTTCTAAAGGATTGACAGAAGAGTAACAAAACAGTATAGAATAAAATTATACTTAACTAGCTTTCGCCCGCGGCTTCGCTCGCGTTCAATTTGGGGTAACACAGTTCCTATTGCGCCTTATTGATTTGTAATAGCAACGCTAAGTTTTCTCTTTTCTTCCCTCTTTCTCCCACACATCCCACTTTTTTCATAAAAATATTAGCCTATGTCCGTCTCCTGGTTCCCAACTATCTCTGTACCAAAATTCATCAAAATCGGTTCAGCCATTAAAGCGTGAAGAGGTAACAAACAAACTCACTTTCGCTTTTATAATATTATAAGTAAGGATAGTAAGGATTACGGCGAATATATTTTTATGACGACTATGTATTAGTTTAAAAAAAAATATTTGTTCGTCTTTTAGATTACTTAAAAATAAGGGACACGTACTTTTTCATTTGTAAACTAGCTTTTGCCCGCGGCTTCGTTCGCGTTAAATTCGGGGTAACACAGAGCTGTGTGAACCCTTTCCTGATTCGCAGGTACTACTACCTGTAGTTTTTGCCCTTGCACCTCATTTTTTGTAATAGCAAAGCTAAGTTTCCCTTTTCTTCCTTTGTTTCCCTAAAAAATAGCCTATGTCCGTTCCAGCATATTGATAAATAAAAAAAGTAAGTTTCTAATAACTAGAGGATAATAAAAGCAATTCTCGGAAAGACGAGAATTGCCTTTGATATACTATATCTGTATCAAAATTCATCAAAATCAGTTTAGCCATTAAGGCGTGAAGACGTTACCAACAAGCAAACTTACTTTCGCTTTTCTAATATTAGTAAGGACTAGCTGTTCCTTGCGGTTTCACCCACGCTGCTCCGCACCTGTTGGTCGAAGCGTGATGTTATATAGCCTATAGCCTTCCTCAAGAAATGGACTATTCAACACTAAAAGAATTTTTCAATTCGAACCAGTACATCCTGAGATTAGCGCGTTCAAACAAACAAACAAACTCTTCAGCTTTATAATATTAGTATAGATTAGAATAAAAATGAAAAAATTATTAAACCCATTAAAGTTACGAGTGACGTCACGCATTGCTGTAGTTTTCGAAACGAGTGACGTCACAAATAATCCACAACCCAGTTAGTACTGACTAATACGATACCCCTTGATAAGACTGGTTGTCAGACTTTCGGGACACTGACTATCTGTAACGATTGTCAAAGATCTACAAATGACAGCCGGGACTAACACACTCCAAAAAATGAATGGATTAAAAAAAAAAACAATTGCATCGGTCGAGTCTGTTTATCTGTTTCTTTACACTGGGAATTTTGTGTATCGTGGGTGCGTTTACAAACATTTAAACTCACATACACAAACAGCCAGACCCGAAACAATTATCTGTAGGTCATACAATTTATTTGTTCCGTGCGGGGACCGAACCCGCAACACGCATAGCGGCAGTCAATCGCTCAGCCACTTCGCCACCGTGTCGTCAACTATAACACAAAATTTTGACACCTCATTTACAAAAATCGTGTCGCAAATCGCACCGGTAGTCCCCACGAACAAGGACAAACAGTATGCTACGCCGTAGAGGGTTACGCCGTAGCCGGTGCTACGCCGTAGAAGGTATAAATGTATTTCTTTAGCTACCCTCAATTTCAGCAAATGTTGTAATAAACCCTATTGTATAGCGTTGTTAAGTCGATATTGGAGTGTTTTTTTCCTTTAAATGTAAAGAAAGGCTCTTGTGCCGTAAAATCCGGTTTATTACTTCGTTTAGATTAAAAAAGGCTTAACGTTTCTATTAAGTGTTTTTGTTTTTCGTCAAACTCACATAGACTTTTAGTGCACTGTGATTGAGAACATTTATTTAGATGAAGATAGGAAATATTAGACTTGATGACCAATTAAAAGTATTTAGAACTTAAGGCGCGGCAACAAGCTAATCTTTAGGTATTCGCGGAAGTGACGCAAGCTGCATACTAGGCATGGTCTGACACAAGTACACGACAGTATTGCATCGAAAGAATAGAAATAAGGTCGAAAATATTTCGGTGTTTGATTTTATTTGAATATCATCTCCGCCAAAATGTAGGTCATTTTGCAGTTTTTATTGAATATAAAAAAAATACAGCTCCGTGTTTGAAAAATTTTAAATATCTCTTTAGTCTTTATAATTTCCTTTGTTATAAATATAAAAAATATATTGGTTGTCGCTGAAAAAATTGAGAATTTTGAAACGAAAAAAAATATTTTTTGGTCTATTTAAACATTTTTTTTTCGTAGTACTAGACCACTTTTGTAAACTGATTTTGTTTAAGTCTTTACTTTATGTTTTTAACTATACAAAATCTAGACGTTTTACAAATATCCTGCTTTGTACAGCGCTTTAACACACTTTCGGGTAAATCTGACTTTTTATCTTATTTTTTTTCTTTCTTTCTTTCTAGCCCTTTTTTTACCATTTTGGTGTCCTCCTTCAACTGTCTTCATTCCTCTTTGTGTCCAGTTCGAACCAGCGACTTTCCTCACGTCATCTTTCCAGCG